>OX451738.1:1155859856-1157293606 GCA_948472305.1 Vicia faba | reverse complement strand
ATAAAAACTTCTTTTTCTTTCAAACTTCAAAACATTTTAAAACTACCGATGAGAATCATGCATTTGCTTAAGTATGGGAAATGATAAGCGGGTCTCTTCTTGATCTTATTGTTCTCCATATCAAGCCTAGGTGTGGTTCAAGTCTCAAAGACTCCTTTCATCGATAAGTGGAAGAGTGGTTAATATCTCTCTCTTGAGGTTAACTAGTCATTATCTACAACAAAAAATACAAACTAGTTCAAATCTTTTTGTGCGCTCAAGTACCATTTCTCAGAAAACCATTTTCGAGTAAGGACATGATTAATTTAATTTTGTGACAACGCATAGTCTCCAAAGGTCGAGCTGTGGCAGAAGGCGGAATTAACATTATCCATAAAAAACACAAAAAAACAAAACATGTTAGCCAAACTACGGTAACTCTGTTTCCTCAAAAAGGATACGTATGAATTGGGGTAGGGCCCAAGCAAGTACAACTTTATTTTCCCTACATTATTTTCTCTTTTCTTTTGCATGCATTCTTCCTTAGCAGTAAACAGTAAGCATAGATTAAACACACCCATAAGATAGATAACAAGAGTGGATACCGTAGAGTACTACGGGCATGTGGGGTGCTAATACCTTCCCCTCGCGTAACAGACTCCCTTACCCTATCTCTCGGTCGCAAGACCGTGACTTCTCCCTTCTCAGTTTTTCTCGATGTTTACCTTTCCCTTCATGTGGATAAAAGACGTTCGATGGCGACTTCATTGTTTGATGATTTTCAGCGGGTTGTTTCAGTTGGCGACTTCACTGGGGATAGGTCGATCAAATGATGGTCCATCTCCGAGTCTCTCCTAGCTCTTGTTCTCTTATCTTTAGGTGTTTATTTATATTCTTTATATATACCTGAGCATATATTTTCATTGCATTTTACTATTTTCCATATACTACTACTGTACTGGATCTGCTTCTTGATTGGGTGGGGATGTTACTATTGAGGTAAAAGGCCCAGTACCCAGGCTAGAGTGCACTAGGACACTAGGAATAGAGTGGGGGCATGACGTCTATAGGATGTGGTCCGACTAGTGCAATCATGTCATATACCACGCTCGGATGAGGTTCAATTGGAGGTATTTTCATCATGCACGTCTGTGTTGCGATGATTCTACTTTCAAGCGAACCCGTGATTTTCGAGTTACCCTTACCTAGTTTTCACCCGTAAGGGGGGAGGGAATTATTATTACAAGCACAGATGGTGACTATGTTCAGATGGTTACTCATGTTCAAATGGTGACTATGATCAGACAGTAACTATTAGTTCTAATGGTTATGTTCTGGATTTCTATTGGTGACTTATTCAGATGCTATATTCTGTTGGTGATTATGGGTTCTCGGATTTATTTTCTGAGTTCCTGACTTGTTTATTTGGAGATTCAGTCGGGCCTTTGATTTTGGAATTCCCAACATGTTCAACAAAAGGCTCAACAGTATACGATGTTTCAGAAGCCTTGATCTCGTACAATGGAAGATCTACAGTGTATTTGATTTATGTATGTATGGAAGCTATGTCGGACCTTTGATCTGGTGATATTCATATGGTTCAGAACAATGCAACAATCATATTCATAAATGATTGAACTTTGGTCCCATTTGACCCCATGTCTTTGCATACATAACATGGTTGACCACATGCTTAACATACATGTTCTGTTATCTCGAGGGAATCATATTTGTAAGTCTTGTGCTAGACTTTTCCATCCATTACTTGCATAAAATCAAAATCAAAGCACATAAATTCCTTGGAAATGACACAACATGACATGGTATCCATTCATGCATCCCATGCATATTCATGCATTCACAACAGGTATTCGAAGATTGGGGATTCTTATTCAGGCATGGTATTCTCCTTAGAGGTTCAACTTAATTTCTTCCTTCACATGTTCAGAGACCAATATGGGATAACTCCGTGGGGGATTGACTGATATGAAGATCCCGAGGGGGTTGATTGTGGTATATATGCAAGCTTTAGCCCATGGCCAGGAATTATTCGAGAATGAAGATAATTGATTGAAGAATCAGATAAGCCATGTCATGAGAGCTCTAATGATGATATCAACGATCTTGCACTTAGTGCCACAACAAGTTCTCTCTTCTCCTCACCTTTTGGGAATTTCTTTCAACCAAGGAGTGTTACACAATCTTGAGTTCTTGGAACACCTTATTAATAGATGGTCCCCATTTACTGTGGAATCTTATATTAGTTCTTGTTCTTGTTGACCAACGTCATATGTGAATTGCCACACCGGGGCATCCGACTATTCAATCAGGGGAACTCTGCACAGCTTTGTGTTCCCTGATCTGTTCAACGACAGTCAGTCTTTATTCCCCTAGTGAATTCATGAAAAAAAATCTTTTAAGTAAAGATAGAAGAAGCCTGATGAGCATGTTGATGCGAGCCCAATGCATTACATCCTGTTCTTTCCAGCTCTGATCTTTGGGGTTCTCCTCCCACAAACATCTCTTCTAATTGTGATACACATGCTAGATGTGTCTACTGTTTTGAGAGAATCGGTTTTGATATTGAGGACTATAAAGGGGTTGAAGTATAAAGTCTAACACATGTCTGGCGTCTCTTCCAAAAGTATATTTCCTATTTGGCAAACTGTCGGACTCTTTCTCACCAGGTGGATGCTTCTGTTGTGATAGAACACGAACTTTATCATTTCTATATGGCGTAATATGCTTAGTGATGCAGTTTTTACCAATTCGCTTGGTATAACATTCATTCATTCTCCTGAGAGAATCTTCTATGAATATTATACATGGGCACCTGGCCATTCGATTGAAGGTGTGTCATCAAGAGACAAGGTCCAAGACAGGATCAATTCAGAGACAGTTCTATTCACATCGGGTCATAAGGGGAATTCTCTCGCCTATTTAAGCATCAAGACTACAGAAAGTCGTCAGAATGAAGAAATCCATGCGGAGTCAATTCTCCTCAATGATGGCAATCATTGGTTTCTTTACCATATTTTCATTGGCATTCTTGCTTGTTTGTTTAATTATTGCTTGCATGTAGAAACTTGTCTATTTTTAAATGAAAATCTTAATGTTATAAGTATGCTTGTCTTGAAGTGTTCATTTTATTTTTATTCATCCATTCATTATCACTCTTTAAATGTTTTACTTGCATATTGATGCCAAGTTTCAAATACTTATGCTTAAGAAAATATTGGAGGGAGGATGACGATAATCTAAAAATGCAAAAAAAATCTCTGGTTGGTATGCTTTTGAGTAAGACCCTGCTGATGATGTACATACCTTGTTTCTATTCCTAAACACCAAAGATATAAGGGAGATAGACCCTCTTTATCCCCTCTGAGCCTTCGAAGTAGGAGTTTCTTTTATGTTCAGAAAAAAACCCTCATTTTGACCCTGGGGCGGGTAGATTTCAGTTAATTTGATCAAGCATTCAGAACTCATCAAGAATGTGCATCCAAGGATACAACAATGGTTATCCATCAATAGGTTGAGGAAATTCAAAACCACAATGGTTAACCATCATCTATCAATAAAGTGTATCAATTAACGACATCCCAATGGGTATCTCTCGCACAACAGAAGGTCAACATATGACGATACAACAATGGCTATCCCTCATCTACCAAAGACTCAGAAAGTCACGGTTACTTCAAACAAATCAAAGACAACACAAAGTTAAACGACTTGTTCAATAATAAGAAAGAAACAAAAAGCCCTGCTAAGTCGAAACTTGAAAACAAGTCGCTAAGGCAAAATTTGGGGCATCCCGCTAGACTTCCAAATCGAAATTCAAAAGAATTTGTCCAGGCAAAAATTAGGGAAAGCAAGAAAGAAATTGAAAAACCTAAAATGCAAGAAAATGATTACCAATAAAATCCTAACGAAAGAACAAAGTCGTGTGATCAGACACCAAAATCCGAAGTTAGTGACTTTTATGTCCAAGAGGCCTCAGTGGTTCCTCAACCATCGCAAACTCTTCTTGAGAAATGAATGCTTTTATCGGGTCAACTGAACATAGGAATGGAGAACATCATGGAAAATGGGTGGGCACCAAATAATTTTGAGCCTTAAATCCTTTTTTCTAAAAACCGTGAACCAGGCCACGTTACAACCCATAAAAGTCCTAACTGAAGCATGGGTCAATTCGAAAGCGTGCTACAACGAGATAACGTTTAACTGACTCCTAAGAGGTATGTTTGAATATCTGTGTTGGCATCATATGCTTGCATTATCTTTCATGAAGAAAGAATTTTCAAATGCTGCTCTCTAGCTAGTGACTCATTCACAACAGAGTTGTGACATCATTTCATTCAAAGTTTTTTCAAACTTCAAGACCTACATATGTGTTGCATTAGAATTATCATTCTCATAATAAGCATTCTTCTGCGTACAAAACAATTGATTAACATCAAGTAAGTTTACACAATGAACAATCGGTAAAGAGCTCAATCTTGTCAAAGAAGAGAGGCTTGAATACTCTGTTGAAGCAAGAGTCAACTGTCATAAGAGAAATGACTTATCCAGGGGCAAGTTAACCAGCGATTCTGTCAAGAGAAAGCAGCCTGGTGCTTCACAGCCTGAGTACCCTTTAGGGATGAAGTTAGTAGATTCCTCCAATCTGGGGCAATCAAGTCGAGATTCAATCTCTGAGGTCAGCGAAGTCTGGGGCATCCCCTCAAAGCTATCAATCAGAGGCTATCACATTGATAAATCTCTTCAATTTGTCATTGATCAGGGGATATCACATTGATAAATCTATTCATAATTCATTTAACCTGGGGCAGTTACGTCGAGATTCGACAAATCTCTCTAAGAAAGTTTTAATCAAGAGCAGTTTATTTGGTGACTCAAGACATTGGGGAAGGCCACCTCATATCGTATTGTGGCACAGATATTCCGGTCTTCTATTCAGCATAGATCTTCTCAGAAATCCCACAAATAGAGACATTCCTTATCCGTACTCGCAAAATTGCTCAAGCCAATTATGTTGTATGAGACGACTACAATTAAGCTAAAAGCGCCATAATGGTCGCCCCGACCTGGCCTCTACGGGAATCCGCCTTCATCTGCTACAGACAATTTCAAACTTGATTCCCCAAGTGAATTCAGAAAGTTAGGAGTCTCCGTTTGACTCAGCACGTGCAAGTGTATCCCCAATGTAGTTAATCAAGTGCATCCCCCAGCGGAGTTAATCAAGTGCATCCCCCAGTGGAGTGAGCCGGGGCGTCCTCATAGCTTAACCGGGGCATTCGCGGGTGTCCATGCCCATCTTCTACCCCCGGTGATTCAAGAGGTAAATCCCCAGTGTGGCGTAAACTTTGGCCATGTATTCGAAGAGATCCGCATGGTGTTCAGTATCCATTCTTCGACATATTCAGTTCTACCATCCTCCAAGCGGTTCAAGATGTAGGGAAGTCAGGCTAGATTATATCTTCCCAAACAATACAATTCAAAATTCAGTGGCGTATGTGTAAACTTGCGCCATTAGAAATTCAATCTTCAGCGGAGTCGTCAATAATTTTTGGTATCATGAGCTCCCCAATGCAGATTCTTATCAGTATCCCCAGCAATCTTTGGTACTGCAGGTTTCCAGCACCGATATGTATTGGCATCCTCTGTGATGAGAAACATCTCCCAAAGAGCCTTCGCTTATCCCCATTAATTCTATTTCTTTGCATGTCATATAGTTATCATTACATAACATTGCATCTTCAAAAGCGCGTAGCCGATCCATCAGAATGGGTCTTTGCGTCAAAAGAAATTCAAACATGCATGCGAAGCATAAGCCAGATCAGGTACCTCACATAAAAGGCCTGAATCATTCAAGGACAACAATACATCCCCACAAGAGGACACCATTCCCAAATCTCTAGCTAAAAGATTTCACCCTCACAATTCCTGACAAAATCAATACACCTTGTCATAGGTTCCCTGGAAGATCATACGTAGATCTCGCTTTAGAACATGAGATTTCCCGTTGGCTAGGTTCTTCCTCAGACTGTCATAGAACCCGAGATCGCCTGTAGGCTAGGTTCGTAATTAGATCATCGTCGAACCTGAGATCGCCCATAGGCTAGGTTCTTCCAACAAGATCATCGTCGAACCTGAGATCGCCCGTAGGCTAGGTTCTTCCAACAAGATCATCATCGAACCTGAGATCGCCCGTTGTCTAGGTTCTTCCTCAGACCATCCTAGAACCCAAGTTAACCCGTTGGCTAGGTTTTTCCCCAGACCTTTATAGAACCCGAGATCGCCCGTAGGCTAGGTTTTTAATTAGATTATAGTCGAACCTGAGATCTTCTGTAGGCTAGGTTCTCCCTCAGATCATCGTCGAACCTGAGATCGCCCGTAGGCTAGGTTCTTCCAACAAGATCATCATTGAACCTGAGGTCGCCTGTTGGCTAGGTTCTTCCTTAGACTGTTGTAGAACCCAAGATCTCATGTTGGCTATGTTCTTCCTCAGACCGTCATAGAACCCGAGATCGCCCATAGGCTAGGTTCTTAATTAGATCATCGTCGAACCTGAGATCTCCTGTAGGCTAGGTTTTTCCAACAAGATCATCGTCGAACCTGAGATCTCCCGTAGGATAGGTTCTTCCAACAAGATCATCGTTGAACCTGAGATCTCCCGTTGGCTAGGTTCTTCCTCAGACCATCATAGAACCCGAGATCTCCCGTTGGCTATGTTCTTCCTCAAATCGTTTTAGAACCTGAGATCTCCTCTTGGCTAGTTTCTTCCCATAGATCATCGTCGAACCTGAGATCACCCGTAGGCTAGGTTCTTCCTTAGATCACCTTAGAACCTGAGGTCGCCCGTTGGCTAGGTTCTTCCTATAGATCATCGTAGAACCTGAGATCGCCTGTTGGCTAGGTTCTTCCTGTCTGTCACCTTAGAATTTGAGATCGCCTGTTGGCTAGGTTCTTCCCAAAAATCTTTTCTTAAAACCTAAGGCCGCTTATAGGCTAGTTTCTTCGACAAATCACTCTAATGTTTCACCTTAGGATCGTAGGTTTTCCGTAGACCTTATTCGCTGTCTTTTCTTACCAATGTTTGTCTTGTATTGGCATCATGCCATGTCGTAAGTCCAACCTTCACTCTATAATAGCCTTTTTCACCACATTACAAGTCCAATCTCTGGCTTTTCACTTCACTGAAAAAGTCTTTCCCCAGTAGATACCACAAAAATAAATAAAAATACTCATTATCACTTTCTCCCAGAACAAATTTTTGGCATTGGTATTTAATCATCTTCTACCTCGAACTTCCGAAAGGCATGCGCCAATCGTACTTTCAGGTTTAAGACGATTAAATAGGGGCAACTGTAATACCCCAAATTTGTCCTACCCTTTTTACTTATATCTGGCTTGTGCATCTCGCATTTTTATGTACATGACCTTCATTAGGTCATCTAACACATCATGCATCATTCAACAATAAAATTTGGCATCAGATCAGAGATCTTGTAGAATTAGGGTTTTGCAATGGATAAGGCGTTCGTATCTAATAAAGGTTGATTTCTTCTTCTAACATTAAATAGAGGCATTAAGGTTGTGATTTATGGTTATCGAGATTTCTTAAGCTACAAAGCTATTATTTTCGTATCAACAGCAGGTTGCAGGGTCGCCCTATTTAGAGCTATGAATCTAGGGTTTATATCCTATTATATGCAGATTTTCCAACATTTTTTTAGGTGTTTGATGGATAGAAAAACATGATAAAAGAAGGGTGTTCTGAATTCATTGTGATCAAGGGTATTATTGTTCTTAATTGTTCGAGTGCTTGTATTGCAAGTCAACTAGGGCATGAGAATTGAAATTAAGGTTTCTTCAAGACATGTTGATTTGTGAGGTCATCGGTTACTAGGGAAAAGGTTCATGAGTTGAATTGCGATCATTGGATCATGACTCAGAGGATGATTTTGCGGGTTCATTATTACACTTGTAACTCATGGAGAAAACGGATGCCAATTGAATGTTTTTGTTATAAGAGGAGTGGTTTAGAATTGTTCATCCGAGTTCATTATAGTGCATTCCATGTTCTGATTATAATTCCATAAAAAATAAATAATAATAGTCCAGAATCTTTTCAATCTACCGTTAAAAATAAAACAAGCATATTTTCATTAAAAAGGCAGTCCAAGTACACCATTGTTACTGCGATCTATTCATATAAAATGCATTCAAACAAAATTCCTAAATTCTAAACTTAAGCTTTATCTTTGTTCTCCAACTGTTCTTCATGCTTCTTTGTCAAAAATCAGTCCAAACTCCATGCTCTTAATGGTTATTATATTAACATAAGACATTCTTAGACTTGTTGCACATTAATCTTGCCTATCTGCTAGCTAGACCATCAATATAACCTGCATTCCATTTACAATCAGCATGCATATATATATATGTGTATATGCACCATAACCAAATTCAATCAAACTACATCCATAAAAAAATGTTTACAAAGATTTTGGTATATTGGAAATACGGAAAACTCATCAGAATCAAAGATTATAAAAGAATTTGGTTCATAGTAACCGTAATGATCAATAAGACTCGGAGAAAGAGGAAGAGGCTGCTTAGTCTGAATCTCAATGGCTTTCTCATCTGCAAAATTCATATTCTTGATTATTTCAGCCTGGTTTTCTGTGAAGAGGAAGAATGTGTGAGGTGCTTTAACATGTGTTAGAAGTATATATAAACTGCTAGTTACTTTAGATCAATCCCACTGTAACAATGCTGAGTATTCAATCTCTGATAACTACCTGTAAAAGGAAATGACAGTTAAACAACTTTCTCTAACTGAAGCATAACAGAATTCCAATTTCCCAAGAGAATTTCTAACTTCCTTTAACCATAACTAACTATCAAAACAACCTGTAACTAACCCTGACTATTTTTAACCAATTTCTAACTATTTCCAACCAACAGTCCAAATAGAAACTTAACTGTTCTCTAAACCATCTTCTAACTGTTTCTAACAGAACTCAACAGTCCAATAAACTTTCAACCAAATCTCCAACTGTAACTAACTTTCAGAATTCCTAATCAACCTATAATCATTTCTAACCATAACCACTCCCTTAACTGCTAAAACCCATAACAGATTTCTAAACAAACTCTTAACCAATTCCCTAACATCACCTAACCAATTCCCTAACATCACCAACCAATTCCAAACAGCCCTACAAACTGTCAACTGAATTCCTTAACCGCCTCTCCAACAGAGTTTTCAAACTTGTAACTACCCCTAACTATTTTCTAACCACTCTTCTAACAAAAAACCTCTAACAACCCTCTAACAAACTTTCTAATAGAATCCCTATACAAACCTTAACAGGCCCAAGAATCTGGGTAAAATTTTTTATTCAACACGAAAACGATTCACAAAGAAAATTTAGATTCATTATTCATACACACATACGTTATCCAGAAAAATACACAGCGGAGATTCACTGTCATTTTCACAAATAATTATTCAACCAAAAAACTCACCAAAAGATCGCAACCCTTTCTCTCTCTTGGCACTTCATCTGCTTCAATCTCCATCCTCTGCAAAGAGATATCATTATCTTCACGCAAAATCATCTTCATTCCTGGAAACAACCTTCTGCAATCTTCTTCAAGAATTGGCAGCTTCTTCAAGTCATCATCATCTTCTATAATTTCTTCATGATTCTTCAAGCCCCATTGTTTCAATTTCCTGCAACGGACGTCATTTTCATCACAACTTCAATGACTGTGTTAAGAATCTGCAACCGCTAATTAATTCAACAATTATCATCGTTCTTCTTTCGATCAACATCTCTGCAAAAGAAACGCAAGTCACGTGAAGCAGAAGAAGAAGGTTGAATGGAGAGTAGGTCAAGAAATTACCTAAAACCTTATTACTGGATTTGTTGAATTTACACAATCGTCGAAGGGTCACTAGGCGTCTTCCGGTAGAACAAATTGTAACTGATGCTATGAAACAAGTTTGAGAATCATGACGGATTAAAGCCTGAGACACAATGGAGGTTGAGAATTGCGATCGAAGACGGTTCGAGTAGGGAACTGAAGCGTGAAGTCGTGACGGAATCAAGAAGTATTTCAGTGATGGTGATTGAGTGATACGTTTGTTAATGTTGAAGAAAAATCCGAAGCCAGAGGCAAGGTGGCGAGTTGAGCTTTGTTTGAAGTGTTGGAACTGCGATGTAGAATGAGTATGAACGAAGGCCATAATGGAGTTTTATTGGAAGCGACGAAGATGATCAAGTCACGACGATGAAATCGCCCGGAAGATGAAGAAGTGGAGTCCGCCGCCTTGGGAATTAAGAGACGAGTACCGCTCCAATCCAAAGAGGAAGAAAGTCTGGTGTTCAACGAAGATGAATCGTCACAGTACTAAATCCCTAAGTCCTCTTTCTTTTTCTTAATTGTATTCTTTTTTTCTTTTTTTCTTTTTTTTTATAATCAATTGTGACAAAAAAACTTAAGAATAGTGGGCTGAAATCTGAATTGGGTTTGGATGATAATTGAATTGAGTGGACCGAATGATGTATTGCCCTAAGCCCATTCCACGTTTTTTGGGAAGCCTGATAATAAAATTTCAATAAAATAAAAACTACTATTGGACTAAATCAAATGGGCCTAGCGCCCTGATTTATGCATCCTCATGAAATTCAATTTTCACCCCCTGTTTCTCTTACCTTCTTTTTATAATTATTTAATTATTTCTTTCATGATTTTATTTTCTTTAATAACAAAGATATATAATAAAAATGATAAAAATATTATAATACATTTTAGGAATTAATTAGAAATTATTTCCCCTTTTACTAACTTTTTAGTAAATTTGAATCACTAGTTTTACTAATTTTATGCCATGCATTTCGTTTGCGATTTTTGGTATGGATTGTATGCAATATTTTAATACTTGCTGCCTAATTTTACTTTTTTGTATAGTCTTTCATGATTCCTTAGGTGATTTTAGTTCAAATTTAATCTTCGATTTAATTGAACTGAAATTAGGCATTAAGCTTTTAAATCCAAGCATGAAAACATTAAGTAAAATTCCCTCGAAATTCCAACTTTATGTCCATGGTTCATAATAACATTAGGTTTAGAAATAGGCTAGTCTCCCTTTGACTTTTCTTCCCCTTTTGAATTTGCATTAAAACAAAAACTTCTTTTTCTTTCAAACTTCAAAATATTTTAAAACTACTGATGTGAATCATGCCTTTGCTTAAGTATGAGAAATGAAAAGCACGTCTCTTCTCGATCTTATTGTTCTCTATCTCAAGCCTAGGTGTGGTTCAAGTCTCAAAGACTCCTTTCATGGATAAGTGGAAGAGTGGCTAATATCTCTCTCTTGAGGTCAACTAGTCATTATCTAGAATAAAAAATACAAACCAGTTCAAATATTTTTCTGGGCTCAAGCACCTTTTCTCAGAAAACCATTTTCAGGTAAGGACATGATTAATTTACTTATGTGCCAACGCATAAGTCTCCAAAGGTAGAGCTGCGGTAGAAGGCGGAATTAACATTGTCCATAAAAAACACAAAACAAACAAAACATGTTAGCCAGACTATGGTAACTCTGATTCCTCAAAAAGGATACATAGGCATTGGGGTAGGGCCCAGGCGAGTACAACTTTATTTTCCCTACATTCTTTTCTCTTTTATTTTGCATGCATTCTTCCTTAGCAGTAAACAGTAAGCATATATTAAACACACCTATAAGATAGATAACAAGAGTAGATACCGTAGAGTACTACGGGCGTGTGGGGTGCTAATACCTTCCCCTCGCGTAACAGACTCCCTTACCCGATCTCTCGGTCGCAAGACCTTGACTTCTTCCTTCTCAAGCTTTCTCGATGTTTACCTTTCCCTTCATGTGGGATAAAAGACGTTCGATGGAGACTTCATCGTTTGATGATTTTCAGCTGGTTGTTTCACCAGGCTTCAACTTGAATCTGAGGTATACCTTTATCTGGTCGTATCCAGGCTTCGGTGATTTGAAGAAATTAAGTTGTTATCTGGTCGGGTGCAGGCTTCAACTTGAATATGAGATATACCGTTATCTGGTCGGGTCCATGCTTCGGTGTCAGGTTATACTATCATCTGGTCGGGTCCTGGCTTCATAGTTATTAATAAACTGCTATCTGGTCGGACTCCAGGCTTTACAGTATCTTTAACTGGATAAGAATCAAAAAATCTTAGTGTCGATTTAACTGAACCATAGAAAGGTCTTGAATTATCTTTAACTGGATAAAAAATCTTAGGGTCGATTTAATTGAACTAGAGAAAGTATCCACCGGAAATGAATCAAAATAAATCATTGGTCGATTTAAACTGAACCAGTAGAGTATCTACCAAAAAAGAATCAGAATAAATCATTGTTCGACTTAAACTGAACTGTAGCAACTGGTTTTTAAAATAATAGTCGCCACTATTATTTTTTATCCTAGGGAAGGGAATCTAACAGAAAACCCTAATTCGCAGACAGAGATTCTAGGTTTCGGACTTCATTAGACGAAAAGAAGGTGTTATGCACCTTTCATCTACCTTGTTCACAAGGATATTAGGTTTTAGGTTTAAGTTTGGGGGAAATAGGGTTTTAAATCTTATTAGGGGAAAAGAGTTTTAATTTTTTATAGGGGAAAGGTTTAATTTTTTATAGGGGAAAGGGTTTAAATTTTTATAGGGAAACTCGCTATGATTTTTGATCATATGTCTATGTATCCTCTTATGGGGAATCAGAGTCCCAATTCGTAGTTCGTATAGGTTGGTGTTTTTTAGGGGTCTCAAACGTACTTTGAATCACCTCGCATTTTGACCGAGAGTAGTGATTGTGGAGATTTTAACTAAATGTGCAGTAAGTCAAAATCTTCTTGAAACCCTTTGCAAACAAAGTTGTTTAGATTATTTGATTACGAAAAAAAATAGTTTAAGATTTATTGAGTATTTTTTATATATATTAATTGCAAAAATTCTTATTAAAGCATGATATAAAAAATATTTAATGCAAATAATATAAGAAAATAATATGCAATTTTTTGATGTAAAAATAATTTAAGTGATATAATAAATAATATTAATCATTACAAAAATAGAAATAAAAAAATATTTTAATCAAAACAGGAGGGTGTATCTTCTGGTTGTTAAGCCCTAGGGAAAATTCTGGAAAAGGGGTGTTTTGAAAGGGACATAAGTTCTGTAGGGGATGCAGGGAAATTGACTGGGTTTTGGCCCCAGTCACAGAACTTCTTAAAAGGTAATGTGATACGGTGGCAGAACCGACTGTTTTTACTGGTTTGCATTTTGCATTTTTTGTTCGCAACGTGTCGCGGTAAGCAAGAGTCGCAAACGAAATTTATTTTATCCAATCAGGAAAAGGAAAAAGAATAGGAAAAACCTTTTTTCGAGAATATTCTGAGTACGAGGGTAGACTATAGAAAGGGAAGGTGTTAGAACCCTTTCTATCCATGGTTTTCCATGGGCTCTTAGGTACTTTCTCATATTTAAATTGGTTGTGTGTGCTTTTTTAAAAAAAAAATGTTTTACTTCGTGATAACCCTTGTATCAGTCCTCAAGGGTGTGACGAAGTTGTTTTTGAAGATTTGCTTGAAATGTGTAAGTGTGAAAAGTTTTGATTTGAGCAAGTACCTACTAGCATCTACCTACTCGAAAAAAGATTGTTTCTATTCTTGTTTCCTTTAGACAACATTATCCCACTATTTAGAAATAGGTAGTACCGTCGTTGGAATTTGTAAGGGTCAATTTGAAAGGGACGTATGGTCACTAGAGCAAAATCAGAACACCTTAGTAGTAACCCTAGGGTCTTAAGATCATATTCGAGGCAACATTTCCGAGGTACCATTTCCGAGGCAACATTTCTGAGGCAACGTTCGAATGGGACATTTTGATCTTTTGAGACTGGAGGGCAACCACTAAGACATCCTATGCTTAATGATCGTTTACCGAAGGCAATCGAAGTGAGAATATACCCTAAGAGTGATATGTGCGAGTGATTTGTTTCAGTTATTTATCTTTGCACGTTAGGATTTTCTAACCGTTTTAATTTTATCATGCATTATTGCCATACAATCCTATTAGCATACATCTAGACAGTTAAATATTTGCAGGAGTCAAAAATGCGAGAAAATAAACCTAGCTATTACAAGGCTTCGGGGAGGGGGATTAATTAAATAGCCAAAAAATCGGGGATTTAAATAGTAAATAAAAACCCTAAATTAACTATTACAAACCATGAACAGTTACAAAATATTGGCAAAATAAATAACAAGCGCGCGGCGAATTAAATGCGAGGCGGTTAGGGTTTTGACCCTTTGACTAATCCTATTTGCGATTGATTAAAAAAAGATGTTTTTTTGTCATGTTTTGTTATTTAAGAAAATAAGGAAATAATTGAATTAAAAAAAGGACCTAATTACTAATTAATTTTAATTAAGAAAAATAATTAAGCTAACCTATTTTTGTATTTTTATTTAAAAAGAGAAAAGAATTAAATCAAGAACTTAACCCTAATTTTTCTAATTGATTTTAATTATAAAAAACAAGTTAAAATTTCCATAAATTAAATTAAACTAATTAAATTAAATTTGATAAAAAAACCTAATTCTAATTTTTGTGAATTCTTGATTTTATGATTTATGAAAAAAAATTGATTTTAAAATAAAATAAATGATTAAACAAATTAAAATAGGAAATAAAAAATCGAGAGAAATTGAGAATTGGGCCTGATAGTGTTAGTAAATGCAGGGGGTGCATATCTGAATTCTGGGCCCAAGATGCTCCAAGCCTATTTCACCATGTTTGATTTGGTGTGGGGGTTGACTTGAGGACTATGTTGGTCTCTCATTGGAGAGGCATGGGATCTGAGTGACTTTCCTTTATTTTCTGAGATAGAATCTAAACCAGTGGTGGTTCTCAGATACCTAGACGCGTGCAAGGCTGATGGTATAGATCCCAAGCTGAATATCAAAGATCTGCACCAACCTCAACCAGAAGTTACACTGAAGAAGACGAAGAAAAGGAAGGCCCCTTCAGAAGGATCATCCCAGCAGACACCCAAGAAAGGAGGTAATTTATCTGCTGCTTCTGTTTTAAATTCTTCTGCTAGGCCAACATCTATCCCAACTCCAGCTTCTCATGATATCCCAATCCCCATCCCAACAATAGATGAAACTGAACCAGAAGATGACCCTTCTAAGGCACTACAACTCAGAAGACCCCGCACCAAACATCCCAAACCAACAATTTCAACAACATCAGCAATTGACAAAGTGCTATATAACATTGATCAACATGCCTCTGATCACCCCTCCAATAATCCAAACTCTGAACCACAAATTGTCCACTCTCCTCAACCAGAACAACCTCTCTCACCCATTCCAGAAGAACCACATATTCCTGAACAACCAGCAATTCCTTCTCCCTCTCCTCAACCAGAAATTCATCCACCATCACCTCAACCATCACCTCAACCCGAGTTTCATCATTCTGAAACTCCATCTCCTCCATCTCCTGAACCTCATTCTCCTCAATCATCTGAGCCACAACCTCTGGCAATCCAGCTGCCATGTGGAACAACAGTAACCATGGCCCAGCTGCCATCCTCGCCAGAATCTACACCACCAAACACTCCCAAAACCCCAAACAGTCCAATCATTATCTCTGATTCTCCCACTCCATCTCCAAAACAAACAGCTCCCAAACAAACCACAGAAAACCCCAACAGGACCTTCATAGATTTAACAATCCTTGACCGTCTTGCTGATATGAAAAATAAAATAGCCATTCCAAAACCAAAACAGCCGGATGTTGGCTCTGGTATTATGAATTTTGAAACAGGTTTGCAGCAGTGGATTGCTTCTCTGAAGCAAGTATGTCCTGGAATGATTGATCCAGCTGCCTCTGACCAGCTCTGGTCACAATTCAGAATTTTGGTACGTACTGAAGCTCTAAAATTGCAAGACATCAATTATGAGCAAGCACAGCAGAATTTCAGCAAGCTTCTGAATGAAGTTGGAAGTCAGCTGCTGAAAGAAGACGTGCTCCTTCTGGATAGTGAGCCATGGTCTGAGAAGCGTCCAGCTTCAAAGGTGCAACCAGAAGAAGACCAGACTATTCAAGCTGAAGCCAGTCAAGCTGAAGATGTTGCAGAAAGCTCTCAGAAGCTCCCTGCTTCTGATGTTTCTCAAGCTGCCTTGGACAGGCAGACTCTGGAAGAGCTAAAGCTGAATGATATCCGTCTGCAGCAAAGGATGGATGAAAATGACCAGAAGATGAAAGAAAGGATGGATGTGCAGGATAGCAAGATAGACACAGTAGTCAGCATGGTGCATAAGCAGAATGAGACTGTTGATCAGATTAAAGCAATGCTGGAGACTCTGTTCACACGCCTTCCTCCCCAACCTTAGATTTTCATTCATGTCATTTTCATGTTTTCTTTGCATATCTTCTGTACTGTTTTGTTTGGTTCTGAACTTTTTAATATGACAAATTTTTCTGCTCTAATCGTTTTAGCACTTCACTTACCTTTTTGATCGCTGACAAAAAGGGGGAGAATAAGAAAGATATTTTTTCAATAACGGATTACTGAGACAGAAAATCTCAGACATTCTAACTCTGATATACTTGAATATGTTTTCTGTTTTTGCTTAAGTCTACAGGCACAAGAATGCTCTCTGATATTCTGAAGACTAAAGCTCTGATACTCTGATCCAAAGCAAAGCTCTGAAGCTCTGCTCTGACATTCTGACCTAAAGCTTCTGATAGTCAAAGCTCTGATATTCTGATGATCAAAGAAAGACAATAAAGATCTGATCCTGAAGAACTCTTGGAATTAAAAAGGGAAGTTATAAATTTTAGGGGGAGTATCTCGTATCTCCCAACTCTGATATCTCTTTATCCCTTATCTTTGATAACTTCTTACTCTGATACATCTTATCATTTAGTTATCTCTGATACTTCTTCACGTTATTTTCAATTAAAAATATCTAGTTTTTGTCATCATCAAAAAGGGGGAGATTGTTAGAACAAAGTTTGAATCTACTACCCTAAGTTTAAGTTTTGATGATAACAAAATGAAAAGATATATTAATTATGTGATTCATGTAAGAACTATTTGCTACCTAAAATATTACGTTCTGTTTTGCAGAAACTCTGATAGGTATCAGCAAGAGCACACCTAATCAACATCAGAATATTAGTTATCAACATCAGCATCAGAAGATGCTATATCAGAATACCATAATCAGAAGAACAACTCACGCGATTGCTGAAGCTTGATGAACAGAACTGCGCTTAACACTCTGATAAAGACAACAACAGTTCATCAGCACTTAAGCAGAGTCAGAATGAGGCCAAGCCAGAACACGCTTTAAGTAGCAACGGTACTGTGCATTCAAAGCGAATTATTACCAACGGCATCATTCCAGACAAGATCTGCTCAATAAGGAAAGTTTGTTATTAGCATTGAATCAAGATTATTGCTCCAACGTTCAACAAATTCAGTGCTATATAAACAAGACAATGAAGATTGAATTGGCTAATGCTCTACATCATATTACACGCCTAAAAGCTAATCATCATCTTCCTTCTCTCAGTTTGCTAAACGCTTCATATTTCCTTACTCAGTATTTTAGCAATCTAATTTCAATAAGCTCAAATTGTGTAATATCACAGTTGTGATAAACAGTTTTGTAGAAAACATTCACACACCTAGATTTCTCTTCTTTGTAAGAAAGTGTTTCCTTGACAAACCGGGTTGTGGTTTGCATCAAGAAGGCTTTAGCAGTTGTTAAAGAAGATTGTAATATTCAGTTGAATATAGTGGATTAAGACCTCGTTGGAGAGAGGCGAAATCACCTTGACGGGTGGACTGGAGTAGTTTGAGATCAAACGAACCAGGATAAAAATATCTTGTTCATTGCATTGATTTTCAGTTTTACAATTCAACCCCCCTTCTTGTCTTTTTCACTTCTTCAATTGGCATCAGAGCGCCTGGTTCTGAGCTAAAACACTTAACCGTGTCAGTACAAGATCCAGCGTCAAAAAAACACAATGGCAGGAAATTATTCTCACACCAGCAATGACAACCATGAGGACAGAGACAGATTCAGCGGGAAACCTCCAGTCTTTGATGGAGAAAACTTCGATTACTGGAAAGACAGAATTGAAAGCTTCTTTCTGGCACATGATGATGATCTATGGGATATGGTGACAGATGGATACACGCACCCTGTGAATGCAAGCGGCCAGAAGATTGATAGGAAAACAATGTCTGACCAACAAAAGCGTGACTTCAAGAATCACCACAAGGCCAGAACCATCCTTTTCGGCACCATCTCGTAAGCTGAATATGAAAAGATCTCCAACAGAGACACAACAAAGAACATGTTTGACTCACTCAGAATGACGCATGAGGGCAACGTTCAGGTCAAAGAAACTAAAGCTCTGGCGCTCATTCAGAAGTATGAGGCGTTCAAAATGGAAGAAAGTGAATCCATTGAAACAATGTTCTCAAGATTCCAGATTCTGGTAGCTGGTCTCAAGGTTCTGGACAAAGGTTACTCTACTACTGATCACGTCAAGAAAATCATCAGAAGCTTACCCAAGCAGTGGAGGCCAATGGTTACAGCTCTGAAGCTAGCAAAAGATCTCAACAAAATTTCTCTGGAGGAACTTATTAGCTCCCTCAGAAGTCATGAGATAGAGCTAGAAGCTGATGAACCCCAGAAGCAAGGTAAGCCTTTAGCATTAAAATCTAACAAAAAATCTAAGTCTAAAGTTTTGCAGGCAGTTGAAGAAACATCTGATGGATCCTCATCAGAAGAAGACGAACTCTCCCTCCTCTCCAGAAGAGTGAATCAACTGTGGAAGCAGAGGCAAAGGAAGTTCAGGAATCCCAGAAGATCTGATCAGAACGAGTCTTCTTCCAGATACATAAGGACAGATTCTTCCTCTGGATACAGAAGATCTGAAGGCTCCTCAGGAAGCAGAAAGCCAAACACCAAGGACATCATCTGCTATGAGTGCAATGAGCAAGGACACTACAAGAGTGACTGCCCAAAGCTTCAGAGGGAAAAGCCTAAAAAGAAGTTTGGAAGAGAAAAGAAGAAAAGTCTCATGGCTACATGGGATGACTCTGACTCGTCTGAAGCTGACTCAGAATCAGATGATGAGAGAGCCAACATAGCTCTCATGGCCAACATTTCAGAAGATAGTGAAGCTTCTGAATCAGACTTAGAATCAGATACTGAAGAGGTATTTCCTGACTTTGCTGTTAATTTTACCAAGGTTGAACTTGCTGAAAGCCTTAATGAAATTCTGGAAAGGTATCAGCAGATTAGAGTTAAATTCAGAGACCTGAAAAGGAATCTTGAATCTGACTCTAATAAGACTGAGAGTCTTAAATTGGAGAATTCTGAGCTGAGAATTAAAATTTCAAAATTAGAAAATACTTTTCAAAACTCTAAGAAGGAACCAATTTCTGAAACTCCCAGCAACGCTGATGAGATCATCAAGGAGTATGATCACAGTTTCCAGAAGTTCCTTGCTAAAAGCATAGATAGAAGCAAAATGGCTTCAATGATCTATGGAGTTAGCAGAAACGGCAGGAAGGGAATAGGATACCAAGGTAAGGTTCCTACACCAAAGAATGTCATGGATTTAACCATTAAACACACTCCTCTGAATTCACATTTTGTGTATGGTCACACACATGATATTAAATACACTAGCAGTAAGTACTCTGTGAAACCAAAATTCAACCAGAGTTTTGGTAAATCTAACAAATCAGGACCCAAGAAAATCTGGGTACCTAAGGATAAAATAATACATGTTACAGATATCTTTAGCAGCAAATCAGAAACACCAGTCATGGTACCTGGACTCTGGCTGCTCGCGACACATGACAGGAAGAAGGCATATGTTCCAAAGCCTGGAACTTAAGCCTGGAGGCCACGTTGGCTTTGGAGGCAATCAGAGGGGAAAGATAATTGGCTCTGGAACTGTAGGTAATGGAAATCTTCCCTCTATTAATAATGTTCTTCTAGTAGATGAATTAATGCATAATCTGTTATCCATAAGTCAATTAAGTGATAACGGTTATGATATAATCTTTAATCAAAAATCATGTAAAGCTGTTAGTTAGAAAGATGGGACTATCCTGTTTAATGGAAAGAGGAAAAACAACATTTACAAAATCAAACTTTTGGAACTGAAAAGTCAGAATGTAAAGTGCCTTCTGTCTGTTAACAACGAGCAGTGGATTTGGTACAGAAGATTGGGGCATGTTAGTATGATAAGAATATCTCAGATTAACAAACTCAATCTGGTCAGAGGACTTCCTAATTTGAAGTTCAATTCAGATGCTCTGTGTGAAGCATGTCAGAAAGGCAAGTTTGCAAAACCTTCTTTTAAATCTAAAAATGTTGTTTCTACCTCTAAGCCATTAGAACTTCTGCACATTGACTTATTTGGACCAGTTAAAACTGCTTCAGTCAGTGGTAAGAAGTATGGGTTAGTAATGGTAGATGACTATAGCAGATGGACATGGGTAAAGTTCTTAAGACACAAGGACGAGTCACACTTTGTGTTTATTACCTTTTGTAACCATGTTCAGAATGAAAAGGATCTTAGAATCGTTAAAGTCAGAAGTGATCATGGTGGAGAATTTGAAAACAAAGATTTTGAGTCATTCTTTAATGACAGAGGCATTCTACATGATTTCTCTTGTCCTAGAACTCCCCAACAAAATGGAGTTGTAGAACGAAAGAACAGAATATTGCAAGAAATGGCCAGAACCATGATCAATGAGACAAACGTTGCTAAGATCTTCTGGGCAGAGGCAATAAACACAGCGTGCTACATTCAGAATAGAATCTCAATAAGACCTATTCTGGAAAAGACTCCATATGAATTGTGGAAGAACAGAAAGCCCAACATTTCATATTTTCATCCATTTAGATGTACCTGTTTTATGTTAAATACAAAGAATTATTTGAACAAGTTTGACTCTAAAGCACATAAGTGTATTATGTTAGGATACTCTGAACGCTCAAGAGGGTACAGAGTATACAATACAGAAACAAAGATTGTGGAAGAATCAATCAGTGTTCGTTTTGATGATAAGCTTGACTATGAAAAGTCAAAGCAGAATGAAGTTTTTGCAGGTATGGAAATTGAATTTACAGGTTCTAAAGACAAGTCATCAGAAGCTCTCAACACATACACTCCTTCAACGTCTGAAAGGAGAACTGCTAGCAATCCTACAACAGCTGCTTATCAACCTCAGAAGAGATTACCCAGAAGCAGCTTGGATCACCCAGAAGAAACTATCTTAGGAAGAAAAGAAGATCCAATCAGAACAAGAGCAAGCTTCAGAAACTCTGAAGAAACCCTCATGGGACTTGTGTCTCTGATTGAACCTTCTTCTATTGATGATGCACTTCTGGATAATGACTGGATTCTGGCAATGCAAGAAGAGCTGAATCAATTCACCAGAAATGACGTATGGGATCTTGTTCCCAGACCAAAAGGATTCAACGTCATTGGAACAAGATGGGTGTTCAGAAACAAGCTAAATGAACAAGGTGAAGTCATCAGAAACA
Source organism: Vicia faba (assembly GCA_948472305.1). Classification (NCBI taxonomy): domain Eukaryota; kingdom Viridiplantae; phylum Streptophyta; class Magnoliopsida; order Fabales; family Fabaceae; genus Vicia; species Vicia faba. The sequence goes on along the minus strand of OX451738.1, from coordinate 1,157,271,968 downwards.
AAGCACGACTGGTTGCACAAGGTTATAGTCAGCAAGAGGGGATAGACTATACAGAAACATTTGCCCCAGTCGCCAGGTTAGAGTCTATCAGACTTTTAATTTCATTTGCTATTAATAGAGGCATCACTCTATATCAGATGGATGTCAAGAGTGCATTCTTAAATGGTTATATAGAAGAAGAGGTTTATGTGCACCAACCCCCTGGTTTTGAAAATACAAAACATCCAGAACATGTTTTCAAACTAAAGAAGTCACTATATGGTCTGAAACAAGTTCTCAGAGCTTGGTATGAAAGACTAAGTAACTTTCTGTTAGAAAATGGATTCACCAGAGGGAAGGTGGACACTACCTTATTCTGTAAATCAGTTAAGAATGACATCTTAGTCTGTCAAATTTATGTTGATGATATTATCTTTGGTTCTACTAATCCTTCTCTTGGAAGAAAATTTGCTAAGTGTATGCAGGCAAAATTTGAGATGAGCCTCATGGGGGAACTGAAATTCTTTCTAGGAATTCAAATCAATCAAACTCCAGAGGGAACTTACATTCATCAGAGAAAATACATCAGAGAACTTTTGAAGAAATTTGACCTCTCAGAATGTAAGCCATCAAAGATTCCAATGCATCCCACGTGCATTCTGGAAAGAGAAGAGGTAAGCAAAAAGGTAGAACAGAAAGTCTACAGAGGTATGATTGGTTCTCTCCTTTATCTGACAGCTTCAAGACCTGATATATTATTCAGCGTATGTATTTGTGCTAGATTCCAATCAGATCCTAGAGAATCTCACTTAACAGCTGTTAAGAGAATTTTCAAGTATCTGAAAGGTACTACTAATCTGGGTTTGTTTTATAGAAAATCTAGTGATTACAGTTTAGTAGGATACTGCGATGCTGACTTTGCTGGAGACAGAGTGGAGCGTAAAAGTACTTCTGGAAGCTGCCCGTTTCTGGGAGAAAATCTGATCTCTTGGTCCAGCAAAAGGCAATCCACAATTGCGCTATCAACAGCAGAAGCTGAGTACATAGCAGCAGCAGGATGTAGCACACAAATGCTCTGGATGAAAAGTCAGCTTGAAGACTTCCAGATTTTTGAGAGTAACATCCCTATACTCTGTGACAATACTTCTGTTATTTGCTTAAGTAAGAATCCTATTTTACATTCTAGAGCTAAGCATATAGAAATAAAACATCATTTCATTAGGGACTACATTCAGAAGGGAATTTTGAACTTAAAATTTATAGATGCAGACCATCAATGGGCTGATATCTTCACTAAACCCCTTTCTGAAGATAGGTTCAATTTCATTCTGAAACATTTCAGCATGAAAATCTGCCCAGAGTAAAAATGTTTTAATTCCATATATTTATCTTCAGAATGGATGTGTTTTACTGTGAACTTCTGATCAATCTCTTTTCAGAAAGATAGAACATGTAGATTGTATCAGATGCTAGTCTTAAAGATCTGAGCGTTTCAGCTCAAAGATAGACGTGTTGATCACTAAATCAAACAAGTGTCATCCAATCATCAGCAAATCTCTGAAGCAGAACGCGTGCACGCTTCTGAGAAGGCAAAACGCTGATTGGGTGCATTGAGACACAGGTCTGGTAACCGTTTTAAGTATCTTTCTCAAATCCCCCAAAATCAGAAAGCATTAAATGAAAGTAATCATGTTTTTTTAAAACGTAATCATGTTTGTATTTCTCTTTCTTGAAAACGTTTACTCTTTCAAAATATTCTGAAATCTATTTAAGAACGTTAATTTCTCACATTAATCTTTTACAGTTTCTCATTATCTCTCAAATATTTTCTGCATTCTCTCTGTGTTCATCTCTTTCAATCTTAAACCTTTTTCTCAGTTTTCTCAGAAAAACCCTAAGTGTGAACATGGCAACCTCCAGCAGTGCTTCTGCAGGTTCTCAGAAGAAAGCTTCCTCTGAACAGTACCAAGTTCCATTCAGAACACTCCTTACTCCAGTGAAGAATCTTGAAGTGTTGTCTGAACTGATTATTGATTTTGGCAGTCTGAAAGAGAATGGTTTTGATTTAACAAAAGAAGTTAGGGCACAAAAATGGGAAAGGTATTTTGACAGGTTGGTTGGACCAACATTCCCAATGTTAGTCAAGGAGTTCTGGATTCATGCAACTGCTTCAACGCATCAAGTCACCTCCTACATTATGGGGAAGAAGATTGTGATCACTGAGGATCACATAGCAAAGTTGATTGGTTACAGTGGCGGAGGCGTCCGCTGTATTGATATGGCTGAAAGATGCTCTGACGTGGGTGTCATAGCAGAAAGGATTTTCACCCATGGGGTGCCCAGCAGCAAGATCAGAGATCTGAAGGATCACCACAGAGTTTGGGCGAAGATAATTCTGGGGTGTTTTAATCATAGGAAGCCAACTAGTTCCCCTGATTACATAAATATAGATCAGTAGTTTCTGATCTATTTTATCAATCAGAAGGTAAAAATCAACTTGGCTCATCTTCTGTTTAATCACCTCAAAACAAGCGTGAAGGAAACCAGGGAAGAAGAAAGAACAAAGAGGGATTAGATACCCTTTGGAAGGTTAATATCAGATATTCTGACTGAGAATAGGCTGATAGAGCACCTGATAGAAGCTCAAGAGTTAAGCACCATTGAACAAACTGTTGGCAAGCCTCTGAACGCGAAGAATATGAAGAAAATGAAGTTAATAGAGAATATCAGAAAGGAACCCAGCGTTACTCCTATTGCTGACATCACCAGCAGAAGAGTCCCACTGAGTGACTTTCCTTTATTTTCTGAGATAGAATCTAAACCAGTGGTGGTTCTCAGATACCTAGACGCGTGCAAGGCTGATGGTACAAATCCCAAGCTGAATATCAAAGATCTGCACCAACCTCAACCAGAAGTTACACTGAAGAAGACGAAGAAAAGGAAGGCCCCTTCAGAAGGATCATCCCAGCAGACACCCAAGAAAAGAGGTAATTTATCTGCTGCTTCTGTTTTAAATTCTTCTGCTAGGCCAACATCTATCCCAACTCCAGCTTCTCATGATATCCCAATCCCCATCCCAACAATAGATGAAACTGAACCAGAAGATGACCCTTCTGAGGCACTACAACTTAGAAGACCCCGCACCAAACATCCCAAACCAACAATTTCAACAACATCAACAATTGACAAAGTGCTATCTGACATTGATCAACATGCCTCTGATCACCCCTCCAATAATCCAAACTCTGAACCACAAATTGTCCACTCTCCTCAACCAGAACAACCTCTCTCACCCATTCCAGAAGAACCACATATTCCTGAACAACCAGCAATTCCTTCTCCCTCTCCTCAACCAGAAATTCATCCACCATCACCTCAACCATCACCTCAACCTGAGTTTCATCATTCTGAAACTCCATCTCCTCCATCTCCTGAACCTCATTCTCCTCAATCATCTGAGCCACAACCTCTGGCAATCCAGCTGCCATGTGGAACAACAGTAACCATGGCCCAGCTGCCATCCTCGCCAAAATCAACACCACCAAACACTCCTAAAACCCCAAACAGTCCAATCATTATCTCTGATTCTCCCACTCCATCTCCAAAACAAACAGCTCCCAAACAAACCACAGAAAACCCCAGCAGGACCTTCATAGATTTAACAATCCTTGACCGTCTTGCTGATCTGAAAAATAAAATAGCCATTCCAAAACCAAAACAGCCGGATGTTGGCTCTGGTATTATGAATTTTGAAACAGGTTTGCAGCAGTGGATTGCTTCTCTGAAGCAAGTCTGTCCTGGAATGATTGATCCAGCTGCCTCTGACCAGCTCTAGTCACAATTCAAAATTTGGGTACGTGTTGAAGCTCTAAAATTGCAAGACATCAATTATGAGCAAGCACAACAGAATTTCAGCAAGCTTCTGAATGAAGTTGGAAGTCAGCTGCTGAAAGAAGACGTGCTCCTTCTGGATAGTGAGCCATGGTCTGAGAAGCGTCCAGCTTCAAAGGTGCAACCAGAAGAAGACCAGATTATTCAAGCTGAAGCCAGTCAAGCTGAAGATGTTGCAGAAAGCTCTCAGAATATCCCTACTTCTGATGTTTCTCAAGCTGCCTTGGACAGGCAGACTCTGGAAGAGCTAAAGCTGAATGATATCCGTCTGCAGCAAAGGATGGATGAAAATGACCAGAAGATGAAAGAAAGGATGGATGTGCAGGATAGCAAGATAGACACAGTAGTCAGCATGGTGCACAAGCAGAATGAGACTGCTGATCAGATTAAAGCAATGCTGGAGACTCTGTTCACACGCCTTCCTCCCCAACCTTAGATTTTCATTCATGCCATTTTCATGTTTTCTTTGCATATCTTCTGTACTGTTTTGTTTGGTTCTGAACTTTTTAATATGACAAGTTTTTCTGCTCTAATCGTTTTAGCACTTCACTTACCTTTTTGATTGCTGACAAAAAGGGGGAGAATAAGAAAGATATTTTTTCAATAACGGATTACTGAGACAGAAAATCTCAGACATTCTAACTCTGATATACTTGAATATGTTTTCTGTTTTTGCTTAAGTCTACAGGCACAAGAATGCTCTCTGATATTCTGAAGACTAAAGCTCTGATACTCTGATCCAAAGCAAAGCTCTGAAGCTCTGCTCTGACATTCTGACCTAAAGCTTCTGATAGTCAAAGCTCTGATATTCTGATGATCAAAGAAAGACAATAAAGATCTGATCCTGAAGAACTCTTGGAATTAAAAAGGGAAGTTATAAATTCAGGGGGAGTATCTCGTATCTCCCAACTCTGATATCTCTTTATCCCTTATCTTTGATAACTTCTTACTCTGATACATCTTATCATTTAGTTATCTCTGATACTTCTTCACGTTATTTTCAATTAAAAATATCTAGTTTTTGTCATCATCAAAAAGGGGGAGATTGTTAGAACAAAGTTTGAATCTACTACCCTAAGTTTAAGTTTTGATGATAACAAAATGAAAAGATATATTAATTATGTGATTCATGTAAGAACTATTTTCTACCTAAAATATTACGTTCTGTTTTGCAGAAACTCTGATAGGTATCAGCAAGAGCACACCTAATCAACATCAGAATATTAGTTATCAACATCAGCATCAGAAGATGCTATATCAGAATACCATAATCAGAAGAACAACTCACGCGATTGCTGAAGCTTGATGAACAGAACTGCGCTCAACACTCTGATAAAGACAACAACAGTTCATCAGCACTTAAGCAGAGTCAGAATGAGGCCAAGCCAGAACACGCTTTAAGTAGCAACGGTACTGTGCATTCAAAGCGAATTATTACCAACGACATCATTCCAGACAAGATCTGCTCAATAAGGAAAGTTTGTTATTAGCATTGAATCAAGATTATTGCTCCAACGTTCAACAAATTCAGTGCTATATAAACAAGACAGTGAAGATTGAATTGGCTAATGCTCTACATCATATTACACGCCTAAAAGCTAATCATCATCTTCCTTCTCTCAGTTTGCTAAACGCTTCATATTTCCTTACTCAGTATTTTAGCAATCTAATTTCAATAAGCTCAAATTGTGTAATATCACAGTTGTGATAAACAGTTTTGTAGAAAACATTCACACACCTAGATTTCTCTTCTTTGTAAGAAAGTGTTTCCTTGACAAACCGGGTTGTGGTTTGCATCAAGAAGGCTTTAGCAGTTGTTAAAGCAGATTGTAATATTCAGTTGAATATAGTGGATTAAGACCTCATTGGAGAGAGGCGAAATCACCTTGACGGGTGGACTGGAGTAGTTTGAGATCAAACGAACCAGGATAAAAATATCTTGTTCATTGCATTGATTTTTAGTTTTACAATTCAACCCCCCTTCTTGTGTTTTTCACTTCTTCATGATGAACAAGAATATATAATTAAAACATGCTTATGATGAGTAAATCAGTGAAATTAGAATCAAGTTTTTAGGAAAACTCTGGTTCCTGTAGGGTGCGATTTTGGGTGTTTCAAGACCTGGTAGTGATTGGAATAGCTTCCTGGGATGTCTAACAAGCGATTGGAACCTTTAGCACACCTTGGATTGGCCTGTGGAAGAAGATTCGTCTCACACTTTTTTGGAAATTTTCAAGTTTATTTCTGGTTTTACACGACCTCTAACCCTTGTTTTTTGGTCTGCAAAGCTTCATTATATAACCTAGAATGAATTAGGTTCACAAATTTGGCATGAATCTTTGCATTCATCTAAGATTTGATTTGATTTTCAAGTTGTATGATATGTTCCTATTTTGAGCCAAATCATGCCTTTCTTGTATCCATTGCCATTGATTCGAATTGATTTTGTTTACTCAGCATATCTTGATTGACAAACTGTCAAAAAAAACAAATTAAATCATATCTTTGTTAATTTTCATCATTTTTTTGATTTAACTCACTCTTTAATTAATGAAAAATCAAAATAAATTGAAAAATGAAGCACAATATGAGTGAGTGAACATTTGAGTTGTGGACCACATTATAATTGAGGTGAAAGCATAAAAAGTTGGGCCCATTTAGCAAAAAATGCAAATTTGAGCACATTTAACTTTTGGCAATTTTGCAAAAATGGTCAACTTGGCCAATGCATAACTCTCGAAATTTTGACCCTAGAGAGGCGTCCTTGGATTTTTTAGAAATATTAGGATATACTCTAAGCAACCCTTTTGGTCTCATCTCAATTGAGTCTTCCATGTTCATGTATGAAGGTTTGACCCAAAAGGTGTTTTTGTTGAATTTTCAAAAGGACCTATAATGTCAAAATTCCGATCTTTTTGTGAGTGCATATTCTGAATTTGGGAGATGAAGATGAATTGTAAGGAATTGCATCCTCTTCAAAATGAGCTTTTGATGGGTCATTTCTGATAAAGTATGAGAAAGTTATGCTTGGTCAAAGTTGAGTTGACTTTTCCTACAAAACCCTAATTTAGCAACGTTTGGGTTTTGATGAATTGTGAGAAATCCTTGAGGAATCATGATCAACCCTTGATCAAATGATGAATAATACTTCAAAATGAGGATGTTAACCAAAAATCTTGAAGTTTGACTATATATGGGCCACAATTGACTTTTGACCTAAAACAGTCGATTCTCAATCATCTGAGCAGTTGGCTTCTTATGCAAGGTATGAAACTTGACATGGATGATATTGGGAATATATTAGGACCTTGTAAGGAATTTGGGATCCTTTGGACTCAAGCATCTTGATGAAAAATGAAACCCTAATTTGAGGTATACTGCCTTAGGAGAGAGTTTGTCTGGTCAACTGTTGAACTTCCTTGAGAAATTTGGGGACCTCACTTGACATGTATTGAGAAATATGGGAGGGAAAATTTTGGGGTACAACAGCTTCCTCTGTTCAATCTTCTTAAACCTGAAGATATAGATTGGCTTGTCTTCCTTTCGTGATCTGAAGGTGGAAGATGATTGAACACTAGAGTGCCCATAAATTTGCACTCGCATGAAGTGATACTTGATTTGTGATATCAGGAATGGGCTTACATATGCCATTCAGAAGTTTCTAGAGAATTGTCAGAGATGGGCTTAAAGATGCCATCCTAATAGGTGTCGATCGCATAATAGATTCCTTTGTGAGAACCCGCATACCTGTTGTCGAGGAGGATTCCGCTGGAGAATGCTGGTCTCTGTCTTGAGAGAAATAGAGTTTTAGGAGCTTCAGTTGTCCGTTACTCTATTGGGGAATAGTTTCGGTTTGGGAAGAGGAAGTGAATTGTGTATCTGGTCGGGGTATATGCTACATCACGACTTTCTGGGGAAAGGTGAAATCAATTGTGTTTGATCGGGTCTCAGTCTTACAGTGTTGTGGACTGCTATTTAGGGATAAGAGAGGCAGAACCCGGGTAGTAAGGTTATGAGAAGGAACCTGGATAGTAGGGTTACTTCGATATGAAGGCCTGGATAGTAGGGTTTTGAGAAGGAACCTAGATGGTAGGGTTACTTCTACATGAAAGCCTGGATAGTAGGGCTGTGAGAAGGAACCTGGGTCGTAGGGTTACATCGATATGAAAGCCTGGATAGTAGGGCTGTGAGAAGGAACCTGGATAGTAGGGTTACTTCGATATGAAAGCCTGGATAGTAGGGCTGTGAGAAGGAACCTAGATAGTAGGTTGCTTTGATATGAAGGCTTGGATAGTAGGGATGTGAGAAGGAACCTGGATAGTAGGGTTGCAAGAACGAACCTGGATAGTAGGGTTGCTTTGACATGAAGGCCTGGATAGTAGGGTTATGAGAAGGAACCTGGATAGTAGGTTTACTTCGATATGAAATCCTGGATAGTAGGGCTGTGAGAATGAACCTGGATAGTAGGGTTGTGAGAAGGAACCTGGATAGTAGGGTTGCTTTGATATGAAGGCATGGGTAGTAGGGTTGTGAGAAGGAACCTGGATAGTAGGGTTACTTCGATATGAAAGCCTAGATAGTAGGGATGTGAGGAGGAACCTGGATAGTAGGGTTACTTCGATATGAAAGCCTGGATAGTAGGGTTGTGAGAAGGAACATGGGTAGTAGGGTTACTTTGAAATAAGTTTGAGTAAAACTGCAGAGGGAACCTAGGTAAGGTTGCTTTATGATGAGCCTGTGCAAGACTTCAGGATGAACCTGGGTAAGGTTGCTTTCTGATGAGTCTGTGTAGGACTTCTGTGAGGAATTTGCGTATCGATGAATACTCTGTTTAGCTTCGAGTGTTGATCATGGATCTGTTGGAAATTGTTAATAATAATTGTCTTTCCTGAAAGAAATACAGGGTTAGTTATATGCGATGCATGAAATGCATTGTGAGATGATGTTCTCGAAATAAACGAGATTATGTTATATGTAATGTGTGCACATGTCATGATGTATGAACATGAAATACCGACGTAATAATCTGAGTCCGGGAAAATAAATCCCTGACTGCTGTTTGGAGAGTATGAGAAATGGTATTCTTGACTGCTGTAAAAAAACCATAGCTATTCTACTTCTGTTGGGGATGGTGGACAAAGATGACTAACTAGGGATTCTCATTCATTAGGCTGGTGAATTTTCTGCCGGAGGAGACCCTGTCAGAGGATAACTCTGTGGGGAATAACTCTGTTGGAGAGGAGATACTCTGTTGATAGATCTGCTAAACTCAGTTGGGGATGAATTTCCGTTGCTGGCGATACTGAATTCTGTTGGAAATTGAATTTCCGCTTGTGAGAGAAATAAACTTTGCTTGGGGAAAGTTATGTCCTGTTCAGGAAAGCTAACATCACTTCCTTTGGATACTTTTTAATCTGCGGGGAGTGTATGTACCACTACTCATGTTCTCAAGCTGGCTCTATCCCGGTACCTGATGGGCAGAGTAATTGTGAGGTTTGGGCACTTCTTGTTTTTCCCTGTTCCTGGAACTACGAGTAATTGTCTTTTGTTTTTCATGTAAATATTTATGAGCAGCGATTATTTTCAAATGCATATATCAAAAGTGAATCATTGGACATTCTTATAGAAAAAGAAAAACAAATTTAAATTTCTTGTGAAAATGAATTGTATTGATTTTTGAAGTTGGCCTGTAACAGGCGTTTTATACAAAAAGGCTGACGTCCTTGTAAGAGATTGACGCCGAAAGTAAGAAATTATACAATTTGTGTAAAAGAAATAAAAACAGCTATGTGAAATGACCCCATTGGGTTCCAACTTTGTTATTGCCTTTATATCTTCAAGAGTCTCATCACTTTGCTACTTGGCCGAAGGTTGATCAGATTGATTGGCGCCATCCGAGCTTGATAGTTGATACCGAAGTCTAGTTGCAATATGACCCAATGAGACATAGTGTTACGCTTCGATCCCTAATTTTTTCATGGACCGCCCTTTCGGGTTTTCAGTCCACCGGGATACCCTTTTTTGCCCAAGTCGCCTTTTCAGGTTTTCGACTTGCCGGGTATACTATTTTTTCATTTTCATCCATTACTTTTTCCCGAACCCTTTTAGTTCGTCGGGAAGCCCTTATTTTTGCCTAGGCCAGTCAACCTAGCGGGTCTTTGATTATGCGTAGTATCTTTTCATTATGTCTGCATTGACGGGGTGAGGAAGGTCGTCACAATCCATGGTGGTTAAGATCATAGCTCCTCTCGAGAAAATGTTCTTAACCACAAATGGCCCTTCGTATGTGGGTGTCCATTTGCCCCTAGGATCACCTTGCGGTAGTATGATGCGTTTTATCACTAGATCCCCGACTTGATATTCTTGAAATCTGACTTTCTTGTTAAAAGCCCTGATCATTCGCTTTTGATACGTCTGACCATGACAGATAGCAGTAAGTCTCTTTTCATCGATTAGATTCAGCTGATCAAGTCGGGTTTGGATCCAGTCGTCTTCGTTCAAACCTGCATCCTTCATAATCCTAAGAGAGGGTATCTGGACTTCGATGGGTAGGACTGCTTCCATGCCATACACCAAAGAGTAGGGTGTTGCCCCTGTCAACGTCCGTGCTGAGGTACGGTACCCATGAAGAGCGAATGGTAACATCTCGTGCCAGTCTTTGTATGTCACCGTCATCTTCTGTATAATCTTTTTGATGTTCTTGTTAGCTGCTTCAAAAGCCCCATTCATCTTCGGCCGGTAGGGAGAAGAGTTATGATGTTGTATCTTAAACTGTTTGCAGAGCTCGATGATCATTGTGTTATTGAGATTTGTACCATTGTCAGTAATAATCCTCTCTGGTACACCACATCGACAGATCAGATTGTGTCGAATGAACCGCGCCATGACGTTCTTGGTTACTGTAGCAAAGGAAGATGCCTCAACCCACTTCGTAAAGTAATCAATGGCTACTAGAATGAAATGATGCTCGTTAGACGCAGTAGGTCTGATCTCGCCGATCATGTCGATGCCCCACATTTCAAAGGCCAGGGAGCCGTCAAAACATTCAGGGGAACCAGAAATACATACACCTTATCAGCATAGACTTGGCACTTATGACAGGTTCGAGAGTGCTGATAACAATCGGCTTCCATAGTGGACCAATAATATCCTGCCCGTAAGATCTTCTTAGCCATGGCATGTCCGCTGGAGTGAGTTCCGAAGGTACCTTCATGTAACTCTGCCATGATCCTTTCCGCTTCGCTCTTGTCTACACATCGTAGTAATGTGGATTCATGGTTACACTTATAGAGGATTCCATTATTGATGAAGAACTACGTGGTGAACCTTCTCAGAAATTTCTTATCATTAACAGATGCCCCTTCGGGATACTCCTGAACCTCAAGATACCTTTTGACTTTGTGAAACCAGGGTTTATCTGCTACCTCTTCAGTCTCAATGTCACAGCAATGTGCGGGTTCATCCAACCTCTCAATGGTAATCTGGGGAGCTTCATTGTCCCATCTAACCTTGAACATAGAAGGCATGGTAGCTAGCGCGTCCGCCAACTAGTTCTCCTCTCGTGGGAAATGTTCAAAGGTTATCTCCTCGAAGTGTGGGAGATATGTCAGTACATACTCTTTGTAAGGAATAGGATTCGGGTGCTTCATATCCCACTCGCCTTTGATCTGACTTATCACCATAGCGGAATCTCCGAATACACTCAAGAACTTAATCCTCAAGTCAATAGCAGCTCGAAGACCCATGATACATGCTTCATACTCCTCCATATTGTTGGTGCAGTTGAAACATAATCGGGCGGTGAATGGAGTATGACAGCCCTCAGGAGATATAATTACAGTGAAAATGCCATTACCCAATGCGATCGAGGCTCCATCAAAATACATAGACCATCAGGATCCCTCCTCGGGTCCTTCATCCGGTCCAGGTTCTTTGCAGTCGGTTACCAACATGATATTCTCATCCGGGAACTCAAACTTCGTGGACTGGTAGTCATCCACGACCTTATGTGCCAAATGATCCACCAATACGCTCCCCTTGATTGCTTTTTGGGTTGTGTATTGGATGCCGTACTTGGTTAAGATCATTTTCCACCTTGCTATCCTTCCGGAGAGAGCGGGCTTCTCGAAAATATACTTGATCGGATCCATCTTTGATATCAACAAGGTAGTGTGAGTCAGCATATACTGTCTCAGTCGGCGAGTAGCCCATGCTAAAGCGTAGAAAGTTTTCTCGAGCAATTAGTATCGGGTCTCACAGTCGGTAAACTTTTTGCTAAGGTAGTAAATTGCATGCTCTTTTTGACCAGACTCGTCATGCTGCCCCGGCACACACCCCATTGAACTGTATAGCACTGTCATGTATAATATCAAAGGTCTTCCTTCAACTGTAGGCATCAAAATTGGTGGTTCTTGAAGGTATTCCTTGATTCTTTCGAAAGAGGTCTGGAATTCATCATTCCACTTTACCACTTGATCTTTCTTCAGCATCTTGAAGATTGGCTCACAAGTAGCAATCAGATGTGAAATGAACCTGGTGATGTAATTCAGACGACGTCCCAAGAAACCTATAACTTCTTTTTCTGTGCGGGGAGCTGGCATCTCTTGTATGGCCTTTACCTTTGCAGGGTCCACCTGAATACCTTTGTCACTGACAACAAAACCCAAAAGCTTACCAGACCTTACCCCGAAGGTACACTTGTTCGGATTCAACCTCAACTTGTACGTCTTCAACCTGTCAAACAGTTTCTGGAGATGATCAAGGTGCTCTTCCTCAGTCTAGGACCTGGCTATCATGTCATCAACATAAACCTCGATCTCGTGGTGAATCATATCGTGGAACAAAGCAACCATGGCGCGCTGATAAGTTGCCCAATCATTCTTCAACCCAAAAGGCATTACCTTGTAACAGAAGGTGCCCCACTATGTAATGAAGGTTGTCTTCTCCATGTCCTCAGGAGCCATCTTGATCTGGTTGTAGCCAAAAAAACCATCCATGAAGGAGAAGATCTTGTGCTACGCGGTGTTATCGACTAGAACATCAATGTGAGGATGTAGGAAGTCATCCTTAGGGCTTTCCCTATTCAGATCTCTGTAGTCCACAAACATCCGTACCTTACCATCCTTCTTAGGTACCGGAACGACGTTAGCAACCCACTGCGGATAAGAAGTGACAACTAAGAATCCCGCATCGAACTATTTCATGACCTCTGCCTAGATTTTATTTGACATTTCAGGGCGCATACGGCGGACCTTCTGCTTTACCGGAGGGCGGTCTTCTTTAGTCGGCAGGTGATGTACCACAATATCAGTGTCCAAACTAGGCATGTCTTTATAGGACCAGGCGAAGATCTCAACATAGTCGTGTAGCATATGTATTAACCATTGTTTGACACTAGGCTCCAGATTTGCACCTATTTTAACCTCTTTCTTGTCTTCCTCTGTACCCAAATTCACTGACTCAACTGGCTCTTCATAAGCCTGTATGGCCCTTCCTTCCTACTGTAATAGTCTAGCAAGTTCTCCAGGCACCTCACAATCATCCTCACCTTCGTCCTCGGGTTGGTTGATCGGATTTTTGAAGTCATAACTGGCAGTAGCAGAGTTGTTATCAATGGGATCCAGAGTGGATATGGATCTGCAGTATGATACGTGAGTGTGTGTAAGAGAATAATTGTTTTGATAAAGTGAGAGACTGAAAAGAAAAAAAAAGAGTGCAAAATTTGTATGCAAGAAACATCCAATGCTTTATTAATGATATATGAAATGACAAATAATAGCCCTCACAAGCAAAGCCAAGGTGCGTCGGTCAAGGCACCGAGCCGTAAAATTTCAAATTGTTTATTACAAATCTTAAAACAAATGATTCAATTACTGCGGAATAAAAGAAACATGTATGAAGTCCCTAGTCGTCCAGTTATTCGGTCCACCGTTGGTTGTTGGGTAGATCCAGCTTTCAACATCCGGGTTCTCATCATCAGTGTCCTCTGTGGCGGAGACAACCTCAATAGCATTGATTCTCGAGCCGTGCTTGGGCATCGGTGCAGTTATAACATTCGGCTTTTCTGGAGCATCAAACTCTATCTCCTTGGCTTCGAGCAAGTCTTGTACTTTGTTTCTCAGAGCCCAGCAATCATTTGTATCGTGGCCAGGACTTTCAGAATGGTAGGCACACCGTGCATTGGGATTGTATCTGGGAGATGTAGCGTTTGGATTCTTGGGAGCCTCTCTCAAGGTTTCCAAGTTGGATTTTAATAAATAAGGTAGAACTTTAGCCAAAGTCATGCTAATGCGGGTAAACTGTCGTTGTGGTCTTTCCACCCTTTGTTGGTTGTTGCATTGTGGAACAACTGCGGGTCTTGGTATTACTACAACATTTACCATTTGACGGTATTCAAATCTGCTTTGGCCTCTCAGGCTATAGACTGCACTGGCTTCCTTCTTACCAGTGAAAGGCTTCTTGGTTGAACTCGAGGAGGCATCCTTCTGTATTTTACCACTCCGAACTCCAGCTTCTACTCTTTCTCTAGTTAAAATCAGCTCGGTGAAACCAGATGATGAGCTGCCGATTAAGTGATTGAAAATGGCCCAGACAGCGTACCAAGGAACATATCCACCAACTCCCTATCAGACAAAGGGGGTTGAACTCTTCCAACCATGTCTCTCCACTTCTGTGCATAATCTTTAAAACCTTCGCCTGCACCCATGGACATACTCTGGAGTTGAGTACGAGTGGGAGCAAGGTCGGCATTATACTGATACTGCTTGTAGAAAGCAGCATCAAGATCTTCCCAGTTTCGGACAGTGGCTCCCTCCAACTGGTAGAACCATTCAAGCTGAGTCCCTGACAGACTATCTTGAAATAAGTGCACCCACAAATTTCTATTAGCGGTGTGAGGCTGGATTTTCCTGACATAAGAGTGGAGACGGAGTTTTGGGAAGGATACTCCATCATACTTGGCAAAAACCGGGGCTTTGAACTTCTGAGGGATGACCACTCTCGACACCAATCCCAGTTCTTCAAAGTCTAGTCCAGGTATCCTCTGAACTTCTATAGCACTCAGACGTTCTTCTAGTTGTTTGTATATATCATCAGCAGGAGGATATCGTTCATCGTTGTAATCAGTATCATCGTCAGAAACTGCAGGACTAGGGTCCTTTTCTCTTTCTTGGTTCTCCCCTTCCTTGGATGAAGAGGTCAGATTAGTTTGATGCTTCAACCTTTCGCCAAATCTTCTGCCCATATTCAGAATACCAGTCTTCTTTTTCTTTTTCTTCTCTTTCAGAATGAGGGCTTTCAGATCTTCTTGCCCCTTAGCCAGACTTATGAACATTTGTTGGAACCGGGCGTTCTGTGCTTGAATATCTTTGATGTCTTGATCGGAAGACATTTCTGCTGAAGTAAACAACGAAGAAGATGAGAAACCTGTAGTGGTACCTGTAATGATGTGTATGATAATGGTATGCACATGTAATGATTTCAAAGACTTTGGGAGATTTAAATTTGCAAACCAAAAATAAGCAAAAACTTTATTAGCTTAAATTTAAGGTTTTAACATGCCTTTAAGGCGTTATAAAATAAGTAAATTAAACAAATCTAAAACTAGAAAATAAAAATCAAAAGTCCCATGGACGCTTTCTCTTTGTGCTAATATAATCATTGAGTACTCTTTCTTCCTCGAGCTTCCTGGTGAGCTTTAAAACCTTCTTCTCTTGATTATGGAACTGTTCCCTGTAGGTATCCCGCTCATTCTTCAGCTAAATCCAAGATCTCTGTAACTCCCCAAGATTAGTGGGCATGTAAGGATAGAGAACCGTGTAAGGAATTCCTTCTTCAGTAGTGGGCTCCATAATCACTGGTAATACGGCCACATAAGGCATCATAAGCTTCTGGGCACGAGCTTGTACCCATTGGAGGTAAGGCTCCATTGGAATGGAAGGATTTGGTCCCAAATGTTTGGGGTCAGATCTGTTTACCATGCCCTAAGCTCGTATGAACCTCCGACGATACTCATTAACATCATCCTCATAGTTTAATATGATTCCCTCAATAAGTACCTCATGGGGACCATCCCTTCGAGCATGACCAAATTGTCGCAAAGCTAGACAAGGATTGTAAGTTATACCCCCTCTGATACCAAGTAATGGGACATTAGGGTACTCCCCACAGCCGTCAATAATAGTAATGTCTTCCATAGCCCGAGAACACCAAAGAATATCCATATGAGTGAGAGACATTATCCTATGCAACCAACCCAAACCGTCTTCATTCTTCAGTACAGACTTAGGGAGGTGAGAAATAAACCACCTCGACAGCAACTACATGCAGCACATAAGAGTCCCTCTTCTCTTTATGGTACGAGTATGGAGAACATGTAAAATATCTCCAAGCAAGGTAGACACAGGGTTACGAGAAAGGAAAATCTTGATAGCATTCACATCTACAAAGGAGTCTGGATTAGGGAAGAGAACTAAAGCATAGATAAGAAGAGCCAAGACATCCTCAAAAGCCTGAAAATCCAAATCATCCCAAAATAGTTGAGCTTTGTCTATAAGAAATTTGGCTAGAAAACCCCCGACTCCGCTTCGAGTTTCCCAATTAGATACCACGTCGGCCATTTTCAAATGCAAAGCTGAGGAAAGGACTTCTGGCTTAGGAATTTCTTCTATACCTGTGAAGGGTACCTGTTCAAGAATGGATATGTCCAATAGCTAAGAGAATTCTTCCAAGGTGGGTACCAACTGATAATCTGGAAAGGTGAAGCAGTGATGCTTGGGATCGAAGAACTGAAAAAGTACGCTCATCATCTATTCATCAAGGTTTGAAGTAACCAGGCTGAGAAGTTGACCGTGTCTCTTAATGAAAGTAGAAGTTTCAGAAACTCTAGATGCTAGCTCTTTAAGTTGGGAAGGTATCTGCACAAAGCTGATTCGGATAGTATTTCTATGCACGGAAGCCATGATCTGCAAAACATAACAAAGATAAATTCCCTTGCTCTTTGAAATGGTTAGTGTAATAAAGCAAGAATGCCATGTTATGATGCATAATGTCATGATAAACCACAGGTATAGCAAACACAGACATTGCAAACACAATCAAATCACACAAAGCTCTTGGGTTTAAGGCTTGCATGAGGTCAAAGGTAATACCCTCTTGAAGTTAAGTTGGTTTCAAACCTGTCCTAGAAAAGTAACCGGGTTCTAGAGGATTTCAATATCACTGACCATCCTTTATCGGTCATGGTTTCAGCTCACGTAATATTTTCTTGCGGCCAAAATATTCCGAAAGTCTAGTCTCAATGAGTGTAGCATCGAGTATCAACCAGTTCTCAGCTCTACACCTAGGCCGGCTATCTCGCTACTTTCTAATGTGCAATTTGTGCAATTAAAGGTTCTAAGGTCAGTTGATGCTTCACGACACCACACAACCGCCCCGTATTCTCCTCGTTTCACCACAAGGGATACCGGTACCAACCAAAGTTCCACACCAACGTAGCTACTACTTCAACTGTATCGGTCTACGTCGTACAGTTCCCTCACAGTCTATTGCTACTTACCTAAAAGGTTTCCCCATATCCGGGTATAGGATCTATAGTAACCCCAAACAAAACCCTCAAAAGTAAAGCAAACAAAGAAATCAAGAGAAGCATTTTAAATGACCTAGATCCTAAGGTATACCCCACTTATTATGTCCCCAGCAGAGTCGTCAGTTCTGTGATACAGTGGCAGAACCGACTGTTTTTACTGGTTTGTGTTTTGCGCTTTTTGTTTGCAAAATGTCGCGGTAAGCAAGAGTCGCCACCGACTTTTATTTTATCCAATCAGGAAAAGGAAAAAGAACAGAAAAAACCTTTTTTTTGAGAATATTCTGAGTACGGGGGGTAGATTATAGAAAGGGAAGGTGTTAGCACCCTTTCTATCCATGGTTTTCCATGGGCTCTTAGGTACTTGCTCATTTTTAAATTTCTTGTGTGTGCTTTGTGTTGAAAAAAATGTTTTACTTCGTGATAACCCTTGTATCAGTCCTCAAGGGTGTGACGAAGTTGTTTTTGAAGATTTGCTTGAAATGTGTAAGTGTGAAAAGTTTTGATTTGAGCAAGTACCTACTAGCATCTACCTACTCGAAAAAAATCGTTTTTATTCTTGTTTCCTTTAGACAGCACTATCCCACTATTGAGAAATAGGTAGCACCGTCATTGGAATTTGTAAGGGTCAATTCAAAAGGGACGTATGGTCACTAGAGCAATATCAGGACACCTTAGTAGTAACCCTAGAGTCTTAAGATCATATTCGAGGAAGCATTTCCGAGGCAGCATTTCCAAGGCAACATTTTCGAGGCAACATTTTAGAGGCAACATTCGAATGGGACATTTTGATCTTTTGAGACTGGAGGGAAACCACTAAGACATCATATGCTTAATGATCGTTTACCGAAGGCAAACGAAGTGAGAATATACCCTAAGAGTGATATGTGCGAGTGATTTGTTTCAGTTATTTATCTTTGCATGTTAGGGTTTTCTAACCGTTTCAATTTTATCATGCATTCTTGCCATACAATCCTATTAGCATACATCTAGACAATTAAATATTTGCAGGAATCAAAAATGCGAGAAAATAAACCTAGCTATTACAAGGCTTTGGGGACGGGGATTAATTACATATCCAAAAAATCGGGGATTTAAACAATAAATAAAAACCCTAAGTTAACTATTACAAACCATGAACAATTACAAAATATTGGCAAAATAAATAACAAGCGCGCGGCGAATTAAATGCGAGGCGATTAGGGTTTTGACCCTTTGGCTAATCCTATTTGCGATTGATTAAAAAATGTTTTTTGTCATGTTTTTTTATTTAAGAAAACAATGAAATAATTGAATAAAAAAAGGACCTAATTACTAATTAGTTTTAATTAAGAAAAATAATTAAGTTAACCTATTTTTGTATTTTTATTTAAAAAGGGAAAATAATTAAATCAAGAACTTAACCCTAATTTTTCTAATTGATTTTAATTATAAAAAACAAGTTAAAATTTCCCTAAATTAAATTAAACTAATTAAATTAAGTTTGATAAAAAAACCTAATTCTAATTTTTGTGAATTCTTGATTTTATGATTTATGAAAGAAAATTGATTTTAAAATAAAATAAATGATTAAACAAATTAAAATAGGAAATAAAAAATGGAGAGAAATTGAGAATTGGGCCTGATAGTGTTAGCAAATGCAGGGGGTGCATATCTGAATTTTGGGCCCAAGATGCTCCATTAGTTTCAGTATGGGGGTTGACTTGAGGACTATGGTGGTCTCTCATTGGAGAGGCATGGGATCTGATGGCACGCTGGACCAAAGGATGGAAGTTGATAGCATATGGCGGGCACTTGAGATTGTAGTGCACCTGATCACATGAAGAAAAATAATATGAAGCAAATGTTGGGACCTGGGGATCGAACCCAGGTCCTTATACTCAAATCCAATGCCACGCTGCCAGCTGAGCTATGATGGTTAGTTGTGATTATAATAATAATACAATATAATATAAGAAAAGCAAAAGATCTG
Source organism: Vicia faba (assembly GCA_948472305.1). Classification (NCBI taxonomy): domain Eukaryota; kingdom Viridiplantae; phylum Streptophyta; class Magnoliopsida; order Fabales; family Fabaceae; genus Vicia; species Vicia faba. Next base: position 1,157,252,544 of record OX451738.1, on the reverse strand, counting down.
ATTCCAAAACGCGCAAAATTCAAACGGAAGAGTGGTTGGCTGACACGCAAGCGTCTTCTTCCTTGGATTGTCGTATTAGCAAACAAGACTTTTACCTACAGACGTTTACTGTAGGTATAACCCTGTTCATCTCCAAAACTGCATACGAGCAAGATAAATGACAAGTACTGATACCAATCAACTCGCCTCATCCTCACGAGCATCATGGTACCAGAATCAAGGCCTAATTTTTCCTGTACAAAAAACCCCTAAACAAGAACACAAAACCCTAACCATGACAATATCACGTACATGTTTCAAAAATGCAATTAAATGGAATGGTTAGCTTGCAAACATGATGATGAACAAGAATATATAATTAAAACATGCTTATGATGAGTAAATCAGTGAATCAGAATCAAGTTTTTAGGCAAACGTGGTGCCTGTAGGGTGCGATTCTGGGCGTTTCAAGACCTGGGAGTGATTGGAATAACTTCCTGGGATGTCTAGCAAGCAATTGGAACCTTAAGCACACCTTGAATTGGCCTGTGGAAGAAGATTCGTCTCACACTTTTTTGGAAATTTTCAAGTTTTGTTCTGGTTTTACACGACCTCTAACCCTTGTTTTTTGATCTGCAAAGCTTCATTATATAACCTAGAATGAATTAGGTTCACAAACTTGGCATGAATCTTTGCATTTATCCAAGATTTGATTTGATTTTAAAATTGTATGATATGTTCCTATTTTGAGCCAAATCATGCCTTTCTTGTATCCATTTCCATTGATTCGAATTTATTTTGTTTACTCAACATATCTTGATTGCTAAACTGTCAAAAAAACAAATCAAATCATATCTTTGTTAATTTTCATCATTTATTTGATTTAATTCACTTTTTAATTAATGAAAAATCAAAATAAATTGAAAAATGAAGCACAATATGAGTGAGTGAACATTTGAGTCGTGGACCACATTATAATTGAGGTGCAAGAATAAAAAGTTGGGCCCATTTAGCAAAAAATGCAAATTTGAGCATATTTGACTTTTGGCAATTTTGCAAAAATGGTCAACTTGGCCAATGCATAACTATCTCAATTTTGACCCTAGAGAGGTGTCCTTGGACTTTTTAGAAATCTTAGGATGTCCTATAAGCAACCCTTTTGGTCTAATCTCAATTTAGTCTTCCATGTTTATGTATGAAGCTTTGACCCAAAAGGTGTTTTTGTTGACTTTTCAAAAGGACCTATAATGTCAAAATTCATATCTTTTTGTGAGTGCATATTATGAACTTGGGAGCTGAAGATGAATTGTAGGGAATTGCTTCCTCTTCAAAATGAGATTTTGATGGGTTATTTCTGATAAAGTATGAGAAATTTATGCTTGGTCAAAGTTGAGTTGACTTTTCCTACAAAACCCTAATTTAGCAACTTTTGGGTTTTGATGAATTGTGAGAAATCATTGAGGAATCATGATCAAACCTTGATCAAATGATGAATAATACTTCAAAATAAGGATTTTTACCAAAAATCTTGAAGTTTTATTGTATGTGGGCCACAGTTGACTTTTGACCTAATATTGTCGATTCTCAATCATCTGAGCAGTTAGCTGAGCAAACTTCTTATGCAAGGTATGAAACTTGACATGGATGATCTTGGGAACATATTAGGACCTTGGAAGGCATTTGGGATCCTTTGGTATCAAGCATCTTGATGAAAAATGAAACCCTAATTTGAGGTATACTGCTTTAGGAGAGAGTTTGTCTAGGTAACTCTTGAACTTCCTTGAGTAATTTGGGGACCTCACTTGACATGTGTTGAGAAATATGGGAGAGCAAATTTTTGGGAACAACAGGTACGCTGCAAGTTGGTTAGTAAAGTCAGAAAATAGGGGTGTTAACTTTTGGGCTAAGCCCACTACGCAGCATTTCTGGGAAGGCCAGAGAGATTAGGTGTTGTGAAAATGTGTAAGCCTAAGGCTGATCCTGGGCAAGGGAAATCTCTGAAAGGGAAGTTATAACAAAGGGGGAGGCTTATCATAACATAACAAAACAATGCGCGCATGTGCACTTGCATCAGAATATTAAATATGAATTTTACCCTTACTAATTCTATTTCTGTTGTGTTACAGTAAGATCAATGTTCTACCCCTATTCACCATAATCCCAGCATAAAAAACAGTAAAGAAACAAACTAAAATTTGTTACCCCTTTGGCATTTTTGCCTCTGATGCTAGTGCTTGTTTGCTATCCTTTCCTCCTCCTTCTGCGAATTCTTATTACAACAGCGACAGAAGATGGAGCGACGGTGATTGAAACTAGGGTTCCAGATATTGGAACCTCAATTACTCTTGTGCATGTTCTTCTTCTGGGTTTTCCTGAAATTCTACTCTCCTTTCTCTTTCTTCAAGCGTTACAGTATTGCTTTTTTCTACAAATTCGTCTCTCTCCTCGTATTATTTCCTCCCTTTTCTTTTTCTGCTTGCTAATTTGTTCCTCTATTTATAATGTTCAATTTTTGGGCTTGGACTATTGCTAGAGCAAATATTAAGGATATAATTAAAAAGATTTGATTGGAATTGATTCTCTGTGGAAGATTTGATTGAAATTGATTCTTTGTGGAAGATTTGATTGAAATTGATTCTCTGTGGAAGATTTGATTGAAATTGATACAGTGCACGTCCAACAGATATGGGCTTGGGTTGCTTAGCATCTAAAACTCTGAGCTTGGGCTGTGGAAGATTCTTCTTTGCTTACAATCTGATTCTGCCCTTGCTTACAATTTTACTCTGCTAGAAGATCTGATATTCCAATTTTGTACCAGTACTAGCTTGTGCGTGATTCTGGCTCTGATCTGCACAGCTTTTTGCGTTTGTTTCTATAAAGAAGAACTTCTGGGATTTGTTTCAGAAGTTCTAAGGGGTCAGCGCTTAATCCATATAGCCTAGCACTTCTTCGTTTGCAGTCAGAACTTCTCCTTTAATTCAATTGGGCCAAGGGTTAATTCTCCCCCTTTCTTTTGCATACTCCCGGATTTAATTTTCCCCCTCCTTTTTTAATAGCAACTAAATCTTCTTGATTTAAAATACACCCCCATGATCTTGAATAAAGATAGTCCATCAGATATTGATGTACCATCTTTAATTAAATAATTCTAAAAAAAGGCTCACTGAGGTAGGAAAAATTTGGGGTATGACAACTGCCCGTATTCAATTATCTTCCAATCGAATAGCGCGAGAAAATGCAGGTCTAGCGTATTTTGATTGGAAGTTTATTGAATACTTGTAATATCCAAAATTTGTCTGATCCACTAGTAAGGTTATGCTGATATAGCACACCCTCACAAGTCTTGAGAAAATAAGCGAAGCTGATGATATATTACTCACTAGGGTTTGAAGTAGTGGGTTGGATGAGGAACCTACATTGAGGTTCAGAAACAATGTACCGAGTTTTTGCAAATACATTGAGGCTTAGAGGCAACGTAGTGAGCTGAGAGGGTACATTGAGGCTCAGAGGCAATGTACGTAGATTTGTGAATACGTTGAGGCTTAAAGGCAACGTAGTGAGCTGAGAGAGTACATTGAGGCTTAGAGGCAATGTACGGAGATTTGCGAATACGTTGAGGCTTAGAGGCAATGTAGTGAGCTGTGAGAGTACATTGAGGCTTAGAGACAATGTACAGAATTTTTGCGAATACGTTGAGGCTTAGAGTAAACATAGTGAGTTGTGAGAGTACATTGAGGCTTAGAGGCAATGTATGGAATTTTTGCGAATACGTTAAGGTTTAGAGGCAACGTAGTGAGCTGAGAGAGTACGTTGAGGCTTAGAGGAAATGTACGGAAATTTGCGAATACGTTGAGGCTTAGAGGAAATGTAGTGAGCTGTGAGAGTACATTGAGGCTTAGAGGCAATGTACAAAATTTCGTGAATACGTTGAGGCTTAGAGGCAATGTAGTAAGCTGTGAGAGTACATTAAGGCTTAGAGGAAATGTACAGAATTTTTGCAAATATGTTGAGGCTTAGAGGCAACGTAGTGGGCTGAGAGAGTACATTGAGGCTTAGAGGTAATGTATGGAGATTTGCGAATATGTTGAGGCTTAGAGGCAACGTAGTGAGCTGTGAGACTACATTGAGGCTTAGAGGCAATGTACGGAATTTCGTGAATACATTGAGGCTTAGAGGCAACGCAATGGGCTTGTGAGAGTACATTGAGGCTTGGAGGCAATGTACGGAATTTTTGCGAATACGTTGAGGCTTAGAGGCAACGTAGTGAGTTTTGGAAAGTACATTGAGGCTTAGAGGCAATGTATGGAGATTTTTGAATACGTTGAGGCTTAGAGGAAACGTAGCGAGCTGAGAGAGTACATTGAGGCTTAGAGGCAATGTACCGAGTTTTGTGAATACACTGAGGCTTAGAGGCAGTGTACTGAGATAGAAGAATAAATTAAGGTTTAGAGGCAATGTATCGAGCTTCGTTCATTACTGCATGGAGACTTAGGTAATGGACTACTTTATTAAGAACTCATCACTGCATGGAGACTTAGGTGACGGGTTGAATCACAGGAGAAGTGTTTTGTTGGTTGACCTTTAGATAGCTAAATCGAGGGTGAGATTGTTTATTTGATGTATGATACATGCGTATGATGTCTGATATTTGAGATGGGACCCTGGGCATTGGTGTATTGAATGTCTATGTATGTATGCTATGCAAAATGTATGTGTGAAATATGTGTAAGATGCGTGTATGCCTTGAAATGTTATGAAGACTATTTCTGGCATTCTCTCCTTTAAATAATTGACTTAGAGTTACCAATCCCCTGGCGTTGTATGTTGTGTCGTCGTAGCTTTGTTGAATTTGATTTGAATGTGGTGAAAAGGTGTTAACAAAATCTTGAGCCTTGATTTTGTATCGTAAGTGCAGGTGCATGCATATGCGTAGATTTGTATGTTGTAGATGCAGGCGTAAGCGTAGGCTTTGTATAAACTTTGTATGGGATGTAGACTTTGTTGTGTCTTGTAAGCGTAGACATGGGCGTGGATGTAGACGTGGATTTTCTTTAGATGTTTTTCTAACCAAAATATTTTTTTCGATGTTTTATCAAAAGCTCTTATTTGTTAATTTCCCCGAAATTATTTCAAGACAATATTCACAAGTAATAATCGTAGCATTTTGTAAACAAGTCAGAGAAAAGAAAAACTCAATTTGAAAGATGCAAAGAAAGCAGATGTTTTATTGATATACCTTTGAATAGGCGAGGATACAAGATGCAATTCCTAGAAAGAGGTAATTGCAGAAAATTTTAAAACTGTAAATGGAAATGAAAAATGATAATTGCTGCTACTGTTTCCCAATATCCTTTTAATAGCTCTTATCTCCTTTTCTTCTGAGTCGTATGATTCAGATCTATCTCCCCCTTCGTGGTTCGTAGTCGCAGTTCTTTGATCGCAGTTTTTTTGTTCTTTATTTCCTTTTGTATGAAATCCCTAACTTTTTCCTGGATTGCTCTTTTGGGTTTTCAATCCACCGGGATAACATTTTTTGTTATATGCACCTAATTTTTGCCTGGATCGCCCTTTAGGGTTTTCGATCCACCGGGACGCTCCTTTTTGCCTAAGTCGCTTGTTTGAGGTTCGAGCTTAGCGAGCTTCTTATACATAGTATTTTTTGACTGCGTCTGAATTTACCGGATACGGTTGTTCTTCCCCATCCATTGTTGTGAGGATAAGACCACCTCCATAGAATGCTGTTTTGACTACGTATGAACCTTCGTAGTTGGGTGCCCATTTACCACGCGAATCGACGCGAGATAGCAGAATCTTCTTGAGCACTAGATCCCCTTATTTTAATATTCGAGGACAGACTTTCTTGTCGAAAGCACTTATCATCCGCTTTTGATGTAGTTGACTGTGGTACAAAGCTATCAATCGTTTTTCTTCAATAAGGTTAAGCATATCGAGTCGTGTTTGCACCCATTCCGCTTCTTCCAGCTTTGTTTCCATTAGAACCAGAAGTGATGGTATCTCGATTTCAACTGGAAGTACTGCCTCCATGCCATATACTAGCGAGAGAGGAGTCGCACATGTTGATGTGCGTATCGAAGTGTGGTAGTCATGTAGAGCAAAGGGAAGCATTTCGTGCCAATCTTTGTATATCTTCACCATCTTCTGGATGATTTTTTTGATATTTTTGTTGGCTACTTCGACGACCCCGTTCATCTTTGGTCTGTATGGTGAGGAATTATGATGCTCAATTTTGAAGTCATCTCATAGTTCCTTCATCATGTGGTTATTTAAATTGGACTCGTTATTTGTAATTATCCGGCTTGGGACACCATATCTACATATGATATTCTGCTTGATGAAGCGTGTAATAACTTGACTTGTCACTTTGGCGTAGGATGCCGCTTTTACCCATTTGGTAAAGTAGTCGATGGCTACCAGTATAAAATGGTGTTCATTGGATGCTTTCGGCTCGATCATGCCAATCATATCAATTCCCCACATTGAGAACGGCCAAGGGGAGCTCATGACGTTCAGAAGAGTTGGTGGCATATTTATCTTATCGGTGTAGATCTGACATTTATGACACGTCTTCGTGTAGTGATAACAGTCGGCTTCCATTGTTGACCAATAATACCCTGCTTGCAGAATCTTTCTAGCCATGGCATGCCCATTTGTATGAGTCCCAAAAGTACCCTCGTGAATTTCTCCCATAAGTGTATCCGCTTCTTGCTTCTCCACACACCTGAGTAGTACCATGTCGTAGTTTCTTTTGTATAGCACCCCATTACTCCGAAAGAATTTTGAAGCTAACCTTCATAGGGTTCGTTTGTCAATGATAGAGGAATTTTCTGGACATTCATGCTTTTCCAGGTACTTCTTGATGTCGTAGAACCAAGGCTTGTTTTTCGGTCCTTCTTCAATAGCAAGACAGTATTCGGGCTCTTCGAAATTTCTAATTGTGATGCGTGGTTCAAGATTCGGCCAGGTTACCTTGAACATAGCTGATAGAGTTGCCAGAGCGTCTGCCATTTGATTTTCTTCTCGCAGGATATGGATGAAAGTGATCTCGATGAACTCTGCGACCAACTTCAAAACGTGATCCCGATATGGAATCAGTTTTGGGTGTTTGGTATCCCACTCGCTATTAACCTGATATATGACTAATGTAGAGTCCCCAAATACTTCGAGGTGCTTTATTCTCCGATCAATGGCAGCTTCCAGTCCTAGTATGCAAGCTTCGTACTTGGCAATGTTATTGGTGCAGTCGAAATACAATATTGCGATATATGGCTTATTATAGTTCTTTGGAGAAGTCAAAACTTCCCATATGCCGTGCCCCAGTGCATTTGATGCCCCATCAAACGTGAGTGTCCAACGTTCCCCCAGCTCGGGTCCTTCGTTGGGTCCCGGTATTTCATAGTCGGCTACAACCATGACATCTTCGTTTGGGAAGTCAAACTTTAGAGGTTGATATTCTAGCAGCGGTTGGGGAACTAGATGATCAGCTAGTATACTATCCTTGATGTCCTTCTGAGTGACATATTGGATGTCATATTCTGATAGTAACATCTTCCATCGTGCGATTCTCCCGGTAAGAGCTAGTTTTTCAAACACGTACTTTAGAGGATCCATTCTTGCTACTAACCACGTAGTGTGAGTTAACATATATTGCCTCAACCTCTTGGTAGCCTAACCCAATGCGCAACAAGTTTTCTCAAGGAGTGAGTACCTGGTTTCGCAATCAGTGAATTTCTTACTGAGGTAATAAATCTCATGCTCCTTTCTGCCTGTTTCATCCTACTGTCCCAAAACACAACCCATTGATGCTTCGAGCACTGCCAGATACATGATGAGTGGTCTTCCGGGAACTGGAGGCATTAAGATTGGTGGCTCTTACAGATATTGTTTTATCATCTCGAAGGCTATTTGACAATCATCATCCCATATTACCGTCTAATCTTTTCGTAATAACTTAAATATCGGCTCGCATGTAGCTGTTAGATGCGATATGAACCTTGATATGTAATTCAATCTCCCTGATAAACCACACACTTCTTTTTCTATCCTCGGTGCTGGCATCCCTTGTATAGCTTTTACTTTGTCGGGGTCCACTTCGATACCTCACTGGCTTACAATGAAACCCAACAATTTGTCTGATCTGACGCCAAATATACATTTGTTCGGATTTAACCTCAGCCTGAACTTTCGCAACCGTTCGAATAGCTTTTGTAAATGTATGATGTGTTCCTCCTCCGTATGGGATTTGGCGATCATATCATCTACGTACACTTCAACCTCTTTATGGATCATATCATGGAAAAATGTGACCATTGCCCTCTGATAGGTTGCCCTTGCATTCTTGAGACCGAATGGCATCACTTTTTAGCAGAAAGTTCCCCAAGGTGTCATAAAGGTAGTCTTTTCCATCTCTTCGGGCGCCATTTTGATTTGATTATAGCATGAGAAGCCGTCCATGAATGAGAATATTGAGGCTTGAGTCGTGTTATCCACCAGAACATATATGTGGGGTAACGGTAAATCGTCCTTGGGGCTTTCTTTGTTCAGATCTCGATAATCAACACACATATGTACATTTTCGTCTTTCTTGGGTACTCGCATAATGTTAGCTATCCAGGGTGGATAATCTACCACTGTTATGAACCCTACGTCAAATTGTTTAAGAACCTCTTCTCTGATTTTGATGGACATATCTGGACGACTTCTCTTGAGTTTTTGTATAACTGGAGAACACCCTTCTTTGAGAGGTAGTCTGTGCACCACGATGTTAGTATCTAACCCTGGCATGTCTCTTTAGGACCAAGAGAATATGTCCATGTACTCGTGCAGTAGTTTGATCAACCTTTCCTTGACACTCTGCTCTAACCTTGCCCCTAGCTTTATTTCTTTGGGATCTTCCTCTGTGCCCAAATTAATTGTCTCCACAACCTCTTGGTATGGTTGTATGTTGTCAGCCTTTTGTTCTATTTCCCTCGTCATTTCCTCAGCGAGTTCCAAATCTTCATCATCCTCCTCTTCGGCGTGGTTGATGGGAGCCTCAAAATTGTACCTGGTCGCAGCAGTAACATTATCGGTGGTTTTGGGCATGGATCTACACATTTATCATGTTTTGGTGCAGATTTTAGTATATGAGTGTTGTACCCCAAAATTTGCCCTCCCATATTCTTCAAAAGTTTTGCCAAGCATCACCTCAAATGGTTCAAGGCTACTCCAAGGATTGCACAGTCAACCATCCTCCTAAGCCAGTCAAAATTAAGGTTTTGGTTCCTTCAAGGAAGTTGAGGTTTTCAATGGTCCAATCAAGTCCCACATGCCTATAAACATTGTCAAGCACCTACATGTCAAGTTTCAAGGCTCACAAGGTCAAGTTGCACAGTCAAAAACCCCAATTGCTTCACAATCAACTGCAGGGGCAAAATGGTCATTTGGCAGTCAAAAGTCAAAATTTTTTGTCAACATCTTATTTTGAAGCCACAATCATCATTTGGTCAAATCTTGATCATGATTCCTCAAGCATGGCTCAAAAATCATCAAGGTGTCAAAAGTTTCTATTTTTGGACAGCTGAAAAGTCAATTGTACATTGACCAAGGCATAACTTTTTCATGGTTCATCAGAAAAATCCCATCCAATGCTCATTTTGAAGGGGAAGACATTTCCTACAAATCATCTTCACATTCCAAGTCCAAGAAATGCTCTCACAAAAAGTTATCAATTTCAACATTATAGGTCATTTTCAAAAGTCAACAAAAAGGCACTTTAAGTCAAAGATCATAACTTGATATTGGTAAATCAAAATGACATGGGACCAAAGGAATTGGTTAGAGGACTTCAAGACCTTTCCAAAATGTCCAAGAACATGTTCATAGCTTCAAAATTAAGCAAGATATGCATTGGAGAAGTTGGGAAATTTTTGTGAAAGGGCCAAAGTCAATTATCCTTGAAACTTCATTTTTGACAAAAGGGGCCCACTTTTTCCACTTGATTAAGCTTTGCCATATGTGATACGGTGGGAGAACTGACTTGAGGTTTTGCGTTTGTTTTCGCAAATGTTTCGGTTGAGCAAGAGTCGCCACCGACTTTTTATTTTATCCTAAGGAAAGGTTAAAAGCACAGCAAAAAACCTTTTGAGATGTTTTCTTGGGTTCGGGGAGTAGATTATAGAAAGGGAAGGTATTAGCACCCTTTCTATCCATGGTTATCCATGGACTCTTAGTTACTTGCTTAGATCACTTGCCTTTTGTTTTCAATTGTTTTAAATGGTGCTTGAGTGTGTGGGTTTGAAAATGTTTTGAAAAGAGGCCAATGTGGTGGCAACCTTTGTAATGATCCATGTGGGGATGTATACAAAGATGTACGTCTTTTGAAAAGGTTTTCATTTGTTTTTGAAAGTTGTTTTGAAAGTGTAGTGATGTGTGGTTTTTTGAAATAGGCAAGTGTTTTAGTTCGCAAGATTGATTCAAGTAACTAAGAGGTTCTCTACTCCTAAATTTCTCAAAAGATTATTGCTATGTTTTAACCCTTTTAACAAGTTTGTTCCACCATTGTATTTGGTGGACAATATTATGTTTAGGATGTGAAAGGGACGGGCGTGGGTCATCGTTTAGACCATAATTGCAATGGTGCCAAGTATCTTTGGGCATTTTCTTTAAGGGACTTGATCATTTGTTTTTGTTTGTTTTGAAAAAATGTTATCGAGGGACTATGATCATTCAATTTGTTTGTTTTGCCCAAAGAGATCTAACATGCAATATGACCCAATTTTGAAAGGCAACAAGTGGAGTACCCTAGGGGGTGCAAGTGTGATTTGTGTGTCCATTTTCATGCTTGTTTATCTTGAGATTAGGTCATAACTATTTTTTGTCGTTTTTTCGCATACAAACCCTAATTCTAACATGTTATCATTAGAAAGCAATAAAGTGCGAAAATAAATTTACTAAGCTATTACAAAACCAAATATGGGAAGGGGGGTACAAATGTTCAAATGGGGATATTGACAAGTAGTGTAAACCTAAAACTATTACATCAATTTGAATTTATACAATTTAATTAATGTACAATAATTAAATAAAAGAAAATGGAATAAAAATGCAAGATGCAAAAATGTTTTGTATATGTATGAAAAAAAGTGTTATTTATGTAAAAATAAAAAAAGATATTATTTTTGGAGTATTTTGAATTTAGGGCAAAACTCTAATTTTATTAAAGAAAATGTATTATTATTTAATTTAATACAAGTATTTATTTATTATGTACAAAAATAAAAATGAAATGAAGTATATTATAAAAAAGTATTTTTTATATCAAATATTAATAAAATGAAAAATTCAAATATTTTTATATTCTAACCTAAATATATTAATAAACATATATATATATATTAAGTTCTAAATATGCATTATATATAAAATAATATACATTTAATATTTAATAAAATAAATAAAAAAAAGTATTTTTTTTATGTGAAATATTTTCAGAAGGTAAACAAAAATAAAAATGTATTTACACTATTTTTTTTCCTATTTATTCTAAATAATAGTATATATAATATTTATGTACAAACAAAAGAAATAATCAAATAAATATGCAATAAATTCAAAAAATGCTGGAAAAAATATTTTTTATTTTTTTAATGTCATGAGAAAAAAATAAACAAAGTCAATCAAAAAGAAAAAGTCAAAAAAGTCAAAGAAATAAGCAAATGGGCTCAGGGGGTTCAAAAGTAATTATGTGGTGCAAATAAGAAAGTATTCCAGGCCCAGCCCAGAATCAGTCATCTTCAACCTCTGAACAACATCATCCACGCGTTTTCTATCTCTTGATTCCTGGACTTTCAAGAAAAACTCGTAACATGAAAAGTGTAGAGTATTAAGAGACGATTCCAACCATGTAAAGAACTTGAACTAACTCTTTAAGATGAGGGATAATTTCTTCTCCCCCAATTTCTGACCTAACTTTTATGCCATGTTCAGACTCAAAATTCTTGCAACACACGTAACATAAATGAAATCTAACTATATGGTCATGTTCAGGGCTATGATTGTGACATATTTTCTTCACAAACCTAAAGCTAACAATGCCTAATAAGAGAGATAGAACTTCATGAAGATACCTGTTCAGTTGGAATCGTGCTTTGCAATGGAGGATGTTTCAGAGTAAAATAATGATTTGTATAGCTTCCTTGAAGTGTAAGGATGCTATTCCAAGTTCTACTTTGCCTTGAAACTTCCTGAATCGTGCTAGTGAACTTCAACTGCAAAACAGAAAAACAAAAATGGTGAAGTGGCTTGGAGGTGTTACAGATCAGGTTTCAGGTCATGGTTAGCTAGCATAGATAGTATGGAAGTTATGTGAACTGGTTTTGGTAAGGATGCTTGAGAGAAATAGAAGTTGGCACTCAAACTGCAGAGGCAACTCTGTTTTTGCAGTTTGAGAGTGATTCTGAGATGGAGGGTGGATTGGAGGTCAAAGGCTCGTGCAAAAGCTTGGGTATGATGTCTGGAATGTGTTTGATAAGTTTGTTCTTGTGTTTGTAAACTGAGATGGAAGTTGTTGTTATGCCACTTTACTTCACACTTAAGCAAACAAAGGCAAATTGTGCTTCTAGGCCTGTAGAGGACCTCACACTATGCTGCATAATCCCTCCTTGATCAGTGTGATTAACACATAAACTTGTGCCAATCAGATTTGCAATGTACTTGTTGGATTCTCAATTGGACATAAAGTGATCTTTTGCAAAAATGGAAAGAATGCTTTATCTAGTTTGGGATTAATCTTGCATACAATGTTCAAACTCATAGAACAACACCTTAACACAATGAATATGCATTAAATTATTGAGTGCAACTTGGTTTAAGGACCTGTAATCTAACCTAAAGCATGCTGAGTTCAAATTGCAAAGTTATGAACATGAAAAATGGCCAATTCAAAAGTGAGTTTTTGCTATATTGTGAAATTCGATTCTCCCTAATCATGAGGTTGTTTGATGAGTTCTTGGACATTTTGGAAAGCTTGGAATGTTTACTACAATCCATCTTTGAAATGCAAATTGAAATTCCAATTGGAAGTGTATGGAAAATGGCTTTGAAGTGGGGTAAAAACTTGTCAAAAATAGGTCAAATTTTCACTAAGTTAAGAATGGTTTAGTGCCCTTATTCAAAAATTTGTAACTTGAGATACAATCTTCAAATGAGAAAACTTTGTGAATCAAAGTTGTAGATTATGTAACAAGCTACAACTTTCATGTTTTGACTTTTGTTTGAATCCAAATGAATCATGGTGAAAAAGTGGGGCAAAGTTGGGAAAAAATTAGGGTTTTCCATAACTTAGAAAAATTCTAAGTTATGAAAAATTCCATTTTAAAACCCTAATTTGCATTTCTTGGTTTCTTGGTGAACAAGTTTCATGATTTGGCATTTTTTGATGAAAAATGAATCTTGACTCTTGATTTTTACCAAAAAGTCAAAGTTTGACTTTTCAGTGTACAGTCAAAATTAATCAATTGACTGGGAAATTCAACTGTCAATCTTGTGTACTTGGGATCTTTTGAACTTGTTGAGCATGTCAAGATAATTCCATGGGGTCCTTGAGTCCATATGTGATCTTGGTTTGCCATTGGTTAGGTCAAACAGTCAAAAATTGTCTTTGTGCAGTCAAAACCCTAAAAATGACCATTTTGCCCTTTTGGTGATCTGATCAAATTTCTTGTGGAATTGTGATCCAAACTTGATCAAATGGCCCATATGAGTTCATAATGTTGATGTGGGTCAAAAATCATGAGGTTTGACTGTCAATTGACCACAGTTGACTTTTCCCCCAATACAGCTGATTTCTAGGTCAACTGTCCAATTGACTGGGCAAAACTTGGAATCAAGACTTGAAACTTGGTATGGATAATCTTGTGAGTCAAACATGAAAAATGAAAGTCATCTTAGGCATTTTAGGTCAAAACATCCTTGGGCAAACACAAACCCTAATTTGAGTCCACAGTGCAAGGTGAAGTCTTGAGCAGAGGAAACCCTAACTGGATCTTGATCTTCAAGGGTCTTGTAATGAAAAAATGTTGAGGAAATGGGAGGGCAAATTTTGGGGTACAACAGTTGCCCCTGTTCAATCTTCTTGAACCTGAAGAGTTAGATTGGCAAGTTTGCCTTTCGTGACTCGAGGGTAAAAGGAGATTGGACACTAGAGTGCCCGGAAATTTGCACTCGCATATTGAGGTATCAGTAAATGTGATGTCGGGAATGGGATTATAGATGCCATTTGGAGAGATGGTGGATAGGGAGATGTGCTTATAGATGCCATCTGGAGGTGTGACAGAACCTTGTCGGGAATGGGCTTATAGATGCCATTTGGAAGTATCGGTCGCATAAGAGATTCCTTAGCGAGAACTTGTGTATTTGGGAGAGGCTGATGTTTCCCTGGCTTGTTACAGGTGTTTGATCTTCAATCTCCTTATGCAGATATGCCCTGGCTAGATACAGGTATCGAATCTACAATCGGTTGCTTACAGATGTGCCCTGGCAAGATACAGGAGTCGAATCTGGAAATAGTCGTCAATGGATATGCTCTGGCTGGATACAGGAATCGAATCTTCGAACTCTTCAGACGTGCCCTGGCTAGATACAGGAATCGAGTCTGGAAATGTTGTAGTTGATAGATGTGCCCTGGCTGGATACCGGAATCGAATCTTCGAACTCTTCAGACGTGCCCTGGCTAGATACAGGAATCGAGTCTAGAAATGTTGTCAACAGATATGCCCTGGCTGGATACAGGAATCGAATCTGGAAATGTTGTAGTTGATAGATGTGCCCTGGCTAGATACAGGAATCGAATCTTCGAACTCTTCAGACGTGCCCTGGCTAGATACAGGAATCGAGTCTGGAAATGATCACTCTCCGATGTGCCCTGGCTAGATACAGGTATTGAATCTGGAATTGTGACAGTTGAGGGTAATCGTCTTTGGGATTGTCTTTTTCCCTGTAAAGGCAAAAACATAAGTTGTATGCAATGTCATGATGTATGATATGCATGGCGTCATGATGTTTAACATGAGATAGTGTGAGTATGCACTTTATCACGTATGTAAACAAAATGTATTGGAAATGCGAAATGTTTATGAATGTAATTTTCGTCTTTGGAAAATAAATCCTTGACGACCGGCCGGGGAGTTGCTCTGTGGAAGAGATACTTGGCCGAAGTTTTGATGAGAGGCCTGCTGAGGACTTTAATGATGGATTCCGCTGGGGATAATGATGATAAACTCCGCTGGGTAATGAAAGAACCTTGCCGAGGGCGATCTTCCGTGGTAATCAGCTGAGGATAACCCAGTTATAAGTCCTTGTGAGGAAATAACTCTGAATAAAACTCGGGAGAGACGTCCGTACCCTGCAGGGAACAAGCTTCCAGAATCTACTGGGGAGTGAGCTTTAAGACCCGCCAGGGGATGTTGAGACTTCACAGGATTGACGGGGAATCAACTCCACTTGGGGAAAGTATTGCTGAATCTTGTTTTACTCTGCGGGGAGTTGAGATGATTTGGTCACATTCTTCAGCCGAATCTACCTCGGTACCTTGGCGGACAAAACAACCAGACTACATCAGACAACTCCACATTGCCCCTGTTTCTGATGTCACCTGTAATCAATCTCTTGTTTCATACGTAAACATTTACGAATCAGCAATTTAATGTCAAATGCATATATCAAAAATGAACATTGGACGTTCTTCGCAAGACAAAACAGAAAAAAAAGGAAAACCATGGTAATTTGTATGGACAAGTTAATTTGTATTGATTTGAACTTTGCCTGTGAATAGGCGTTTTTGTACAGGAGGCTGACATCCTAGTAAGAGGACGCCGTCAAATAACATAGAGTTTACAATTTGAAAAAAAGGAAACAAAACAGCTATGTGAACAATCCCACTGGGTTCCAACTCTGCTATCGCCTTTATGTCTTCGAACGTCTCATCGCTTTGCTGCCTAGTTGAAGATGAAGCTGATTGGTCGATGTCGAAATCTGAGCCAGATAGTTGATGCCGAATTCCGGATGCGAAGTGATCCAATGAGACATAGTGTTACGCTTTTATCCCTAACTTTTGCCCGGACCGCCCTTTCGGGTTTTCAGTCCACCGGGATACCCATTTTTGCCCAAGCCGCCTTTTCAGGTTTTCGACTTGCCGGGTGTACAGATTTTTATTCATTTCATCCCTTATTTTTGCCCGAACCCTTTTGGTTCGCCGGGAAGCCCTTATTTTTGCCTAGGTATATCAACCTAGCGGGTCTTTTATTTACGCGTAGTATTTTTTCACTATGTCTGCATTGGCGGGGTGAGGAAGGTCGTCACCATCCATGGTGGTTAGGATCATGGCTCCTCCTGAGAACACACGTTTAACCACAAATGGCCCTTCGTATGTAGGGGTCCATTTGCCCCGGGGATCACTTTGAGGAAGGATGATGCGTTTGATTACCAGGTCCCCAACTTGATACTCTTGCGGTCTGACTTTCTTGTTAAATGCCCTGATCATCCGTTTTTGATACGTTTGGCCATGACAGATAGTAGTGAGCCTCTTTTCGTCAATCAGATTTAATTGATCAAGTCGAGTCTGGATCCAGTCATCTTCACTCAAGTCTGCATCCTTCATTATCCGGAGAGAGGGTATCTGGACTTCAATTGGCAAGACTGCCTCCATGCCATAGACCAAGGAGAAGGGAGTTTCCCCGGTTGACGTCCTTGCTGAGGTACGGTACCCATGAAGAGCGAACGGTAACATCTCGTGCCAATCTTTATAGGTCACTGTCATCTTCTGCACAATTTTCTTGATATTCTTATTAGCTGCCTCTACAGCCCCATTCATCTTTGGTCGGTAGGGAGAAGAATTGTGGTGCTGTATCTTGAATTGTTCACAGAGTTCAGTGATCATTTTGTTATTGAGATTGGTACCATTGTCCGTAATGATTCTTTCCGGGACTCCGTACCGACAGATCAGATTATGCCGGATGAAACGTGCCACGACGCTCTTGGTTACTGTAGCGTAGGAAGCTGCCTCAACCCACTTCGTGAAGTAATCGATCGCCACCAAGATGAAGCGATGCCCATTGGATGCCGTCGGTCGGATCTCACCGATCATATCGATGCCCCACATTGCAAAAGGCCAAGGTGCCGTCAGGACGTTCAAAGGAACCTGAGGGATATGCACCTTGTCAGCATAGATCTGGCATTTATGACAAGTTCGGGAGTGTTGGTAACAATCGGCTTCCATTGTGGACCAGAAATA
The DNA here is from genome assembly GCA_948472305.1 of Vicia faba. Taxonomy (NCBI): domain Eukaryota; kingdom Viridiplantae; phylum Streptophyta; class Magnoliopsida; order Fabales; family Fabaceae; genus Vicia; species Vicia faba. Next base: position 1,157,235,278 of record OX451738.1, on the reverse strand, counting down.
TCCTGCCCGAAGGATTTTCTTAGCCATGGTGTGTCCACTGGAATGTGTTCCAAACGTGCCTTCATGTAATTCTATCATAATTTTCTCTGCTTCAGCCTTATCCACACAACGTAGCAGAGTTGAATCATGATTCCGCTTGTAGAGAATGTCGTTGCTGAGGAAGAATTTTGCAGCAAACCTCCTCATGAACTTCTTATCATTGACAGGCGCACCTTTAGGGTATTCCTGAGCTTCCAAGTACCTCTTCACCTCATGATACCAGGGTTTTTCAGTAACCTTCTCAGCCTCGAGCTCGCAGCAGTATGCCGGTTCGTCCAACTTCCAGATAATGATCCGGGGAGCCTCATTGTCCCATTTAACTTTGAACATTGAAGACATCGTAGCTAGGGCGTCCGCTAGCTGATTCTCCTCTCTAGGGAAGTGTTCGAAAGTTATCTCTTCAAAGTGGGGAAGCAAGGTCGACACATACTCCTTGTAAGGAATAATATTCGGGTGTTTCGTATCCCACTCGCCTTTGATCTGATTGATCACGAGAGCGGAATCTCCGAAGACACTTAGAAATTTGATCCTTAAGTCGATTGCGGCTTGTAAACCCATGATACATGCCTCATATTCTGCCATATTGTTGGTGCAGCTGAAACATAATCGGGCAGTGAGTGGAGTATGAGTTCCTTTGGGAGATATGATTACAGCGCCGATGCTGTTACCCAAAGCATTGAAGGCTCCGTCAAAATGCATAGACCATCGGGATCCTTCCTCAGGTCCTTCATCCGTCCTAGGTACTTCACAGTCAGTTACCACCATGATATCTTCGTCCGGAAAATCAAAGTTCAATGATTGGTAATCGTCCACAGGTTGGTGTGCCAAATGATCTGCCAGTACACTTCCCTTAATTGCTTTCTGAGTTGTATACTGGATGTCATATTCTGTCAAGATCATTTGCCATCTCGCTATTCTTCCAGACAGAGCGGGCTTTTCGAATATGTACTTGATGGGATCCATCTTTGAAATCAATAGAGTAGTGTGAGTCAGCATATACTGTCTCAGCCGGCGAGCAGCCCATACTAGAGCGCAGCAAGTTTCCTCAAGCAGTGAGTAACGAGACTCACAGTCGGTAAACTTTTTTGCTCAAGTAATAAATAGCGTGCTCTTTTCGGCCAGACACGTCATGCTGCCCCAGCACACACCCCATTGAATTGTCAAGTACTGTCAAGTATAGTATCAGAGGTCTTCCTTCCACCGGTGGCATAAGAATGGGTGGCTCTTGGAGATATTCCTTTATCTTTTCAAAGGTGGCCTGACATTCATCATTCCAGCGTACTACTTGATCTTTCTTCAGCAATTTGAAGATTGGCTCACAAGTAGCAGTCAGATGTGAGATGAATCGGGCAATGTAATTCAGTCGTCCCAGGAAGCCTCTGACTTCTTTCTCTGTTTTTGGAGCCGGCATCTCTTGTATGGCTTTTACCTTGGCAGGGTCCACCTGAATACCTTTATCGCTTACAATGAAACCTAGACTTTTTCCGGATCTTACCCCAAAGGTGCATTTGTTGGGATTCAATCTCAGCTTGTACAACTTGAGTCGGTCAAATAACTTCCTCAGATGGTCAAGGTGCTCCTCCTCAGTTTGAGACCTTGCAATCATGTCATCAACGTATACCTCAATCTCATGATGGATCATATCATGAAATAAAGCAACCATGGCACGTTGATAGGTTGCCCCAGCATTTTTCAATCCGAATGGCATGACCTTATAACAGAAGGTCCCCCACTGAGTCACAAAGGTAGTCTTCTCCATATCTTTTGGAGCCATCTTGATTTGATTATACCCTGAAAAACCATCCATGAAGGAGAACACCTTGTGTTGAGCTGTATTGTCAACAAGGACATCAATGTGAGGTAGGGGGAAGTCATCCTTGGGGCTGGCCCTGTTCAGATCCCTGTAGTCAACACACATTCTGACCTTACCGTCCTTCTTTGGTACCGGCACTACGTTGGCAACCCATTGAGGGTAAGAAGTCACTGCAAGGAACCCGGCATCAAACTGTTTCATAACCTCGGCCTTGATCTTCTCAGACATCTCTGGTCGCATCCGTCGGACTTTTTGCTTTACCGGAGGGCAGTCTTCCTTGGTTGGCAGGTGATGAACTACAATGTCGGCATCCAAACCAGGCATATCTTCATAGGACCAAGAAAAAATCTCCATGTAATCCTGTAGCATCTGGATCAATCGTTGCTTCACACTGAGCTCTAGATTGGCACCAATCTTGACCTCTTTCCTATTTGTCTCAGTACCCAGGTTAATTGTCTCCACCGGCTCTTCATGTGGTTGAATAGCTCTCTCTTCCTGGAGTAGCAGTCTTGCGAGTTCACCAGGCACTTCGCAATCATCTTCACCTTCGTCTTCGGCCAAGTTGATCGGATTCTCGAAGTCATAATTGGCGGTAGCAGAGCTGTTACCAGTGAGATCTAGAGTGGATTGAAACCTGTATGAGTGAGTGTGTGTAAATATAGCTGTTTTGCAATATATATAACACAGAAAGGAAAAGAGCACAAGATTTGAAATGCAACAAACGTCCAATGTTTTGATTGATGATATATAGAAATGTCATACAAAAAGCCCTCACAAATGGAGCTACGATGCCCCGGGTATGACACCGAGCCAACAAAGTTTTAACATATTGTTTGTTACAAATTTGGAAATTAAAAGAAATCAATTACTGCGTGACAAATGTGATAGGTGTAAAATCCTTTGCCGTCCAGTTTCTTGGTCCGTTGCTGGTAGTCGGGTAGATCCAACTGTCAAACTCTGCTTCCTCTACATCCTCCTCGATAGCATTCACCCTTGGATTGGAGATAAACACCAGAGCCTTTCTGATCTTCTCCTTACGCACAGCCCTCTGAGTCTCTGCAGTAAAGCCCAGCCCAAACTTGTCGTTCTTCTGAGTGAAATCAGGAAGCTGACCCCAGTTTGCACAATTGCCTTTCTGAACCACAGCCCGGGCATCCCTTAGGGAAGCCATCTTTAAAGGAACATTCTCTTCGACTGTTGTTTCTGCTGCTGCTGAAATTGGATGCACCTCCTCGAAATGCCGAAAGGGGGTTTCAATAAACTCCACGTCCATCTCAATGTATCTGAAGGAATTCAAATGGCTCACCATATACTCCTCTTCTCCTTGCACAGTGACGATCTTCCCCCTGACAGGATACTTCAGTTTCTGGTGCAAGGTAGAGGTCACTGCCCCGGCTTTATGGATCCAAGGTCGACCCAGTAGACAAGAGTACGATGGACGTATATCCATCACATAAAAAGTAGAGTTGAATACCTGAGAGCCCACACGAATAGGGATGTCAACCTCTCCATGAACCATCCTTTTTGAACCGTCAAAGGCCCTGACGATGATATTGCTGGGCTTCAGTTCCAGGCCTTCATAATCCAAACGGTCTAAAGCCTTTTTCGGTAGAACATTCAAGGAAGAACCAGTATCTACCAATACATGCGCCAGAGTAGTGCCCCTGCATTCGATAGAGACATGCAGGGCATCATTGTGGTCTCTTCCCTTCGCAGTCAGGTCAGCATCTGAAAAACCCAAGCCATTGTCTGCTGTCAGATTTGCTACGCAATCCGTGAACTGGACTGCAGACGTCTCCTGTGGCACATGGGCCGTCTTGAGAAATGAGATCAAGGCCTTAGCATGGGCCTCGGAGCATAGTAATAAGGAGAGCATGGAGATTTTGGAGGGCGTATGCCCCAGCTGCTCGACAACATTGAAATCACTCTTCTTTATTATCTTTAGGATCTCCTCCATTTCTTGTTGGGAGGCCTCAGCATTTATAGGTATTGGTGCCTCCATCCGGGCAGGCTCCTCTTCAATCCCTTTGCCCCGAGCATTAGATGACTCGGCGGCAGGGGAAACAACTTGATCAGCAACAGTAACAGGTACACTTGTAGGTGTTATAAGGAGGGGTCTTCGAGTAGCGGGCGGTGCAATGTCAGGCGAGAAGAGCCTGCCACTGCGGGTGACCTTGGCTGGACCGGTGATATCGCAGATACTGGCGCCAGTGTCGAATTCTTGTTTGATTCCATTTATATATACGTCTGCCCCATAATGCCAAGGGACAGCTTTATCAGATACGTAAGGGAGAGGCCCCGGAACAGTAATAATCACAGGTGCAACAGTCATGATTTGAACAGGCTTCTTCGGGAGAGCCTTGATTGGATTTTTGAAGATGGTAACCATAGAAACTTCTTTTACCGGAACCAACTGAACAGCAGACTTCTTAAACAGAATCTCCTTGCTATCCATTAGGTTTTGAATGCCTAACTTCAGCAAGGGACAAACAGATAGGGAAACAGCACAGAACAGGCAACCTTCACTGCAACCCGGAAATAAACCGGCCAGCAGTAGGTTCTTCTTGACAGTCAAAAGAGGGGTAACAACTTCATTTACCGAAACAGCATACATTTCTTCCTCAATGGCATTTACTCTATGCTGGGGCATAGGAGCAGTTACAACATTTGGTCTCTCCGGCGCCTCAAACTGAATTTCCTTTGCGTCGATCAGATCTTGCACTTTGTTTCTCAAGGCCCAGCAATCATCAGTAGTGTGCCCGGGACTATCAGAATGATAAGCACACCGGGCATTTGGGTTATACTTAGGAGACGCAGTGTTGACGACCTTAGGAGCTTCTTTGAGGGTCACCAGGTTGGTGGATAACAGTTGGGGTAAAATTTGAGATAAGGTCATACTCAGTCGAGTATACTGCCTCTTAGGCCTTTCGCTTCTTTGTTGATTGTACTGCTGAGGAGCAGCAACAGGTTTCGAGATGACCAAAGCATTGACGGCTTGGCGACTTTCGGGCTTGATTTGTCTTCTAGGACCATAGACGGCACTTGCTTCTTTCTTAAACGGCCTCTTCTCAGCACTTGTGGAGGCAGCCTTTTGTATCTTGCCTGACCTGATGCCAGCTTCAATTCTTTCTCCCGTCAATATCAAATCTGTAAACCCAGCGGAGGAGTTACCAACCAAATGATTGAAAAACGGACCAGACAACATCCCTAGAAACATATCAACCAGCTCACGATCAGTCAATGGAGGCTGCACCCTGCCAGCCAAATCTCTCCATTTTTGTGCGTACTCTTTGAACCCTTCACCCGTTCCTAGAGACATACCCTGAAGTTGGGTACGCGTAGGAGCGAGATCAGAATTGTATTGGTATTGTCTGTAGAATGCGGTTGCCAAATCTTCCCAGTGTCGGATGCTGGTTCCATCTAATTGGTAGAACCATTCAAGCTGTGACCCCGAGAGGCTATCTTGGAAGAAGTGAATCCAGAGGTTCTTATCCGCCGTATAAGGTTGGATCTTCCTTACGTACGACCTTAGATGCAGCTTTGGGCAGGAGACCCCATCATACTTGGCGAAGGCAGGCGCCTTAAACTTGTGTGGAATTACTACCCCAGAAGATAACCCCAAATCTCCGAAATCCTGCCCCGGCACATTCTGAATTTCCATGGCGCTTAAGCGGTCCTCCAATTGCTTGTATCTGTCAGCAGCAGGTGGGTATTGTTCGTCGTTATAGTCTGTCTCGTTGTCGAAGACTGCGGGACTAGGAGCTCCTCCCCCTTGGGGACTGTTTTTCTCAGCAGAAGAAGTGGTTGGATCAGCTTCATTATGGAGTGTGTTCCCAAACCTGCGTCCGGTGTTGAACAACGCAGTCCTCTTTTTCTTCTTCTTCTTCAGGAGTAGAGTCTTCAACTCTTGCTGACCTTGGGCTAGGCTTAGGACCATCTCTTGAAACTGTGCACTTTGGGCCTGAAGGGCCTTGATTGCTTGCTCACTGGAGGAGTCTGGATTCATGACGACTGTTCAAAATAAACAGCGAAGGAGATTAAGCAACCTGTGAAATAGGGTACCTGCTATGCATATGGTGCAATGGAATGCGTATGTTTTATGTTTTCAAAGACAAACAAGATTCAACTTCGTAGACAAAAGGGAAACACACTTCATTAGATTAAAATTTTCAATTGGTTCAACAATTTGCCCTTAGGCATTACAGGAATGAAAAATACTGGAAAGGAAATAAAACTATAAAAGGAAATATCCAAAGCTCATCAATGCTCCCATGGCCTCCTCTTCTCAGTGCTGATGTAGTTGTTCAGGACCCGCTCTTCCTCCAATTGCTTAGTCAGCCTCTGGATCTTCCGTTCCTACTCGTTGAACTTCTCCCGATAGAAATCCCGTTCTTCCTTTAGCTGTGCCCAAGATCTCTTCATCGTGTCAAAATCAGCGGGTATCTGAGGAGGGAGGACAGTTGGAGGAACCCCATCTTCATCAGGAGACTCAAGGATGAGAGGTCTAACAGCTTCGTAGGGCATACCTAACCTTTGAGCACGGATGCGGACCCATTTGCAATAGGGCTTCAATGGCAGAGAAGTCTTTGGTCCCAACTCATGTGGGTCGGCTTTGTGAATTATGTCCCAAGCTCTAATGAATCCCTGGCGTAGTTTGTCACTGTCTGCCTGAAACTCAAAATGAAAGTGAGGAACCAGCATTTCATGAGGCCCATCTCCTCTGGCTCTTCCAAACTGACGGAGAGCTAAGCACGGATTGTAAGAGATTCCTCCTTGGATACCAATCAACGGAACGTTAGGGTATTCTCCGCAACGGTCAATAACAGCTACCTCATCCAAACCTCTGAGAGTCCAGGTGATGTCATTATCAGTGAGAGACATTAACCTCCGAGCCCAACCTTTTCCTTCTTTATTCTTCAGCACGAACTTAGGAAGGTGCGAAATAAACCACCTTACTAGCAAAGGAGCACAACACCATGGAGTTCCCCGTTTTCGAGCAGTACGAGCATAGAGTTGTTGTAGAATATCACCCAAAAGAGTGGGTACCGGATTCCGAGACATGAATATCCTTATGACATGGATACTGATAAAGGTGTCAGGGTTAGGAAACAATACCAGACCATAGATCAAAAGAGCCAGAATATCCTCATACGCCTTGAAGTCCAAGTCATTCCAGAAATCATTAGCCTTGCCAACCAGAAATTTGACCAAAAAGCCCTTGATCCCATTTCTAGTTTCCCAGTTGGACAATACCTCTTCTTTGGTCAAGGGGAGAATTGCAGCAATCTCTTCAGGCCTAGGAGTCTTTTCCAAACCAGTGAATGGAGTTTGTTCCAAGACAGGGATCCCAAGCAAATAAGAAAATTCTTCCAGGGTAGGAACCAGCTGGAAGTCTTGAAAGGTGAAACAATGATACAGAGGGTCATAAAACTGGGTCAGAACACTTATCAGTTGTTGGTCCCACTTTGCAGTGACCAAGCCAAGGAGAGAACCATGTTTGTTGATGAAAGAAGAAGTGTTTGGAATCCTTCCAACCAAATCCTTGAGCAAAACTGGTGGTTGAACAAAGCTGAGCCAGACAGTATTCCTACGGACGGGCATCATGATGTCCTACAAAACAGAGCAAAGATGAAACCTTTTTTGTCTTTGAAATGGGTTAGTCCTTTATACAGGATGCATGCAATGGTATGATGGCATGATGCTATGATGAAGCACACCACAAGTATTCACATAGGCAAATAAGGCACACAAGTCACACAAGACACCCTTAGGTTTCAGGCCAGCATGAGTTTCAGGTATTACCCTCTTTTGGTTTTGTTGGTTAAAACCTGTCCTATTGAAAAGTAACCGGGTTCTAGAGGATCTCAAATCATTGGCTACCCTCAATCGGTCATAACTCCAGCATCACAATCTTTTCTCGCGGCCAGAACCATCTCGAGAGTTTAGCCTCAATGAGTGTAGCACACTGCTACTGTCCTAATAGCCAAGTTGGTCAATTTAGGGTTCTAAGGTTGGTTGGTGTTTAATGGCCCCTTAGAAGACCTATATTCTCCCCGTTGCAACACAAGGGATATAGGTACAGACTAAGATGCCACACCAACGTAGCCACTGTTTCACCCATGTCGGTCTACGCCGGACAGGTCCCTCACAGATTATGCTACCTAAAAAGGGTATTTCCCAGATCCGGGTTAGGATCTATGAAACTCTGATGCTAAGCCCACAAATATAAAAGCAAACAAAGCAAACAATTGAAAACAAAGGTGATCTAAACCCTAAGGTTACTCCACTTTTAAGTACTCCCCAGCAGAGTCGCCAGTTCTGTGATACGGTGGGAGAACTGACTTGAGGTTTTGCGTTTGTTTTCGCAAATGTTTCGGTTGAGCAAGAGTCGCCACCGACTTTTTATTTTATCCTAAGGAAAGGTTAAAAGCACAGCAAAAAACCTTTTGAGATGTTTTCTTGGGTTCGGGGAGTAGATTATAGAAAGGGAAGCTATTAGCACCCTTTCTATCCATGGTTATCCATGGGCTCTTAGTTACTTGCTTAGATCACTTGCCTTTTGTTTTCAATTGTTTTAAATGGTGCTTGAGTGTGTGGGTTTGAAAATGTTTTGAAAAGAGGCCAATGTGGTGGCAACCTTTGTAATGATCCATGTGGGGATGTATACAAAGATGTACGTCTTTTGAAAAGGTTTTCATTTGTTTTTGAAAGTTGTTTTGAAAGTGTAGTGATGTGTGGTTTTTTGAAATAGGCAAGTGTTTTAGTTCGCAAGATTGATTCAAGTAACTAAGAGGTTCTCTACTCCTAAATTTCTCAAAAGATTATTGTTATGTTTTAACCCTTTTAACAAGTTTGTTCCACCATTGTATTTGGTGGACAATCTTATGTTTAGGATGTGAAAGGGACGGGCGTGGGTCATCGTTTAGACCATAATTGCAATGGTGCCAAGTATCTTTGGGCATTTTCTTTAAGGGACTTGATCATTTGTTTTTGTTTGTTTTGAAAAAATGTTATCGAGGGACTATGATCATTCAATTTGTTTGTTTTGCCCAAAGAGACCTAACATGCAATATGACCCAATTTTGAAAGGCAACAAGTGGAGTACCCTAGGGGGTGCAAGTGTGATTTGTGTGTCCATTTTCATGCTTGTTTATCTTGAGATTAGGTCATAACTATTTTTTGTCGTTTTTTCGCATACAAACCCTAATTCTAACATGTTATCATTAGAAAGCAATAAAGTGCGAAAATAAATTTACTAAGCTATTACAAAACCAAATATGGGAAGGGGGGTACAAATGTTCAAATGGGGATATTGACAAGTAGTGTAAACCTAAAACTATTACATCAATTTGAATTTATACAATTTAATTAATGTACAATAATTAAATAAAAGAAAATGGAATAAAAATGCAAGATGCAAAAATGTTTTGTATATGTATGAAAAAAAGTGTTATTTATGTAAAAATAAAAAAAGATATTATTTTTGGAGTATTTTGAATTTAGGGCAAAACTCTAATTTTATTAAAGAAAATGTATTATTATTTAATTTAATACAAGTATTTATTTATTATGTACAAAAATAAAAATGAAATGAAGTATATTATAAAAAAGTATTTTTTATATCAAATATTAATAAAATGAAAAATTCAAATATTTTTATATTCTAACCTAAATATATTAATAAACATATATATATATATATATATATATATATATATATATATATATATATATATATATATATATATATATATATTAAGTTCTAAATATGCATTATATATAAAATAATATACATTTAATATTTAATAAAATAAATAAAAAAAAAGTATTTTTTTTTATGTGAAATATTTTCAGAAGGTAAACAAAAATAAATATGTATTTACACTATTTTTTTTCTATTTATTCTAAATAATAGTATATATAATATTTATGTACAAACAAAAGAAATAATCAAATAAATATGCAATAAATTCAAAAAAATGCTGGAAAATATATTTTTATTTTTTTAATGTCATGAGAAAAAAATAAACAAAGTCAATCAAAAAGAAAAAGTCAAAAAAGTCAAAGAAATAAGCAAATGGGCTCAGGGGGTTCAAAAGTAATTATGTGGTGCAAATAAGAAAATATTCCAGGCCCAGCCCAGAATCAGTCATCTTCAACCTCTGAACAACATCACCCACGCGTTTTCTATCTCTTGATTCCTGGACTTTCAAGCAAAACTCATAACATGAAAAGTGTAGAGTATTAAGAGACGATTCCAACCATGTAAAGAACTTGACCTAACTCTCTAAGATGAGGGAGAATTTCTTCTCCCCCAATTTCTGACCTAACTTTTATGCCATGTTCAGACTCAAAATTCTTGCAACACACGTAACATAAATGAAATCTAACTATATGGTCATGTTCAGGGCTATGATTGTGACATATTTTCTTCACAAACCTAAAGCTAACAATGCCTAATAAGAGAGATAGAACTTCATGAAGATACCTGTTCAGTTGGAATCGTGCTTTGCAATGGAGGATGTTTCAGAGTAAAATGATGATTTGTATAGCTTCCTTGAAGTGTAAGGATGCTATTCCAAGTTCTACTTTGCCTTGAAACTTCTTGAATCGTGCTAGTGAACTTCAACTGCAAAACAGAAAAACAAAAATGGTGAAGTGGCTTGGAGGTGTTACAGATCAGGTTTCAGGTCATGGTTAGCTAGCATAGATAGTATGGAAGGTATGTGAACTGGTTTTGGCAAGGATGCTTGAGAGAAATAGAAGTTGGCACTCAAACTGCAGAGGCAACTTTGTTTTTGCAGTTTGAGAGTGATTCTGAGATGGAGGGTGGATTGGAGGTCAAAGGCTCGTGCAAAAGCTTGGGTATGATGTCTGGAATGTGTTTGATAAGTTTGTTCTTGTGTTTGTAAACTGAGATGGAAGTTGTTGTTATGCCACTTTACTTCACACTTAAGCAAACAAAGGCAAATTGTGCTTCTAGGCCTGTAGAGGACCTCACACTATGCTGCATAATCCCTCCTTGATCAGTGTGATTAACACATAAACTTGTGCCAATCAGATTTGCAATGTACTTGTTGGATTCTCAATTGGACATAAAGTGATCTTTTGCAAAAATGGAAAGAATGCTTTATCTAGTTTGGGATTAATCTTGCATACAATGTTCAAACTCATAGAACAACACCTTAACACAATGAATATGCATTAAATTATTGAGTGCAACTTGGTTTAAGGACCTGTAATCTAACCTAAAGCATGCTGAGTTCAAATTGCAAAGTTATGAACATGAAAAATGGCCAATTCAAAAGTGAGTTTTTGCTATATTGTGAAATTCGATTCTCCCTAATCATGAGGTTGTTTGATGAGTTCTTGGACATTTTGGAAAGCTTGGAATGTGTACTACAATCCATCTTTGAAATGCAAATTGAAATTCCAAGTGGAAGTGTATGGAAAATGGCTTTGAAGTGGGGTAAAAACTTGTCAAAAATAGGTCAATTTTTCACTAAGTTAAGAATGGTTTAGTGCCCTTATTCAAAAATTTGTAACTTGAGATACAAGCTTCAAATGAGAAAACTTTGTGAATCAAAGTTGTAGATTATGTAACAAGCTACAACTTTCATGTTTTGACTTTTGTTTGAATCCAAATGAATCATGGTGAAAAAGTGGGGCAAAGTTGGGAAAAAATTAGGGTTTTCCATAACTTAGAAAAAGTCTAAGTTATGAAAAATTCCATTTTAAAACCCTAATTTGCATTTCTTGGTTTCTTGGTGAACAAGTTTCATGATTTGGCATTTTTTGATGAAAAATGAATCTTGACTCTTGATTTTGACCAAAAAGTCAAAGTTTGACTTTTCAGTGTACAGTCAAAATTGATCAATTGATTGGGAAATTCAACTGTCAATCTTGTATACTTGGGATTTTTTGAACTTGTTGAGCATGTCAAGATAATTCCATGGGGTCCTTGAGTCCATATGTGATCTTGGTTTGCCATTGGTTAGCTCAAACAGTCAAAAATTGCCTTTGTGCAGTCAAAACCCTAAAAATGACCATTTTGCCCTTTTGGTGATCTGATCAAATTTCTTGTGGAATTGTGATCCAAACTTGATCAAATGGCCCATATGAGTTCATAATGTTGATGTGGGTCAAAAATCATGAGGTTTGACTGCCAATTGACCACAGTTGACTTTTCCCCCAATACAGCTGATTTCTAGGTCAACTGTCCAATTGACTGGGCAAAACTTGGAATCAAGACTTGAAACTTGGTATGGATAATATTGTGAGTCAAACATGAAACATGAAAGTCATCTTAGGCATTTTAGGTCAAAACATCCTTGGGCAAACACAAACCCTAATTTGAGTCCACAGTGCAAGGTGAAGTCTTGAGCAGAGGAAACCCTAACTGGATCTTGATCTTCAAGGGTCTTGTAATGAAAAAATGTTTAGGAAATGGGAGGGCAAATTTTGGGGTACAACACCATACCTCCCACGTGTCCCAAGTTTTATTTCAAGAATAAAAATTAATTTTTCTATTTTTGTTTAATTTTATTTGATTTAATTCATTTTAAATTTAAAATTCAAATAAAAATCAAGAAAATTAATGGGAGGATATTTTGTGGTTTGAATAGCTTTGATACACCATAAAACATATACCAAATTCGTTCAAGACCTATTTCAAGCAAAAAAATTCAAATTTGGAGCAAATATGGCAAGTTATTTCAATGGTGATTATGGAGAAAATCAAAACTTCATTGTAAGGCTTAAAAGCTCCCACATGCCTATAAACATTGTCAAGCACCTACATGTCAAGTTTCAAGGCTCACAAGGTCAAGTTGCACAGTCAAAAACCCTAATTGCTTCACAATCAACTGCAGGGGCAAAATGGTCATTTGGCAGTCAAAAGTCAAAAAATTTGGTCAACATCTTATTTTGAAGCCACAATCATCATTTGGTCAAATCTTGATCATGATTCCTCAAGCATGGCTCAAAAATCATCAAGGTGTCAAAAGTTTCTATTTTTGGACAGCTGAAAAGTCAACTGTACCTTGACCAAGGCATAACTTTTTCATGGTTCATCAGAAAAATCTCATCCAATGCTCATTTTGAAGGGGAAGACATTTCCTACAACTCATCTTCACATTCCAAGTCCAAGAAATGCTCTCACAAAAAGTTATCAATTTCAACATTATAGGTCATTTTCAAAAGTCAACAAAAAGGCACTTTAAGTCAAAGACCATAACTTGATATTGGTAAATCAAAATGACATGGGACCAAAGGAATTGGTTAGAGGGCTTCAAGACCTTTCCAAAATTTCCAAGAACATGTTCATAGCTTCAAAATTGAGCAAGATATGCATTGGAGAAGTTGGGAAATTTTGTGAATGGGCCAAAGTCAATTATCCTTGAAACTTCATTTTTGACAAAAGGGGCCCACTTTTTCCACTTGATTCAGCTTTGCCATACCTCCCACGTGTCCCATGTTTTATTTCAAGAATAAAAATTAATTTTTCTATTTTTGTTTAATTTTATTTGATTTAATTCATTTTAAATCTTTAAAATTCAAATAAAAATCAAGAAAATTAATGGGAGGATATTTTGTGGTTTGAATAGCTTTGATACACCATAAAACATATACCAAATTCGTTCAAGACCTATTTCAAGCAAAAAAAATCAAATTTGGAGCAAATATGGCAAGTTATTTCAATGGTGATTATGGAGAAAATCAAAACTTCATTGCAAGGCTTAAAAGCTCCTTAATGTGACTGATTCTCATCCAAGCCTATATATACAAGCCTTGCAAGCTTCATTCGGAACCTAGAAAAAAAGGAGAGTGTGCACAAACGGCCAGAGGAAAAGTTCAAAATTTGTCCAAAAAAGTGAGAGACCTAAAGCGGTGTTGCAAACATTTTCAGATCAAAGCAAGCACGTGGCTTTCTTCCTTGCCACTCCCTGAAGCCAAAGCAACCACAAACACGTCCTAAGGTCCACTACCAAGCGCTGTAAGTTGTCTCAAACTCACCCCTGTACACGAAATCATGTTTCTCCATTCTTGCACTTTTCTGGAAAATAATAGCATATTCATACTCCATGCCTAATTTCCAATGTAACTGCTATATTCAATTTCATTTTTAGGCTTCGTATAACAATACCCGTGCCTAGGGTTCGTTGGTTTTGTTTTTAGATATTTTGTCTACAGGTGAAATTGGGACAAACCATAAGCATAGACGTGATCAGGAGACATGGACGATCACAACCATGGGCTTAGATGGAATATTTGATGCCTAAGGTTGATTTTGAGTAAAACCTCCAAAATCCGGCCTTCACCTCCTTGGTTTAGCATTTCTTTTCTTATTTTCTTTCCTTTTATTAATTATTATTATTATTTAGTTAGTTCACAAATAATTATTTTCATAAATTCAGACAAAAACAAAAAAAAAATGTAATTATTATTATTATTATTAATTTCACTTTAGTAATTATTTTTGTAAATAAAATACTAACAAATTAATTAGTTTAATTAGTTAATTTTAACCTTTTTTCACAATAAATAAAAACAAATTTAGACTTAGGCTTTTTCTTTTGATATTTTTAATTTTTTTTTTTATTTCATAAAAACATAAAAAAGGTCAAAAAATATTTTCTTGTAATTAAAATAATTAATTAGTTTTCAATTTCATTTAATTACCAAAAAAAAAAGACAAAAAAATTAATTCCCTTCTCTTTATTCGCGCGTATTTAATTTGTTCGATTATTATGTAATTGCTCCGGATATGTAATAGTAAATAGGACCTTTTACTGTTTTTTATTTTCCGCACTTATTTACTTAAAACGGGTCTTTGTAAAGATTTGGCGATGTATAGACCCGCGCCTTGTAATAGCGTAGGATTTACGTTTTCCGCAATTTATTTTCCGCACCCCCTTTAACTGTTAACTTGTATGCAAGAATGTATGGTAAATAAGAACAACTCGTAGCTCACCCATAACATGTACAAAAACATTAACTGAATACAACACACAAATACACACACCACTCTTAGGGTACGCCTCACTGTTGCCTTGCCCCTCGAAACGTGGTCGTCGAGTATAGGACGTTTTAGTAAGTCCTTATGTCCATGAACATGGCATAAGGGTAGCTTCTAAGGTGTCCTACTGTTGCTCTGGTGACCACATTGTCCCTACAAGCTCGAATTGTGGTCGTCGAGAATAGGACGTCTTAGTGAGTCCTTATGTCCATTGATCTGGTTGCCTCAAAACAAGTTGCC
The DNA here is from genome assembly GCA_948472305.1 of Vicia faba. Lineage (NCBI taxonomy): Eukaryota > Viridiplantae > Streptophyta > Magnoliopsida > Fabales > Fabaceae > Vicia > Vicia faba. The sequence continues at coordinate 1,157,220,168 of OX451738.1, read as the reverse complement.
TCGAAACGGTTGCCTCAAAACTAGTTGCCTCGAAACGGTTGCCTCGGAATAAAAAAGATCAATGGCATAAGGGTAGCTTCTAAGGTGTCCTACTGTTGCTCTGGAGACCATATTGTCCCTAACAAACGAATTGACTCGAACACCTCCAACGGTGGTGCTACCTATCTCTCAATGGTGGGATGGCACTACCTTAAGGACATTTACACAGCCTAATTCCTTAGGGTAGGTAGATGACTCGTAGATACTTGCTCTAATTCAAAACAAATCAAAACTTCTTTTCACACCGACACTTTGCAAAAAGCTTTCAAAAACAACTTTTCAAACACTCTTGAGGACTGATACAAGAGTCGAACTGAAACTTTAAACGAAACTTTTTCAAACCCACTCACCTTGAAAAGCAAACAAACACTTTGAAAACACAAATGAGCAAGTATCTAAGAGCCCATGGATAACCATGGATAGAATGTGTGCTAACACCTTCCCTTTCTATAAATCTACCTCTCGAACCGAGAGCAATCTCAATAAGGAATTTTTCTGTGCTTTTGTCCTTTCCATGTTGGAGAAAATAAAAGACGGTGGCGACTCTTGCTTCCGCGACATTTCGCGAACCAGCGTTAAACAGTCAGTTCCAGATCCACCGATCACAGAACTGGCGACTCTGCTGGGGAATTACTTTAAAGTGAGGTGTACCTTAGGATAGTTCATAAACTGTGTTTTCAATTGCTTTGACTTGTTTGCTTTAAATTGTGGGACTGTCTTGGGAGTTCTATAGATCCTAACCCGGATCTGGGGATACCTTCTTAGAAAGTAGCAACAAGGCTGTGAGGGAACTGTGTGGGGTATACCGACATGGTTGAAACAGTCTGCTACGTTGATGTGGCACTTTGGTGTGTACCAGTAACCCTTTAGTTCAATCAAGGAGAGTACGGGGCCGCCGCGTGGTGTCGTGAAGCATCAACTGACCTTAGGAACCTTAATTGAACCATCTTGGCCTCTTTAGGGTAGTGAGATAACTGACTTTGGTGCAACGAGGTCTAACGCACGATTAGCTGAGTTTAGGATTGAAGAACATCACGAAGAGCGGGTGGGTACAAATAAAATTTGAGCCTTTATCCTTTGTTTCTTAAACCGTGAACCAGGCCACGTTATAACCCTCAAAAGTCCTAGCTGAAGCATGGGTTAGTTCGAAAGCATACTGTTACCAAAGGTATCCCGACTCCTTAAGGTTTGCGGTAAAATAACGAGTTGACATCACAATTTACAAAATTCACTTGTTTTTTTTATGAAAAAATATGCATTTTCAAAAACTTCAAGACAGACATAAGCTGTGCATTTTTAATATAACATTGCTTGCATATGACTATTTGTTTGAACAGCATAGAAGTTCGCACGACGAATGTCTAATGAGAGAAAGCACCTCCAATCAAGGGGAAGGGCATGATCATTGTCCATCATCTGGGGCAGTCCAGTCAAGATTCGGAGAATCTCTCAAGATGCCAAACAGCCTGGGGCAAATCTCCACCTGGATCACTTGGGGCATTGGACGATCAAACGAAGATCTTCTGGTAGCATGACAACACAACCCTACTGACAGGGGCAACTCCCTCGTCCCGAGAATATGGACATAGTCAAAAAGATACTACGCATGAACAAAAGACCCGCTAGGTTGACACACCTAGGCAAAAATAAGGGCTTCCCGGCGAACCAAAAGGGTTCGGGCAAAAATAAGGGATGAAAATAAAAATTTGTACACCCGGCAAGTCGAAAACCTGAAAAGGCGGCTTGGGCAAAAAACGGTATCCCGGTGGACCGAAAACCCGAAAGGGCGGTCCAGGCAAAAATTAGGGATCAAAGCATACGACTACGTCCTGGCATCTCGTCACTTGCCTACCAGAAGAGTTGTCAAATCGGCAGTTATCAAGACCTCCACAGAAACAGGGGCAATAATGAGTTGTCTAAGCGATCTAGTTGCTTTGCCATCAAGGTACCAAGGTAAGTTCGGCTGAAGAATGTAACCAAGATACCTTGATTCCCCAAAGAATGAGACAAGGTTCAGCCATACTCCCCCCAAGCAGAGAAGGCACAATACCTCCAGCGAGTCGGCAACACTCTCCCCAAGCAGAGTTAACATACTGCCAGACTTAAGGAAGTTGAGTATCCCCACCAGATCTCAACATTCCTCAACGGAGTCTACAAACACCCTCAACAAGCATCCCCGGCAGTCTTGATCTAAGATTGTTCCTCGGAGGAATCTAGACATCCAGCGGAGCCCTTCCCAGTACAGTCCAAAGTCTCCCCAAGAGAGTTAAATCATCTCCCCAGTAGGAAGCTTATCCCCAGTAGATTCTGGAAGCTTATCCTTTGCAGAGCATATCTCTCCCCGTCTTTATTTAGAAGGTTATCCCTTGCCAGAGCTTATAACTGGGTTATCCTCAGCTAATTGCCACGGAAAGATCGTCCTCGGCGAAGTATTCCTATCCCCAGCGGAGTTCCTCAAACCTCCCAAACGTAACTCAACAATGGTATCCCCAGCGGAGTTCTCATACAACATCTCAGCGAAGTGCCTCTCTTCCCACAGAGTATTTTCCCCAGCAAGATCGCTAGAGTAATTTTCCCCGCAGAGTAATCTATTCGCCAAGCTTAGTCCCCAACGGAGTTATCTTCTCCTACCGGTATTCTTGCAACATCAGCCCAGGATAAGCTCCCGGCATTCGTCAAGGATTTATTTTCCTAGACAAAAATACATTCGCAAACATCACATTTTCATACATGATATAAACATCACATTCTACAATCCCATTGGTTATAAACGTCATGACACCGCGCATTCCATGCACCATGACATTGCATATAACTAATGTTTTGCCTTTTTTCAGGAAAGGTCAATAAAAAGATGATTACTATCAACTATCGCAATCCCAAATTCGATTCCTGTATCTAGCCAGGGCATGTCTGTGAGCGATTGATTGTGGATTCGATACCTGTATCTAGCCAGGGCATGTCTGTGAGCGATTGATTGTGGATTCGATACCTGTATCCGGCCAGGGCATGTCTATGTTAAAAAGATTAAAGAGATAGCTTGGAAATGCTCCAGATATGGATGTTGTTCTTTTGCTTATTCAAAATTCCTTTCTAGATATGGTTCAGATGTGACCCGGGCGTGGCGACGTTCTGATACTTACTCCATATTTCTTCTCAGATATAACTTAGAGATGCTCCGGGCACGGAGGCTGTTCTGTTGTTTATTCAGAGATCACCTTTCTAGATATGGTTCAGATGTGACCCAGAGATGGCGACGTTCTGATACTTATTCCAGATTTCTTCTCAGATATAACTTAGAGATGCTCCGGGCATGGAGGCTGTTCTGTTGTTTATTCAGAGATCACCTTTCTAGATATGGTTCAGATGTGACCCAGGCATGGCGACGTTCTGATACTTATTCCAGATTTCTTCTCAGATATAACTTAGAGATGCTCCGGGCACGGAGGCTGTTCTGTTGTTTATTCAGAGATCACCTTTCTAGATATGGTTCAGATGTGACCCAGGCATGGCGACGTTCTGATACTTATTCCAGATTTCTTCTCAGATATAACTTAGAGATGCTCCGGGCACGGAGGTTGTTCTGTTGTTTATTCAGAGACCACCTTTCTAGATATGGTTCAGATGTGACCCAGGCATGGAGACGTTCTGATACTTATTCCAGATTTCTTCTCAGATATAACTTAGAGATGCTCCGGGCACGGAGGCTGTTCTGTTGTTTATTCAGAGATCACCTTTCTAGATATGGTTCAGATGTGACCCAGGCATGGCGACATTCTGATACTTATTCCAGATTTCTTCTCAGATATAACTTAGAGATGCTCCGGGCACGGAGGCTGTTCTGTTGTTTATTCAGAGACTCCTTCTAGATATGGTTCAGATGTGACCCAGGCATGGCGACGTTCTGATACTCATTCCAGATTTCCTTTCAGAGATAGCTTGGAAATGCTCCAGATATGGATGCTGTTCTTTTGCTTATTCAAAATTCCTTTCTAGATATGGTTCAGATGTGACCCAGGCATGGCGACGTTCTGATACTTATTCCAGATTTCTTCTCAGATATAACTTAGAGATGCTCCAGGCACGGAGGCTATTCTGTTGTTTATTCAGAGATCACCTTTCTAGATATGGTTCAGATGTGACCCAGGCATGGCGACATTCTGATACTTATTCCAGATTTCTTCTCAGATATAACTTAGAGATGATCCGGGCACGGAGGCTGTTCTGTTGTTTATTCAGAGATCACCTTTCTAGATATGGTTCAGATGTGACCCAGGCATGGCGACATTCTGATACTTATTCCAGATTTCTTCTCAGATATAACTTAGAGATGCTCCGGGCACGGAGGCTGTTCTGTTGTTTATTCAGAGACCACCTTTCTAGATATGGTTCAGATGTGACCCAGGCATGGCGACGTTCTGATACTTATTCCAGATTTCTTCTCAAATATAACTTAGAGATGCTCCGGGCACGGAGGCTGTTCTGTTGTTTATTCAGAGATCACCTTTCTAGATATGGTTCAGATGTGACCCAGGCATGGCGATGTTCTGATACTTATTCCAGATTTCTTCTAAGATATAACTTAGAGATGCTCCGGGCACGGAGGTTGTTCTGTTGTTTATTCAGAGACTCCTTCTAGATATGGTTCAGATGTGACCCAGGCATGGCGACGTTCTGATACTCATTCCAGATTTCCTTTCAGAGATAGCTTGGAAATGCTCCAGATATGGATGCTGTTCTTTTGCTTATTCAAAATTCCTTTCTAGATATGGTTCAGATGTGACCCAGGCATGGCGACGTTCTGATACTTATTCCAGATTTCTTCTCAGATATAACTTAGAGATGCTCTGGATACGGAGGCTGTTCTATTGTTTATTCAGAGATCTCCTTCTAGATATGGTTCAGATGTGACCCAGGCATGGGGACGTTCTGATACTCATTCCAGATTTCCTTTTAGAGATAGCTTGGAAATGCTCCAGATATGGATGTTGTTCTTTTGCTTACTCAAGACTCCTTCTAGATATGGTTCAGATGTGACCCAGGCATAGCGACATTCTGATACTCATTCCAGATTTCCTTTCAGAGATAGCTTGGAAATGCTCCAGATATGGGTGCTGTTCTTTTGCTTATTCAAGACTCCTTCTAGATATGGTTCAGATGTGACCCAGGCATGGCGACATTCTGATACTCATTCCAGATTTCCTTTCAGAGATAGCTTAGACATGCTCCAGATATGGATGCTGTTTTCTTGCTTATTCAAGACTCTTTCTAAAGATAGTTCAGATGTGACCCAGGCATGGTGACGTTCTGATACTTATTCCAGATTTCCTTTGAGATATAGCTTAGAGATGCTCCAGATCCGGGCGCTATTCTATTGCTTATTCAGATTCAAACTTCTAAAGACAACTTAGAGATGCTCCATCTCGGATGCTATTCTATTGTTCAGTCCAGATATGATCCAGATTCGGATGACATTCTGTTACTCATGCAGTATGGATATACCCCAGACCCGACGGTCATTGTACTACTCGTTCAGACGTCAGCAATTAGATATAGACTAGATATGCCCCAAACACGGAAGCTATTCTATTTCTTATTCAGATTCAACTATCCATTACAGTTCCAAATGGCATCTATAAGCCCATTCCCGACAAGGTTCTGTCACACTTCCAGATGGCATCTATAAGCCCATCCTCCTACCCATCATCTCCCCAAATGGCATCTGTAAGCCTATTCCCGACATCACACTGCTGATACTCTACTATGTGAGTACAAATTTCTGGGCACTCTAGTGTTCAATCATCTTCCACCCTCGGATCACGAAAGGCACACAAGCCAATCTACATCCTCAGGTCTAAGAAGATTGAACAGGGGCAACTGTTGTACCCCAAAATTTTCCCTCCCATATTCTTCAAAAGTTTTGCCAAGCATCACCTCAAATGGTTCAAGGCTACTCCAAGGATTGCACAGTCAACCATCCTCCTAAGCCAGTCAAAATTAAGGTTTTGGTTCCTTCAAGGAAGTTGAGGTTTTCAATGGTCCAATCAAGTCCCACATGCCTATAAACATTGTCAAGCACCTACATGTCAAGTTTCAAGGCTCACAAGGTCAAGTTGCACAGTCAAAAACCCTAATTGCTTCACAATCAACTGCAGGGGCAAAATGGTCATTTGGCAGTCAAAAGTCAAAAATTTTGGTCAACATCTTATTTTGAAGCCACAATCATCATTTGGTCAAATCTTGATCATGATTCCTCAAGCATGGCTCAAAAATCATCAAGGTGTCAAAAGTTTCTATTTTTGGACAGCTGAAAAGTCAACTGTACCTTGACCAAGGCATAACTTTTTCATGGTTCATCAGAAAAATCTCATCCAATGCTCATTTTGAAGGGGAAGACATTTCCTACAACTCATCTTCACATTCCAAGTCCAAGAAATGCTCTCACAAAAAGTTATCAATTTCAACATTATAGGTCATTTTCAAAAGTCAACAAAAAGGCACTTTAAGTCAAAGACCATAACTTGATATTGGTAAATCAAAATGACATGGGACCAAAGGAATTGGTTAGAGGGCTTCAAGACCTTTCCAAAATTTCCAAGAACATGTTCATAGCTTCAAAATTGAGCAAGATATGCATTGGAGAAGTTGGGAAATTTTGTGAATGGGCCAAAGTCAATTATCCTTGAAACTTCATTTTTGACAAAAGGGGCCCACTTTTTCCACTTGATTCAGCTTTGCCATACCTCCCACGTGTCCCATGTTTTATTTCAAGAATAAAAATTAATTTTTCTATTTTTGTTTAATTTTATTTGATTTAATTCATTTTAAATCTTTAAAATTCAAATAAAAATCAAGAAAATTAATGGGAGGATATTTTGTGGTTTGAATAGCTTTGATACACCATAAAACATATACCAAATTCGTTCAAGACCTATTTCAAGCAAAAAAAAATCAAATTTGGAGCAAATATGGCAAGTTATTTCAATGGTGATTATGGAGAAAATCAAAACTTCATTGCAAGGCTTAAAAGCTCCTTAATGTGACTGATTCTCATCCAAGCCTATATATACAAGCCTTGCAAGCTTCATTCGGAACCTAGAAAAAAAGGAGAGTGTGCACAAACGGCCAGAGGAAAAGTTCAAAATTTGTCCAAAAAAGTGAGAGACCTAAAGCGGTGTTGCAAACATTTTCAGATCAAAGCAAGCACGTGGCTTTCTTCCTTGCCACTCCCTGAAGCCAAAGCAACCACAAACACGTCCTAAGGTCCACTACCAAGCGCTGTAAGTTGTCTCAAACTCACCCCTGTACACGAAATCATGTTTCTCCATTCTTGCACTTTTTCTGGAAAATAATAGCATATTCATACTCCATGCCTAATTTCCAATGTAACTGCTATATTCAATTTCATTTTTAGGCTTCGTATAACAATACCCGTGCCTAGGGTTCGTTGGTTTTGTTTTTAGATATTTTGTCTACAGGTGAAATTGGGACAAACCATAAGCATAGACGTGATCAGGAGACATGGACGATCACAACCATGGGCTTAGATGGAATATTTGATGCCTAAGGTTGATTTTGAGTAAAACCTCCAAAATCCGGCCTTCACCTCCTTGGTTTAGCATTTCTTTTCTTATTTTCTTTCCTTTTATTAATTATTATTATTATTTAGTTAGTTCACAAATAATTATTTTCATAAATTCAGACAAAAACAAAAAAAAAAATGTAATTATTATTATTATTATTAATTTCACTTTAGTAATTATTTTTGTAAATAAAATACTAACAAATTAATTAGTTTAATTAGTTAATTTTAACCTTTTTTCACAATAAATAAAAACAAATTTAGACTTAGGCTTTTTCTTTTGATATTTTTAATTCTTTTTTTATTTTATTTCATAAAAACATAAAAAAGGTCAAAAAATATTTTCTTGTAATTAAAATAATTAATTAGTTTTCAATTTCATACCAACAAAAAAAGACAAAAAAATTAATTCCCTTCTCTTTATTCGCGCGTATTTAATTTGTTCGATTATTATGTAATTGCTCCGGATATGTAATAGTAAATAGGACCTTTTACTGTTTTTTATTTTCCGCACTTATTTACTTAAAACGGGTCTTTGTAAAGATTTGGCGATGTATAGACCCGCGCCTTGTAATAGCGTAGGATTTACGTTTTCCGCAATTTATTTTCCGCACCCCCTTTAACTGTTAACTTGTATGCAAGAATGTATGGTAAATAAGAACAACTCGTAGCTCACCCATAACATGTACAAAAACATTAACTGAATACAACACACAAATACACACACCACTCTTAGGGTACGCCTCACTGTTGCCTTGCCCCTCGAAACGTGGTCGTCGAGTATAGGACGTTTTAGTAAGTCCTTATGTCCATGAACATGGCATAAGGGTAGCTTCTAAGGTGTCCTACTGTTGCTCTGGTGACCACACTGTCCCTACAAGCTCGAATTGTGGTCGTCGAGAATAGGACGTCTTAGTGAGTCCTTATGTCCATTGATCTGGTTGCCTCAAAACAAGTTGCCTCGAAACGGTTGCCTCAAAACTAGTTGCCTCGAAACGGTTGCCTCGGAATAAAAAAGATCAATGGCATAAGGGTAGCTTCTAAGGTGTCCTACTGTTGCTCTGGAGACCATACTGTCCCTAACAAACGAATTGACCCGAACACCTCCAACGGTGGTGCTACCTATCTCTCAATGGTGGGATGGCACTACCTTAAGGACATTTACACAGTCTAATTCCTTAGGGTAGGTAGATGACTCGTAGATACTTGCTCTAATTCAAAACAAATCAAAACTTCTTTTCACACTGACACTTTGCAAAAAGCTTTCAAAAACAACTTTTCAAACACTCTTGAGGACTGATACAAGAGTCGAACTGAAACTTTAAACGAAACTTTTTCAAACCCACTCACCTTGAAAAGCAAACAAACACTTTGAAAACACAAATGAGCAAGTATCTAAGAGCCCATGGATAACCATGGATAGAAAGGGTGCTAACACCTTCCCTTTCTATAAATCTATCTCTCGAACCGAGAGCAATCTCAATAAGGAATTTTTCTGTGCTTTTGTCCTTTCCGTGTTGGAGAAAATAAAAGACGGTGGCGACTCTTGCTTCCGCGATATTTCGCGAACCAGCGTTAAACAGTCAGTTCCAGATCCACCGATCACAATGAGTTTTTGAAAATGCACATGCAGAGAAAGTATTTCCATTTTTAAGGAATAAATGCAAGATAAAGACAAGGATCTTGATTGAAAACAAAATATAACTTTTATTGAATATAAATATTGTCTGAAACAAAATTGGGAACCCTTACAAGCAACCCATATGCCTCGGGCTTGACATAGGTTCTTTTTTTAAAACAAGGAAAATTACTTAGGAAAGAAAAAGATCTCGGGAATCTCCACGGCAGTCCAACTTTTGAATTCTTCTCCTGGAGCGCACTCCCTGATAAAGTATGTTGCCTTTATGGTGTGAACTTTGTTGGATATCACCGTGTGTCCGCCATGCTTTGTTCACTTGTTGACAAAGGTCTCTTGAATTGGAGGGAAGCGTGCTTTGCCTTTTGGAGTATCTTTCGATGATTTATAGCCCAATCTAAAGCGATTCTTTTTCTCAGGGATTTCTGGGAGCTTTCCCCAGCCTTTTGAGGCATCACCTCCCATGGTTGCTTGTAGATCTCTCCATGATGTCACCTTAGGCTTATTACCCTTCTCGACTGGTAAAGTCACCATTGAAGCAATTTCCAAGGCTTGGAACGGGGTAGCCATATAATCTTCATCGACACTGATATATTTGTATGATTCAATATGGCTTACAAAGATATCTTCCTCACCATCGATTATGATTAATTTCCCTTCCACTAGGAATTTCAGTTTCTGATGCAGGGTCGTGCTGATCGCCCATGCTGCATGGATCCAAGGTCTTCCTAGTAAGCAAGTGTATGATGGTTCTATATCCATGACCTGGAAAGTGATATTGAATACGTGTGGCCTAATTTTAATTGGAAGATCCACCTCTCCTAACACCGAGCTTCGAGAACCATCAAATGCTTTCACTATTGTAGAACTTGGCCTCATCACAACGTCATATATAGTTAACTTTATCAGACTAGATTTTGGCAACACATTGAGGGCAGAACCGGTGTCAGTGAGAACCCTGGATAAATGGGTAGTACCTATTTGCATAGTAATGTGGAGTTCCTTGTTATGAGCTCGACCCTGTGGCGGAAATTCATTGTTGCTGAAACTCAAGTATGATCCAGATGTTAGGTTTGCTAATACATTGTCAAATTGATTTACCAAAATTTCTTCTGCGATGAAATCTGAACTTAGTACCTTCATCAAGGAGTCTCGGTGTGCTTCAGAGTTGATGAGTAGTGAGAGTATGGAGATTTTCGCTGGAGTTTGGTGAAGTTGATCCACCATTCTGTAATCACTTCTTTTGATTATTTTCAAAAACTCTTCTGCCACTTGATCAGTAAAGTTTTTGCTTGGAGGTTTTGTATCTTGAATTGTATCAACCATTGCTTTTCCCTTGTCCTTTGTTGGAGTCTCATCTTTCTCCTTTGATGGTTCAGCTCCAAAAATTTAACCGCTTCGGGTCATACCCCATATCCATGCTATATTAGAAATTGCGGGTCCCTGACTTGGTGAGGGCTCACTTTCTTGTTTTACTCCATTAATGTATACGACCGAGTCATAACTCCATGGAACTGCTTTTTTACTCTCATAAGGGATGGGTGAGGGTCCCTTAATCACCATTGTGGCCTTTGGAATAGTTGGTATTAGGAGAGTCTTCTTGGGTGCCATCCTTGTGGTCTCCGTTGATTCTTTCCACGGGATCACTATAGTTTTCTTGTTAAGATTTGGGCCTTGGCAAGGGATTACCAATGGCTTCTTTCCTTCAATTGCGGCTACATATTTTTCTTCAGGGTATGGTCTGAATTGGACTATCCCCTGGTCCATTATATTTTGCAAAGTTCTTTCGAAGGCTTTATTATGTTCCAACAGGATCCCACATTCGAACATAAATTATTTTAACAAGTTGATTGTGGTTTCTACTTGTCTGGTTGCCCCAAAGTCAGTGACTACTTCAATTTCATTTATTGTCGGCCCACCATGCGGAGGCATGGGATTTTTCTTGATGTTAGGTTTCTCAAAGGTGATATCTTGAGATTTTAACAAGTCATGCACTTTGTGTTTGAATGTCCAGCATTGCTCTATGGTGTGCCCCAGAGAATTAGCATGGTATTCGCATTTGGCATCGGCATTATACCTTCGTCGGAGTAGCCCGACTGGAGGAGCTAGAGGCTTGATTTCCACCAAGGATGCCTTAACCAAGTTTTGTAATAACTAGCTAGGTGGCATGGGGAGTGGATCAAAGTTTCTTGGTGGCCTCGTAAATCTATTTTGCTGCTGCCTTTATGGGATCATTAGTGGTTGTCATGCCCTTGGTTGTGAGGCTACAATGTTAATTTCTCCCTCTCTTCTTTTCGGGTAGTTTGAAGTAGGTCTTTTTGGATTATGGGGAGCGTTTGATGATCCCCTTGATTCCTTCCCACTTTTTGTTCCAGTCTCGATTCTTTCTCTGATAGTCACTATATTTGAGAATCCCGAAGAGATACTCCCAACCATTTTCTCGTAATACAGCCCTTGCAAAGTTCCCATGAACATGTCTACTAATTCCTTCTCTAACAGCAGTGGTTGCACACAGAATGCCATCTCCCTCCATCTTTGAGCATATTCCTTAAAGGGCTCTTCTTTCTTCTGGGAAAGATTCTAGAGTTGTATGTGGATAGGCTCCATGTCCAGGTTATATTGTAATGCTTTAAGAAAGCATTAACAAGATCTTCCCAGGTTTGAATGTGTGTCCGCTCCAATTGCATATACCAGTCTAAAGATGCCCCACTCAGGCTATCCTGAAAATAGTAAATCATCAACTAATGATTATGGTCATGGGCATGCAAGTTCTGATTATCCAGAAATTCTACTCTCCTTGCTCTTTCTTCAAGCGTTACCGTATTTGTTTTCTCTGCAAATTCATCTCTCTCGTCGTATCCTTTCCTCCCTTTTCTTTTTCTACTTGCTAATTTGTTCCTCTATTTATAAAGATCAATTTTTGGGCTTGGACTATTGCTAGAGCAAAAATTAAGGATAGAATTAAAAAGATTTGATTGGAATTGATTCTCTGTGGAATATTTGATTGAAATTGATTCTCTCTGGAAGATTTTATTGAAATTGATACAATGCACGTCCAATAGATTTGGGCTTGGGTTGCTTAGCCTCAAAAACTCTGAGCTTGGGTTGTGGAAGATTCTTCTTTGCTTACAATTTGATTCTGCCCTTGCTTACAATTTGACTCTGCTAGAAGATCTAATATTCCAGTTTTGTACCAGTACTAGCTTGTGTGTGATTCTGGCTGATCTGCACAGCTTTTTGCATTTGTTTCTGTAAAGAAGAACTTCTGGGATTTGTTTCAGAAGTTCCGATGGGTCAGCGCTTGATACATACAGCCTAGCACTTCTTCATTTGTAGTCAGAACTTCTCCTATAATTCAATTTGGCCTAGCGTTAATTCTTCCCCTTTCTTTTGCATACTCCCGGATTTAATTTTCACCCCTCCTTTTTTAATAACAACTAAATCTTGATATAAAATACACCCCACTGATCTTGAATAAATATAATCCATCAGATATTGATGTACCATATTTAATTAAATAATTCTAAAAACAGGATCGCTGAGGTAGGAAAAATTTGGGGTATGACATGAACCAGCAGAGGTCTTGAGTTATCTTTAACTAGAATAGAATCAGAAAAATCTTAGGGTCGATTTAACTGAACCAGAGAAAGTATCTACCGGAAAAGAATTAGAATAAATCATTGGTCGACTTAAACTGAACCAACAGAGGTCTTGAGTTATCTTTAACTGGAATAGAATCATAGAAATCTTAGGGTCGATTTGACTAAACCAGAGAAAGTATCTACCGTAAAAGAATCAGAATAAATCATTGGTCGATTTAAACTGAACTAGCAGAGGTCTTGAGTTATATTTAACTGGAATAGAATCAGAAAAATCTTAGGGTCGATTTGACTGAACCAGAGAAAGTATCTATCGGAAAAGAATCAGAATAAATCATTGGTTGATTTAAACTGAACCAGCAGAAGTCTTTTGAGAATGATCTTTCTGAGGAAAATGCTGAAATAGCCCTTCGTCAGATGTAGCCTTTGAGAAGACTGTCAGGCCACATAAGCAGTTAATGGTGTTTGTTGATTGATCTTACCTAAAAAGATAAAGAGTTAGTCATATGCAATGTCATGATGTATGAAATTCATCGCGTAATGATGTTCTCAAAATAAATGAGATTGTGATGTATGCAATATATATGTGTGTATGCCATGATGTATGAACATGGGTTGTTGTTGTGAGATTTCCTAGTCTGGGAAAATAAATCCTTGACTGCTTGCTGGAGAGTACTGGGAAGCTGAACTTTCATTTCTACTGGGGATGATGAATGGAGATGATTTGCCGGGGATTTCCTATTTTACTTTCGATTTGAGGGTACTCTGTTGGGGATCTGTGACTCTTTCCATTTCTGCTCTCTAAGGGAACTTTGCTGGAGGAGGTAATTCCTGCTTGGGGAAGAAGAGGTCAAAACTTTGGTTGTTTTCACTCTGCGGGGACATATACATCATTAGGACGTATGTTGAGGTTGTAGCGGTGACTTTGCAGTGGGACGTCTTTGCCTTTGTACCTACTGGAGAACATAACTACGGGGACTACAAATGGATTTTTAGACTTTGTCCCATTTCTTAAAGTCATTAGCAACTGTCTTTCTGTTTTTTATGCAAGTATTTATAAACAGTAATCATATTCAAATGCATATGTCAAAAATAATCATTGGACGTTTTTTGCAAAATAAAACATAAAAAATGAAAACGAAAAGTTTTGTACTTTCAAAGAAATGATTTGTATTGATTTTGAAGTTTGCCAATAATAGACGTTTTTTGTACAAAGAGACTGACATTCTAGTAGGAGAATGTCGTCGTGAAAGATGAAAACTATACAAAATAGTATACAAAGAGAGAACAGCTATGTGTAATAATCCCATTGAGTTTCAACTCTGCTATTTCCCTTATGTCCTAGAGCGTCTCATCACTTTGCTACTTGTCTGAAGTTGACTGGATTGATTGGTACCATTTGAGCTTGATAATTGATACCGAAAGTTGGTTGTAAGGTGATCCAATGGGACATAGTTATACGCTTTTAAATCCCTAACTTTTGCCTCGATCTCCCTTTCGGGTTTTCAGTCCACCAGGATACCATTTCTTGCCCAAGCCACCTTTTCAGGTTTTCGACTTGTCGAGTGTACATATCTTTTATGTATATCCCTAATTTTTTCCCGAACCCTTTTGGTTTGTTAGGATATCCTTATTTTTTCCTAGGCCAGTCAACCTAGCGGGTCTTTATTCATGCGTAGTATCTTTTAACTATGTCTGCATTCATAGGGTGAGGAAGGTCGTCACCGTCCATAGTGGTCAAGATCATGGCTCCACCAGAAAATATGTTATTGATCATAAATGGCCCTTCGTATGTGGGAGTCCATTTTCCCCTGGGATCACCTTATGGCAGAATGATGCACTTGATTACCAGATCACCACAACTTGATATACCCGACGTCTGACCTTCTTGTTAAAAGCCTTGATCATACGCTTTTGGTACATTTGACCATGACAAACAGCAACTAACCTTTTCTCGTCAATCAAGTTCAGTTGGTAAAGTCGAGTCCAAATCTAATCATCTTCGTTCAAACCCGCATCCTTCATGATTCTCAAAGAAGGGATCTGGACCTCAATAGGTACGACAGCCTCCATACTATACACCAGAGAGAAAGGTGTTGCTCTTGTTGACGTACGTGCTGAGGTGCGGTAACCATGAAGAGCAAATGGTAACATCTCATGCCAGTCTTTATATGTCATCGTCATCTTCTAGGTGATCTTCTTAATATTCTTATTAGCATCCTCCATAATTCCATTCATCTTCGGCCAGTAAGGAGAAGAGTTATGATGCTGGATCTTGAATTGCTTATAGAGTTTAGTGATCATAGTGTTGTTGAGATTTGTACCATTATCTATAATGATTCTTTCAGGGATACCATACCGACATATAAGGTTATGCTTGATGAACCGTGCCACAACATTCTTGGTAACAGAAGCAAATGAGGCAGCCTCAACCCACTTCGTGAAGTAATCAATGGCGACTAGGATGAATTGATGCCCGTTTGAAGAGGTAGGTCTAATTTCTCCAATCATGTCAATGCCCCACATTGCAAAGGGCCAGGGAGCAGTCAAGTCATTCAAGGGAACCGAAGGCACATGTACTTTGTCAGTGTAGATCTGGCATTTGTGACAAGTTCGAGAATGCTAATAACAGTGTGCTTCCACAGTGGACCAGTAATATCCTACCCTCAGAATCTTCTTTGCCATCGTGTGCCCTCTAGAATGGGTACCGAATGTGCCTTCATGCACATCTTCCATAATCCTCTCTGCTTTGCTCTTGTCTACACACTGAAGTAAAATAGAGTTGTGGTTGCACTTTTAGAGGGTTCCATTACTGAGGTAGAACTTCACAGAGAACCTTCTCATAAACTTCTTATCATTGATAGATGCCCCCTTAGGGTATTCTTGAGCTTCGAGATACCTTTTCACTTCATGGAACCAAGGTTTGTCCATTACTCCTTCAGTATCGATCTCATAGCAGTAATCTAGTTCATCCAATCTCTCAATAATGATCTAGGGAGCTTCGTTGTCCCATCTAACCTTGAACATTGATGACATAGTAGCTAACGCGTCCGCTAACTGATTCTCTTCTCGTGGAAAATGTTCAAAGGTGACTTCTTAAAAATGTGGAAGCAATGTTTGTACATGCTCTCGGTAAGGGATGAGATTAGGGTGCTTTGTGTCCCACTCTCCTTTGATTTGACTTATTACCAAGGTCGAGTCTCCAAACACACTTAAGAACTTGATCCTTAGATCAATTGCAGCTTTGAGACCCATGATACATGCTTCATAGTCAGCCATATTATCGGTACAATTGAAACATAGTCTGGCGGTGAAAGGAGTATGACAGCTCTCGAGAGATATGATTACAGCATCGATACCATTGCCAAGTGCGTTGGAAGCTCAGCCAAAAACCATAGTCCATCGGGATCCTTTCTCAGGTCCTTCATTTGGCCCAGGTTCTTCACAATCAGTCACTAACATAATATTCTCATCCGTGAATTCAAAGTTCATGGATTGGTAGTCGTCCACGGCCTGATGAGCCAAATGACCAGCTAATACACTTCCCTTGATTACTTTCTGGGTTGTGTATTGAATATCATATTCGGTCAGGACCATTTTCCATCTTGTTATTCTTCTAGAGAGGACGGGTTTGTCAAAGATGTAATTGATAGGATCCATCTTAGATATCAATAAAGTAGTATGGGTCAACATATACTGTCTCATTCGACGAGCAGCCCATGCTAAAGCGCGACAAGTTTTCTCGAGCAGTGCGTATCTTGTTTCACAGTCGGTAAACTTTTTGCTAAGGTAGTATATTGCATGCTCTTTTCAAACAGACTCGTCATGCTGCCCCAGCACACACCCCATTGAATTATCTAATACTGTTAAGTACATTATCAAAGGTCTTCCTTCAATCGGAGGCACCAGAATTGGAGGCTCTTGAAGGTATTCCTTAATTTTATCGAAGGCAGCCTGGCATTCGTCATTCCACTTTACCACTTGATCTTTCTTCAGGAGTTTGAAGATTGGCTCACAAGTATCAGTTAGATGGGAAATGAACCTGGCAATGTAATTTAGGCGTCCCAAGAAACCTCTAACTTCCTTCACAATGCGAGGAGCTAGTATCTCTTGTATATCTTTTACCTTTGCAGGGTCTACTTGAATATCCTTGCCACTGATAATGAAACCTAGGAGTTTACAAGACCTTACTCCAAAGGTGCACTTGTTCGGATTTAATCCTAACTTGTACATCTTCAACCTATCAAACAGCTTTTTCAAGTGATCCGGGTGCTCTTCTTCCGTTTTAGATCTGGTTATCATGTCGTCAACATAGACCTCTATCTCATGGTGAATCATGTCATGAAATAAAGCTACCATGGCTCACTAATAGGTTTCCACAGCATTTTTCAACCCATGTGGCATCACTTTGTAACAGAAAGTGCCCCACTGTGTGACGAAGGTTGTCTTCTCCATGTCTTCGAGTGCCATCTTGATCTGATTGTAACCATAGAATACCTTATGATGTGCGGTGTTATCAACCAGAACGTCAATGTGGGGAAGCGGAAAGTCATCCTCGGGGCTTGCCCTGTTCAAGTCTCTGTAGTCCACATACATTTGTACTTTGTCGTCTTTCTTAGGCACCAGAACTATGTTAGCAACCCATTATGGATAGGAGGTGACAGCTAAGAACCCAGCGTTGAACTGTTTCATAAATTCTTCCTTGATCTTATCTGACATTTCAGGGCGCATACGATGAACCTTCTGCTTTACTAGAGGGCAATCTTCTTTAGTTGGTAGACGATGAACCACAATATCAGTGTCTAGTCCTGGCATGTCTTCATATGACCAAGCAAAGATCTCAACATAATCATGTAACATCTTAATTAATCACTGTTTGACACTATGCTCCAAGTTTGCACCTATCTTAACTTATTTTTTGTCCTCTTCGGTACCCAAGTTCACCGTCTCAACTAGCTCTTCATGAGGTTGTATAGCTCTTTCTTCCTACTATAACAGTTTACCAAGCTCTCTTGGTACCTTAAAATCTTCCTCACCTTCGTCCTCGGCTTGGTTGATCGGATTTTCAAAGTCATAATCGGCAATAGCAGAACTGTTATCAATGGGATCTAGAGTGGATATGGATCTGCAGTTTGATACGTCAGTGTGTGTAAGAGCATAGCTGTATTGATAAAGTAAAAAGCAGAAAAGAAAGACATAGAGCACAAAATTTGTATGCAAAAACGTCCAATGCTTTATTAATGAGATATGAGATTGAAATAATGATAACCCTCACAAATAAACCATTGTTCCTCGGGTAAGACACAAGGCCGTAGAGTTTATATTGTTCCTTTATTACATATCCAAAAAAATAAAAAGACAATTATTCCTAAATAAAAGTAATCGACACAAAGTCTTTAATTGTCCAGTTACAGGGTCAACCGTCGGTAGTATGGAAGATCCAGCTATCCATGTCATAGTCACCATCAATGTCCTCTAAAGTGTTGATCCCATGATTGTTGATGCGTAGGGGAGGTCCTCTGACGCGGGCACGACGAACAGCCCTTTGAGCCCCTGAAGTGAAACCCAAACCAAACTTATCAGATTTGTATGGAATGTCGGGGAGTTGGCCCCAAATTATACACCCACCTTCTTCAATTACTGCTTTGGAGTCCTTGAGAGAAGCCATCTTCAATGGAGGTCTGGTGATCTTTGGCACACTGGTAACAGTCTCGGTTGCAGCCATGGTCTGAGGCACCTCTTCAAAGTTCTGACAAGGGGTCTCGATGAACTCGCCGTCCATTTCGACATACTTGAAAGAGTTCAGGTGGCTTACCATGTACTCCTCCTCACCACGTATTGTGACAATCTGTCCCTTCACTGGGTACTTCAACATCTGATGTTGAGTGGAAGTAACAACTCCAACCCCATGGATCCAAGGGCGTCCCAACAAACAGGAATAAGATGGTCTGATATCCATCACGTAGAAAGTGGGTTCAAAGGTTTGGGAACCAACTTTGATAGGGAAGTCCACCTCCCCGTGCACCATTATTTTTGAACCATCGAAAGCCCTCACCACAATGTTGTTGGGCTTCAGAGTCAAGCCTTTGCAATCTAATCAGTCAATAGCCTTCTTGGGCAGAACATTCAGCGATGAACCGGTATCCACTAAAACATGGGCCAAAGTGGTTCCCATGCATTCGATGGAGACATGTAGCGCATCATTGTGTTTTCTTCCTCTGGGTGTCAAATCAGCATCATAAAATCCCAGTCCATTATCAGTGGTCAAACTAGCCACACAATCTTCGAATTGATCAGCGGAGGTTTCTTGTGGCACATGAGGTGTCTTGAGGAATTTTACCAAAGCCTTTGCGTGGGCTCCGGAGCACAACAGTAGGGCCACCATTGAGATCTTGGAAGGAGTCTTCCCTAGTTGTTCAACCACATTGTAGTCGCTCTTTTTAATTATTTTCAAGATTTCTTCCATTTCCTTCTTAGAAACCTCCGAAATGGATTCTGAATGCACCTTCGTCTGGACAAGCTCAACCAATATCTATTTTCCCCGAGTCTCGGCCGACTCGGTGATAGGGGTGGCAACAGGGCTAATCACAGGAGTAGCAGTGGTAGTATTAGCAGGAGCAGCAGCAGGAATGATCACAAGAGTAGTAACGGTTTTAGAAGGAGAGATCTCGGGAGAGAACACTCTTCCGCTTCTTGTTATTTTACTAGTTCCAACTATATTGCCGATGTCAGGATCAGTACTTCCAGTAACTTTGTCTTCAGTAGCCAATAGGTCTTGCTTGACGCCATGGTAATAGACGTCAGCCCCATAATTCCAGGGAACAAATTTGTCCGAGGAATATGGTATTGGCCCTGGCATAGTGATGATCAGGGGAGCCAACTTTGGAGCAGATGTAATCCTGATGGGTCTTTTGGTGGAGACCCTGGGAGGATTGGCGGAAATGGTTATAATAGAAACATCTTTACATGAAACTGTTGTGACGGGAGTCTTCTCAAATAAAATTTCTTTCTCATCTATCAGGCGCTGAACACCTTTGTTCAACAAATGGCAACCAGTTGGTAGGGACAAACATAAGTGGCAACCTTCACCACATCCTGAAAATAAACCGGCTTGCAACAAATTCCTTTTAACAGTCATGATAGGAGTAACAAGTTCCTCAATGGAAGCAACAAACATATCATCGTCAACAACATTAACACCATTGTCGTGCTTGGGCATGGGGGCAGTTATAACATTAGGAGTTTCCGGCGCATCGAATTTAATATCCTTTGCCTCAATCAGATCTTGCACCTTGTTCTTTAAAGCCCATCAATCATTTGTATCATGGCCTGGACTTTCAGAATGGTAGGTGCATCGAGCCTTTGGTTTATAGTGAGGAGATGCAGTGTTGGGATTTTTGGGAGCTTCCCTCAAAGTTACCAGATTGGATTTCAGTAAGCATGGTAAAACTTGAGACAAGGTCATATTGATCTGGGTAAACTGTCTCATAGGCCTTTCTGCTCTGGGCTGATTGTTTCGTTGTTGAGTAGTTGTTGGCTTGGATATCGTTACAGCCCCTACCGTTGGAAGGTGTTAGGCTCTGCCCTAATTTCTTTGACTGTAAATAGCACTGACCTCCTTCTTTCCCATGAAATGTCTCTTTCCTGCACTTGAAGAGGTATCTTTTTGAATCTTGCCACTTCCAATACCAACTTCCACTCTTTCTCCAGTTAAGATCAGCTCAGTAAAACCAGCTGAGTAGCTTCTAATCAAATGGTTGAAAAATAGACCAGATAGAGTACCCAAAAACATGTCGACCAACTCTCTATCAGATAGAGGAGGTTGGACTCTTCCTGCTAAGTCTCTCCATTTTTGGGCGTAGTCTTTAAAGCCCTCGCTTGAACCCATGGACATACTTTGGAGTTGTGTACGGGTCAGAGCAAGGTCAGCATTATATTGGTACTGCTTATAGAAAGTAGCAGCCAGGTCTTCCCAGTTACGGATATTGGTTCCCTCCAGCTGATAAAACCACTCTAGTTTAGTTCTGGATAGACTATCTTGGAAGAAGTAGACCCATAAGTCCCTGTCAACGGTGTGAGGCTGAATCTTCCTCACATAAGATCTGAGATACATCTTGGGACAAGAGACTCCATCATACTTAGAAAACACTATAACCTTAAACTTCTGTGGGATGACAATCCCAAACCAAACCCAGCTCTTCAAAATCCAGCCCAGGTATCCTCTGGATTTCCATTGCGTTCAGACGATCCTCCAACTGTTCGTATTTATCGTCAGCATGAGGATATTGCTCCTCGTTATATTCAGATTCATTATCAAATTCCTTTGGGCTGAGGTCTTCCTCTCTTGTCTCCCCTTCCTGATTGTCTCCTTCTTTTGATGAAGTTACTAGTTCTGAAGCTCGCCGCATTGGTCCTCTGATCCTTCTTCCAAAATTCACTACACCAGCTGGTTTCTTTGGCTTCTTCTTTTTGTCCTTCAGTATGATAGCTTTCATATCTTCTTTCCCTTTAGGTAGAGCCACGATCATTTGCTGGAACTGGGCGTTTTGTGCTTGGAGATCCTTGATGTTTTGTTCAAGAGCCATTTCTTTACTTGCTGAAATAAACAGCAAAGAAGATAAGACCTTGTACTGAAGACTGCCTATGCAATGACATGTATGATATGCATATGCAATGTTTTCAAGGACTTTGGGAAATTTAAATTTGTGAGCCAAAATGAAACAAAATTTTATTAGTAGAATTCAAAATACAATTGCCTTTTAGGCTTATAATAGAAAAATTCTAAAAATTAAGAAATCAGGCTTCCCATGGGCGTTTCCTCATTTGTCTCGAGATAGGAATTAAGACCTTTTTCTTCGTGAAGTTGCTTCGTGATCTCCAATAATTTCCTCTCATGGGTATAGAAATGATCTCTATAGGTATCCCGCTCTTTCTTCAGCTGAATCCAGGATCTCTACAGCTCTTCAAGATCAATGGGCATGTCGGGATGGAGAACTATATAAGGAACACCCCTTTGGTAATGGGCTCCACAATCACTAGTATGATGGTTATATATGGCATCACAAGGTTCTAAGCGCGAGCTCGTACCCATTGGAGATAAGGTTCCATAGGGATGGAATTCTTCGGCCCCAAAGTCTTGGTATCAAATTTGTTTACCATGCCCCAAGCTCGTATGAACCTCTGACGATACCCTTGAACACCATCCTCATGGTTAAACATAATTCCCTGGATAAGCATCTCGTGAGGACCATCCCTTCGAGCATAACCAAATTGTCGCAGAGCCAGAGAAGGATTATAAGTTACGCCTCCCTTAATGACAAGTAGTGGGATATTAGGGAATTCCCTACAGCGGTCATTAACAGAAATATCTCCCATAGATAGGGAATACTAGAGAATATTCGCGTGGGAATGTGACATTATCCTTTGTGACCAACCCAAACCTTCTTCATTCTTCAGTATTGACTTAGGGAGGTGAGAAATAGACCACCTTGACAGCAATGGCACACGGCACATAAGAATCCCTCTTTTCTTCGTGGTATGAGTGTGGAAGGTATGCAAGATGTCTCAGAGTAAAGTGGGCACAGGGTTGAGAGGGAGGAAGACCTTGATAGCATTCATATCTATGAGTAAGTCTGGATTAGGGAAGAGTACTAACCCATAGATTAGAAGGGCCAAGACCTCCTCAAAAGCTAAGATGTCCAAATCATCCCAAAACAGCTGAGCCTTCTCTATTAGGAACTTGGCTAGAAAGCTCTTAACTCCCCTTCTTGTTTCCCAGTTGGATACAATGTCGGACCGTTTCAGATGTAAAGCTACTGCAATAAACTCCGGCTTTGGAGCTTCTTCCAAACCGGTGAAAGGCAACTGATCCAGAATAGGTATGTCTAATAACTGAGAAAATTCTTCCATGGTGGGTACCAGCTGATAGTCCGGAAAGGTGAAGCAATGGTGCTTAGGGTCAAAGAACTGAAAGAATACACTCATCATCTTCTCATCCAAGCCCGAGGTAACCAGACTAAGAAGTCGACCATAGTTCTTAGTAAATGAGGAAGTCTCAGGAACCCTTGATACTAGCTCTTTGAGTTGGAGAGGTATTCTCACAAAGCTGATTTGGATAGTGTTTCTACATGCGGAAGCCATGATCTGCAAAACAGAACAAAGATAAATTCCCTTCTTCCTTGAAATGGTTAGTGAAATGAAAAATGGATGTTATGGTGTTTATGATGTCATGATTATGCTTAAATCACAGATAAACACAAGCAAATCAAACAATAGACCTTAGGTTCAAAGGCTTGCATGAGGTTTAAGGTAAGTACCCTCTTGAATGTTCATTTAGTCCAACTTGTCTTAGAAATAGTAATCGGGTTATAAGGAATCTCAATATCACTAATCTTTCTTTATCGGTATTATTTCAGCTTAGCAATCTTTTCTTACGACCGAAACATCCCGAAAGTCCGATCTCAATGAGTGTAGTATCGAGTATCAACTGATTCCTAACTTTACACCGAGACCGGCTATCTCACTACTTTCTAATGGCCAAGTTTGTTCAACTAAGGTTCTAAGGTTTGTTAGTGCTTCACGACACCACGCGACGACCCTGTATTCTCCTCGACTCAATACAAGGGATACCGGTACCAACCAAAGTGTAACACCAACACATCCATCACTTAAACCATATCGGTCTATGTCGTACATTATCCACGATCTATTGATGTTTACCTAAAAAGTATCCCCAGATCCGGGTGTAGGATCCTTATAAATAACCCCAAAAAACCCTTAAAAGTAAAGCGATAAAATCAAACAAAGAAAACAATTTTAAAATGAACTAGACCCTAAGGTAAACCCCACTTTTAAATATTATCCCCGACAGAGTTTCCAGTTATGTGATACAGTGGCAGAATCGACTGTTATACTGGTTTGCATTTTGTATTCGCAAATGTGCGGTAAGCAAGAGTCGCCACCAAATTTTATTTTATCCAATAAAGGAACGAGTGAAAAGAACAGAAAAAGACCTTTTTCGAGAGTTTCTGAGTAAGTGGGTAGATTATGGAAAGGGAAGGTGTTAGCACCCTTTCCATCTGTGTTTTTCCACGGGCTCTTAGGTACTTGCTCATTTTTTAAAATTGCTTTCGTGTTTGTATGTTTTGAAAAGTTTGTTTGCTTTATGCTAACTCTTGTATCAGTCCTCAAGAGTGTTGATAAAGCGGTTTTGAAAAATGTTTTGAAAGTGTAGTGTGAAAAAGGTCATTTTTTAGCAAGTACCTAACAGTTATCTACCTACTCGAAAAAGGTGTTCTTTTGCTCCTTTCCTTTAGATAGTGCTATCCTACTATTAATGAGTAGGTAGCCCTATCGTTGGATGTTGAGGGACTATCGAAGGGACGTTTATGGTCACTAAGGCAACTGGGCAAGAACATTTAGTAATTGTCCTAAAGTTCTAAGATCACTTTTTAACCGAGGCGGCATCGAAAGGGTCATCGAGGGACTCATGATCTCTTGAACCAAAGGACAACCACTAAAAATTCTCACGTTTCGAGAATTGTGACCGTTTTCAAAGGCAACCGAAGTGGGAGATACCCTAGGGGTGAGCATGTGCAAGTGTATTGATTCATTTCATTTATCTTGCACATTTAGGTTTATCTAATTGTTCTCTTTTAGAATCACTCCATACAATCTTATTAATCTAAGCAGTTAATAGTGCGGAAAGTGAAAACAGGAAAATAGAGTCATATGCTATTACAGGGCCTCAGCGAGGGGGGTACATAACCAAAACATGGGGATAAAGACAGTAAATAAGCCCTAGTTTAAACTATTACAAACCATTATCAGTTACAATAAATTGAAAAATAATAAAAAGGAAAATAATAAACGCGCGAAGATTAAAATGGGAACAAGTTTGAAAAACCTAAAGAATCTAATTAATTAAGAAGAAAAAAGTTTTTGGTATTTTCATGAAAAAAATATTTGAAGTTTTAACCTAACTATTTAATTTTAGTTTAAAGAAAAATAGGTTAAAGTAATTAAATTAAATTAACTTACAAAAATTAAATTAAATTATGAAAATCCCTAAGTCTTTTTTTTTGTGATTTTAATTATTTGTTGATAATAAAAAAAGTAAAAGAAATAAATAATAAAAACAAAATAAAGAAAAATAAATAAATGGGCCATGACAGTAGAAATTAAATGGGGTGTGTGTGTTGTTTGAAAATCGTTGGGCCCAATAGAGAGCCCAGACTTGCTTTTAGATCCAGTGTGGATGAGCTCTAAAGGCATATGGTGGACTACACATCCTGGGCGCTGGATCTGAATCTCATATGGATTTGCTGGCATAGATCTGAGGAATATGGTGGACTCCTGGCTACAAGAAATGTTGGATCTACAAGGACAATGTTAGAAAAAACCAATATGCTGGACCTGGGACTCGAACCCAGGTCCCTTCCCTTCACACATACGCTGCCTGACCATCTGTGCTGCCATCTCATTCATGCATATAAATAAAATAGTGATATAATATGAAAAATTAGGTCAGATATATTAAAAGATAAAAATGTGTGTGCTGAGTGGGGGTCCCACTATTTCAAACAGACCAATCAGGGAATTAGTTGTAGCCATGTATGCCCTTGGTCTGGTCAAATAGAGTCAACAATGTCAGAGCTACACTTTGGTCGTCTTCTCCGGCCACATAAAATGTCCCACCTGCAAATATGTTAACTTTAAGGCAATCAAAACAAACTATCTCAATGGAAATCTTGCCCTGATCACGAATTCGGCCTCTAAAGTGGCTAAAACCTCACGCATCCCTGAGTTCGAACATGAAACCCTAAAGACGGCCAAACATTGAATTCTATGATCTAGACGTCATGCATTCCAAGTAATGCTTTTAACCTGCTCTAAAGATATCCAGAAACTCATAAATGCACGTTAGAATATTCAACAATTCGTAAAAAAAAATATTTGAATTCGAGATTATACCAAAACGGGGTGGACTTGGATCTGATGGTCTGGGACGTTGCAAGCTTCGAGCATGGTTGGAATAGGTCCCTGGGAACCTCAGAGGAAACGTATGATTACTAGTTTAGATTTAGGGCGCCTGCAAATCGTGTTTCAGTTTTGACAACTTTGGTTGAAATTTTTGGAATTTTTGTGAAGCTCTTGTGAGGTGGATTTCGTGTCCTTTTGCTGGGATGTTTGTGCTTATATGTGAGACAAAATTATGGTAACAAAAATGGAGAGAATCTCATGCATAAAGCCATGGTTTAAAAAAAATATTATTTTTGAAAAGTTGCCATAAATGAAGATTTTATGTCCATTTGGTTCTTGCACGAAAATGGGAAGTGGCTGGCTGTTAACAGTTGTATTTGGCTTCATACAAACTGATCCATGTGCTAGCCCAAGTATTTTGACAATTTATTTAATTTATTTTTGAGTTTTAATGACAAAAAATCAAAATAAATAAAATAAATGACCAAATAATGCATGGATGGGTTTAGAGGACGTGGGCCAAGCTAGCAACAATTTTCAAACATAAAAAGATAGGCCCATTTGGAAAAAAATCCAAGTTTGGTCATTATTTGCTCCATGCACCTTTCCAAAAATTGGTCAACTTTAGAAATGCATATCTCTCTCAATTTTAACCCTATGAGGGTGTTATTAGACTTTTTAGAGAGATTATGATGTCCTCTAAATAACGCTTTTGGTTTCATCCCAATTGAATCTTCCATGTTCATGTACCAAGCTTTGACCCAAAATGTGTTTTTGTTGACTTTTTGAAAGGATCAATAATGTATAAGCTTGTATCTTTCAATTGGTGCATTTCCTGAACTTGAGAGATGAAGAGAAGTTGTAGGGAATTGGATTCTCTTCAAAATGAGCTTTGGTGGGAAAATTTATGATAAAGTATGAGAAAGTTATACCTGGTCAAAGTTTGGTTGACGTTTCCTATAGAAACCCTAATTAGAAATTCTTGACTTTTGATGAATTAGGAGAATTTCTTGAGGAATCATGATCAAACCTTGATCAAATGATGGATATCACTTCAAAATGTTAAGGTTGACAAAAAAATATTGAAGTTTGAATGTCTATAGGCCTCAATTGACTTTTGACCTAATATAGTTGATTTTCAGGCATTTGAGCAGTTGAATGAGCAAACTTGTTGTGTAAGGCATGAAATTTGGCATGGACAATCTTGAAGACATATTAGGACCATGGAAAACATTTGAGACCATTGGAGCTCACATATCTTGATGAAAATTGAAACCCTAGTCAAAGGTTCATTGTCTTAGGAGGAGAATTTGTCTGGTCAGTTCTTGGTTATCCTTGGGCAAGTTGGGGACCTCAATGGGCATGTGTTGAGTAAAATGAGAGGGAAAATTTTGGGATACAACAGTGGTCCAGGCAAAATTTAAGGATTAAAGTGTATAACTATGTCCCATGGGATCTTTACAACCATCTTTATTACCAAAGTCCAAACTCAAATGGCCCAAGATCAATCCAATCAACTCTTATTCAACCGCAAGGGATAGAGTTCGAAGACATAGGGGCAATAGCAGATTTGGAACACAATGAGATCACTTCCACATGGCTATTTATTTTTTCCACTTCGTATACCTTTCGATGATTTCCTCTTACTAGGATCTTTGTCTCTTTGTACAAAAACGAGTATTCATTGGCAAAACATCAATACAAATATACTTTGAAGTGAAAACTTTCTATTTTTTCTGTTTTGAGTGCAAAAGTGTCTAATGACTAAAATTGAATGAACATATGCATATGAACATGATTAAACTTTTAACAAATGTATTCTTAAAAATAGCGACAAGCATCTCCTTAAACGCATTTGAGATATCCCCACAGAGTTATTTCAATAACATTATTTGGATTCATAAAACCCCTAGCCAAAGTTTCAATCTCTGGAAGATCCTCTCCCCTGTTGAGTTGGTCTTAAAAGGAAGCCTTATGGAATTCTTCCTAAAAATATTGTCCCCAGCTGTTCGTCAAATATCCTCTTCAACAGGGTTTATTTCCCCCAACAAACTGTAGATTCCCCAATGAGGTTGCCAATGTATTCGTTACTATCCCCGGAAGTGGCTGTGAGTCCTGGAACCCAACCAGATAATAGTTGACTCCATTCCTCCAAAGCAAGTTACTACAAAGCCTGGACCCGACCAGATAACAGTTCAACTTCATACATTCAAAAATTAGTGGAAGACTGGACCCGACCAGATAGCAGTTAATCTCATTTACAACTAACTAAAGCCTGGACCCGACCAGATAATAGTTCAACTTCTTAAATCATTATTGAAATCTAGACCCGACTAGATAACATTAAATCTCAAATTTAGTTGCTACAGCCTGGAACCAACCACATAGTAACTTAACTTCTCCATCTACTGCAAAGCCTGGACCCAACCAGTTAGCAGTTCGAGTTACTAAAACCTGGATCCGACCAGATAACAGTTGATCTCAAGTTCAAATTGCTGAAACCTGGACCCGACCAGATAACAATTTATTTCTTACAAATCATTAATAAAACCCATATTCCCTAATAGAGTTTTCTACCATCCAAGCGAGTTGCTGCAAAGCTTGGAATACGACCAGATAACAGTCAACTTCATTATCCACAACAAGTTACTGCGAAGCCTGGAATCCGACCAGATAACAATTAATTTCATCTTCCCTAGTTAATTTCATCTTCCCCAATAAGTTTTTATGAATCCTGGATCCGACCAGATAACAATTAACTTCCATTCTCTCTAATCAATAGATAACTCCCCAATAGAGCAACGGACAACTAAAACTCCTGAACTCTGTCCCCCAAACAGAAATCAACACTCTCCATAGATTTTCCCTTAGGCAAAGTCAATGTTCCCCAGCAGAGTTTTCCTCAAACAAAAAAACAAGAATCCCCAGCGAAAGTACTCTAAACAAGGCCTGAAGATGTGCATACTTTTCATCTCCAACAATAGTCTGGGATTTAACTTCCCAAAAGCTCCCAACACTTGTCAAGGATTTATTTTCCAAGACAAAAACACCATTTCAATAACAGTTCATATTCATACATCGTATTACATACATGCATACATCATAATCTCATTTATTTTGAGAACATAATTGCAACATGCATACATCTGCATGCAACCAACCCTTTTCCTTGCAGGAAAAGTCGATCGACAAGACAAAGACATCTTCTGGTTAGAATGATCTCCCCAATGAAGTCGACAAATAACATACCTCTTCGGTCACTCTATATGGCATCGGTAAGCCCATCTCCGGCAAAATCTCCATCACCTCTCTATATGGCATCTATAAGCCCATTCACGAATCAACACATCATCGAGTGTAAATTTATGGGCACTCTAGTGTTCAATCATCTTTCACCTTCAAGTCACGAATGGCGGATCCTCCAATCTAGCTCTTCAGGTTTAAGAAGATTGAACAGGGGAAGTTGTTGTACCCCAAAATTTTCCCTCTCTTTTCTCAAGAAATTTCTCACAAAGATCTGCAAAAGTTCAAGCTTTCACAAGTATTGACTATGTCAAGCCATCTCCTCAACATTGATACCTCAAAATTAGGGCTTGTGCTTGCACAAGAACAATTGGACTTCTAATGCCTCAAAAGACTTTCATGGATCATTATGGACCTCCAAGAATGCTCGTGACAAGTTTCAAGCCTTGGATCACCAAAATTGCTAAGTCAATTGATCAGATGACCTAAAATCAATTGTATTGATGAAAAAGTCAATTGTATACTGAAATGTCAAACTTTTACTTTTTGATTAAAATCAGGTTTCAAAAATCATATTTCATAGAGACATGTCAAAATATGAAGATTGTTCATCAAGAAATCAAAAAGTCAAAATCATCTTTGAAAAGTCAAACTCTTCAAGACTTAGAAATTGTTCGAAGTGTTTTTATACATGATAATTTCATTTCTTCATGACTATTTTTCATCATGATGCAAGATGATTCAAGGAAAACTTCCAACATGTAAGTTGTAGATCTCAATGAGATCTAAAACATTGTAGGAAAGAACTTTTTATATAAATTCTTGGATTTTGAGTTATGAATTCATGAAGTTATGGCATTTTTGAATAAACAATTAGAGAAATTTTCAGCAGTTTTGGTCAGATTTTATCCCAACTGTTGTACCCCAATTTTTGCCCCTAAGATCCCTTCACCATACCATATTGTTTCAATCACCACAAAATCACATTAGGGCTTTTGGTTTCTCTCCCTATCTTTAACCTTGCTCTTTGAGGAGTCACCAAGAACTTTGATTTGTTTGCTTTTGTGATCATAGATGTTTTACTTTTACTTTTCTCTCTAATTAACAAATACAATATTGGTTTGTCTTACTTGTTAATAATGTAGGTGAAGACAATGAGGTTTAGCAAGTTGCATCATGGGTTCATGAGTTTATTTCCATGCCCTAATCACAAGCATAAGGGATTCAAACCTCACCATTGAAGTTGTCTTGAAGTTGGTATGGAAGTGGTTTTTATGGCCATGAGTCCTCATCATCATCCTTAACAAATTCTATTCACAAAGGAAAAATATTGGCACAAAAAGTTTGTTCAAACTTGGCAAAGTTCCACCAAGCATTCTCTTGATCTAGAAGCTAGGGTTTTGGACTTCAAAGGGACATATCTTGCTCATCTTGTGGTATTTTTGAGTTGTTCCAAAATCATTCTTCTCTTAAATGAGTTACCAACAAATCACTTCAAAAGTTCCAAAGAGTTTTCATGTGGAAGGAACTTAATGAAGAAGAAAGGTTACAAGTCACCCGGATGAATCCCCAATTTTCCATATGTGACTTCAAATGATCATAACTTGGTCAATTTATTTCACCTTGATCCCATTCTTTTTTAATGATGATCCTAAGGATGTGTACTTCATGCCTTCTTTTATGAGCAAAGTGAAAAAATGGATGGAAGTTGCCTTAAGAATGCAAAAGATTATAGGTCATTTCATGATTTTTGGCCAACTTCAACAAGTCATAACTTGCTCAATTTTTGGAGATTTTGAGTGGTTCAAATTGCAAAATGTCATTCAAGAGGTCTACTTCATTCCATATTTTTTGGTCAATAGAAATTCTAAGTTCAAGTCCATGTTTAGATACAAGAGATTACGGGTCATTTTTAAAGAAGAATTTGAAATATTTCTAAGTATGGAAAGTCAACTTTTTTTCTTCAACTTTGACTCCATGTAATTTTTAGCTCAAGCCTCCATTTGATTCCATTCTTTTTCCTTTGCAAAGCTTGTTACCTCATCTTTCCAAATCATCAAGAATTTTTCCCTAAGACTTCTTGAGGTGGAAATGCCATTGGAATGAACTTGGTAACTTGAAACTAAAGTTTCACCATAAGTCAGAATTTGAAATCCATGTTGTGGCCTTTAAACATCAAATTAGCACGCGTTTATGATCTAAACATGTTTAACCAAGTTGCCAAAGTGGATTAGAGCCTTGAAACGCAAGGATTCGATGAGTTTTGATGCAAATGATATCACACTTTGCTCGTGTATCAGGTTCACACGATTTCCCTCCAATTTGCATCATTCCATACACTTGAGCATCCCATTTGATTCCTTATAAATAGAGGGTCATCCCCCATTCAATTTACCAAGCTTAGATAGCCATAATCACCCTACCAAACTTGCTTCACAACTCAAAATTTAGCTACTTCGAATCCTATCCTCAAGCCTTTTTCAATCCATTTTTTCCATCAATTCACCTTCCCTGATCTTCCCTGAACCTAACCATATAATTACATTCAAGAATCGTGCCCTACATTGCTCCATAGAAGTCCAGTTTCAGAGCTCTGCAACTCAACTTCAATAGGTAGATTCCTTCATCAATTCTTCAAAACTTTGACATCATCGTGTTGCTCTCATTTCCCGGGTTCTAGTCGCAACACTTACTTTTATCTGGAAGCACGTTTTGACCATGAATTTTCAAATCCCCTTTCAAAACTTTCTCTCCAAATTGCTTGAGTCACAGTTTATATAAAAATGGCGCGAGGGTATGGTTGTCTTCGTCTTGAAGAGACGAAGCGAATGGCATAGGTCTGAGCTTCTGATTTTACAATTTGAGATACCTGCAGTTCATGAGGCTGGAGGTTGAAGATGACCAGCGTGTCACCTTCTAACCAATGAAAGCGTGCCATTTGTATTTTTTGAATTTTTGATTTTATATTTGATTCAGTGCTTTATTCAGTAAAGACCATGATATGCACAACGTGCCAGATCCTTTGGATTTGATTACTAACGCGTTTTGACTCTCATCCAATGGTCCACATCTTTTTCTTTTATTTTCTTTTTCTGATTTTTATATTTTAATTGTTTTAAATTTCAAAAAATCATAGAAAATTCATTTTTAGTCCAAAAAATCTGAAAAATTATGAAAAATATTTTTGATTATTCTCTTTCTGACTTTTATTTTTTCACAATTTATTTTTGTGTTTTGGTATTTTTTATGAATTTTACATTTATTTGATTTGTTTAAAATAATTAAAAAAATTTTTACACATTTTTAAATTCTGAAAAAATTATGCAATGATCCAATGACATTGTGGCATATATTGGTGACCTTATTTTATTTTTGTTTGACTTTAATATTTTTTACTATTTTTGTTTATTTCACCCATTTATTTTAATTTTTAAAAATAGTTTCTGACTTTTAAAAATTCTCAAAAAATTTGTAAAATTACTTGGCCCTTTTTCTAATTTTTCTATGTTTTTATTTTTCATTTCTTAATTAATTTGAATATAATTGGTATTTCCCTCATTATTTCTTTTTTTTTAAACATTTTTTAAACCTTTTAATATGTATATTGAATGTGATATTATTTTGTGATTATTTTCTGGCTGTCTTGGGTTGATTTTTTTATCATAGTTTTATTAACATCATTGGATCCATGGTGTTGAGTTTAACTCCACAAAAAATGGATGAATGATTTTAATAATAGTTTGATTAAATATTAATTCAAATGTGGTTTTTTCTATATACCCCAATTCCTCTTCATCTTTTCCCTAATTGCACTAAATGTTGCTAGGGCATGATCTATATATCATGTCTCAAAACAAGTGGTGCATAGATTGCTATTGATCGGCCTTAAAATAGGTGTGACTTCTATATAAGTCCACTTACGATTGCTTAATATAGCGCTAAATTTTGTCTCGATTCGAATAAATGATTATTCGTGGCCCAAACTTATGATTGCAAGCCCAAGTATGTTAATTTGATCTCTTTGATCCAATAACCTTGAGATTCATTGTGTGGAGGCTTTGGTTCTACCAATCCTCTAATGGATCTACAACACTTTTGGTCAACGCGGATCACTTAAACATTGTTGATCATTAAATGGTACTTATGAGAATTCCAAATGGATGATATACTTGACAAAAAGCAAATGCAACTTGTTGTGTGGAGGCTTTGGTTCTACCATTCCTCTAATGAGTTCCAAATGCAAGTTTCAAGATGGTCATCCAACTAACCACTAATCATTGACTTGTTTTACCTTATGCTTTTATTCTTTTTTATGCTTTATGTACTATTTACTTTTAGCATTTACATTTCATGTCATTTTCATCTTTGCTCATTTGAGCATTTATTTTCTTGCCATTTTTATTTTGCTCACTTGAGCTTTTCTTTTCCTTTTCTCAAAATACTTAATAACCAACTTAAACCCTAAAAAACTCTTAATGGTACTTGGACTATTTGGTTACTATCCTTGGCATGATGGAGCAGTGGACTTTTTCTTGGACTTAGGATTAGAAACCTTGGCCTATCTTGGATACTTTGTGATCTTATCTGTTTATTTTGTCTGGAGCTCTTGAGGTTTACCTCAAGACATTGGGTTTCTTGTTTGTTTTTGTGTGCAGGTTTTTGTGATTATATCCTCTGTTTATAATCTGGAATTCACCCGTATACAGTCGTTACTCTGCCCAATTTTTGTGAAGACTTAGTACACTTGAAGAGGTCTAGTATCTTTGCTTTCTTGGTTTCAATCCAAAGAATGGGAATTTTATCTTGGCTCTTAATGTCAAGCTTTGGCTTCTTGTTGGTTAGATGGTCCTTACCCTTAGCTTTTACCTTATGCTTTAGGATAGTCTCTTCTACTCCTCCCATCTTCTTTAATTTCAAAAATCTTCTCCCTCCTTTGAAAACTCTTCTTGTTTTGAAGCTTAGACTACTTTCATAATAAACTTGGACTGATGTCCATGCATTTTCAAAACATCTTCATAAATAAACTTCAATCAATTTAATAATACCTTAACATTTTTTTGTGATAAGACTAAAAGTCAACCAATCTCATTTCAAACCATTTTGCCACTTTAGCTTTTACCTTTAAACTTTTCTTAAAAGATTAGACTCTTGTCAATCCTTGTAGTGATGCAAACAACTATACTTCTACAATATGTAGTGAAGCGAGATATTTTCCACTTGGGTGTTGAGTGAGGCATTATTGATTTTAAAATCAAAGCCATATCCTCCACTTTGAGATGATGCAAATTCTCCTTTCTCGTGATTGTGGGTAGTAAGTATGTTTTCCACACGGACAATGACGATGACGTCTTATCTCTTAAAATCAACCAACACACTTATGTTTCAAATTTTGTATAAAAGAGGAACTACGTGTACTCTGATCCCCTATTGAACGAAAGGTGGTACGTAGGCACTAAAGGTTCGCAACCGCGGCGGGTGCAAAAATCATAAAAAATATTTCTTTTCTCACCTCCACCATCCATTTTATATACAACACATTTTATATAGCCAAAATATACAGATTTTTTCAAAGAGGCTCCTACGGAGTACCGTAGATGTTTAGGGTGCTAATACATTCCCTTTGCATAACCAACCCCCTTACCTTGAATCTTTCCCTATTTTTGGGTTATTCGCTCTTTTCCCATTCCTTTGGAAACAATAAAGTGCGGTGGCAATTTTTATTTTGATTTGTATAAAGTCTAGTCAATCAAATGGCTTAGTCTTGAACATTTCTACGGCTACACGAACTTCTTGGCATTTTTTCACATAATTCCAAGATGATTTTTTCAAAATGTCCAACAGGAGAGTTATAGAGGATGATTCAAGCTTTCCAAAATATCAAAGAGCATGAATTTATCATACTTGAGCTAGGAGATTCAAGGGCATGAAGTTGGGCATCCATTCTTGAATTGCAAGTCATTTTAGTGAAGAACACATAACAAAAACCTTATGCTATGTTGCATAATATTGTGTTGCAGGCCTTCTTGCTTGAAATTTCATCATAATTTAATGCTTACACCCATTATTGAGATATTACCCAAGTGTTTAAGCCATTATCCAAAAGATGTTTCCATTTATGGCATAAAGGCACCATTGATATTCTTGAAAAACAATCTTTTTGTACAAAGTTTGTCTTGAGCCCATACTTTGTTTGTTTCTGATTTTACTCCACCATAAATCATGGAAATCAGCCCCTCTAAACCAGCAACTTTGGTAATTCATCTTGGGACCATGACATAACTTGATATTTGCAATCCAACCTAGCCATAACTCCATAGTTTGTAAACCAAATCAGCTTGTTCACAAACCTCTTGCCTATAAATAGGAAAAGCATTTGCAAGAGAAAAAGGTTAGAAAAATAGAGAGAAAAGCCAGAAGTTTTGTTGATAAACCTTCAAAATCTCATATTTACAAAAGCCATGATAGTCCACAAAGCTTCCACTCTTGAGCTTTGAAATCAAAATCCTATAACTATACATACTTTGCAAATTATGTCCAAATATCTAAGCACCTCACATACATCACGTAGAAGTTTTTCAAACTCAAGAACAAGCTTTTATAACATCTCTGTTCTCCAAGCTCAAGAACCCTCATGGCACCAACTCAAGCTTAAGACACAAATCCCAGCTTCAAGGTAAGTCTCCTTAACTTTAAACTCTTCATTTCAAGCATCATTAGTTGATTCATCTTTGAAGATAAATGAAATAAGCATTCCTCTTGAAGCTAACCTTTGTTTATCTTCCATTCTTGTCATTTATGTGTTGAGAACTAACCCATGTATGCAGCAAAACAATGTTAAAGTGAAAACATGACAGCATGAGTCGACACATACCTATATGAGTCGACACATCTTAGTGGAAAAACAGGTTATGAGTCGACACATAGCCTTATGGGTCAACACATACTACTATACAGGCCAAAAATAGAAGGAAAAAAAGAGTGTATGAGTCAACACAAAGCACGTATGAGTCGACACATGAAGTGTATGAGTCAACACATACCATTATATATCGACTCATACTGAGTTGATTTGGCAATACAGGGGCAAGGGAAGGTTATGTGTCGATGCAAAAGAGCATGTGTCGACACATAGTGTTCAAAAATGCATTTTTCTTTCATTTTCCTTTGTTTTTACATACTTCACATATTTTCTTCATGGCTATTCAATATGGTTGTAATATTTAAGCTCCTATTTCATCCCCATTTGTAAATTATACCCCCATCCCCCTATTGATGTAATAGTGTAGGATTTTAATTTCTGCAAATTTATCGTTTTCATATAATTGTTAGTAATTAGGGTGTGTATGGCAAGATAAAATCGATGCTTAGAAAAAACCCTAATCTCAAGACAAAAATTCAAGCAATCAAACACACTTTTCACACTTGCACCTCTAGGGTTAACTCCACTTGTTACCTTAAAAAATGATCATGTTATGCATGTGAGACATCTTAGCAAAAACAATCGAAAATACAAGATCATAGTCCCTCGATGATGCTTCGAATGTTGCCTTATAAACGATCTTAGACCCTTAAGAAAGTGATAAGGTATCTCACAAAATTTCATTTTATGAATATACGATGACCCACGCACGTCCCTTTACATCCAAAGATAGAGCTTCTTACCAATCAATGGTAAGATAGCAATATCAAAAGAAGAGAGAAATGAACGAAAGACTTTTAAGTAGGTAGAATGTTCTTAGTTGCTTGCTCACAATCCATCTTCAAAACAAGAGATCTTTCCAAAATACACCAAACACTTTCAAAACATGAAATATTTTCAAAAAGTCCAACACTTTGTATGCATTCTTATAGAGATGAAAATCATTACAAAGTTTGCCTAAACGAAGGCACTTTTCAAAAATACTTTCAAAACACACCACAAGCACATTTCAAGCAAAGCAATTTCAAAAGTGATCTAGCAAGCAACTAAGAGCCCATAGATAACTATGGATTAAAAGGGTGCTAACATCTTCCCTTTTCATAACCTACCCCCCGAACTCAAGAAAATATCTCAAAGGTCTTTCCTGTTCTTTTCACCCTTTCCTTATTGGATAAAAGAAAAGTCGGTGGAGACTCTTGCTATCTGCAACAATTGCGATAAAAGGCAAAACACCCAAGTCAATTCTCCCATTGTATTACACCTCCGTATGGTGGAATGACAATAAATGAAATTGAAGTAGTCACTGACTTTGGGGCACTCAGACAAGTAAAGGCCTCGATAAACTTGTTGAAGGAATATTTGTTGGAATGTGGGTTCCTGCTAGAGCATAATGAAGCCTTCGAAAGAACTCTGCAGAAGCTAGTGGACCAAGGGATAGTCCAATTTGGACCATACCCAGAATAAAAATATATAGTTGCGATTGAAGGGCAGAAGCCATTGGTAATCCCATGCCAAGGCCCAGATCTCAACAAGAAGACTCTGGTGATCCCGTGGGAAGAATCGGCAGAAACCCAAGGGATGGAACCAAAAAAGGCTATCCAAATGTCAGTAGTTCTAAATACCATGATGATAATTAAGGGACCGTCACCCATCCCTTATGAAAGTAACAAAGTGGTACCATAGAGTTATGACTCAGCCGTGTACATTAACGGAGTGAAACAGGAAGATGAGCCATCATCAAGTCAAGGACCTGCAATTTCAAATATAGCAGGGATAGGGGGTATGTATCGAAGTGGTCGAGTCTTTGGATCTGAACCATCGAAAAAGAAATATGATACCTCAATAAAAGACAAGGGAAAAGCAGTGGTGGAAACGAGTCAAGAGAAAGAACCTCCAAGTAAAAACTTTACGGATCAAGAGGCAGAGGAGTTTCTGAAAATAATCAAAAGGAGTGACTATAGGATGGTGGATCAGCTTCACTAAACCCCGACTAAAATCTCCATACTCTCACTGCCCATCAACTCTGAAGCGCACTGAGACTCTCTAATGAAGATACTGAGTTCAGCACAAGTGGCAGAGGAAATTACCGTGAATCAATTTGACAATGTCGTAGCAAACCTAACGTGCGGATCATATTTGGATTTTAGTAACAATGAGTTTCCGCCACAAGGACGAGCTCACAACAAGGAACTACATATCTCCATTCATATAGGTAGTACCGGCTTATCCAGAGTACTCACAGATACTGGCTCTGCCCTCAATGTGATACCAAAATCAAGTCTGCTGAAGTTAACATTAGATGACATTGTAATAAGGCCAAGCTCTACAATAGTGAAAGCATTTGACGGTTCTAAAAGCTCGGTATTGGGAGAGGTGGAGCTTCCAGTCAAAATTGGGCCAAATATCTTCTATACCACTTTCCAAGTTATGGATATAAAGCTGGCATACACTTGCTTACTGGGGAGACCTTGGATTCATGCAGCAGGGGCAATCACTTCGACCTTACATCAAAATTTGAAGTTCTTAGTGGAAGGGAAATTAATCATAATCAACGGTGAGAAGGACATCTTCGTAAGTCACATCGAATCGTACAGATATATTAGTGCCAACAAAGATTATATACCCACCCCATTCCAAATCCTCGAAGTTTCTTCAATGGTGACTTTACCAGTCGAGAAAAGTAAT
The DNA here is from genome assembly GCA_948472305.1 of Vicia faba. Lineage (NCBI taxonomy): Eukaryota > Viridiplantae > Streptophyta > Magnoliopsida > Fabales > Fabaceae > Vicia > Vicia faba. The sequence goes on along the minus strand of OX451738.1, from coordinate 1,157,181,484 downwards.
AAGCCTAAGGTAACCTTGTGGAGAGATTTGCAAACAACAGGAAGATGGTGCCTTGAAAGGCTGGGGAAAGCTCCCAGAATTTCCCGAGAAGAAGAATCCCTTCAGTTTGGGCTATGAACTATCAAAAGCTACTCTGAAGGGTAAAGCACGGTTTCCTCCAATCCAATAGACCTTTTTCAACAAGGGAATAGAACATGGCGGATATGTGGCGCTGATATCCAACAAAGTCAACACCAAAAGGGAAACTGATTTCATCTGAGAATATGTCCCAGGAGAAGAACACAAAAGCCAGATTGCCGTGGAGATTCCCGAGATCTTTTTATTTCCTAAGTAATTTTTCTTGTTTTGAAAGAACCCATGCCAAGCCCGAGGCATAGGGGTTGCTTGTAAGGGTCCCCCGTTTTGTTTCAGACAATATTTACAATTAATAAAAGTTATATTTTGTTTTCAATTAAGATACTTGTCTTTCTCTTGCATTTATATCTTAAAAATGGAAATAATTTCTCTTCATATGCATTTTCAAAGTTCATATACTAAAATCTGCACCAAAACATGATAAACATACAAATCCATGCCCAAAACCACCGATAATGTTACTGCTGCGATATGATATAATTTTGATGCTCCCATCAACCAAGCCGAAAGGGAAGGTGATGAAAATCTTGAAATTTCTGAAGAAATGGCGAGGGAAATGGAGCGAAAGGCCGACAACATACAACTGTATCAAGAGGCTATTGAGACCATTAATTTAGGCATAGAGGAAGATCCGAAAGAAATCAAGTTAGGGGCAATGTTAGAGCAGAGCGTCAAAGAAAGGTTGATCAAGCTATTGCATGAGTACATGGATATATTTGCCTGGTCCTACAGAGACATGTCGGGATTAGATACAGACATTGTGGTGCATAGACTACCTCCCAAAGAAGGTTGTTCTCCAGATAGGCATAAACTTAGAAGAACTCGCCCATATATGTCTAGCAAGATTAGAGAAGAGGTTCTTAAACAGTTCGATGCAGGGTTCTTAGTAGTGGTAGATTATTCACCATGGATAGCTAACATTGTGCCAGTACCCAAGAAACATGGCAAGGTACGCATGTGTGTGGACTATCGAGATCTGAACAAAGCAAGTCCCAAGGATGACTTCCTGTTACCTTACAAAGAAGTTTTAGTAGACAACATGGCTTAAGCCTCAGCATTCTCTTTCATGGACGGTTTCTTAGGCTATAATCAAATCAAAATGGCACCCGAAGACATGGAAAAGACTACCTTCACGACACCTTGGGGAACCTTCTGCTACAAAGTAATGTCATTTGGTCTCAAAAATGTAGAGGCAACTTATCAAAGGGCTATGGTCACACTATTTCATGATATGATTCACAAAGAGGTTGAGGTGTACGTAGATGATATGATCGCCAAATCCCACATGGAGGAGGAGCACATCATATTTACAAAAGTTATTCGAGTGGCTGCGCAAGTTCAGACTGAGGTTAAATCTAAAAAAATGTACATTTGGCGTCAGATCAGGCAAGCTGCTAGGTTTCATTGTAAGTCAGTGTGGTATCGAGGTAGACCCCGACAAGGTAAAAGCTATACAAGGGATGCCAACACCAAGGACTGAAAAAGAGGTTCTTGGTTTCTTAGGGCGATTAAATTACATTTCAAGGTTCATATCGCATCTAACAGCCACGTGTCAGCCTATATTCAAGTTATTATAAAAAGATCAAACGGTCGTATGGAATGATGATTTCCAAACAGCCTTCGAGACAATAAAGAAGTATCTACAAGAGCCACCGATATTAATGCCACCTGTTCCCAGAATACCACTCATTATGTATTTGACAGTGCTCGAAGGATCAACGGGTTATGTTTTGGGACAGCAGGACGAAACAGGAAGAAAAGAGCATGCAATTTACTACCTCAGCAAGAAATTTACTGACTGCGAAACCAGGTATTCGCTCCTCGAGAAAACTTGTTGTGATTTGGCTTGGGCTACAAAGAGGTTGAGGTAATATATGTTGACCCACACCACATGGTTAATATCAAGAATGGATCCTTTAAAGTACGTGTTCAAAAAACCAGCTCTTACAGGGAGAATCTCCTGATGGAAGATGCTATTATCAGAATACGACATCTAATATGTCACTTAAAAGGCCATCAAGGGTAGTATACTAGCTGATCATCAGGCTCACCAATCGCTGCCAGAATATCAACCTATGAAGTTTGACTTTCCAAACGAAGATGCCATGGTTATAGGGGACTACGAAATACCAGGACCTAACGAAGGACCCGAGCCAGGGGCACATTGGACACTCATGTTCGACGAGGATTCAAACACACTGGGGCACAATATAGGGGTAGTCTTGACTTCTACAAAGAATTATCACAAGCCCTACACTGCAAGGTTGTGTTTTGACTGTACCAACAACATCGCCGAGTAAGAAGCTTGTATACTAGGACTGGAAGCTGCCATTGATCCGAAAATAAAGCACCTTAAAGTATTTGGGGACTCCGTGTTAGTCAATACCAAGTCAACGGCGAATGGGATACTAAACATCCAAAATTGATTCAATATCGGGATCATGTTTTAAAGTTGGCTATGGAATTCACGGAGATCACTTTCAGTCACATCCCACGAGAAGAAAATTAAATGGCAGATGCTATGGCAACTCTATCGGCTATGTTCAAAGTAACTTGGCCAAACCACGAACCACACATCACAATCAGACACTTTGAAGAGCCTGCGCATTGCCTTGCTATTGAAGAAGGGCCGGATGACAAGCCTTGGTTCTACGACATCAAGAAATACCTTGAAAAGCAAGAATATCTAGAAAATGCCTCTATCATTGACAAACGAACTCTACGGAAGCTAGCCTCGAAATTATTTTTGAGTAATAATATGCTATACAAAAGAAACTACGACATGGTACTACTCAGGTGTATGGAGAAGCGGGAAGCATATACGCTCATGAGAGAAATCCACGAGGGAACTTTTGGAACTCATATAAATAGGCACGCCATGGCTAGAAAGATTCTGCGAGCAGGGTACTATTGGTTAAAATTGGAAGCCGATTATTATTACTATATGAAAACGTGTCACAAATGCCAGATCTATGCCGATAATATAAATGTGCCACCAACTCCTTTGAATGTCATGAGCTCCCCTTGGCCATTTTCAATGTATAGAATTGATATGATTGGCATGATCAAGCTGAAAGCATCCAACGGGCACCGTTTCATATTGATAGGCATCGATTACTTCACCAAATGGGTGGAAGTGGCATCCTACGCCAATGTAACAAGTCAAGTGGTTACGTGATTTATCAAGCAGAATCTCATATACAGATACGGGGTTCCAAGCAGGATTAATACAGACAACGGGTCCAATTTGAACAACAAGATAATGAAGAAATTGTGTGACAATTTCAAAATCGGACATCATAACTCCTCACCATACAGACCCAAGATGAACGGAGCTGTCGAAGCAGTCAATAAAAGTATCAAGAAGATCATTCAGAAATTGGTGAAGACATACAAAGACTGGAACGAAATGCTTCCCTTTTCTCTACACGACTATCTCACTTCTGTGCACACATCAACAGGAGCGACTCCTTTCTCTCTGGTATATGGCATGGAGGCAGTACTTCCAGTTGAAATAGAAATACCATCACTTTGGGTTTTAATGGAAACAAAGCAAGAAGAGGCAGAATGGGTTCAAACGCGGCTCAATCAGCTCAACCTCATGAAGAAAAGCGCTTGACAGCTCTATGCCACAGTGAACTGCATCAGAGGAGGATAAAGAGGGCCTTCGACAAGAAAGTTCATCCTTGAACATTCAAAGAAGGGGATTTAGTGCTCAAAAAGATTCTGATACCTCGCCTCAATTCACGTAGTAAATGGACACCCAACTACGAAGGTCCATATATAGTAAAAACAACATTCTCTGGTGGTGGTCTCATCGTCACAATAATGGATGGGAAAGAACTACCGCATCTGGGAAATTCAGACGCATTCAAAAAATACTATGTATAAAAATCTCACTAAGCTCGAACCCTAAACGGGAGAATTAGGCAAAAAGGAGCATCCCGGTGGATCAAAAACCCTAAAGGGCGATCAGGGCAAAAATTAGGGACATACAAAAAAAACTATCCGGCGGGTTGAAAATCGAAAGGGTGATCCAGGCAAAAATTAGAGATTTCATGCAAAAGAAATAAAGAACAAAAAGACTGCGATCTAAGAACTACGAATATGAACCAAGAAGGGAGAGATGGATCTAAGTCATACAACTCAGAAGTAAAGGAGACATGAGCCATTAAAAGGACATTGGGGAACAACAGTAGCAATTATTATTTTCATTGCCATTTACAGTTTTAAAAACTTTCTGTAATTACCTCTTTCAAGGAATTACATCTTGTACTCTCACATATTCAGAGGCATATCAATAAAACATTTACTTTTCTCTTTCATCTTTCAAATTGTTTTTTTCATTTTTCATACTTGTTTACAAAATACTACACTTATTGCTTGTGAATATTGTGTTGAAATCATCTTTGGGGATTTCAAATAAAAGCATTTGATAAAACATCGAAAAAGCATTTTGGCTAGAAAAATATCAAAAAGAAAATCTACGTCTACGTCCATACACACATCTACACCTACGCATGCGCTTACAATACATCAATCAAGATCTTGATAAACACTTTTCACCATGTTCAAATCAGACCAAGGATACCACGACAATGCAACATACAACGCCAGGGATTCAGTAACTCAAAACCAATGATTTAAAGGATGGAATTCCAGAAACATCTCCATAACATTCTAAGGCATACGCACATTTTGCACACATTTTGCATACATAGATATTCAATGTACATGCACTCAAGGTTCCATATCAATCTAAGACATCATACACATATGTCATACATGACATACATCAGGAAAGCCCATTATCTCTCGACCCTATCAATTTATTTTTCACCTTGGTTGAAAATGGATGATCAACAAATAAACAATATCACCTTTGATTTAGTTATCCAAAGGTGCATCAAAGCACACGTCTTCTATACAATTCAACACATCACCTAAGATTCCATATTGTGATGTATCCATCCCCTAAGACTCCATGCAGTGATTTTATTCTCTACAACATAGCTCATTACCTAAGACTTTGTGCCATAATGTGTGAAACCAAGTACATTTCCTAAGACTCCATGCTGCAGTGTTCGAAAGCCAAATAAAGACTCGTCACCTAAGAATCCATGTAGTGATGTTTCTCTCTCCCATGTAGTTCATTACCTAAGACTCCATGCAGTAATGTGCGAAGCTAGATACATTTCCTAAGGCTCTACACAGAGATGTACTTTATTCTCCTTACCCATCACCTAAGACCCTAGGAAGTAATATGCAAAACTTAGCTCATTTCCTAAGACTCCATGCAGTAGTGTAACATGACCCATTGCCTAAGACTCCACGCAGCGATGTGTTTCCCTTTCTTCACCCATTACCTAAGACTCCATGCAGTAATGTGTGATAGTCCCAACATAGATCATTGCCTAAGACTCCATGTCACAGTGTTCGAAATTAAAATTTAGCTCATCGCCTAAGACTTCACGCAGAGATTCGCAAACATAACCCATTGCCTCAGTCTCCAAGCAGCCATGCGTTTTAAGGTGTTGTTTTATTCATCCCCTTAATGGATGAATAAGCAAAGTCAAACCAAAACATACAATATTTCTAAAATATCATCCTCGTTTTCAAATCCTGGTAAGCGATACATCATCAGCTTTGCCTAGTTTTCGCAAGACTCTTAAGGGTATGTTATATCAGCGTAACCTTATGTTGGTCAGACAAATTTTTGGGTATTCCAAGTATTCAATAAACTCCTAATCAGAACGCGCAAGACTTGTGTATTCTCACGCTATTCAATTAGAAGATAATTGAATAGGGGAAACTGTCGTACCCCAAATTTTCCCTACCTTTATGATCATATTTTCAAGATTAAAAGTGGAAAAGAAATGTTCTGATTAAAAATGGTCCATCAATATCTGATGGCCCATTTTTTTAGGAATCCCGGTCAACAGAGGAGTGTATCTTAATTCAAGGGAGTGGGGCTTTCTAATTCATAAAGATCCATATACCCATAGGCCCATTTGCGAAGCATGTTGGACAATGGCCCATGAGATTCGAACATTAGAACTATTTCAAAGGGAAATTAAGTTCTTAATTATATAAGGCCCAACTAAGTTGCTTTGTGTGTTTTAGTAAAGAAAGAGGGTGAAATTTCAATTAAAAGCCCATTAGATTTCAGTTGGCCCATTTTCGTTTTTGTCATTGAATAGCAAAGGGTGGGGTAAGATTAGAAGTTGCAGGCCCATTCAGGTTTTCAAAACTAGCCCATTTGTCATTTTTTATTATTGCTGCTTTATTTTAGAAAAAAAAAAAGATTTATTATAAAGCATTTCTGTTATTATAATGAGTTTACAAGAAAAATGTTTTACAAGATATTAAGAGATTTAATTATTAAAATATTTTATTATTTTATTAAATATTTTATATAATTAGTTATTAAAAGTTTTTTTGTAAATATAAATTTAATGTTTACAAAAAGTCTGTTTATATCAAAACTGTTAGGCCCAGTACCGTCTAATAAATTATGTTTGCAATAAAAGAAAAAATGCTTCGTAAGTGGGCAATCTGAGGCGCAAGTTCGCTAAGACACAAGATGGACTAAAAGGATAATGCAAGCCCAATTTATTAACAATCATTGTTTCAATCAAGCCAAAACATACGCACTTTTCAATTGATTAATAGATGTTGTTCGAATCTAAAGGATTAACTAAATCAAATCTTGTAAATTACAGTTCAAAATCAAAGCAATATTATCCAATTCAAAGCCCATAAATCTTATTACAGAACAGATCTAAAATATACAGAATCTCTATTACAAATTCAAATCTCAGAAAATGTACAAAACCGAATCAAACAAAATCAATTACAAAATTCAATCCCTAAATCTAAGCCCTAACAATTTGTAACATCATCCCTAAATTGCTTCAAACCCTAGCTCTATAAATACTAAAATCAAAAATACAGAAAGAGAGGAATGATTGAGAGATTGGAAGAATTTTTGGAGACGATGCAAAGGGATGCAAAGGAGAAGACCAAATACCGATCCAATTTATTGAAGACGAAGGAGGAAAGCGATTAGGGTTTCAACATCTGATACCCTAACCGCCACTGACAGCCTCAATGCCCCGATGTTGTTATTCTATTTTTGAAGCATTCGTTGAGACCAGTAAATAAGAGAGAGGGAGGAAGATCAGTGTCAAGTGATACCTAGCTCAAAGTCAGGATACTTAAACACAAAGGGGTAATAACTTAGCTTTTCTCTTTTTGTTCGGTTATTGTTTTGGGGTTACGGGTTGGATTATGATAGAAGGGAAGGGATTCGACTGAGATATCACGCCGCCGCGGGGAGGTTGGATTTTAGGGTTTGGGGAAGAAGAAAAGGGTAGGGAAAAAGAGAGGAAGATAAAAGGTTATAAGTGGAAGAAATGAAATACAAAAATTCAAAATACTTTTTATGTTCTTTAATGATCCTATAAGTGCGCGTATATAGTAATAGTTGTGCACCCTCATTTTTTGTCCATTTGATCTATATCAGATGGTCGCAAGGCCAAGTCCACCGTAAAACCCATACGCCCTCATACATACAAACCCCTGACCTCTCAAAACCGCGTAATGGGCCAAGCCCAACTGTTTTTACACCACCCTTTTTCACAGTTACTCAACCAATGCAAGCCAACTCACCCCTACCTCTGGGCCCAGTTCAATATCTGAACTTGGGCCCAGTTCCTTCGACGCACCTTTGTTTTGCTTGTTAGTTACAGAAATGCACCCCTAGGGAAAGTGGGCCTGAATTCAATATCTGAATTCAGGCCCTCACTATTCACACCCCCACATTTTTACTTATAAACTTAAAATACACCCTTCTGGAAAACTAGTTTAATTTTTCTAATTTCTTTTATAATTATTATATTTTCTGATTATTACTTTTTTCCTTTTATAATAATTATTATTTTCAACACTTTATTCACAAATATTATTATTATTGTCATGTAAATAATTATTTTATTCAAAAACTCATGCATATATTATTATTATTACATTAAAATTTTAAATCATGCATTAATTAAGAATTTTCATAATTAATATGATTAAAAAATATCTAACAAATTTTAAATCTCTTTTTCGCAATAAACTAATCTAAACAAGCAATTTTTGCTAAAGGGTTCCAAATATATTTTGACTAATCGCGCATTTAGTCCAAACTTCTGCTATCTTTACACCTGGTCAAAATGCGATGTAATTCAAAATACTTTTGCAACCCCTAAAAAACAAAAACTCATACGAACTATGAATTGGGACTCTGATTCCTCATAAGAGGATATGTAGGCATACAGTCAAAAATCGTGGCGAGTTCCCCTATTAAAAATTTAAAACCCCTTTGCACTTAACTGTTAAACCTAAAACCCTTTAAACCTAGTATCCTTAAGAATAAGGTAGATGAAAGGTGCCTAGCACCTTCCTTTCGTCTAAAGAAGTTCGAAACTTAGAATCTATGTTTTGTAAATTAGGGTTTCCTATTAGATGCCCTTCCTTAGGATAAAAACTAGTAGTGGCGACTCTGATTTTAAATCTAGTTGCAACAAATTTAAAAATAAACATTTTGAATTTTTTGTGATGAAAATGGAATTTCCCATGATTTCTCCTGCCCTAGAACTCCACAGTAAAATGGAATTGTAGAGAGGAATAATGGGACTTTGAAATAAATGTCCAGAACCATGATCAACAAGACTAACATGGCTAAGCACTTCTAGGCTAATGCAGTTAACACATCATGTTAAATTCAGAACATGATCTCTATAAGACCTATTCTAGGTAAGACTCCATATGAATTATGGAAGAACATGAAACTCGATGTTTCATATTTTCATCCTTTTGGATGTGATTGATTTATTTTGAATACAAAGGAAAATCCTAACAAGTTTGATTCTAAAGCACATAAGTGTTTAATGTTAGGAAACTCTGAATGCTCAAAAGTCTATAGAGTATATAACACCAAAACACGGATTGTTGAAGAATCAATTCATGTTAAATTTAATGATAAGCTTGACCTTGAACAATAAAATCCAGTTGAGAAGTTTGTAGGTTTGGAGATCGCCTACTCCGACTCTGAAGGTGAAAAAGTTATTACTAAAGAACCCGAGATAAATGATTTTGATGATGATCAACTAGAAGTTGTTGAAGTTTAGACTCCTTTGATGAAGCACGAACAAATATCTTCACATTTTGAAGAATTGATTCTGAGTGACAAGACTGAACCAATCCGAACCAGATCCTCTTTTAAACCTTCTAAAAAATTCTTCTGGGTTTGGTGTCCCTCATAGAACCTACATATGTTAATGAAGCACTATTGGACACATAGTGGATTATGGAAATGCAAGAAGAACTCAATCAATTCTATAGAAATAATGTGTGGGATCTTGTTCATAGACCCAAAGGAACCCACATTATTGGAACTAGGTGGGTTTTAAGAAACAAGCTCAGTGAAAAAGGATAAGTGCTAAGAAATAAGTCCAGACTGGTGGCATAAGTTTATAGTCAGTAAGTGGGGATTGACTATACCTAAACCTTTGCACTAGTTGTCAGGTTAGAGTTTATTCGTCTCTTAATTTCTTTTGCTTTTAATCATAACATCATCTTGTATTAGATGGATGTTAAGAGTGCATTTCTGAATGGTTACATAACTGAAGAAGTATATATACACCAACCTCCTAGTTTTGAAAATCATAAAAGTCCACATTTTGTTTCAAACTTAAGAAATCATTGTATGTTCTGAAATAAGCTCCTAGAGCATGGTATGAAAGACTAAGCAATTTTCAGTTAGACAATGATTTTACCAGAGGAAAGGTGGATACTACTTTGTTTTGTAAAAAATTCAAAAATGATATTCTAGTAGTTCAAATATATGAAGATAATATTATATTTGGTTATGCTGATACTACCTCTTGCAAGGAGTTTGCTAAGACTATGCAGGCTGAGTTTGAGGTGAGTTTGATGGGAGAACTCAAGTTATTTCTAGGAATCTAGATCAACCAAAGTCCGGAAGGAACATATATCCATCAGAGCAAGTATACCAAAGAAATTTTGAAAAGTTTGACATGTCATAGTGCAAGATAACCAAGACTTCAATGCATTTGACATGTATTCTAGAGAAGCATGAGGTAAGCACTAAGGTATATCATAAGGTATACAGAGGTATTATTGGTTCTTTCTTATACTTAACTGCTTCTAGATCTAACATTTTATCCAGTGCTGCTTATGTGCTTGATTCCAATCAGATCCTAGAGAATCACACTAAACAACTATTAAGAGGATTTTTAGGTATACTAAAGGTACTAATAACCTTGGCTTGTGTTATAGAAAATCAAAAGAGTACAAGTTAGTAGGTTATTGTGAAACTTTTTAGAACATAGTTTGATTCTACAACCCTTGTAAGAGTTTTCATGATAACAAACACTCAAAGAACAATTATGCTCCCTAAATTTGTATTTTATTTTGCAGAGAAGTTCTGATGGAAGAAGCACATAAGATGAGTTAAATAGTTGTTTCAACTCTGATTCTATACATCTCTCAAAGAAGTTCTAATACTGTAAACAGGACTCTGTGTTCTGATCCATAAAGTTCTGGAAACAAGCAACGGTAACTTTTATCTTCTGAAGCAACCATGTTCTGAAGCGTTACAATTCAATTATTGCTATTCAAAAGTAACGGCTGAAAGGGAACATGGATCTCTATTTTTGGAAAGCTCTTTAATTATCATTGGTCAACATTCCAAAAGCTCCTACATGCATTGCCTATTTAAACAAAGTTTGAAGGAGAAATCGTTCACAATTTTCATGCACAACAAAGAAGTCATCTTCAACATCTTCAAACGTCCTAAATCTAAATTGTGTAAAATATCACGTGTATGATACTGTTTTATTAGAAAACACTTTTTGTCCACTCTCTTAAATATTGTTTATTGTATTTACTTAAGGAAATCGGGCTGTGGTTTAAACTCAAGAAGACTTTGACGGTTGTCATAGTAGCTGTGTAATCAAGCATGATTAGTGGATTAAGACCTTGTTGAGAGAGGCGGATCACCTTGGTGGGTGGATTGGAGTAGTTTGAGTTCAAATGAACCAGGATAACCAACATGTTCTTTTATTTAAGTTTTAAAAACCCCAATTCAAACTCCCTTCTTGTGTTTTTCCATTCTCCAAAGCTGACTATGCTGGAGATGGAATATAGATATAAAGTACTTCTGGGAGCACTCAGTTTTCGGGAGATAATTTAATCTCATGGGCCAGTAAGAGGCAGTCATCAAATGCTTTATCAAATATACAAGCTGAGTATATTGCAACTTATGGATGTCGCACTTAGATCCTCTGGATGAAAACCCAGGTAGAAGACTTTTAAATATACTAGAGTAATGTTCCTATTCTTTGTGATAATACTTCTGCTATATGTTTATCTTAGAATCCCATTTTACAATCTAGAGCTAATTATATTTAGATTAAACATCACTTTACACGAGACTATGTTCATAAGGGAATTTTAAATTTAACATTTATTGATACATACCATCAATGGGATGATATCTTTACAAAACCCCTTGCTGATGAGAGATTTGTGTTCATTCTGAAAAATTTTAAAATGGTTTTATATTCAGAATGAAAAAGATGGAAATCTCATAATGGTTATTTCTCATAATGATAAAATGAGAGTATGGGATTTTGTGTGTTTCTAAAATGTGAGTCTTCTAAAGATTGAAGGTCTCATGTATCAGAAGCGTCCTAGGTCAGAACCTTTCTTTTGGAAATAATTATGTAATATGGACTCTAAAGAGTTTACTTCATTAAATAGATGTGAAGCAAGTGAAAGGTTATAATAACCGGTTTTAAAATAAGATTCGTCACCATTAATTTTTATCCTAAGGAAGGGAATATAACGGATAACCCTAATTTGGATCAGAGATTCTAGGTGGTTGACTCGTTTTAGACAAATGTAAGGTGTTAGGCACCCCTCATCTACCTTGTTCACAAGGATACTAGGGTTTAGATTTACAATTCAGGAAATAGGGTTTTAATTTTTTTAATTAGGGAAACTCGCCATGATTTCAAGTCGTATGCCAACTTATCCTCTTATGAGGAATCAGAGTCCCAAATCATAGTTCACTGTTGTTTGATTGGTGTTTTTTATGGATTACAGAAATATCTCAAATTCTACTTGAACCAAGCCTGGGTTTGTAAATTACGGAGTTATTAGAAGAAGTTCACAGTTAATGAGAAATATCTCCATAAGCCATTTTGAAAATAATATCTTGAATTTATTAAGTTAGTAGAAAATTGTTAGTAATTTGATTGGTTAGATATTTTCAAATATATTATGCAATATGAGAAAAAAAATCTTTTTAATGCATGAGAAAAATAATTTTAATGCAATTAAAATATTTGAATGAGTTAGTATTAAAAAGGAATTTGAATTAAAAAATATATTTGAATTTATTAAATTAAATATATTAAAAATATTAATTATGAAAAATAGTAGAAAATAAATGAATAAATAAATAAATAAATAAAATTATGAAAATAATTAATTAAAAACGCAGGGGGGTACAAAATTAGTTGGTTAGTAAAACGGCCGTAAATCCAGATATTGGATTTAGGCCCAAAATGCAGGGGGTGAACATTTGATCCAGGTAGCAAAATTGGAGGGTGCAGGATCTAAGGGTCCAAGTCCAGATACTGAACTTGGCCCAAGAGCGTAGGAGGAGTACGACTTTACATTGAGGAAGCAATTTGAGGGGTGTTAACAGAACGGGCTTGGCCCAAAATAATTTTTTTTGATCCTTTAACTCCTGAGTATGTGCATGCATAGTTTTATGGTGGGCTAGCGAGGAGACCACCGTCAGATGGTAATCATCTGACCCCTTGAGATTAACTCAGGGGAGTTGATTAGGAGTACAAGGAAAAAATGTTGTTGGTGAGCAGTTAACTACAAAAAAAGCTCAGTTGCAACGTGATAATCACGTCACAACGTATTTTTTGCGATGTGAATAATTACTTCGCAGGAGGGCGCATGGCAACTTTGTTGCGATGTGATTTTCATTTACAATGTGTGTGTGTGTATGTGTGTGTGTGTTAAAAAAATAGAATATATTAACAAAAAAAAATATACTTTATGTTTATATATAAAATAAATATACTTTCACTTTTTTTTTAAATTAACAACAAAATACAATATAACAACAAAAAACACACCCAATATAAATCTTGAAAAAAAAATAAATTAAATGACAAAATTATCTCTTGAAGCTAGCTTGATAATCTCTTTGAGTTTGTATCTTGAAGATTGAAGTTTGATAATACCTCTTGAAGCTAGTTTCCAAACAAAAAACAAAAACAAAAAATTTATTAATTACAAATATAAACGAAAATTAAAAAAAAAATAGAGGTAAAGGCATACCTTTGAATTGATGATTGAAAGAATTTGAAGAAGAAATTGTTTGAATGAATGGAAGAATAGGGTGGAAAGGGTTGGAATGGTTGAGAGGAAGAACAAAGTTGCAGTAGAGAAGAAGAAACAATAAGGTTACGGTAAAAATCACTGAAGCGAAAAAACTATATAAAAGTATCAGCGACGTGAAAAACACGTTGCAGCCTTGCCACTTGTTAATCACGTCACGACTAACCAACAATTATAAATTAATAGACCAATTATATAAAATTAGTGACGTGAATATCACGTTGCAACCTTGCCACATGATATTCACGTCGCAACCAGCCAAAGGTACAAAGACTAAAATGTCTTCTACACCCCATCAAATCTGAAGCAGTCTGCTATGTCACTTTATTTTTCAAATTTTTTCACTAAAATATTGCGACGTGAAATACACGCCACAACTAAAAATTTGAGATTTTTTTATTTCCTCCCAATTTGAACGTTACAATTTTTTTATTAAATTGTTTAGTTGTGACGTGATTAACACATCACAACGTTATTTATTAAAAATAAATTCTGACTCCCCATATGAACGTTGCAGGCTGGTTTTTTTAATATTATAAATAATTAGTGACGTGATAGTCACGTCGCAACTTTTTTTTGCCACGTGATTATCATGTGGCCCCGTAAGATTAACTCAGGAGCGTTGATCAAGAGTTCAAGGAACAGACGGTGTTGATGAGCAATTTAACTAGGGGGTATAGTAAGGTTATGAATGGGACCGCAGAGTGTATTATATATTCAAATTTGCTCCATTTTATTCATTTTCCGGTCCTCGTTTTTCTCTCTATGCTTTATCTCATCACCATACAAAATTCTATAGAGAGAGGCTCTGACCTCTCCCTAGACTAACCCACCGAAAATCTCCTTGGTCGTGCCGACCACTACGAATTACCCTGAAACCACTGTGAAACCAAGAATTCCAGTTGATATTCAACCGGAATCTTCATCCCAAACCCAAATTTTAGAAACCTGGGACGAACCCTATGAACCCTAACCCTATATTCGTACAAACCCCACGAACCTTAGGGTTCTGGATGAACCCTAACCCTATCTTTAAGGAACCCTAAAAACCCTAACCCTCAGAAATCCAGATTAAACCCCCCAATCGCCAAGAATTTCAACAATGATAATAATTTCTAAATATAGAGCTAAGTCTGAGGCTTACCTTCCTTGCAGTGAAACTTTTCGTAAATCAATTTCCCTTTCGTCTCTTTCTGATCCCCTTCTATTCCTTTCTTCGCAGGCACGGGAAGATGTTTGAGGATGATGAACAACAACGGATAAAGATTAAAGGCTCGACGGAGACATCGGTGTAGCGACACAGATCTAGAGTTTTGGACTTCGAAACCCAGATCTCGGCTTCTTCTTCTCCTCTTTGATTCTGTTATAATTTCTTCCTCTCTGTCTCTCTCTTATAATTTTTAGGACTCTATTTATAGTTTTTAGATTAGAACATATTAGGAATATTTATTTGATTTGGAGTTATAGGTTAGTGATTGGTTCAATTAGAATCAATTTGTAACATCCCTATTCTATAAGTACAAGTATATTGTATAATTGTATTTGGATATATATATATATATATATATATATATATATATATATATATATATATATATATATATATATATATATATATATATATATATATATATATATATATATATATATATATATATATATATATATATATATATATATATATATATATATATATATATATATATATATATATATATATATATATATATATATATATATATATATATATATATATATATATATATATATATATATATATATATTAAGAGAGGTAGTAGAGTTATCAAGAGGAATGGAAGGTAATAGTTAGAAACTAACTAAGTGGCATCTTGGTAATTATGACATTGTTAAAGGGCATTTCGGGGCCTGGAGGAGAAGTATATCATAAACAAAGACTTTCTTGGAGCACAGTCAAAACAAAATCAGATTTTGTAATAAGAGAATAGAGAGAGAGAGAGAGAGATAGATAGAGAGAGAGAGAGAGAGAGAGAGAGAGAGAGAGAGAGAGAGAGAGAAAAGATAGAGAAATCAAGTTCATCACTTCTAATTTCATTTTCAAGCTCCAAGAATTGCTTGCACTATTCAGGTCATATCTCCTAGCTCACAACTCCGATTGAGATGGTTCTGGACTTTTCGGAAAGCTCGCGAAATTCTCTATAATTTCAATATTATACTTGTCTTCTGAATGTTTGTGATCATAGAAATAATTACGTTTGAAGTTGGGGGTCTGAAGTTGAGTTTACTGTACGAGTTCTTAGGACAACCTTCAATCAACAAACCATAACTTTTTACTCATAGCTCCATTTCAGGTAATTCTCAAAGTTCTGAAATCTACATGAAATTCCCTTAATTTTGATGTATAATTTCATGATCATAGCTTATGTATTGAAGGAGATAATCAAGTTTGAAGTTGGGACATACTTGCTGAAAATGGGTGAAGGTACGGATTTGATGATCATGAAGGTAGAAGTTTGAGCATGATAAGGATTCAATGGAAGCAAGAACACCATCCAAACCTCTATTAATTCTAGGTGAGTTCCATAGTTAGAACTTGGGGTAGAATTTGGGACTATGACATGAATTGGGGTTAAGGGTTAGGTTGAGAATCTTTGAATACATGTTGATTTTTGATGTTGAATAACATGTTCCTAACCTTAAATATAGTATTGTATACTTTGGCTATGTTAATTGAAGTGAGAAGTCGAGTTTTGGAATCCAACAATAAAACTAATGATGTTCTGGTTTTTCTGTTTTGCGCGGACCGCGCTTAGTGCGTGGGGTCGCGCTTAGCGCGCCCTTTTGATAGTGGAAATTGGGAAGTTCGCAACCACGCTTTACGCGTGGGATCACACTCAGCGTGCCTTACTGGAAGTTGGAGAATTCATAGACTGCACTTAACGCGTTTATCCCGCTTATTGTGCCCTATTGAAGCTTGATAAATTGAATACTTTGCAGAGCGCGCTTAGCACGGGAGGCTCCACTTAGCATGCCCTCTTAGACAAAACTGAATTATTTTAAAACCCCGTGAGTGCAGTCCCATATAATGGTAGATATTTAGATGCCTCTTACCTAGCAATAGATTATCCCTTATGACATGAGTGTATATGTATGAATATGTTTAATTAAGATTATATGATAAAAAGCTATAACATGATTTGTTGTATGTGTTATGCAATATGTATGAGATATTTGTGATTTCCCGTCGTTCCAGTTGAACGTTCGGATGGATTGTTGTATGAATTATGCAATATGTGATATCATATGAGAAAATTGTGATTTCTCGTCATTCCGGTTGAACATCCGATGTTGTGATTTTGATATATGCTTAAATCGGAGTTGGCCTGGATAATAGGATGTAAATCACTCATGACTTAGACATTGCATGTCATTTATACCATTGCGATGTACTGGTATGGATCCTTGTGCAGCATTCTATCAGCGGTTAATTGCATCTCAGTGCTCGGTATGTCATACACCTTAGCTACCATTGTGATGTGATTGTGCGGGTCCTTGTGCGACGTTCCACCAACGGTTAATTACGTCGCGGGCTTGGTATGGTGGGGTTATGATTCCACTTAGGAAATATCATAACGCGACTAAAATTGCCTCTAATGGTGCCATATAAGCAAGATCATTAGGTTGTTTGTCTGGTGGTCTCGTATTGTTGAAATGGCGTTTTTGCACCGGCAATTAATCATATGTGTTTGGATGATGGATGAGTTGTGATGCCTTATCGAAGATGTCATTCTTGGACTTATCACAGATGGAATTCCACTTAGGAATGATCCAGATCATCGTGCTATGACTGGGGCAAGTCTTCGATGCAATGTACAGGTGGAACTCACCGAGTGTGTGAAAGTGTAACTTGAGTAGGGGTAAGTAAACTTACTCCTGGATTCCTTGTACACGAGTACGGGTCTGCATACTTGGTTGCTTTTGATTATGTGTTTGTTTTTGCCTCATTGGGAAATCATGGGATTTCCAATGGTGATGTACCATTGTTGTGTACTTGTAGCCATCCGTGAGAGAAAACCTGGATTCAGGGTGAATCTGTTTGAATGCATGTACCCTATAAAACTGAGTGAACCCGTAAGATAGGGGAACTCGCTGAGATTTAGTAATCTTACCCCAACCCTCTTATATTTTTCAGGAATAGGTTTAAAAGGTAGAATTTCTAGATGGACAGTTTTGAAGACTCCAGACGAGATATGGTAAGAAGACCTTGTAGAAGTTATATTTTTGTTGTGCAATGTTAAAGACAAGCTTATTGTATACGTTCAGTTTTAGAATTGTGTTTGTGTGCAGTTTAAATTTTTTGTCTTTTTCATCTAATTGTATGTTTCTTTGTACCATAATTAACATCACTACATATTATTCTAGACATATATGTACGGGGTGTTACAGTTGGTACCAGAGCAGGTCGATTCTTGTCCCTGCCATGAAACATCACTAGAAATTTTGTTCTCCCTCACATGTGTGTGTTGATAGCCTGAATTCCACTACCGTAGTATGCAGTCATTGAGACGTTGGTAATATCCAAAGGAATGATATAGACTCTGGGAACCTTTTCGAACCTTGTTCAGTAGGTGATGAACTATTAGTCCATACCTTGTGGGTAGTATCTTTGACTTCATGCTCGCGACATCGAACCTACGAACCCCCCCTGTTTGTGATCTTGTGTCTGATTATTGCATCATGCATTCATGCACCCATGAGCATTCTTTAAAACAATTGTTTCAAGGGACTTAAATTTGACTTTTGCAAATATCTCAGGTGCTTTTTGACCATGGATTCTGGAAAAAGAAACACTCGGGAGTATAGTTTCAAAGATCCTAAGATAAAGGAATTGATGAGTTTGATTCCCGAGATCGAGAACTCTATAGATTTTTAGAAGAAGTATAGATCTATCATGTCTCTTATGAAGCTCAAGATGAAGGAGGGCATTATTTTTACATTGGTCTAGTTCTATGATCCATTGTGTTGGTGTTTTACTTTCCCTGATTATCAGCTGATAGCCATATTGGAGGAGTATTCATACTTACTTGGTTTATCTATTATTGATCGTGTTCCTTTCACCGGGTTAGAGGGAGAGCCCAAGTCTCAAGAGATTTCTTCCATGACTCATTTGGGGAAGTTTGAGGTTAAGGATAATATAACTATCAAAGGAGGAATCAGATGTTTACCTGCTCAGTATTTATTGAAGAAAGCTTGCTACTTTGCTAAGATGAAGAGTACAGTTGCTTTTGAGGATATCTTTTCTTTGCTTGCTTATGGGTTGTTCTTATTTCCTAACGTCGACAAATTTATAGATGTCAACGCCATTAGGATCTTTCTGATTGGGAATCCACTCCCTACATTGTTATAAGAAACTTATTATTCCATCCATCTTCGAGATGTTTATCATGGAGGTATGACTATTTGTTGCACACTATTGTTATATCAGTGGTTTATTTCTCACTTACCTCGGTTTTTATTTTATCAGATATCAAGAAGGAACCTCATTGGGCCCTGAAGATTGTGGCTCTCACTCATTCTAACGTTGTTTGGTATCATCGGGATTATTATGATATGGATATTATTGATAGTTGTGGTAGTTTCCCCAACATGCCTCTTCTTGGTACAAAGGGAGGAATTAACTATAATCATGTTCTCGCACATTGTCAACTTGGATATCCAATGAGAGATAAGCCAAATAGTATTCATCTGAGTGGTTTCTTTCTCAAAGAAGGAGAGGATCATAAGAAAGCTAAGGAATATATTGTAAAGGCTTGTGCCATATTCATAGGAAGAGTAGAAAAGATTTGGGACCAAGAGGATCTATTTCTATAGAGCCTCATCTCCGTTGTGTACAAGCAAGGGAAATTCAGTTGAAGATGCCATATTCCCGTGAAGAACCTATACCTGATATGTTTGTGAGGACTACTCCTCCCCTTTTAGATGATGTGGAAGAACTTTAGCTTGCCCTAGTTAGGATGAAGCAAGATAAGGAAGCATGGAAGAACAAGTGTCAGAATTTAGAGATGTCCTACCAAACAAAATTGAAAGAGAAGGATGACTTGATTGACATTATTGAGATTCGTGCTATGGAAATGATGGATAAGCAAGAGGATTTATTTTCCTCTAAAGTTCGGCTAGGACCCAATTGCTCATCCTCTGACTCTGGTGGTTGGAAAGAAGTCGCTGACAAGTATGCAGAAGAGAATAAGCAATTGAAGGCTCAGATTGTAAGACTCGTGGGAAAGCGTCAATGTATGGAGAGATATTCATCAGTTTTGGTTCCTTAGGATTTTAGATTCTATCTTTATTATCTTATACCTAGGATCAATGAAACTTGTACTAAAAGTTGTAATCCATTCCAAAGTTATTATAATAAAATTTTCAGTATTTCAAAATGTGTTAGTACTTTAATGTTTACAATTTTCTATAATTCTTTAAGTTCCTTGAAATAATAAAAATAATAATACATAAATCATATGCATTGCATATCATGCATCATTTTGTGCATATTTGTGCATTTCTGTTCATACCCAGGTGTCTTATTGTGTTTCTTTACTTCGTTTAGTCAGTAAGATGTCTCATCAATACAATATTCGGCCTAATTCCAGGAAGAAAATGGAGAATCTTGAGAAAGAGAATCGCGATTTGCACGAAGAAGTTACTTCTTTGAGGGCCGATATGGCCAATATGACTGCTTTGGTGGAATTGTTGGTGGCTACTTAGAATCAGCCACCACCTGCTCCTCTGTCTCCTCGTACTACTCAGCCACAACAGACAACTGTTGCTTTCGAGGTTCCATTGGTTCCCATTTCTGTTACTCCAATTGTCGTTGCTCAACACCGTATGCCTCAAGGTTACCCGTGGGGAATGCCTGACAATTTCATGCCAGAAGGTTACAACCCTGATGCTCAAGTTGCTCCATTTTCTCAAATTGTTGTTGTTTCTACACCTCTTGTGGTGCATGCTACTCTTGTTGCTAATAATGAGATCCATCATGTTGTACCTCCTACAATGAATGTTATGCCTGTTATGAATGATGAAATTTATCATCCTACTCCTCCACCAAGCGAAAGTTTGGGCTTCTATGATCGGTTGGAAGATTTTCAGGGTCAGTTCTATGAAATTCAAAAATAAATGAAGGCTCATTAAGGAAAATAATTATTCGGACAAAATGTCAGTGAACTCTGCTTAGTTCCTAACGTAAAAGTTCCAGTGAAGTTTAAGGTGACAGAATTTGAGAGGTACAAGGGCAACTCTTGTCCTATGACCACCTGGTAATGTATATCAGAAAGATGTCCACCCATACTAATGACCAACGCTTGCTTATTCATTTCTTCCAGGATAGTTTAACAGGTTCCACTTTGAAATGGTATATGGGTTTGGACAGTAGCAATATTTGTACCTTCAATGATTTAGGTGAAGCTTTTATCAAGCAGTATAAGTACAATATGTTTATGGCACCTGACCATGACCAATTGAGAGAGATGGCTCAAAAAGATAAGGAGTCGTTCAAAGAATATGGCAACATTGACGCGAGGTTGCTGTCCAAGTGGTACTCTCGATGGGAGAGCAATAAATGACCAAGGTCTTCTTGAAAACCCTTGGATCATTTTATTATGAAAGGATGGTTGTCAGTGTGCCAAGTGATTTCACTGAGATGGTTAGTATGGGTGTTTGTCTAGAAGAAGCTGTCAGAGAAGGATGTTTGACAAAAGAAGAAGGAATAGATAAATCCTCATATGGGGTTTCTAGAAAGAAAGAAAGCGAAACAAATGTTGTCGTTGAGGAAAGAAATTTTAGGCCACCAAGAAGACATCACTGATACCAACAACAAGTTGCTTCTGTGACTCCAGATGTCAATGTAGCTCTAACTACTATTTCCTATCAGAGACCACCTCCTCAAGGAAATCAAGGGTAAAGTCAGAGGAGAGAAGCTTTTGACCCTATTCCAATGAGTTATACATAATTGTTTCCCGCTTTAATTCAAAAGAAAATGGTGCAGACTAGGCCTCCTCCTGCTATACCTTCACCTTTACCATGGTACTATAAGGCGGATTAGACTTGTGCTTTTCATCAAGGAGACCCAGGGCACAACATCAAAAACCATTATCCCTTGATTTACAAAGTGCAAAAGATGGTGAAATCTGGTCTTTTATCTTTTAAAGGTGTTGTTCCTAACGTGAAAGATGATCCATTACCCAAACATGAAGGTGAAAATGGCGTAAATATGGTTGCTAGTTGTCCTGGGGACTTCTGGATTTTTGATATCAACTTGGTGAGAGGGGATTTAGTGAAGATTCATGTTGATCTCTGTTAATTCAGCTTTTATACACATGACCATGTTGGTTGTAGTATTTGCAATACAAATACCCATAGATGTGATAAGGTGAAAGCTGATCTTCAAGAAATGATCGATGAAGGTCTTATCCATATAATCAAACCAAGGGCTGGGTATAAAGAATATATGAATATGGTTTATGGATGTCCCAGTGAATTTTGGATTTTTGATGTGAATTATATGAACGATGATCTGGTATAATTGCACGCTATGTTTTGTCACATGGATGGCCAAGAAGAACATCATTATGGGTCCTATCAGATCTGTTGTAGAGAGTCTCCTGGTTGTCTTTTCATAAGAAGAGGTGTTCATTTGTTGTTAGATAATGGTACTATCAAAGTCACAGGAAATAGAGATGATTACAATGGAGTTAATGTGATTGAGGATTACTCAGTTGAGTCCATGTCTGATGATGAATATGTTTCTGTTGATGAGTTCTTTTCTTCTGATGAAGGTATGTTCTCCGATAAATATTGTATGATGCCTAAATATTCTGAAGAAGGGGTGGACATTATTGTGTCGTGTTTTGGTGTCCCCTCTCCTATAGAGATTGAGTACCATAGTAAGCGTGTTATTGCTCCTGTGGTTATTTGTCTGCCTGGTCCTATCCCATATGAATCAAAAAAAGTTGTGCCTTATAAGTACAATGCAACTATCCCAGAAGATTGTGTGGAGATTCCAATCCAACCTTTGTCCCATGTCGAGAATATTGCTGAAACTAGTTGGGTAACCCATAATAGTCGTATCTTCACCCCTACCTTTTGAGGGGATGTTAATTCTGATAAAGAGGTTGTCGAGAATATTTAACCTAAGAAAATGATAGGAGGATCTAGTGGAGCTGCCTCGGAAAAAGATGTGGATGACTTGTTAAAGATCATCAAGATGATTGATTACAAGATTATGGATTAGTTGTTGCAAACTCCATCTAATATTTCCATTTTAGCCTTGCTAATGAACTCTTCTGATCATCGAGAATCTCTTATGAGAGTGTTGGATCAGGCTTTTGTTGAAATTGATATGTATGTGGATCAGTTCAGCAGTGTTGTTGGGAATATTATATCTTGTAATAATCTGAGCTTTTGTGATGACGAGTTACCCGATGAAGGAAAAAACCATAACCTGGCTCTCCATATTTCCATGAATTGTAGGAATGACTCTTTGTCTAATGTGCTGATTGACAATGGGTGTGCTTTTAATGTAATACCAAGGAGTACACTCATGAATCTTAAGTACCAGGGAGCTCTCATGCACCCAAGTGGCATTATAGTGAAAGCATTTGATGGTTCGAGAAAGTATGTCATCAGAGAAGTGGATTTTCCTATTCACATAGGTCTGCACTTATTCCAAATTTCTTTCCAGGTTATGGATAGTATCCTCGCCTACAACTGTTTATTGGGACAACCATGGATCCATGAAGCAGGAGTTGTTACTTCAACCTTACACCAGAAGTTGAAATTTGTTCGTGAAGGAAAGGTGGCAAATGTGAACAGTGAGAAAGCTCTGTTGATATCTCATTTGTCTTCCTTTAGAATTGTAGAAGCTGACGAAGCCGCTGTTGGAACTCAGTTCTAAACATTATCCATTGATAATATAAGGAAGAACGAGAATTTTATCGCCTCGTTTAAGGATGCACAACAGGAAGTGCAGAAAGGCCCTAGAAAGGTGTGGGGGAAGGTTGTTAATCCTCTTGTGAATAGGAATGACACTGGTTTGGGTATCTTCATGAAGAAGGAAATCGCAAAGTCGGAGTCTGCTTTGAGTAAATACCAAGATATCTTCTGCAATGCAGGCTATCTTCATCCAACTAGTCCAAGGATCAATGTTATTCTCGAAGATAAATCAGAGCAAGAGGTGTCGGACTTTGTGACGCATGGAGTCATAGTCAAGAATTAGATCACTGTTGATGTTCCCTCTTGCATTCACATTTCAAAGTAATTTGTTTTCTTGTTAGCCTTTTCAAAAATCCTTCACTCTACCCAAGGTGAAAGTATTGATGTTGTAGGGGCATATATGTTGTTTTGATTTTTAAAATCATTAATAAAAGTTGTTTTTAATTCCAAAATTATGTATTTATTTTCAGCTTGTTATTGGAAAATGGTAATCAGAAAAATCCTTTCAAAATAAATAATAACTATAAATAAATCTGCATAATCACTTATTACATGTGTCAGTTTCTAAAATCAATCATAAATCACATGTGTGGATTAATTAAAAAACTCGTTGGGTACAATGACCCTGCACCCTCTCCCAAATTTGAATATCTTGTGTATGTGGCCGAAGAGAAGAATATGATGAAATCCTAGAAGAGGTTTCACGGTTTCTTGAGCGCGAGGAAAGTACCATTCAGCCGTATAAATAGCCGTTGGAGATGATTAACTTGGGTCCGGAGGAAGATCCAAAGGAAGTCAATATTGGAGCACTGCTTCATCCCGATGTGAAGAGAAGGTTGATTGAACTGTTAAAAGAGTATGTGTATATCTTTTCCTGGTCTTATCAAGACATGCCTGTTTTGGGTACTGATTTTATGGAACATTATTTGCCGCTAAAGCCAAAATGTCCACCAATCAAACAAAAGTTGTGAAGAACTCACCCCGACATGGTAGTGAAAATTAAAGAAGAAGTTTTGAAGCAGATTGATTTTGGTTTTCTTGTGATATCAGTGTACCCTCAGTGGATTTCCAATATTGTTCTAGTACCAAAGAAAGACAGAAAAGTCTGCATGTGCGTAGATTATAGAGACTTAAACAAAGCAATTCCCAAAGATGACTTTCCATTACCGCATATTGATATGTTGGTTGCCAGTACAATAAAATTCAAAGTGTTTTTGTTCATGGACGGATTTTCCGGATACAATCAAATCAGAATGGCTCCTGAGGACATGGAAAAACAATGTTTATCACACCCTTTAGAACATTCTGCTACATAGTGATGCCCTTCGAGTTGAAGAATGCTACTGCAACGTACCAGAGGGCTATGACAACCCTATTCCATGATCTGATGCATAAGGAAATTGAGGTATATGTTGATGATATGATCACAAAATCTCAGACTGAGGAAGGGCACATAGAAGATTTGTTGAAATTGTTTCAATGTTTGAGGAAGTATCGTCTCCGCTTGAATCCAAATAAGTTTACTTTTGGTGTTCGTTCAGGAAAAATTGCAAGGTTTCATTGTCATCCAAAAAGGAATTGAAGTTGATCCTAATAAAGTTAAATAAATTCAAGAAATGCATGCACCAAGAACTGAAAATCAAGTTAGAGGCTTCCATGGACGTTTAAATTACATATCCAGATTTATTTCCCACATGAGTGCAACATGTGAACCGATCTTCAAGCTGTTAAATAAAGATCATGGTTGTGTATGGACAGACGATTTCCAAAGGGAATTTGAAAGCATTAAAGAATATTTGCTTGAATCTCCTATCTTGCTCCCTCTTGTTGAAGGAAGACCATTGGTTATGTATCTGATTGTGTTAGATAATTCTATGGGCTGTAATTTGGGACAACAAGATGAAACTGGAAGAAAAGAATATGCCATTTATTATCTCAGCAAGAAGTTTATTGACTGTGAGTCATGGTATTCTATGCTGTAAAAAACATGTTGTGCTATGGCCTGGGCGGCAAATTGATTGCGGCAATATAAGTTGAATCATACCACTTGGTTGATTTCCAAAATGGATCCAATCAAGTATACTTTCAAAAAGTCTGCTCTTATTGGAAAAATTGCTTGTTGGCAGATGTTGTTGTCTGAATATGATATTGAATACCGTACTCAAAAAGTTATAAAAAGTAGTGTGTTGGCAGATCATCTCGCTCACCAACCAGTTGATGATTATCAGTCTGTTAAATATGATTTCCCTGATAAGGATGTTATGTATTTGAAAGTAAAAGATTGTGATGAACCTTTGCCTAAGGAAGGTACTGATCCTGAATCCCAATGGGGTATGGTGTTTGATGAAGCTGTGAATACTTATGGGAAAGAAATTGGTGTCGTGATTATCACTCCCCATGGGTCACATATCCCTTTTACTATAAGGTTGGAATTTGATTGTACCAATAATATGGTAGAGTATGAAGCTTGTATCATGGGTCTTGAAGAGGCTATAGATCTTAATCAAAATTCTAGATGTATATGGTGATTCAGCTTTGGTAATAAATCAGATTAAAGGAGAATGGAATACTCATCATGTTGGCTTGATTCTATAGAAATATTATGCAAGATGATTATTACCTTTCTTTAATAAGGTTGAATTCCATCATATTCTCAGAGATGAAAATCATATGGTAGATGCTTTGACCACTTTGGCTTCTATGTACCAAGTAAATTCTTTGAATGATGTACCTCAGATCACAGTTCGACGTCTGGATAGGCAAGCTCATGTGTTTGCGACAGAGGGAATGTCAGACAGAAAAACCTTAGTATTATGATATCAAGCACTTTCTCTAGACTCAGGAATACCCGGTTGGTGCATCAAACAAAGATAGAGAGACATTGAGAAGGTTGGAAGGTAGCTTTTTCCTCAATGAATATGTGTTATACAAAAGAAATTACGACATGGTCTTACTCAGATGTGTGGATAGACACGAAGCAGACATGTTGATGCATGAGATCCATGAAGGTTCCTTTGGTACCCATGTCAATAAACATTCAATGGAAAAGAAGATGCTTAGGGAAGGTTATTATTGGCTGACAATGGAATCTGATTGTCACAAATTTTCAAAGAAGAGACATAAGTGTCAGATTTATGCTGACATGATTCATGTGCCTCCGACGTTTCTTAATGTTATTTCTTCTTTGTGGCCTTTCTCTATGTGGGGTATTGATATGATCGGAATGATTGAACCTAAGGCACCAAATGGACATCGTTTCATCTTGGTGGCAATTGACTACTTCACCAAGTGAGTGGGAGAAGCTTCATATGCTAATGTCACCAAACAAGTGGTAGTACGCAATATCAAGAACAATCTTATATGTCATATGGTGTGCCAAGCAGGATCATCATTGACAACGGCTCGAATCTGAATAACAAGATGATGGCAGAACTTTGTGAAGAATTCAAGATTATCCATCACAACTCGTCTCCTTACAGACCTAAGATGAATGGGGCTATTGAAGCTGCTAACAAAAACATTAAAAATATCATTCAGAAAATGGTTATTACCTATAAGGATTGGCATGAGATGCTCCCTTTTTCTTTGCATGGGTATGGTGCATCCGTCCTCACTTCAGTAGGGGTAACTATATTCTCTCTGGTGTATGGTATGGAAGAAGTGCTCCCCATCGAGGTTGAGATTCCCTCTTTGCGTGTGATAATGGAAACCAAGTATCATAGGTTGAATGGGTACATGACAGCTTTGACCAGTTGAATTTGATTGAAGAAAAGAGAATGACAACTTTGTGTCATGGTCAGTTATATCAGAAAAGAATGAAGAAAGCTTTTGATAAGAAGGTCAAGCCTCGTGAATTAAGAGAAGGTGACCTCGTGCTCAGAAAGATCATGTCTTTTAACACTTATTATAGGGGAAAGTGGACTCCCAATTTTGAAGGCCCGTATGTTGTCAAGAAATCCTTCTCTGGCGGTACATTGATTCTTGAAACTATGGATGGCGAGGAGCTCCCACTTCCTATAAATACTGACGCATTTAAGAAATACTTCACCTAAAGAATTAAAAGAACAACTTACTAAGTTGAAAACCCGAAAGGGAAACTTAGGCAAAAAAGAGCGCCTCAGTAGGTTGAAAACCCAAAAGGGCAGCCTAGGCAAAAGTAAGAGACACAAACAGAATAAATTTTCCCGCTAGTTTTAAAACCCGCAAGGGAAACTTAGGCAAAAGTTAGGGATTTCTTGGCAAGTAACTGTGTCAGACAAGACTTGATCATTAAAGCAACAATCTTCTCGGATCCTCATCACACTTCAATTGAAGTCTCTGTTCAGGAGTTCAAAGTTTTTAGGGAGAATAGTGGTTATTGCATTTCAATGTACCTTTTCCATATTATTACCATTTTCCAAACTTTCTAATCATTCATGGAGTCTCGCTATTCGCATACTACCATTCTATTAATAAAATTTGAGCCTTTATCCAATTCTTTCTTGTTCTTATTTTATTATGTTTGCAAAGATTTCATTTATTATTGTTTGTAATTTTCAAAACAAAAAGATTTAATAATAAAAATGTTTTTTGAAAAGAATTTACAAATTACTTTTTACTTCAGATTCTGTGATTCAAGTATAACAAAAGTAGTGATTTTAAGGATTGACGAACTCCAAAATTTTGAAAAAAGATTCCCCAAGAAAGTTTTCCCAGGTTACTCTTGCTGATATATGCATGATCCTCTTGTGTTTCTTTCCTTAAAAAGTTGGATTCATGCCAATTGATATATGATGCGATGTTTGGTCTGTAGCCTCATTTTCCCCAATTAAGTCTTGGTTCAGATTTTTCTCCAGGACAGTTATTTGGTTTTGGTAGTTTGAATACTTCTATCCCATATTCCCCAGTCAGGTCTTGACATGGATTTTCCCCAGCTGAGTAGCCAGACAAGGGAAATATCTTTTCTAAGAAGTGTTGAGACAATTGTCAACTTAATGGGTTTTCTCTTGCCAAATGTTGAGGTTGATTTAAAATCCCCATAATTTTGACTTCTTGTTGCATTGTTAAACTTATTAGATCCCTAAACGAAGTTGAGATGATGCTTTTCTCTGAAAGTTATTATCCCCGTGAAACTTCATAATTTCTCCCCAGAGAAGTTTGCACAACCATTACTTTTGATATCGAAGAATGTATTTGGGCTCCCCTTATTGATGTGGTGCTGTACTCCCCAATGAAGTTGGCACGAGATCCCCAGTTGAAGTCTTGATGATGTGCTGTTCAGCTTCCCTAGTGAAGTCAGTATTATAATCTTCAGTGGAAGTCTAAACGATGAGACATTGTCTTCCCTATTAAACTTTGTATAATATTCCTCGGTGAAGTCTGGGGAAGGGAAATATATCCATGCATCTGTATTGGTTCATTGCTATCAGATTATGATGTGATCATTTTCAAGCCTTGTTTCTTCCCAATGGAGTTAGGTCGCGAAGAAGGAATTTTTTTCCTTAGTTGGTGCTTACTTTCTTATGAAATATTAATCCTGCATGTGATCTAGCCGAGTGTTGAATTTACCCAAGTTGGTTTTGTCTGGTTATTCCCAGTATTGTATGTCTGTTTTGTCAGCATATACATGATAAAACTCATAGATTCATACATACATCATGCGTAGCTGAATTCATTGCTCATTTGAATTTATTATTGTTTTTGTTTGCATATTACCCTATTCGTAGAGTTATGTTACCCTCTCTCCAATAGATTGTCAACCTTAAGCAGAAAGTGCATATCCTTTCAATTTCCCCACTGAGTTATCCCTCGTGGAAGAATTTTGTTTTAGCCTTCCTATTCAACTCATTATTTGGATGGAATATGATACCCTTTTTAGCTTATTCCTCATTAGGTGATGTTCTGGTTGATTGTTTCACTCCAGTTTATTTCTGGTTTGAATCTGTGGTCCCCGACAACATTGTTATTATGATTTCTACAGGCTTTGAGCCCTGGATTGAGAATGTGCATTTATTTTTCACGAGAAGAATTTACCTCCTCAGTAAGATTACATTGACATTTCCCTAGAGAAATCATATTTCTTTTCCCAACAGGCTTCTTATAATAGCAAGTGGCAGGTCTCTTTATTTGAGCAACTTGTACTTCCCCAGTAAGTCTGTTAGTTCCCAGAGAAGATTAATTTTTGTTACTCTTATTAATGGTAGTCTCATCATTATGGGAGATAGTTCATTGTTGGGATTTGTTAATCCGATGAATGGTAGTCTCGTCATTATGGGATATAGTTTGTTGTTGATATTTGTTACTCCGATGAGTGGTAGTCTCGTCATTATGGGATATAGTTCACTATTGAGATGTTACTCCGATGAATGGTAGTCTCATCATTATGGGAGATAGTTCATTGTTGAGATGTTTACTCTGATGAATGGTTATCTCATTATAGGAGATAGTTCGTTGTTGAGATGTTTACTCTGATGAATGGTAGTCTCTTCATTAGGCGAGATAGTTTATTATTGAGATTTGTTACTCCGATGAATGGTAGTCTCGTCATTATGGGAGATAGTTCATTTTTTAGATTTGTTACTCCGATGAATGGTAGTCTCGTCATTATGGGAGATAGTTCATTGTTGAGATGTTTAATCTGATGATTGGTAGTCTCGTCATTATGGGAGATAGTTCATTATTGAGATTTGTTATTCTGATGAATGGTAGTCTCGTCATTATGGGAGATAGTTTGTTGTTGAGATCTTTTATTCCGATGGATGGTAGTCTCATCACTATGGGAGATAGTTTGTCGTTGAGATTCACTTTGCTCTAAAAGAGTTCATATTTTTCCAGTCATAAGTATTGATGCCAATATTTTGTTACCACCCCTAATATTAGTCTTTATCAGTATTATCTTACTATTCTATTCCCTGTGAGTCGATGTTACTTTTTTACTATCTTCTCTGTGAGTATATAGTTCGCATTTATCTATCGATCATTGTCATCCATTAATATTTCCTTATTATTTGTGTTGATAATGCCTTATCTCCTCCTTGGGATTTACCCCAATAGAGTTGAGTCTTCTGTTTACCACGATTTATTTTCTCATTGTCAGACTTTCTTTTGATCCTTTATTGTATTTCCCGCATCCCCTATGGTGTCCTATGTCACCTTTGGATTTGTTTATTTGCATGCATAATCATAAGAAATTAATGGCATCTTAGGGCCAAAAATAGGATTTATTATATATTTAAGTATCTTCAATCACATCGACACGAAGAATTTAACCTTCGCATCTCCGAATAGAAGACACTTAAGTAATGGCAGCAGTTATACCCCAATTTTTTCCCCTAAGATTTCTCATCATCTCACTTTTATCAATACAAAAAGATCATACATTAGGGTTTGTTCTCCCTATATTCATATTATCTTTAAATTTACTCTTGAGAGATTACCAAACACCTTGAAGTGTATATCTTGTACATGTGTTCGTTAAACTAACATCAAAATATGTATATATGTTTCTTTAAATGTTCATATTGTAGAGGGTGATACAATTTCATTCATCTCACCAACTAACCTAAGGTTGAGGGTTGGTTCTCAATCAAATGACCCTTCAATGCATTGCAAGAGCTCAAGTTGTAAGGCTATGTCCATGATATCAAATATTTGTGGCTCAAAGAATTTCCTCACCTTATTTAGGTCAAACTTTCCTCAAGGTTGGTGTTGGCATTCATCAAAGAGATATGTTCATGTGTTTATTTCCATGCCTTCTTTAACAAGATTCATTGAGACTTAAGCTCCATTGTTTCATTTCAAGACTTATTATGATTCGTCATGCTTTGTTTTATCAAGAAAGATCAAAATATTCAACGTTTGGTTCAACAAGTTTGACCTAATTGAGCAAATGCTTGATTTAGTGATCACAAGTGCATAAATATCTCAATTTTCAACATTTTGAGTTTGTTCTTTTTGCTATGGATTCTTATTATCATCAAAAACAACCTCTCTTCAAATGACAAGATCCAATTGTGCAAGAAAAATAATCAAAAGTTAAAAAGGGTTTCAAGTCATTTTTGGCACTTTCTGAGCTAAGGTTTGTTGACTTCCAAGGACCATATCTTACTCCTTTTTTGAGATTTTTGAGTGACTCCAGATCCATTATTCTCTTTAAAGCGTCCTTAACAAGATCTCTTCATAAATCTAAGGCTAATTTTTAATGTAAGATCATTAATGATTGAGAAAGATTACAAGTCTCCTTGAAAGGCCTTTGAATTTTAGGGTTTGAATTCAAATGATCATAATTTGGTCAAATTTTATCTCATTAAGCCCATTATTTTTCCACAATGATCTTAAGATTGTAAACTTCAACTCTTCTTTTATGTGCAAAGTTTGAAAATGGTTAGAAGATGCCTTAAGAGTTCAAAAGATTATAGGTCACTTCATGGATTTCCATCAAATTCGCAAGGTCACTACTCTCTCAATTTTTGGATTTTTTGGATGGTTAAAGTTTCACAATGCTCTTTTAGAAGTCTACTTCATTCCATCTTCATTGACCAAAACATAATTTTCAATGGAAGTCCATGTTTGAAGGAAAGAGATTATAAGTCACTTTTATACTCAAAACTTGAAATTTTTCTAAGTCCACAATTCAGTGTGTTTTTCACGATTTCAATTGATCATAACTTTTTACTCAAACATCCAAATGCTACCTTCCTTGGCACATTGTGAAGTTTGTGGTGAAATATTTCCATTGCAAAAATAATGAGATCATAAAGCCCCTTGAGATGTGTGCACGATGGATTCAAAGTTGACACCTTGAAACTGATTTTGTCAAAACAGTCAGATTGCAAATTGGCTAATGTGGCCTATAATCACCAAATTGTTATGTGTTTTTACTTCTAATCTTTTTTAACAATCTTCCAAAAGTGATTAGCACCTTGAAACGCAAGTTTTGGCTGAGTTTTGAGAAAATATGAGTAACAATTTTCATGCTTGCAACTTCAAACGATTTCTCTCAAAATCTCATCATTCCACACGCTTGAGAATCCCATTTGGTTCCCTATAAATAGAGGGTGATATCCCACTCATTTGGACAAGCTTGGACAGCCAAAATCGACCCGGAAAACTCTCTCTATAACTTCTAATTCGGTAACTTCGAATTTGGTTCTACAGCCTTTGTCAATCCATTTTCTTTGCCAATTATTCATCCTTGTTCTTCACTAAAGCTAACAGAATAAGAACCAAGCCTTGAGGTGTCCTAAATTGTGCTAGCTAAGTCAAGTTTCAGAGCTCTGAATTTGAACTTCAACAGGTAAATTCCTTCATCAAGTCTCTCAGAATTTGTTACTACAATGAAGCTCACATCACTCTGATACTCGTCGCATCATTTTTTTAACTGGAAGTGAATTTTGATCATGAATTTTCAAATTCCTATTCAACTTTTTTCTTCTGGTTTTATTCAAATCGACTAAGCTACAATTTATATAAATTTTTCGCGAGGGCACCATTGAAATCGTCTTGAAGAGACGAAGCGAATGGCACCGGTCTGAGCTCCTGATTTCACAGTTTGTAAGACCTTCAATTTGCGTGGCTGGAGGTTTAAGATGACCAATGTGTCATCTCTCAATCAATGACAAGGCGCCACTTATTTTTTTCAAATTTGTTTTTTAGTTAATGATCTGGTGGTTTATTCACTAATGTCCATGATATGCACAGCGCGCCAGATCCTTTGGATTTGATTACTAACATGTTTTGACATTGATCCAATGGTCTACATCATTTTGGTTTTATTTTTATTTTCTGATTTTATATTTTAATTGTTTTAAACTTCAAAATTTAAAAAAAAAAAAAATCATTTCAACTTCTAAAATTCTGAAAAAATTCTTAAAAATACTTCGAATTTTTCTCTTTCTGATTTTTATTTTTTCACAATTTTATTTTTTGATTTAATATTTTTTATAATTTTTCACTTTATTTAACTTTTTTTAATTGATTAAAAATACTTTCCTTAATTTTTAAATTCTGAAAAAATTATGGAAGGATCCAATGACCTCTTGACAAATATTTGTGACCTCATTATATTGTTTATTTATGATTACTATTTTTTTATAATTTTTGGTTTATTTTGAATGTTTCTTTAAATTTTAAAAAATATTTCCTGACTTTAAAAAATTCCATAAAAATTTGTTAACACTTATTAACCCATGTTTGAGTTCTGACTATTTTTTGGGATTTTTATTTAGTGTTTTAATATACTTTGTGTATTTTACCAATTATTTCCCTTTGATTAACCATTTAAATATTGTTTTATTAAATATTATATTATTATTTATTTGGTCCTGACTTGGGTTTTATTTTGGGACAAATTCCTCAACCTCATTGGATCTTGGGTGTTGATAGGTTGAAAAACAAAATCCACTAAAATGGGTGAATGATGTTGATGATATTTGAAACCCTAATTTCATCTGATACATCTCCTCCCTCTTCATCTTATCCCCTTCTTACTTGTGCTATATGATGTTGGAGAATAATCTACATATCCTATCTCTAACATGTTTTACATAGATTGCTATTGATCAACCTAAAAACAGGTATGACTTCTACATAAGTCCACTTACGTTTACTTAACATAGCGCTAAATTTGTCCTGATTCGATAAAGGATCATTTGTAGCTCAAACCTATGTTTGTAAGCCCAAGTATGTTTATTTTGAAACCTTTGATCTAACAACCTTAAGGTTCATTGTTAGGAGGCTTTGATCTTATCAATCCTCTAATGAACCTTCATAAACTTTAGTCTAAGTGAATCATTTAAACATCGTTGATCATATGTTGTCGCTTTGAGAACTTGAAATGAATGATATACTTGACAAAAAGCAAATGAGACTTGTTGTTAATAAGCTTTCACTTATCAATCTTCTAATGAGTTTTCAAATGCAAGTTTCAAGATGGTTATTCAACTAACCTCTGACTTTTAATTCACTAATAATTAACTTTTATTTTGTGCTTTTACTTTATGCCTTTATTCTACGCATTTACTTTTATGTACCATTTTCTTTAGCCTTTACATTTCATGTCATTTTTATCTTTGCTCACTTGAGCATTTATCTTTATGTCATTTTTATTTTGCTCACTTGAGTTTTCATTTTCCTTTTGAAGACATTTATAACCAACTTGAACATTAAAAAAATTTAATGTTACTTGGACTATTTGGTTACTTTCCCTGGCATAATGGAGTTGTGGATTTCTTGGACTTAGGATTAGAAGCCTTTGATACCCTTGAGACCTCGTGACTCTGATTTTTATTTTGTCTGGAGATCTTGGGGTTTACCCCAAGACATTGTGTTGATTTTCTTTGTGTGTAGGTAATTCTGATTATGTGTTTTGTCTGTGATTGAGAATTCATCTGTATATAGCTGTTACTCTGCCCATTTTTTAGAAGACTTAATTCATCTGAAGCTTCGTACTCTTAAGAAGTTTAGTATCTTTGCTTGCTAGGTTTCAATCCAAAGGATGGCAATTTTATATTGACTCTTTATGTCAAGTGTTGGCTTCTTGTTGGTTAGACGGTCCTTTTCCCTAGCTTTTACCTTATGCTTTAGGATAGTCCCTTCATCTTCTCCCATCTTCTTTAATTTCAAAAATATTCTCCCTCCTTTTCAAAACTCTTCTTGTTTTCTAATTTGAACCACTTTCATAATAAACTTGGACTTAGATCCAGGCATTTTCAAAAATATTTTCTCAATTAAGATTTAACCAACTTAACACTACTTTGACATTTTTTGTGAGAAGACTAAAAGTCAATCAACCTCATCCAAACCATTTTTCCACTTTGACTTTTTCTTTAAAATTTTCTCAAAAGATTAGACTCTTGACAAATCCTTGTAGTGATGTAAGCTATTATACTTCTATGATATGTAGTAAAGTGAGATATTTTCCACTTGGGTGTTGAGTGAGGCTTTGTTGATTTTAAAATCTAAGCTATATCCTCCACTTTAAGATGACGCAAATTCTCCTTTCTCATAATCGTGGTTAGTAAGTATGTCTTCCACTCGGATATGACGATGATGTATTATCTCTTAAAATTAACCAACACACTTGTGTCTTAAAATTTTTAAAGGAGAACTACGAGTACCCCGATCCCCTATTGCACAGAAGGTGGTATGTAGGCACTAAAGGTTCGCAACCGCGGCGGGTGCAAAAGTTGTAAAATTTTTAACTTATAGCCAAAATACACAAATTTTCAAAGAGGTTCTTGTCGAGTACCGTAGGTGTTTAGGGTGCTAATACCTTCCCTTTGCATAACCAACCCAGTACCTAGGTTCTCTCCCCTTTTTTGGGTTATTCGCTCTTTTCCCATTCCTATGGAAACAATAAAGCACGGTTGCAATTTTTATTTGACCTGTGCGAGTTAAATCAATACAATGGCTTAGTCTTAATATTTCTACCGATACAATTGGTCTCCGCCCCACAGGTGAAGTTTTCCTTCCAAATGAAGCCGATGAAAACGACATCCCTTTTGAGAAGGTCGTTGATGGCTTCACCAAATATATAATTTTCACGCTAAAGATGTTGACATTGTGTCTGACGAAGAGCATATTGCCTTCTTGGCCTTGTGGCTTTCCTAGTATGTATTATGCAGTCGATATTTAAAGGTAGTTGATGTACCCTATGATGCAGTGGGAGAGCTGACTTGAGGTTTTGCGTTTGTGTTCGCAAATGTCGCGGTTAACAAGAGTCGCCATCGAATTTTCTTTTATCCAAAAGGAAAGGTAAAAAAGCACAGGAAAGACCTTTGAGATGTTTTCTTGAGTTCGGGGGGTAGATTATGAAAAGGGAAGCTGCTAGCACCCTTTTCATCCATGGTTTTCCATGGGCTCTTAGTTACTTGTTTAGATCACTTGCTTTGTTTTGTTTGAAATGGTGTTTGGTGTGATTTTGAAAGATCACTTACTTGTTTAGCACCAGCGAGGTCATGGCCTTCAATTCGCTTGGAAGTCAGTGTATGGCGAAGCCTTCTGGTCCTGCTTTGTTGCTTTCTTCGACTGGGGGTTAAAAGCAGTGAGGGAATGTGTTTCGACTGAGCTTGGAAACAACAAGGTTCTGATTTTTCCACAGGCTCCTTGTTGACTCCTTATGAGCATATAAGGCCCTCAAATTGTGATTCGAAAGGCTTGTGCAGCTTTCCAATCGAAGGGTATAACAAACCTGTCTTAAGTTCTTAAAATGCAACATCCAAACATAACTACAGTCCAGGGGTTAGCACAAAAAACCAATGGGTCTCAAGGCCCAAAGTATAACTAATTAAGGTTGAGTTTTCAGAATATGGGCAGTCAGAATCTAATGTTAAAACATGGTGTAGAAATATCTACATTTTTCTTTATTGGCACGTGCATATGATGTTTAAATGAAAGAGTTCCAAGTTTAGAGAGAACTTACCTCTTGAAGTGCCTAGTCGAAAGAGCTGTAGGTGACTTTTTTGATGGTGGAGGGAGCTTCGCTGGGATCCTCCTGAAGCTAGTTTTGTTACTGCTTGGTTTGGGCAGCCACTGAATCGAAAGAGAGTATATGATGGTGATGTGTGTATCAAAGGTTGTTGCAGTCTAGGGGAAGTAAATCGAAAGGTGCACTACTGAGGTCTTTTTATGGGAAAAAACTTAGAGTTTTGAAGGTTTGAGAATGTTGGAGAGTTTGAGAATATGGGAGAGTTTTAGTGCTTGAGGATTTTTTATGATTTTTTTCTCTAGCAAAAATCTGGACCCTTTCTTTGTCAATGGTTCCTCTATTTATAGAGAAAAGGTTTGGAAGTTTAAACAAAGATGTGGCTTGGCTGAAATGTGAATATTAAGCTATGTCAGATTTTCAAAGATCCCAAGGTGAAGTACACAAGTTGTTGGTTAAAAAGGGCTGACTTCCCTGACTTATGGTGAAGTACAAACATGATTTTAGCAAAGCATGGGCTTTGGGACAGGATTTGTACTTAGCAAGTTCACTTTCACGCAAAAAACTTCTGGACAAAGGCTTAATCACCTGGGCAATAGCTTAATCCAGAATGTAAACGATTAATTATGGAGTGAAATACAAGCATTAAGGCTTGTAAAGTAAGATCACGTAGCAGGGTCCACATATTTGATCAGTTGTCCTTTCAAAACCCTATTTCCCACTTGTGTCGAAGAGTTCTAGAAATGTACTAAAGAAGACTGCGTCGAAGGATTTAGAGTTGGGTTTGAAAGATGTTGATTCGAAGGGAACCAAAAATCCCGCCAAAGCTTTTGTGTGAAGGTGGCCCATGTCCAATCAAAAGTTTGCATGCCAGGGGTTGCATATGGTCAAACGAAAGAGTGTATGTATGAGGATAAAATGTTCATATTTGAAAGAGGCAAATAGGGAACAAAAAGTGCAAATCGAAGGATGTTAAAAGAGAGCCTTTTGCCTTGGAAATGAAATAGATTACAAGAGGCTTTTTCCTTCGTGAATCCAAACCAAAATGTGCTAGAGACCCATGCCCAATCGAAGGACGCAAGCCAAGCTTGTGTCGAAAGAGGCCAAAAGGCCAATCGAAAGAGCTGAAACGAAGAACACTTGTATTTCTCCAAATTTTATCAAAATAATATTTTTATTTGTTTTCTCCCTTTTTGACAGTTTCCTTTTAATTTTGGTACTGGAAAATTCCAAAGTACTTGTGCAAGCTTGAACCTCGAGAAAGCTTGTGGGAAAGGCCTTAAAGAATGAGAGGGCAAATTTTGGGGTACAACATACCCCAAAATTTTCCCTCTCATTTATTAAGTATTTTCTCACAAAGACCTCTCTTTGTCCAAGACTGCACTAGGGTTGATCAACTCAAGACACCTCCTTAAGCACTGATGACTAAAATTAGGGTTTGATATTGCACAAGGATAATTGAACTTTCAATGCTTCATGTGACTTTCATTGATCATTATGGACCCCCAAGATTACTCATGTTAAGTTTCAAGCCTTGGATCACACTTTTGCTCAGTCAATTGAGCAGTTGACCTAAAAATCACCTGTATTGGGGGAAAAGTCAACTTTGGCCAATTTACAGTCAAACTTCATAATTTTTTATCCACATCAACATTATAAATTCACATGTATCATTTTATCAATTTTGGAGCATAATTCCTCAAAAAATTTGATCAAATCATCAAAATGGCAAAATGGTCAAAATTAGGGTTTTGACTGAGAATGGGCAATTTCTGATTTTTGACCT
This sequence comes from Vicia faba, assembly GCA_948472305.1. Classification (NCBI taxonomy): domain Eukaryota; kingdom Viridiplantae; phylum Streptophyta; class Magnoliopsida; order Fabales; family Fabaceae; genus Vicia; species Vicia faba. The sequence goes on along the minus strand of OX451738.1, from coordinate 1,157,142,701 downwards.
AGCAAATGGTTAATTGGTTTGAGGCATGATCTCAAGAGTTAAAATGAATCATTTTTACCTAATGTCATGACACAAAACATTGCTCAAGATCAATTGGATTGATAGTGGATTTTCAATCAACTAATCAAAAGTCAATTGTACATTGAAAAATCAAACTTTGACTTTTTGGTCAAAATCAAGTGTCAATGATCACAATTCATCAAAACATGTCAAAATATGAAACTTATTCATCAAGAAATCAAAAAGTCAAGATTTCATTTTGAAAAGTCAAAGTTTTCTAATTTAGAAAAAATTATAAGTGTTTAAAACTTCATGTTTTTTCACAACTTTGAGCCAATTTTTCACCATGATGCAAGATGGTTCAAAAGAAACTTTCAACATGAAAGTTGTATATCTCCATGATATCTACAACATTTATTTACACAACTTCTTCTAAAAGTGCTTAGATCTCAAGTTATTAATTCATAAAATCATGGTCTTGAAATTAAACACAGTGAAATTTTGCCCTAGTTTTGGTCAGGATTTTGACCTAACTTCTGACCCAAGTTTCACCTAGTTCCAAGGGTAATTTTCAAATGTTATTCAAAGAGGGGATGTAGAGCACATTACAAGCTTTCCAAAATGTCCAAGAACTCCTTGAGATAATTTGTGATCAAGGAGAAGCGAAGGTCAGAAGTTGGGGTTTCAAGTTGTTTTACAAGACATATTTTGTGATGAACATGAACCAAATCCATAGCCATGCTGCATAATCCTCACTTTTCAGGCCTCAAACTTATTTTTCACTCGATAATTAATGGTTTACAAAACTGATTATGCCCTTATCCAAGTGTTTCAAGCTTTGTCCAAATCAATTTGCCATTTTTATCATTGATTGAAGCTCCTTCTGGATATTATTGAGCCTCGAGATACCTTTTGACTTCATGAAACCACGGCTGGTCCACTACTTCTTTAGTATTAATCTCGTGACAGTGTGCTGGTTCGTCCATTCGTTCAATGGTGATCTGGGGAGCCTCATTATCCCAATTAAGTTTAAACATAGATGACATTGTAGCTAGAGCATATGCTAGCTGATTTTCTTCTCGCAGGAAATGCTCAAAGGTGATCTACTCGAATTGTGGTAGCAATGTCAAAACATGTTCTTTGTAAGGGATGAGGTTTGGATGCTTAGTGTCCCATTCTCCTTTGATCTGACTAATGACCAAAGCTGAATCCCCAAACACATCTAAAGATTTGATTCCCAAGTCTATGGCAGCCTTGAGACCAAAGATGCATGCTTCGTATTCTGCCATGTTGTTCGTACAGTTGAAGCAAAGTCTGGCGGTAAAAGGGGTATGGCATCCTTCCGGAGATACGAGCACAGCGTTGATACCGTTACCAAGTGCATTGGATGCCCCATCAAAGTACAGGGTCCATCGGGATCCTTGTCCAGGTCTGTCATATGGTCTGATCTCTTCACAATTATCTAATGTCATGATGTCTTCGTCAGGGAAGTCAAACTTCATGGACTGATAATCTTCTACATCTTGATGAGCAAGATGATCAGCTAGCACACTGCCCTTTATAGCTTTTTGGGTTGTGTACTGTATATCATATTCTGTTAGGATCATCTGCCATCTATCTATCATTCCAGACAGACTAGGCTTCTTAAAGATGTACTTTATCGGATACATCTTAGATATCAGCAAAGTGGTATGAGTCAGCATATACTGTCTTAGTCGGCGAGAAGCCCATACTAGAGCGCAGAAAGTTTTCTCGAGCAGTGAATATCTGGTTTCACAGTCGGTAAACTTTTTGCTCAGGTAATAAATAGTGTGCTCTTTTCGGCCAGACTCGTCATGCTGCCCCAATACGCACCCCATTGAGTTCTCTAAAACTGTCAGATACATGATTAATGGTCTTCCCTCGATTGGAGGCATCAAGACAGGAGGATCTTGTAAATACTCCTTGATTTTATCGAAATAAATCTGACATTCATCATTCCATCTGACTACTTGATCTTTCTTCAACAGTTTGAAGATTGGTTCACAAGTAGACGTTAGGTGAGAAATGAATCTGGAAATATAGTCCATGCGTCCCAAGAATCCTATGACTTCCTTCTTCGTGCGAGGATCAACCTCGATGCCTTTGTTGCTGACAATGAAACCTAAGAGTTTACCGGACCGGACACCAAATGTGCACTTGTTCAGGTTCAACCTTAATTTGTACTCCTTCAATCTGGCAGACAGCTTTTGCAAGTGATCAATGTGTTCTTATTCAGTTTGTGATCGGGCTATCATGTCATCTACATAGACCTCTATCTCATGATGTATCATATCATGAAACAAAGCTACCATAGCGTGTTGATAGGTTACCCCGACATTCTTCAGCCCGAATGGCATCACTTTGTAGCAGAACGTACCCCACTGTGTGACAAATGTAGTTTTCTCTGTGTCCTCAGGTGCCATTTTGATCTGGTTATAGCCTGAGAATCTGTCCATGAAAGAAAATACTTTGTGTTGGGCTGTATTATTAACCAGGATGTCGATGTGTGGAAGCGGAAAATCATATTTAGGGTTGGCCCTATTTAAATCTCTATAATCCACGCACATTCTCACTTTGCCGTCCTTTTTAGGCACGGGAACAATGTTGGCCACCCATTGAGGATAAGAAGTAACAGCCATAAATCCAGCATTGAACTGTTTCATAACTTCTGCTTTGATCTTCTCTGACATGTCAGGTCTCATGCGGCGGACTTTTTGTTTCATTGGTGGACTGTCTTCTCTTGTGGGTAGAAGATGTACCACGATGTCTGTATCGAGTTCCGGCATGTCTTCGTATGACCAGGCAAAGATCTCAACACAATCATGCAATAGCTGAATTAGGCGCTCCTTGACACTCGGCTCTAGATTGGCACCCACTTTGATTTCCTTTTTATCTTCCTCGGTACCCAAATTGATTGTATCCAACAGCTCCTCATGAGGCTGAATAGCTCTTTCCTCTTGTTGTAATAGTTTGGCCAATTCCCCTGGCACCTCACAATCTTCCTCACCTTCGTATTCGGCTTGGTAGATCAGATCTTTAGAGTCACTGAAGGCTATAGCAGTATTGTTACCCATGGGATCCAGAATGGAAGGGTACCTGCATTTGTAAGTTTGGGTGTGTGTAAGGATATAGCCATCTTAAAACAATAAAATGTAAAAGAAAGACAATGAGCACAAAAGGTTTATATATGAAAAAGCGTCCATGATTCATTGAATGTCATATGAAGATGAAATAAAAACCCTTACAAATGGACCATTGTGCCTCGGGTAAGACACAAGGTTTTTAAAGTGCGCATTGTTCGTGATTATTAAAATTCCAACAGAAATGTAAAAGATAAATTACTGTGAGATGAAAGTTATTGGGATGAAGTCTCTGGCTTCCCAGTTGCAAAGTCCTCCGCTGACAGTAGGAAATATCCAATCTTCCAAGTTGCCATCCTCTTTATTGTCTTCTACTGCATTGACCCCTTGGTTGCTAATCTTCACCGTTGGCTCCCAAGCACGGGCACGGCGCACAGCCTTCTGAGCAGTCGAAGTAAACCCCAAGCTAAACTTGTCTAATTTGTACGAAATATCCGGAAGCTGCCCCCAGATGGTGCATCCACCTTCTTCCACTACTGCCTTTGCATCCTTTAGAGATGAAATCCGAAGTGGAGGTCTTGTGATCTTAGGAGTCGAGGATACCGCCTTGGTCGCTGCTACTTCTGGAAAGACTTCTTCAAAATGTTGGAAATGGGTTTCAATGAACTCTCCATCTAACTCCACGTAACGGAAGGAATTCAGATGACTAATAATATACTCCTCCTCCCCATGGACAGTTATGATCTTTCCTTGGACGGGGTATTTTAGCATCTGATGCAAGGTGGAGGTGACAGCACCGACATTATGGATCCAGGAGCGTCCCAACAGACAGGAATAAGAAGGACGGATGTCCATCACATATAAGGTGGAGTTGAAGACCTGAGTTCCCACCTTTATTGGGATTTCCACCTCCCCGTGGACCATCCTCTTCGAATCATCAAAAGCTCTCACCACTATGTTGCTGGGTTTTAAAGTCAGCCCCTTGCAATCCAATCTGTCAAGGGCTTTTTTCGGCAAGACGTTCAAAGATGACCTAGTATCAACCAAGACATGGGCTAGGGTAGTTCCTCTACACTCCACTGAGACGTGTAATACCTCGTTGTGTTTTCTCCCTCTGGGTGTCAAGTCGGCATCAGAGAAACCCAGGCCATTATAAACTGTCAAACTGGCCACACAATCCTGGAATTGGTCAGCAGACGTCTCTTGTGGCACATGAGTTGTCTTCAGAAATTTTACCAGAGCTTTGGCATGTGCTTTAGAGCACATCATCAGGGCTAGCATAGATATCTTGGAAGGGGTTTGACCCAACTGTTCAACCACATCATAATCACTCTTCTTAAGTATCCTCAGGATTTCTTCAATCTCCTTCTTGGATGTTTCAGGAATAGCTAGTGATTGAGCCTTCGTCCGGACAGGCTCCTCTTGAATGTTCTTTCCTTTATTCTCAGCAGTGGAAATAGGGATAGGGATTGTATTATCTTTGTCGGTGGGTACACTTGCAGGTATAATCACTGGTGCAGAGGTAATCTTCGGAACGGCCACGGGTCCAAAGACTTCCTTTGGAGGGGCAATCTCTGGAGAGAAGACTCTACCACTGCGGGTAATCTTGCTAGTTCCGACAATATTGCTAATGTCGGAATTGTCCTCTTCGGAGCTCTCTTCTTTGGCAGTCAGTTCATCCTGTTTAATACCATGGTAGTAGATTTCTCCACCGTAATTCCATGGCACTATTTTATTTGATTTGTAAGGGGTCGGCCCGGGCATTGTAATCTTAAGTGGAGTAGTCTTTGGAGCAGGTGTAATCCTAACGGGTCTTTTAGGGGCCCTGGAAGGATTGGCGTAGATGGTTATGATAGAAACTTCTTTAACTGGAACGGGTGAAACATGAGAATTCTCAAACAGAATTTCTTGATTATCCATCAGTCGTTGGATACCTTTTTTCAACAGAGGACAGTCAAATGATGAGGAAAGGAAAATATGGCAGTCTTTGTCACAACCTGGGAATATACCAGCTTTCAACAAATTCAACTTGACAATCGAGAGCGGAGTCAATAATTTATCCACGGTAGAAACAAATAAATCTTCTTCAATAGTGTTGGCATTGTGACCATGCCTAGGCATTGGAGCGGAAATAACATTCGGTTTCTCAGGCGCTTCAAACTCAACTTCCTTCGCGTCTATCAGGTCTTGAATTTTGTTCTTCAAAGCCCGACAGTTGTTGGTGTCGTGCCCTGGACTTTCAAAATGGTACGCGCACCTGGCATTCGGATGGTAATATGGAGACGCAGTATTGGGATTTTTTGGGGCCTCTTTTAGAGTGGCCAGATTCAACTTCAGAAGATGTGGTAGAACTTGGGCTGGAGTCATGTTAATCTTGGTGAATTGCTAAATTGGCCTTTCCACCCTTTGCTGGTTAATTATTGGTTGGTCTGATGCAGGCTTTGGAATCATAACGGCCCCCACCATTGGTCGGTGCTCGGTTCTTCCCTGATTCCTCTGTGAATAGACTGCAGAAACTTCCTTCTTTCCAGTGAAGGGCTTTTTCACAGTTGTAGAGGCAGACGCGTCCTTCTGAATTTTCCCACTTATAATACCAGCCTCCACTCTTTCACCGGTTAAAATCAATTTAGTAAACCCTGCAGATGAACTCCCAATCAGATGATTGAAGAAAGGACCTGATAGAGTTCCCAAGAACATGTCCACCAACTCTCTTTCGGATAGAGGGGGTTGCACCCTTCCGGCTAGATCTCTCCACTTTTGCGTGTAATCTTTGAAGCCCTCATTAGAAACCATGTCCATACTCTGAAGTTAAGTACGGGTAGGCTCCAAGTCGGTGTTGTACTGATATTGTTTGTAGAAAGCTGCGGCTAAGTCTTCCCAATTATGGACGTCATCCCTTTCTAATTGGTAGAACCAATCAAGTTGCATCCCTGATAAACTGTCTTGGAAAAAGTGGACCCATAAGTCTTTGTCGGCAGAGTGTGACTGAATCTTCCTGACATATGATCTGAGGTGCATTTTAGGGCAAGACACCCCATCATACTTGGAAAATAGTGGAACTTTAAACTTTGACGGGATTACAATTCCTGACACCAGCCCTAACTCTTCAAAATCTAGCCCTGGTACTCTCTGGATTTCCATAGCGCTTAATCGCTCTTCAAGGTGTTTGTACTTTTCATCAGCCAGAGGGTATTGTTGTTCATAGTAGTCCTCCTCTTCCACTTCTTCTTCAGAATCTGATGGTACTGCCGTTTCTTTTCCTTTTCTTTCCCCTTCTTCAGATGTTGTTGGAAATTCTAAGGTCTTTCTGGCTTGTCCCTGAAATCTTCTGCCCATGATTACCACACCAGTTGGCTTCTTCTTCTTTTTCTCTTTATCTTTTTCTAGCAGAGTCTTCAGCTCCTCTTGCCCCTTGGATAAGGTCATGAGTAACTGTTTAAATTGTGTATTCTGAGCTTGCATATCTTTGACCGTTTGTTCGAGATCCATCTTACTGAAATAAACAATAGAGAGATGAGGAAACTTATTACAAAGACCTGTTTATGTTTATGATGAATGATATGTATTCATGCAATGCTTTCAAGTATTTAGAAATTCAAATTTGTTTTAAACAAAAAAGAAACGCACGTCATATTAATAAGGTTGAATTTGAGTACATCAGTGCCCCTTGGGAAAAATAATACAAAATTCTAAGGTAAAAAGACATTGCGCATCCTCTTTGGTGCAATGTAGGTATTGAGAGTCTACTCTTCATGAAGTAGCCGAGTGAGTTCCAAAACCTTCTTCTCGCTTGCGTAGAATTAGGATTCGAAAGTATCGTGCTCTCCTTTGAGTTGTATCTAATCCCTTTGTAGGTCTTCGAGTGATGTCGGCATGTCAGGATGTAGGATAGTGTATGGAACTTCTCCTTCCTTGACAGGCTCAATAATCACTGAGAGAATGGAGGGATAAGGAATCATAAGACTTTGAGCGCGGGTTCGTACCCACTTGAGGTAAGGCTCAAGAGGGATGGAATTCTTGTGTCCCAAAGTCTTGCTATCCACCTTGTTTAGCATCCTCCAAGCTCGGATAAATCTCTGGCGAAGTCCTTGATCGTCGTTGTCGTAGTCGAAAACCAATCCTTGAATCAGCATATCATGTGGGCCATCCCTTCGGGCATAACCAAACTGTCTTAGAGCCAAGCACGGGTTGTAGGTGATGCCTCCCCTAATGCCAAGTAGAGGGACATTAGGGAATTCCCCACAATGGTCAACGATAATAACATTCTCTTTGGATCGAGAACACCAATGAATATCTGAATGTTTAAGTGTCATTAACCTTTGTGACCACCTCAAACCTTGCTCATTCTTCAAGACTGATTGGGGAAGATGAGAAATAAACCATCTTGCCAGGAGAGGAGTACAACACATAAGAACACCTCTTTTCCTTATTGTACGAGTGTGAAAAGAGTGTAGGATATCCCCAAGCAATATAGGCATCGAGTTGCGAGACATGAAGATTTTGACAGCGCTTACATCTATGAGTTGGTCAGGATTAGGGAACAAGACCATCCCATAGATGAGAAGAGCTACAATCTCCTCAAAAGCTTGCAAGTCTAGGGAATTCCAACAGCTTTGCGCCTTCTCAAACAGAAACTTTGCCAAGAAGCCTTTCACACCACTTCTAGTTTCCCAATGAGTTGTGACATCAGATGAGTGCAAGTGCAAGGCTTGAGAAATCTCTTCTGGATTTGGATCTCTTTATGTACCGTTGAAGGGTAGTTGGTTGAGAATAGGAATCCTCAGAAGTTGAGAGAATTCTTCCAAAGTGGGCACAAGTTGATAGTCAGGAAATGTGAAGCAATGATGCAAAGGGTCAAAGAACTGGAAGAGAACTTTCATCATATCCTCCTCTGTGTTGGAAGTGACCAAGTTGAGAAGACGACCATGCCTCTCGGTGAATGGAGAATTCTCAAGGATCCTTGAAGCTAGCTCCTTGAGTTGTGGAGGAATTCTTGCAAGGTTGATTTGGATAGTTTTCCCGCAAAGTGAATCCATAACCTACAAAAACAAGAACAAAGACGAATCTCCAAAATCATTGAAATGGTTAGTGAATGCATATGATGTTCATGATGTCCATGATGTTATGCACAAGTATATATGTACAAGCAAATAAAACAAGTTCTTAGTTTAGGCTTGCATGGGGTTTCATAGGTAAGTATCCTCTTGAAGTTTAGTTGGCTCAACCTGTCCTAAAAATAGTAATCGGGTTCTAAGGAGCTCAATATCACTGGATTGTTTCCTTGTTCATTATTTCAGTTCAAGCCTCTTTACTGGCAACCGAAATATTCCAAGAAACCAACCCTCAATGAATGTAGTATCGAGTATCTACCAACTTCAGACTGCACCAAAGCCGGTCATCTCACTACATCCTAAAAGGCCAAGTTGGTCAAGTAAAGGTTCTAGAAGTTTATTAGTGCTTCATGACATCACTCAGCGGCCCTATATTCTCTTTGATTGACTCAAAGGATACCGGTACCCACAAATATGTCACACTAATATAGCTATTTCTTAGACCATGTCGGTATACCCCGCACAGTTTCCACAATGTATTACTATTTACCTATAATGTTTCCCAAATCCGGGTGGAGGATTCAAACCCAAACAAAGAACCATAATGTAAAGCAAATAAGTCAAACAATGATAAGCAAATAAATGTGATCTAAACCCTAAGGTAACCCCACTTTTATATTTCTCCCCAGCAGAGTCGCCAGTTCTGTGATGCGGTGGGAGAACTGACTTGAGGTTTTGCGTTTTTGTTTGTAAATGTCGCGGTTAGCAAGAGTCGCCACCGACTTTTATTTTATCCAAAAGGAAAGGTAAAAAAGCACATGAAAGACCTTTGAGATGTTTTCTTGAGTTCGGGGGGTAGATTATGAAAAGGGAAGGTGCTAGCACCCTTTTCATCCATGGTTTTCCATGTGCTCTTAGTTACTTGTTTAGATCACTTGCTTTGTTTTGTTTGAAATGGTGTTTGGTGTGATTTTGAAAGTATTTTGTAAAAGAGGCCATTCGTTTAGGCAATCTTTGTAATGATTCTCGTTTGTAAGAATGTATACAAAGATGTTTGTCTTTTGAAAATGTTTTCAGTGTTTTGTAAGATGTTTTGAAATGTGTGTGTCTTTGTTTTTGAAAATAGCAAAGATTGTTTTGAAATGGAGCAAGTAACTTAGAAGCTATCTACCTACTCAAATGTCTTTCTTGTGTATTTTCTATTCCTTTGACATTGTTGATTTTACCATTGATTTGGTAAACAACCTTATCTTTGGATGTAAACGGGATGGGTGTGGGTCATCGTATAACCATGATAGCAATGTTGCAAAGTATCTTAGCATTTTTTTGGGTCCAAGATCATTTTTTTAGGCTACTTTTGAATAGCGTCATCGAGGGGCTATGATCTTATAGTTGTTTTTTTTGCCAAGATACTTCGCATGCGTAACATGGCTATTTTATTTTAGGCAACCAAGTGGAGAAACCCTAAGGATGCTTGTGTGCAAGTGTGTTATTTGCATGTGTTTTGTCTTTGATTAGGGGTTGTCTACTTGTTGATTTTATCTTGCCATACATTTCCTATTTTACTAACATTTCTATAAAGTAATAAAAATGCAAGAAATAAATATCCTACACTATTACAACCATATCGAAAGGCAAGAAAATGTAAAGGAAAAAACAAAATAAAAGAAAGGAGAATGAGCTCTTCGACCCAGGTAGTAGCACCCTTCAACTTGCATTCTGTTGGCCTCCTTCGATTAAGACTAGCACCAGCGAGGTCATGGCCTTCGACTCGCCTGGAAGTCAGTGTATGGCGAAGCCTTCTGGTCCTGCTTTGTTGCTTTCTTCGACTGGGGGTTGAAAGCAGTGAGGGAATATGTTTCGACTGAGCCTGGAAACAACAAGGTTCTGACTTTTCCACAGGCTCCTTGTTGACTCCTTGTGAGCATATAAGGCCCTCAGATTGTGATTCGAAAGACATGTGCAGCTTTCCAATCGAAGGGTATAACAAACCTGTCTTAAGTTCTTAAAATGCAACATCCAAACATAACTACAGTTCAGGGGTTAGCACAAAAACTCAATGGGTCTCAAGGCCCAAAGTATAAGTAATTAAGGTTGAGTTTTCAGCATGTGGGCAGTCAGAATCGAATGTTAAAACATGGTCTAGAAATATCTACATTTTTCTTTATTGGCACGTGCATATGATGTTTAAATGAAAGAGTTCTAAGTTTAGAGAGAACTTACCTCTTGAAGTGCCTAGTCGAAAGAGTTGTAGGTGACTTTTTTAATGGTGGAGGGAGCTTCGCTGGGATCTTCCTGAAGCTAGTTTTGTTACTGCTTGGTTTGGGCAGCCACTAAATCGAAAGAGAGTATATGATGGTGATGCGTGAATCAAAGGTTGTTGCAGTCTAGGGGAAGTAAATCGAAAGGTACACTACTGAGGTCTTTTTTATGGAAAAAAACTTAGAGTTTTGAAGGTTTGAGAATGTTGAAGAGTTTGAGAATATGGGAGTTTGAGAATATGGGAGAGTTTTAGTGCTTGAGGATTTTTTATGATTTTTCTCTCTAGCAAAAATCTGGACCCTTTCTTTGTCAATGGTTCCTCTATTTATAGAGAAAAGGTTTGGAAGTTTAAACAAAGATGTGGCTTGGCTGAGACGTGAATATTAAGCTATGTCAGATTTTCAAAGATCCCAAGGTGTAGTACTGAAGTTGTTGGTTAAAAGGGGCTGACTTCCATGACTTATGGTGAAGTACAAACATGATTTTAGCAAAGCATGGGCTTTGGGACAGGATTTGTACTTAGAAAGTTCACTTTCACGCAAAAAACTTCTGGACAAAGGCTTAATCACCTGGACAATAGCTTAATCCAGAATGTAAGCAATTAATTTTGGAGTGAAATACAAGCATTAAGGCTTGTAAAGTAAGATCACGTAGAAGGGTCCACATATTTGATCAGTTGTCCTTTCAAAACCCTATTTCCCACTTGTGTCGAAGAGTTCTAGAAATGTACTAAAGAAGACTGCGTCGAAGGATTCAGAGTTGGGTTTGAAAGATGCTGATTCGAAGGAAACCCAAAATCCCTCCGAAGCTTTTGTGTGAAGGTGGCTAATGTCCAATCGAAAGTTTGCATGCCAGGGGTTGCATGTGGTCAAACGAAAGAGTGTATGTAGGAGGATAAAATGTTCATATTCGAAAGAGGAAAATAGGGAACAAAAAGTGCAAATCGAAGGATGTTAAAAGATAGCCTTTTGCCTTGGAAATGAAATATATTACAAGAGGCTTTTTCCTTCGTGAATCCAAACCAAAATGTGCCAGAGGCCCATGCCTAGTCGAAGGACGCAAGCCAAGCTTGTGTCGAAAGAGGCCAAAAGGCCAATCGAAAGAGCTGAAATGAAGAACACTTGTATTTCTCCAAATTTTATCAAAATAATATTTTTATCTGTTTTCTCCCTTTTTGACAGTTTCCTTTTAATTTTTGTACTGGAAAATTCCAAAGTACTTGTGCAAGCTTGAACCTCGAGAAACCTTGTGAGAAAGGCCTTCAAGAATGAGAGGGAAAATTTTGGGGTACAACATACCCCAAAATTTTCCCTCTCGTTTATTAAGTATTTTCTCACAAAGATCTCTCTTGGTCCAAGACTGCACTAGGGTTGATCAACTCAAGACACCTCCTTAAGCACTGATGACTAAAATTAGGGTTTGAGATTGCACAAGTATAATTGAAATTTCAATGCTTCATGTGACTTTAATTTATCATTATGGACCTCCAAGATTACTCATGTCAAGTTTCAAGCCTTGGATCACACTTTTGCTCAGTCAATTGAGCAGTTGACCTAAAAATCAGTTGTATTGGGGAAAAAGTCAACTTTGGCCAATTTACAGTCAAACTTCATAATTTTTTATCCACATCAACATTATAAATTCATATGTATCATTTTATCAAGTTTTGATGACAATTCCTCAAGAAATTTGATCAAATCATCAAAATGGCAAAATGGTCAAAATTAGGGTTTTGACTAAGAAAGGGCAATTTCTGATTTTTGACCTAGAAAATGGTTAATTGGTTTGACGCATGATCTCAAGAGTTCAAATGCATCATTTTTACCTAATGGCATGACCCAAAACATTTCTCAAGATCAATTGGATTGATAGTGAATTTTCAATCAACTAATCAAAAGTCAACTGTACATTGAAAAGTCAAACTTTGACTTTTTGGTCAAAATCAAGTGTCAATAATCACAATTCATCAAAACATGTCAAAATATGAAACATATTCATCAAGAAATCAAAAAGTCAAGATTTCATTTTGAAAAGTCAAAGTTTTCTAATTTAGAAAAATTTTGAAGTGTTTAAAACTTCATGTTTTTTCACAACTTTGAGCCAATTTTTCACCATGATGCAAGATGATTCAAAAGAAACTTTCAACATGAAAGTTATAGATCTCCATGATATATACAACATTTATTTACACAACTTCTTCTAAAAGTTCTTAGATCTCAAGTTACTAATTCATAAAGTCATGGTCTTGAAATTAAACACAGTGAAATTTTACCCTAGTTTTGGTCAGGATTTTGACCTAACTTCTGACCCAAGTTTCACCTAGTTCCAAGGAGAATTTTCAAAAGTTATTAAAATATGGGCTATATAGAACATTACAAGCTTTCCAAAATGTCCAAGAACTCCTTGAGATCATTTGTGAGCAAGGAGAAGCGAAGGTCAGAAGTTGGGGTTTCAAGTTGTTTTACAAGACATATTTTGTGATGAACATGAACCAAATCCATAGCCATGCTGCATAATCCTCACTTTTCAGGCCTCAAACTTATTTTTCACTCGATAATTAATGGTTTACAAAACTGATTATGCCCTTATCCAAGTGTTTCAAGCTTTGTCCAAATCAATTTGTCATTTTAGGGAGAAAGTAACATATCCATTCTTGTAAAGCAAGCTTTACGCACAAAGTCAGCTTTTTGAGCACCCAACTTGTTTTCCTTGATTACACTCCATCCATAAAGTCATAGGTATTGTGTTTAAAGTGGTTAACAACTCTATGAACCAAGTACAAGGTATGGAAACTTGAATTTCTCAAAAAAATCACATGTTATGCATAAACTTGTGATTTTGAATTCTGATCAACAACAAGTCTCCAAACTTATTGCTTATAAATAGTCACTATTTGTGAGCTAAGACACGAGCTCAAGCACCCTGAAACACTCCCAAACTCCCTCTATCCAGAAATTGTACAAAAAACTCCATTGATACACAGTTCTGACCTTAAACTTGTATCTCTCATTTCCCTCGTGTGTTTTCCCTCAAATTCATTCCTAAAGCTTCCTTACATCAAATACAAACCATCCCTGACCCTATTTCATAACTGTAACTCCATCTTCATCATCCTCCATAATCAAAAACAGAGGTCTGCAATTTGACTTCTCCAGACCATTCCAGCCATCCATTGCTCAAGCAAACCATTGCATAAGCTTCCTGGGAACTTGAGGAAGCTAACATGATCATTGCAGCACCTTGGATCAACCTCATTTTCATTTCACGATTTCCAGTTTTGAGGTATTTTTCTTGAACTTCTATCTCATTACTTAGGCATTGTTAGGCTTTCATTTGTGAAGATAAAATGTAGACATCATTGCCCTAAAGTTGTACATGTCCAAAGATTTCATTTATATTGATTGAGGTAGGAGAATTTTAGGATTGAATATCTGAAAATAATTAGGTCAGAATTTGGTACTTTCAAAAATTCTCATTCATCTTTGATTTATAGTTCATGATATTTATATGGTTGGATTCGTATGAAAAAATGGAGCAACTTTCATGTTTACATTTTTGCTAATGGTTGAGAATTGAACAAGTTGCAAGGCTTCTGGCTGGAGGTTGAAGATGAAGTATATTTAGGGCGAGATTTGTGTTATATATTTGTTGTTTTACATATGTTAATAGATGTATCACCACCCCAGTGGTTAAAGTGCGCGCCTGTCATTATGAGGTCCTGGGTTCTAGCCCCAGCGTGACCTTTTTCCATTTTTTCCACTTTTTTTTGACATTTTTGTGTTTTTGCAGCGCCTGGGCCATCCTTTGGGCCTGGCCTTTTTTTCTCACCATACCCCCTATTTCACTTATCAACCTCCCTGACTTTTTTTTATACTTTTTATCTTTTATTTATTATTATTATTATTAATACTATTATTATTATTATTATTATTTTCATTAATCATGAAAATCCAAAAATATTTTATTTATTATTTACACTTATTTATTTTTATTTTCTTATAAAACAAAAATACTAAAAACATTTTCTTTTAACAAATTAATTTTCTCTTTTAAATAATTAAATATTTAGACTTAGGTTTAATAATTATTTTATTTTCTTAAATTAAAATTTACTTAGAATTTAGGTTTCTTTTAATTATTTAATTTTCATTTTTATTATTATTTAACTTAAAACCCTTTTTCATAAAAACCCTAAAAAACATTTTTTTTAACTTAATTTCTTCCTTAATTAGTTTAAACTTAATTTTGTTTATTTTTAATTAATCATCTTCTTCAAATTAGGTTAGAAATCCGTTTTCATAAAAAACCCAAACTAAAATTACATTTTCTTTTTTACATTTTGCATTCTTGCACTTTATTTATTTATTTTGTACACTTATTCAACATTCAATATGGTTGTAATATTATTTAGATTTAATTTCTTGAAATATTCCTCACTTGTAAATTTGTATACCCCCTCCCCTAAATGATGTAATAACGTAGAAATTTTAAATTCTGCAATTTATCGCTTTATACACAAATGCTAGTAATTAGGGTTTTGAATGGAAAGACTAAAACCAACAAATAGCAAACCCTAATCAAAGATAAATAAAGCTAGAAAATTAATCCACTTGCACACAAACACCCCTAAGGTAAAACCACTTGTTTGCCTTACCAAAATAGCCATATTATGCATGTGAGGTATCTTAGCAAAAATAAGCAAAATACAAGATCATAGTCCCTCGATAACGCTATCTATGTTGCCTTTCAAAATGATCTTAGACCCTAAAAGAAATGCTAATATATCTTGCAACCTTGCTAATCATGGTTATACGATGACCCATGCCCGTCCATTTTACATCCAAAGATAGGATTACTTACCAAATCAATGGTAAGACAACAATATCAAAGGAAAAAGGAAATGAACATGAAAGAATTTTGAGTAGGTAGAATGTTCCTAGTTACTTTCTCAATTTCAAAACCAAAAACATCCTTGCTATTTTTAAAACAAACACGAACACTTTCAAAAACATATTTCGAAACTTGAAAACATTTTCAAAAGATCAACACCTTTGTATACATTCTTACGAACGAGAATCATTACAAAAGTTTTCCTAAACAATGGCCTCTTTACAAAATACTTTCAAAAACCACACAAAGCACATTTTCAAACAAAAGCAAGTGATCTAGCAAGTAACTAAGAGCCTATGGAAAACCATGGATGAAAAGGGTGCTAATACCTTCCCTTTTCATAATCTACCCCCCGAACTCAAGAAAACATCTCAAAGGTCTTTTCTGTGCTTTTTCACCTTTCCTTTTGGATAAAAGAAAATCCAGTGGCGACTCTTGCTAACCACAACATTTGCGATCAAACGCAAAACACCCAAGTCAGTTCTCCCACTGTATCACAGAACTGGCGACTCTGCTGGGGAGAATACTTAAACTGGGGTTACCTTAGGGTTAGATCACATTTACTTGCCTTCATTGTTTGACTTGTATGCTTTATATTATGGTTCTTTGTTTGGGTTTGAATCCTCTACCCGGATTTGGGATACCTTATAGGTAAGTAGCAATACATTGTGGAAACTATGCAGGGTATACCGACATGGTCTAAGAAATAGCTACATTAGTGCGACATATTTGTGGGTATTGGTAGCCCTTGAGTAGTCAAGGAGAATACAAGGCCGCTGAGTGATGTCATGAAGCACTAATGAACTTTTAGAACCTTTACTTAACCAACTTGGCCATTAGGACGTAGCGAGATGACCAGCTTTGGTGCAGTCCGAAGTTGGTAGATACTCGATACTACACTCATTGAGGTTTGGTTTTTTGGGATATTTCAGTCTCCATTAAAGAGGCTTGCGCTGAAACAATTCCCATTGAAACAAATCAGTGATATTGAGCTCCTTAGAACCCGGTTACTATTGCTAGGACAGGTTTGAGCCAACTAAACTTCAAGAGGGTACTTACCTATGAGACTCCATGCAAGCCTAAACCTAAGGACTTGTTTGATTTGGTTGTATATATATACTTGTACATAACACCATAAACATCATAACATCATACTCATATCCACTAACCATTTCAAGAATTTTGGAATTTATCTTTGTTCTGTTTTGTGGGAGATGGATTCTATTTGCAGGAAAACCATTCAAGTCAACCTTGTAAGGATCCCTCCTCAACTTAAAGAGTTAGCATCAAGAATTCCTGAAAACTCTCCATTTACCGAAAGACATGGTCTCCTACTAAACTTGGTCACCTCCAACACTGATGAGGACATGATGAAGGTGTTCTTCCAGTTCTTTGATCCTCTACATCATTGCTTCACATTTCCCAATTATCAACTTGTGCCAACTTTGGAAAATTCTCCCGACTCTTGAGGATTCCCATTCTCAATCAACTACCTTTCAACGGTACAGAAAGAGATCCAAAGCCAGAAGATATTTCTCAAACTCTACACTTACAATCATCTGATATCACAACTAATTAGGAAACAAGGAGTGGTGTCAAGGGTTTCCTAGCAAAGTTCTTGTTTGAGAAAGCCCAAAACTATTGGAAATCTTTATATTTGCAAGTTTTTAAGGAAATTGTGGCTCTCCTCATCTATGGGATGGTTTTGTTTCCAAATTCTGACCAACTCATAGATGTGAACACCGTCAAAATCTTCATGTCTCGTAACCCGGTGCCCATTTTGCTAGGAGACATCCTACATTCTTTTCACACTCGCACTGTGAGGAAAAGAGGTATCCTTATGTAATGAACTCCTCTTTTGGCAAGATGGTTTATTTCGTATATTCCCCAATCTGTATTGAAGAACGAGAAAGGTTCAAGGTGGTCACATAGTTTGATGACACTCAAACATTCAGACATTCATTGGTGTTCCTGATTTGTAGAGAATGTTACTATTGTCGATTGTTGTGGAGAATTCCCTAATATCCCCTTACTCGGCATTAGAGGAGGTATCACCCGCAACCCCTGCTTAGCCTTAAGACAGTTTGGTTACACTCGAATGGATGGCCCACATGAGATGCTCATTCAAGGCTTGGTATTTGACTACGATAACAACGATCAAGGTCATCGCTAGAGATTTATCCGAGCTTGGAGGATGTTAAACAAGGTAGATAGTAAGACATTGGTGCACAAGAACTCCATCCCTCTTGAGCCTTACCTAAAATGGGTACGAGCTCGTGCTCAAAGTCTTATGATGCCTTACCCCTCCATTCTCCCAGTTATCATAGATCCTGTTGTGGAAGGAGATGTTCCATACACTATCCTACATCCTGACATGCCCACCTCTCTCGAAGACTTACAAAGGGATTGGATACAGCTTAAGGGGGAGTGAGACACTTTTGAGGAACAATTATATGCCAGCGAGAAGAAGGTTTTGGAAATCACTAAGCAACTTCATGAGGAGCGGAGCCTGAATTCCTACATCGCACTAAAGAGGATGCGTACAACTTTTTATCTTAGAGTTTTTGTATTTCTTTGTAAGCCCAAAAGAGGCATGATGTACTCAAGCTTTAATCTATTAATATAACGTGCGTTCCTTTTTGGTCTAAAGCAAATTTAAATCTCTAATTTCCTTGAAATCATTGCATATGCATTTACCATTCATCATCACATAAGTAGGTTTTTATCACAATAAGTCTCCTCATCTTTCTACTGTTTATTTCAGTAAGATGGATCTCGAGAAGACAGTAAAAAGACCTCCAGGTGCAGAATACTCAGTTTCAATAGATGTTCTTGACTCTAGCCAAAGGACAAGAGGATGTGAAAACTTTGCTGGTTGAAGAAAAAAAGAAGAATGCAAAGAAAGTAACCGGAGTTCTGAATATGGGAAGAAGGTTCCAAGGACAAGCCAGGAGGACCCTAGACTTTACAACATCATCTGGTGAAAAGGATAATCAAGAAGTGAAAGGCAAGGAAGTGGTTGTCCAGCTAGAATATGAAGAGGAAGAAGAAGAAGACTACTCTGAAGAGCAGTATCCCCCAGCCGATGACAAATACAAACATCTGGAAGAACGACTAAGTGCAATGGAAATTCAGAAAGTGCTCGGGCTAGACTTTGAAGAGCTGGGTTTGGTGTCTAGGATTGTCATTCCACAAAATTCAAGGCACCAATATTTGCTAAGTACGACGGAGTTTCGTGTCCCAAGATGTATCTCCGATCCTATGTGAAGAAGATACAGCCTCACACTGTTGATAGAGATTTATGGGTACACTTCTTTCAAGACTGTCTATCTAGAACTCAACTTGATTGGTTTTATCAACTGGAAAGGGCCAATATCCATAATTGGGAAGACCTTGCCGCTGCCTTTTATAAACAGTATTAATACAACGCAGATCTTGCTCCCACCCGTACTCAACTCCAGATTATGGCTATGGTTTCAAGTGAAGGTTTAAAAGACTACGCTCAGAAATGGAGGGACTTAGCAGGAAGAGTACAACCTCCTCTTTCTGAAAGAGAACTAGTAGACATGTTTCTGGGTACCCTTTTCGGTCCTTTCTTTAATCATTTAATTGGAAGCTCCTCAGTAGGCTTCACTGAATTAGTCCTGACTGGAGAAAGAGTGGAAGTTGGGATTAAGAGTGGAAAGATTCAAAAAGACGCACCCTCTGCTGCTGTAAGAAAACCATTTATTGGGAAGAAAGAAGTTGGTGTTGTGTATCCTCAAAGGAATCAAGAAAGAACTGAACACCGTCCAATGGTAGAGGCTATCATGATCCCTAAGCCTGCACCTACTCAACAAAGGAACGATCAGCCTAGAACAGAAAGATCAGTAAGAAAATTTACCCTGATTAATATGACACTATCTCAAGTACTGCCACATTTGTTGAGATCTAATATGGTAACTTTGAAAGAAGCTCCAAAGAATTCTAACACAACCTCTCCTCACTACCATCATAATGCTCGTTGTGCATACCATTCAGAAAGTCCAGGCCATGATACTAACAACTGTTGGGCTTTGAAAAACAAGGTGCAAGACCTTCTTGAAGCAAAATAAATTGATTTTGATGCTCCTAGGATCCCAAATGTTATCACCGCTCCTATGCCCAAGCATGGTTGTGGTATTAACACTGTAGAAAATGATATGTTTGTTACTGCTGTTGATGAACTCATTACTCCTATCCTGACTATCAAGAAGAACCTATTGAATGTCGGTGTATTTCTGGGTTGTGACGAAAGTTGTCGCCTCTGTTTATCCCTACCAACTGACTGTCATTTATTAAAAGCAGGTGTTCAACGCCTAATGTACGACAAAGAGATTTTGTTTGAGAAGACTTCCGTTCCAACCGTTTCTTACAATAATGTTTCAATAGTAACCATTTCCACCAATTCTTCCAGGGTCTCCACCAAAAGACTCGTTAGGATTACATCAGTTCCTAAAGTAGCTCCACTAATAATTACTATGCCTGGACCAATCCCATACTCATCAGATAAGATTGTCCCATGGAATTATGGGGGCGACGTCTACTATCACGGTGTCAAGTAGGATTGGCTGACTATTGAAGACTCGATTTCTGAGAAGGTTGACCCTGACATCAGCAACATTGCGGGAACCAGCAAGATAACCCGAAGTGGCAGAGTTTTCTCTCTAGAGATTTCCCCTACGAAGATTGTTACTGGTCCTATAATCATCCATCTTTATGTTCCTGTTGACACTACTACTACTATTACAATTCCTATAGTTACACCTGTTGATACTCCCACCACCGAGTCGACCGAAACTGGGGCAAAGGCATTCTGGTTGAGCCTGTCCGGATGAAGGCGCAATCAGTATCTATCCCTGAGGCCTCCCAAAAGTAGATGGAAGAAATTCTTAAAATTATAAAGAGAAGCGACTACAATGTAGTCGAACAGCTAGATCAGACCCCGTCAAAGATTTCCATGTTGGCTTTATTGTTATGCTCCGAGGCTCATGCGAAGGCCTTGGTGAAATTCCTTAAAATTTCCCATGTACCACAAGAAACCTCTGCTGATCAGTTCCAAGACTGTGTGGCCAGCTTGACCATGGATAATGGTTTAGGCTTTTCTGATGCTGACTTAACACCTAGAGGGGGGAAGCACAACGAGGCATTGCATGTCTCTGTCGAATGCAGGGGCGCAACTTTGGGCCATGTCTTGGTTGATACCGGTTCGTCTTTGAATGTGCTGCCTAAGAAGGCTCTTGATATACTTGATTGTGAAGGTTTGACCTTAAAACCCAGCAACATAGTGGTAAGGGCCTTTGACGGTTCAAAGAGAATGGTGCATGGGGAGGTGGACATCCCCATAAAAGTTGGAACTCAAACCTTTGATTCAACTTTTTATGTTATGGATATTCTCCCTTCATATTCCTGCTTATTGGGCCGACCATGGATTTACAATGCTGGTGTCGTTACCTCTACATTACATCAAATGCTGAAATATCCGACCGAGGGGAAAATCATTATTGTCCATGGAGAAGAGGAATATATGGTCAGCCACTTGAACTCCTTCAGATACGTGGAATTGGATGGTGAATTCATTGAAACTCCATTTCAGCATTTTGAGGAAGCCCCACAAATTAAAGTGGACCCTACTAAGGTGAAAGCGATACAATAGATGCCTGCTCCTCGTACTGAGAAGGAAGTCAGAGGATTCTTGGGACGGCTAAACTACATTTCCAGATTCATTTCTCACCTGACAGCTACTTGTGAACCAATCTTCAAATTACTGAAGAAAGATCAAGTAGTCATATGGAACGATGAGTGCCAAACTGCCTTCGACAAGATCAAAGAGTTCCTGCAAGAGCCTCCTGTTTTAATTCCACCAGTCGAGGGAACACCCTTGATTATGTATCTAAATGTTTTGGAAAATTCAATGGGGTGTGTGATGGGGCAGCATAACGAGTTTGGCCGAAAAGAGCATGCTATTTATTACCTGAGAAAAAAGTTTACCGATTGTGAAACAAGATATTCACTACTCGAGAAAACTTGTTGCACTCTGGCATGGGCTTCTCGCCGGCTAAGACAGTATATGCTGACCCATACTACCTTATGGATATCCAAGATGGATCCAATAAAATACATATTCGAGAAGCCTGCCTTCTCTGGGAGAATAGCAAGATGGCAGATGATCCTGACGGAATATGACATTCAGTATACTATCCAAAAAGCAATAAAGGGAAGTGTACTAGCCGATCACCTTGCTCATCAAGCTGTGGAAGACTACCAGTCCATGAAGTTTGAATTATCAGATGAAGACATCATGATGGTAAAAAACTGTAAAGAACTCAGACCATATGACGGACCTGAACAAGGATCCCGATGGACCCTGGTTTTTGATGTGGCGTCCAACGCACTCGGCAATGGTATAGGTGTTGTACTCATATCCCCTAAAGGATGTCACACTCCCTTCACTGCAAGACTCTGCTTTAACTGTACAAATAACATGGCAGAATATGAAGCGTGCATTTTTGGTCTCAAAACTGCTATAGATTTGGGAATCAAGTCTTTAAGTGTGTTTGGAGACTCAGCCTTGGTCATCAGTCAGATCAAAGGAGAATGGGACACTAAACACCCTAACCTAATCCCCTACAAAAAACATGTGTTGACATTAATCCCACATTTCGAGAAGATTACCTTCGAGCATTTACCGCGAGAAGAAAATCAACTAGAGGATGTGCTAGCCACAATGTCATCCATGTTTAAACTTAAATGGGATAACGAGGCTCCCCATATCACCGTTGAATGAATGGATGAACCAGCTCACTGTCACGAGATCAATACTGAAGAAGTAGTGGACCGGCCTTGGTTTCACGAAGTCAAGAGGTATCTCGAGGCTCAAGAGTATTTGGAAGGAGCTTCAGTCAATGATAAGAAGTTATTAAGGATATTCTCTGCTAAGTTCTTCCTTAGTAATGGAATTCTCTACAAGCGCAACCATGACTCTATTTTGCTCCGTTGCATAGACAAGGTTGAGGCAGAAAAGGTCATCGCTGATCTACATAAAGGCACTTTTGGCACCCATTCCAGTGGGCATATGATGGCAAAGAATATCCTACGGGCAGGTTATTACTGGTCTACCATGGAAGCAGATTGCTATCAACACTCTCGAACTTTTCATAAGTGTCATATCTATGCTTACGAAGTGCATGTACCTCCAATTCCTATGAATGTCCTGACTGCTTCCTGGCCATTCGTGGTGTGGGGAATTGATATGATTGGAGAAATCAAGCCCACAACCTCTAATGGACACCGCTACATTTTGGTGGCCATTGACTATTGATCGACTGGATATGGTAGTCTAAATGATCTGGACTACAAGTGCACAGTCTTATCGCGTAGTTTTAAAGATTATCGAACCCAAAGGACCAAAAGTCAAATGTACCGTTATCTAGCATTACAGTGTAAATCTAAGGCTAAAAATGTTTGGTTTAGATTAGGGGAACTAAAAGTAAGTTTGAATCTAGTTAAATAATCAGAGGGGGTAAACAACCAGTATGTAATGATCGGGCTTCAGGAATTAGTAACCTATTTCGTAACTTGCAGTTTCTAACAATTCTCAGTAGAAATTTATCAGTTTAAAAACCCTCATCTCACACTGTCATGGTTGTTGATTTAGGTTATGCAATTTAAGCCCTAACGTATGCTCTTGCTATCCTGTCGGAGTTAGAAACATTCTTTTGAAAACAAATAAACTCTAATTCGCTTTAAAGCGCTCTGGCTATTTTTAAAGCCAATGCCTAGTTACTACGTCCAATTAAAGATCCTCAAGCTCTCGCTTTATTGAACCTAACTTCTATTTGTCTTTTACTCTCGTAACAAAACGGTTCATCATTAAAAACAAAGTAATTTAGTCCAAAAAATAGTTCAACAATTAAATAACCAATAGTATTACCAAATTCCCTCAGTTTTATGATCTTACATATCGGTATAGAAATCTAGCTTAGCATATTATAAAACTCAATCACGGAATAATAAAAGCCAGGCAACAAAGTAAACATGGTTATCGAATTGAAGGAAAATAATAATTTATTAAAATAAAAACCTAGAAAAAATTGACTGGAGACTGATAAAAATTCGTCCGGCTCTAAAGGAAGCACTCCTCCACAGGTTGGTAGGTTTTGCCTCGATATGGAACAGGAACAATTGTGAAAATAAAATAATAAACTTAAATAACAATTCTGGAGGTCTTGAAATAAGCTAATGGGCAATAGATTTTTGGCGTAGAAACCTATTGCTTAAAACGGGTTGGGAAAATAAAACTGCTAAGGAAAATAATAGCTAAGGAAAAATAATTCTGGAAAGTAGTAGCTCTGTGAAATATGCACAAAGAACAAAAAAGGGTAGTAACGGCATGACCCCCTCTCAGTGCATGAGGCCTACTATTTATATCCATCTCGAGTAACTATTCATGAGGATTTGTTGGAGAGATTATAGGGCTGCTGAATTTTCGCGTATCTGACTTGGTGGAAGCAGTTAACACACTTTCGTAGCAAGCTTTAAGGGACGTGGGCAAAATAATAGGGGATGTGACGTCCGTCAAAGGGATTAGTGATGTTCGTCACTTACTTGGCCAATTCATGTCGATGGTCAAGCATGCCTTTCCAGTCGTCACACTTGCTGTTGACTTGTGCGCTCCTTCTTTTGGGCTTGGGCTTGTTGTTGACTTTATTGTAGCCTTTTTTTCTTATTTTTCTTCCTTTTTCTTCTTTCTCTCATAATTAATTTGATACCTGCAAAATAGAAAAATACCGGCATAATACCAACTACAAAGTGATTTTATTTAGAATAAAAGTGGAAAATAATTTAGTTAAATCAAGCTAAATATGCAATATATTTATGTGTTATCAAACTCCCCCATACTTGAATCTTTGCTTGTCCTCAAGCAAGTGCTCAGTATGATGTTTGTCTAAACATTGGTCGGGCGCAAATGTATGATACAAATCAACTTGTACGCAGTTGCTTGGTGTTTTTGTTAGAGAATCAAAAGTTTAATCTATACTCCAGCACTACGGTAACAACACTAGACAACCTCGTCTTGCGTAAACCGGTTGCAGATGCTATTATAGCTCACCCAAAGTAATTGTCTTGTTTTACCCATTTTCATTCGAGCGCAATCACATTAAGCCCTTTATCCTAACACGTACATAGCAGAATAGCCGGTTAGTGGTTATGATCTTTTTAGCATAGTGGTTTCTGGCACCATAATGTGGAAACCTTCTTTTTTACCCATTTGCATGATGCGGGGGATCAAACTGTAGTCTGCCCTACCAAGTTCAGTACCAGACGCCTCTGAACCACCTACAATGGATTTTATGTTACTTCGTAGGGCTTACATCCGTTGGATTAAATGATCGGATGAGGATCTCCCAATTTAATAGGTGCATTTCCTGTAACATTTTCTAAATAAATAACTAAGATCATCCACTTATATTCATCGACTTTCTGCGTAGTTTGTGTTTAAGATGGTGTTGACTGCTAGATAAACTACTCAGGATTACTTCAAAACTAAAGCTCCGGGTTTCGGAATAATAGGTACCTTAACTAGTCTATTATATTCTGGGGTTGTAGAGAGTCAAGACGGTAGTGATTTCGTCAAATCTTACAAAAGTTTCTAACAAAAAATTAAAAGGTAGCAACCTACATACTCGTCAAGTGATTCAAGTTATGTATTAAATCGGAAAAAAATTGTTGGGGCTCAATAAAGTGAGGGAATCGGAAAAACAACACAAAATATTGCATAAAAAGAAGGGAGAAGATAAAAATTTACTGGAAAAAAAAGTGGAAATACTTCCTCCCCCATACTTAAATCATACAATGTCCTCAATATATTGGAAAAGGAGAGTGAAAAACTAAATACTCATTCTTCCTTACCTTGGCCACAGAATCTACCACCCATCCTTGGTCTAGATCTTCTACGCGCTTGCTCACCCCTTCTGGAATATTTTGCTTCATATCTTTGACCCTCCACACGGGAAACAACTTCATGCAAACCTTCAACACGGAGTGTCAAAGCCCGCATGTCTTATGTCATCCCTGCGGTGAATTCTAGCATACTTTGGTCTTGCCAGTGAGCATAATCATGTTGATCTCTTTGCATCTATTGGACGAGATGCATCATTTCCTCTTGACACGTCTCGATGCTCTAGTAGCTCTGGTTAGACAATTGATTCTGCTGCAGTATTGTGGCATAGATGGCATCGAGTGTGGAAGGTGGATTGGCATTTTATGGCTCTTGGGCTTCGGGAGGTTGAATGTCAGGTTGAGGTGCTTGATGTTCTAATTCTTATTCCATTTTGTCGACAGCATCATTATTGGCTTCGCCTTGGTTTCCTTGTGCATTGACACAAGGCTCGGAGGCGTTTAGGTTGTATAACCAGTTGTTTGCAATGCTTAAGTTCGTAGTATTTGGATTAGGCAAAATGACACTAAAAACTTCATTATTCCTCAACATTAGATAATAACCTCCTGCTTCTCTTACCTTAATAAGGCGACCGACTCGACAGTTGTTAATGTTCAAGAACACTGCTGGCAGAGAGGGTAGATGAAGGACTCTCCCTCCTAGGTTCAGGTGAACTGCTATTGCAGTGACGATACCTCCAATACAGAAAGGCACAGTCCCGTCTCTTATTACAAGATTTTGAATGTGAGTCATCAGGAAGGTGCTTGGGTTCATACGGAGGTTTAGCGCGAAGGCGCAATGGAGAGCATGCAACTCCTTGGTGTTGACCTTGTTGTTGTTTGTTCTTCCAAAAATAGTGCTGGCCAGGGTGCGATGAAGGTAGCGAATGTTCGGATTATGGATGTGAGAGGAGTAACGCGCTTCGGGAGCGACATTATGCTCACCGGATATTCTCTCCCATAATTCATATGACGTTCTATTCCAATCCAATTCTGGGGGATTCGGTATTGCATATTGTCTCCATGATGGAAACAAAACATGTCGCTCAAAGTATCCTGGTTCACCGTGTATTCCTGGTTGAACATACGAAATGTGGCTTCTCCAAAGAGATTTGCATCAGCGTCGGTGGGAGTGATGTAGAAGTAGAAGCTTAAGAACTCCAAAGTTAGAGCCTCGTAGGTGGGTAAGCCCATCGTGCTTACAAATCCCAGGCCTGTTTGTTTAGAAAACCTTGCATATTGTCATACAACCCTAAATTGCGTAAACAGTCGTTGTCGACATATCATGTGGGTGTCAATCCTCGCTGATAAAACTTCTGGTATCTTTCTTGTTGGAGTTCACCAGTTTCGCCTTGTCGGAACACGAGATGAGTCTTGTCAGGTTCTCCTCGATTGAGCTGA
Source organism: Vicia faba (assembly GCA_948472305.1). Taxonomy (NCBI): domain Eukaryota; kingdom Viridiplantae; phylum Streptophyta; class Magnoliopsida; order Fabales; family Fabaceae; genus Vicia; species Vicia faba. Next base: position 1,157,116,039 of record OX451738.1, on the reverse strand, counting down.
TTTCTACGAGTGGTCATGGTATATTTGAAAAAGACGAGAAGGAAAGGTGTTTGTGTAGTGCAAAGAAGGTAGTGAATGGTGGTGATACTAGAATGATAGAATAAGTGGGTTAAATAGGTGGAGATTATGAGTGGGTAATGAATGGTTTTTTATGGTTTTGAAAGTGGGAGGTTATAGGAATTATAAGGAATGAGTGAGTGGTAATGGTGGTAGATAATGGGAATTATGGGGTTTAAATAATGGAAGATGGAAGTTATAGAATAATAAAAAATGAAACGGTGTGGTCTTGTAGTCAAACTATGTGGTCACGAGATCTAAGAGCATGGAAGGAAAAGCTGGTGGTCGTTACTTACGTAGCAGGGCGTGGGAGGCAAGGCTGACGAAAGTCATACAAAGTTGTCGATCGTCACATGCAAGGTAGGACTGGTTGACGGTCGTCACATCTAGCTTGACGATCAGCAGTTTGCTAGGAAAAATGTGATGAACGTCACATTTGGCTAGACGGTCGGCAATGGATGCATGCGATTCCATTGGACCGCTACTGATACTTATACATATAATATTAATAATTGTACTTTAAAGCATACATATGATAATAACAGTAGGTATAATGAAGGTAATAAGAACTCAATAACGTTAAATAACCAAAAATATTAAAAATAGGAATAATAAAAAATAATGTTATTGGGTAAAGAACTGGTACAAAAGAATAAAAATGAAATAACAGAGTATTCAAAAATGAGAAAACAAAATAGTAATGGCAAACAATAATGTTTCCTTCCTCAAACTTAAATAGATAGTGCCCTCACTGCCTTAAGAAAAAGGATTAGAAAAAATAAAAATAGCAGGGTATATCTAGACACGACGTGGGCCTCCAGGAGGTGCATTAACAGAATAGAAGTGCTAATATAGATGATCATAATGTTCTGTTATGATATCCATGAAACCATGAAAGTCTGAACGCAAAGTGGTGAATTCTCCATGTAAACTTTCAATCTGTGTCTCCAAATTAGCAATAGCGGTAGTAAAATCAAGAGGCGGAGGTCCAGCATTAGCCAGAATAGTAACAACAGTAGACACGAGAGAAGCATCTGGTGTAACTTCATGACGAACAGGGGATGGAAGATCATAATAATGAGGAGGAGTCTCAGGGTCAAAATCATCAGAGATCTCATACGGTTGAGGTGTTTCAGGTGAGGTAGGGGCAGATGGGGGATCCAAGTCAAAAAGCCAGTTATCTCTGTTATGAACACTCGTTGTAGGATTGGGTAAAACAAATTGGTGGACAATGTTATGGTTAATGAGCAAGTTAAACTGAATTGGTCTAAGGTTTCCTATAAGGTGAGTGTTGAAACAGAAACGGATGTTCATGGGTCGAATTCCTCCATAGAGGTTTAATCCTAGGAGTGGTTGTCTCATTTCGATAGCATTTGCAATCATTGTAACTAGGCCTCCTATAAGGATAGGTGTATGAGCGGTATCCATAATGCGAACAAATTTGGCTAACATAAAGGTAGCCGCATTGACAGGACGGTTTTGTGAAGCACAAAACAAAATGAAAAGCTCATCACGGGATGCCAAAGAAATGTTTTGCTCTTTTCCAAACAGGGTGTGGGCCAGGATTTTGTGGAAATATCTTATAGCAGGGTTGTGGATGCTGTCAGAATGCATATCATCAGGCTCAGGATGGTTGTTACCAGTTATGCCACCCCATAAGTAATTAAGCTCATGGTTGGAGAGGATATCCTCTTGGGAGACAGTAAAGACATCAGGGCCACTAGGGAAACCTAAAAGGCTAGCAAACTCACTATTGTTATAACGGAAATCAATGCTAAACAGTCTAAACTGGATCAGGCCACGGTTAAACCCTAGTCCATGGTTAGGCACATAATTCAAAGAACTCAAGAACTCTAGGGTAGGCCTATGATATGAACTGAATCTCCTCCGAATAGGGGATGTATCCCAACGTATCCAATTCAGCAGGTATAAGACACTTTCTCTAATGCCTAGGGCAGTCATAGCACGGTCATCAGCATAGATGGTGGGGGTCATCTCTCTATCGACCAAGTCCTTAAACCTCCTCATTTGATATTTTCCCTTGAAAGTAATACTCATATAATCTACTCTTGTTATTTCGAGAGTTAGTCACTAGCTAAAAAAGTAAATTAGCCTGAAAAGTAAGTAGATTATAGAAACATCCAGTTAGCATCGTCCAAATGCCTTTTAGAGTAAAAAATAAGAAAAATAAGAAAATGATAATAAGGAAAGAAAGATGAGAATAAATAAAACATTTTTAAAAAAAAAAATTTAAAGAAAAATATAAAGATAAAATTGTGGGTTGTCTCCCACAAAGCGATTTGTTTTATGTCGCTAGCTCGACACATTTTCAATTATGAATTAGTCGTTGGTTTAGCCGGTGGCTGTAGAAGCTTTAGGGTGGCTGATTAATATTTATTTTCGATACGATGGTAATGCTTCAAACGTTGCCCATTTACAATAAATGGGTCACTAGAATTACTCTTAATTTCTACGGCGCCACTTGGGAAAACCATGGTGAATTCGAAAGGTCCAGACCACCTAGAGCGTAGTTTTCTAGGAAAAAGTTTAAGCTGGGAGTTAAATAGGAGTACTACATCTCCCTCGTTGAATTCTCTCTTAGAAATGTGCTTATCGTGCCATTTTTTTGTTCTTTCTTTGTAGATCTTGGCATTTTCATAAGCGTCTAGTCGAAGCTCTTCTAGTTCATTGATATCTAGGATTATGTTTCCTACGGCGGCAGAGTAATTTAAATTTAGGGTTTTAATAGCCCAATACGTCTTATGCTTGAGTTCCACCGGAAGATTACATGATTTTCCATAGACTAACTTGAAAGGTATGGTCCCTATGGGTGTTTTAAAAGCTGTCCTATATGCCCACAACGCTTCGTGTAACTTAGAGGACCAATCTTTTCTAGATGTGGCAACAGTTTTCTCAAGTATTTTCTTAATTTCTATGTTTGAGACCTCTACTTGGCCACTCGTTTGTGGGTGGTATGGTGTTGCTACACGGTGTTTAACTCCATATTTCACTAAGATTTTTTCGAAGATTTTGGAGATGAAGTGGGAGCCTCCGTCACTGATGACGAGTCTCGGCACACTGAACCTTGGAAAGATTATGTTCTTGAAAAGCTTGATTACTACTCGTGTTTCATTTGTTGGAGAGGCTATAGCCTCGATCCATTTGGATACGTAATCGACAGCTACGAGTATGTATTTGTTACCAAAAGAAGATGGGAAGGGTCCCATGAAGTCAATTCCCTATACATCACAGATTTCGACTTCTAGAATACCTTTCTGAGGCATTTCATTGCGTCTGGAGATGTTTCTAGTGTGTTGGCAACGGTCGCAGTTTAAAACAGTGATGTGCACATCTTTCCATAGATTAGGCCAAAAGAAACCATATTGTAGGATTTTCGCGCAGGTATTTGATGTACTTGAATGTCCTTCATAAGGTGCAGCGTGACAGTGGTCTATAATACTTTTGATTTCTTCCTCGGGCACACAACGACGAAAAATCCAATAAGAACCTCTTTTAAAGAGGAGGGGGTCATCCCAGTAGTATTGTTTAAGGTCGTGGAAGAACTTCTTCTTTTGTTGGTACGTTGGCTTAGGTGGAAGGACACCGGCGGCGAGGTAATTTATGAAATCAGCATACCATGGTGCAACAGAGTGAGCTAATGCCACTTTTACCAAATTGTTGGTTTCAAGACTTGAGGCCTCTATTTCTAAAGTATAGTTGGCTCGATAATGTTCAACCTCATTGTTTTCCAACTGAGCTATAAGTCTCTCATATGGGGAATCATCGTTAATTGGTATCTGTTCGGTCTTCAGATTTTCAAGCCTAGAAAGATGATCTGCTACGACGTTTTCGGTTCCCATTTTGTCTTTGATTTCCAAATCAAATACCTGTAGTAATAGGATCCATCTCAATAGTCTAGGTTTGGCATCTTTCTTAGTTAGGAGGTATCTAATAGCGGCGTGATTGGTGTAGATGATAATTGTAGCTCCCACCAAGTATGAACAGAATTTATCTAATGCAAACACAACTGCTAAAAGTTCCTTCTCCGTCGTAGCATAATTCATTTGGGCTTCGTCTAGTGTTCTACTCGCATAGTATATTACATGGAGTTTTTTTCTTTTCGATGTCCTAGAACGACACCTACAGCATAATCACTTGCATCGCATATTATCTCGAACGGTTTGCTCTAATCTGGAGACTGCATAATTGGTGCAGAGATTAGTGCTTGTTTAAGCATTTGAAATGCTTCGGAACATTTGTCATCAAAGATGAATTCAGCGTCTTTCATCAGCAACTCAGTTAGTGGCTTGGTTATTTTAGAGAAATCTTTGATGAAACATCGGTAAAAACCGGTGTGTCCTAGAAAACTTCTTATTTCTCGAATAGTTTTAGGAGGTTGAAGGTTTTTTATCACTTCTATTTTTTCCTTATCCACCTCGATTCCTCTATCGGACACAATGTGTCCAAGTACAATCCCTTTTCGGACCATGAAATGGCGATTTTCCCAATTGAGAACAAGATTGACGCTCACGCATTGTTTGAGTACCATTTCAATGTTTGCTAGGTATCCTTCAAAACTTTCTCCATGTACGGAGAAATCGTCCATAAATACTTCCATCATTCCATCCAGGAAATCGGCAAAGATCGCCATCATGCATCTCTGGAAGGTTGCGGGTGCATTGCAAAGTCCGAAAGGCATTCGTCTATAAGCAAATGTACCATAAGGGCATGTAAATGTGGTTTTTTCTTGGTCATCGGGGTGGATATGGATTTGGAAATATCCAGAATAACCATCTAAGTAACAGAAATGGGAATGTCTGGTCAAACGCTCGAGCATTTGATCTATGAAAGGTAGAGGAAAATGATCCTTGTGAGTGGCTTTGTTTAGCTTCCTATAGTCGATATACATTCTCCATCCAGCTTGAGTGCGTTGGGCTACAGATTCGCCTTTTTCGTTGGTGACTATGGTGACTCCTCCTTTCTTAGGTACAACATGTACAAGACTGGCCCACTTACTATCGGATATAGGATATATGATTCCGGCTTCCAACAACTTACAAATTTATTTCTTAACTGCATCGCTTAGAATGGGATTGATTCGTCTTTGATGTTCTCTAGAGGTTTTGCAATCTTCCTCGAGCATAATGCGATGTGTACAGATAGAAGGACTTATTCCTTTTAGATCTGAGATGTTATAGACTAGAGCGGTTGGATATTCCCTCAGGATATTAAGTAATTTTTCGGTTTCGGTTCGTCCTATGTCAGCATTGTCTATGATGGGTCGTTTACATTCTTCGTCTAGGAATTCATACCTTAGATCATTTGGTAATTTTTTAAGTTATACAGCAGGTTTCTTGGGGTTAGGCATGGGGTCAGTAGTCAGTGCTAGGCATTCACTTAGGTGGTTGTCCTGGCGTTCCCCACGCCAGTTGTCGTCTTCAAAAATAGGTGGTATTGAAATTCTTAGGATTTCAGTATCCTTTGTTGGTTCTGACTTTATTTCCTTCACACATTCATCGATGATGTCAAGAAAACAGCATGTGTCGCTTATTGCAGAAGCTTTAAGGAATTGAGAAATAATGAATTCAATTTTCTCTTCTCCAACTTCAAAAGTCAATTTCCCTCGTTTCACATCAATGATGGCGCCAGCGGTGGCTAAGAACGGTTTTCCTAATATGATGGGAATGTTTGAGTCTTCTTGAATGTCCATTATAATGAAATATGTGGGAATGTAGAATTGACCTATTCTAACGGGTATGTTTTCTAGCATACCCACTGGGTATTTCACAGATCGGCCAGCTAGTTGTAGGGACATCCTAGTTGGTCGCAGTTCTCCTAGTTGCAGCTTTTCACAGATTGAAAGGGGCATCAAGCTCACACTAGCTCCTAAATCTCATAGTGCTTTGTCTATTACGAACTTCCCTATCACACAGGGTATGGAGAAACTACCAGGGTCTTTCAGCTTAGGTGGCATATTATTCTGGATAATAGCGCTACATTCTGCAGTAAGCATCATTGTCTCATTATCCTCGAGTTTCTTTTTATTAGACAATATTTCTTTAAGAAATTTGGCATAATATGGCATTTGTGTTATGGCTTCTGTAAATGGTATTGTTATGTTTAATTGTTTCAGTAGTTCCACAAATTTCTTGAATTGTCCTCCGGTTTTAGATTTGGCAAATCTTTGAGGAAATGGGATAGGTGGCTTATATGGTGGTGGGGGTACGTATGGTTTTGCCTTTTCAGCTTCGTCTCTAGCTAGGATTTCTGACTCAATATTTTTATTTAGTTCGTCATTGCTTTTTGCCTTTTCGGTTTCATTTTCATTTTGTTTAGACATCGACTTAGTTGAGATTCTCGGATCTATCGGTCCGTCTAATTCAGTCCCACTTCTTAATGTAATGACATTAGCATGACCTTTCGGGTTAGGTTGTGGTTGACTAGGAAACACCCCAGTTGGAGCGACAGTTGTTGCTTGTTGTTGGGCTACTTGAGAAATCTGGGTTTCTAACATTTTGTTATGTGTAGCCAAGGCATCTACTTTGGTTGCTAATTGTTTTACTAATTCAGAGGTGTGTACGTTTTGGTTTATAAATTCCTTATTTTGTTGTGTTTGAGCAGAAACAAAGTTTTCCATCATTATCTCAAGGTTGGACTTACGGGGTGCTTGAGGTGCAGCTTGAGGTGCCTTTTGGAAACCAGGAGGTGCTTGAGGGGCGTATAACACATTGTTATTCTTATAGGAAAAGTTAGGATGATTCTTCCAACTTGGGTTATAGGTGTTAGAATACGGGTTTCCTTGAGCATACTTCATCTGGTCAGGGGGTATCCCAGCTAGAAATTGGAATTCGGAAACGATGTGTCCAGGTATTCCACACAAGTCACAGTTTCGAGCTACGGCAACCACGGTGGTTGCGGGGGTTGGGGTTATTGCTAAACTCTCAATCTTGAGTCAGGGCGTAAACCTTAGCATTGACGTGGTCTATGCCACTGACTTCATGTGATCCTTGTGTGGAGGCTCGTTCTCCTCCCCATTGATAATGGTTTTGCGTCATGTTTTCAATTAGTTGATAAGCTTCATTATAGGGTTTGTCCATTAGTGCACCACCAGCGGCAGCGTCTAGAGATAGTTTGGTGTTATATAGGAAACCGCCATAGAAGGTGTGGATGATTAGCCATGGTTCAAGTCCATGATGTGGGGAAAGTCTTAGCATGTCCTTGTATCTCTCCCAAGCTTCGAAAAGTGATTCGTCGTCTTTTTGCGTAAATCCGTTGATTTGGCCTCTCAGCATTGCAGTTTTGCTTGGTGGAAAATATCTTGCTAAGAAGACTTTATTCAATTTGTCCCATGTAGTTATGGAGTTTGAAGGTAAGGATTGGAGCCACGCTCTGGCTCTATCTCTTAAAGAAAAGGGAAAAAGACATAATCAAATTGCTTCGGGATTAACACCATTAGCTTTTACTGTTTCGGCGTATTGTACGAACATGGATAAATGGAGATTTGGATCGTCCGTAGGGCCTCCGGTGAATTGATTTTGTTACACGTCTTTCAACAATGAAGGTTTAAGATCGAAGTTATTCGCCTCGATGGCAGGAGAGAAATACTCGAGTGCGGTTCAGCTCGAGAAGGAGCAGCGTACTCCTTAAGAGGTTGATTACCTAGTTCAGCCATGTCTAGTTTCCGAGTTGGTTCTTCAGGAATGGGAATTGGAATTAAAGCTACTTCGGGAAGATCGAGGATTTGATGTCTTATGTTAACAAAATGTTCAATTTTGTTGATTCGTTATACTAATTCCCCTCTTTATAAACGAGTATTTGGCATAAAACTGTTCCAAGAAAAGGAAAAACGTTGCCCTAGTCTATACGGTGCAACAACAGAATTACGATATTGACTAAATTGGTCCCCAGCAACGGCGCCAAAAACTTGATCGACTGGATATGGTAGTCTAAATGATCTGGACTGCAAGTGCACAGTCTTATCGTGTAGTTTTAAAGATTATCGAACCCAAAGGATCAAAAGTCAAATGTACCGTAATCTAGCGTTACGATGTAAATCTAAGGCTAAAAATATTTGGTTTAGATTAGGGGAACTAAAAGTAAGTTTGAATCTAGTTAAATAATAAAAGGGGGTAAACAACCAGTATGTAATGATCGGGCTTCGGGAATTAGTAACCTATTTGGTAACTTGCAGTTTCTAACAATTCTCAGTAGAAATTTATTAGTTTAAAAACCGTCGTCTCACACTGTCGTGGTTGTTGATTTAGGTTATGCAATTTAAGTCCTAACGTATGCTCTCGCTATCCCGTCGGAGTTAGAAACATTCTTTTGAAAACAAATAAACTCTAATTCGCTTTAAAGCGCTCCCGCTGTTTTTAAAGCCAATGCCTAGTTACTACGTCCAGTAAAAGATCCTCAAGCTCTCGCTTTATTGAACCTAACTTCTATTCGTCTTTTACTCTCGTAACAAAATGGTTCATCATTAAAAACAAAGTAATCTAGTCCAGAAAATAGTTCAACAATTAAATAACCAATAGTATTACCAAATTCCCTCAGCTTTATAATCTTACATACCGGTATAGAAATCTAGCTTAGCATATTATAAAACTCAATCACGGAATAATAAAAGCCAGACAACAAAGTAAACATGGTTATCAAATTGAAGGCAGATAATAATTTATTAAAATAAAAACCTGGAAATAAATTGACTAGAGACTGATAAAAATTCGTTCGGCTCTAAAGGAAGCACTCCTCCACAGGTTGGTAGGTTTTGCCTCGATACGGAATAGGAACAATTGCGAAAATAAAATGATAAACTTAAATAACAATTCTGGAGGTCTTGAAATAAACTACTAAGTAATAGATTTCCGGTGTAGAAATCTATTTCTTAAAACGGGTTGGGAAAATGAAACTGCTAAGGAAAATAATAGCTAAGGAAAAATAATTCTGGAAAGTAGTAGCTCTATGAAATATGCACGAAGAACAAAAAAGGGCAATAACGGCATGACCCCCTCTCAGTGCATGAGGTCTACTATTTATATCCATCTCGAGTAACTGTTCGTGAGGATTTGTTGGAGAGATTATAGGGTTGTTGAATCTCCGCGTATCTGACTTGGTGGAAGCAGTTAACACACTTTCGTTGCAAGCTTTAAGGGACTTGGGCAAAATAATAGGGGATGTGACGTTCGTCAAAGGGATTAGTGACGTTCGTCACTTACTTGGTCAATGCATGCCGATCGTCAAGCATGCCTTGTCGGTCGTCAAGCTTGCTGTTGACTTGCGCGCTCCTTCTTTTGAGCTTGGGCTTGTTGTTGACTTTATTGTAGCCTTTTTTTCTTCTTTTTCTTTCTTTTTCTTCTTTCTCTCATAATTAATTTGATACCTGCAAAATAGCAAAATACCAGCATAATACCAACTACAAAGTGATTTAATTTTGAATAAAAATGGAAAATAATTTAGTTAAATCAAGCTAAATATGCAATATATTTATGTGTTATCAACTATTTCACGAAGTGGGTTGAGGCGGCTTCTTTCGCTTCCTTTACCAAGAATGTTGTAGCCTGGTTCATCAAACAGAATCTCATCTGTTGGTACGGTATCCTGGAGAGGATCATCACAGACAATGGTATGAATCTCAACAACACTATGATCATCGCATTGTGCGCACAATTCAAGATCCAGCACCATAATTCTTCTCCTTACCGACCAAAGATGAATGGTGATGCCGAAGCTGCAAATAAGAACATTAAAAAGATCATATAGAAAATGACAGTAACCTACAAGGATTGGCATGATATGATACCATTCTCTCTCCATGGTTATCGTACCACGGTGCACACATCAACCAGGGCAACACCTTACTCTCTGGTATATGACATGGAGGTTGTCTTTCCTATTGAGGCCCATATCCCGTCTTTGAGAATCATGAAGGATGCAGGGTTGAATGAAGACTATTGGATTCAAACTCGACTTGATCAACTGAACTTGATTGACGATAAAAGGCTTACTACTATTTGTCATGGTCAAATGTATCAAAAACGGATGATCAAGGCTTTCAACAAAAAGGTCAGACGCCAAGTGTATCAAGTCGGGGATTTGGTGATCAAGCGCATCATACTTCCTCAAGGTGATCCCGGGGGCAAATGGACTCCTACATATGAAGGGCCTTTTGTGATTAAAAGAATATTCTCTGGTGGAGCAATGATCTTAACCACTATGGATGGGGACGACCTGCCATACCCTGTAAACGCAGATATAGTCAAAAGATACTACACATAAAAGACCTGCTAGGTTGACACGCCTAGGAAAAACAAGGGCATCCTGGTGAACCAAAAAGGTTCGGGAAAAAAATAGGGATAAAACAAAAAAAATTTGTACACTCGGCAAGTTGAAAACCCGAAAGGGAGACTTGGGCAAAAAAGGGTATCCCGGTGGACTGAAAACCCGAAAGGGCGGTCCAGGAAGAAGTTAGGGATTTAAAGAGTATGACTATGTCCCATTGGCTCACCTTACAGACAAACTTTGGCTTCGACTGACAAACTCAGCGGTTCTGATGAATCCAATCAACTTCGGACAAGGCAGCAAATGGACAAGACGCTCACAGACACGAAGGCTATAGGAGAATGGGAACCCCATGGGATTATTGCACATAGCTATCTTTTCTTTGTATCAAATTTTCATTTTTTTACGACGATATTCCCTTACTAGAATGTTTGTCTCATTGTACAAAAATACTTGTTCAAATTAATACAAAGATACCCCTTTGAAAGTGCAAAACTATATGTTTTTTCTTTATTCCTGTGTTTTGTTTACAAAAACGTCCAATGATTTATTTTTGAACATATGCATTTGAACATAACTATTGTTTACAAATGAACAAAAAAGGAACAGAAAATAGAAAGACAGTCGCTAGTGGCCTTAAGAAATAGGATAATATCTTTAGACCATTCCATAAAATCCCCCACAGTGTGCAACTTAATCCCCAGCAGAACAAAACTTCCAGTTTATCACTCCCCAGTAAAGGTCACCCAATTTCTCAGGACTTCCCAACAGGATTTCACAGGCAATACACGGTGCTTCTCATACAACATAATTTATTTCACTAACAAATAAAAGCTCATCAACTCATCAGCACTTCAAAACATGAAGACTTACGCTCCACATCCCCAATAGCAGTCAGGGATTTATTTTCCCTAATCCAACAGTATTACAGCAGCATAGCTTCCATGCCCATACATTGCATCCATACATCATAACGCGAATACATATAACATAATCTCATTCATTTTTTTGAGAACATCATTATACAATGAATTTCATACATCATGACATTGCATAACACTAATCTTTTGTCTCTTCAGGAAAGATCAATCAGTAGATGGTTATCATCAACAATTTACAAAAAAAAAGGGTCAGAGATTGATACCTGAAATAAGCCGGGACAATTATCTACACGACCAGCTGAACATTCAGATACAGTTCAGATACACTCCAGACACGGATGCCATTCTGATACTCATTCAGATTCAGCTTTCAGATACATTTCAGATACGCTCCAGACATGGATGCCATCCTGATACTCATTCAGATTCACCTTTCAGATACAGTTCAAATATGCTCCAAACGCGGATGCCATCCTGATACTCTTTCAGATTCAGCTTTCAGATATAGTTCAGATACGCTCCAGACACGTATGCCATCCTGATACTCATTCAGATTCAGCTTTCAGATGCAGTTCAGATACGCTCCAGACATGGATGCCATCCTAATACAAATTCAGATTCAGCTTTCAGATATAGCTCAGATACGCTCCAGACACGGACACCATCCTGATACTCATTCAGATACAGTTCAGATACGCTCTAGACACGGACACCATCCAGATACTCATTCAGATTCAGCTTTCAGATACAGTTCAGGTACGCTCCAGACACAGAAGCCATCCTGATACTCATTTAGATTCATCTTTCAGATACAGTTCAGATACGCTCCAGACGCGGATGCCATCCTGATACTCATTCAGATTCAGCTTTTAGATACAGTTCATATACGCTCCAGGCACAGATTCCATCCTGATACTCATTCAGATTCAGCTTTCAGATACAGTTCAGATACGCTCCAAACACGGACGCCATTCTGATATTCATTCAGATTCAGCTTTCAGATACAGTTCAGATACGCTCCAGACACGGACGCCATTATGATACTCATTCAAATTCAAATTTTAGAAACGAGTAAAATACAGTCCATTTATGGATATTATTCTAGTACTCAACCCGACACATCCAGTACTTCAGTATAAATCAAATAAAGATTTATTCTGACACTTCTTCCCTTCCCATCAACAATCATTTTTGGATGGAATCTACAAGCCCATCTCCAATAACTTTCTATCACCCCTCCAAATGGCATATTTAAGCCCATTCCCTACACCATCAACCACCACATCCTCGAGTGCAAATTTATGGGCACTCTAGTGTCCAATCATCTTCCACCTTCAAGTCATGAATAGCAAATCCACCAATCTAACTCTTCAGGTTTAAGAAGATTGAACAGGGGCAGCTGTTGTACCCTAAAATTTGCCCTCTCATTTATTAAGTATTTTCTCACAAACATCTCTCTTAGTCCAAGACTGCACTAGGGTTAACCAACTCAAGACACCTCCTTAAGCACTGATGACTAAAATTAGGGTTTGAGATTGCACAAGGATAATTGAACTTTTAATGCTTCATGTGACTTTCATGGATCATTATGGACCCCCAAGATTACTCATGTCAAGTTTCAAGCCTTGGATCACACTTTTGCTCAATTAATTGAGTAGTTGACCTAAAAATCAACTGTATTGGGGAAAAAGTCAACTTTGGCCAATTTACAGTCAAACTTGATAATTTTTTATCCACATCAACATTATAAATTCATATGTATCATTTGATCAAGTTTGGACCATAATTCCTCAAAAAATTTGATCAAAACATCAAAAGGGCAAAATGGTCAAAATTAGGGTTTGAGGCATGATCTCAAGAGTTGAATTGCATAATTTTGACCTAATGTCATGACCCAAAACATTGCTCAAGATCAATTGGATTGATAGTTAATTTTCAGTCAACTCATAAAAAGTCAACTGTACACTGAAAAGTCAAACTTTGACTTTTTGGTCAAAATCAAGTGTGAAAGATCACAATTCATTAAAACATGTCAAAATATGAAACGTATTAATCAAGAAATCAAAAACTCAAGATTTCATTTTGAAAAGTCAAAGTTTTCTAACTTAGAAATTTTTCTAAGTGTTTAAAGCTTCATGTTTTTTCACAACTTTGAGCCAATTTTTCACTATGATACAAGATGATTCAGAAGAAACTTTCAACATGAAAGTTATAGATCTCCATGATATCTACAACATTGCTTTACACAACTTCTTCTAAAAGTTCTTAGATCTCAAGTTATTAATTCATAAAGTCATGGTCTTGAAATTAAACACTTAGTGAAATTTTGCCCTAGTTTTGGTAAGGATTTTGACCTAACTTCTGACCCAAGTTTCACCTAGTTCCAAGGGGAATTTTCAAAAGTGATTCAAATAGGGGTTGTACAGCACATTACAAGCTTTCCAAAATGTCCCAGAACTCCTTGAGATCATTTGTGAGCAAGGAGAATCGAAGGTCAGAAGTTGGCGTTTCAAGTTATTTTGTAAGACATATTTTGTGATGAACATGAACCAAATCCATAGCCATGTTGCATAATCCTCACTTTTCAGACCTCAAACTTGTTTTTCACTCTATAATTAATGGTTTACACAACTTATTATGCCCTTATCCAAGTGTTTCAAGCTTTGTCCAAATCAATTTTCCATTTTAGGGAGAAAGTAACATATCCATTCTTGTAAAGCAAGCTTTATACACAAAGTCAGCTTCTTAAGCTCCCAACTTGTTTTCCTTGATTATACTCCATCCACAAAGTCAGAGGTATTGTCTTTAAAGTGGTTAACAACTCTATGAACCAAGTACAAGGAATGGAAACTTGAATTTCTCAAAAAATCACATGTTATGCATAAACTTGTGATTTTGAATTCTGATCAACAATAAGTCTCCAAACTTGTTGCTTATAAATAGAGTCACTATTTGTAAGCTAGGACACGAGCTCAAGCACCTTGAAACACTCCCAAACTCCCTCTAGCCGGAAATTACACAAAAAACTCCATTGATACACAATTCTGACCTTAAACTTGTATCTCTCATTTCCCTCGTGAGTTTTCCCTCAAATTCATTCCTAAAGCTTCCTTACATCAAATACAAACCATCCATGACTCTGTTTCATAACTGTAACTCCATCTTCATCATCCTCCATAATCAAAAACAGAGGTCTGCAACTTGACTTCTCCAGACCATTCCAGCCATCCATTGCTCAAGCAAACCATTGCATTAGATTCCTAGGAACTTGAGGAAGCTAACCTGATCATTGCATTACCTTGGATCAAGCTCATTTGCATTTTACGATTTCCAGTTCTGAGGTATTTTTCTTGAACTTCTATCTCATTACTTAGGCATTGTTAGGCTTGCATTTGTGAAGATAAAATGTAGACATCATTGCCCTGAAGTTGTATATGTCCATAGATTTCATTTATATTGATTGAGCTAGGAGAATTTTAGGATTGAATATCTAAAAATAATTAGGTCAGAATTTGGTACTTTCAAAAATTCTCATTCATCTTTTATTTATAGTTCATGATATTTATATGGTTGGATTCGTATGAAAAAATGGAGCAACTTTCATGTTTAAGTTTTTGCAAATGGTTGAGAATTGAACAAGTTGCAGGGCTTCTGGCTGGAGGTTGAAGATGAAGTATATTTAGGGCGAGATTTGTGTTATATATTTGTTGTTTTACATAAGTTAATAGATGTATCACCACCCCAATGGTTAAAGCGCGCGCCTGTCACTATGAGGTCAGGGATTCAAGCCCTAGCGTGACCTTTTTCCATTTTTTCCACTTTTTGTGACATTTTTTTGTGTTTTTGCAACGCTTGGGCCATCCTTTGGGCCTGACCTTTTTTTTTCTCACCATACCCCCTGTTTCACTTATCAACCTCCCTGACTTTTGTTTTTTTTTTACTTTTTTATCTTTTATTTATTATTATTATTAATACTATTATTATTATTATTATTATTATTATTATTATTATTATTATTATTATTATTATTATTATTATTATTATTATTATTATTTTCATTAATCATGAAAATCCAAAAATATTTTATTTATTATTTACACTTATTTATTTTTATTTTCTTATAAAACAAAAATACTAAAAACATTTTATTTTAACAAATTAATTTCCTATTTTAAATAATTAAATATTTAGACTTAGGTTTAATAATTATTTTATTTTTTTAAATTAAAATTTACTTAGAATTTAGGTTTCTTTTAATTATTTAATTTTCATTTTTATTATTATTTAACTTAAAACCCCCTTTTCATTAAAAACCCTAAAAAACATTTTTTTAACTTAATTTCTTCCGTAATTAGTTTAAACTTAATTTTGTTTATTTTTAATTAATCATCTTCTTCAAATTAGGTTAGAAATCCCTTTTCATAAAAAACCCAAACTAAATTTATATTTTCTTTTTTACATTTTGCATTATTGCACTTTATTTATTTATTTTGTACACTTATTCAACATTCAATATGGTTGTAATATTATTTAGATTTAATTTCTTGCAATATTCCCCACTTGTAAATTTGTATACCCCATCCCCTAAATGATGTAATAGCGTAGTAATTTTAAATTCTGCAATTTATCGCTTTATACACAAATGCTAGTAATTAAGGTTTTGTGTGGAAAGACTAAAACCAACAAATAGCAAACCCTAATCAAAAATAAATCAAGCATGAAAATCAATCCACTTGCACATAAACACCCCTAGGGTAAAACCACTTGGTTGCCTTACCAAAATAGCCATATTATGCATGTGAGGTATCTTAGCAAAAACAAGCAAAATACAAGATCATAGTCCCTCGATGACTCTATCTATGTTGCCTTTCAAAATGATCTTAGACCCTAAAAGAAATGCTAAGATATCTTGCAACCTTGTTAATCATGGTTATACCATGACTCATGCCCGTCCCTTTTACATCCAAAGATAGGATTACTTACCAAATCAATGGTAAGATAACAATATCAAAGGAAAAAGGAAATGAACATGAAAGACTTTTGAGTAGGTAGAATGTTCCTAGTTACTTGCTCAATTTCAAAACCAAAAACATCCTTGCTATTTTCAAAACAAACACCAACAATTTCAAAAACATCTTTCAAAACTTGAAAACATTTTCAAAAGATCAACACCTTTGTATACATTCTTACGAACGAGAATCATTAAAAAAGTTTGCCTAAACAATGGCCTCTTTACAAAATACTTTCAAAAACCACACAAAGCACATTTTCAAACAAAAGCAAGTGATCTAGCAAGTAATTAAGAGCCCATGGAAAACCATGGATGAAAAAGGTGCTAATACCTTCCTTTTTCATAATCTACCCCCCAAACTCAAGAAAACATCTCAAAGGTATTTCTTGTGCTTTTTCACCTTTCCATTTGGATAAAAGAAAAGTCAGTGGAGACTCTTGCTAACCGCAACATTTGCGGTCAAACGTAAAACACCCAAGTCAGTTCTCCCACCGTATCACAGTAGCTAAATAATTTATTGCATTAGCTCACCACCTTCATCTGGGTCGAGACATATGCATGAGTGAACTATTTTGGGGTCTCTTTATGAATCACTTAGCGTGGGGGTCAACCATATGACTTCACTCTCTACTACTACTAACTATCTTCTTACTGGGCCTTTTTGGCTGCTTCAATTATGGTTAAATGCCACTTTTGTGAGCCAGCTCAAACTGTGACTTTCTGAAGCACAAGAGACTGCATTTTCCCAGCGTGCCAACGAAAGCCTCTGTCTTACTGCAATGACACTTTCCAACAATGACATGAATCAAGAGGATTCGCTTGAAAAATACTTGTAATTTTTCTATAGGTTCACTTCTTTTCAGGCATGGCTCCCTTTGCTTCCAGACAACATGGTCCTGAGTGGTTTACTTGACCATTTCCTTCTGTCGATCCTACGCAAATCCCTGAGTCCAAAACCATCTGCCAAGATTTTTTAACCCCTAGGCTCATAGAATCTAGGGTAGGAGCTAATCATAGCATAACACTCCTGTGTTGTCAGCCTAATCTGGTGGCTAAGCAATTTGGCTTGTGCAAACCTTTGCCTCGTAGCTTTTATAAGCCATCATATGAATTGTGTCCCTGGTCGACTAGCCATAGTGAGGAATAATATGCTCAACATCTTCAATTTTGCTGCTAATATCCCCACTATGACTCATGTTGCCTTCGAACCCCTCTTCTATAACACATAGGAGTTCTATGATTGTTGGACTGTGTAATTCATGCAAAGTAATGGGACTCTCAAATCTTTCAAGGCTCGATTGACCCATGCCTTTAACGATATGCATCAAAATTTCAAAAAAGGTATGTCTAAATTGTCGATCGCCCTCTTGTTTGTTTTATGCTTTTGGCTTTTACTGCTTTGTCTTACTGTTACCCCCTTATCAATCTGTTGAATACAAGAAGCGGACTAGGGGAGCCACCAGTGGTGCGACTGTTTCTCTCTCTGCTAATGAAGCCCTTGGAAATTCTTCTCAGGTAATTTACTACCTTGATGATTTACTAACTCATTAAGTTCCTTTTCTAATACATTGATTATGCTGAAATATTCATAGGCCTCTGAAGCCAACGTTGTCGTCCTTCCTGAACCATCCCCAAAGATATGGAAACACTCTTCTAGTAAAGAGAAACGATCTGACGACGCGTCTTCGCCTGCCATTCCAAAAAATTCCAAAAAATCTCAGTCGACTTGCTCTGAAGTTGCCTAAAAAAACCACTTTTTCCACTACGCCTACTTCGGTGGTGGCAAAAGAATGATTTTTGCAGCATGCACCAACTCGACCATAGAGCACTAACTCTAGTCCTGAAGGGGACTATCAGGTACCTTCTTCTTCCAAAGACTCTTTATCTTAGGTATTTTTTTGTCCCTTTTATGATTTTGTTCTTACTTGCTTTTATTTTTTCAGCGACTGGTAGTTAAATCTAAAAAACGCCCCACCAAGTTTGTCTTGAAATCTTCCAAGACCAAAAAGAAACCAATTGTAGTCTCGACTGATAGTAAGCCTTCTGGGAGCAACCTCAACTCTCATGTCACTCAGGATACCTTTAAATTTTTTCCCATTAGTGAAGGATTGGAGGATGACAATAATAATGAAAGTTTAGGGGAGGATACAGGAGATAATTGCCTAAAGGGTCCCGAACATGCTGCTGTTGTTGATGTCACCATAACTACCAACCAAAATCCTTCCCAAATAAAAGAAGTGACTCCTCAAGAAACTACCTCTTTTGGCACCATTTCGACCCCTACCAACGTGATTCCTGCAACCATCACCATGTCGCCCCAACAAGTTGCTACTCTAAGGCAAAACAACCCCTTTGAGTACTTGAAATTTTTGGTGAATGCTAGGAACCATTCGACTGATGAAGGCTCTAGCCCTTCTACTTCATCTGAAGGCGTCTCTTCTCTTGGGACTCAAGAAGAAGTTCTTAATTGTCTTAAAACCATTCTCTTCCATGCTGATTTGATCACCCATTCGGAGGCGTACCCTTTTTATGGTGCCAAGATTAGCGAGAAGTTAAAGAAAGTTGACATTCAAGCTACTTATCCTTTGGTCCTCAAATTTGTGGCTGAAGCATCTACCTTCCTTGACCAACTTTTAGTTGACTTAGCCGAAAAGAAAGAGATCCAAGAAAAACGTCTTCCTAAGGAGAAAGAATGCATTGTTGAATTGGCTTTCGTGAACTATTATATGGTTTCTAGTGAAGAATTAATGAAAACTCTTGACAAAGAAAAATCAGACTTCAACACTAGGGCCAACAATACCTCCCAATGGAAATAGCATATCATGGTGTTGAAGCAGCAAATTAAAGGGCTAGAGAAGAAAATTAATGAGGTGGAGACTTTGCAAGTTGTTGGGTTTCACACAGATGAACAAGCGTTTAATAACGAAGATCTTGTTAGGGTCACTCATTTGGAGCGTGTTGGCGCATTGGATACTAAACTGGCCGACCTTGACACATCTATTTCGTTAATCTTGCTTGTCTAGAACTTTCTCGAGAGTGTTATATAACCCTCAAGAATAATATGCCTTTTTAGCTGTTTTGATTTCACATGTACTCTAGATTTATTCTTTCGATAGTTTTTTGTAATGCTTAATTTACATTCCATGCCTCTTGGTGGCACCTTCATTATGCAATGAATTATTTCCTTTGTCTATTAGAATTTCTTGCAACATAGGCATATACCTCTTTAAGTATTTGGCATTTACTCGTAATATTTGACCTTCTGGTGTGAGCTCCTCAATCGCATAAGCATTGTTGGAAAAAACTTGCACTACTCGAAATGGTCCTTCCCAATTTGGTGACCATTTTCCTAGGACTCTATCCCTTCTATCCATAGGCAGGGTCACTTTCTAAACCATATCTCCAAGGACGAACGCCTTTGCATTCACCCTTTTATTATAGGCCCTTGCTACTTGTTCTTTTTTCCTGAACAAAGTATCTAATGTTGCTAGCCTATGTTCTTCAACATCTACCAACGTATCATACATCATTCCCCAGTAATATTCATTTGGAATATCTGATTGCCTTTGCACTCTCATTGATTGTAGATGAATCTCTAGAGGCAATATTGCTTTGTGCCCATAAACTAAGTTGAAAGTCGTTATGTTAGTCGACTCCTTTGGTGAATTTCGATATGCCCACAATGCTTGGCCCAGAGTTGTATGCCAGCTTCTAGGCTTTTGGCCAACTTTTTTTTAGATCAAACTTATAATGACCTTATTTGTTGCTCCAACCTTCCCATTTTCCTGGGCATGATATGGTGTTGATGTTAACAGTTTGAACTCTATTTCTGCAACAAACTAAGTTACTTTTCGACCTATGAACACGGTTCCTTGGTCAGTTGTTATAGTTTCTGGTGTCCCAAACCAATGTATGATTTGATTTTGAATAAAAGATGTTACTTCCTCTTGATCTACTTTAACCAAAGTGACCGCATCTACCCATTTTGAAAAAATAATCAATTCCTACCGAGATGTACCTATGGCCTTTTGATGAGGCAGGTTTAATTTCTCCTATAACGTCTAAAGCCCATCCCCTAAAAGGCCAAGGTTTGATGACATAATGTAATTTTCTAGTTGGCACAAGTTGAATTCCATAATGTTTTTGGCATTCTTGGTAACTTTGGGCGAACTCAATGCAATTTTTTAACATGGTCGTCCAATATACTCATGTTCATCATAACAACAATTTCTTTTTTTATCTTGCTTGATGTGTACCACAAGCTCCGCTATGTACTTCAGATGTTTCCACATATGGTTCATTTTCCCCTAAGCATTTTAACAACACCCCTTCAAGCGTTTTCCTGAACAATTTGTTCCCCATTATTCTATAACTTAGCGCCTTATACTTAACTTTATGCTCTGTCGACCTAACTGGATTTTTTAAGTAGTCAACTATAGGTTTCCTCCAGTCATTCTCAGCTAACTCATTAATGGAAAAAAAATCTTCTACTATTTAAAATTTCCAAAATAATCATAATTCAGGAGATCAGGGATCACTTCAGGTTCTTCCCCCCAAGTTTTTGTCATTTGTGTGTTCTCAAACACCATTTTATCTTTTACCTCAATGAACTCGTATATGCTCTCTTTGGGTATCTTATATCCAGACGTTAATCGGGCCATGTCATTTACTTCTTGGTTGTCAATATGCCTCACATGACTAATCGACGCGTTATCAAATTTCCGGAGTAACGAAAATGCTTTGGCCATATACATTACCAAATGATCTTTAACGCACTTGTATTCTTTGGTCAATTGTTTCACCACTAACTCTGAATCTCCTTTGGTGTCAACGTCTTTGATTCCCACGTCTAACATATTTTGCAGTCTAATTAATAAAGCTTCATGTTCAGCCTCATTATTAGAGCATTCACCTTTAATCTTATAACAAAATCTAGTTGGAACTCCATCTGGTGATAAGATAAAAATACCTACCCTTGTTCCTTGTTTATGTTTGGAACCATCCAAATAGCATTTCCAAAATTTAGTACCTACATAGGCTTCATTGATGTCGACCATTGAATGGTCAACTATAAATTCTGCAATAATTTTCCATTTGACTACCTTTAAAAGAACATACGTTAAGGAATATTCAGTTAATGCTAGCGCCCATTTTCCAATTCGATTATGTAAAATAGGTTTAGATAACATATGCTTAGTAACATCAAAATGAGACTAAACAGAAGCTTCAACTGGTTTTATATAATGCTTCAGTTTAGTACATGAAAAACATAAACATAAACATAAACATAATTTTTCAATTGCATTATATCTAGTTACAGCATCATTTAACACTCGACTGAGGTAATAAATGGCTCTTTTGATATCATTCTCACCTTCCTGGGCGAGCATGCTTCCCAGTGTCGACTCTAATGCTGCAATATAAAGTTTCATGCCTTTTTTCTATTTGGGGGTGCTAACATTGAAGGCTTAACTAAGTAGTCTTTCAAACAATCGAATACCTCTTAATGGTATTTTTCCCACTTGAACTCAGACTCTTTTCCTAGTTTTTAACAATGGAGAAAACGTCAGAGTCTTTCCACTCATATTTGACATGAATCTTCTCAAGAAACTTATCTTTCCCAACAAAGATTAGAGCTCTTTCTTCGTTGTTGGCGCTTTGGTACTCAAAATCGCCTTGGTTTTTTTCTGGGTGATTTCTATACCCTTCTTGTGTACTACAAAACCTAGAAAATCTCCTGCACGAACACAAAAAGCACAGTTTAATGGATTCATTTTTAATCCATATTCCCTCATTCTAACAAAATACTGTCGAACGTGGTCTAAATGCCCAACCCCTAAGGGCGATTTGACTACAATGTCGTCAATGTACACCTGCATGAAAGTGTCTACGAAATCATGAAAGATTGAGTTCATTTTCCTTTGATAAGTAGCCCTCGCATTTTTTAAACCAAAAGGCATGACTACCCACTCATATGTGCCTAATACCCTAGGGCATCAAAACGCAGTTTTGTGGGTATCTTCCTCGACAATAAAAATTTGAATGTAGCCTAAATATCAATAAAAAATACTTAAATATTCATATCCTACGGCTAAATTGACCAGCATTTCTGCCACGGGAATTGGGTATTCGTCCTTTGGAGTGGCTTTATTTAAATCCCTAAAATCTATGCAAATTCTTAAAGTTCCATTTTTCTTTAGTACAGGCACTATATTGGCTAACCATTCAACATACCTGGCTGTTCTGATGAATCTGCTCTTCAACAACCGTTTGATCTCCATTTTTATTTTGGAATGCACCTCTGGTGCGAACCTCTTTGGCATTTGTTTGACTGGTCGCTTGCTTGTATTTATGGGTAATCTAATTTCTACCATTTCCCTGCTCAAACCAGACATCTCATTGTAATCCCATGCAAAGCAGTCTTTAAATTCGTTAAGCAGCTCGATTACTTGATCCTTCATCTTGTTGTCGATCTTGGTGTTGATGTATTTGATTCGCTTAGTCATTCAATCACATAGGTCGACTTCCTCCAGTGGATCTTGTGCTTGCATCTTCAAAATATTATCTCTTGGGTCTTTCTCAAACCCCAAAGGCTCTTCTTCATAGACGCAGCCAAGCCTCTAGCGTTCTAAAGTTGTTGTTTGGCTTGGTTCTCCATGCTTTTCCACCATAATGGCTTCAGGCACCCTATTTGAAACACTTTCAGCCTTTAAGGCTGAATTTATCCTGTCTTTGGCCATATAGCCAAAATCCTTGC
The DNA here is from genome assembly GCA_948472305.1 of Vicia faba. Classification (NCBI taxonomy): domain Eukaryota; kingdom Viridiplantae; phylum Streptophyta; class Magnoliopsida; order Fabales; family Fabaceae; genus Vicia; species Vicia faba. Next base: position 1,157,093,055 of record OX451738.1, on the reverse strand, counting down.
CAGAGCATTCGACTCAGGCATCATCATGAGTTTTCTCTTCCCGTCCTATGGGTTCAAACTCCCCTTCAGTAGTTGGATATGTATCCTATTTTTCTTGGTCCCAAATGAAACCATGAGTGGGGTGTAAGGTTAGAAATTTGAGTGCATCAGGATGTGACTTGATTACTGCATCTTCAAGATCGCACAGAGGTATGGTAGCTAATGCTTTATTAAAATTCTTCATATTGACTACATTCACATTAATGGTAAAATAATTCTAGTTCGCCTCAATATTCTCCACAATCCCATCTCGGCGCCATATGGATAAGTGTTAATGTAGATTTGATGGTACTTCCCAAATACCATGTATCCACTCACGTCCTAATAATGTTGGCCTTGACGTCGAGCCAACTGACAAATTTACTTGATTCACACCCAGTATGTGACTTTTTTTCCTTCATAGTTCGACAAAACCATATTATATGGTTTAAGGTTAGTGTCGAACATGCCAATCCTTTTTAACAATTATTGTGGCATCAATTTCACAGCAGCACCACCATCAATGAACACTTTGTTCACAAGGAAACCATAAACTTTAGCCATTATAAACAAAGGCTTGAGATGGTACATCATATTATATGTAGGTTTCTCAAACATTACTTGTTGTTCTTCCACTACCTCGTTATTTATGACATAGTAGCATAGAGGTTTCTGACCCACAAATTCTTCGTACATAGCTTCTTCTTTGCCCTCAGATGCTTCTGAAGTGAACCTGTACTCATTAGGAAAGACCGACACAATATTACAGTGAATGGTCAAGCCATCTTTTAAACTATCTTCAAAGTCATCAGATAATTCATCGTCCATATTGTCATCGGGACCTTCAGATTTTACTAGTGGCACACTCACAACCAGCATTGATAACCTCTCTTTTGCTAGTCGATGATGTATCTCCTTATGATCGCTCTCATCTTTTGTTGGAGAAAATTTTGATGTCGCTTCCCTCACAGCTTTGTTTTCTCTTTGAAACCTTCTCCACTGAGTCTTCGTCATAGGATTTTTCCCTTTGTATGTGGGAAGAACATGATACTTCTTTAAGGTGATCCCGGCTTCAGCAAATTAGGAAGAATTTGATCCCTTCTCCATCATTTCCCACTTGTGACTCGAACCTTAACATTTCTTCACTACCTTCTAATTTTGGTTTTCCCCCTTGGATAGAAAGGACGAACCCAGTTATTGTTAGGAGCATCAGTTGGTGGCACAAAGGTCATTTGATATGGAAACCTAGGTTTTCCTTGAGGCACTTGAACTTTGTATGGCCCCTTCGCATGGTCGAACACCCCTTTTGGATTTTTATTTTGATGATGTTTCTTCTTCAGCGCCTCAATTTTATTTGTAGCATTTTCTTCATTGACCACATTACAATTTGGGCACAACATAGACCTGGAATTACTCAACTTACATCTATTTAGAAAATCCACCAATTCTTCCTCAGGTTTGGGAAACACAACCTTCATCAATTAAGTAACTGTTTCTTCAGATAATTCCTCATTCTTGGTTTCACAATCCATTTTTTCCTTGTCACCCTGATTACCTTCAGACTCTTCAACCATGTCGACTACCATCACTTCCTGTGGCTTAGACAAATTACCATTGCCACTTTTAAGACCTTCAGTAGTCTCAACTATTGCGACTGACATTGGATCAGTGATCATAGCTTATTCGTTCTCAAAACCATCAGTAGTCTTGATTGTCAATGATGTCAGTGAGTCGATAATGTTGGCTTGTTCGCCTTCGAGACCATCAGTAGCCTCGATCATTAGCACCTCTAATGGCTCGACAAAGTGTGAATCAGCAACATGTAAAGGATCTGAGTTGACCTTCTTGGATTTATTTCGTTTTTCACCAAATTTAAATCGATCATATTTCAGAGCCTTCTGAATCAAATCCCTGAAAAGAAAACATTGAGAAGTATTATGACCCAAAAAATTGTGATACTTGCAGAAACCTCTCTTTTCTTCTAATCTAATGGTGGATTTTTACTTCCTAGAGGCACTAAATTTGACCATCTGCAACTAAAACATCAAATATTTCATCACATTTTGACACATCAAAAGTAAATGTTTTAGTATTAGATTTATCACTTTTTAGTTCTCCAACCATTTTTCCTTTTGACGGTCTTATAGGTTTACATGCATATGGAGGTCCGACTTTTAACTCAGCCATATTAACTTCTTTTTTGTCCATGCATTCATCCTCAGACTCTATAGAATAACCTTTTGTGTCAACATAGGCAACTTTCCTTTTCTATGATCCTTTGAAACACTAGCTTTCTCTGTTTCAAACGTTCGACATATTGAACCTTATCAACTAGTTGAGACATATGTGTAATAGATTGAGGATCAAACTTCTTCCTATTAGAATAATATAAGCCTCCTGCAGCCATTTCGACCAGTTCATGTTCAGGAATTCTAGTAAAACACCTAGATTTTAAGACCTTAAACATATTCAAATAATCCTCCATTGACTCAGACGACCTCCTCTTGATTGAGGATAACTCTTTCAAACTTATCTTAGGCTGACCAGCATAAAATTGCTCATGAAATATACTATCGAGTTGTTCCCAAGTGCGTATCAAATTTGGAGTCAATTTCGTAAACCAAGTAAAAGCATTTTTGGTCAATGAATTAGGAAAATATCTTAATTTTAAACCCTTATCATTGACGATATCGCAAACTTCTGTTTCGAACCTGGCGATGTGTTCAATGGTCGACTCTTTGGCATCAACAGCAAACTTGGTGAATTTAGGTACCTTACGCCCCCTAGGTAATTTTTCCTGTCGAATATAATCAGGAAAGGGAGACAAATGATTAGGCCTCCGAAGGCCAACATTTACCCCAGATCGTGTTAACACCTCTTCTACTACATTCACTATGTTATTACACCCAACAGTGGCATTTCTTAACAATTGATCAACATCTTGGTTCCTCCTAACTACGAATGGCCTAGGTTCATATTGTTCAACTGATTCTTCCTCTTCATAAGTGGGTACACTCTTCGAGGCCTAAAAGGGTGCTCATTGTTGCCTCCCTCTAGTTCTTCAAAAAATATTAATGGCTTGTAGCGCATTTGCGTTTGTTGGACCCCTAATGAGTTGATAAATCTGCCTATTTGGTCAACCACGGGATTGAGAGAAACTCTCATTTGTTGAGTTAAGACATTTACTAACTTTAAATTACTCTCATCCTTCTATTGTCTTAAAGCCATGATAGAAGTAGTATTCAAAGATGGTGTCAACTGAGGGATATAACCAACACCACCTGGTCAACCATCTGGGACATAACTTCCTTGGTTTCCAGTGGCCACTGTATTTTCTGTATATGTGGACGGGCTCTACTGTAACCCAGCCATCATGGAATAAGGAATACCATATTGATACGGGACAAATGATGACCATGGACCCCCTGGAAAGAGTGGTCAATTTGGGTCGAATGGTGATATCCCATGCATAGTTTTTGTCATCGTGACTGTTGTCACTAAACCATGAACAACGGTCGATCTCAAAGGAGATAAAATCGTTGCTCTTTGAGTTGTGGCACTCACTGGTATGACATCTACATTTTGTGTAGAAATCTGTGTATGTGCAGTATTTGTGTCAGAGTGTGGCATTTTAGACTTCAACAAATGTTTATCACTTCTTAAATTCATACACACACCAACTAAACTACAAGAAACTTTGCAAAACCAAACATAAATACGAAATTATTAGCACAGTCCCATTGGGCGTGCCAATTTTTTTACCTCTGGTTTTGGTAAACAACGTTGGTTTCTTAACAAAAAGTTTACTGGTGAGATTAACCAGGGAATCTCAATATTGTGCTTCAGTTTTTTAGTGTTTTCACAAAGTATGTTCAAACATATTCGTTCGAATAGTGCCAAACGAGTTTATAAGCAATAAAGAAAGACTTGTAAAATAAAATAAAAGGCATTTTAAACTGTAGATATAAATGACATAACATCAAAAAAGTTGAAAATAGGTTGATTCAAATGTTCATTGCCCTATCTTGACTCATTTCTCTTGTTCACTTGGGTACTCTGACTGACTAGCGTATAGGAATGTGAAAGTTTGAACCCATTACACTATGCACTAAAGTTTGATCCCACATTCTCCATTCCTGCTATCGAACCCCCATTCTCTATTCATAACACTTTGATTTTCTAGTTATGCACTCTTTGGGCTTTTTAACGTTCATGGGCCCAATACATTCCTCATGAGGCCTCTTTCTGGTCGACTGCGTCCACAAGCCCAATTGACTACTTATGAAATCTCTCCCGGTCAACTGCTTTTGTGGTCGACTTATCATAATTCAAAGTTATCAAAGCACCTTTTTAGATTTTGGTTGGATTAATCAGTGTGAAAAATCCTAGTCAATGGACAGCCAATAACATTTTGATTCTAAATTGATTCAATCAATCTTCTACAGTCGTTATGAAGGGACCGTGTTTTAAAGAATTTGAACTGTGATACAACACGAACCGCAATAACATGAAATTCGAACAATAATGGAAAGTGATCAGACCTAACTTTAGAGAGGGCAGAAACCGAAATTTGATTGCAAACATCGAACCAAAGTTGACACCCAATGTACCTGTTGAGCCATCTTTCTATAGAAAAGGGATAGTCTTTTTTATTGGACCATGTGAATTTTACACCAAAAATGGGAATATGAATGAGATTACGAGCATCAGACCACTTCTTGAAATCAGCCATTGGACTTCGAGCAAGTTTGTTTCTACCACGATGCTCATGAGCACCTATAATAGCATTAAATTCTCTGATAGAGGACCACAGAAGAGTATTCAAAGATTGTAGGTTGTTGAGATCAAACCAAAGTTCACGCTGTTTGATGAGTTTGGTGGAGGCATACACACCAGCACAGACCAACAAACAATTTCCCAACACAAAAGTAAAAGCAGCAAATTGATCAAATGGAGAGATGGTGGTTAGTGAGAAATCCATATTACAAAGGCACCACAAAGAAGGCAGGTTCTTATTATTGAAAATAAAGAGCTTAAATCCTAAACGATGAAACCAATTATTTGGGAGTTTTGAGAAATCCATTTTAAGTTCCGCAATAAAAATGAAATCAGGACGATGCAACTTAATAAGTCTCTTCAGGGCTAACCTAGAAGGAGAATTAGCCACACCTCTAATACTCCAATAGAGGCTCTTCATAATGAAAGTTATTTAAGTCCTACTTGGGACCTGGTAGTACACTACTGCTTTTTCCTAGCAGATTGTTTCTTCTTAAGATTATAAATTTCTAAAGTAAAAACACTGTCATTTAGAATGGTGTCCTCACCTAATTCCGCTAAATTAGCCCACGAATTATTGAGAAAAACGGCATCCCTTACAGGAAATTCTTTACCATTTGCATCTTGTGTAGCATCCATAAAAGTTGACAATTGAGAATTCGACTCTGCAGTTGGATGTGAAACAAAACTATAAGGGTTGTGAGGGATCAAGCTCGACTCCACATTGAATGTTCATATCAGTAGCAGCAGGTATATACTCCAATATTGGACCATCATCTCTACTCTCACCGGAATTAGGAGTGTGATTGGCATCATCAATGACAAGAACTAAAGGATCAACCAAAGGTTTTGCAGGAGGCTTTGGCATGTAATTAACTTTAGATTTTGGAATTTGTTGAGTTGTGGTTTTCTTTAAAAACTTACAATTTTGCACATCATGTCCCGATCTCTTACAGTGGAAGCAAAATTCAGGTAAATTTTCATATTCGATATCAGAGAAAAATGCAAACCCTTCGGGTTCAACAAAGACATTATAGTTTATTGGTTGAGTTAAATTCATATCAATCAGAACATGAATGAATTGACTGAAAGTTCTATCAATGTTGGATTTTAAAGAGGCAGCATCAATACAAATAGGCGTTCCCACACAACTGGCTATGATGAAAAGGATTCGGGGCCTCCAGTATTCCCTATATAACCCAAAAAACCTAACCCAAGCCAGATAAAATGTATTGTGCTGTGAAGATGGGTTGAAGTCCTTCGACTAAGACAAAAATTTAGCGATCCAAGGCTTAAGCTAATAGCACCAGAAGCTCTAAATCTTAAAATGTCTTCTACATTAGAGAAAGTGAACTCGTAATACCCTTTTCCTAAGGACAACTGTGATACGATGGGAGAAATGACTTGAGTGTTTTGAGTTTTATCGCAACTGTTGCGGATAGTAAGAGTCGCCATCGACTTTTCTTTTATCCAATAAAGGAAAGGGTGAAAAGAAAAGGAAAGACCTTTTGAGAATTTTCTTGAGTTCGGGGGGGTAGGTTTTGAAAAGGGAAGGTGTTAGCACCCTTTTCATCTGTAGTTATCTACGGGCTATTAGTTACTAGATCACTTTGAAATTCTTTATAAATGTGTTTGTGTTTGGTGTAAGTTTGAAAATACTTTGAAAACGCCTTTGTTTTGGCAAACTATGAAATGATTCTCGTTTTGGTGAGAATGTATACAAAGTGTTGGTTTTGAAAATAGTTCGAGGAGATGTTTATTTTTGGAAAGATGTTTTAAAAGTGTGAATGTGGAAATGGTTTTAGTTTGTGAGAAAGCAACTATGCGCGTTCTACGTACTCAAAAACTCTTAGTTCTTTTCCTCCTTTAGATAGTGTTATCTTACCATTAGTTAGTAAGAAACCATATTATTGGATGTGATGGAACATGCGTGGGTCGTCGTACAGTCATAAAAGGTAACATTGTAGGATACCTTAGCAATTTGTCATAAGGGTCTAAGATCGTTTACCGAAGGCAATATCAAAGGGTCATTGAGGGACTACGATCTTGTATTCGAGGGTCTTTGCTAAAGTATCCCACGTTCGAGGGACATGACTGTTTTATTCTAAGGCAACAAGTGTGGGTTAACCTTAGAGGTGCAAGTGTGCAAAGTGTTTTTACTTTCATGCATTTATCTTTAATTAGGGTTGTCTACTTATTGATTTTATGTCTTGCCATACAAATCCTAATTACTAGCAATAATATGGAAAGCGATAAATTGCGGAAATTTAAAGTCTTACGCTATTACAATACTTGAAGGGATGGGGGTAAAAATTATAAATGAGGATGAAAGCAATTAAAATCTAATTACTATTATAAACATATTGAATAATGCCAAATAAAATGTACAAGAATATAAAGATAATGTGAAAGAAAAATGTTTTTTATGTTTTTTTTGTAAGAAAAATGTTTTAACCTAATTAATCAAATTGAAAAGAAATTAATAATAATTATAAAGTCTAAATTAACTAATTTAATTGTAACAAAGTTAAAACCTAAGTCTAAATTGATTAAGAAAATAAATTAATTTATTAAGAAAATATGTTTGGGTCTTTTTATTTAAAGGAAATAAAACTAAAGTGAAAATAAAAAATAACAATTTTAGTCTGAGTATTTAATAAAAAATATAGTTTTGTATTTTTTAATTTAAATAATAAATAATAATAATAATAATAGTAATAATAATATTTAAAATAAAAGAAAATAAAATAAAAATAAAATATAAATTAAGGGTCATGGGGTTTGAAAAGTAGTGAGTGAGGTTTCATAGTAAAAAGGTTTTTGTTTTGGGCCCAAACAGCCTTTTTGTGATCAGAAATAAAACCAAAATAAACTAAAATGTTGGGCTGCATGGTAAAAATGAAATGAAGGGTGAGAGAAAGAAAAAAAGAAAGGCCCAATATCTGGATGGCCCAGACGCATTTTTTGAACAAAAAGAAACAAGAAAAATATTGTAAAAATGACAAAAGTTCTCGATGGGGCTCGAACCCAGGACCTTCTATAGGTATACCTTACGTGCGCGCTCTCTACCACTGGGGTTGCTATACATCCATTCATTTATACACAAGCCACATAATTATATTTTAAAACAAGTCCTAAACACATTGTCTTCTTCTTCCTCGCGCCAGCATCCATGGACAAGATTTTCAAATTTTATATCTTGCTCATTTCTCAACTATTCTCAAAAGTGTAAACATCAAACTTGTTAGAAATTTCACCACGATTCCAAATATGTAAACAAATTAATCTAACTCTCAAAGATGAAGATAAATTTTATTGGTACCGAATTCTGACCTAAATATTTCAGAAAGTTCAAAACTAAAATTCACACTACTCAGGCAATATAAATGAATTTTGAGGACATGGTCAGTTTCAGAGCTATGATATCTACATTTTATCTTCACAAATCAGAATCAAATGATGCTTGTATGAAGAGTTGAAAGTTCAGAAAACTTACCTTGTGAGTGGATATTATGTTTTGAGTTAGAGCTCACTTCAAGGTGTTGTAATGATCTGGTTATCTTCCTTGAACCTCCAGGAAATTATTCCAAAAGTTACTTTAGATTGAGAGTGGTTGAATCATGCTAGAGATGTCCAAGTGCAAGGTTCTTTTTTTGAAAATGGAATATGGTGAAGATGGAGTTACAATTGTGTAACAGGTGTTGGGATGGCTTCTATATGTGTTATAGAAGCTTGGTGAATGATAGAAATGGAAAACGCACGAGTAGTTTATGAGATTGATGTTCAATGGTAGAAATGACACAACAATAGTGTTTTTAGAGCAATTTATGGTTTGAGGGAGTTGTATGGAGTTTTAAACTTCTAATTTTGTGTCCTTGGCTTGTATATGATGGCTCAAATTATAGGAGAGGTTTTGGAAACTTGAAATGATCAGAAAACCAAAATCCCATGTTATGGCTCTTTGGCTTGTTTTTGAAGCAAGCTTGATACATATTGTCCTAATGCATAGTACAAGGGTTTGTAGAGTAGTTGAGGGATTTAAGCATGCTTGTTTTGACTTTATAAATGAAGTGTGTGCAGAAGAAATAAGTTAGAGGCTCAATGCATTGACTTTTTGCAATAAAGCTTGCTTTTCCAAAATGGAAGTGGTAGCTTTCTTCCTAAAATGGATTAATCACTTGGATAATGGCTTAAATGCTTGTATCAAAGCTCTAACAGTTGTGTAAACATTTAATTATTGATTGAAATGTAAGTTAGAAGCTTGCAAAGTGAGATTATGAAGCATAGGTTTGAGATTTGGTTGAATGTTCATTATCAAAATGACCTAAAAATCAAGAATGAAACCTCAATTCTTCTCTTCGATTCTCTTTGCTCGAGCATGATCTCTTCAAGTTCTTGGACATTTTAGAAAGCTTGAAACATTTTATACAATCTTCATGTTGACCATTTTGATAGAATCATTTTGGAGCTTGGTGAAAATTGGCAAAGAAGTTAGGACAAAAATTTGTCTAAACTAGGTCAAAATTTCACTAAGTGTTTAAGAAAAAGTGCATGACTTTATGGGCCTATAACTTAAAATCTAAGAATATTTTGGACATGAGCCCTGAAATACAAAGTTGTAGATTTCATCAAGATCTACAACTTTCATGTTGAAAGTTTTCTTTGAATCATCTTCCATCTTGGTGAAAAATGGGCATGAAGTAGTGAAGTTATCATGTACAAAAACACTTAGAATAATTTCCAAGTCTTGAAAAGTTTGACTTTTTAAATTGACTTTTGACTTTCTTGATTTATTGATGATCAAGCTTCATATTTTTGAATTTCTTGAAGAATTGTGATCTTTGAAACTCAATTTTGACCGAAAAATCAAAGTTTGACTTTTGGTATATCATATGACTTTTTCAGCAGTTGACTAAATTTCATCTATCAGTTGTTTGATCTTGAGGGATGAATTGAATCATACAATTAGGTAAAAATGATGTAACTTAATCCTTGAAATCATTTTCCAAACTAATAAGTCATGTATTAGGTCAAAAGTCAAAAATCAGTCATTCTAATCAAAAACCCTAATTTTGACCATTTTACCCTTTTGATGAATTAAACATTTTCCATGAGGAATTTTGATCCAAACTTGATCGATTGATGAATATGACTTTAAAATGTTGATCTTGGTCAAAAATATTGAAGTTTGACTGTAAGTTGACTACAATTGGCTTTTTAACCAATACAGTTGATTTTTCAATCATCTGATCAATTGATTGAGCAAAATTTTGATTCAAAACTTGAAACTTGACATGAGTATTCTTGGAGGTCTATAATGATCCATGAAAGTAATTTGAGGCATTAGAAATCCAATTGTCCTTGTGAAAATCAAAACCCTAATTTGGGGCATCAGTGTTTAGGAGGTGGTTTGACCTAGTCAACACTTGTGCAAACTTGAGCCATTGAAGATCTTATGAGAAATGTCTTGAGAAAAGAGAGGGAAAATTTTGGGGAACAACAGCTTCCCCTGTTCAATTTTCTTAAACCTGAAGAGTTAGATTGGCGGGTCTGTCATTCATAACTTGAAGGTGGAAGATGATTGAACACTAGAGAGTCCAGAAATTTGCACTCGCACAAAATAATGATGTTGGTTGATTGTGTCGGGAATGGGCTTATAGATGCCATTTGGAGAGGTGATAAAGAGTTATCGGAGATGGGCTTATAGATTCCATCCAAAGTGACTGCTGGTAAGTATAAAGCTTGACTGTGACTATTATTTTAATGTATACTGGAAGGAATCTTGTGGCAACTACTGCTTCAGTAGGTAATGAAGGAATCTATGATGACTACTACTTCAACAGCTAATGAAGGAATCTCTGACGACTACTACTTCAACAAGTAATGAAGGAATCTCTGACGACTACTACTTCAATAGGTAATGAAGGAATCTCTGACGACTACTACTTTAACAGGTAATGAAGGAATCTCTGACCACTACTACTTCAACAGGTAATGAAGGAATCTCTAATGACTACTACTTCAACAGGTAATGAAGGAATCTCTGACGACTACTACTTCAACAAGTAATGAAGGAATCTCTGACGACTACTACTTCAACAGCTAATGAAGGAATTTCTGATGACTACTACTTCAACAGGTAATGAAGGAATCTCTGACGACTAGCACTTCAATAGGTAATGAAGGAATCTTTGATGACTACTACTTCAACATGTACTAGAAAGAATCCAAGATTGATTTTGTCTCGGAGAAGTTTACAGATAGTTGATGATATCCATCCGTAGACTGATCTTTTTCTGAAAAGGTAAAGAGTTAGTTGTATGCAATGCCATGGTGTATGAAACGCATTGCTTAATGATGTTCTAAAAAATGAGATTATGATATATGTTTCGTATGCATATGTCATGATGCATGAATGTTATTGAAATGTATCTTAGTCTGGAAGATAAATCACTGACTATCATTGGGGAGTTTTGGGAAGCTAAGTCTCGAACTACCGCTAGAGACGAAGAGTATGTGTATCTTCAACCTTTTTTAGAATGCTTCCGTTGGGAATTCCTATTTGTTGTTAGAGGAAACTCTGCATGGAATGTTGGCTTCTTCTTGGTGAGTATAATTCAGGAGCTTTAGTTGACCATTACTCTACTGGGGAAGTGAATTCTTCTTGGGAAGAACTTTTGTAAAGTTTCTTTTCTGGTTTTGGAAAACTAGGGTGGGGAAGAGAATTTCAAGGAAGTATGTCAATTGGAACTCTGGATGTGGGGATACTTTTATTGAAGCAACTCTGTGGGGATATCCCAAATCCCTAAGCAAATTCTTATTACTATTCTTGTGCATACATTTTTTTACAATTAATCATGTTAATGTGTATATGTTCATTCAATTTTAGTCATTGGACATTTTTGCACTCAAAACGGGGAAAAAAACAAAAAGTTTGCACTTCAAAGTATATCTGTATTGATAATCTACCTATAAACAGGCATTTTTTGTACAGGGAGACAGAAATCTTAGTAAGAGGAAGTCGTCGAAAAAATGAAAAGGATACAAAGTGAGAACAAAAATTGTATAGCCATGTGGAAGTGATCTCATTCGGTTCCAACTTCGCTATTGCCCATATGTCTTTGAACATCATCCCTTGTTGTTGAAAGAAGTTTATTGAATTGATCTTGTACCATTTAAACTTTGACCTTGGTAATAAAAATCGGCTGTAGTGATCCAACGGAACATAGTCATACGCTTTAATCCTTAACTTTTTCCTGGACCTCCCTTTCAGGTTTTCAGTCCACCAGGATGCCCCTTTTTTACTCAAGCCGCCCTTTCAGGTTTTCGACTTGTCGGGTGTATTAATATTTTGTATATATCCCTAATTTTTGCCCAAACTTTTATGGTTTTTCGGGATGCCCTTATTTTTGCCTAGGTATGTCAACCTAGCGGGTCATTCTTATCAATGGTTTGTTTTGACTATGTCCGCGTTCACAGGATGTGGAAAATCTTCATCGTCCATAATGGTTAACATCATAGCGCCGCCAGAGAATACTTTCTTGACAACAAATGGCCCTTCGTAAGTGGGAGTCCATTTGCGCCTGGGATCTCCTTATGGTAAAATGATGTGCATTATTACTAAGTCGCCAGCCTGGTATACTCGAGGTTTGAACTTCTTATTTAATGCCTTGATCATACGCTTTTGATACATTTGACCATGACAAACAGCAGTCAGTTGATAACGAGAAATCATATCATATGATTACTACGCTTTCTACCGATTTTATAATACATTAAGTCGTCTAACTCCCGATTATTCCGAGTTTTTATGTCTTTTCACAGGTATAACATTTGTCAACTCAAGACAATGAAAAAAGGACCACATGAAGAAAGCTAAACAAGAAACAGAAGAGAAAAGAACAAAATCTCAGATTTTGCACCTGTGACGACCGTCACACCCTGTGACGATCGTCACGCCTCCCCAACTAGAAAGAATGCTCGTCACACATCGTTGACGAGCGTAATGCGCTATTTAAGCGCATTACGACCGTCACCCACCTGTGACGACTGTCACACGCGTAAAGAGGAACATTATGAATTGGTGGAGACATGGGCAACGTGAGGCAGAATCCTTCTCCAATATTTCCTCCACTCAGTAACCATGCATCCTATTTCCACGCCACTCAAGCCTCTTCCAAGATTTTTCTCAACTGCAATATTTTCTCCTATATATATGTGGTAGTGCAAAGGGATGAGGGTCGAAGAATTTTTCCAGAGACCAAAATTGTTGCTTTTCTACATTAAACTATATTATTTATTTTTGAACCATTTTCTACGTACTGTAATTCCTACTTCCAGTATTATTTCAAGCTTTAGTTTTTAGGTGTTAATTCTTCATTCAAGAATTAACACAATTTATTTAATTCAATCAAGCTGCAAGGAATATTGTAACATCCAAGATTACCATAGCAACATTATTTCCAGGTTTTTTATGCAATTAATATTTATTCATTCTTGTATTATGTCGTTTATTTTTATGAATATTATTTTAAATTGCATAGTTATTAAATATATTATGTCCGGCTAAATTAATTGTATCGGTATGTGACTCCTAAGTACCGAAGGAATTCAGTGATACCTTGGCTAAAAACATTTATAAAATAATTTCTGGTTTCCAATTTCCATGTTTAATTTAACTACCCTTGTCACGAGAGTGAGAGGATAATTAACACGATTTTGCCACGAGAGTGGGAAATTAATTAAGGCAAGAACCTGCATGCGAGAGCTGGGGTTCAACCCAGATAGTGGTAACGAAACATTAATTTTTAAATACACGAGAGTGTTTTAATAAATTAATTAAACTCAAATTTTTTTCAAAAAGTGTTATTAAATTTAAAGTGAATCCACTAGGTTTAGTAGCATGACTTATTTCATGAACACGAGAGTGTATGTCTCGGATTTTTAAACAATCCGTTTTTACCGAAATACTTTATATGCCAAGCGATTCGCCGAATTCTCGAAGTCCGACTATCACATACCGGTATAGCTATTACTATTATTTTTAATTAAACTATTTCCCCCCCTAAAACCAAATATTCATCGCTTAGTTAAACAACTGTAGCATTAGATCGTACGCGATTGATCCTCAGTCTCTGTGGGTTCGATAATCTTTTAAAACTAGAACGACTAAACTGTATACTTGCAGTTAGTATCCCAATAGACTCATAAAGTCCCGATCAAGTTTTTGGCACCGTTGCCGGGGAGTGATTAATCAATTAAGTACGATCCTTTTGTTGCACGTTTAGACTAGGCAACAGAAACCCTCTTTCGATTTGTATGCCAAATACTCACTCCCGAAGCGAGTCTTTGCATCTACGAATCTTGTCCCAATTACTATGTATCACCCAATTTTTTTCTACAACCCCCACTCTGAGTATTTCGAGGAATCACAAGAATTCCATAAATCCGACATCGAAATACTATTGGAGAATTTCAATGCATCACAGACTCATTCTCACCCGAATTACCTTTCCAACCACCAATCCCAACATTTTGAGGAATCACAAGAATATTATAATTCCAACCAAACTTATCCTCAACCAAATTTCCCTACAATCACTACACCCAATATTTCGAGGAGACGCAAGTATCCTATAAATCTGACCTCGAAATATTAATGGGAAATTTTAATGAAATATCAATGATAACAAAGCGCTTTACGGAAACACAAAATGCGACTCTAACTCAATTTGAAGAATCAGAAGAATCACATGATTTCAACTTCGAAACATCAATGGAGGATTCCGACGCGACGCTAATTCACTCTAGGTTAGAATCTCTGATGGAGCACTTTGTAGAGACACAAACTGTCCAGAACGAAGAGTTTAGAAAGCAAAGTCTTCAAAACAGTGAAAACCTTAGGCAACTAACCACTGTGGTTGACTCGCTCGCGACCCACAACATAGCCTTAGAGACCCAAATCTCCCAGCTTGAACAAAACCCTCTAGGACCCTTCCCTGAGGAAAAATTGGATGTTGTAACAACCATTAGTGAAAAACAAGTTGAAAATCCTAAGGAGAGCGATAATGAGGTTGAGGAGAGTGATAATGAGTTTGAGGAGAGTGATGATGTGGATGAGGAGAGTTCAGACGAGAAAAGAGTAAAGATTGAGAAAAATCCTCCAACACCATATAAAAGGGAGGTTGTAGAAGAGGTAGAGAAGGAAGAACCTATTGTTGTTCCTCATCCATATACCCCACTGATTCCTTTCTCGAAAAGTTTTATGGAAGCTCATATAGACTCCAAATCTAAAACGTATATGGAAGTATTAGAAAATATCCATACTAATGCACCCTTGTTTGAAGTCTTGCATAAAAAGAGAAAATTAGAGGACCATAAAACTAGGGATACTATAAGCGTTAAGAGGGTAAGGTTAACCTTTGAGGTGGTGGATGAAATCACTAAGCCCAAAATTGAAAAGTTGATACTTAGGATAGATCCAG
The DNA here is from genome assembly GCA_948472305.1 of Vicia faba. NCBI lineage: Eukaryota > Viridiplantae > Streptophyta > Magnoliopsida > Fabales > Fabaceae > Vicia > Vicia faba. The sequence continues at coordinate 1,157,077,777 of OX451738.1, read as the reverse complement.
AACCACCACCACAAGTTCAGAAGAATGAACCACCCCACAGAAGAAAGAAAAGAAAAGGTGAGGGATATGTGAGATGGCTTGATAAGTGGCCATGGAAAATGATGACTACTAAAAGTTCAACTGAGGAGTCATCCTCGAGAGAACAACCATGAGTGCTTGCACTCCTGAGCCATCGAGCTATCGACGTTAAACAAAGCACTGCGTGGGAGGCAACCCACCTATTTGTTTTTGTTATTATTTCCGTTTGTTTTTATTTTTTATTTTTGATTTTATTTTCCGTTTCTACATTTATTTCTTTTAAAGCCTTATTTTCATTATTTTCTTTTTCATTTTTTCTAAAAAAAATTTATACAACTGCTACTGATTTTCAATCAACTTTACAGGTTTTCTGAAAAAGTCTTTTTCTATCCTACCTTCTCCCCTGATTTGCTTCCCTCCCTTTACTATATACTATGGAAACCATTTTTAGAGGCAGGAACCAAATGAGGAGGTTTGAGGAATTATCACACCGAAATATTGGTATGACCTTATATTATGATGAACCAACAATGGACACTTTAGGCATTAAGGATAGTGTCCATTATTTGTTTAGCCAGCTGGGGTGGGAAAAAGCCCACATTAAATCTAGGTTTGTTACATACCGCGAGCTTACCCTTGAATTTCTGAGCTCCTTAGTTCATATACCCGAGCGCGGTTTTGGAACTAGAAAGGGATTTATAGCCTTCAGGTTATTTGGTATTGAATTTTCTTACACCCATAGAGAATTAGCCGACCTTCTAGGATTCCCTAGCGGACCTTTTGCTTTTTCTGCCACCCAAGCAGAGTTAATGGATTTTGAGCTAGACTATTTTTGGGGGACTTTAACCGGAAATTACCACCCTGAGCCGGATAGCATGGATAATAATGAAATACACAACCCCGCTATCCGCTATTTCCATAAGATTCTAGCACATACCATTTTCGGCAAAGAGCAGAACCGCACTGTCGTATCTAAAGATGAGATTTTTTGCTACAGTGTATGACCCAGGGCCGACCTATAAATGCAGTGCCATTCTTAATGCAGACCTTTTCCCGCATTGCTGAGAACCCTAGTGAGTCGATCATCATAGGAGGCCTTGTTACCATGATTGCTAACGCCCTCGGACTTGGATACCAGCTACATAGGTGTACACAATTCAGTTCAATCCGCCCTATGAACATTGATTTTTGTTTCCACCTACGAATAATAGGTAACGTAGGTCCTGCACCCTTCGATTACTTGATAAGGGACGAAGTAGTCACGGTATTTACACTTCCTAACCATGCCAAAACAAGTGCCCACAATCGCGACAATTGGTTGTATGAGCTTAACCCTTACGACCATCCTTTGACACCTGAGACACCCCAATCCTACCAAGTTTATGATACCACTATGTCTGATGAGAGTGACCCCGAGATCCCTCCTGGTTACCATGATGGTAACAACATCGTAGAGGAAGTTGATGCCCCTGCAATAACAAAAGGGGAATATGCTGAAAATTTGAATAAAATCTTTTCTACGCTGGACATTTACCAGACGGACATCAATGGAATCAAGAACGAGTTGAAGAGTATGCGTATGGATGTGATAGGCTTAACTGATATTACTGTGGAGCAGTTTTATCACATACATGCAGCTTTCGAAGACTTGAAGACGCGACTGGGATGAAGCAGCAGAATCAACACTTATTTTTACCTTGTGTTTTATGTTTCTAGGTAGTTTATGATTTCATTTTAAACAAGTTTACTCTTTACAGTTTTTACAGTTCTGTTAGAAACATATATTTATTTCAAATTCAGTTTATTTTCATTTTATTTCATTTTCAGTTTATTTTCATTTTCATTAAATTTACTGTGTGTTACATCTTATATTATATTCCCTTACCATATTATCATTTTGCAAAATTTTGCTATACGATGTATGTTGGAAATACTCTGCATGTATTGAATTATTGTGTTATAATGTTTTAGAATTATACTGTTTCGTCCATTTCATAAATATGATTCTTTGCACCCGTAACGATCGTAACGTCCCCATGACGAGCGTAACACGCGTTTCACCGTGTTACGCCTGTCCGCCCATTGTGACGGTCATCACGCGCGCCCAATAGCAGATTCTGCTATTATAGAAGCCCTTCCACTTTCCATTCATTCTTCCCTTTTTTCCCAAATCCGTAACAGTATCCATTCAAATTTTCTCTCAAATTCCAACACTTAAACTCCATCAACCCACTACTCAATCCACATTCCAAACCATTTTCACGATTAAATATTTTGCATGCACTATGACCAACAACCAGCAAAATCAAATGAGTGCAGCGCTTGAAAGAAGACAGCAGGAGCAATATGAGTATCTATGTGCTCAAAACACTCAGATCTTGACTGGACAGCAGAGCATGAATGAGAGGTTGGATGAGGCCCTGTCAGAGCTCAATGCCTTAAGGCTGGACGTCAGCACCCTTGGTTTCCAGGATACTGATACAGAAGCAACTCCTACCAGACGCTCTCGCACCAGGAGTAGAGGACGTGGTCACCAGTAGTTTTTCTTTATTTTCTATGTAGTTTATTATTTTTTCTGTTTCATTTCCTTTCCGTTTGTTTTTGTCATTGTACTTCCCCGCCTATATACCGCAACATTGAGGACAATGTCGGATTTAGTGTGGGAGAGGTACCTTTCCATCTTTTATAAACTAGTAAATTTTTACGATATGTCTCGATTCAAATTCTTCGCTTTATTTAGTCATACCGAAAAAATTTTATCTTCGCATTAGCCCGACATACCTATTTTAACGAAATCCCAGTTGAGGAAGCCGAAAACGACATAACAAGATCGATACGGTTATGACACCGTAGACTTCCTACTTACGCGATCCGTTTCAATAACCATTATACCGATATCTGGATTTTTAAGTTCTAGAGTAACCCCTAGTAGTTTATACTAGCAGTCAGCACCGTCTTGACACAAACCACGTGGAGAATCGATGAATATAAGTGTTTGATGCCTGATTCTAAAAATATCCTTCCTATCTCGCTGCTAAAAGAAAAGAAATTTTGTGCACCAAAATATACGGTCACATATAAGAGCTGAGCAAATAATGAAGGAATCCAGTGTTGGTTGGTTCAGAGGTATCTGGTTCTGAACTCGGTAGGGTGTGCTACGGCCCGATCCCCCACAACCTCCAATTTGGATAACATATGTAGGGTTGCCACATTCATGTACCAGACCCCATGCTAAAAGGATCAAAGTCACTAACCGGTTACTCCACTACGTGCGTGCTAAGACAAAGGGCTTAATGTGATTGCGCCAGAACGAAACCGGGTGAAATAGATACGAGGAACTCTGGGCAGAATTATAACGGAACTGTTGGATAGCTCGTTTGAAATGGAAGCCTATGACTAAGCTTATTGCTTGTGTCATTAGCGTATCTTTAGTGTTTCACTCAAGTATTGGCCGAACCGACGAGGATTTCCCGAAATTGATTTAAAAATCCAAGGTATGTCATGCATATGCGCTTGACAAAACTTGTCCGACCTTTTGAATGACTATTTGCTTGAGGACAAGCAAAGGTTTAAGTATGGGGGAATTTGATAACAAGAAATCATATCATATAATTACTACGCTTTCTACCGATTTTATAATACATTGAGTCGTCTAACTCCCGATTATTCCGAGTTTTTATGTCTTTTCACAGGTATAACATTTGTCAACTCAAGACAATGAAAAAAGGACCACATGAAGAAAGCTAAACAAGAAACAGAAGAGAAAAGAACAAAATCTCAGATTTTGCACCTGTGACGACCGTCACACCCTGTGACGACCGTCACGCCTCCCCAACTAGAAAGAACGCTCATCACACATTGTTGACGAGCGTAATGCGCTATTTAAGCGCATTACGACCGTCACCCACCTGTGACGACCGTCACGCGCGTAAAGAGGAACGTTATGAATTGGTGGAGACGTGGGCAACGTGAGGCAGAATCCTTCTCCAATATTTCCTCCACTCAGTAACCATGCATCCTATTTTCACGCCACTCAAGCCTCTTCCAAGATTTTCTCAACTGCAATATTTTCTCCTATATATATGTGGTAGTGCAAAGGGATGAGGGTCGAAGAATTTTTCCAGAGACCAAAATTGCTGCTTTTCTACATTAAACTATATTATTTATTTTTGAACCATTTTCTACGTACTGTAATTCCTACTTCCAGTATTATTTCAAGCTTTAGTTTTTAGGTGTTAATTCTTCATTCAAGAATTAACACAATTTATTTAATTCAATCAAGCTGCAAGGAATATTGTAACATCCAAGATTACCATAGCAACATTATTTCCAGGTTTTTTATGCAATTAATATTTATTCATTCTTGTATTATGTCGTTTATTTTTATGAATATTATTTTAAATTGCATAGTTATTAAATATATTATGTCCGGCTAAATTAATTGTACCGGTATGTGACTCCTAAGTACCGAAGGAATTCAGTGATACCTTGGCTAAAAACATTTATAAAATAATTTTTGTTTTCCAATTTCCATGTTTAATTTAACTACCCTTGTCACGAGAGTGAGAGGATAATTAACACGATTTTGCCACGAGAGTGGTAAATTAATTAAGGCAAGAACCTGCATGCGAGAGCTGGGGTTCAACCCAGATAGTGGTAACGAAACATTAATTTTTAAATACACGAGAGTGTTTTAATAAATTAATTAAACTCAAATTTTTTTCAAAAAGTGTTATTAAATTTAAAGTGAATCCACTAGGTTTAGTAGCATGACTTATTTCATGAACACGAGAGCGTATGTCTCGGATTTTTAAACAATCCGTTTTTACCGAAATACTTTATATGCCAAGCGATTCGCCGAATTCTCGAAGTCCGACTATCACATACCGGTATAGCTATTACTATTATTTTTAATTAAACTATTTCCCCCCCTAAAACCAAATATTCATCGCTTAGTTAAACAACTGTAGCATTAGATCGTACGCGATTGATCCTCAGTCTCTGTGGGTTCGATAATCTTTTAAAACTAGAACAACTAAACTGTATACTTGCAGTTAGTATCCCAATAGACTCATAAAGTCCGATCATCAGTCTCTTCTCGTTGGTCAAGTTCAACTGATCTAATCTTGTCTGAATCCATTCATCTTCACCTAAGTCTACTTCTTTTATAATCCTCAGAGAAGGAATTTGAACTTCAACAGGCAAGACGACTTCAATGCCATAGACTAAAGAGAATGGGGTTACCCCAGTTGATAATCGTGTTAAGGTAAGATATCCATGAAGAGTGAATGGCAGCATCTCATGTCAGTCTTTATAAGTTACCACCATCTTTTGCATAATATTCTTTATATTATTATTGGCAGCTTCCACTGCACCATTCATCTTAGGTCTGTATGGAGAAGAATTGTGGTGTTTGATTTTGAATTGCGTGTAAAGTTCAGTAATCATGGCATTGTTGAGGTTGGTTCCGTTGTCAGTGATAATCCTTTCAGGGATGTTGTACCGATAGATGAGGTTATGCTTGATAAATTGGGCTACAACATTCTTAGTGACTGAGGCAAATGAAGCAGCTTTGATCCATTTGGTGAAGTAGTCAATGGCAACAAGGATGAAACGATGTCAATTGGAGGTTGTGGGCTTGATTTCTCCAACCATGTCAATGCCCCACATTGCAAATGGCCATGGAGCAGTCATGACGTTCAAGGGTATCAGAGGCACATGAACCTTATCGGCATAGATCTGACACTTATGGAAAGTCCTCGAGTGGTGGTGACAATCAGTTTCCATAGTCGACCAATAGTATCCAGCTCTTGGAATCTTCCTGGCCATAGTGTGTCCACTAGAGTGAGTCCCGAAGATACCTTCATGCATGTCTTCCCTGATCATTTATGCTTCCTTATTGTCCATACAACGGAGCAAAGTAGAATCATGGTTGCACTTGTACAAGATCCCATTGCTTAGGAAGAATTTGGCTGAGAACCTCCGCAGGAATTTCTTGTCGTTGATTGAGGCTCCCTCAGGATATTGTTGTCCTTTAAGATACCTTTTTAATTCATGATACCAAGGCTTCTCCTCATCAGTGTCAATCTCATAACAGAGTGTCGGTTCGTTAAATATTTCTATTGTAATTCTAGGAGCATCATTGTCCTAATTGACCTTGAACATAGACGACATTGTTGCTAAGGTATCTGCCAACTGATTTTATTCCCTCGGTGTGATACGGTGGCAGAACCGACTATTAATACTGGTTTGCGTTTTTTGTTTGCAAAATGTCGCGGTAAGCAAGAGTCGACACTGACTTTTATTTTATCCAATCAGGAAAAGGAAAAAGAACAAAAAAACCTTTTTCGAGAATGTTTCTGAGTACGGGGGGTAGATTATAGAAAGGGAAGGTGTTAGCACCCTTTCTATCCATGGTTTTCCATGGGCACTTAGGTACTTACTCATTTTGAAAATTGCTTGTGTGTGTTTTGAAAAAAATTTGTTTAACTTTGTGATAACCCTTGTATCGGTCCTCAAGAGTGTAATGAAGTGTTTTTGAAAACTTTAGTTTAAAAAGAGTTTTGAAAGTGTAGGGTGTAAAAATGATGTTTGAGCAAGTACCTAACAATTATCTACCTACTCGAAAAAAGTTTTTCTTTTCCTCCTATCCTTTAGACCGTGTTATCCTACTATTAGTGAGTAGGTAACCCTAGTCGCTGGATGTTGAGGGACTAACGAAAGGGACAAACGGTCATTAAAGGCAACATGTAAGGATACCTTAGCATTTCGAAGGGACTGTCATCATCTATTCATAGGCAACATCGAGAGACAAGATTATTTCTCGTAGGCAACTCGAGGGACATTAAGGGACTATGATCTTTATGATGATTTTTAGATTGAGGGTCTTTTGCTAAGATATCCCTACGTTCAAGGGATATGACCATTGTTTCCGAGGCAACCAAGTGAGGTATACCCTAGGGGTGCAAATGTGCAGCATTATTTGTTTTCAGATATTTATCTTGTAATTAAGTGATGCTACGTTTAATTAGTTTACCGGTCTTTCCATACAATCCTATTAGTCTAAGCATTGCATAAAATATAGTAGCAGAAGGTAAAGGCGGAAATGCAAACCTAGGCTATTACAGAGCTTTGGGGCAGTTACATAATAATGAAGAGTGCGAAAAAGAAATCCTAAAACTATTACATCCCAGAAGCAATTACATAATTAGAAAAAAATGCGAGAAAAGATAAATCCACCCTATTACATTGATAATGCGACCTATACAGTTTTTCTAGAAATTAAAATGTAAAAGAATAAATAAAAAGAAATTAAGGAAAAATTAAAACCTAAAATTCTAAGTTAATGTTTTTGGTATTTTTTGTAGAAAATAATTTTAAGTTAATTAAAAAACCTAATTCTAACTAATTTTAATAAATAAAAAGTTAATCAACTTAATTTATTAATAAATGAAAAAATCCAAAAATTAAGTTACTAACTAAAACAAAAACCTAATCCTAATTTGTTAAAAAAATGGTTAATTAAAGGATTAATTACAAAGAAAACTTAAAACATAATTGTTTTCCTAATTTGCAGGAAAAAAAGTTAATTAATTAAATTAAGGAGTTAATAAAAAAAAGAGTTAATAATAATTAAAAATTTTAAAACCTAAATTAATTAGGGTTTGTAAAAAAGGTTAAGTTTACCAATTAATAGGGTTTTTGATTTAAATAAAATTAGAGTTTATATGAATTTAGGATTTTTAAGGAAGATATTAAAGAGAAAGAAATGAGGCAAAAAGGGTTAAAAATAAGCAAAAATTATACATATTGCCAAGGATGGGTGTTGAACCAAAAATTAATTTAAAACCTAAAATTAGATTAAAAAAACTTAAAATTAATTATTCGAGTTTATTATGAAAAATCAAAGGTTTGTGAAAAATGTTAAGTTTTATGAAAAAGGTTTTAAACAGAAAGAATGAAAATAGGTAAAATGATAAATAGAAAGGAAGAAAACCAAAACTAATAGAGGTGGATTGAACCCACGCCCTTAACCTTCTCAAGATGTTTGCCTCATCATGCATTGGTGGTTGTTCTGTTTTGGCCTCAGTGTTTTGTAATAATTCTGCATGGGATCCTATCTAAATCTACAGTGTTGAATCTCATGAACACATTAAATAAATTACTATATCATGAAATACAAATAAAACAAATATATGAAATTTTGCAATATTAAAACCGATATGGCATGTATGAATGTTTCTATATCCTCTTGATCATGGAGATCAAACCAGTCTTACCCTTACTGGAGAAGTAGTGAGATATGGGTTTGTAACAATGATGGCTTATTTGTAGTGAGATGAGGGTTTGTAATAAGGATTTCAAGGTTTTTAGGATTCTTGAAAGAATTTGATATTTTGACAGGGTTGTGGCAAATGTTTTTTTCTCATTTGTCGTGTCCTGTTTGTGTAAAATAAGTGAGATTATATAATAGAAATTAGAGAAAAGATATGGGCTTTTAATGTGCAATTGGGCCTCCAATAACCACAAGCAATAGTGCAGATTTTTATTCACTTGAGTCTGTCACGTTCTAGGCTAAATCGCATAGCCTTAAGTGCAATTTTTAAAGTTAAAATTTGAAAACAAAATGTAGTCTACATTGAGAACTAACTCCTGTCCAAAAATGAGCTCAATCGGATAAACGGTGAATTAATTATGAATTTTTGAATTTTCGCCTGGGACATACTTATTTTGGGCTCCAGTGTCAACTCTGACACGTTCTTCAAAAACAAACTGGTATTGATTGGAGCATAACCCGGTCCCGACTTTAGAAGAAAAGTTGTAGATCTCTGAGTCAGTGACCTTGTGTAAAAATATGGACTCGATCCGATAAAAATTGACCGAGTTATGAATTTTCGAAGTTTCGACCCATATGAAATAATATTCAGCATTCAGGATTTTCAGCGCGTCACGCGCACTCTAAGCAAAAAACGAAGGCCTTTTGGATATCGTTCGAACTCAATACCTCATGTGAAAACTTAGCCAACTCAATTTTTGAAATTTTGGCATTGGAACCAGCTCGATAAGATGAAAATTGACCAAGTTATGATTTTCTGAACATGACGCAAATAAACTTCTGTCACAAATTTTGTACGAAAATACCTGATAAATCCACATTTTTGAAGACCTTCTGATTGAAATTGGCTTCCATCCGTGAGAGATGAAAATGTAGATGACGTCAATAAGGAATTTCGGCCATCGTAGCGGGTTCAAAACAAGCCACGATCTTTAAGTTATGAATTTTTTAGTGCATAAAAACTGCACTTTCAGCAAACTTTTTCACCATGTTTCTTTGAGAAAACTCACACATTCGGAGACCTTCTTTAAAGAATTGACTCTTGATTCGAACCTGAATTTGAGAATACATTATCAGAGATATCTTGGCGAAAGAACACCTGAATATGACGCGTCGGGTTGGACTTGTGAATCTTTGAACCCTGAATCATTGCAAAACAGCGAACCGATCTTCAGCACGGAAAATACTCTGAGAACATCCATTGGCGAAATAAACGTCACTTGTAACCTGAAGAAGCTTTCTAAATATACCTTGATTCCATAACCATAAAACCAATGATATGTGTGTATGTAATAATGAAATGTAGGCCAAAAGGTCGAAATAAAGAGGGTAAATTTTGGGGTACAACAGTTGCCCCTGTTCAATCTTCTTAAACCTAAGGATGTAGATTGGTTGTCTTCCTTTCGTAATATGAAGCTGGAAGATGCTTGAACACTAGAGTGCCTAGAAATTTGCACTTGTTTGAGATGGTGCTGGACAGTGTAGGTAGTATCGGGAATGGGCTTACAGATGCCATATGGAGGAGATGACGAAAGGTCACTGGAGATGGGCTTAAAGATGCCATCCGGAAGATATGATGAAGAATCGTCGGGGATGGGCTTGAAGATGCCATCTAGAGGATGTTGATTTCCTGAGATATTCCTTTGATGAGAATTCCTGTTCCTATCGTTGTGGAGGAATCTGCTGAGGAATGTTGGTCTCTGTCTTGGGAGAAATGGAATTTTAGGAACTTCAGTTGTTGTTACTCTACTGGGGAATCATCTCTTAGTCGAGGAGGTGAAAATGAATTGTTATCTGATCGTGCTCCAGGATTTACAGTGATTTACTGAGGGTAATAAGATTAATTGTTATCTGGTCGTGCTCCAGGTTTTAGTGACTTACTGGGGAGATGAGGTTAAACTTGTTATCCGGTTGTGCTCCAGGCTTTGCAATTTCTCAATTCTTATTCGGTCGTGTTCCAGGCTTCAGAAGGAATTAAGTGGTTATCCAGTCACATCCGGGTTTCAACTTGAATTTAAGGCATACTAATATTCGGTCGATTTCCGAGCTTCATAGTAATTGGCCGAGTAAACTTCTATTTGGTCGAATTCCAATCTTTGCAGTACCTCATATTGTTATCTGGTCGTGCTCCAGGCTTCACAGGGTCTCTTTCCGCTATCTGGTCGTGCTCTAGTCTTCACAGCGTCTTATACCGTTATCTGGTCGTGCTCCATGCTTAATGGTGTCTTATACCATTATCTGGTCGGCTCCAGGCTTCGTAGTATTTTGGAGAAATCAAAATATTATCCGGTCGATTTCCGGGCTTCATAGCTTGAATCCGGGATATACCATTATCTGGTCGATTCCAGGCTTCATAGTATCTTGTACTATTATTCGGTCGATTTCCAGGCTTCACAGTATGATGGGGAAATTAAGCTCTTATCCGATCGATTTTCGGGCTTCATAGCTTGAATTTGAGATATACCACTATCTGGTCGATTCCAGGCTTCGTAGTATTTTAGAGAAATCAAGATATTATTCGGTCGATTTTCGAGCTTCATAGCTTGAACTGGAATAGAAATCTTAGTATCGATTTGACTAAACCAGGGAAAACTTGTGAGAACTTCAATTGGGAGAGAAATCTTAGTATCGATTTGACTGATCCCGGGAGAGATCTCAGATTAACTTTGACTGGCATAGAAATCAGGGGAATCTTAGCGGCGATCCTACTGACCCAGACGAAAGTCTTAGAACATCTTCAACTAGAATAGAAACCTTAGTGTCGGTTTGATTGAACCAGAGAAAACTTGTGAGAGCTTCAACTGGGAGAGAAATCTTAGTATCAATTTGACTGATCCCGGGGGAGGTCTCAGATTAACTTTGGCTGGCATAAAAATCAGAGGAATCTTAGCGGCGATTCGGCTTACCCAAACGAAAGTCTTAGAACATCTTCAACTAGAACAGAAACCTTAGTGTCGGTTTGACTGAATCGGAGAAAATCTTGTGAGAACTTGATTGCATCTTTCCCTTAAAGGTAAAGGGTTAGTCATATGTAATGTCATGATGTATGAAATGTATTGAGTAATGATGTTCTCAAAATAAATGAGATTGTGCTGTATAATATGTATGCACATGCCATGATGTATGGATATACAATGCTCTTGTGATATTCTCTAGCTGGGGAAAATAAATCCTGGACTGCTGCTGGAGAGTATAAGGAGTTGAGTTCTTCGTTTCCGCTGGGGATAGTGAACGAAGATGATTAGTTGGGGATTTACATCCATTCTGCTTGAGAACATTCTGCCGGAGGAGACTATGTCTGAGAATAATCCTGCGGGGGAATGACTCTGTGGGGAAGAGATATGCTCTGTTGGAAGATCTGCTGATTTGGAGAAATAAACTCAGCTGGGGATGAACTTCCATTGCTGGAGAGAAGAGCTCTATTGGAGATTGAGCTTCCGATGTCAGAGAAATAAACTCTGCTCGGGAGATGGCTTTATAAACTGCTCATGGTTATAAAACTCGGTTGCGGAATGCATATATCAGCTTTCTGAAGGAACCTGCTGGGGAAGGAATTCCTGCTTAGGGATACGGAGGTCGGACCTTGGTTGTCTCGGCTCTATGGGGAATATAAGTATCACTGGCTTGTATGTGATAGTGACTTCGCTTCCAACTGTCTCTGCCCCTTGTACCATGCTGGAAAAAGTACATGCGGAGATTTTGTGGATGGATCTATGTCGTGATTGTACTTGAACATGTATTTAATGAGTGTCAGGATGACATCCGTCTCCGGATCATATATAAATTATACTTGAAACATGTGTTGGATAAGTGTCAGAATGACATCCGTCTCTGGATCGTATCTAAGTTGTATTTGAAACATGTGTTGGATAAATGTCAGAATGACATCCGTCTCTGGATCGTATCTGAACCGTATCTGAAAGCTGAATTTGAATGAGTATCAGAATGGCATCCATATCTGGAGCGTATATGAACTGTATCTGAAAGCTAAATCTGAATGAGTATCAGAATGGCATATGTATATGGAGCATATCTGAATTATATCTGAAAGATGAATCTGAATGAGTATCATAATGGAATCAGTATCTGGAGCGTATCTAAATTGTATCTGAAAGATGAATATGAATGAGTATCAGAATGGCATCTGTATCTGGAGTGTATCTGAACTGTATTTGAAAGTTGAATCTGAATGAGTATCAGAATGGCATCCGTGTCTGGATCGTATCTGAACTGTATATGAAAGCTGAATCTGAATGAGTATCAGAATGTCATCTGTATATGGAGCGTATCTGAACTGTATCTGAAGGCTGAATCTGAATGAATATCATAATGGCATCCGTATCTGGAGCATATCTGAATTGTATCTGAAAGCTGAATCTAAATGAGTGTCAGAATGGCATCCGTATCTGGAGTGTATCTGAATTGTATCTGAAAGCTGAATCTGAATGAGTATCAGAATGGAATCCGTATCTGGAGCGTATCTGAACTGTATCTGAAAGATGAATCTGAATGAGTATCAGAATGGCATCCGTATCTGGAGCGTATCTGAACTGTATCTGAATTCTGGTGTTCTTGATGAATGTTGATCAAGATATAAGTCTTCCACTGATAGACAGGTGACGGGACATAGTCGTACATTTTAAATCCCTAACTTTTACCTGGACCGCCCTTTCGGGTTTTCAGTCCACTAGGATACCCTTTTTTGCTCAAGCCGCCCTTTCGGGTTTTCGACTTGTCGAGTGTACAGATTTTTTCATTTTTTATCCCTAATTTTTGCCCGAACCCTTTTGGTTCGCCGGGATGCCCTTATTTTTGCCTAGGTATGTCAACCTAGCGGGTCTTTGTTATGCGTAGTATTTTCCAACTATGTCCATGCTTTCAGGATGTAGAGAGTTATCAATGTCCATAGTGTTGTGTTGTAGTACTGTCAAAAATGTTTTCTTGATGGCACATGATTCGTTGCTGGAATGCGTGCGTAATGCCCTAAGAGATTCAGATGGAGATCTGCCCCTGGTTATTTGGCACTTTTGGAGAGACTGCCCCAAGTGTGTTTAGACATCGTGTCATGCCCCTTGCTTATGGAAGACCTGTTATTGAAAGTATCTTTTCCGCTGAGGTAATTTTGTTCATTGAGAGGATGTTTGTTCATCGAATATCCATTGTGCGGATTTCTCTGCTGTCAAACAATTAGTCATATGCAAACAATGTCATCTAAAGAATGCAAAACTCATGTCTGTCTTGAAAAAATTTTGAAAATGGGTTTTGTGTGGTAAAACAAAATTTGCAAGAATGTGATATCAACTCAGGATTCGTAACAAAGCTTACAGGAGTCAGGATACCTTTGTAATAGTAGGCTCTCAAACTAACCCATGCTTCAGCTAGGACTTTTAAGGGTTATAACGTGGCCTGGTTCATGGTTCAAGAAGCAAAGGATAAAGGCTCAAATTTTATTTGTACCCGACCCGCTCTTCGTGATATTCTCCAGTCCTATGCTCAGTTAATTGCACGTTTAGATCCCGATTGAGTCTGGAATCTTTGCTTTGATACTTGGTGAAGATTTGTTTTGAAAAGGCAGTCATTTTTGTAATCTTATTTTGTCGAGGATTTGTAGTAACCTCTTCTTTTTTTTTCATTATCCCTTCTTTTGTCTGAACTGTTTCTTTTGTGATTACCGTCAACGGGACGCCCCAATTTTTCTCTTAAGCCTCCTTCATAGGTTTTGACTTAATGGGATTTTATTTCGAGAGATAATGACTGCCTTTCTTGATGATTATACGGAACCATCACCGTCTTTTGTTTTGGAAGGACGTCTTCGATGCCATTCATTGTGTACGAAGCGGCAGATTATGACTAAATGTTCCTCTGAATTAACTGAGAAAACTACTCTGCCCCAGGTTATGATTAAGGGTTTTAATTTGTGAGAAAAGAAAAACTCCTACTTCTTTGGCTCGAAGGGGTTGGCTAGGGATTATCTTCCTTATAACTCCACTGTTTAGGATTTGAAATAACGCCTGTACATCATCAGCATGGTCTGTTCAAAAGCCTACTGTAGAGATTGTGGTATCATTTTTGTCATCCTCCCTCTAAGGCTTAGAGTTTTTAATCAAGATTTGAATATCACAAAAGGAAATAAGAATGCATTTTTGAAATAGTGAATACGAATGAATTGATTCAAGACAAACATGTGCAATGCATTGATGAAATAACGAGGTTTGATATGAATAAATGTTCAAACAAATCAAAAGAAAATTACACATTGAAAATTCTAATGAATGAAAAGTCTTCTTGTGAGAACTTGTCACTTCATATGGTATGCCTTGGAGGGATGGCAGAAGAACTCAGTCTGACCATCTTGTGCGAATTCTAGCGCTCCTTCATCAATCAGGTCTTGAATTTTATTTCTCAACAACCAACAGCTGTTGGTGTCATGTCCAGGACTGTTGGAGTGGTACGCACACCTTGCATTTGGATTGTACCTTGAGGAGGCTATGTTGGGATTCTGAGGAGGGTCGCTTAATATAACCAACTTGGCCTTCAACAGGCGTTGCAATGCTTGAGCCAATGACATGTTGATTTTGGTGAAGCGTCTTTCGGATGTATTCTTCTTATGTCGATTGCCCCGTTTTTGTTGGAGAGGTTGTGGTTGGGCTTGTGATGTAGTAACAATCTGGAAAGGTCCGTTCCTGACTAAACTAACATCTTCTCTCACTGGGGGTTGATTAATACCTTGATCCATAATTTTAATTGTTTGTTTCATGGATCTGCATCCATCTTGGTGAAGCTTGTTGAGGAAAGCTCTTAGCCTTTCTTGTCCTCGAGCTAAGTTTTGGATAAGAGCCATCTGCCCCAGCATCTGAATTCTCATTGCTTCTATCTCAGCTTGTAGTTGTTCCAATTGTCCATCCTTGTTGTTGTCAGGACGTTCCTCGGTCAGACTCCCGGCGAAGAGTGTTTTCAGGTCTTCTTGCCCCTTGGATAGATTCAGGAGAAATTCCTTAAACTTGGCATCTTGATCTCGGAGATCTCTGTTGTCTTGTTGGAGAGCCATTGTTGAAATAAACAGCGAGAACATGAGAGACCTGCTTTGAAACATGCTTATGCATTGATATGTATTATATATGTATGTGATGTTTTCAAGGATCTCTTGAGGTAAACAAGAATATGTCAGAAGTTGAATTTTGCAGCTTTGATTGAAGAACTTTGTATCGTTGAGAGTCCTTCTACAAGAGTCAAGCTCACCATATCAAGTGGGTCATAGCCCCTGACTCAAGTTATTGAGTTTTGATCTTCTGACGACATTGGCTAGAGGAAAATAAATCCCCTTGCTAGATGTCTGATTTATCATAACCTGCATCACAGGCCCTCGAGATCCTTGAAATGGTTAATGAAATGACATTATGATGTTATGATGTGTATGCTATTCTTTTAAGCAAAGGTCCAAAGTGATGTAAGCAAGTAAACCCTACAAGAAATCCAATTTATTGGATAATAACTGTAAACAAAACCTGCAAGGAACTCATGTTGTCAGGTAATAAAACTCTGCAAGTAGTTCAAGTTGAAAGCACACAAGTCACATAAACAACCTTAGGTTTAGGCTTGCATGGGTTTTAAGGTCATACCCTCTTGAAGTTTAGTTGGTTTCAAACCTGTCTTAGAAAAGTAACCAGGTTCTAAAGATTCTCAATATCACTGACCATCATTTATCGGGCATTGTTTCAGCTCAAGAAATCTTTTCTTGCGGCCGAAATATCCCGAAAGTCTGATCTCAATGAGTGTAGCATCGAGTATCAACCAATCCTCAGCTTTATACTGAGGCCGGCTATCTCACTACTTTCTAATGGCCAAGTTTGTTCAACTAAGGTTCTAAGGTCCGTTAGTGCTTCACGACACCACGCGGCGGCCCCGTATTCTCCTTGTTTCCCCATGAAGGATACCGGCACCAACCAAAGTGTCACACCAATACAGTCATAGCTTAAACCATATCGGTCTATGTCATATAGTCTCCACAATCTATTGTTGTTTACCTAAAAAGAGTCCCCAGATCCTTGTGTAGGATCTTTAATAATACCTAAACAAAACCCTTGAATTTAAAGCAGGCAAGGCAAAACAAGAAAGCAATTTTAAAATGACCTAGACCCTAAGGTAAACCACACTTTATACTCCCCATCAGAGTCGCTAGTTCTGTGATACGGTGGCGGAACCGACTGTTAATATGGGTTTGCATTTTTTGTTTGCAAAATGTCGCGGTAAGCAATAGTCGCCACCCACTTTTATTTTATCTAATCAGGAAAAGGAAAAAGAACAGAAAAAACCTTTTTTGAGAATGTTTCTGAGTACGGGGGTAGATTATAGAAAGGGAAGGTGTTAGCACCCTTTCTATCCATGGTTTTCCATGGGCTCTTAGGTACTTACTCATTTTGAAAATTGCTTATGTGTGTTTTTGAAAAGTTTTTGTTTAACTTCGTGATAACCCTTGTATCGGTCCTCAAGAGTGTAATGAAGTGTTTTTGAAAACTTTAGTTTGAAAAGAATTTTGAAAGTGTAGGGTGTAAAAATGATGTTTGAGTAAGTATCTAACAGTTATCTACCTACTCAAAAAAGTTGTTCTTTTCCTCCTATCCTTTAGACCGTATTATCCTACTATTAGTGAGTAGGTAACCCTAGTTGCTGGATATTGAGGGACTATCAAAAGGGACGAAATGGTCATTGAAGGCAACATGTAAGGATACCTTAGCATTTGGAAGGGACTGTCATCATATATTCGTAGGCAACATCGAGGGACAAGATCATTTCTCGTAGGCAACTCGAGGGACATTAAGGGACTATGACCTTTATGATGATTTTTAGATTGAGGGTCTTTTGCTAAGATATCCCTACGTTCGAGGGACATGACCATTGTTTCCGAGGCAACCAAGTTAGGTATACCCTAGGGGTGCAAGTGTGCAGCAATGTTTGTTTTCAGATATTTATCTTGTAATTAAGTGATGATATGTTTAATTAGTTTACCGGTCTTTCCATACAATCCTATTAGTCTAAGCATTGCATAAAATATAGTAGCAGAAGGTAAAGGTGGAAATGTAAACCTAGGCTATTACAGAGTTTTGGGGCAGTTACATAATAATGAAGAGTGCGGAAAAGAAATCCTAAAACTATTACATCCCGGAAGCAATTACATAATTAGAAAAAATTCGAGAAAAGATAAATCTACTCTATTACATTGATAATGCGACCTATACAGTTTTTCTAGAAATTAAAATGTAAAAGAATAAATAAATAAAAATTAAGGAAAAATTAAAACCTAAAATTCTAAGTTAATGTTTTTGGTGTTTTTTGTAGAAAATAATTTTAAGTTAATTAAAAAACCTAATTCAAACTAATTTTAATTAAAAAAAAAGTTAATTAACTTAATTTATTAATAAATGAAAAAAAATCCAAAAATTCAGTTACTAACTAAAACAAAAACCTAATCCTAATTTTTTTTTAAAAATGGTTAATTAAAGGGTTAATTACAAAGAAAACCTAAAACCTAATTGTTTTCCTAATTTGCAGAAAAAAAGTTAATTAATTAAATTAAAGAGTTAATTAAAAAAAAGAGTTAATAATAATAATAAAAATTTAAAACCTAAATTAATTAGGGTTTGTAAAAAAGGTTAAGTTTGTCAATTAATAGGGTTTTTGATTTAAATAAAATTAGAGTTTATATGAATTTAGGATTTTTAAGGAAGATATTAAAGAGAAAGAAATGAGGCAAAAAGGGTTAAAAATAAGCAAAATTATACATATTGCCAGGGGTGGGTGTTGAACCAAAAATTAATTTAAAACCTAAAATTAGATTAAAAAAACCTTAAAATTAATTATTCGAGTTTATTATGAAAAATCAAAGGTTTGTGAAAAATATTAAGTTTTATGAAAAAGATTTTAAACAGAAAGAATGAAAATAGGTAAAAGGATAAATAGAAAGGAAGAAAACCAAAACCAATAGGAGTTGGTGTTTAACCCACGCCCTTAACCTTCTTAGGATGTCTGTCTCATCATGCATTGGTGGTTGTTCTGTTTTGTCCTCAGTGTTTTGTAATAACCCTGCATGGGATTCTGTCTAAATCTGCAGTGTTGAATCTCATGAACACATTAAATAAATTATTATATCATGAAATACAAATAAAGCAAATATATGAAATTTTGCAATATTAAAATCGATACAGCATGTATGAATGCTTCTATATCCTCTTGATCATAGAGATCAAACCAGTCTTACCCTTACTAGAGAAGTAGTGAGATGTGGGTTTGTAACAAGGATGGCTTGTTTGTAGTGAGATGGGGGCTTGTAATAAAGATTTCAATGTTTTAGGGTTTTTGAGAGAATTTGATATTTTGACAGGGTTATGGAAAAAAAATTCTCGTTTGTCGTGTCCTGTTTGTGTAAAAAAGTGAGATTATATAATGGAAATTATAGAAAAGATATGGGTTTTGAATGTGCAATTGGGCCTCCAATAACCACAAGCAATAATGTAGATTTTTATTCACTTGAGTCTGCATGTTCTAGGCTAAATCGCAGGGGCTTAAGTGCAATTTTTGAAGTTGAAATTTGAAAATAAAATGTAGCCTACATCGATAACTAACTCCTGTCCAAAAATGGGCTCAATCGGATAAACGGTGAATTAGTTATGAATTTTTGAAGTTTCGCCTCAGACATACTTATTTTGGGCTCCAGTGTCAACTCTGACACGTTCTTCAATAAAAAATTGGTATTGATTGGAGCATAACTCGGTGCCGACTTTAGAAGCAAAGTTGCACATTTCTGAGTCAGTGACCTTGTGTAAAAATATGGATCTGATCCGATAAAAATTTACCTATTTATAAATTTTCGAAGTTTCGACCCAGATGAAATAATATTCAGCATTTAGGATTTTCAGCGCGTCACGCGCACTCTGAGCAAAAAACGAAGGCCTTTTGGATATCGTTCGAACTCAATACCTCCTGTGAAAACTTAGCTGTTGTACCCCAAAATTTGCCCTCCCATATTTCTCAAAATATTTCAAGAAAAATTCACAAGTCCAACCCGGCGCGTCATATTCAGGTATTCTTTCGCCAAGATATCTCTGATAACGTATTCTCAAATTCAGGTTCGGCTCAAGAGTCAATTCTTTAAAGAAGGTATCCGAATGTGTGAGTTTTCTCGAAGAAATATGGTGAAAAAGTGTGCTGAAAGTGCAGTTTTTACGCACTAAAAAATTTATAACTTGAAGATCGTGGCTCGTTTTGAACCCGTTCCGGTGGCCAAAATTCCGCCTTGACATTATCTATGTTTTCATCTCTCACGGCTGGAAGTCAATTTCGATCAGAAGGTCTTCAAAAATGTGGATTTATCAAGTATTTTCATACAGAAAATTTGTGACAGAAATTTATTTGCGTCATGTTCAGAAAATCATAACTTGGTCGATTTTCATCGTATTGAGCTGGTTCCGGCGCCAAAATTTCACAAATTGAGTTGGCTACATTTTCACAGGAGGTATCGAGTTCGAACGATGTTCAAAAGGCCTTCGTTTTTTGCTCAGAGTGCGTGACACGCTGAAAATCCTGAATGCTGAATATTATTTCATCTGGGCCGAAACTTCGAAAATTCATAACTCGGTCAATTTTTATCGGATTGGGCTCATATTTTTACACAAGGTCCCTGACTCATAGATCTACAACTTTGCTTCAAAAGTAGAGACCGGATTATGCTCCGATCAATACCAGTTTTTTATTGAAGAACATGTCAGAGTCGACACTGGAGCCCAAAATAAGTTTGTCTGAGCTGAAACTTCAAAAATTCATAACTAATTCACCGTTTATCCGATTGAGCCGATTTTCGGACAGGAGTTAGTTATCGATGTCGGCTACATTTTGTTTCATATTTCAACTTCAAAAATTGCACTTAAGTCCCTGCGATTTAGCCTGGAAAGTGACGAACTCAAGTGAACATTGGAGGCCCAATTGCACATTCAAAGCCCATTTTCTTTACCCTAATTTCCATTATATAATCACCTTCTTTTCACACAAACCAGGGAGGAGAAAAAGGGAGAAAAAACCTTGCCACAACACTGTTAGAATATCAAATTCTTTCAAGAACTCTAAAACCTTGAAATCCTTATTACAAATCCCTCTCTCACTACAAACAAGCCATCACAGTTACAAACCAACACCTCACTACTTCTTCAGTAAGGGTAAGGCTGGCTTGATCTCCATGATCCAAAAGGCATAAAAGCATTCATGTCACTAATTTTTCAGTGAGGGTAAGATTGATTTGATCTCCATGATCAAAAGGGTATAATCATTCATACATGTCATATTGTGCCTAAACATTAAATTTCTTCATATATTGGCTTTATTTGCATTTTATGATTTTATTTAATGTGTTCATGAGATTCAACACTGCAGATTTAGACAGGATCCCATGCAGGTTCATTAAGGAACGTTGAGGCCAAAAGCCAAATGGCCAAAAGCCAAATGGCCAAAAGCCAAAAGCCAAATGGCCAAAAGTCAAAAGCCAAATGGCCAAAAGAACAACTTGTGCATGACACCAATACATGGCGAGACAGACATCCTGAGAAGATTAAGGAACGTTGAGGCCAGAATACAAATGGCCAACAGCCAGAATACAAATGGCCATGAAACCCAATCCAATGGCCAAAGAATGCAGATCGTTCAAAAAAACCTCCCCTTGGGCCTGAAACCCCCCTTGGTTTGCATCCTTTTTAATTTTATTTTCTTTTCTAATTCTTTTTTAATTGTTTTAATTGTTTTTTTTACCATAAAATAATTTTCTATAATAAAAACAGAAAAATCAAAAAGACAAATATCTTTAATTATTATTAATTTCATCACTAACCTATTTTTTGTAAATAAACTCTAACAATTAACTTAGTTTAATTTAGGTTTTTAAACTTTAATCTTTTTCTTAATAAGTAAAAAGTATCTAGAATTAGGTTTTTTTTGACATTTTCATCTTTTTCTTAAATAAATTATTAATCATCATTATTTATCATTATTATTAATTATCATTAATTTTGTAAATAAACATGTAAATAAATTAATTAACTAGTAAATTAGGTTAACTTTAATATTTTCATTCATAATTAAAATAATCTAGATTTAGGGTTTCCTTTTAATTCTTTTTCTTTATTTTTCATAAATACAAAAAACACTAAAACACTTTCTTTTCTTTAATTAAATAATTAATTGGACTTTAATTTAATTTAATTTCAAGCAAAGGGTCAAAACTCTCGGACGTCCTAATTTTAATTCTTTTCACGCATTATTTCTTTCGATCATTATGTAACTGTTTCTCAGATGTAATAGTAATTAGGTTTATCTTTTCGTCTTTACTTTCCGCATCTTTATCAAAAAACGGGTCTTTGTATTTTGGCGATGTATAGACCCGCGCCTTGTAATAGCGTAGGATTTTACTTTCCGCATTTAAATTTCCGCACTTTTAAATTATAATTGCATGAAAGAATGTATGACATAAATTAAAAACAAGTGTAGATCACCATGATACATGTACAAGATAAAATATAACATGAAAACGACACACAAATTCACACACCACTCTTAGGGTACGCCTCACTGTTGCCTTGCCCCTTCAAAATGTGGTTGTCGAGTATAGGACGTCTTAGTGAGTCCTTATGTTCCATTGATCAAGTTGCCTCGAAACAAGTTGCCTCGGAATAGTTGCCTCGGAATAAAAAGATCAATGGCATAAGGGTAGCTTCTAAGGTATCTTACTATTGCTCGGTGACCACATTGTCCCTAACCCTCAAATTGACCCGAACACCTCCAACGGTGGTGCTACCTACCTCTCAATGGTGGGATGGCACTACCTTAAGGACATTTACACAGCCTAATTCCTTAGGGTAGGTGGATGACTCGTAGATACTTGATCTAATTCAAAAACAAACAAAGCTCTTTTCACACCAACACTTTTCAAAAAGCTTTCAAAACAATTTTTCAAACACTTTTGAGGACTGATACAAGAGTCGAACTGAAATTTTAAAAACGAAACTTTTCCAAACCCACTCACACTTGAAAAGCAAACAAATATTTTGAAAACACAAATGAGCAAGTATCTAAGAGCCCATGGATAACCATGGATAGAAAGGGTGCTAACACCTTCCCTTTCTATAAATCTACCTCCCCAACCGAGAATTAATCTCAATAAGGAATTTTTCTGTGCTTTTGTCCTTTCCATATTGGAGAAAATAAAAGACGGTGGCGACTCTTGCTTCCGCGACATTTCGCGAAACCAGCGTTAAACAATCAGTTCCAGATCCACCGATCATAGAACTGGCGACTCTGCTGGGGATTTATTTTAAAGTGAGGTGTACCTTAGGACTAAGATCACTTGTGTTTTCAATTGTCTGAATTGTTTGCTTTAAATTGTGGGCCTGTCTTGGGAGTTCTATAGATCCTAACCCGGATCTGGGGATACCTTCTTAGAAAGTAGCAACAAGACTGTGAGGGAACTGTGCGGGGTATACCGACATGGTTGAAGCAATCTGCTACGTTGATGTGGCACTTTGGTGAGTACCGGTAACCCTTGAGTCCAATCAAGGAGAGTACGGGGCCGCCGCATGGTGTCGTGAAGCATCAACTGAACTTGGGAACCTTAATTGAACCATCTTGGCCTCTTTAGGGTAGTGAGATAACTGACTTTGGTGCAGTCCGAGGTTGGTTGATACTCGATACTACACTCAATTGAGGGTTGTCTTCTTGGAATATTTCGGTCGCCAGTTCAGTGTCTAAATCGAAACGATGAACAATGAAAGCAATCCAATGATATTGGGACCCTTAGAACCCGGTTACTTCCAATAGGACAGGTTTTGAGCCCACCAACTTCAAGAGGGTAGTACCCCAAACTTCATGCTGGCCTAAACTCTAAGGGTTGTCTTGTGTGACTTGTGTGCTTTCAAACTTGACTACTTGCATGCTTGTTATCTGACACTTGAGTTTCTTGCAGGTTTTGTTTACAGTCCTTAATTGGGACTCATAACAGGGTTTACCTACATTACCCCATGCATAGCATAACATCATACCATTGCATGCATCCTGCATAAAGACTAACCCATTTCAAGGATCTCAAGGGCTTGTGATGCAGGTCATGATGAACAAAATGTCTAGCAGGGGCAAAGGGGATTTATTTTCCTCTAGCCGAGGTTGTCAGGGGCTATGACCCACTAGATATGGTGAGCCTTTGACCCTTGAAGAAGGACTCTCAACAACATGCAGTCCCTTCAATCAAGCTATCGGATCCCAACTCTAACGATTTTCTTGTTTACCCCGCGAGATCCTTGAAAACATTGCATGCATACATACATATCATTGCATTACAGGTACCCCTTTTTTCAGGTTGCTTACCTTCTTCGCTGTTTATTTCAGCCGATCGTCATGAATCCTGAATCGTATACCGAGCAATCCATCAAGGCCCTCCAGGCTCAGAACGCCCAGTTCCAAGAGTTGATCATGAGTTTGACCCAGGGGCAACAAGATCTGAAGACCCTGCTTTTGAAAAAGAAGAAGAAGAGGACGGTGTTGTTCAACCCTAGACGCAAATCTGGGAATGGATCATTAAATGAAGTTGAGCAGACTACCCCATCTGTTGGGAAAGACAGTCCCCAAGAAAGGGAG
The DNA here is from genome assembly GCA_948472305.1 of Vicia faba. Taxonomy (NCBI): domain Eukaryota; kingdom Viridiplantae; phylum Streptophyta; class Magnoliopsida; order Fabales; family Fabaceae; genus Vicia; species Vicia faba. The sequence continues at coordinate 1,157,053,758 of OX451738.1, read as the reverse complement.
GTTCCTAGTCTAGTAGTCTCCGACAACGAGACCGATTACAATGATGAGCAGTACCCTCCAGCTGAGGACAGGTATAAACAGTTGGAAGACCGGCTAAGTGCCATGGAGATACAAAAAGTGCCCGGCCTGGACTTCGAGGATCTAGGTTTGTCTTCTGGGGTAGTAATCCCGCACAAATTCAAGGCACCTGCCTTTGCAAAGTACGACGGGGCATCCTGTCCTAAGCTGCACCTCAGGTCTTACACAAGGAGGATCCAGCCCTACACGGTTGACAAGAATTTATGGATTCACTTCTTTCAGGATAGTCTGTCTGGAACCCAACTCGACTAGTTCTATCAACTGAATGGAGCTAACATCCGCAGCTGGGAGGATTTGGCCACTGCATTCTACAAGCAGTACCAGTATAATGCCGACCTTGCTCCCACGCGTACTCAGCTTCAGGGGATGTCTATGGGTACAGGCGAAGGCTTCAAAGAATATGCTCAAAAATGGAGGGACCTTGCTGGAAGGGTACAACCACTTCTGACTGACCGCGAGCTCGTCGACATGTTCTTGGGGACCCTGTCTGGTCCATTCTTCAACCACCTGATTGGGAATTCTGCTGTTGGGTTTACAGATCTGATCTTGACCCGGGAAAGAATAGAAGCTGGCATCAAGTCGGGGAAAATACATAATGGTGATTCCTCAAACATTGAGAAGAAACCATCCAAGAGAGAATCTAGTGTTGTCTATGGCTCAAGAGGGCAGAATAGGTCCCAACACCGCCAAGATGTCAACGCGGTGGTTATTGCAAAACCGGACGGCGCTCCTCAGCGTCACAATCAGCAAAGGGAAGAGAGACCCAAAAGGCAATTCACTCCCCTCGGCATGACCTTGTCACAGATATTGCCACAGTTGCTGGAAACCAAGTTGGTAACTCTCATGGACCCTCCAAAGAATCCCAACAGGACGCCTTCAAGGTATAACCCCAACGTTCGTTGCGCTTATCATTCTGACAGCCCGGGGCATGCTACAGATGATTGTTGGACTTTGAGAAACAAGGTTCAGGATCTGATCGACGCGAAGGAAGTCCAGTTCGACTCTCCAGAGACTCCGAATGTGACCATTGCTCCCTTGTCAAAACATGTCTAGGATTGGAAACTTTTGTTCATTTGAATGTTCAGATTGTAATTTTCTTTGATTGTTCAAACATTTTATTTCATCTCAAACTTGGTTATTTCATTAATGCATTACACATGTCTGTTTTGAAGTAATTATTTCGTATTCACTATATGCAAACTGTTTTCATATTTTTGTGATGATCAACTCTTGATTGAAAATTCTAAGCCTCTTGAGGGAGGATGACGAAAACGATACCACGATCTTTACAGTATGCTTTTGAACAGACCCCGCTGATGAGGTACAGGCATTGTTTCAATTCCTAAACACTGGAGTTATAAGGAAGATAATCCCTCGTTAACCCCTCTGAGCCAAAGAAGTAGGAGTTTTTCTTTTCGAAATTTAAAACCCTTAATCATAACCTGGGGCAGGGTAGTCTCTCAGTTGATCCAAGTGCATAACGAATGGCACCAAAGAGGTCCTTACAAAACAAAAGATAGTGATGGTTCCGAATAATCATACAGACAGGCAGTCATTACTTCTCAAAATAAAAACCCATTAAGTCAAAACCTATGAAGGAGACTTACAAAACTGGGGCATCCCGCTGACTGTAATTCCAAAAAGAAATAGTTCAGGCAAAAAACAGGGATAATGAAAGAAAAAGAAAGAGGTCTTACAAACCCTAAACCAAACAAAAATGACTGCCTATTCAAATAAACGTTCAACATCCGAACCATCACTGGAATTTCAGAGCAAAGACTCAAACAAGGTCTAACGCACGATCAGCTGAGTTTAGGTTTGAAGAACATCACGAAGAGCGGGTGGGTACAAATAATTTGAGCCTTTATCCTTTGTTTCTTAAACCGTGAACCAGGCCACGCTACAACCCTTAAAAGTCCTAGCTGAAGCATGGGTTAGTTCGAAAGCATACTGTTACCAAAGGTATCCTGACTCCTTAAGGCTTGCTATAAAATATTGAGTTGACATCACATTTTACAAAATTTGCTGGTTTTACTGAAAAATGCATTTTTCAAAAACTTCAAGACAGACATAAGCTTTGCATTTTTAACATAACTTTGTTTGCATATGACTTTTTGTTTGAACAGCATAGAAATTCGCACGACGAATGCCTAATGAACAAAAGCACCTCCAATCAAGGGGCATGGCCTGATCATTGTCCATCATCTGGGGCAGTCCAGTCAAGATTCAAGGAATCTCTCAAGATGCCAAACAGCCAGGGGCAAACCTCCGCCTGAGCCACTTGGGGCATTGGACATGAATTCCCAGCAATAAATCTTGCATGACCAAACATCTTCTGGTAGCGTGGCAACACAATAACAGGGGCACCTCCCTACATCCTGAGAGCGTGGACATAGTCGAAAAAATACTACGCAAAATCAAAGACCCGCTAGGTCGACTGGCCTAGGCAAAAATAAGGGCTTCCTGGAGAACCAAAAGGGTTCGGGCAAAAATAAGGGATGAAAATGAAAAATTGTACACCCGGCAAGTCGAAAACCTGAAAAGGCGGCTTGGGCAAAAATGGGTATCCCGGTGGACTGAAAACCCGAAAGGGCGGTCCAGGCAAAAGTTAGGGATCAAAAGCGTACGACTATGTCCCGGCATCTCGTCACTTGCCTACCAGAAGAAGAGTTGTCAATCGGCAGCCATCAAGCACCTCCACAGGTATCTTCTTCCCTCACCTCAGCAACAGGGGCAATAATGAGTTGTCCAGGCGATCCAGTTGCTCTGTCAACCAAAACACCAAGGAAAGGTCAATCAAAAGATGATTACCATCTACCTTCACAGCTTCAGATCAACACCGGTAATAAGCCAGGAAAATTCTATGGACGACTGATCGTGGGTTAATATCCGAGACCAAACAGGACAATTATCTACTTGATCATCCACAGGCAACCCTACACCGGTTCCTTTTCTTTCAGAAGAAGTCTTACACGGACTCATCAACAGGCAACCCTACACCGGTTCCTTTTCTTTCAGAAGAAGTCTTACACGGACTCATCAACAGGCAACCCTACACTGGTTCCTTTTCTTTCAGAAGAAGTCTTACACGGGTTCATCAACGGGCGACCCTACGCCGGTTCCTTCTCAACCTCGGATGTAGTTTCACACGAACTCATCATCAGGCAACCTTACCCCGGTTCCTCCAGAAGTCTTACACGGACTCATCTCAAGATGACCTTACCTCGGTTCATCAAGAAGTTTTACAAGAACTTATCCTGCAGTAACCTCACCCCAGTTCCTCCAGAAGTCTTACACGGACTTATCTCAGGATGACCTTACCCCGGTCCCTCCAGAAGTTTTACACGAACTTATCCCGAAGAAACCCTACATAGGTTCTCTCTCTCCAGACGTAGTTTTACACGGACTCGTCATCAAAGTAACCCTACACAAACTCCCACAGAAACAGGGGCAATAATGAGTTGTCTAAACAATCTATTTGCTCTGTCCACCAAGGTACCAAGGTAAGTTCGGCTGAAGAATGCAACCAAGATACCTTAATTCCCCAGAGAGTGAGCCAGATTCAACAATTCTCCTCCAAGCAGAGTTGGTCTCCCATCAGCCCTAACAAGGCACAGTATCTCCTAGCAAGTCAGCGACACTCTCCCCAAGCAGAGTTAGCCCACTGTCAGCCTTAAGGAAATTGGGTTTTCCCCAGCAGATCTCAACATTCCTCAGCAGAGTCTACAAACATTCTTAACAAGCATCCCCGGCAGTCTTGATCTAAGATTGTTCCCCGGCGGAATACCGGACATCAAGCAGAGCCACTTCCCCAGTGCAATCTAAAAAGTCTCCCCAGGAGAGTCGAATCAATCTCCCAGCAGGAAGCTTATCCCCAGTAGATTCTGGAAGCTTGTCACCCGCATAGTACGAACGCTCCCCCGACTTTATTCAGAAGATTATTTCCCCACCAGGATATAACTGGGTTATCCTCAGCCAATTGCCACGGAAAGATCGTCCCCGACGAAGTTTTCCTATCCCCAGCGGAGTTCATCAAAACTTCCAACAGAGCACAACAACGAAATCCCCAGCGGAGTTATCATCAAATCTAAGCGAAGTATCTCTTCCCACAGAGTAATTCCCCGCAGAGTAATCTCTTCGCCAAGTTTATTCCCCAACGGAGTTATCTTCTCCGACCGGTATTCTTGCAATCATCATCCCCAACGGAAACGAAGAATCTCACTCTTCAACATCAGCCTAGGATTTAACTTCCTGGCATCCGTCAAGGATCTATTTTCCTAGACGCAGATACATTCATAAACATCACATTGTTATACATCATGATACATGCATATACGCATCATATCATACAATCTCATGTGTTGAAAAATATTATTGCTTGATCCATATCATGCATTGCATATGACTGACCTTTACCTTTCAGGAAGGATATAGTTAAAAGATCAGCTATGTAGACGAATACAGTCAAAAGAGACCAACCCAATCAAAGAATACAAATCCAGTTAAATCAATGCCTAAAGATTTCTCAGATCCAACTCGTCGTTATAGACACTCGTCGCTATAGACACTCGTCGCTATAGACACTCGTCGTTATAGACACTCGTCGTCATAGACACTCGTCGTTATAGACACTTGTCGTTATAGACCCTCGTCGTTATAGACACTCGTCGTTATAGACACCTGTCGTTATAGACACTCGTCGTTATAGACACTCGTCGTTATAGACACCCATTGTTATAGACACTCGTTGTTATAGACACTCGTCGTTATAGACACTCGTCGTTATAGACACTCGTCGTTATAGACACTCGTTGTTATAGACACTCGTCGTGATAGACACTCGTCGTTATAGACACTCGTCGTCATAGACACTCGTCGTTATAGACACTCGTCGTTATAGACACTCGTCGTTATAGACATTCGTCGTCATAGACACTCGTCGTTATAGACACTCGTCGTTATAGACACTCGTCGTCATAGACACTCGTCGTTATAGACACTCGTCGTTATAGACACTCGTCGTTATAGACACTCGTCGTTATAGACACCCGTCGATAAAGACCACCCGTCCATGGAAATAACCTGTCAGTAGAGATAACTCACCAACCTTTCTGAATTCCAGATTCGATTCCTGTATCCGGCCAGGGCACGTCTGAAGAGTTCGAAGATCCGATTCCTGTATCTCGCCAGGGTGTATCTGTTGACGACTAACATTACCAGACTCGATTCCTGTATCTTGCCAGGGCACGTCTGAAGAGTTCGAAGATCCGATTCCTGTATCTTGCCAGGGTGTATCTGTTGACGACTAATATTCTCCGGACTCGATTCCTGTATCCTGCCAGGGCACGTCTGAAGAGTTTAAAGATTCGATTCCTGTATCCAGCCAGGGCACATCTACGTAAAGAGTTTGAAGGTCAACTCCTGTAATAGGCCAGGTAATTATTTTTCTTTCTCAGGTACGCAAGTTCTCGCTAAGGAATCTCTTACGCGATCGACACCTAGGTGGCGTCTATAAGCCCATTCCCAACAAGGTACTATCATACTTCCAGATGGCATCTATAAGCCCATCTCCACATACCTACAGTCTCCAAATGGCATCTGTAAGCCCATTCCCTGCATCACACTGCTGACATTCTACTATGTGAGTGCAAATTTCTGGGCACTCTAGTGTTCAATCATCTTCCACCTTCAGATTACGAAAGGCACGCCAGCCAATCTACATTCTCAGGTCTAAGAAGATTGAACAGGGGCAATTGTTGTACCCCAAAATTTGCCCTCCCATATTTCTCAAAATATTTCAAGAAAAATTCACAAGTCCAACCCGGCGCGTCATATTCAGGTATTCTTTCGCCAAGATATCTCTGATAACGTATTCTCAAATTCAGGTTCGGCTCAAGAGTCAATTCTTTAAAGAAGGTATCCGAATGTGTGAGTTTTCTCGAAGAAATATGGTGAAAAAGTGTGCTGAAAGTGTAGTTTTTACGCGCTAAAAAATTCATAACTTGAAGATCGTGGCTCGTTTTGAACCCGTTCCGGTGGCCAAAATTCCGTCTTGACATTATCTACGTTTTCATCTCTCACGGCTGGAAGCCAATTTCGATCAGAAGGTCTTCAAAAATGTGGATTTATCAAGTATTTTCATACAGAAAATTTGTGACAGAAGTTTATTTGCGTCATGTTCAGAAAATCATAACTTGGTCGATTTTCATCGTATCGAGTTGGTTCCGGCGCCAAAATTTCACAAATTGAGTTGGCTACATTTTCACAGGAGGTATCGAGTTCGAACGGTGTTCAAAAGGCCTTCGTTTTTTGCTCAGAGTGCGTGACACGCTGAAAATCCTGAATGCTGAATATTATTTCATCTGGGCCGAAACTTCGAAAATTCATAACTCGGTCAATTTTTATCGGATTGGGCTCATATTTTTACACAAGGTCTCTGACTCATAGATCTACAACTTTTCTTCAAAAGTCGAGACCGTATTATGCTCCGATCAATACCAGTTTTTTATTGAAGAACGTGTCAGAGTCGACACTGGAGCCCAAAATAAGTTTGTCTAAGCTGAAACTTCAAAAATTCATAACTAATTCACCGTTTATCCGATTGAGCCGATTTTCGGACAAGAGTTAGTTATCGATGTCGGCTACATTTTGTTTTCACATTTCAACTTCAAAAATTGCACTTAAGTCCCTGCGATTTAGCCTGGAAAGTGACGAACTCAAGTGAACATTGGAGGCCCAATTGCACATTCAAAGCCCATTTTCTTTACCATAATTTCCATTATATAATCACCTTCTTTTAACACAAACTAGGGAGGAGAAAAAGGGAGAAAAAACCTTGCCACAACACTGTTAGAATATCAAATTCTTTCAAGAACCCTAAAACCTTGAAATCCTTATTACAAATCCCTCTCTCACTACAAACAAGCCATCACAGTTACAAACCAACACCTCACTACTTCTTCAGTAAGGGTAAGGCTGGCTTGATCTCCATGATCCAAAAGGCATAAAAGCATTCATGTCACTAATTTTCCAGTGAGGGTAAGATTGATTTGATCTCCATGATCAAAAGGGTATAATCATTCATACATGCTATATTGTGCCACAACATTAAATTTCTTCATATATTGGCTTTATTTGCATTTTATGATTTTATTTAATGTGTTCATGAGATTCAACACTGCAGATTTAGACAGGATCCCATGCAGGTTCATTAAGGAATGTTGAGGCCAAAAGCCAAATGGCCAAAAGCCAAAAGCCAAATGGCCAAAAGCTAAAAGCCAAAAGCCAAAAGCCAAATGACCAAAAGAACAACTTATGCATGACACCAATACATGGCGAGACAGACATCCTGAGAAGATTAAGGAACGTTGAGGCCAGAACACAAATGGCCAACAGCCAGAACACAAATGGCCATGAAACCCAATCCAATGGCCAAAGAATGCAGACCGTTCAAAAAAACCTCCCCTTGGGCCTGAAACCCTCCTTGGTTTGCATCCTTTTTAATTTTATTTTCTTTTCTTTTCTAATTCTTTTTTAATTGTTTTAATTGTTTTTTTTACCATAAAATAATTTTCTATAATAAAAACAGAAAAATCAAAAATACAAATATCTTTAATTATTATTAATTTCATCACTAACCTATTTTTTGTAAATAAACTCTAACAATTAACTTAGTTTAATTTAGGTTTTTAAACTTTAATTTTTTTCTTAATAAGTAAAAAGTATCTAGAATTAGGTTTTTTTTGACATTTTCATCTTTTTCTTAAATAAATTATTAATCATCATTATTTATCATTATTATTAATTATCATTAATTTTGTAAATAAACATGTAAATAAATTAATTAACTAGTAAATTAGGTTACCTTTAATATTTTCATTCATAATTAAAATAATCTAGATTTAGGGTTTCCTTTTAATTCTTTTTATTTATTTTTCATAAATACAAAAAACACTAAAACACTTTCTTTTCTTTAATTAAATAATTAATTGGACTTTAATTTAATTTAATTTCATGCAAAGGGTCAAAACCCTCGGACGTCCTAATTTTAATTCTTTTCACGCATTATTTCTTTTGATCATTATGTAACTGTTTCTCAGATGTAATAGTAATTAGGTTTATCTTTTCGTCTTTACTTTCCGCATCTTTATCAAAAAACGGGTCTTTGTATTTTGGCGATGTATAGACCCGTGCCTTGTAATAGCGTAGGATTTTACTTTCCGCATTTAAATTTCCACACTTTTAAATTATAATTGCATGAAAGAATGTATGGCCTAAATTAAAAACAAGCGTAGATCACCATGATACATGTACAAGATAAAACATAACATGAAAACGACACACAAATTCACACACCACTCTTAGGGTACGCCTCACTGTTGCCTTGCCCCCTCGAAACGTGGTTGTCGAGTATAGGACGTCTTAGTGAGTCCTTATGTTCCATTGATCAAGTTGCCTCGAAACAAGTTGCCTCGGAATAGTTGCCTCGGAATAAAAAGATCAATGGCATAAGGGTAGCTTCTAAGGTATCTTACTATTGCTCGGTGACCACACTGTCCCTAACCCTCGAATTGACCCGAACACCTCCAACGGTGGTGCTACCTACCTCTCAATGGTGGGATGGCACTACCTTAAGGACATTTACACAGCCTAATTCCTTAGGATAGGTGGATGACTCGTAGATACTTGCTCTAATTCAAAAACAAACAAAGCTCTTTTCACACCAACACTTTTCAAAAAGCTTTTAAAACAATTTTTCAAACACTCTTGAGGACTGATACAAGAGTCGAACTGAAATTTTAAAAACGAAACTTTTTCAAACCCACTCACACTTGAAAAGCAAACAAATATTTTGAAAACACAAATGAGCAAGTATCTAAGAGCCCATGGATAACCATGGATAGAAAAGGTGCTAACACATTCCCTTTCTATAAATCTACCTCCCGAACCGAGAACTAATCTCAATAAGGAATTTTTCTGTGCTTTTGTCCTTTGCATATTGGAGAAAATAAAAGACGATGGCGACTCTTGCTTCCACGACATTTTGCGAAACCAGCGTTAAACAGTCAGTTCCAAATCCACTGATCACATTAGCCAACTCAATTTTTAAAATTTTGGAACAGGAACCAGCTCGATACGATAAAAATCGACCAACTTATGATTTTCTGAACATGACGCAAATAAACTTGTCACAAATTTTCTATATGAAAATACTTGATAAATCCGTATTTTTGAAGACCTTCTGATCGAAATTGGCTTCCAGCCGTGAGAGATGAAAACGTAGATGACGTCAAGACAGAATATCGGCCACCAGAACAGGTTCAAAACAAGCCACGATCTTCAAGTTATGAATTTTTTAGTGCGTAAAAATTTCACTTTCAGCACACTTTTTCACTATGTTTCTTCGAGAAAACTCACACATTCGGAGACCTTCTTTAAAGAATTGACTCTTGAGCCGAACCTGAATTTGAGAATACATTATCAGAGATATCTTGGTGAAAGAACACCTGAATATGACGCGTCGGGTTGGACTTGTGAATCTTTGAACCCTGAATCGTTGCAAAACAGTGAACCGATCTTCAGCACGGGAAATACTCTGAGAACATCCATTGGCGAAATAAATGTCACTTGTAACCTGAAGAAGCTTTCTAAATATACCTTGATTCCATAACCATAAAACCAATTATATGCGTGTATGTAATAATGAAATGTAAGCCAAAAGGTCGAAATAAAGAGGGTAAATTTTGGGGTACAACACTCGGGATATGTTCAAAGGTGACCTCCTCGGAGTATGGGATCAAGGTTAGCACAAGCTCTTTGTAGGGGATCAAATTTGGATGTTTAGTATCCTATTCTCCTTTAACTTGACTGATTACCAGGGCCGAATATCTGTATACGCTTAAGTATTTGATTCTTAGGTCAATAGCAGCCTTTAGACCCAAGATGCATGCTTCATACTCAGCCATGTTATTCGTACAATCGAAGAAAAGTCTAGCAGTGAAAGGTGTATGGCAACCTTCGGGAGAAATGATCACAGCACTAATTCTGTTGCCTAAGGCATTCAAAGCACCATCAAAAACCATAGTCCATTGGGATCCTTGTTCAGGTCCTTCATTCGGTCCAGGCTTTTCAAAATCAGTTATCATCATGATATTCTCGTCCGGGAATTCAAAGTTCATGGATTGGTAGTCATCAACAGCTTGACGGGCCAAATGATCCTCCAGCATACTTCCCTTGATTGCCTTTTGTATAGTGTATTGGATGTCATTTTCAGTCAAGATCATTTACCATCTAGATATTCATCCGGGGAGAGATGGTTTCTCAAAGATATACTTGATGGGGGTCCATCTCAAAAATCAATAAGGTAGTATGAGTCAACATATATTGTCTTAGCTGGCGAGCAGCCCATGCCAAAGTGCAACAAGTTTTCTCGAGCAGTGAATATCTAGTTTCACAGTCGGTAAACTTTTTGCTAAGATAGTATATTGCATGCTATTTTTGGCCAAACTTGTCATGTTGACCCAGCACACACCCTATTGAATTCTCTAATACAGTCAAGTACATAACCAGAGGTCTTCCTTCTACTGGGGGCATCAGGATTAGAGGTTCTTGTAAGTATTCTTTGATCTTGTCAAAAGCTACTTGGAAGTCGTCATTCCATCTGACTACTTGATCTTTCTTCAACAGCTTGAAGATTGGCTCACAGGTAGTAATTAAGTGAGAGATGAATCAGACGATGTAGTTTAGTCGAGCTAAGAAACCCCTGACTTCCTTCTCAGTATAAGGAGTTGGCATCTCTTGTATAGCTTTGACTTTTGTAGGGTCAACTTCAATACCTTTTCCACTGACGACTAATCCTAGGAGTTTTCCAGACCTCACTCTGAAGGTGCACTTGTTGGGATTCAGCCTCAATTATACTTCTTCAACCTTTCAAATAGCTTGTGTAAATGATCAAGGTGTTCTTCCTCAGTTTGCAACCTTGCAATCATATCATCAGCGTACAATTCTATCTTATGATGGATCATGTCATGAAATAGAGCCAACATAGCCCGTTGATAGGTTGCGCCTGCATTCTTCAAACCGAAAGGCATGACGTTATAACAGAAGGTGCCCCACTGCGTAACAAAAGTGATTTTCTCCATGTCTTCGGGTGCCATTTTTATTTGATTGTATCTGGAGAAGCCATTCATGAAGAAGAAAACTTTATGTTGAGCCGTGTTGTCAACCAAGACATTGATATATGGTAGCGGGAAATCTTCTTTGGGGCTTGCCCTATTCAAATCTCTATAGTCTACGCACATATGGACTTTTCCATCTTTCTTTGGTACCGGGACCACATTTGCAATCCACTGCGGATATGATGTCACTGCCAGGAAACCTGCATTGAACTGTTTCATTACCTCAGCCTTGATCTTCTTAGACATATATGGTTGCATGCGACGAACCTTTTGTTTAACCGGAGGACAACCTTCCTTCATTGGCAGACAATGAACTACGATATCAGTATCAAGCCCCGACATATCTTCATATAACCAAGCGAACACTTCACAATAGCCGTGCAACATCTGGACCAATCTTCTCTTGACGTTGTCTTCCAAATTGGCACTGATCTTAACTTTTTCTTGTCTGCCTCAGTACCCAGGTTTATCACTTCAACTGGTTCCTCGTGTGGTTGGATGGCCTTTTCCTCTTGTATCAGAAGTCTGGCGAGTTCCACAGGTATTTCACAATCTTCTTCACCTTCATCTTCAGCTTGATAGATTGGATGTTCAAAGTCATAGATGGCAATAGTAGAATTATTGTTAATGAGATCCAGAGTGGATGTGGATCTGCAAATGTGTGTGTGCATGTAAGGTCACATGGATATTTTAAAAATGCAATAAAGTAAAGAAAGATAAAGAGAACAAAATTTGAATGCAAAGTAGTCCAATGTGTTTTCATTAAAATGAGAATATGGCATATGAAGATGACAAACCCTTAACAAATGGACCATTGTGCCTTGGGCAAGGCACATGGCTTAAAGTAATTGTTTTAATGGAAATTACAGACAAAGTTCTCAAAGTAATAAAAATAGGAAATGCTAGTTACTCCTGGCTGAAGGAAATTGGGATGAAGTCCTTGGTATGCCAGTTGTTGAGTCCTAAATCAGCAGTCGGGTAGATCCAGTCGTTAAAGTCACAATCAGCATCAGAGCCTTCAAGAGCATTAACCTCATGGTTACTAATGCAGAGAGGTGGTTTCCATGCACAAGCACGTCGAACCTCCTTTTGAGCCTTGGAAGTGAAATCCAACATAAATTTTTCTGACTTAAAAGGGAAATTAGGAAGTTGTCCCAAAATGGTACAACCTCCGTCTTGAATAACAACACGAGCATCTTTGAGAGAGACCATATTTAGTGTATCTTTAGCAGTTTTGGGAAAGTCAGGAGTGGCTTTGCTAACACCAACCATTGGAGATACCACTTCAAAAGCTTGACAAGGAATTTCAATGAACTCGCTATCCATTTCAACATATTTAGATGAGTTCAAATGACTGACCATGAACTCCTCCTCTCTGCATACATGACAATTTTCCCTCTGATCGGATATTTCAACTTTTGATGTAGTGTAGAAGTCACTGCACCTGCCCCGTGTATCCATGGGCATCCAAGAAGGAAAAAATAAGCAGGACGAATATCCATCACATAGAATATTGAGTTGAAAACTTGAGACCCAACTTTGATAGGGAGATCAACCTCTCCATGGACCATTCTCTTTGTCCCGTCAAAAGCTCTCACCACAATGTCACTAGGTTTCAGCACCAAATCTTCACAATCCAAACTATCTAAAGCACCTTTGGGTAATGTAACACCCCATTTCTACCCAACGAGTTAAATAAAATCAGAGTTATAAAAATTTCCAACACACAAATGGAATGCTACACTTTCAACTTAAAACTACGACATTCAATCAGCTGTAGTTCAGATACATAACACATGAACTTCGGATGAACCAATAACAACCTGCTTAGTCTTTAAAAATAAAAACAACTTTCATTACTACACAGTGGATTCACAAAATTCAATTGAAAACACAATAACATCTTATCCAACTCAAAACAATTCTAAGACAACACGTCTTTTAATGAAAACAACTTAAAAATTCAGCAACATAATGAAAATCAACAATAAGGAAAACATGTGTTTATCCCCCTGAGTGCTACGTATCAGAGCGACAACAACGACTCAAACTAACGAGGGTAACAACTAACCTTCTTGATTACCTGCACGTTACCAACAGAGGGCAACATTCAAACAGAAGGGGTGAAATATCGAACCATATAATCGGATATATAATAAAAAATATATTAGTATTAGATCATGCAATTCACCACTTCACAACTTTTTATCAATATTCAACATAATTAACTCATCCATACGACAACTCAGAATGCAACATGAAATGCGACTCGTCTTTATGCACATGCATGTGGTACCAATGGAGCAGAACTCCCAACTTAGAAATCTGCCAATAAATAGAGGCATCAACAAGGCATAAGCCTTCAACTTTATATTTGCCAATCCAGGTCAACTTGACGAGCATCAACTCCAACATGATATGCTATGTATGCATTAACGACATGAACGTAATATCAATAACAACATCAATATTTTAACTTAATTCAACATTGGCCATAAGCCTGCAACTTAATATTTTGCCAATAAATAGAGGCAATGAAATCACCTGCAAATTCACATTTTTCAACGAAAATGTCACCCAACAGATCAACCAAAAATTACTACAATAAACCGCATAATTATTCGGACTATTTTGGTTAAACTCGGTTAATTAATTATCAACCAAAGATTCTATTATTTCTACTTTATAAATCCTACAGAATTATTTATTAAAGATATTAAATCTTTATTATTAAATATTTTATATTGTAATCCGGAACGTAGTAGCTACAATATATCTACTAATTATTCTATGCCAATTTATTATTTGCATCATAGTACAATGTACAAAACAATTGCTTCTAGTTGCTACTTCATAATATCACATCATAAGGTCGCTACTGTATGCCAAGCAAGTGCCTTTAATGCTACTTCATAAATATTGCTACAGTATTGCAAGCAATTCCTCCTAAGTACTACTTTATATATATTCGTTGCAGCAAGCAAGGCAATTGCCCCTAAATACTACTTTATGAATTCACTACAGTATTGCAAAACAAAAGCCTTTAAGTGCTACTTCTTTTCATCACCACAGTAGCAATACAAATTCCTATTAAATAATAATTCAATCTTACGCTACTGTAGCAAAGCAAGTGCCATTAATATTACTCCATTAATTTGCGCTACAGAATTGTAAAGTGATTACTTCTACATGTTACTTCACCTCAGCATCACAGTAAGCGAAACAATGCTTTTAAGTACTACTTTATTCTTGTATCGCTACAGTAACAACAAGCATATACTCCAAACACCACTTCATTCTTATTTATGCTACAGCTTGCCAATTACTTCTCCTAAATTCCATTTCGTTTAACGCTACAGTAACATGAATGGAATTTTGCAAAGAAAATACTAAGGCACTTATTTATATGCATATCTAGTTATATTGGGTCCTAAATCATCTCTCAATTTCATCAATATACCAATTTCAAACACAACTAGGAATAATTTTTATAACCCAAATTCACATACTATTAATTATACACCATATTATAGAGTCAGAACCCCACCCTTACCTTGGATTGACGGTTCTTTATAATTTCCGATTTCACCTTGCTGTTGCCATAGCTCCAAACCTTTCTTCTTCTTCTTCTCCACCCAAAACATTATTCCTCTTTGTTCTTTTCTTCCTGATACAATACTCTCTTCTATTCTTCTAATTCTAATTCTAATATAATAGTTATATTTTATTTAATCTTAAAAAATTCAAATGGGCCTAAATGACATACCCCTCTATTACTACAAAACACCACCAATTAAGCCTAATATCATATTTAAGGTTAATAATAAAATAACACTTTAACTTAATTTCCCCAAATTAAATCCGATTAATTATTATTTCAACTTAATTAAATAATTCCGACTTCGACGATAAAAATTTGAATTAATAAAAAAATATTCAAAAATATTTAATTAAATAAATAATTAAGTACCGGGGCGTTACAACTCTTCCCCACTTAGAATATTTTTGTCCCCGAAAATAAAAGTTTACCTGGTTCAAATAACTCGGGATAGAAGTCTCGCATCTTGCTCTCCAACTCCCAGGTCATGCTCTCACCAGCAGCACCTAACCAGACAACCTTCACCAATGCAATCTCGTTTCCCCTTATAATCTTCATCTCGCGATCTGCGATTATCACAGGCATCGTCTCCATCGTGAGATTATCCCGTACTTGCACATCTTCCATCTGAATCACATGAGACGGATCGGGAATATACTTCTGGACTTGTGACACATGAAACACATCATGTAAATTTGAAATATTAGGTGGTAAAGTCACTCTATAAGCAACATTTCCCACTCTTTCCGAAATCTGATATGGACCAACAAAATGAGGAGTGAACTTCTTAGACTTCAGAGCTCGCCCAACACCAGTCACAGGTGTGACTCTTAAAAACACATGATCACTAGCTTGGAATTCCAAATCTTTCCTTCTCTTGTCATGATAACTCTTCTGTCTACTTTGTGAAGCTTTCATCTTTTCTCGAATCAACTTCACCTTCTCAGTAGTCTCCTGAACAAGTTCAGGTCCAAGTACTACACTTTCACTAGATTCATGCCAACACAAAGGAGTCTTACACCTCTGACCATACAACGCCTAAAGGTTCCATCCCAATACTAGAATGGTAACTGTTATTTTAAGTGAACTCAATCAACGGAAGATAAGTATCCCACGAACCTCCCTGCTCAAGAACACATGCTCTCAACAGATCCTCCAATGACTTAATAGTCCTCTCAGTCTGACCATCCATCTGAGCATGATACACCGAACTCAACCTCAAATTGATTCTATGAATCTATTCAAGAATCACTTTCTTCATCTCTGCATCATCAAGAATACAAATCTGATTACAAAATCTCAATATACCTTGCGCATCCAACTTAAAATCACTGTTCTCAGACTGATCAACCCCAACCATCAAATCTACCAACTTCACATCTAACTTCTGAGCTTCTATGATATTATCCAGAAATTCATTATTAATCTTTAACATCCCAAACATAACACTTTGCGGCGTCACTTCAAAAACCAAACTCAAATCTCGGAATTGCTCAATTAACTCCAACTCCTTAACCATCATTGCCGACACGTGCAAAGTCTTTCAACTTAAAGCATCGGCCACGACATTAGCTTTTCCTGGATGATAATTCAAACTGAAATCATAATCCTTCAACAATTCTAACCACCTTCGCTGCCTCATATTCAACTCCTTCTGATCAAAAAGATACTTCAAACTCTTATGGTCACTAAACACTTCAAATCTAGAACCATAAAGATAATGCCTCCAGATTTTCAACACAAAGACAACTACAACTAGTTCTAAATCATGCGTAGGATAATTCTTTTCATGAGTCCTCAATTTCCTTGACGCATAAGCAACCACCTTACTATTCTGCATGAGCACACCACTTAACCCCATCAGACAAGCATCACAATACACAACAAAAGGCTCTCCTGGATTAGGCAAAGTCAAAACTGGAGCCGGCGTCAATCTCTTCTTCAACTCGATAAAACTTTCTTCACAACGAATATCCCATACAAAAGCTTTACCCTTACAAGTCAACTTAGTCAACGGAAGTGCCAACTTAGAAAAACCTTCGATAAACCGTCTATAGTAACCGGCTAATCCCAAGAAGCTTCTGATCTCAGTAACCGACTTCGGAGCTTCCCATTGTAACACAGCATCGACTTTAGAAGGATTCACGGCAATGCCACCACCAAAAATGACATGACCAAAGAAACTAACCTCTTGTAACCAGAATTCACACTTGGACAACTTCGCATACAACTTCTTCTCTTTCAAAACTTGCAATACAACTCTTAGGTGCTCTTCATGTTCTTCTTCCAATTTAGAGTAAATCAGAATGTCATCAATGAGTACCACCACAAACCGATCCAAATAAGTATGAAAGATTTGATTCATGTACTCCATGAATACTCCCGGTGCATTGGTCACACCGAAAGGCATCCCTGAATACTCGTAGTGTCCATATCGAGTTCTGAATGTAGTCTTCTGAGTATCATCTTCTTTCACTCTAATCTGGTGATATTCTGACTTCAAATCAATCTTAGAAAACACACTTGCACCCACCAATTGATCCATCAAGTCATCAATTCTCAGAAGCGGGTACTTGTTCTTAATCGTCACTTTATTCAGCTGTCTATAATCAACACAAAGTCTCATACTTCCATCTTTCTTCTTTACTAACAACACAGGCGCTCCCCACGGAGACACATTTGGTCTTACAAACTTTTTCTCAAGCAACTCTTCTAACTGCTTCTTCAATTCAGACAATTCAGATGCAGACATCCTGTACGGTGCCATAGAAATAGGTCCAGTACCAGGTACAAGATCGATTGCAAGTTCAACTTCCCTTTCTGGCGGTACACCAGGAATTTCATCCGGAAACACTTCAGGAAATTCGCGCACCACCTGCAACTCATCAATTCTAACTTGGTTCTCCATTGATAATGATGCCATTAATGAGAACATATGCGCTTCGTCTTGCATCAGTTGCTGCAATTGTTTACCAGTCAACAAACCGACTCCTTCCTCTTTAGAAGTAGAAAACCTCACAGACTTGTCATGGAAATTGATATGAGCATAGTTATACTCTAACCAGTTCATACCCAAGGTCACATCCAATCCTCTTAATGGCAAACAAATCAAGTCAACAACAAAGTCCTTGCCGAAGATCGACAAAGGGAAATTCAAACACACACGAGAAGTAGTCACTGATCCCTTAGCCGAAATCTCGACGACCATTTCTCCCTTCATGGAAGACAACATAAGACCCAACCTTTCAACATAATCAGCGACAATAAAACAATGAGTAGCACCGGTATCAATAATAGTAATTAAAGGCGTACTATTAATGAAACATGTACCTCTGATGAGTTTGTCCTCACTAGTTGATGGAGTCCCAACCAAAGCAAACACCTTTCCACTGGTTTGTGCCTTCTTTGGTTTCTGACACTGACTACCAATGTGTCCTTCTTCACCATTGTTGAAACAAATAATATCTTTATGCTTGCATTCAGATACAACATGCCCAATCTTACCACAACGGAAACACCTCTTCACCTCAGCAGCACACGCATTACTCTTATGACCAGGTTTTCCATATTTGAAGCACACCACACTAGCAGGAGCATCTCCCCCACTAGTCCTTTGACTCTGAGCAACTTTCTGTTTACCTTTACCAACTGGGGCATCCTAAGGCTTACCACGGTTATGTTGGAGCTTACCCCTCTTCTCATTGATAATCTTATAGTGAGCACTATTATCCTCTTCATAAATCCTGCAACTATCAATCGAATCATCAAAGACACGAATCTTCTGGTATCCAATTGCCTTCTTGATCTTCGGGCGTAACCCGTTCTCAAACTTGATGCACTTCGAAAACTCAGCATCTGCCTCACTATAGTGTGGATAAAACTTAGCCAAATCATAAAACTTTGCAGCATACTCAACAACCGACATACTCCTTTGCTTCAGCTCAAGAAACTCAATTTCCTTCTTACCACGAACGTCTTCAGGGAAATACTTCCTCAGAAATTCCCTACGGAACACAGCCCAAGTGACATTCTCACCTGCAGCTTCCAATCTTTGACAAGTCTCTAACCACCAGTCATCAGCCTCGTTCGCTAGCATATGCGTACCATAATGAACCTTTTGTACTGGAGTGCAGTCCATCACACGGAAGATTCTCTCAATCTCCTTCAGCCAATCCAACACTCCGTTAGGATCATACTTACCCTTGAAGGTAGGCGGATTCTCCCTTTGGAAAGTCGCCAAACTGCGAGATCCAGCATTCTCGTTAGCATTCGGTTGATTCTGCATAGCCTGAGCCATCGCTTGTAGAGCAGCAACAAGTGCAACATCATTCCTTCCAGCCATCTCAACTTATCTCTACAACATAAACAACAATCAGAATTCAGATTAACAATACTCAATTGTTAGACAAAACTACGACTCGACAACTTGACCGGACAGACCGACCTGCTCTGATACCACTAATGTAACACCCCATTTCTACCCAACGAGTTAAATAAAATCAGAGTTATAAAAATTTCCAACACACAAATGGAATGCTACACTTTCAACTTAAAACTACGATATTCAATCAGATGTAGTTCAGATACATAACATATGAACTTCGGATGAACCGATAACAACCTGCTTAGTCTTTAAAAATAAAAACAACTTTCATTACTACGCAGCAGATTCACAAAATTCAACTGAAAACACCATAACATCTTATCCAACTCAAAACAATACTAAGACAACAAGTCTTTTAATGAAAACAACTTAAAAATTCAGCAACATAATGAAAATCAACAATAAGGAAAACATGTGTTAATCCCTCTGAGTGCTATGTATCAGAGCGACAACACCGACTCGAACTAACGAGGGTAACAACTAACCTTCTTGATTACCTGCACGTTACCAACAGAGAGCAACATTCAAACAGAAGGGGTGAGATATCGAACCATATAATCAGATATACAATAAATAATATATTAGTATTAGATCATGCAATTCACCACTTCACAGCTTCTTATCAACATTCAACATAATTAATTCATCCACACGAAAACTCAGAATGCAACATGAAATACGACTCGTCTTTATGCACATGCATGTGGTACCAATGGAGCAGAACTCCCAACTTAGAAATCTGCCAATAAATAGAGGCATCAACAAGGCATAAGCCTTCAACTTTATATTTGCCAATCAAGGGCAACTTGACGAGCATCAGCTCCAACATGATATGTTATGTATGCATTAACGACATGAACGTAATATCAACAACAACATCAATATTTCAACTTAATTCAACATTGGCCATAAGCCTGCAACTTAATATTTTGCCCATAAATAGAGGCAATGAAATCACCTGCAAATTCACATTTTTCAACGAAAATGTCACCCAACAGATCAACCAAAAATTACTACAGTAAACCGCATAATTATTTGGACTATTTTGGCTAAAATCGGTTAATTAATTATCGGCCAAAAATTCTATTATTTCTACTTTATAAATCTTACAGAATTATTTATTAAAGATATTAAATCCTTATTATTAAATATTTTGTATTGTAAACTGGAACGTAGTAGCTACAATATATCTACTAATTATTCTATGCCAATTTATTATTTGCATCAGAGTACAGTGTACAAAACAATTGCTTCTAATTACTACTTCATAATATCACATCATAAGGTCGCTATTGTATGCCAAGCAAGTGCCTTTAATGCTACTTCATAAATATTGCTACAGTATTGCAAGCAATTCCTCTAAGTACTACTTTATATATATTCGTTGCAGCAAGCAAAGCAATTTCCCCTAAATACTACTTTATGAATTTGCTACAGTATTGCAAAACAAAAGCCTTTAAGTGCTACTTCTTTTCATCACCACAATAGCAATACAAATGCCTATTAAATAATAATTCAATCTTACGCTACTGTAGCAAAGCAAGTGCCATCAATATTACTCCATTAATTTGCGCTACAGAATTGTAAAGTGATTACTTCTACATGTTACTTCACCTCAGCGTCACAGTAAGCGAAACAATGATTTTAAGTACTACTTTATTCTTGTATTGCTACAGTAACAGCAAGCATATACTCCAAACACCACTTCATTCTTATTTGCGCTACAGCTTGCCAATTACTTCTCCTAAATTCCATTTCATTTAGAGCTACAGTAACAAGAATGGGATTTTGCAAAGAAAATACTAAGGCACTTATTTATATGCATATCTAGTTATATTGGGTCCTAAATCATCTCTCAATTTCATCAATATACCAATTTCAAACACAACTAGGAATAATTTTTATAACCCAAATTAACATGCTATTAATTATACACCCTATTATAGAGTCAGAACTCCACCCTTACCTTAGATTGACAATTCTTTATAATTTTCTATTTCACCTTGTTGTTGCCATAGCTCCAAACCTTTCTTCTTCTTCTTCTCCACCCAAAACCCTATTCCTCTTTGTTCTTTTCTTCCTGATACAATACTCTCTTCTATTCTTCTAATTCTAATTCTAATACAATAGTTATATTTTATTTAATCTTAAAAAATTCAAATGGGCCTAAATGACATACCCCTCTATTACTACACAACACCATCAATAAAGCCCAATATCATATTTAAGCTTAATAATAAAATAATACTTTAACTTAATTTCACCAAATTAAATCCGATTAATTATAATTCCAACTTAATAAAATAATTCTGACTTCGACGATAAAATTTTGAATTAATAAAAAAATATTCAAAAATATTTTATTAAATAAATAATTAAATACCGGCGCGTTACAGGTAAGACATCCAGAGAGGATCCAGTATCCACCAACACATGGGCTAAAGTGGTTTCTTTACACTCGATGGAGATATATAGAGCTTTGTTGTGATTTTTCCCGGCTGGAGTCAGATTCGCGTATGAAAATCCCAAACCATTGTCAGCAGTCAAATTGGCTACACAGTTTTCAAATTGGTTGGCCGTAGTTTCTTGAAGGACATGTGCATTTTTCAAGAATTTTATCAGTGCTTGAGCTTGTGCCTCGGAGCACAACAACAAAAACAACATAGAAATCTTCAAAGGTGTTTTCCCCAACTGTTCCACTATCTTATAGTCACTTTTTCTGATAATTTTTAAAATCTCCTCCATCTCTTGGGTAGATGGTTCCTCAGTGGTAATATCTTTTATGGGCGCCTCTATCAGGGAAGGCTCAATCATTTTTTCCTTTCCTCGAGTATCAGCAACATGTTTAACAGTAGTAATACGAATGGGTGTAGTTGTGGTTATCAGAGGTGAAATCTCTGGAGAGAAAATCCTCCCCGTCCTAGTAACTTTACTTGATCCCGCAATGTTTATAATGTCAGCAGCTTCATGTTCATAGATCCAGTAATCGTGTTTGATACCATGGTAATACACTTCTGCCTCATAATTCCAGGGCACGGCCTTATCAGAAGAGTAGGGGGCTGGCCCTGGTGTGGTGATAATTAGTGGAGCTATCCTTGGTTCAATGGGAATCCTAATAGGACCTTTGGAGGTGATCCTAATAGGTTTGTTTGATATAGTAATGATGGAAATGTCTTCAAGCTCTTGAGATACACTTTTGGTCAGACTTTTCACAGATGGAATTTTCAAATAGAATCTCATGGTTATTCATCAGGTGTTGGACACCTTTCTTTAGCCATTCATAACCATTAATTTGTACAACACAGCATAAATAGCCTTCAAAGCAGGCAGGGAATATCCTGACTTTCAACAAATTCTCTTTAACAATCTTCAAAGGAGTGGTTAAGTCATTGACGGAGGAAATAAAAGAAGCATATTCAATAGAATTGACACCCTTACCATGATTCGACATGGGTGCAGTGATCATGTTAGGAGTTGGTGAAGGGTCGAATTCAATCGTCTTGTTATCAATTAGGTCTTGGATTTTGTTCTTTAGAGACCAACAATCATTGGTATCATGTCCGGGACTGTTTGAGTGGTAAGTGCATCTTGTATTGGGATTATATTTGGGAGAGGAGGTGTCAGGGTTTTAGGGAGGATCCCTTAATGTAACCATCTTTGCTTTTAGTAAATTTTATAATACTTGAGACAGTGACATATTGATCTTAGTATATTGCCTTTCTTGGAACTTCATTCTATGCATATTCCCTTATTGTTGTTGAGTAGGTGTAGGATTGGAAATTAATATTGCCCCTACTGAATGATGGTGGTCATTCTTAGTATGGCTCCTTGATCCATATACTGCATTAGTCTCTTTTTTTCCAGCAAATGGTTTTTTCATAACATCATAGGCGGAGGCCTTCGGTATATTTCCGCTTTTAATCCCGCTTTCAACCCTTTCACCGGTCAAGATCAATTCAGTAAATCCGGATGATGAACTTTCAATCAGTAAGTTGAAAAATGGTCCAGTCAATGTCCCCATAAACATGTCTACCAACTCTCTATCAGTTAAAGATGGTTGCACCCTGCCATCCAGGTCTCTCCATTTTTGAGCGTATTCTTTGAAGCCCTCGTTGGAACCCATGGTCATTCCTTGTAATTGCACCATAGTTGGTGCAAGATCAGTGTTATATTGATATTGGCGATAAAAGGAAATGGCCAAATTCTACCCAGTATGGATGTTAGTCCCTTCCAATTGGTAAAACCACTCCAACTGTGTCCCAGATAGACTTTCTTGAAAAAAGTGCACCCACAGTTTCTTATCAGCGGTATACGATTGAATTTTGTGGATATAAGATCTTAGGTGGAGTTTCGGGCATGAAACACCATCGTACTTTGAAAAAACAGGGATCTTGAATTTGTGGAGAATGATTATCCCAGGAATCAAACCCAAGTCACCAAAGTCCAAGCCAGGCACAACTTGGATTTCTACAGCCTTCAATATGTCTTCTAGTTACTTATATTTATCGTAGGCTGGTGGATATTGCTCGTCAAAATAATCCTCGTCTTCAGAAAATTGATTGTTTCCACCCCCAGCACGGGTGCTCCTAGCATCTTCATATTGATTCTCATCCTCCTTGGAGGAGTCTTCTTCCACTTGAACTTGTCGGACGAAGCCTTTGAATCTCTTCCCCATGTTGATTACAACTTTCTTTTTGGTCTTCTTCTTCGTGACAAGAAGTGTCATCATTTATTGTTGCCCCTTTGCTAAGTTGAGCAGAGTCTCTTGAAACTGGGAGTTTTGTGTCTGCAAGTCCTTGACAGTTTGCTCGAGATCCATCTTATACTAAAATAAACAGTAAAAAGATGAGGAAACCTGTGTTGAAAAACCTGCTTATGATATGATGCATGTGATGCGTATGCAATGTCTTCAAGGACCTTTAAGATTTAAATTTTCCTAAACCAAAAAGGAAACAAAATATTAATTGTATTAAGTTCAACTGTTACAAACTCCCTATTGGGCTTACAGTGAAAGAAAAATGACAAAATGAAATTATACAACAAAAGACTCAGGTCTCTCATGGACACTTCCTCTTTGGACTGATGTAGGCATTCAAGCTTCACTCCTTGTGAAGTCGCCTTGTGAGCTCCAACACTTTATTCTCGCTTGTATAGAATTAGGCTTCAAAGGTGTCTCACTCTCCCTTGAGTTGAATCCACTATTTTTGTAATTCCTCGAGAGTAGTAGGCATGTCAGGATGAAGAATGGTATAAGGAACATCCCCCTTGGTGATAAGCTCCACAATTATTGGTAAGATGGCCACATACGACATCATGAGGTTTTGAGCGCGAGCTCGCACCCACTTGAGATAAGGCTCCAATGGAATAGAGTTCTTATGCCCCAAATTCTTGCTATCAACCTTGTTTACCATTCCCTAAGCTCGTACAAATCTTTGACGATAACCTTGGACATCTTTCTCATAGTCAAATACAATACCTTGGATAAGTGCATCACGAGGACCATCCCTCTAAGCATACCCAAACTGTCATAGAGTTAAGCAAGGATTATAAATGATACCTCCCCTAATGCCAAGGAGTGGGACATTAGGGAATTCCTCATAGCGATCAATAATGGTAACATCCTCCAAAGATCGAGAACACCAATGAATATCTGAATGCGAGAGTATCATCAACCTTTGAGACCACCTCATGCCTTGTTCATTGTTCAAAAGTGATCGAGGAAGGTGCAAAATAAACCACTAAGTCGGCAATGGAGTGCAACACATAAGAATCCCCCTTCTCTTCATGGTACGGACGTGAAGAAAATGCAAAATGTCTCAAAGTAAGGTAGGCACCGGGTTAAGAGATAGGAAGATTTTGACCGTATTCACATCTATAAGTTGGTATGGGTTAGGGAATAGTACCATCCCATAGATTAAAAGAGCCAAAACTTCTTAAAAAGCTTACAAATCCAGAGCATCCCAAAACAGTTGAGCCTTCTCAAACAGAAATTTGGCTAGAAAACCCTTAACACCACTTCTTTTTTCCCAATTAGCCATGATGTTGGACCGTTGGAAATGTAAGGCTAGAGCAATCTCCTCAGGTCTTGGGTCTTTCTCAATACCGATGAAGGATATTTGATCAAGAGCAGGTACTCCCAATAGTTGAGAGAACTCTTCCATGGTAGGCATCAATTGGTAATCAGGAAATGTGAAACAGTGATGTTTAGGATCAAAGAATTGAAAAAGCACATATACCATGTCTTCTTCAAAGTTTGAGGTAACCAAGTTGAGGAGTCCACCATAGTTCTTGGTGAATAGAGAATTTTCAGGAACCCTTGATGCTAACTATTTGAGTTAAGGAGGCACTTTCACAAGGTTGATTCGGATGGTATTTCTGCGAGTGGAAGCCATATCCTACAAAACAGAACAAAGATAAATGTCTAGGTCCTTGAAGTGGTTAGTGCAAATGCTATGGTATGATGTCATGATGTTATGTACAAATAATCATATATAAAAAAACAAACAAGTCCTTAGGTTTAGGATTGCGTGGAGTCCATAAGTAAGTACCCTCTTGAAGTTTAGTTAGTTCAACTTGTCCTAGAAAGTAATCGGGTTCTAGGGAATCTCAATATTATTGGTATTTCTTCATCGGCCATTGTTTCAGTGCAAGCCTCTGTTTTAGCGACTGAAATATCCCGAAAGTCCGATCACAATGAGTGCAGTATCGAGTATCAACCAACTTCAGACTGCACCAAATCTGACTATGTCACTACTTCCTAATGGCAAAGTTGTTTAACTAAAGGTTCTACGATCATTTAGTGCTTCATGACACCATACAACAACCTCGTATTCTCCTTGATTCTCCGCAAGGGATACCGGTATCCACAAATGTGTCACACTAACGTAGCTATTATTTCAACTATATCGGTCTATGTTGTACAGTCTTCACAATCTTTGCTACTTACCTAATGATATTCCCATATCCGGGTAGAGGATGTATTCAAAACCCAAACATGGACCCAAAATATAAAGTAAACAAATCAAACAAGTGAAAGCATTTAAAGGTGATCTAGTCTCTAAGGTAACCCCGCTTTTAATATACTCCCCAGCAAAGTCGCCAATTATGTGATACGGTGGGAGAAATGACTTGATTATTTTATGTTTTATCACAATTATTGCGGATAGCAAGAGTCGCCACCGACTTTTCTTTTATCCAATAAAGAAAAGGGTGAAAAGAATAGGAAAGACCTTTTGAGAATTTTCTTGAGTTCGGGGGGTAGATTATGAAAAGGGAAGGTGTTAGCACCCTTTTCATCCATAGTTGTCTATGGGCTCTTAGTTTCTAGCTCACTTTGAAATGCTTTGTAAATGTGTTTGTGTTTGGTGTAAGTTTGAAAATACTTTGAAAACACCTTTGTTCCAGCAAACTTTGTAATGATTCTCGTTTCGGAGAGAATGTATATAAAGTGTTGGTTTTGAAAATAGTTTAAGGAGATGTTTGTTTTTGGAAATATGTTTTGAAAGAGTGAATGTGGAAATGGTTTTAGTTTGTGAGCAAGCAACTATGAGCGTTCTACCTACTCAAAAAGTCTTAGTTCTTTTCTCCTCCTTTAGATAGTGTTATCTTACCATTAGTTAGTAAGAAACCATATCATTGGATATGAAGGAACAAGTGTAGGTCTTCGTACAGTCATAGAAAGCAACATTGTAGGATACCTTAGCAATTTATCATAAGGGTCTAATATCGTTTACCGAAGACAACATCAAAGGGTCATCGAGAGGCTACGATCTTGTATTTGAGGGTCGCTAAAGTATCCTACGTTCGAGGGACATGACTGTTTTATTCTAAGGTAACAAGTGTGGGTTAACCCTAGAGGTGCAAGTGTGCAAAGTGTTTTTATTTTCATGCATTTGGCTTGAATTAGGGTTGTCTATTTGTTGATTTTATGTCTTGTCATACAGACCCTAATTACTAGCAATAATATGGAAAGCGATAAATTGCGGAAATTTAATGTCCTACACTATTACAATACTTTAGGGGATGGTGGTACAAATTACAAATGGGGATGAAAGCAATTAAAACCTAATTACTATTACAACCATATTGAATAATGCCAAATAAAATGTACAAGAATATAAACATAATATAAAAGGAAAATGTTTTTTATGTTTTTTATGTATGAAAAATGTTTTAACCTAATTAATCAAATTAAAAAGAAATCAATAATAATTTTAATGTCTAAATTAAATTAATTTAATTAAGAGAAAGTTAAAACCTAAGTCTAAATTAATTAAGAAAAGAAATTAATTTATTAAGAAAATATTTTTTGCTCTTTTTATTTAAAGGAAATAAAACTAAAGTGAAAATGAAAAATAACAATTTTAGTCTAAGTATGTAATAAAAATATATTTTTGTATTTTTTTAAATTTAAATATTAAAAATAATAATAATAATAATAATAATAATAATAATATTTAAAATGAAATAAAATAAAAATAAAATATAAATTAAGGGTCAGGGGGTTTGAAAAGTAGTAAGGGAGGTTTGATAGTAAAAAGGTTTTTGTTTTGGACCCAAACAGCCTTTTTGTAATCAGAAATAAAACCATAGTAAAATAAAATGTTAGGTTGCATGGTTAAAATGAAATGGAGGGCGAGAGAAATAAAAAAAGAAAGGTCCAATATCTGAATGGCCCAGGCGAGTTTTTTGAATAAAAAGAAACAAGGAAAATATTGTAAAAATGATAAAAGGTCTCGTTGGGGCTCGAACCCAAGACCTTCTATAAGTATGCCTTACGCGCGCGCTCTACCACTGGGGTGGCTATACATCTTTTCATTTATACACAAACCACATATTATATTTTAAAACAAGTCCTGAACACATTGTCTTCTTCTTCCTCGCGCCAGCATCCATGGACAAGATTTTCAAATTTTGTATCTTGCTCATTTCTCAACCATTCTCAAAAGTGAAAACATCAAAATTGTTAGAAATTTCACCATGATTCCAAATATGTAAAAAAATTAATCTAACTCTCAAAGATGAATACAAATTTTATTGGTACCAAATTTTGACCTAAATATTTCAAAAAGTTCAAAACTAAAATTCACACTACTCAGGCAATATAAATGAATTCTAAGGACATGGTCAGTTTCAGGGCTATGATATCTATATTTTATCTTCACAAATCAGAATCAAATGATGCTTGTATGAAGAGTTGAAAGTTCAGAAAACTTACCTTGTGAGTGGATATCGTGTTTTGAGTTAAAGCTTACTTCAAGGTGTTGTAATGATCTGGTTAGCTTCCTTGAACCTCCGGGAAGCTATTTCAATAGTTACTTTAGATTGAGAGTGGCTGAATCGTGCTAGAGAAGTCCAAGTGAAAGGTGCTATTTTTGAAAATGGAAGATGGTGAAGATGGAGTTACAGTTGTGTAACAAGTGTTTGTATGGCTTCTATATGTGTTATAGAAGCTTGGTGAATGATAGAAATGGAAAACGCATGAGTGGTTTGTGAGATGGATGTTCAATGGTAGAAATGACACAATAATGGTGTTTTTCGAGCAATTTATGGTTTGAGGGAGTTTTATGGAGTTTAAATGCTTCTAATTTCATGTCCTTGGCTTGTAGATGATGGCTCAAATTATAGGATAGGGTTTGGAAACTTGAAATGATCAGAAAACCAAAATCACATGTTATGGCTCTTTGGCATGTTTTTGAAGCAAGCTTGATACATATTATCCCAATGCATGGTACAAGGGTTTGTAGAGTAGTTAAGGGCTTTAAGCATGCTTGTTCTGACTTTATAAATGAAGCTTGTGCAAAAGAAACAAGTTAGAGACTCAATGCATTGACTTTTTGTAATAAAGCTTGCTTTTCCAAAATAGAAGTGGTACCTTTCTTCCTAAAATGGATTAATCACTGGATAATGGCTTAAATGCTTGGATCAAAGATCTAACAGTTGTGCAAACATATAATTATGGAGTGAAATGCAATTTAGAAGCCTGCAAAGTGAGATTATGCAGCATAGGTTTGAGATTTGGTTGAATGTTCATTATCAAAGTGACCTAAAAATCAAGAATGAAACCTCAACTTCTTCTCTTCGATTCTCTTTGCTCAAGCATGATCTATTCAAGTTCTTGGACATTTTAGAAATATTGAAACATTGTCTAAAACCTTAATGTTTACCATTTTGATATAATCATCTTGGAGCTTGGTGAAAATTGGCCAAGAAGTTAGGACAAAAATCTGTCTAAACTAGATCAAAATTTCACTAAGTGTTTAAGAAAAAGTGCATGACTTTATGGGCCTATAACTTAAAATCTAATCATTTTTTGGACATGAGCCCTAAAAGACAAAGTTGTAGATTTCATCAATACCTACAACTTTCATGTCGAAAGTTTTCTTTGAATCATCTTGCATCTTGGTGAAAAATGGGCATGAAGTAGTGAAATTATCATGTACAAAAACATTTAGAATAATTTCCAAGTCTTGAAAAGTTTGACTTTTTAAATTGACTTTTAACTTTCTTGATTTCTTGATGATCAAGCTTCATATTTTTGAATGCCTTGATTAATTTTGATCTTTTAAACTCAATTTTGACCAAAAATCAAAGTTTAACTTTTGGTATATTAGTTGACTTTTTCAACAGTTGACCAAATTTCATCTATTAATTGTTTGATCTTGAGGGATGAATTGAATCATACAATTAGGTCAAAATGATGTAATTTAATCCTTGAAATCATGTTTGAAACCAATAAGTCATGTATTAGGTCAAAAGTCAAAAATCAGTCATTCTAATCAAAAACCCTAATTTTAACCATTTTACCCTTTTGATGAATTTAACATTTTCCTTGAGGAATTATGATCCAAACTTGATCAATTGATGAATATGACTTTAAAATTTTGATATTGGTAAAAAAATATTAAAGTTTAACTATAAGTTGACTACAATTGGCTTTTTAACCAATATAATTGATTTTTCAGTCATTTGATCAATTGACTGAGCAAAATTGTGATTCAAAACTTGAAACTTGACATGAGTATTCTTGGAGGTCTATAATGATCCATTAAAGTCACTTGAGGCATTATAAGTCCAATTGTCATTGTGAAAATCAAAACCCTAATTTGGGGCATCAGTGTTTAGAAGGTGGTTTGGCCTAGTCAACACTCTTGCAAACTTGAACCATTGGAGATCTTGTGAGAAATGTCTTGATAAAAGAGAGGGAAAATTTTGGGGGTAAAACAACAACACTCCTCAGGTTTTAACATCAAACCAAATATGGAAAAGTTTCGTGCAAAGTGTTGCTACCGTGAGAGGCGTAAAACCCTTTGTCTAGAGGACCCGACCATGAAGGTTATTCTTGCATTGGTTAAGACCTTATAAGTATTCCTCTTTCAGAATGGTGATGGAGGGATGATCTATTTTGATAACCGATTGAGGAAGTTGAGAAATCAGGATGTCACAAATACCCTTGAGAACCTGTGCGAAAGATTTCAAATTTGTCGGAGCTTTTGCTAGAATTGGTTCTTTGGATGGGAGAGGTTTTGCATTTGGAATAGAAATATAAGTTGTTTCATGGAATAGATCAATGAAATCCATGATGATACCTTAAAGAAACATGTTTTGAGAGTGTAAAAAGTCACCGGAAGCGGGGGATAGCGAACTAGAGTTTAGTCGCTTCACCACTAGTCACATCATTTACCACAAACAATAAATAATCTTTTTATTTCATATATTTTTCTAAAATATTTTGTTCCATATTTTTTCTAATTTTTTATTTCTTTTAATTTTTAGTTATAAAAAATTAAAATCCAAAAAATACACATTAAAAAATAACACAATAACAACCAAACCGATTTCTTTTTCTACATCACATATTTATTTTCATGTTTTATTATTTATTTTATTATGCATTTTAATTTGTTTTATTTTATTTTATTTTAGTTAATTATTTTTTAGTTCCATAATCCTATAATTTTTAATTTTTAATTTAGTTTAATAAGACTTTGATTTTAATGTGGTTTGATTAGGGTTAAATCTAACTTAGTTTTAGTTTTCTAATTAATTAAATCATTAAATCATTAAATCACCAAAAAGTATTATTTTTATTTAAGTTTAAAATAATCAAAAATATCTCTTTTCTTTAATTAAATTTATTTTCTCAATTAATAAAAAAAAACAAAAAGAATAAAAAAACAATTAACCAATCAAACTTTTTTACATCTAACTTAACAAAAATCAAGATTTTTTTTTTACAAAAAGGAACGGTCCGGCCATTTAAATGCGAACTAGAAACAAGCCTAAGCCTCCAATGTGCGATCAAGTTACAGCCATATGTTTATGTTCGAAGGTGACCTTACATCATTCCATAAAAATTAACCAATCAAACAAACTATGAACTACGATGACTCTGATTTTCTCATAACTTGATGAGAATATGTAGGCACAAAGTTATGAAACCAAGACGAGTCCCCTAAATTTAACTAACTCTTTCCCATTTTAACCCTTTGTAAATACATTTTCCTTCGTAAATGAATAAAAGAAAGTAGAAATAGTTAGGCAAACATCCCTTAGACAAACAAACTTAACCCTAGGCTATAGGAGGTTCCCGTTGAGTACAACAGAGGTGAGAGGTGCCTAACACCTTCCTCTCACTTAACTTTCTACCAACTCATAATCGATTGTGATGACCGTCTTATCCTTTCTTTTATGGTTTTATCATTATTTTTCTTGTTCCTTATGAATGAATAAAGTATTGTGGAGACTTTGTAACTTTTCCAGCCGCGACAATAATCATAAACAAACAAAAGTTCTATGTTGGATCCATTTTCTGGATTTGCCTCAGGAATATTGGAGCCATAATATTATCTTTGCAATTGCTAGCTATCTTAAAACTCCAATGTTTTTGGATGTTGCAACAAGTAAGTTCCCTCTAGAGAGATATTTTGGACATTTTGCAAAAGTTTTACTTGATATTGATTTATCTGGTAAAATTAGACATAAATTTTGGGTTGAAAGAGAAGACTATGCTTTTCTAGTTAAGGTTAATTATGAAAAATTGCCACTTTTTTGTTCGTATTGTCGTAACATTGGGCATAATTTGTCATCTTGTAATCTTTGTTAAAGTAGATCAAGAGAAAGTGGTATTTAATGAGAAGTATAATCGCATGGAGAAATAAGCCTAAACATGTTTAGAAGGAGGATTTAAGAAAAGAATATGTTGAATGTGTAAGAAATATAGCTACTAAAATATGTGTTAATAATAATCCTCTTTTGGGGTTTGAGGATTGTTTGAAAACCATTGTTGATGAGGAGGTTGTGATTAATGATACCTTGCATCCAGAAGACATGGGTGCTCAAGGTAATGAGAATTTGAGTGGTTTAGCTTATATAGAAACCTCTAGTCAAAATAAAATTGACAAGAATCTTAAGGAGGATTCATATTCAGCTGACATTTTATTTCAATAGGATCGTCGAGAGGAAGTAACAACAAATTTAATTCTTTTGGGAGGTGACTCAATTCTAGTGAAAAAAATCTAAATTGTCAAATTTTAATGCTTCTATTGTTCATGACATGCCAATATTAAGACTTGATCCCACAATGGCCCAAGAAGTTGTGAATTTTCTGAGTGAATCCTGAGCTAACATGGCTCAGAAAGATGAGATTATTGATTTGGATAGAAACACAAGTCAACCATTCAATTGGTAGTCCCACATAAGAAGAAGAACAAGAACAAGCAGTATGAGGCAACCAAATGATTCAAGGTGGGTACCTCAAGCTGCTCGCCACACTAGTTTCTTTATTGAGAGTTATTCCTTTCTGTTTTGGTTTTCTATTTTTTATCTCGTTTTTGTATTTCTGGAGAGTTTTGGTCTTGTCCCCCCTCCTTTTTTGTACTTTTCTCTTTCGTTTGATATCTCCTTTTTTCTCAACTGAAAACACAAGACAATTTACATAGTCGGCTCTCATACAATAGAAGTTACGAACATTAGTATCACCTTATCCATAGCACATTGGTTATTTCCATTTGCTTGACTTGTTTTTTTTGGAAAAAAGAAAACTTTATTACCAAAAAACACAGAAGCACAAGTCGATCAACCGATCTAGCCTACAAAGGAATAAAATGATCCAAGAAACTCAAGACTAATCTAACGTTAAGCCTATTATCTTAGACTTGAGCTTTTTACAAAACCAACCCCGTAAAACAATGGTATTTTTAATCTCAATAATAGTGTCTTCCCTATCCATATTAGTGCAAAAAATTGTTGAGTTTCTAAACTTCCATACGCCATAAACTGTCTCTACAGCTGCTAGCTTTAGCAGATCAACTTTCCACCCTTTTCCTTTACTTTGAGACGAAATCCAGTGAAGCTCTTCATCCCACTTTTTAGGGGAGTGAGACATGTTGATCCACGACATAATTCTTCTCCAAATGAATTACAGAGCCTCACATTCGAAAAGAAGATGTAAAGTGGTTTCTTCTTCGTTACAGAAAAACAATTCTTATTGTCAATTAACCCAAACTTGTGAAGTCTACTCTTTGTAGCTAGTTTCTGATGGCATGTCAGCCAGAAAATGAACAAAGATTTGGGTCTGGCAAGACTATTCCTCAGCACAAAAGACCAGTTAACAACAAGACTACTACACATGCTGGGATACACCTGCTTCATGCTGAATCTTTTTCTAACTCTCATATCCTGCCAAATTTCAGCATTACTTTCCATGTACTCCCTCTGATCCAGAATTTTCCATATGATCCAATGCTTTTGGATTTAGCTTTCACCATTTTCACATTAGTATTTTTGATATAATACGCATTCACCCACTTAACCCACAAGCTATCACTCTTATTACAAATGTTCCATAAAAGCTTCAGGAGGGCACACTTATTCCAAGCAACAATATCAATAAAACCTTAACCATCCTGCTTCACAGGTTTGCAAGTATTAGACCAAGCAATGGGACTTTTTCTACTGATGAAGTCCTTGTCCGTCCAAAGAAACGACCTGCAAATAGCATCAATCTTCCTGATAACCTTTTTAGGCAACACGAACACCATAAGCCAATAGTTGGACGTAACAAAAGAGATACTTTTAATTAGCTAAGCTCTCCTAGCATAACTCAAGAGCTTGCTAGACCAATGACTAACTCTACATGTATTTTGTCAACAAGGAATAAGTAGTGACTGACATCCAGCTTCTTACACGAGAGAGGAATCCCCAAGTACCTAAAGGGCAAGGAACCTTCCTTGAAACTAGACTGGTTCAGAATTTTGTCCTTCACATTGACATCAACACCCCCAAAGAACAACTTACTCTTTGAAATGTTAACTTTCATGCATGTATAAGAAGCAAAAAATTAAAGGTTGTAAAAAAAAGATTCATGGATATGCAATCGCCTCTAGAGAACATGAGAACATCGTCTGCAAACATTAAATTGGTGAGCTCAATCTTCTCACACTTCAAATGGTGGTTAAAATCCAGATTGAATTGCATTTGATAAAGACATCTTTGCAGATAATCCATAACAATGACAAATAAATAATAGAATATAAGATCCCCTTGTCTGATACCATACTTAGCGGACATAAGCTTAAAAAGATTTCTAATAATATTGAACCGGTAGGATATATACGTGACTAAATTTATAGTAAAAATTATAGAAATATGGCCCAATTATAAACACTAAAAATGAAAACACATATATTTTGTTAAAAGAGAAATTAAAACAAAAAAAAAATCGTATTTTAAATATTAATATGTTTGGTCTAAATTTTTAAAATTAAATATTAAATATGTTTGGTCTAAACTCTAAAGTTACACTCTCGTATTTTATTATAGAGAAAATACAAAACAGAGAATTGATTTACGTCTAAATTATTGTATTCCTCCACAGTGTAGTGTAAGTGTATGTAGTGTAGTAGAGTGTAGTAATTTAGAAAATGTCAAAATACTCATAGTTATACATAGAATATGCATTATCGTTTTTCTTTGTTAGATAAGTCATCGACAACAACGGCATGTCACTGCAAGAGGCGGCAAATTGGACATTTTCTATCTTCCAAACAACATTAATATAAAAAATTAACGGCAATAACACTTTCCACACACCCACCTAACACAACACTTGTCACATCAATTACCATAAACAATAAATAATTGTTTTAACACATTATCAATTTTTTTAAATACATAAAAACTTATAAACAGTTGAAAATAACCAAAATACTTGTTTCTCAATTCACCACGTGTCATTTATTTTGGCGCCAAAAATGATGTAGGGCCCACATAATGGCGCGAAACAGAAGCAACGCCCACATGATCCTATATTTTCTCTTTGGTTGCATTGTGGCCCCACACTTTGCATCTAATGTCATCAAACAAAATATTCACCATGATCATTCACATACATGCATGTCACATACTCATCATCATGCATACATGATACATCCATACATGTGTAAAATAAAAACATCAATGACAACAAAAGCATGCGTCACGTGAACTAACCTGACATCAATACAAAGGACATAAAGTTAATTATACTCTCGCACCTACGCACGTACGCTCACATCACGTGATCTTCTAATTTTTTGACGGACAAGATCTTCAAATTAATTATGGCTACTAGTATATAGTATATGAATCGTATAGTACAGTACTTTTATACTTTATTATATTAGATAGTATATTATTTATATAATATACTATAATATTATCAATCATAATATAATATTAGTATCTATATCTCTCCAATTTATCATGAAGTTATGGAATGCACGATGGAGAGATAGATTGTTGGTTCAGTGTACCTGACCAACTTTAGTATTTTTTTATTATTAAAGAAATATTATATTATTTATTTTATTTTAGTGGATTTTTGTTATTATTTATTACAGCACTAACCCTCACGTTCATTCATTTTAATATTTAACAATTTCACCACTAAAATACTGATAGTATGGGTTCCGTTTTTTGTTGAGATTTTCACGTGACTTGATGCTGAATAGGTTTGGGTTTAGCATCGGTTTAAAATTTGGAGTGAATTATGAAAATTTAACAGAACTTTTGTCTTTTTTATTGTTTAATTCTATACTTATTTTAAAGTGTTTTTTAGCAAGAAAAAAATATGAAATAATAATAAGAATTAAATATGTTTTTAGTCTTTATAAATGTGATCTTATCTGATCAAACTTGGACCGTCACGACTGGTTCCGGGCAGAATTTGAGTGCGATGAGGGTACCTGCAAGGCACTCTGATGCTAAAATGAGTGACGGAATGAGCAGGCAAAATGTGTATGTATGCGTAAGAGATGAATACCTGACCCTCTAGGAACAAAGGGTATTTATAGCCCCCAGCGCGGGGCCAAGATCCCCTCATTGGGCCGACCAGAATTGACCCAATAAGGAAACTGCCAGGTTCTACGTGTGTAGTGGGGACCCGCACGTGGTCCCCTTCCTGATGATGCTCTGCGAGAAATGAGGAGGGACGAAGACGCGGTCTTTCTGGAGTTTAGATGATTTGGTAACGGTCAGAATCTGTCCTACGAGGAGGGTGCTCGAGCTGGGCTCGAGCTGGAGTTTTCGTGGTCGGGGACACCATGTGTCGCGGGCAACAGCGGGCACGGCTGCAGTCTGTGGTCGGGCGCGCTGGCGGGAATTCGCGGGCGCGCGTTCCTCGAGGAGCTGCTTGGATTGGGCTTTTGTTCTTGCTTTTGGGCCAAGGCGGGGCCAGTCCAGAACAGGAGCCCCCTAAGTCGTGGCTCCTGGAGCAGGAGTTATGACTTGACTTCAGCTCGCCTTTGCCACGGGGTCTGATGCCCGACCCAGGATATTGCTACCTCGTGATTGCTCGAGAAGTTTCTCATGAGTTATGTTCGTGGCGTAATCCTCGTTGGTGCGTGCTCGGGGGATTCCTCGCGGGCTGTGTTCGTTGGGTACACGAGGCAACCTTTGGGAACCGTGACGCCACCCTAGCGACGGTAGGGCCATCATTGCCTAGGGGAGTAGACGTCGAGGAGGGGAAGTTCGTGGTTCCCCGGGGCGCGTTTCGTATTCCACGTCATCCCTATAAATAGGATCCTTGGGTCCCATAATTTGTTTTTCCTCTTCGCGCCTCTCCTTCTTCCTCTACCTTTGCCGCCGCTGTATTTCTACAACTTCGCAAGATTACCGCACCTTCCTCCGTCGATTCCCTTTACCGCTGTCGTACATTCTTCTTTACTTCCAAGTAAGCGTTTATCCCTCCTATTTTTCTTCGTTGTAGGTAGTTTTACCGTTATTTGGATGTTAGAAACCCATATCTGGGATTAGTGCCCGGTAAACTCATAGCTTTAGGTGTGTGACTCGCGACGCTGCCCGGGACCTTCATGGTTTTGGGCGCATAATCTATGATACTGCCCGGTAAACCCATAGTTCTCGGTTTAGGATTCATGATATTGCTCGTCACATTCATAGTTTAGGTCAGCGCACCCATGAGCTGGTCGGGATGTTGATCCATTTAGGAAGTATGTAGGACAACTCGTCGTGGCACCTCAGTGTCGGGGAGGCGAAACCAGGATCTTATTCGAGTCCTCGACATTTTATCGCGCGCGGAGTGTGTCTTGGCTTGTCGTGCACTACTTCCCGCCAGTTATGACGAACATATGGATTTGCTCTCGAATTTCATCGGTTTCCTGTGCTTTGCAGGTAAATGGCTGACGAACCGGAGTCTTCGGGGCGTAATGAGGTCAAGGACCAGAGTGCCGAGGAGAATGTAACTCTAGTTGATATCGTCGATGATCCTTCATTGGATTGGGTGGGCACCGAGCCCCGAGGGATTGCCTCGGCATATAGTCGGCGTAGTCGGCGCGCATACACTGTCGTCGAACACGACGGTAGTCAGCCAGGCTTCCAAAAGAATTTTGTTGTGACAAGGCCGTCCCTCGACACACGAATCTGCTCGGAGTTCTCCGAGTATGGTTTTTCGATGTATGAAATCGCGTTCAAGGATCTCGGCCTTAAGCTCCCTTTCAGCGATTTCCAAGTCGGGGTATTCTTCCATCTGGACTTGGCCCCCTCGCAGCTTCATCCCAATTCGATCGCCTTTCTTTGGGCGTTCGAGTTGACATGTCGCTTCCTGAGGATCGGGGCGACCATTCCTCTTTTCTTCAGAGTTTTTCACTTGCAGCGCCAGTCTCGAGGAGGTAGGCATAGCTGGGTTTCCCTGAAACAGTCGAAGAGGCTGTTCAGGATGTACATGGATTCGGTCCGGGGTTTCAAGGACAAATGGTACGTCCTGCAGCCGGTCACCCAGACTGCTTTGGATTCTATGTATGAAGAGGAAACCGTAGTGGCCGACGAGAACGGGGAGCCTCTTATGGACGCTGAGGGTCGCCCGGTGGTGGGGCGTGTCTCCAAGTTCTCGTTGCATTGGTGCTCGCGCCATTACGAGCATGGTACCGGGAACTACCATACGCCCGTGGGAGGAATGAGTGTCGAGGATGAGGAAGCCTATGGCACCCTTTGCAAGTATGTCGACAGCTTCTTCCCTGCTCGGTGGGTCACGAGGGAGGGGGAAGACATTCTCGACGAGGAAGGTTACCCGACATTCGAGGCCCGTCCTATCGATACCAAGGTGCTTGTCGAGTGCCAATCCTACGGGCAGGCCGTAGATCTACTAGGTTGCTTTTTGTCTTATAGTTTTGTTCCCGTTTCTTTGTTTGTTACTTGCTCGTAACTAACCCGAGTTTTCTTTTTTGCAGGCAATATGGCTGAACAAAGGGAAAGGCTTTTAAAACTGTCTCAGGACAAAAGAGTAAACAGAAGGTTGGTGCGAGCTCCACAGGCCACGGGGATGGGCCCGCCGACCAGTTCAGGCGATGCTTCTAGCGGGTCCCCGGGCTCCCATGATGTCGAGCAGCCCACTGAGCTAATAACGAGAAAGAGAAGCCGGGCAGAGAACCAGTCGGAAGTTGGCGACGAGTCTGTCGCAGTGAGGGCCTTTGGCTTGCCCCCCCTGTTTTAAAGAGGAAGGATTCTTCGAGGGGTTTCCCTTGACAGTGAGCACCGAGGAGGCTGAGACCATCAGGCGGCTCAACAAAGAAAGTCAGAGAAAACACCTGGCCGCCAGTATGGTCGGGATGGTTAAGATGGCCGATATGGCCGTTGTCCTCGCTGAGGAGGGGTCGGACTCCTCTGACCGCGTCAGGGAACTGGAGTTGGAGAAAGCTGCCCTCGATGCCGGCTCTCGTAAGTTGAAGGCTACTCTGGAGCAATCTGAGGAGATGTTCCGCGAAAAAGTCGAGCTGCTGGTCATGGAGAAGGAAAACTCGGGGAAGGTTGCTGAGGAGAGAGACTGTTTTCGACTGGATCGGGAACGCTTGGAGGCCAACAACAAGCGTCTGCCTAAGGAAGTCAAGGAGCTGAAGGTTTTCATGCTTCCTGCTGAAGATGAGTCGGAGGGCACAGCCCCCTTGCGGAGCCGTTCGGATTTGGTCGCGCGCATCCATCTCCTCGAAACAGACTGTGTTGGTGCCTTGGAGGACGGTTTTGAGGCCACAGTTAGCCATCTCGCCTTATTGAATCCGGGCATGAATATCGAAGGAGTGAGTTTCATGTCTCAGATCATTGACATCCAGGTTGTGCCTCCTCCTGGGTCTCCTGCTGTGGATGCTGGTAGTCCCGGGAAGTTTAGTCGTGGAATTTCTGGTCAGGCCTACGTGCCCGTTTATTGGTATTTGTTTTGGGGCCTGCGTGCCTGTGCATATTTTTGGGGCCTGCGTGCCCGTACAAATTTCTTTCGGCCGTTGTGCCATAGCCTGTAATTTATGAACATCGTCGGTCTTTTTGGTCGGTTTATTTTTATTTGTTTTTCGTATGAGCCTTTAGATGGATGTTCATTTTGTTTTTAAAACTTGCTCGTGTCTAAGTTTTTATATTGTGATGAAATTTGCCTAAGTTATGTCCTCGAGTCACGCTTGAGCTCAGTTGTTACTTTGTGGCAAAATTTGCCTAAGTTATGTCCTCGAGTCACGCTTGTGCTCGGCTGTTACTTTGTGGCGAAATTTGCCTAAGTTATGTAATCGAGTCACGCTTGTGCTCGGCTGTTACTTTGTGGCGAAATTTGCCTAAGTTATGTCCTCGAGTCACGCTTGTGCTCGGCTGTTACTTTGTGGAGAAATTTGCCTAAGTTATATCCTCGAGTCACGCTTGTGCTCGGCTGTTACTTTGTGGCGAAATTTGCCTAAGTTACGTCCTCGAGTCACGCTTGTGCTCGGCTGTTACTTTGTGGCAAAATTTGCCTAAGTTATATCCTCGAGTGGAGATTCTTTCGACCCATTTGGTGATCCGACGCACTTCGAAACGCGTCGGTCGTGCGGAGTAAAGCCCGCTTGCTCGGGCGTATGACCCAGATCGGGGTCGTTTGCCCGTGGCGTGAACTTCCCATCGCGAGCTGGGTGTTCTGCCATGTGGGTACTTTGATAGTGGGGCTCGATTGAGGTGTCCCTGTCGGGCACCGTCGTTCGTCCTTGTTTGGATGAACGGCGTTATGTCGTTTGGGCGTAGATTGGGCCCGTACCTTGGCCTATCTACGTGGTCGAGACATTTCTCTCTGTTGACTGGATGTGGATGTTCGACGACGAGAGTCCTTAGTGTTAAGGGTTTTTTAACTATAGTACTGCTTTAGTTTAGCAGCGTTCCAGGGTCGTGGCAATGGTTCTCCGTCTAGCTGCTTGAGGTAGTATGCCCCGGTACCTGTGGCGCCGTGGACGCGGTAAGGCCCTTCCCAGTTCGCGGCCAATTTCCCTTTGCAGGAGTCTTTCTGGTTTCTTCGTAGTACCAGGCTGCCGATCTTGAACTCGCGTTTGATGACCTTGTCATTGTGACGCAGGGCCACTCAATGTTTTAGAGTGGCCTCGCGTAGAGCTGCCCCCGAACGAATTTCCTCGACCAAGTCGAGTTCGTCCCTGAGTGCTTCGTCGTTCATTTCTTCGTCGAGGGGCGTTTCTGTCCGCCTGGAGGGTTCCCTTATTTCTACTGGGATGACGGCTTCGGTGCCGTATGTTAGTCGAAAGGGGGTCTCGCCCGTCGTTGAATGGGGCGTGGTGCGATACGCCCACAAGACGCTGTGCAACTCCTCGACCCAGCCTCTTTTAGCTTCGTCGAGCCGGCGTTTGAGTCCTCGGAGGATGACTCTGTTAGCGGCCTCGGCTTGCCCGTTGGTTTGAGGGTGCTCGACCGAGGTGAAGTGTTGTTTGGTTCCCAGTTTGGTGACGAAGTTTTGGAATCCGTGGTCGGTGAATTGGGTGCCGTTGTCGGTGACTAGTGCTCTCGGGATCCCGAATCTGGCGAGGATGTTTCTTTTGTAGAAGCGGAGGATGTTGTGCGAGGTGATCTTCGCGATAGCCTCGGCCTCTATCCATTTCGTGAAGTAATCCACGACCACAATGAGGAATTTGTTTTTATAAGTACCTTGCACGAAAGGTCCGAGGATGTCCATCCCCCACCACGCAAACGGCCACGGGGATGATAGTATGCTCAGCTCGTGAGGGGGAGCGAGGTGCATGTCGCCGTGCCTTTGGCACTTGTCACACTTCTTGACGTGTTCTTTGGCGTCCTGCTGCATCGTCGGCCAATAGTACCCCGCTCGCAGGGCTTTCCTCGCCAGGGACTTATCTCCCATGTCTTGGGCGTTAATCCCTTCGTGTATCTCCCGTAATACCTCGGAGACTGTGGATTCGTCGATGCATTTTAGGAGTGGAATCGAGAATCCCCTGCGGTATAGTTTATGCTCGAGCACCACGTAGGAGCATGCCCGTTGTTTCGTGATGGTCGCTTCTGTCTGGTCCAAAGGGAGTTCTCCCTTTGTCAAAAAATTGTACACCGGGGTCATCCAGCACGAGGTGTCTCCGATGGTGTGCACCTCGACTGGGGTCGAGGACCTCTCGATGCTCGGGCGTGACAGAGATTCTTGTATGACGGATTTGTTTCCGCCCTTCTTTCTCGTGCTTGTGAGCTTGGACAATATGTCTGCCCTTGTGTTTTGGTTGCGCGGAACGTGTGATATTTCTGCTCGGTCGAACCTTTTCATGTGTTCTTTGACTAAGTTTAAGTATTCGACGAGGCTGTCGTTTTTAGCTTGGTAATTCCCTTAGACTTGGGAAGCCACGAGTTGTGAGTCCGTGAAGATTTGTATCTCGCGGGCTCCTAGTTCCTCGGCTAGCCTTAGTCCTGCTAGCAGGGCCTCGTACTCTGCTTGGTTGTTCGAAGTCGGGAAGGAGAGGGTTAACGAGTGCTCGATCACTACGCCCTCCTCGTTTTCTAGGAGGATCCCTGCGCCGCTTCCGGACGAACTGGACGCTCCATCGACGAAGATGGTCCATTTGTGCTCCTTCCCTGCGGGCGGGTCGTGAACGGTCATTTCCGCGACGAAGTCGGCCAGGGCTTGTGCCTTTAGAGCTTTCCTGCTTTCGTATTGAATGTCGAACTCAGAGAGTTCCAAGGACCATTTCAACATTCGGCCCGCCATATCAGGTCGACCTAATAGTTGTTTTACTGGTTGGTCGGTTCGCACTATGACTATATGGGCCAAGAAATAGTGTCTGAGTCTCCTCGCCGCGTTGACGAGGGCTAGGGCTACTTTTTCTATCTGTTGGTATCTGCTCTCAGGTCCTTGTAGGGCTTTGCTCGTGAAATAAACGGGCTTCTTCCCGTCGGTGGTCTCGCGAATGAGAGTCGCGCTGATGGCCTCGTTTGAGACGGCCAAGTATAGGAATAAAGGCTCCCCGTCGACTGGTCGAGACAGTACAGGTGGTTGGGATAGACTTTGTTTTAGATGGCGCAGTGCCCGTTCGCATTCCTCGGTCCATTCAAAGGCTGCTTTTTTGCGAAGGAGTCTGAAGAAGGGGAGTGCGTGCTGAGCGGATCTTGCGACGACGTGGGACAATGACGTGAGCATACCGTTCATGACTTGTATTGATTTCTTCGACGTAGGTGTCGGGAGGTCGGAGAAGGCTCGACATTTGTCGGGATTGGCTTCAATCCCTCATTCTATCAGGTAGAACCCGAGGAATTTCCCCGCCTTGACCCTGAACGTGCATTTTTCAGGGTTGAATCTCATCTTACATTGTCTCGCTTGGGCGAAGACTGCTTTGAGGTGTGCTTCATGATCGGTGTCTGCTCCGAACTTGATGATCATCTCGTCCATGTAAACCTCGAGCATGTCTC
This sequence comes from Vicia faba, assembly GCA_948472305.1. Lineage (NCBI taxonomy): Eukaryota > Viridiplantae > Streptophyta > Magnoliopsida > Fabales > Fabaceae > Vicia > Vicia faba. The sequence continues at coordinate 1,157,010,332 of OX451738.1, read as the reverse complement.
TGATTTGCTTGTGGAACACTCTGTTCATCATGCGTTGGTAAGTCGCCCCTGCGTTCTTTAGTCCAAAGGGCATTACGTTGTAGTAATAATTACCCGAGCTGGTCATGAAGGCAGTGCAGTGTTTGTCGCCCATGTCCATTGGGATTTGGTTATAGCCTGAATAGGCATCCATGAACGACAATATCTTGTAGCCGGCCGAGTTGTCGACCAGCATATCTATGTTCGATAAAGGGAAAGCATCCTTCGGGCATGCCCGGTTGAGATCGGTATAGTCAACACACATCCGCCATTTTCCATTATTCTTTTTAACTAGTACAACGTTTGGCAGCCAGGTTGAATACCGGGCTTCAGAAATTTTTTTTGCCTCTAGGAGGTCTTTTACAGCTTTTTCAGTAGCCTCCGTTTTCTCCGGAGACTGCCTACGGCTACGTTGTACTACTGCCTTAGCGGTAAGATCTATGGAGAGACGGTGACAGGTGACCTCGGGGTCGAGTCCGGGCATTTCCGCGGTGCTCCAGGAGAACAGGTCAGCATTCCTGCGCAAGCAGGCTTTGATCTGCTTCCTTGCCAGGTCGGGGAGGTCGATGTCAATCTTCACTCCTTTGCTTGGATCTGCGCCGAGGGGGACGAGCTCGAAGTCCCCGTCCAGGATTGGTCGGAGGGGGATTTGCTCGCCGTTGGGAGGTTCGTCCTGATCGAAACGAGTATCCAGAGCTATGGAGTCGACCTTTAGGGGAGCTCTCTGGTCTTCTACTTTGGCGGGCTCTGATTTGTCAGGCTCCTGTCGTGTCGTTGCTAGTCTCTTGGCGGGCCTTGTCCCGGTATCGACAGTGTCGAGTCCTTTAGATGAGGCGTTTAAACAACTTCGAGCAGCGGCTAGGTCCCCCTGGATGGTGGCCACCCGTGCCCTCTTGGTGTAGAACTTCATCTTCAAGTGGACGGTGGAGGGCACCGCGGTCAGTGCTTCCAGTGTTGGTCTCCCCAGGATGCAGTTGTAGAGGGACGGGCAGTCGATGACGAGGAAGTGTACCTTAACCTGCCTCGTTGTCGTGCCCTCGCCGAAGGTAACCATGAGCTCGACATATCCCCAAGGCTTGGAGGTCGAGCCGTTGAAGACCTGTAAGTCCGACCCTACATACGGCGAGAGGTGCAAGTCGTCTAGCTGCAGAGTCCGAAATAATTGACTGTACATCACGTTGACGGAACTTCCTTCGTCGACGAGGATGCGGTGCACATCAAAGTTAGCCATTCTCGCTCTTATCAGTAGAGGAATGACTGCGTTGGGGGCTCCTCCGGGGAGCTCTTCGAGGTAAAAGGTGATAGGCTCCGACCTACCTTTTACCCTTTCAAAGGTCACTGTCTGTGGAGGTGCCGAGTCGACCAGTCCATCAAGCTTTCTCTTGGCCGAATTGATGGTTAGTTCGTTGAATCCTCCACCATTGATGACCATGGCAGAGGGAAAGTATTCCCACCTGTTGTGTGTCGTGAGCGGCTCCTGCAGGTGTTCGGGGACGTAGAAGTCCTCTGGTCTGGTGATGGAGAAGGCGGTCTGGACGGGGACCGACTCTTCAGATGGTCGGGCGTCTTCCTCCGGTTCTCTTGTCTCCCGTGCATCACGACGAGGAGCGTTGTTTCGCCGGTATTGGGCGAGCCTCCCTCCCTTGATGAGGGTTTCGATGGCGTCCTTGAGGTGGACGCAGTCTTCAGTCAGATGGCCATGGCTCCTATGGTACTGACAGTGCTTGCTCTTGTCTACTCCGGGCTTGGCAGGAGCAGGTCAGGGGCGTTTGACGCCGCCATCTTTGAAGTTCGTGCTGGCACACTCCGCCAAGATGTGCTCGCGGGAAGCTGTGAGCGGAGTGTATTCTGTGAAGCGCCCCGAGGGCCTTCTCTGTTCGCGGACTTCTCGGGGTCTGTCCTCTTTTCTTTTCTCCTCAGTTCATCGAGGAGGAGCGGCTTCTTGGCACGGGTTGCTGCTGGATCCGCGAGTTCTGGGGTCTCGGGCTCTGTTGGCCGCCTCCCTTTCCTCGTAATCCATATACGCCCGGGCCTTCTCGAGGAGAGCATCGAATGTCCGGGGTGGTTCGATGCCCACCGCCTTTCTAAATTCTGTGCCGGGGAGGAGCCCCCTCTCCAGCAAGTACCTTTTCATGTGGTCCATGCAGGGGACCTGTATGGCTTTGCAGTTGAAGTGATTGATAAATTCTCTCAAGGTTTCATCCTGTCTCTAGATGATGGCCTCGAGTGCTGCCTCGGTCTTTGGGTGTCGCTGAGACGCAATGAATGAACTTATGAATTGATTCTTCAGGTTTCGCCACGAGGTGATTGACCCCGAGGCGAGGCCTTTATACCAATCCATTACTGCCTTTCTGAGGGTCGTGGGGAACAACCGGCATTTGATGGGTCCCCTGATGTTGTGGTAGTGCAGCATAGCCTCGAACCGTCTATGTGGTCGACTGGGTCCGCGACTCCGTCGTATTCCTTCAAATGTGGAGGCTTCTCCATGCCCGGGGGAATGGGCGCCTCCATGATGGCTTGTGACAGGGGACCGCGGGGGTCGTCCTCGTCACTTCGCTCCGGGGACAAGGATGGGGACCTGAAATATTGTCGTGCCCGACGGTCCTGGTCGTGCTGGGCATCCCTCGAGCATGGTGCTCGTTGGTCAATTCTTTTGTGTCTGTCTCCGGAGTGTCTTCTTTCTTGCCGTATGGGGCCATGGTTGCGCCCTCCGACCTCAATGACGGGTTGCCTCTCCAAGGGGGGTCGTCTCCCCGAGGGTCGGGGCGACGGGCTTCGGGAGGTGTCTCTGTATTGTCTCCACGGGGGAGACGGGAGATGTACCTCTATCACTCGAGGAGGTGGAGTTTGGGGCCTCCTGTGTCTCCTCGCAGGTCTTCTATCATCTTCTAGCGCCCTTAATCTTTCCCCCTGGGAAAAGATGAGGTAATTGGTTTGGTTAATCGCCGCAAATAGTGCGCGGGTTGTGGCATCTGCCCCGGCGGGGACAGTGACTTCCTGAAATTGGGCAGCTTGATAGTTTTGGGGAGTTGAGTAGTCCTCTTCGAGTGGCGGAGGGACTGAGGAAGATGAGGCAGTAGCTCCTTCGCGGTGGAATGAATGCCCAGGGATGGTTCCCCCAGGGAGTGTGTTATGGTCGGGGTTATCGGTGTTATCGGGGACTCCATTTTTATCTGTGAGGCATTTGTTTGTGTCGACGATGCGGAAATTCTGGTCATCCCGAACTTGGTCAGCCATGACGGTAGGAGGTTATTTTGAGCTTTGGTCTTCGAGGTTTTGCAAGACAGGGAAGCTAGTTTCCCACAGACGACGTCACTAATCTTACCTGATCAGACTTGGACCGTCACGACTGGCTCCAAGAAAAATTTGAGTGAGAGGGGGGGGGGGGGGGGTACCTGCAAGGCACTTCGATGTTAAAATGAGTGACGGAATGAGCAGGCAAAATGTATATGTATGCGTAAGAGATGAATACCTGATCCTCTAGGAACATAGGGTATTTATAGCCCCCAGCGCGGGGCCAAGGTCCCCTCATTGGGCCAACCAGAATTGGCCCAATAAGGGAACTGCCAGGTTCTACGTGTGTAGTGGGGACCCGCACGTGGTCCCCTTCCTGGTGATGCTCTGCGAGAAATGAGGAGGGACGAAGACGCGGTATTTCCGGAGTTTAGATGATTTGGTAACGGTCAGAATCTGCCCTACGAGGAGGGTGCTCGAGCTGGAGTTTCCGTGGTCAGGGACACCATGTGTCGCGGGCAACAGCGGGCACGACTACAGTCTGTGGTCGGGCGCGCTGGCGGGAATCCGCGGGCGCGCGTTCCTCGAGGAGCTGCTTGGATTGGGCCTTTGTTCTTGCTTTTGGGCCAGGGCGGGCCCAGTCCAAAACAAAATGTTTTTAATTTTAATTTTAATTATAATTATATTTTAGTCTTTATAAAAAAATTATTTATGCAGTTTTAGTTTTTATTGTTTTCTAAAATTTTAAAAATTATTTAATTATTCTTAAACTTTTAAATTTTTTAATAATTTTTTTATATTTAGAATATTATAAAATGTTTCTTTACTAAATTTTAGAATTTTTTAAAATGAGATGAATTAAATATGAAGTTTTTTAAATTCTAAAAGATATCGAAGAAAGTAATGAAAATTTCGACTTACAAATCAGATTTTAAGTTTTTTTTTAAATAATTTTTTATAACGTTCTAAACATATATGTAAAATAATCATTCAAAAATACACATTAGTTTAACAACAATGACTAAAACTACGTGCATAATAATTTTGTAAGGATTAAAATATGTCATGTTATTTTATAAGGACGAAAATAAAATTTAGTAATTTATAGGGACCAAAAACATATTTAACTCTAATATTAAAGAATGTTTACCATGAAATTTAGTAAACAAGCGCTAGTCTTCCGAATCCTAGAGACCCTATTTGCTTACAGGATTGACTAAATTGATCCTAGGACAATAGTGTATATTTTATTTTCTAAGTTTTTTGAGTGTTCATCTCTTCGATAAAGACTGTTACTTTAAAAGTATTAATAAAACAATTTAAAGTAAAAACTGGAATGTAAATTAATTTCGATTTAAACTTAAAGGGAATATAAAGGACTTCAATTGAAAAGGAATAACATTGAATATAAAATTGGTGCTTCATACGTACATTCTCAGCAACTTGTTTTTCGAACACTTGGTACTTTGAGTTATTTTGAGTAACTTGTACAAAGAAGTGAACACACAGAATTCTAACATAAAACTCCTATATATAATAAATCGAAACTAACTCTAACAAATAGTCTTCTTCTTAGAGGATGACACGTCATTGTTTGCATGTTTTAGCCTTTCGCAGGCTTCCACGTATCTTTTTTTCAAAGATCGGATAAGCACTAAAATCAGTTTTAGCCTCATTTGAATATCTACCGAACCCGCTTCGAGTATCTTCAGAAAATTTGCTAAGTTATTCGCCTTCCATTTCTTCGTCCGTGTAGACTCGGTTGAAAATGTGTCTTCTACCACTTCAAATCGAAATTAGATTTTATTTCCCCCAACACTTGTCTTTCAAATTCTCCTCGAACCTCTATTCGTTGGAGCGTCGAAATTACAGCTAACAAATTTCCCCAAAAAAATATTTCTTTTCGACAACTTTAGAAAAGGACATTTTTTGAAAGACTTTTTAAACGCTAATGCCAATATTTATGTGACGTCATGGTCATAAAGACCACTTTTCCAAACGTCTAATTAAGATATGTGTAGCTGCTAATGATGATTACTCCTATAAAGTAGGAGTAAGGTGGTAACTTATGCAACCGTTTTTTCTTCCCATCTGAGAGCTCCACGCAAATGCAATATGAAACGACTTGTTGTCTTTCTATAAATACCAACAACCTTCAACATTCAACACTTTTCACACTCCAAACTTTTCTAAACTAAAACATTTCTCAACGCTTCTTCTTCAACATTCAACAATCTCCAAGCTATCAACCTTAAGACTTAACAATGGCGCCTAAAACAGCAAAAGCTTCCAAGCCACAACAACAATAAGATGCTTATCATCCTATTGTTCAGATTGATAAACCCATACACGTAGGGAACCAAGAATATGTCCCGGAGCCTCCCTTTCTTGAAGAGAAGACAAAAATTTATGAATATCAAGTACTTATACCCTTGACCATTTCTGGTGAAACTCACACATTCATGGGTCCTTTGCCTAACCCTGATGCAGATGCTACAACTCTTTCAAAGTTTTTTTCCTGTTTATCATTGTTCTAGGCCCTTGGCTAGAAAGAAAAAACTTGATGACAAAGGTAAACCCATTCCTATAGTCGAACCTTCATCTGAAAAGGACCAAGCGAAGTCTTCGACTGACGCTTTGGTTATCCATGACTCTATCAGTCTAGAATACATGACCATATTCCGAGCTACCCCTTTCGCGAAAGACCCTGAAGCATATTATGCTTGGTTGGATAAAATTGAGAAGCAGAAATCTCAATTTTTATAAGATCTGGAGATTTACGATAGTGATGCTGGTGGCCAGAACCGGACTGTTTTGAAATGCTGGTTTGCGTTTTGCGTTTGTGTTTGCAAAATGTCGCGGTAAGCAAGAGTCGCCACCGACTTTTATTTTATCCAACTGGAAAGGAAAAAAGTACCAAAAAATTCCCTTTTTTCAAGATTTTTTGAGTACGGGGGGTAGATTATAGAAAGGGAAGGTATTAGCACCCTTTCTATCCGTAGTTTTCTACGGGCTCTTAGGTACTTGCTCATCATTTTCAAAATTGCTTCTTTGTGTTTGTGTGATTTGAAAAGTTTTTGTTTTGACTTTGATTTAACCCTTGCTTCTGTCTTCAAGAGTGTTACGAAGTGTTTTTGAAAACTTTGTTTGAAAAGGAGTGTAAGTGTGAAAAAGTTTGTTTGGATTGAGCAAGTACTTAAGAGCTAATCTACCTACTCGAAAAAAGAATTGTTCTATGTTTGTTTCCTTTAGACAGTGCTATCCTACTATTAGTGAGTAGGTAGCATCATCGTTGGAGTTTTGAGGGTCAATTTGAAAGAGACGTACGGTCACTAAAGCAATGTTAGGATGTCTTAGTAGTAACTCTAATGTCTTAAGATCAATAATCGAGGCAACAATTCCGAGGCAACCTTTCCGAGGCAACTTTGATCTTTGAGACAAGAGAGCGACCACTAAAATACCCTATACTTAATGATCATTTACCAAAGGCAACCGAAGTGAGAGTATACCTTAGGAGTGTGCATGTGCGAGTGATTTAATTTCAAGTTTATTATCTTTGCACATTTAGGGTTTGCTAACTGTTTTAAAGTCAATCATACATTCTTGTCATGCATCCCTATTATTCATACATCTAACAGTTAATATTTGCGGAATTTTAAAGTGCGGAAGGTAAAGCTACGCTATTACAAGGCTTCGGGTATTTACATAGCCAAAAAAAACCCGTAAAAAAAAAGATAAACGAAAGTAAAAGTCCTAATTAATCTATTACAACTTGTGAGCAATTACATCAATATGGCAAAAATAATTAAAGCGCACGCGAATAAAGAGCGAAAGGAATTTAGGGTTTTGACCCCGTTTATCCTAATCCAAAAAGAAATTATTTTTGTTGTTTAATTATTTTTAAGAAAAAGAATTAGGTTTTTTAAATTAAATACAAATCTAATTAATAATTCAGTTAAATAAAAAAATAATTTTCATGACCTATTTTTGTATTTTGTTATTTTTTTAGGAAAAAGAAAATATAATTAAATTAAATTAGAACCCTAATTTTCTAATTGTTTTTAATTTATTTACAAAATAATTTAAGTTACCCTAAAATTAAATAACCTAATTAAATTAATATTTGTATAAAAAATAAATATCCTAAATCTATTTGGGTGAAAAACATTATTTTTATGATTTTTTTATAAAAAGAAATATTAATTTGTGTTAGTAAATATAAATAAATTAATTAAATAATGGAAATATAAAAAAGAAAAGAAAATAGAAATTAGGCCTGAAGTAGCAATTTTGGAGGGTGTTAAAAGCAAATATGGGCCCAAAAGAAAATAACCCACGTTTGACTTCCAAGATCCCATGCTTTTCTTTGACCACGGCCTTTGGTGCTCCTTCATCTGATGGCCTTTAGATTTGGCCATCTGGACACTTGGCTGGCTGGATAATGGTGGACCATGGTAGTCATCCCACCTGCGCACGCGTCTGATCATTGAAAGGAAAACAATATGGAATAATTGGGGGGACCTGGGATTCGAACCCGGGCCCTGATGCCTTTTACACTCACCTGGCTACCAACTGCGCTGGCTTTGTTTCTTGTATACAAAACAAACTATAATTATTATACTAAAAACAAACGAAATAAAAAGAAATTCGCGCGGAAATTCAAATGGACGAGTTGGGTGATGCCACGCCATCATCCCTGTCCTCTCTCCGTGGCTAAAAGGTTTGAAGACCTTTACCTACGGACAACGTCCGTCACTACAAACCCTGTAATTCTCAAAATTAAGCACAAGCAAGATAAATAAAATCTAAGGCCATGAATCAATTCGCCTTGGCCTGCTTGGCACGATGGTACTCCTTTTATGGCCCAATTTTACCTGTATGAAGAGATCCCAAATCGAGACCAAGAACTCTAACAATGGCAGATCTTGATACAGTCCACAAAAACATAATTAAATGTTATAGAGAGCTTGCAAATATGTTAAGGAGCGAGAAATACTATTAAAACATGATGAATATGCAGGAATAGCAAGATTCGATTCTGAAAAATATGGCAAACCGTGTATCACTTACATTGAGTTTTTGCATTGGAAAATCCTTGTTCTTGATTGGTTTCGCTTACTTGTGATCCCAGGAAGCGATTGGGATGGCTAGAGGTTCTTGAGAATGCTTGGAAGTGCAAAATAAAATCACCACTTTTCTTTGATTTTTTCAAGTTTGTTCTGACTTTTTACGCCTCTCTAGCCTTCTGATTTTTGTCTGCAAATGTTCCCTATATACTGAGGAATGAATTAGGGTTGAAAACATGATCTCAATCTTTCTCCATTATAGCTTTTGATTTGGATTTGATTCACTTGAAAATCTTTCTAAAAATAGGTCAAACTCAATCTTTTTGTGCACACAAAGGCCTTGCACGAATTCAATCACTTGCCAGCTGGATATAGAACCTGAAACATGCACAATATCTTGAGATTTCAATGTTTTGGATTTTTTCATGATTTGTTTTGATTTAAATTAATTTAATTCAAATCAAAATCAAAATAAATAATAAAAATAAGATAATGACAAGTGGGAAGAGCTAGGGCTCGTGGACCATGCTACCAACTCATAACAAATGCAAAAAGTTAGGCCCATTTAGCAAAAATTGCAATTTGAGGCATAGTTGACTTTTGACAATTTTGTAAAAAAGGTCAACTTCACCAATGCATAACTTCCTCAATTTTGACTCTTTGAAAGTGTTCTTGGACTTTTTAGAAAGATTGAGATGTCCTATAAGCAACCCTTTTGGTATCATATCATTTTGGTATTCCATGTTCATGTATGAAGCTTTGAAAAAAAAGGTGTTTTTGTTGACTTTTCAAAATGACCTATAATGTCCAAATTCATAACTTCTTGTGAGTGCATATTTTGAACTTGGGATCTGAATATGGATTGTATAGCATTGCATCCTATTCAAAATGAGCTTTGTATGGGTCATTTCTCATAAATTATGAGAAAGTTATGCTTGGTCAAAGTTGAGTTGACTTTTCCTGTAAAACCCTAATTTAGCAACTTTTGGTTCTTGATGAATTATGAACAATCCTTGATGAATCATGATCAACCCTTGATAAAATGATGAAATATACTTCAAAATGAGAATGTTGACCAAAAATATTGAAGTTTGACTGTATGTGGGCCACAATTGACTTTTGCCCTAACATAGTTGACTTTTGCCCTAACACAGTCGATTTTCAGGCCTTTGAGCAATTGACTGGGCAAACTTTCTCTGCAAGGCTTGAAACTTGACATGGATGATCTTGAGAACATATTAGGACAATAGTGAGCATTTGGGATCCCTTGGACTCAAGTATCTTGATGCAATATGAAACCCTAATTTGAGGTAGACTGTCTTAGGAGAGAGCTTGTCTTGTCAACCCTTGGACATCCTTGAGAAACTTGAGGATATCACTTGAAGTGTATTGAGAAATATGGGAGGGCAATTTTTGGGGTACAACAGCTTCCCCTGTTCAATCTTCTTAAACCCTAGGATGTAGATTGGCTTGCTTGCCTTTTGTGATCCAAAGGTGGAAGATGATTGAACACTAGAGTGCCCAGAAATTTGCACTCACATGAAGTGGTATTTGTCTTGTGATATCGGGAATGGGATTACAAATTCCATTTAGAAGTTCACGATGGTAGATGGGCTTAAAGATGCCATCCGAAGGAGTGTCGATCGCATAAGAGATTCCTTAGCGAGAGCTTGTATACCTGTTGTTGAGGAAGTTTCCACTGGGGAATGATGTTCTTTGTCTTGAGAGAAAAGTTGAATTTTAGGAGCTTCAGTCGTCCGTTATTATACTGGGGAATCGTCTCTTAGTCGAGGAGTTGAAAATGAACTACTATCTGGTCGTGATCTAGGCTTCATAGTGATAAGGTCGACTGTTATCTGGTCGTAATCCAGGCTTTACAGTGACTTATTAGGGGAGATGAGTTTAAACTTGCTATCCGGTCGTAATCCAGGCTTCGCCATTTCTCAATTCTTATCTGGTCATAATCCAGGCTTCAGAAGGAATTAAGTTGTTATCCGGTCGCCTCCAGGCTTCAACTTAAATTTAGGGCACACTAATATCCAGTCGGCTTCGGGCTTCTTAGTAATTGTCCAGGTAAACTGCTATTTGGTCGAAGTCCAAGCTTCGCAGTGTCTTGTACTGTTATCTGGTCGTAATCCAGGCTTCAGCACTTTTATCGTTATTTGGTCGTAATCTAGGCTTCACAATGCTTTATACCATTATCTAATCGAATATAGGCTTCATGGTGTTCTGTACTGCTATCTGGTCGTAATCCAGGCTTCACAATACCTCACTTCTTATCTGGTCGAAATCCAGGCTTCAGAAGAAATCAAGTGGTTATCCGGTCGCATCCGGGCTTCCCTTTGACTGTTGGGCCTACTAATATCCGGTCAAATCCGGGCTTCATAGTAATTGGCCGGGTAAACTGCTATTTGGTCATAATCCAAGCTTCACAGTGTCCCTCACTGTTATCTGGTCATAATCCAGGCTTCAGTGTCTCTCACAGCTATCTGGTTGTAATCCAGGCTTCGCGATGTCTCATACCATTATCTGGTTGAATCTAGGCTTCATGGTGTTCAGAGAAATTAAGATACTATCCGGTCGAATCCGGGCTTCATAACTTGTATTAAAGATATACCACTATCTGGTCGTAATCCAGGCTTCGTAGTATTCTTGGTTGCTATCTGGTCGTAATCCAGGCTTCACAATGTCTTCTACCATTATATGTTCGTAATCCAGGCTTAATGGTCTTGTATTGCTATCTGGTCGTAATCCAGGCTTCAGTCCTTTTATCGGTATCTGGTCATAATCGAGGCGTCACGATGCTTCATACCATTATCTGGTCGAACCCAGGCTTCATGGTGTCCTGTACTGCTATCTGGTCGTAATCCAGGCTTCACAATACCTTACTTCTTATCTGGTCGAAATCCAGGCTTCAGAATAAATCAAGTGGTTATCCGGTCGCCTCCGGGCTTCCCTTTGATTTTTGGGCCTACTAATATCCGGTCGAATCCGGGCTTCATAGTAATTGGCCGGGTAAACGGCTATTTGATCGTAATCTAAGCTTCACAGTGTCCCTCACTGTTATCTGGTCGTAATCCAGGCTTCGTGATGTCTCATACAATTATCTGGTCGAATCCAGGTTTCATGGTGTTCGGAGAAATCAAGATACTATTCGGTCGAATCCGGGCTTCATAACTTGTATTAAAGATATACCACTATCTGGTCGTAATCCAGGCTTCACGGTGTCTTTGGCTGCTATCTGGTCGTAATCCAGGCTTCACAGAAATTTGTATTGCTATCTGGTCGTAATCTAGGCTTCACAATAACTTGTTGAGCTGTTATCCAGTCGTAATCCGGGCTTCACGGCTTGTGTTTATGATATACCACTATCTGGTCGAATCCAGGCTTCATGGTACTTGCTGAGCTGTTATCCGGTCGTAATCCAGGCTTCACGACTTGCTGGGGATTAAACTATTATCCGGTCGAATCCGGGCTTCATAGCTTACTTTTAAGAGATACCACTATTTGGTCGTAATCCAGGCTTCACGGTAGTCTGATACTGTTATCCGATCGAATCTGGGCTTCACAATATGCTGTAGAAATCAAGGTACTATCCGGTCGAATCTGGGCTTCATAGCTTGAATTTGTGAGGATTTGGTTGTATCTTTCCTGAAAGGAAGGTTAGTCGTATGCAATGCATGATATGTATCAAGCTGTGATGCTCTCAAAATAAATGAGATTGTGTTGTATGAGGCGTATGCGCATGTCATGATGTATGGACATGCAATGTTTTTATAATATTCTCTAGTTGGGAAAATAAATCTCGGACTGCATGCTGGAGAATATAAAGAGTTTTCGCTCGCTGGGGATAAAGACCGAAGATGATTGGGAGAATAATCCTGCTGGAGAATACATTAGCGAGAAAATGACTATGTGGGGGAAGAGATACTCTGCTAGAAGATCTGCTGACCTGTAGAATTAACCTCGGCTGTGGATGAATTACCATTGCTGGTGATGATGAACTCCGTCGGGGATAAAGTTTCTGTTTGTGGAAGAAATAAACTCCACTGGGGATGGTCTTCCATTGTTAGTGAAAGATGAACTCTTCTTGGAGAGAATCTTACTGACTCATTCACGATTGCGAACCTCAGCTGGGGAGAGCTAACACCACTGTCTTTTTCTTACTCTGCGGGGAGCGTACAGATTTTTAGTCATTTTCTTTAGCTGGGTCTATCCCTGTACCTGGTGAATAGAGTAACTGTAAGGTCTGGACATTTCTTGTTTGCCCCTGTTTTTGATATTACGAGTAATCGTCTTTTGTTTCGCATGTAAATATTTATAAGCAGCAATTATTGTCAAATGCATATATCAAAATGAACCATTGGACGTTCTTGCAAAACAAAACAGAAAAGAGAAAAACAATTTGAAATTTCTTTGTAAAAATGAATTGTATTGATTTTGAAGTTGGCCTGTAAATAGGCATTTCGTACAAGAGGATAACGTCCTAGTAAGAGAACGCCGTCGGAAGATAGAATTTATACAATTTGTGAAAAAACAAAGAAAAACAGCTATGTGAACAATCCCACTAGGTTCTAACTCTGCTATCGCCCCTATGTCTTTGAGCGTCTCATCACTTTGCTACTTGGTTGAAGGTAGATCAGATTGATCGGTGCCGTCCGAGCTTGATAGTCGATACCGAAGTCTGGTTGCAAGATGATCCAATGAGACATAGTGTTACGCCTTAATCCCTAAATTTGGCCTGGACCGCCCTTTCGGGTTTTCAGTCCACCGGGATACCCTTTTTTGCCCAAGCTGCCTTTTCAGGTTTTCGACTTGCCGGGTGTACAAATTATTTATTTTCATCCCTTATTTTTGCCTGAACCCTTTTGGTTCGCTGGGAAGCCCTTATTTTTTCCTAGGCCAGTCGACCTAGAGGGTCTTTGATTATGCATAGTATTTTTTCACTATGTCTGCATTGACGGGGTGAGGAAGGTCGTCACCATCCATGGTGGTTAGAATCATAGCTCCTCCTGAGAAAATGTTCTTAACCACAAATGGCCCTTCGTACGTAGGGGTCCATTTGCCCCTAGGATCACCTTGTGGCAGTATGATGCGTTTGATCACCAGATCCCCGACTTGATACTCTTGTCGTCTAAATTTCTTGTTAAATTCCTTGATCATTCGCTTTTGATACGTCTAACCATGACAAATAGCAGTAAGTCTTTTCTCGTCGATTAAATTCAACTGATCAAGTCGGGTCTGGATCCAATCGTCCTCCCTCAAACTTGCATCTTTCATAATCCGAAGAGAGGGTATCTGGACCTCAATAGGTAAGACTGCTTCCATTCCATACACCAAAGAGTAGGGTGCTGCCCCTGTTGAAGTCTGCGCTGAGGTACGGTACCCATGAAGAGCGAATGGTAACATCTCATGCCAATCTTTGTATGTCATCGTCATCTTCTGCACAATCTTCTTGATGTTCTTATTAGCCGCTTCAACAACCCCATTCATCTTCGGCCGGTAGGGAGAAGAGTTGTGATGATGTATCTTGAACTGCTTGCAGAGCTCGGTGATCATTGTATTGTTGAGATTTGTACCATTGTCCGTAATGATCCTCTCTGGTACACCATATCGACAGATCAAATTGTGCCTAATAAACCGCGCTACAGCGTTCTTGGTCATTGTAGCAAAGGAAGCTGCTTCAACCCACTTTGTAAAGTAATCAATGGCTACCAGAATGAAACGATGCCCGTTGGACGCAGTAGGTCTGATCTTGCCGATCATATCGATGCCCCACATTGCAAAAGTCCAAGGAGCTGTTAAGACGTTCAAAGGAACTGGAGGTACATGCACCTTATCAGCATAGACTTGGCACTTATGACAAGTTCGAGAATGTTGATAACAGTCGGCTTCCATAGTGGACCAATAATATCCTGCCCGTAGGATTTTCTTTTCCATGGTATGTCCACTAGAATGAGTTCCGAAGGTACCTTCATGTAACTCTTCCATAATCCTTTCTGCCTCGTTCTTGTCCACACATCGCAGTAAGGTTGAGTCATGGTTACGCTTGTAAAGGACACCGTTGCTGATGAAGAACTTCGCTGCGAATCTCCTCATAAACTTCTTATCATTAACAGATGCACCCTCAGGGTACTCTTGAGCCTTAAGATACCTCTTTACCTCGTGAAACCATGGTTTATCTGTTACCTCTTCAGTCTCAATGTCGTAGCAATGTGTGGGTTCATCCAACCTCTCAATGGTAATCTGGGGAGCTTCATTGTCCCACCTGACCTTGAACATAGAAGACATAGTAGCTAGCGCGTCCGCTAACTGGTTCTCCTCTCTCGGGAAGTGTTCAAAGTTTATCTCCTCGAAGTGCAGAAGCAACGTCGATACATACTCTTTGTAAGGAATAATATTTGGGTGTTTCGTATCCCACTCGCCTTTGATTTGACTGATCACTAGAGTGGAATCTCCGAATACACTCAAGAACTTAATCCTCAGGTCAATAGCTGCTCGAAGACCCATGATGCACGCTTCATACTCCGCCATGTTGTTGGTGCAGTTAAAACATAATCGGGCGTTGAACGGAGTATGACAACCTTCAGGAGATATGATCACGGCGCCGATTCCATTACCCAAAGCGTTTGAAGCTCCGTCAAAGTACATAGACCATCGGGATCCTTCCTCAGGTCCTTCATCCGGTCCAGGTGTTTCACAGTCAGTCACCAACATGATACTCTCATCCGGAAACTCGAACTTCATAGACTGGTAATCATCCACGGCCTGATGCGCTAAATGATAGGCCAACATAATCCCTTTGATTGCCTTTTGTGTTGTGTACTAGATGTCATACTCTGTTAAGATCATCTTCCATCTTGCTATTCTTCCGGACAAGGCAGGCTTTTCGAAGATATACTTGATTGGGTCCATCTTTGATATCAATAGGGTAGTGTGAGTCAGCATATACTGTCTCAGCTGGCAAGTAGCCCAAGCCAAAGCAAAGCAAGTTTTCTCAAGCAGTGAGTATCGGGTCACACAGTCGGTAAACTTTTTGCTAAGGTAGTATATATCATGCTCTTTTCGGCCAGACTCGTCATGCTGCCCCAGCACACACCCCATCAAATTTTCGAGTACTGTCAAGTATAAGATCAAAGGTCTCCCTTCAACTGGAGGCATCAGGATAGATGGCTCTTAGAGATATTCCTTGATCCTTTCGAAAGCGGCCTGACATTCATCATTCCATCTTACCACTTGATCTTTCTTCAACAGCTTGAAGATCGGCTCACAAGTAGCAGTCAGGTGTGAAATGAATCGGGAAATGTAGTTCAGACGTCCCAAGAAGCCTCTAACTTCCTTTTCAGTTCAGGGAGCTGGAATTCCCTGTATAGCTTTCACTTTTGCAGGATCCACTTGAATACGTTTATCACTAATGACGAAACCCAGCAGCTTACCAGACCTTACCCCGAAGGTGCACTTGTTCGGGTTTAACCTCAACTTGTACATCTTCAACATGTCAAATAGCTTCTGAAGATGGTAAAGGTGTTCCTCTTCAGTTTGGGACCTTGCAATCATGTCATCAACGTACACCTCAATCTCATGGTGAATCATGTCATGGAACAAAGCGACCATGGCGCGCTGATACATGGCCCCAGCATTCTTCAATCCGAACAGCATGACTTTGTAGCAAAAAGCACCCCATTGCGTAACGAAGGTTGTCTTCTCCATGTCCTCGGGAGCCATCTTAATCTGATTGTAACCATAAAAACCATCAATAAAGGAGAAGATCTTATGCTGCGCGGTGTTGTCGACCAAAACATCAATGTGAGGCAGTGGGAAATCATCCTTGGGGCTCGCCCTGTTCAGATCCCTATAGTCCACACACATCCGTACCTTACCATCTTTCTTCGGCACCGGAACCAAGTTGGAAACCCACTACGGGTAAGAAGTAACTGCTAGAAAACGGGTATCAAACTGTTTCATGACCTTAACTTTGATTTTCTCAGACATCTCTGGGCGCATTCGGCGAACTTTCTGCTTTACCAGAGGACAGTCATCTTTAGTTGGCAAGCGGTGTACCACAATATCAGTATCCAACCCGGGCATATCTTCATAAGACCAGGCGAAGATCTCGACATAGTCACGTAGCATCTGTATCAACCATCGCTTAACACTAGGTTCCAGATTCACACCGATCTTGACCTCTTTCTTGTCTTCCTCTATACCCAGATTCACTGATGCCACTGTCTCTTCATGGGGCTGTATGGCCCTCTCTTCCTATAGTAACAGTCTAGCAAGCTCCCCAGGCACTTCGCAATCATCCTCACCTTCGTCCTCGGCTTGGTTGATCGGACTTTCGAAGTCATAATTGGCAGTAGCAGAGTCGTTATCAGTGGGATCCAGAGTGGATGTGGACATGTATTATGATATGTGAGTGTGTGTAAGACAATAGCTGTTTTTAATAAAGTGCAAGATAGAAAAGAAAAGCAGGGAGCGCAAAATTTGTAATGCAAGAAAACGTCCAATGCTTTATTGGTGATATATGGAAATGACACATAATAAGCCCTCACAAACAAAGCCAAAGTTCCCCGGGCAAGGCACCGGGCCATAAAGTTTTAAACTGTCTGTTACAAATTTCAAAACAAAAGTCTATTATTGTGTAATAAAAGAAACGGGCACGAAGTCCTTCGCCGTCCAATTGTTCAATCCATCGTCAGTAGTCGGGTAAATCCAGCTATCGAACTCTGACTCTTCTTCATCATTTTCAATTGCATTCACTTCCGGATTACTGATACACAGGGGAGGTCTTCCAATCCGCGCACGCCGAACAACCCTTTGAGCTTCTGCAGTAAAACCCAAACCAAACTTGCCAGTCTTGTGTGCAAAGTCAGGGAGTTGACCCCAATTCGCACACCTACCTTTTTTAATAACAACCCTAACATCCTTGAGGGAAGCCATCTTCATTGGAGGTTCTTCAACAGCAACTTCAGTCGATGCTAGAGTCTGGGGAACTTCTTAAAAATTCTGACACGGGGTTTCGATGAATTCTCCATCCATCTCCACATACTGAAAGGAGTTGAGATGACTCACCATGTACTCCTCTTTTCCTCGTACCATAACAATCTTCCCTTTTACTGGATATTTTAACATCTGATGGAGTGTAGAAGTCACTGCCCCAGCCTTATGAATCCACGGGCGACCCAGCAAACAGGAATAGGATGGTCGTATGTCCATCACATAGAACGTAGATGCAAAAGTCTGAGAGCCAACTTTAACAGGAACATCCACCTCCCCGTGCACCATCCTTTTGGACCCGTCAAAGGCCCTAACCACAATATTACTCGGATTTAGAACCAACCCTTCACAGTTCAACCGGTCTAACACTTTCTTGGGTAAAACATTCAATGAGGACCCAGTATCCACCAGTACGTGGGCTAGAGTAGTGCCCATGCACTCGATCGAGACGTGTAGAGCATCATTATGATTTCTTCCCTTGGCAGTCAGATCTGCGTCGGAGAAACCCAACCAGTTGTCAATGGTCAAACTAGCCACACAGTCTTTGAATTGATCAGCAGATGTTTCCTGCGGCACATGCGTAGTTTTAAGGAAAGCAATTAAAGCCTTTGCATGGGCTTCCGAGCACAACAATAAAGATAACATGGAGATCTTCGTCGGGGTTTGCCCCAACTGCTCGACTACGTTGTAGTCGCTCTTCTTGATAATCTTCAGAATTTCCTTTATCTCCTGTCTAGAGGTTTCTACAACAATATTCTTAGGCGCCTCCGTCCGGGAAGGCTCACCTGTGATCTCTTTGCCCCGAGCGTCAGATGACTCGACGACAAAGGTGATAATTGGAATATGTACTGGGACGGTAGCAGATGTACTGGAAGATGGAATGGCGACAGGCTTTTGAATGGTTAGAGGGGAAATCTCAGGAGAGAAGAGTCTTTCGCTTCGGGTGACCTTGCTAGACCCGACAATATTGCTGACATCAGTATCAGCCTCTTTAACCTTCAAGTCTTGTTTGATCCTATGATAATACACATCGGCCCCATAGTGCCATGGGACAGCCTTATCCGAAGTGAAAGGGATAGGACCAGGAATAGTAATGATTAACGGAGCAACTCTCGGAACAGATGTAATCCTAACAGGCTTTCTCGAGGAAGCCTTGGAAGGATTGGCGGAAATGGTTATTATGGAAACATCTTCAACGAGAATCAACGGAATCAAAGTCTTCTCGAACAAGATCTCTTTATTACCCATCATGCGTTGAACACCTGACTTCAATAAATGGCAACCAGCAGGCCGGATTGAACATAGGTGGCAACCTTCGCCACAACCCGAAAATAAACCGGACGATAATAGATTCTTCTTTACTGTCATCAACGGAGTAGAAATGTCTTCCACAGAGGTCACAAATGAATCATCGTCCACAACATTTACTCCATGCTTGGGCATAGGAGCAGTCATGACATTAGGCTTTTCTGGTGCGTCAAACTCAATTTCTTTAGCTTCAATCAAATCTTGCACCTTAATCCTCAAGGCCCAGCAGTTGTTGGTATCATGCCCTGGGCTATCAGAGTGATAGGCACAACGAGCGTTCGGATTATACAGCGGAGAGGTGGTACTGGGATTCTTCAGAGCTTCCCTCAGAGTTACAAGGTTGGTCTTCAATACTGCAGTAAAATTTGAGATAAAGTCATACTGAGCCGAGTGTATTGTCTTTGCAGTCTCTCTACTCTTTGTTGATTGTTACGCTGTGGGGAAACAATAGGTCTTAATATTAATACTGCATTCACTGCTTGGCAGCGTTCAGGCCGGTTTTGGCTCCTCGAGCTGTAAACGGCACTAGCTTTTTTCTTGAAAGGCTTCTTTTCTGTACTTGATGAAGCACCTTTCTGTATCTTTCCACTTTTGATACCAGCTTCTACCCTCTCCCCAGTCATAATCAATTCAGTGAACCCAGCCGATGAACTACCGATCAAATGATTTAAATATGGACCCGACAAAGTCCCAAGAAACATATCCACCAACTCCCTATCAGACAAAGGGGGTTGGACTCTTCCAGCCAGATCTCTCCACTTCTGAGCATAGTCCTTAAAGCCTTCACCTGCACCCATAGACATACCCTGAAGTTGAGTACGCGTGGGAGCAAGGTCGGCGTTATACTGGTATTGTTTGTAAAAAGCAGGAGCAAGGTCCTCCCAGTTGCAGACATTAGCTCCCTCGAATTGATAAAACCATTCAAGCTGAGTCCCTGACAGACTATCTTGAAAGAAATGGACCCACAGATTCCTATCGGCAATGTAGGGTTGGATCTTTCTGACGTACGAGCGGAGATTGAGCTTTGGACATGATGCTCCATCGTACTTAGCAAAAACCGGAGCTTTAAACTTGTGAGTAATCACCACCCCAGATGCTAGTCCCAAATCTCCGAAGTCCAACCCATGTATCTTCTGAATCTCCATTGCACTCATCCGGTCTTCGAGTTGCTTATACCTATCCTCAGCAGGAGGATACTGTTCTTCATCAAAATCAATGTCATTATCAGAGACCACAGGACTAGGACCCTTCCCTTCCTCTTGATTCTCTCCTCCTCCAGATGAATGAGACAGATCAGCTTCCTGTCGCAACCTATTCCCAAATCTATGACCCATATTCAGCAGAACCGCCTTCTTCTTCTTCTTCTTCTTCTTCTCCTTCAGGATGAGAGTCTTCAAATCCTGTTGTCTTTTGGCCAAGTTCAATAACATCTCCTGGAATTGAGCATTCTGAGCTTGAAGAGCCTTGATGGCTTGATCGGTAGGTGTTTCAGAAGACATTTCGTGTTGAAATAAACAGCGAAGAAGATAAGAAACCTGTAATGGTACATGTGATGAGGTGCATGATAATGGAATGCGTATGAAATGATTTCAAAGACTTTGGGAGATTCAAATTTGTAAAACAAGAAATAAAAAAACTTTATTAGATTTAAACTTGTAAAATTGTTTAACAATGCCTTTAAGGCGTTACAAAAGAAATAGACTGAAAATAAATCTAAACTAGAAAAAGCAGAAATCAGAAATCCCATGGTCGCTTTCCCTTCGTGCTGACATAATCATTGATTGTCCTTTCATTCTCAAGCTGCCTTGTGAGCTTCAAGATCTTCCTCTCTTGTTCATGATACTTCTCCCTGTAGGTATCCCTTTCTTCCTTTAATTGGATCCAAGATCTCTTCAATGCCCCAAGATCAGTAGGCATATAGGGATGGAGGACTGTATAAGGAACACCTTCTTCATTAGTATGCTCTACAATCACCGACAAAACAGCTTCATAAGGCATCCCCAGCTTTTGAGCACGAGCTCGAACCCACTGGAGATAAGGTTGCATAGGGAGAGAAGTATTTAGTCCTAGCTCTTGAGGGTCAGACCTGTTCACCATGCTCCAGGCCCGTATAAACCTTCGGCGATGCTCATCCACGCCCCCCTTGTAGTCAAAGACGATATCTGTAAGAAGCAGCTCATGAGGACCGTCTCTACGAGCGCGTCCAAACTGTCGTAAAGCCAAACAAGGATTGTAGGTTATTCCCCATCTAATTCCAAGCAACGGGACATTAGGGTATTCCCTACATCGATCAATAACAGGTACTCTTTCCATATCCTTAGAACTCTAAAGGATGTCCGTATGAGCAAGGGACATGATTTTGTAAGCCCAACCTACACCTTCCTCATTCTTCAATACAGACTTGGGGAGATGTGAAATAAACCACCTCGCCAGCAGCGGCGTGCAACACATGAGGGTCCCCCTTCTTCGCACAATACGAGTATAAAGAGCATGCAGAATGTCACCTAGAAGAGTAGGCACTGGATTACGAGACAAGAAGATCTTGACCGCATTCACATCTATGAAGGAATCTGTATTCGAGAAAAGAACCAAGCCGTAGATGAGGAGAGCCAAGATGTCTTCAAAAGCTTGAAAGTCATTATTATCCCAGAACTGTTGAGCTTGATCAATTAGAAACTGGGCCAAGAAACCTTTAACCCTGCTCCGTGTTTCCCAGTTGGATACTACATCAGCCCTTTTTAGATGTAAGGCTAAAGCAATGTCCTCAGGTCTAGGAACCTCCTCCAAACCTGTGAAGGGTGTCTGCACGAGGATAGATATGCCTAATAAATCAGAAAACTCCTACAAAGTAGGAACTAGCTGATAATCTGGGAAGGTGAAACAATGATGCAACAGATCAAAGAACTGGAACAACACACTCATCATCTGCTCATCCAACTTTGAAGTGACCTGGCTAAGGAGGTGACCATGTCTTCTAACAAATGAAGAAGTATCAGGAACTTTTGAGACTAACTCTCATAGCTGAATAGGTATCTACACGAAGTTAACTCAAATGGTATTTCTGCGTACTGAAGCCATAATCTGCAAAACAGAACAAAGATAAATCCCCTCGGTCTTTGAAATGGTTAGTACACGTAAATATGCATGCTATGTCATGATGCATGATGTCATGATAAAACACACAATAAGCATAACAGGTAACAAACATGGTAAAGGCACACAAGTCACACAATAGCCCTTAAGTTTCAGGCTTGCATGGAGTCTAGGTACTACCCTCTTGAAGTTCAGTTGGTTCAACCTGTCCTAATAATAGTAACCGAGTTCTATAGGTTCTCAATATCACTGACCATCCTCCATCGGTCATGGTTTTAGCTCACACAATCTTTTCTTGCAGCCAGAACTATCTCGAGAGTATGGTCTCAATGAGTGTAGTATCGAGTATCAACAAGTTCTCAACTCTATACCGAGGCCGGCTATCTCACTACTTCCTATGGCCAAGTTGGTCAATTATAGGTTCTAAGGTCATTTGATGCTTAACGACCCATATAGCAGCCCCGTATTCTCCTTGTTTCTCCACAAGGGATATCGGTACCAACTAATGTGCCACATTAACGTAGCTACTGCTTCAACCGTATTGGTCTACGCCGTACAGTTCCCTCACATTTTATTGCTACTTACCTAAAAGGTGTTCCCCAGATCCGTGTTAAGATCTATAGTAACTCCGATACAAAGCCCACAAAGATAAAGCAATCAAATCAAACAATAGAAGCAATATGATGAACTAATCCTAAGGTATACCCCACTTATTATCCCCAACAGAGTCTCCAGTTCTGTGATACGGTGGCCAGAACTAGACTGTTTTGAAATACTGGTTTGCATTTTGCGTTTGTGTTTGCAAAATGTTGCGGTAAGCAAGAGTCGCCACCGACTTTTATTTTATCCAACTGGAAAGGAAAAAAGCACAGAAAAATTCCATTTTTTCGAGATTTTTTGAGTACGGGAGGTAGATTATAGAAAGGGAAGGTATTAGCACCCTTTCTATCCATAGTTTTCTACGGGCTCTTAGGTACTTGCTCATCATTTTCAAAATTGCTTCTTTGTGTTTGTGTGATTTGAAAAGTTTTTGTTTTGACTTCGATTTAACCCTTTTTTCTGTCTTCAAGAGTGTTACTAAGTGTCTTTGAAAACTTTGTTTGAAAAGGAGTGTAAGTGTGAAAACGTTTGTTTAGATTGAGCAAGTACTTAAGAGCTAATCTACCTACTCGAAAAAAGAATTGTTCTATGTTTGTTTCCTTTAGACAATGCTATCCTACTATTAGTGAGTAGGTAGCACCATCGTTGGAGTTTTGAGGGTCAATTCGAAAGAGACGTACGGTCACTAAAGCAATGTTAGGACGTCTTAGTAGTAACTATAATGTCTTAAGATCAATAATCGAGGCAACAATTCCGAGGCAACCTTTCCGAGGCAACTTTGATCTTTGAGACAAGAGAGCGACCACTAAAATACCCTATACTTAATGATCGTTTACCGAAGGCAACCGAAGTGAGAGTATATCCTAGGAGTGCGCATGTGCGAGTGATTTAATTTCAAGTTTATTATCTTTGCACATTTAGGGTTTGCTAACTGTTTTAAAGTCAATCATACATTCTTGTCATGCATCCCTATTATTCATACATCTAACAGTTAATATTTGCGGAATTTTAAAGTGCGGAAGGTAAATCTACGCTATTACAAGGCTTCGGGTATTTACATAGCCAAAAACAACCCGTAAAAAAACGATAAACGAAAGTAAAAGTCCTAATTAATCTATTACAACTTGTGAGCAATTACATCAATATGGCCAAAATAATTAAAGCGCGCGCGAATAAAGAGCGAAAGGAGTTTAGGGTTTTGACCCCGTCTATCCTAAGCGAAAAAGAAATTATTTTTGTTGTTTAATTATTTTTAAGAAAAAGAATTAGGCTTTTTAAATTAAATACAAATCTAATTAATAATTCAGTTAAATAAAAAAATAATTTTTCATGACCTATTTTTGTATTTTGTTATTTTTTTAGGAAAAAGAAAATATAATTAAATTAAATTAGAACCCTAATTTTCTAATTGTTTTTAATTTATTTACAGAAGAATTTAAGTTACCCTAAAATTAAATAACCTAATTAAATTAATATTTGTATAAAAAATAAATATCCTAAATCTATTTGGGTGAAAAACATTATTTTTATGATTTTTTGATAAAAAGAAATATTAATTTGTGTTAGTAAATATAAATAAATAAATTAAATAATGGAAATATGAAAAGAAAAGAAAATAGAAACTGGACCTGAAGTAGCAATTTTGGAGGGTGTTAAAAGCAAATCTGGACCCAAAAGAAAATGACCCACGTTTGACTTCCAAGATCCCATGCTTTGCTTTGACCAAGGCCTTTGATGCTCCTTCATCTGATGGCCTTTAGATTTGGCCATCTAGAAACTTGGCTGGCTGGATAATGATGGACCATGGTGGTCATCCCACCTGTGCACGCGTTTGATCACTGAAAGAAAAACAATACGGAATAATTGGGGGGACCTGGGATTCGAACCCAGGCCCTGATGCCTTTTACACTCACCTGGCTACCAACTGCGTTGGCTTTGTTTCTTGTATACAAAACAAACAATAATTATTATATTAAAAAAAAACGAAATAAAAAGAAATTTGCGCGGAAATTTAAATGGACGAGTTGGGTGATGCCACGCCATCATCCCTGTCCTCTCTCAAAAGGTTTGAAGACCTTTACCTACGGACAACATCCGTCACTACAAACCCTGCAATTCTCAAAATCAAGCACAAGCAAGATAAATAAAATCTAAGGCCATGAATCAGTTCGTCATGGCTTGCTGGGCACGATGGTACTCCTTTCATGGCCCAATTTTACCTGTATGAAGAGATCCCAAATCGAGACCAAGAACCCTAACAATGGCAGATCTTGATACAGTCCATAAAAACACAATTAAATGTTATAGAGAGCTTGCAAATATGTTAAGGAGCAAGAATATACTATTAAAACATGATGAATATGTAGGAATAGCAAGATTCGATTCTGAAAAATATGGCAAACCGTGTATCACTTACATTGAGTTTTTGCACTGGAAAATCCTTGTTCTTGATTGGTTTCGCTTACTTGTGATCCCAGGAAGCGATTGGGATGGCTAGAGGGTCTTGAGAATGCCTGGAAGTGAAAAAACGAATCACCACTTTTCTTTGATTTTTTCAAGTTTGTTCTGACTTTTTGCGCCTCTCTAGCCTTCTGATTTTTGTCTGCAAATGTTCCCTATATACTGAGGAATGAATTAGGGTTGAAAACATGATCTCAATCTTTCTCCATTATAGCTTTTGATTTGGATTTGATTCACTTGAAAATCTTTCTAAAAATAGGTCAAACTCAATCTTTTTGTGCACACAAAGGCCTTGCACGAATTCAATCACTTTCCAGCTAGATATAGAACTTGAAACATGCACAATATCTTGAGATTTCAATGTTTTGGATTTTTTCATGATTTGTTTTGATTTAAATTGATTTAATTCAAATAAAAATCAAAATAAATAATAAAAATAATATAATGACAAGTGGGAAGAGCTAGGGCTCGTGGACCATGCTACCAACTCATAACAAATGCAAAAAGTTAGGCCCATTTAGCAAAAATTGCAATTTTGAGGCATAGTTGACTTTTAACAATTTTGCAAAAAAGGTCAACTTCACCAATGCATAACTTCCTCAATTTTGACTCTTTGAAGGTGTTCTTGGACTTTTTAGAAAGCTTGAGATGTCCTCTAAGCAACCCGTTTGGTATCATATCAATTTCGTATTCCATGTTCATGTATGAAGCTTTGACAAAAAAGGTATTTTTGTTGACTTTTCAAAATGACCTATAATGTCCAAATTCATAACCTCTTGTGAGTGCATATTTTGAACTTGGGAGATGAAGATGGATTGTATAGAATTGAATCCTCTTCAAAATGAGCTTTGGATGGGTCATTTCTCATAAAGTATGAGAAAGTTATGCTTGGTCAAAGTTGAGTTGACTTTTCCTACAAAACCCTAATTTAGCAACTTTTGGTTCTTGATGAATTATGAACAATCCTTGATTAATCATGATCAAACCTTGATCAAATGATGAAATATACTTCAAAATTAGGATGTTGACCAAAAATCTTGAAGTTTGACTGTATGTGGGCCACAATTGACTTTTGCCCTAGCACAGTCGATTTTCAGGCCTTTGAGCAATTGACTGGGCAAACTTTCTCTGCAAGGCTTGAAACTTGACATGGATGATCTTGAGAACATATTAGGACAATAGTGAGCATTTGGGATCCCTTGGACTCAAGTATATCGATGCAATATGAAACCCTAATTTGAGGTAGACTGTCTTAGGAGAGAGCTTGTCTGGTCAACCCTTGGACTTCCTTGAGCAAGTTGAGGATCTCACTTGAAGTGTATTGAGAAATATGGGAGGGAAAATTTTGGGGTACAACACTTCCCAAAATACTTTAAATTTTCCTTGTGGAATGATGACCCCCGCCTTTTTTGACGTTGCTTCCATTCTTGGGACTCGACCAACTGGAAGAGTTTCGAACCGATGAAAATAGACAACAATACTATCGATTTTGATAAGGATACCTTCACCCAATATATTGTTGATCACCACATTCAGGATGATGAAGAGGTCTCAGACGAAGATCATATCACTTCTTGGCCTTATGGTTGTCGCGCTGTGTCTTTTGCTCTAGATCTCTTCAAGTAGCAAAAAGGTTTCTCATCATGGCGAGCCAACTGAATGTTGGGCACAAATTTTGCCTTAGCCAAATGATCCTGGGTTCGCTCTAAGAATCCCATGGAGAAACTTCTAACTACTTGAAGAACTATCAAATGAGGGACATCATTCTTTTCGCAATACCCTTCTGGCTACTTCAACTATGGTTCAATGCCACATTCGAACTATCACTCCCAACATATAACACCATTAATGAGGAAGATGGTATTATAAAGAGCAGGACCGTCGAAGGAAGGATATTAGCTCACTTAACCCCTTTGTGATGATGTTTGTGTTTTAATTCATTTGTGATGATGTTCGTTAAGCGTTACAACTTCACTCCCACAATGGCACCTTTCATCAATAGGACGTGTGGCACTGAGTGGTTCACAAGAGAATTCCATGCTTCTTCCCCAAATCAAGAAGAAGAGTCCATAGCCATTTGGGAAGCATTCCTCACCCCAAAACTACTTGTCAACAGGCTAAGGCCTTCAAAAGGTCATTATGCCATCGGTAGCTATCAACTCAATCAAGTTTCTCAACAGTTTGGCTTAAATCAAATAAAGCCTAAGCCACTTTTTGAGAAGAATAAACATCTATGCCTCCATAGGATGTTTTTTACTGAAGAAGGATATAAAAGGCACATGGCTCAATATGCTGGAAAAACCATGCTCACACCTATTTCCTTTCGACCATCCTTTTACTGCATGTAAGAGTTTGACACTTGGTGGAAGAATTACCAACAAAATTTTCAATGTGTCTGATTTTACTAGACATTTAACTCGTGCTTTTGCCTCTATACATGATCGCTTCAAGAAAGGTACGACCACTCATATCAAGGAGATTCATGCATTCTAAAAGTACTTTGAAACTATGTATAGACCAGACAATCTTAGTCGGACCATCTGTGATGCAGCAATAACTTTGAAGGAAAAGTTTATGAAAAAGATTTCCAATCTTATCCTTCCTCCGTGTGTTATACCTGAACACCCGTATAATCTAGCTTTCGAGCTCGAACCTCCGAAATTCCCAAAATTTCCAAATGTTGATTTCGGCTTGGCATTCATACCTCCATTCCCGTAATGGTTCGTATGTGGGTCTCACCTGAAGGTTTTACAACAAGATTTGCAAAAACCTACTAAACATGTGGTTCCGACTAAGCATACACTGGGTAGTATCAAAGTTCACCTTCATGCCGATGTAGAGCATGTTCACATACTTTCTCCAATACATGAAGGTGTGGGATGGGCAAAACTCTCGACTTGGTTCAATCAAAATATTCCCTCAACTTCTTTTATAAATTTTCTTTCTTTTTTTTCTTTAGCAGTTTAATGAAGATGAGTTCCAAGGATAAAGTTGCTGCAAGAAAAGTGTTTACTTCCTCTGTTATCCAAACGAAGATCACCACCAAACTTCCACAAACGAAGCCGGCTTCACAAAGGGTAATAGATGTCGAAGCGCCAACAACAAACATTGTTGTTGACATTATCGAAAGTGATAATTCTATCCCTGGGCTATGGGACTTAAGCTATTTTACTTGATTTTATTTCTTTTTCTTTGTTGCACTTTGTTTTCGACTTGTACTAACTCATTTCCTTTACAGGGTGATCTGACTGGCACCACAACTTCGAGTGTAAAGTACGTTCCCAGGAGCACTAACTCTCGCTCCATCCATCCTGTTTCAAATAAAGGATCGAACAAAGGGTCGAACAATAAATCACATCCATTTTTAAAGTTCAACTACCAGTTCCTCCTCCTACTTCACCCCATTCAAGTGAATCATCAAATACTGAGACTGAAAGTGATGAAGAAAGGCCTATCGTCATGTATACTCCAAACAACGAGGACCAAGACGAGGACCAACCCGAGAATTATTCACCAGTAATCCCCCACCAAAATGAAGGAGAAATAGTTGATGAAGATGTGCATATGAAAAATGCAAATGAGGAACCCCTAAGCGATGAGGAACTTGATCATGATGAAGAACATCATGACGAAGGAGGGCCTCAGACTGAAAAAGTCTAAGAAGAGTGTGATACGGTGGCAGAACCGACTGTTATACTGGTTTACATTTTGTATTCTCAAATATGCGGTAAGTAAGAGTCGCCACCGACTTTTCTTTTATCCAACAAAGGAAAGGGTGAAAAGAACAGAAAAGACCTTTTTCGAGATGTTTTCTGAGTAAGGGGGTAAATTATGGAAAGGGAGGGTGTTAGCACCCTTTCCATCTGTGGTTTTCCACAGGCTCTTAGAGGTTTTCTCATTTTTTTAAAATATCTTTGTGCTTT
Organism: Vicia faba; assembly: GCA_948472305.1. Lineage (NCBI taxonomy): Eukaryota > Viridiplantae > Streptophyta > Magnoliopsida > Fabales > Fabaceae > Vicia > Vicia faba. The sequence goes on along the minus strand of OX451738.1, from coordinate 1,156,981,633 downwards.
GTGTTTGAAAATGTTTTGAAAACGCCTTAGTACGACGAACTTTGTAATGTTTCTTAGGATAGTGGAGAAAGTATACAAAGTGTTTTGAAATTGTTTTTGAAAAGTAATTTTTTGTGTAAGTGCAAGATGTTTGAGAAAACTTTTAACATCTATCTACTTTATTACTCGAAAAGGGTCATTCTTTTCCTCTTTTCCTTTAGACAATGCTATCCTACTATTAGTGAGTAGGTAGCTTTATCGTTGGATGTTGAGGGACATTCAAAGGGACGTTTTACAGTCATAAAGGCAACATACGGAGACGCTTTAGCAACTTTTGTTTAAGGGACGAGATCATTTACCGAAAGGAAACTCTGTAAGGGTCATCGAGGGACCATGATCTTTTGATTTACGGGTCTTTGCTAAAGTGTCCCCATTCTCGAGGGACATGACTGTTTATTTCGAAGGCAACCCAAGCGGGGATACCCTAGAGGTGTATATGTGCATATGTGTTGAGATTCAGTTTATTTTTTGTCTTTTTGTTAGGTTAGCTAACGTTTTAATTTACAGTCTTTCCATACACGCCTATTTACTAACAGTAATATAGCAAAATAATAAAGCAGTAAATGTGCGGAAAATAAAATGCAGAAAAATAAATCTTAAACTATTACACGGCTTAGGGAGAGATACATTATAAGTGTAATAAGTAAAGTGCGTAATTTTAAATCTAAAACTATTACATCCATAATCAGTTACAATATTTATGTAAAATGCGAGAATAAGAAATAACGCGCGCGAAATAAATATTACGTCTAAGAAACCTAAGAACAGTTCTAAGTAAATAAGAAAAATATTTTATTTGGTTTTGTTAAGAAAATAATTAACTCCAAATTTAATTTTAATTAAGAAAATAAATGTTAAATGAAATAAATCCTAATTCTAATATTTTTTGCATTTTTTATTTAAGAAAGTATTTGAAACATAAATTAAATCCTACATTCTAATTCATTTTAAATTAAGAAAATAGTTAAAATTTAATTAGTTAATTAAAGCAATTAAATATTTAATTACAAGAAAATCTAAGCCTAATTTTTTTGTGAGTTTTTTTTTGTTTAATTAAGTAAAGAAAATAAAAGAAATAAAAAAAAATTACAAGAAAAAAACTAAATGGGCCTGAGGTAGTAAAAAAAGGGGGGTGTTTGTTGAAATTTGCTAGGCCCATTAGCAAGAGCCCAGAGGCTATGTCCAATCTGGTAGGGGAAAGCAATATAGGGCGCATGGTGAATCTTATGTTTGGATGTGTTGGATCTTAATCAGGTGACAGTGAGTTGATGGCATACGATGCACGTCTGGTAATGGTATGTATGGAATCTGCAAGAGAACGTTATTAAAAATCAAAATGCTGGACCTGGGACTCGAACCCAGGTCCTCTCTTTTCACACCAACGCGCTTTACCAGTTGAGCTGCCTATTCAATCGTTATTATAATAACATAATAATATATTAGAAAGTCAATGTGAATATTTGAAATTCAAAACGAACGTGTGCTGTTAAAACTGGCCAATGGGGGAATGACAACATGTTCAACCGGAGGGACGCCGAAGTCAAACTCCAGTCACTCAAACCTGCAAAAGTCAGCAAACGTGAGTACAAATGGGTGCAAAGATATCTACCCCCACACAAAATTTCCCTCTAAATCTGATTATGGGGTCTATTCACTCTGGAATGGCCTGTATCATGAGATATAGTGAAGAACACAGATCGTGCCCTAGAAATGGCACGATCTTCTTCTAGCCCCTTTTTTCACATGTATTACGTTGGTCCTACCCTATATATCGTCCTGAATACAGATTAAACACTGAGAAAGGTTAATTCAATATGAAATCAAAGATACTGATTCAAGAAATTTACCAAAAAATGAGTGACCCGGTTGGTCAATCTCAGGGTATCTTAGGCGTGGATATGGACTGGATTCAACTCCTGGAGGTCCTGGGATGTTGATGGAGTCCTTGGATTGGATTAAAAGGGGCTGGAAGTGTGATTTGGAATTTTCACGATTTGGATAATTCTTTGCAAATTTGGTAGAGCTCTTGTACAGTGTGTATGCGTGTGTTTTGACTTGCTAACACGCTCCTTATATAGAGGAGATGGAGAGGACAAGATATTATGGTAAGAATCATTCTTAATCATGGTCCATGAAAGCAAAATCAAACATTTTGAAAGAATGCCATAATTGCATGTTCTTTCCTCTTTTGATCAATGCAATGTATCTGGACACTTGTGATGAAGTTTGCACGAAAAATGGGTCCTCTTAATGGGCCTAGTCAGGCCTAAATGTCATGGCCCATATTTTCTAGTATTTCTTCCACTTTATTTAATTTTAAGTCAAATAAAATCAAAATAAAATACAAGGAAAATCATGGTCATGCCAAAATAGGTTGAGAGGTCCTTTATAAGCTTAGGAAGATGTTTTAGGCCTAATAAAATAAGCCATTGCTTCAAAAGTTCAAATTTGCTCAATGCACCATTCTTGAAATTTCCAAAATTTTCCCAACTTGGGAAAGCCATAACTTTCTCAATTTTTATCTCATGATAATGATCTTGGACTTTTTGGAAAGCCCAAGATGTCTAATTTAATCTCTCTTTTGATCAATTTTGCATTTGAAGATTTTATCTTGATGTAAAAGGTCTTGGAAAAAAGTGGCTTTTGTTGACTTTTTGAAAATGACCTGTAATGTATGAGCTTATATCTTTCAAATGGTGAATCTCTTGAACTTATAGGATGAAGAGAAGTTGTAGGGTATTAGATTCTATTCAAAATGAGATTTGGTGGGAAATTTTCTAATAAAGTATGAGAAAGTTATGCCTGGTCAAAGTTTGGTTGACTTCTCCTATAGAAACCCTAATTTAGCAATTCTTGACTTTTGATGAATTAGGAGCATTTCTTAAGGAATCATGATCAACCCTTGATCAAATAATGGATATCACTTCAAAATGTTGATGTTGACCAAAAATCTTGAAGTTTGACTTTACATGGGCCACAATTGACTTTTGCCCTATCACGGTTGATTTTCCAATACTTGAGTAATTGACTGAGCAAACTTGTAGTGCAAGGCATGCAATTTTGTCATGTAAAATATTGAAGGCATATTAGGACAATGGAAAGTATTTGAGACCTTTAGAGCTCAACCATCTTGATGAAAACTTAAACCCTAGTTAGAGGTTTATTGCCTTAGGAGGAGAATTTGTCTGGTCAATTCTTAGTCATCCTAGGGCAAGTTGGGGACCTCAATGGGCATGTGTTGAATAAAATGAGAGGGACAATTTTGGGGTACAACAGATTCCCCTATTCAATCTTCTAAGACCTGAGGATGTAGATTGTCTTGTCTGCCTTTCGTGATCTGAAGGTGGAAGATGATTGAACACTAAAGTGCCCCAAAAATTTGCAACTGTCTGAAGTGATACTGTTGGTGAATAATATTAGGAATGGGCTTACAGATGCAATTTGGAAAAGATGATAGAAGACTGTCGGAGATGGGCTTAAAGATGCCATCTAAAGTATATGTTGACTTCATAAGAAGTCTCTTTGTGGGGATTCCTATTCCTGCTATTTGAGGAGGAGTCTGCTGGGGAATGTTTTGTGGGAATAGAGTCTAGGAGCTTAAGTTGTCCATTACTCTACTGGGGAGTTATCTCTTGATTGGAGAGACGAAAGCAAGCTTTTATCTGGTCGGGATCTAGGCTTCACAGCGACTTGCCGAGGATAATAAGGATGACTGTTATCCGGTCGTATTCCAGGCTTCACAGTGACTTATTGGGGAATATGAAATTAATTACTATTTGGTCGGTTCCAGGCTTCACAGTAATTGTAGACATTGAACTGTTATATGGTCCTTAGGTATGATGCCATGATGTTTATGTACAAGAGTATACACAAGCAAAGCAAACAAGTCCTTAGGTTTAGGCTTGCATGAGGTTTCATTGGTAAGTACCCTCTTGAAGTTTAGTTGGTTCAACCTGTCCTAGAAAGTAAACGGGTTCTAGGGAATCTCAATATCATTTATCTTTCTTAATTGGGCATTGTTTTAGCACAATCAATCTTTTCTTGCGGCCAAAATATCCCAATAGTCTGATATCAATAAGCGTAGTATCGAGTATCAACCAATTTCCAGCTTTCCACCGAAACTGGCTATCCCACTACTTCCTAATGGCCAAGTGTTCAATTAAAGGTTCTAAGGTTCGCTAGTGCTTCATGACACCACTCAGTGGCCCCGTATTCTCCTTGATTCAACACAAGGGATACCGGTACCAACAAATGTGTCACACTAACGTAGCCATTGCTTCAACCATATTGGTCTATGCCATACAGTTTCCATAATCTATTGCTACTTACCTAATGATGTTCCCAGATCTGGGTAGAGGATCAATACAAACCCAAACAAGGAACCATAAAATGTAAAGCAAACATATCAAACAATGAAAGCAAGTAAATGTGATATAACTCCAAGGTAACCCCACTTTTAAGTACTCTTCCCCAGCAGAGTCGCCAGTTCTGTAATACGGTGGGAGAACTAACTTGGTTGTTTTGCGTTTGATCGTAATTGTTGCGGATAGTAAGAGTCATCACCGACTTTTATTTTATCTAATAAAGGAAAGGGTGAAAAGAACAGGAAAGACATTTGAGATATTTTCTTGAGTTTGGGGGGTAGATTATGAAAAGGGAAGGTGTTAGCATCTTTTTCATCCATAGTTATCTATGGGATCTTAGTTGCTTGCTAGATCACTTTTGAAATTTGCTTTGTTTGAAATGTGTTTGTGGTGGTTTTTGAAAGTATTTTTGAAAAGCGCCTTCGTTTAGGAAAACTTTGTAATGATTCTAGTCTCTATAAGAATGCATACAAAGTGTTGGACTTTTTGAAAATATTTCATGTTTTGAAAGTGTTTGGTGTGTTTGAAAAGATGTTTGGTTTTTTTGAAGATAGATTATGAGCAAGAAACTAAGAATGTTCTACCTACTCAAAAGTCTTTTATTTATTTCTCTCTTCCTTTGACATTGCTATCTTACCATTTATTGGTAAGAAGCATTATCTTTGGATGTAAAGGGACGAGCGTGGGTCATCGTATAGTCATGAATAACAATGTTGTGAGATATCTTAGCATTTCTCTCGAGGTACTAAGATCATTTGAATGAAACATTCGAAGCGTCATCGAGTGACTATGATCTTGTATTTTTGATTATTTTTGCTATGATGTCTCACATGCATATCATGACCATTTTCTCAAGGCAACAAGTGGAGTTAACCCTAGAGGTACAAGTGTGCAAGTGTTTGTATTTCATGCTTGATTTATCTTGAATTAGGGTTTTCTAAGTATTGATTTTATCTTTCTATACAAACTCTAATTTACTAGCATTGATATGAATGTGATAAATTGCGGAAAGTAAATTTACTATGTTGTTACATCATTTGGGGAGGGGGATACAAATTTACAAATGGGGATTGTAAGAAATTAAACTCTAATTATCCATTACAACCATATTGAATTTGTACAAGAAATGACATGAATATAATGTACAAGGAATATAAAAAGAAACAGATTTTGCTTTGGATTTTTGTTAGGAAAATTGTTTTGACCTAATTAACCTAAAGGGATGTGTTGTACCCCAAAATTTGCCCTCCCATATTCTTCAAGAAATTGCCAAGCCAAGCTTCAAAGTTCCCCAAGGGTTGCACAGTGCAAGAGCCTCCTATACAGTCAAGATTAGGGTTTTTGTTCTGATCAAAAAAATGAAGTTTCCAAAGGTCCAATCAAGTCTCATATGCCTACAAATATGGTCAAGCATCTTCATATCAAGTTTCAAGACATTCAGCACAAGACTGCACAGTCAAAAACCCTAATTGCACTACAGTCAACTGTAGGGGCAAAATGGTCATTTGACAGTCAAAAGTTCAAATTTTTGGTCAACATATCATTTTGAAGCCACAAACATCATTTGATCAATGCTTGATCATGATTCTCAAAATTTGGCTCAGAAATCACCAAGATGCAAAAGTTTCCTTATTTGGACAGCTGAAAAAGTCAATTGAAATTGACCAGGGCATAACTTTCACATAGATTATCAGAAAAATTCCATCCAAAGCTCATTTTGAAGATAAAGACATTTCCTACAACTCATCTTCATACTTCAAGTCCAAGAAATGCTCTCACAAAAAGTTATCAATTTCAACATTATAGGTCATTTTCAAAAGTCAACAAAAAGGGACTTTAAGTCAAAGGCAATAACTTGAGATTGGTAAATCAAAATGACATGGGACCAAAGGCATTGGTTATAGGACTCAAAGACCTTTCCAAAATGTCCAAGAACATGAGAAAAGCTTAAAAATTGAGCAAGTTATGCCTTGTGGAAGTTGGGAAATGTTTGGATATTTTGAAAAGTCAACATTACTTCAAATGACCTAAAATTGCTAATGGGCCCATTTTTCTTCCACAATTCATCATTCCAAGCATGTGCACGACCACTTGGCCCAAAGGGAAGTATTTTCTCATTTTTTATTTATTTATTTGAATTTTTATTTATATTAATTCATTTAAATCATTTAAATATATGAAAAATACTTAATTTAACCTAAAAAATCTTTTTGTACATGTTTTAGTCTCAATAATTCGTGCCTAGCCAAATAAGGAAAGAATTGGACTGATTAGATCATGATTTGCACAAAAGCACATGGAAAATATTTGGAAAATAAAGCTTGAAAATCAAATCTTCAAAACTATGAATGCAATGGATTTGATTGATTCTTTTTGACCTAATGCACTCAATACAAAAGCCTGATCACAACCCTAATGAGAATACAGACTAAGCTGCGCTAAAGAACACAAAGCAAACTTGAAATTTTTCTCCACAAAGTCAAAACTGTAAACACCTTTGCAAGGCGATTCAGGTCTCAAGACTTGTTTCAATAGCTTCCTCAAGGTCCCCTGAACACATTCCAATCAAAGACAACCATCAAAACACAAGGAATTGGTAACATGAACGCAAACTGTATCAAGAAAAATCCATGATCGTATTTTAATTTCTAGACATCCTCATAGCATTTTAATGGTTGATTCATGTTCATTATGAAGTTTTGAAGCTAACCAATGCATTTAATTGTCTTTTTATGCTGTGTACGCGATTTCACCATGTTTGCGTTTTAGGGTTCAAGAAGCTTGGAATTAGGGCTTTTGTAATGGGGAAAAATTAGCCCTCAAGACCACCACCATTAGAATCATCATGACTGGATGAAGAAGATGCGACCCTCGCGCTCAATTTATGAGTGACTGAGGGCTAATCACTATTTTCCCATAAGCTGCCTAACAGAACGCATATAAAACCGTTGCCCAATGTTTTTGTTTTCAGGAACATGAGGAAGACGACTTCGTGGCTGCCAACGATTGGCTAATTTAAATCTCGCGCGCTTTAACCCACTAACATCATGTTTTTATTTATTATATTTGTATGTTATTATATGTTAAACGTGCAAGTGATGGTTCAGTGGCAAACGCGTTGGTTGGAAAGGTACATGACCTGGGTTCGAGCCCCAGGTCTTACATGTTTCCATATTATTTTTCAATAGCAATTCCCATGTGCTTCAAGGCTGCAGACGCATCATGTTCCTTCACCATCTATCCATCCACGTGCACATTGGTATCAGATCAAACGCTGAGAGTTGGAGAATACGCTACGCCCTAGTCAACGTGCCAGCACGTGAGTCAAAAAGTCCAATAAGGCCAAAGTCAAATGGGCCTGAATTGCTAAAACTACACCTCCTATCTGGGGACTGATACCCCCTTGGTTTGTCACTTCTTTTAATTCTCTTATTTTTTTATTCTTGTTATAATTTTTTTATTTTTTCTTTTAATTACTGTTTGTTTAAATTAATTATTTTCATAAAATCATAAAACACATAAAAAAGTCAGAAAAGATAAAAAATATAAAAAATATTTTATTTTAATGTTTCTTGTAAATAAATGCATGCAAATTAATTAGTTTAAAATAGGGTTTTAATGTTAATTTCTTTCATAACAAAAATCTAAAAAAATATAGAATTAGGTTTAATAAATGTTTTATTCCTTTTAATTTTTCTTTTTCACAATAATATTATTTATTTTATTTATTTTCATAAATTAAATTTGTATATAAAAATTAGGGTTAATTTAGGTTAAAATTTCAATATTTCTTAATAAATTAAAAAAATAACTAGAATTAGGGTTTACCTCTTATTTTTAATTTTAATTAATTCTTTTTCTCATTAAATTCCTAAAACACTAAAAAATACCCAAAAAAACAATTTCTTGCTTTCTTTTTAATTAATTAATTTGTCGTTAATTCAATTTTTGCAAAAGGGTCCAACGCCCTCGTTTCATTCTTGATTTCTCATTAATTCGCATATTTATTTTATTTTGCTATAATAATTATGTACCTCTCCCGAAGCCTTGTAATTACTTCTCGCACTTTCAATTTATTTATTTTTCTGTCAAATCGGGTCCTGGTTAATTTTGGCGATGTGGACCCGCGCCATTTGTAATAGCTTTAGATTTACTTTTCCTCGCAACTTTTAACTGTTAAACAAAAGCATGAAAGAATGTATGTCAAAATAAAATCAAGCGTAGAACACCAATAACATGACAAGATGAATGCAAACGAAAACGACACACAAATCACACACCACCCCTAGGGTACGCCTCACTGTTGCCTTGCCTTCGAAAGGTGATCGTCGAGTAGAGGATGTCTTAGTAAGTCCTCATGATCCGGGAACCTGGCATGAGGGTAGCTTCTAAGGTGTCTTCCCATTGCTCCGGTGATCACCATGTCCCGAACCTCGAATTGACCCGAACACCTCCAACGGTGGTGCTACCTACCTCTCAATGGTGGGATGACACTACTTTAAAGGACATCTACACAGACAAATTCCTTAGGGTAGGTAGACGACTCTAGATACTTGCTCTAATTTCGAAACAAAAATTCAAACATACTTTTCACACCGACACCTTTTCAAAAAGCTTTCGAAAGCAATTTTTCAAACACTCTTGAGGACCGATACAAGAGTCGAACTGGAATTTTCAAAGAAACTTTTTAAAACCCACAGTTGAAAAGCAAACAAACCATTTTTGAAAACACAAGTGAGCAAGTATCTAAGAGCCCATGGATAACCATGGATAGAAAGGGTGCTAACACCTTCCCTTTCTATAATCTACCTCCCGAACCGAGAGCAATCTCTATAAGGAATTTTTCTGTGCTTTTGTCCTTTCCATTTGGAGAAAATAAAAGACGGTGGCGACTCTTGCTTCCGCGACATTTCGCGAACCAGCGTTAAACAGTCAGTTCCAGATCCACCGATCACAGAACTGACGACTCTGCTGGGGATACCTTTATAAAGTGAGGTGTACCTTAGGGTTAGTTCATAACTGTGTTTTCAATTGTCTTCTTTGCTTGCTTTACTATTGTGGGTTGTATCGGAGTTACATAGATCCTAACCCGGATCTGGGGATACCCTGTTTAGGTAGCATAAGCTGTGAGGGACCTGTCCGGCGTAGACCGACACGGGTGAAGCAGTGGCTACGTTGGTGTGGCACCTTTGTCTGTACCGATATCCCTTGTGTTGCAACGAGGAGAATATGGGTCTTCTAAGGAGTCATTAAGCACCAACAACCTTAGAACCTTAAATTACACAACTTGGCCATTAGAACAGTAGCAGTATGCTACGCCCATTGAGGCTAAACTCTCGTGATGGTTCTGGCTGCAAGAAAAGATTGCGATGCTGGAGTTATGACCGATTGAGGGTAGTCAATGATATTGGGATCCTCTAAGAACCCGGTTACTTTTGATTAGGACAGGTATGAACCAACAAACTGAAAGAGGGTAATACCCAGACCTCATGCTGGCCTAAACTCTAAGGGCTCTCTCTTGTGTGACTTGCGTGCCTTCGTACTTGACTATCTGCATGCTTGTTACCTGACACTTGTTCCTTGCAGGTTTTGTTTGTAGTCCTTCATTAGGACTCATAACAGGGTATCCTAAGTTTCTTGCAGGTTTTGGTTTGCAGTCCTTAATTGGGACTCGTAACAGGGTTACGTACATTACCCCATGCATAGCATAACATCATACCATTGCATACATCCTAACCCATTTCAAGGATCTCAAGGGCTTGTGATGCAGGTCATGATGAATCAAACATCTAGCAAGGGGCAAAGAGGATTTATTTTCCTCTAGCCAAAGTTGTCAGGGGCTATGACCCACTCGATATGGTGAGCCTTGACTCTTGAAGAAGGACTCTCAACAACCTGAAGTTCCTTCAATCAAGCTACAAATTCAAATTCTAACAATTTCTCTGTTTACCCCGCGGGATCCTTGAAATCATTGCATGCATATCATACATATCATTGCATAACAGGTACCCTTTCTCTGCAGGTTACTCACCTTCTTCGCTGTTTATTTCAATTGTCTCATCATGAATCCTGAATCCTCAACCGAGCACAATATCAAGGCCCTCCAGGCTCAGAACGCCCAGTTCCAAGGGCTGATCATGAATTTGACCCAGGGGCAACAAGATCTGAAGGCTCTGCTTTTGAAGAAGGAAAAGAAGAAGAAGATGACTGTTTTGTTCAGCCCTAGACGCAGATCTGGGAACACACGGCAGACTGAAACTGAGAGGACTACTCCATCTGTGAGGGAAAGCAGTCACCATGAGAGAGAGGTGCCTAGTCCAGTGGTCTCCGACAACGAGACAGATTTCAACGACGAACAATACCCCCTGCTAACGACAAGTACAAGCAGTTGGAAGACCGTTTGAATGCTATGGAAGTACAACAGGTACCTGGGCTGGATTTTGGAGATCTGGGTTTGTCTACTGGTGTGATCATCCCTCGGAAGTTCAAAGCACCATCCTTCACTAAATATGACGGGGCGTCTTGTCCCAAGCTATATCTCAGGTCTTATGTTCGGAAAATCCAACCATACTCAGCGGATAAGAACCTGTGGATCCACTTCTTCCAGGAAAGTCTTTCAGGGACTCACCTTGAATGGTTCTATCAGCTGGATGGGACCAAAGTTCGTAACTGGGAGGAGTTGGCAACTGCTTTCTATAAGCAGTATCAATATAATGCCGACCTTGCTCCTACACGTACCCAACTCCAGGGTATGTCGTTGGGATCAAGTGAAGGTTTCAAGGAGTACGCACAAAGATGGAGAGACCTTGCTGGAAGGGTGCAGCCTCCCTTAACTGACCGGGAGCTCGTTGATATGTTCTTGGGGACCCTATCTGGGCCGTTCTTCAATCACCTCATTGGTAATTCATCTGCTGGATTTACCGACCTCATCCTGACCGGCGAAAGAATTGAAGCTGGTATCAAGAGTGGGAAAATTCAAGAGGCCACACCTTCTGACACTCACAAAAAGCCTTACACGGGAAAGAAAGAATCTAATGCTACATACAGCCAAAAGAGTCGTCGTGACCAACATGCAGGGGCAGTCATGATTTCTGGTTCTGCACCACGCCGCCAACCACAAAAGGGAAACCAGCGAAGGCCGGACGAGCCTAAAAGACAATTCACCAACATTAACATGCCATGGTCACAAGCCTTGCAGCACATGTTGAAAATGAACCTGATTGCAGTAATCAACCCTCCTGCAAATCCCAAGACCTCCTCTCCAAGCTACAACCCAGAAGCGAGGTGTGCTTATCATTCTGATAGCCCGGGGCACGATACTGAGGACTGTTGGGCACTGAAGTACAAGATTCAGAACATGATCGATGCCAAAGAGATCGAGTTCGAGCCTGCCGAGACTCCCAACGTGATCACGGCTCCATTGCCAAAACATGGCTAGGGTCGAGAGATTTTTGTTCATTTGAATTCAAGTTGTATTTTTCTTTTCTTGTTCAGATAAACAATTATTATGTTAAACTCTTTTATTTCATGAATGCATTACACATGTCTGTCTTGATTTAATTATGTTTACTACGCTTAAAACTGCTTTCATATTGTTGTGATGGTCAACTCTTAATTGAAAATTCTAAGCCTCTTGAGGGAGGATGACGAAAACGATACCACAATGTACAGTATGCTTTTGAACAGACCCCGCTGATGAGGTACAGACATTGTTTCAATCCCTAAACACTGGAGTTATAAGGATGATAATCCCTCGTCAACCCATCTGAGCCAAAGAAGTAGGAGTTTTTCTTTTCGAAATTTAAAACCCCTAATCATAACCGGGGGCAGGGTAGTTCTCTCAGTTGATCCAAGTGCATAACAAATGGCACCAAAGAGGTCCTTACAAAACAAAGAAAGACAGTGATGGTTCCGAATGATCAATAAAGAAAGGCAGTCATTATCTTTCAAAATAAATAAAAAAAACCCATTAAGTCAAAACCCATGAAGGAGACTTACAAAACTGGGGCATCCCGCTGACTGTAATTCCAAAAAAGGAAACAGTTCAGGCAAAAAAAGAAAGGGATAACAGAAAAAAAATCAGACAAGAAAGAGGTATTACCAACCCTCAACAAGAAAGGAATGACTGCCTATTCAAAATAAGTTATCAACATCCGAACCATCACTGGAATATCAGAGCAAAGACTCGAACAAGGTCTAACGTAGGATCAACTGAGTTTAGGTTTGGAGAACATCACGAAGAGCGGGTGGGCACAAATAATTTGAGCCTTTATCCTTTGTTTCTTAAACCGTGAACCAGGCCACGATATAACCCTTAAAAGTCCTAGCTGAAGCATGGGTTAGTTCGAAAGCATATTGTTACGAAGGTATCCTGACTCCTGAAGGTTTGCTGTAAAATCTTGAGTTGACACCGCACTATTACAAAAAATGCATTTTCAAAGTTCAAGACAGACATAGGCTTTCGCATTCTTAAAATAACCTTGTTTGCATATGACTATTTGTTTGAACAGCAGGGAAATTCGCACGATGAACACCTTGTGAACAGAAGTACCTCCAATCAAAAGGCACAATAGGAGCATTGCCCATTATCTGGGGCATGGCAAATTACTTCTAACAGGGGCAACTCCCTACATTCTGAAAACATGGGCATAGTCGGAAAGATACTACGCAAAATCAAAGACCCGCTAGGTTGAAATACCTAGGCAAAAATAAGGGCTTCCCGGCGAACCAAAAGGGTTCGGGCAAAATGAAGGGATGAAATAAAAAAAAACATGTACACCCGGCAAGTCGAAAACCTGAAAGGGCGGCTTGGGCAAAAATGGGTATCCCGGTGGACTGAAAACCCGAAAGGGCGGTCCAGGAAAAAGTTAGGGATCAAAGCGTACGACTATGTTCCGGTATCTCATCACTTGTCTACCCGAAGATTTGTCAAATTACCCCCACAGGTATCCTCTTCCCTCACCTCCGAAGCAGGGGCAATAATGAGTCATCCAGGCGATCCAATTGCTCTGTCAACCAAAGTACAAAGGAAAGATCAACATAAGGATGATTACCATCTACCTTTACAAATTCCAGATCGTGGGTTAACATCCGAAACCGAACAGGACAATCATCCACTTACTCAAAATCATGCAACCCTACACCGGTTCCTTCTCAATTTTCATCCAGAAGTTTTTACACAAACTTATCCAAGTAACCTAACCCCGGTTCCTCCAGAAGTCTTACATGGACCTATCTCAAGATGACCTAACCCCGGTTCATCAAGAAGTTTTACACAAACTTATCCAAGTAACCTAACCCCGGTTCCTCCAGAAGTCTCACATGGACCTATCTCAAGATGACCTAACCCCGGTTCATCAAGAAGTTTTTACACGAACTTATCCAAGTAACCTAACCCCGGTTCCTTCAGAAGTCTTACATGGACCTATCTCAAGATGACCTAACCCCGGTTCATCAAGAAGTTTTTACACGAACTTATCCAAGTAACCTAACCCCGGTTCCTCCAGAAGTCTCACATGGACCTATCTCAAGATGACCTAACCCCGGTTCATCAAGAAGTTTTTACACGAACTTATCCAAGTAACCTAACCCCGGTTCCTTCAGAAGTCTCACATGGACCTGTCTCAAGATGACCTAACCCCGGTTCATCAAGAAGTTTTTACACAAACTTATCCAAGTAACCTAACCCCGGTTCCTCCAGAAGTCTTACATGGACCTATCTCAAGATGACCTTACCTCGGTTCGTCAAGAAGTTTTACACGAACTTATCCTGCAGCAACCTAACCCCGGTTCCCCCCAGAAGTCTTACATGGATTTAGCTCAAGATAACCTCACCCCGGTTCATCAAGAAGTTTTACATGAACTTACCTCACCAAGCAACCCTACACCGGTTCCCTCTCTTCAGGATGCAGTTTTACATGGACTCGTCACCCAGAAACCCTACACAGGTTCTCCCTTTCCAAAACGAAGTTTTACACGAACTCATCATCAAAGTAACTCTACACAGGTTCCTTCTCCATTCCAAGATACGGTTTTACACGAGCTCATCATCAGGCAACCCCACATAGGTTCCCTCTTTCAACTTACAAAAATTACAGTTCAAAACTTCCCCAGGAAAGTCCAATCCGTTTCCCCAGGAAGGTTGGAATTCATACCCCAAGCAGTAAGCTTATCCCCAGTAAATTCTGGAAGCTTATCCTTCGCAGAGCACGAACGCGTCTCCCGGCTTTATTCAAAGAGTTATTTCCTTAACAGAATATAACTGGGTTATCCTCAGCCAAAAGCCACGGAAAGAGCGTCCTCGACGAAGTCTTCTTACCCCAACGAAGTCCATCAACACTTCCGGCACAACAAGGATATCCTCAGCAAGTTATCAATAATTCAGCAAAGCATCTCTATCCCCACAGAGTATTGCTCCCCAGCATGGTCGCCAGAGTATCTTTTCTCCCCGCAGAATCTTCCATTTTCCAAGTTTATTCCGCAACGGATTCATCTTCTCCTACCGGTATTCTTGCAGTTATCATCCCCAGCGGAAGCAAAATCTATTCTCCAAACATCAGCCCAGGATATGACTTCCCGGCACCCGTCAAGGATTTACTTTCCTATACGCAAAACACATTCATAAAACATCACATACATCATTATAGCATGCATAGACGCATTATATCATACAAATCCCATTTATGTTGAGAACATCAAGGCTTGGTCCATATCATGCATTGCATATGACTGACCTTTACCTTTCAGGAAAGATTCAGTTAAAATTCTCAATCATATTTCAAGACCTAGACCGGTTCAGTTAATCAACTCAAAAGATTTCTTATCCAGTCCCAGGCCTTCTCTAGTCCAGCTAAATCGACTCCCAACAGATTTTTCTAATGAAGACTCAGTAGAAGTCCTTCCCAGATGTTTCCCTCTCCGACGGTGAGTGAGGTGATAGTCTCCTATGGTTCCCTCTCCGACGGTGAGTGAGGTGGTAAGTCCTTTTCAGATGTTTCCCTCTCCGACGGTGAGTGAGGTGATAGTCTCCTATGGTTCCCTCTCCGGCGGTGAGTGAGGTGGTAAGTCCTTTTCAGATGTTTCCCTCTCCGACGGTGAGTGAGGTGATAGTCTCCTATGGTTCCCTCTCCGACGGTGAGTGAGGTGGTAAGTCCTTTTCAGATGTTTCCCTCTCCGACGGTGAGTGAGGTGGTAAGTCCTTTTCAGATGTTTCCCTCTCCAACGGTGAGTGAGGTGATAATCTCCTATGGTTCCCTCTCCAACGGTGAGTGAGGCGATAATTCTTTTCAGATTATAATTTCCTATGGTTCCCTCTCCGACGGTGAGTGAGGTGATTCCCTTTCAGATTATAATGACCTATGGTTCTCTTCCTAACACTGCAAAGATGGTAGTTCCCACCAAGATTTTTCTCAACGAGCGTTGTTGAAGTTAAAGTCACCCAAGGTTCTCTTACCATTCATGCTAAGGTAGCAACCATCCCTGGTTCATTCATCATCTTTTGAAGCTCCAGATCCAGCTCCTGTAACCAGTCAGGACATATCTGCCAAGCATCTGAAAACCAGCTCCTGCAACGTGTCAGGTACTCATTTTTCTATTTTTACAGGTATACAGGTTCTCGATAAGGAATCTCTTACGCAATCAACACCCAGATGGCATCTATAAGCCCATTCCCATCACTGCTACTATGTGAGCGCAAATTTCTGGGCACTCTAGTGTTCAATCATCTTCCACCCTCGGATTACGAAAGGCACGTCAGCCAATCTGCATCCTCAGGTCTAAGAAGATTGAACAGGGGCAACTGTTGTACCCCAAAATTTGCCCTCCCATATTCTTCAAGAAATTGCCAAGCCAAGCTTCAAAGTTCCCCAAGGGTTGCACAGTGCAAGAGCCTCCTATACAGTCAAGATTAGGGTTTTTGTTCTGATCAAAAAAATGAAGTTTCCAAAGGTCCAATCAAGTCTCATATGCCTACAAATATGGTCAAGCATCTTCATATCAAGTTTCAAGACATTCAGCACAAGACTGCACAGTCAAAAACCCTAATTGCACTACAGTCAACTGTAGGGGCAAAATGGTCATTTGACAGTCAAAAGTTCAAAATTTTGGTCAACATATCATTTTGAAGCCACAAACATCATTTGATCAATGCTTGATCATGATTCTCAAAATTTGGCTCAGAAATCACCAAGATGCAAAAGTTTCCTTATTTGGACAGCTGAAAAAGTCAATTGAAATTGACCAGGGCATAACTTTCACATAGATTATCAGAAAAATTCCATCCAAAGCTCATTTTGAAGAGAAAGACATTTCCTACAACTCATCTTCATACTTCAAGTCCAAGAAATGCTCTCACAAAAAGTTATCAATTTCAACATTATAGGTCATTTTCAAAAGTCAACAAAAAGGGACTTTAAGTCAAAGGCCATAACTTGAGATTGGTAAATCAAAATGACATGGGACCAAAGGAATTGGTTAGAGGACTCAATGACCATTCCAAAATGTCCAAGAACATGAGAAAAGCTTAAAAATTGAGCAAGTTATGCCTTGTGGAAGTTGGGAAATTTTTGGATATTTTGAAAAGTCAACATTACTTCAAATGACCTAAAATTGCTAATGGGCCCATTTTTCTTCCACAATTCATCATTCCAAGCATGTGCACGACCACTTGGCCCAAAGGGAAGTATTTTCTCATTTTTTATTTATTTATTTGAATTTTTATTTATATTAATTCATTTAAATCATTTAAATATATGAAAAATACTTAATTTAACCTAACAAATCTTTTTGTACATGTTTTAGTCTCAATAATTCGTGCCTAGCCAAATAAGGAAAGAATTGGACTGATTAGATCATGATTTGCACAAAAGCACATGGAAAATATTTGGAAAATAAAGCTTGAAAATCAAATCTTCAAAACTATGAATGCAATGGATTTGATTGATTCTTTTTGACCTAATGCACTCAATACAAAAGCCTGATCACAACCCTAATGAGAATACAGACTAAGCTGCGCTAAAGAACACAAAGCAAACTTGAAATTTTTCTCCACAAAGTCAAAACTGTAAACACCTTTGCAAGGCGATTCAGGTCTCAAGACTTGTTTCAATAGCTTCCTCAAGGTCCCCTGAACACATTCCAATCAAAGACAACCATCAAAACACAAGGAATTGGTAACATGAACGCAAACTGTATCAAGAAAAATCCATGATCGTATTTTAATTTCTAGACATCCTCATAGCATTTTAATGGTTGATTCATGTTCATTATGAAGTTTTGAAGCTAACCAATGCATTTAATTGTCTTTTTATGCTGTGTACGCGATTTCACCATGTTTGCGTTTTAGGGTTCAAGAAGCTTGGAATTAGGGCTTTTGTAATGGGGAAAAATTAGCCCTCAAGACCACCACCATTAGAACCATCATGACTGGACGAAGAAGATGCGACCCTCGCGCTCAATTTATGAGTGACTGAGGGCTAATCGCTATTTTCCCATAAGCTGCCTAACAGAACGCATATAAAACCGTTGCCCAATGTTTTTGTTTTCAGGAACATGAGGAAGACGACTTCGTGGCTGCAACGATTGGCTAATTTAAATCTCGCGCGCTTTAACCCACTAACATCATGTTTTTATTTATTATATTTGTATGTTATTATATGTTAAACGTGCAAGTGATGGTTCAGTGGCAAACGCGTTGGTTGGAAAGGTACATGACCTGGGTTCGAGCCCCAGGTCTTACATGTTTCCATATTATTTTTCAATAGCAATTCCCATGTGCTTCAAGGCTGCAGACGCATCATGTTCCTTCACCATCTATCCATCCACGTGCACATTGGAATCAGATCAAAGGCTGAGAGTTGGAGAATACGCTACGCCCTAGTCAACGTGCCAGCACGTGAGTCAAAAAGTCCAATAAGGCCAAAGTCAAATGGGCCTGAATTGCTAAAACTACACCTCCTATCTGGGGAGTGATACCCCCTTGGTTTGTCACTTCTTTTAATTCTCTTATTTTTTTATTCTTGTTATAATTTTTTTATTTTTTCTTTTAATTACTGTTTGTTTAAATTAATTATTTTCATAAAATCATAAAACACATAAAAAAGTCAGAAAAGATAAAAAATATAAAAAATATTTTATTTTAATGTTTCTTGTAAATAAATGCATGCAAATTAATTAGTTTAAAATAGGGTTTTAATGTTAATTTCTTTCATAACAAAAATCTAAAAAAATATAGAATTAGGTTTAATAAATGTTTTATTCCTTTTAATTTTTCTTTTTCACAATAATATTATTTATTTTATTTATTTTCATAAATTAAATTTGTATATAAAAATTAGGGTTAATTTAGGTTAAAATTTCAATATTTCTTAATAAATTAAAAAAATAACTAGAATTAGGGTTTACCTCTTATTTTTAATTTTAATTAATTCTTTTTCTCATTAAATTCCTAAAACACTAAAAAATACCCAAAAAAACAATTTCTTGCTTTCTTTTTAATTAATTAATTTGTCGTTAATTCAATTTTTGCAAAAGGGTCCAACGCCCTCGTTTCATTCTTGATTTCTCATTAATTCGCATATTTATTTTATTTTGCTATAATAATTATGTACCTCTCCCGAAGCCTTGTAATTACTTCTCGCACTTTCAATTTATTTATTTTTCTGTCAAATCGGGTCCTGGTTAATTTTGGCGATGTGGACCCGCGCCATTTGTAATAGCTTTAGATTTACTTTTCCTCGCAACTTTTAACTGTTAAACAAAAGCATGAAAGAATGTATGTCAAAATAAAATCAAGCGTAGAACACCAATAACATGACAAGATGAATGCAAACGAAAACGACACACAAATCACACACCACCCCTAGGGTACGCCTCACTGTTGCCTTGCCTTCGAAAGGTGATCGTCGAGTAGAGGATGTCTTAGTAAGTCCTCATGATCCGGGAACCTGGCATGAGGGTAGCTTCTAAGGTGTCTTCCCATTGCTCCGGTGATCACCATGTCCCGAACCTCGAATTGACCCGAACACCTCCAACGGTGGTGCTACCTACCTCTCAATGGTGGGATGGCACTACTTTAAAGGACATCTACACAGACAAATTCCTTAGGGTAGGTAGACGACTCTAGATACTTGCTCTAATTTCGAAACAAAAATTCAAACATACTTTTCACACCGACACCTTTTCAAAAAGCTTTCGAAAGCAATTTTTCAAACACTCTTGAGGACCGATACAAGAGTCGAACTGGAATTTTCAAAGAAACTTTTTAAAACCCACAGTTGAAAAGCAAACAAACCATTTTTGAAAACACAAGTGAGCAAGTATCTAAGAGCCCATGGATAACCATGGATAGAAAGGGTGCTAACACCTTCCCTTTCTATAATCTACCTCCCGAACCGAGAGCAATCTCTATAAGGAATTTTTCTGTGCTTTTGTCCTTTCCATTTGGAGAAAATAAAAGACGGTGGCGACTCTTGCTTCCGCGACATTTCGCGAACCAGCGTTAAACAGTCAGTTCCAGATCCACCGATCACAGAACTGACGACTCTGCTGGGGATACCTTTATAAAGTGAGGTGTACCTTAGGGTTAGTTCATAACTGTGTTTTCAATTGTCTTCTTTGCTTGCTTTACTATTGTGGGTTGTATCGGAGTTACATAGATCCTAACCCGGATCTGGGGATACCCTGTTTAGGTAGCATAAGCTGTGAGGGACCTGTCCGGCGTAGACCGACACGGGTGAAGCAGTGGCTACGTTGGTGTGGCACCTTTGTCTGTACCGATATCCCTTGTGTTGCAACGAGGAGAATATGGGTCTTCTAAGGAGTCATTAAGCACCAACAACCTTAGAACCTTAAATTACACAACTTGGCCATTAGAACAGTAGCAGTATGCTACGCCCATTGAGGCTAAACTCTCGTGATGGTTCTGGCTGCAAGAAAAGATTGCGATGCTGGAGTTATGACCGATTGAGGGTAGTCAATGATATTGGGATCCTCTAAGAACCCGGTTACTTTTGATTAGGACAGGTATGAACCAACAAACTGAAAGAGGGTAATACCCAGACCTCATGCTGGCCTAAACTCTAAGGGCTCTCTCTTGTGTGACTTGCGTGCCTTCGTACTTGACTATCTGCATGCTTGTTACCTGACACTTGTTCCTTGCAGGTTTTGTTTGTAGTCCTTCATTAGGACTCATAACAGGGTATCCTAAGTTTCTTGCAGGTTTTGGTTTGCAGTCCTTAATTGGGACTCGTAACAGGGTTACGTACATTACCCCATGCATAGCATAACATCATACCATTGCATACATCCTAACCCATTTCAAGGATCTCAAGGGCTTGTGATGCAGGTCATGATGAATCAAACATCTAGCAAGGGGCAAAGAGGATTTATTTTCCTCTAGCCAAAGTTGTCAGGGGCTATGACCCACTCGATATGGTGAGCCTTGACTCTTGAAGAAGGACTCTCAACAACCTGAAGTTCCTTCAATCAAGCTACGAATTCAAATTCTAACAATTTCTCTGTTTACCCCGCGGGATCCTTGAAATCATTGCATGCATATCATACATATCATTGCATAACAGGTACCCTTTCTCTGCAGGTTACTCACCTTCTTCGCTGTTTATTTCAATTGTCTCGTCATGAATCCTGAATCCTCAACCGAGCACAATATCAAGGCCCTCCAGGCTCAGAACGCCCAGTTCCAAGGGCTGATCATGAATTTGACCCAGGGGCAACAAGATCTGAAGGCTCTGCTTTTGAAGAAGGAAAAGAAGAAGAAGATGACTGTTTTGTTCAGCCCTAGACGCAGATCTGGGAACACACGGCAGACTGAAACTGAGAGGACTACTCCATCTGTGAGGGAAAGCAGTCACCATGAGAGAGAGGTGCCTAGTCCAGTGGTCTCCGACAACGAGACAGATTTCAACGACGAACAATACCCCCTGCTAACGACAAGTACAAGCAGTTGGAAGACCGTTTGAATGCTATGGAAGTACAACAGGTACCTGGGCTGGATTTTGGAGATCTGGGTTTGTCTACTGGTGTGATCATCCCTCGGAAGTTCAAAGCACCATCCTTCACTAAATATGACGGGGCGTCTTGTCCCAAGCTATATCTCAGGTCTTATGTTCGGAAAATCCAACCATACTCAGCGGATAAGAACCTGTGGATCCACTTCTTCCAGGAAAGTCTTTCAGGGACTCACCTTGAATGGTTCTATCAGCTGGATCGTAACTGGAAGAAGTGGACCAAAGCTCTTTACATTACCGTGAAAGCTTTATACATTCCTTTAAATTTCATTCAAAATCTCTTTACATTCCAGTTTTTTCTTTAAAAGCATTACTTTACCATTTATGAAGTTACAATTGAAATAAACTTTGATTAAAAGAATAAGAATGTTGTCAAAAGTATTCTTCATTTTAGGAATAGAAGTTTTGAATGAGAACACATGTACTTAGGGTCAATCTCATCGATCTTGCAAGTTACCAATTTTTATTCGATTTGGAAGACCAGCAGATGTTTACCAAATTTCACGGTAAACAAAAGAACACATTGAAAACATTAGCCCCCCTTTAAAAAAAAGAGTAAGCCAACTCAAGAATAAGAGAATGAACAAATAGAAACTCTTCATCAGAAGTAGGTCAAGGAGTCTGAATCAAGTGAAGTTGTTAAGAAGCTAGAGACAACTGATAGTGTTAGCAAAAATGAGAATACCACTCAAGAAAACCAGAAAATAAGAATTTGACGAAAACTTTTTCAAGAAGAGGACTCAGAAGAAGATGAATGGAAGCCCTACTTTAGGTTTGATGACTGGGAAAATGATCAGTCATTGAAGGATTTCTAATTGTAGCAATCTGTAGTAGTGACAAAGGAGATGTGATATTTCTAAGGAGATGCTAGACAGTTTATGCACTACTTCTAATAGACTTAGTTTGAGATATAGAAATTGTATTATCTTTAATCATGATAGATGTAATGCCAAGATGAGTTAACCAAGATTTTGATTTACCAAAATATGGGTAGTAAGTTGAGTTTTCCACTCGAATACGACAAAATGTCTTTTTTGTTAGAACATAGTTTGATTCTACAACCCTTGATTAGAGTTTTGATGATAACAAAATACAAAGAATAAATAAATTCAAAGATATATATATATATATATATATATATATATATATATATATATATATATATATATATATATATATATATATATATATATATAACAAATATGCTTCTTAAAATTATGTTTTGTATATACAGAAGTTTTGATGGAATCAGCATCAGAAGATCAGTAATATGTGCCACACGCTGAAGCTACCAGATTATACGCTGAAGCTTGATGACCAGAATCTGCACATAAACAAATACACTCTGACTCTGATCAAAGATCTTTACCAAGTCATCAACACTCTGAAGCGTTATCATAAGTTAAAGCAAAGAAGACTCTGAAGCGTTATTAATTATTCAAGACAGAATTAAATGCTAACGGCTATCTTTAGACAAGATCTTCTTCAAAAGGAAAGTGCGTTATTGTCATTAAACTGGCTTTATGGACAACGTATCTTTGCCTTGCCTATATAAACAAGTCTGCTTGAGAAAAGACACACGCATGCACTCACATAATTTGCCAAGCCTTCAAAACCACGCTTATTCAAACGCTTAAGCAAATTCAGTTTATTCCAAGCTTAAGTTGTGTAATTATCACAGTTGTGATATATTGTTTTGTTAGAAAATGTTAACACATCCTTGTTCAATTATTTGTAAAAGATTTCCTTGAGATAAATCGGTTTGTGGTTATACTCAAGAAGACTTTAACAGTTGTTAAAGTAGCTGTTGTAATTCTTTGAGAATAGTGGATTAAGACCTCGTTGGAGAGAGGCGAAATCACCTTGACGGGTGGACTGGAGTAGTTTGAGATCAAACGAACCAGGATAAAAATACTGTGTCTTAAAGATGTTTATTATTTAATTCGAGTTTTTTTTCAATTCAACCCCCCCTTCTTGTGTTTTTCACATCTTTATTTTTAACCTAAAAACCAATCAACAAATAAAAGCTCATTTCATAAACAAATGCAAATGGTTCCTATGGATTACCATATATGTAAGGGGTGCTAATACCTTCTCCTTGCATAACCAACCTCCGTACCTAAAATCTCTCTTTTGTTTTGGTTTTCAAAAATTTTTTGTGGGTTTTTTTGACCTTTTCCCTTTTCCTCTAGAAACAATAAAGTTTGGTGGCGAATCTTGCTTTTTTTAAGTTAAGTTAATCAATAGTTTAATCTCAATTTTTCCACCACGACAGATAACATTTTTGTAAAAATGTCAGCTAGTGTATTTTTCGTATCTACGTACTCAAAAACAACATTGCTCTTTTCAACATGATCTCTCGAGAAATGGTTCCAAAGTTCTATATGTTTAGTGCATGAATGTATCACAGGGTTTTTAGTAAGACTAATAGCACTAGTGTTATCTCATTTAATTGGAACACAACTGAGTTATAAATTGTAATCCAATAACTATTTCTTTATCCATAAGAGTTGTGCATAACACTTACTAGCAGCTACATATTCAACCTTGACGGTGGAAAGCACAACATTATATTGCTTCTTACTATTCCAAGAAAATAAACCATTTCCAAACAAATCATAAATACCACTAGTACTCTTCTTATTTGATTTGGAACCACTAAAATCAGAATCGGGAAATCCTAATAAGCTACACTCGCTTCTCCCAGGAACCCAAAGACTACGATGCAAGGTTCCGTTAAGATACCTTAAAATTATTTTAATGATCTTAAATTGGAATTCCCTAGGTGACACTTGAAATCGAGCGCGCATGCACATACTAAACACAATATAGAGACTAATTATTGTTAAATAAATTAAAGATCTTATGATACCTCTATATTTGGTGATATCTATCTCTACGCCTTGTTCATCTTTATCTATCAGTACATTTGAAGCCATGAGAGTTGAGATGCTTTTAGAATCTTTCATATCATATTTTTTTAGGAGCTCCAAGAAATACTCTGTATGGAGTATGGAAGTTTGAAATTCTGTTTTCTTTATCTACAATCCTAAGAATTAAGTAATATTTCCCATTAATTAAATTTATAACTCCCTCTGCATCAAACTCACAAATTCGCGCTTCCTGATATCGCCAAGTATATGATCTAACAGGCGATCTTTTGCAGCGATCCACTCTTGAGGTAGATGAGTAGAGATATCTTGTTTTTCTTCCTCTTGTTTACTTTTATATTTTCCATCCTTAATTTACTTTGATTTTGGAGGATCCTCTTTAAGAGTGTCACCCTTGACCAATTCTTCTGTTATTACACCTAAAACATCAAAACCAAAAAAGACTACCTTTCCCTAACTTTGGGGATCTAGTTTCAAAAATCCACATGAACTGGCTCTTCAACAACATAAATTCTATTGTTGAAAAATCTATACGCCTTACTCGATGATGAGTACACTAGAAAAATTCATTCATCAGACTTTGCATTAAATTACTAAGTGTGTGCTTTCCATTATTTAAAATAAAGCATTTACAACTGAAAACATAAAAGTATGAAATATTGGGTTTGCTACCTTTAAGTATATCAAAGGATGTCTTCTCTAGAATGAGTCAAATGACCACTTTGTTTAAGACACAACATGCAGTGTTAATCGCATCTGCCCAAAAGTACTTAGGCAACTCATTTTGCTTATCATTTCTTGAGCCGATTCTTCTAAAACATAGTTTTTACGCTCAATAACACCATTTTATTATGGAGTACATGGATAATTTATCTCGTTTTCATTACAAAAGTTTTCAAACAGGTAGTTTACAAACTCACCACCATAATCACTACAGAGAGTGACAATTTTGAAATTAAAAAGATTTTGGACAAGCTTAAAAAACTTAACAAAAGCTTTAAAAGGTATTTTCCTTATGGACTAGGAAAAGTGTCCAAGTAAATCTAGAATAGTCATCTACGATAAGAAAACTGTAATAGTTAACGCATAGACTTTATGTCCTTGAAGGGTCAAAACGATCTAGATGGAGAAGCTCAAGAGGTTTTGAAGTTGAAACAACATTTTTAATTTTAAAAGAAACTCTCTTTTGATTTCACATTTGGCAAGCATCACAAAACTTATGTTTAGAAAAAGTTATATTAGGTAGACCAATTACTAGATTTTTGGATTATATCCTATTTATCAAGTTAAATTGCATGTGTCATAAACGTTTGTGCCATAATCATGAATCCTCATTTTTGGTGACCAAACATTTACTACCATACCTTGAAATATCATATATGTCTATCAAATAAATATTATCAACTTTAAAACACGTAAACACAAAACTCTTACTAGCCTTACGCTCAATTAGGCAACTCAAAGTATAAAAAACAATAGAATACCTCTTGTCGCATAATTGACTAACGCTTAATATGTTGTATTTAATCCTTTTAACCAATGAAACACCATCTATGATAATTGTAGAGGAATTTCCCACAACACCTTCTCCTGGCTATCATTGTCTCCATAAGTGATTTGACCATATTCTTTGTGATCAAACTCGATAATATCTGAGTGTCTCATTTCATGTTTCTTGAAATACACTGTCTAGGAACCACATCCTTTTTGAGGAGGAAGACCTAATGTGACTTTTATCATCATAATAATGACAGGTTGCTTTAGATGAAATATTTTTCTATCTCTTTTAAAAAAGTGAGGTTTTTTTTCTTAAAAACATTCCCTCATTCAATTGAAGGTATAGAAATAACAGTATATAGAGAAACTGCTTGTGCCAATTTTCCTTTAAGGTTTTCATTTTCAATTTTCAAAGTCGTACAGACAAGTGTAACATGCCATCTTAACTATCCTTTGTCATACCCTAATTTTGTCATAGGATAATTCATTCACTATATTTTTATCATTAATCGGTCATTCATGCATTAGGTTGACTAAAAGTCAACCTTAGGTCAACATTTGCATCATTTAAAGTAAAAATAACCTAAATCGCACTTCATGCATTTTATTTACTTACACTGCCTCATGCATTATGCGAAGTTGATCAAAATTTAATCACAATAAAATTTTGGTTCTACAGGCAGACCGATAAAAGTAATTTGACAATGTGTGTAAAATTAGCAGAAAAAATATTTTGAGTTTTGATCTTTACCTAACTGTTTCATGTAACCACGTTATACGTAAGTTATTTTAATATGCTCGTTTTATTTTTCAACGCTATTTGCTGTCGCATTTTTACTAATCAGAGTCTATTTATCTGAATATTTTTAATTACATTTTAAACTTTTTCTAACATTTTTCTTAAACTTCGTCGCATGTAAATCACATTGGTGTTTTTATTTTTATTTTTCAATTAAATGTGCACTAGATTATTATTCGTTATGGTCCTTTTTTTTTAAAATTAATTTTTATAATAGTTTCTCGTTTCATTTTATCTTTTACTTTCATTCTCATTTTTTAATTAAATTGAAAAGGGCATAAGTAAAATTCTATTATCAAATGAAGCTCTATGAAGCCCTATTTTTCCACTAACAAGAGTAGTTGCATGAGATTTGGAGAAAACCCAATCACGTTGCGTCGTTACCACCCCACAAATACCTTCTTGCTCCAATGACCAATCAATTTGGGGTGGTAACTACGCATGGTGATCTGAGAGAGAAAAAAAAAATCCAAAAATACGTATTTGAAAAAGCTGAAGGTTGTCTTTCTTTCTTCTTTGTGGAAGCAAAATCCTTACTCCATACAAACACCTACAACATGTAAGCAACTTCTACCCCTGAATACCCTCACCTTTCTCCTCTCCATTTTCACCACTCATCTGAACCGAACCACCCTCATTTCACTTCTCTGCAACCACCCTGCATACGAACCACCATAGCCATTTTCCTGTTCCGATCCACCAACCACAGTGACAAACAAATCCACCACATTCAATTCAAAGCAAACAATCCCCTCCGTTCTACTCACATAAAAACACTCCAAACACAATATCCTTCATCTAACAATCACCACCTCCATTGATAACCACCTTAACCTCCAAGATATTCATCTACATCACAAGCTTCAACAAATAATATAACATATTGCACCACATACAAACCCAATTTTCTCCTCCCACTTTGTTTTTCCGCCTCTCACACAAACAACAAAAATGATTTAAAAAGCAAGAAGAAAGAAATCGCATCAAAACGTGAATCAAACCAACTTCCATTGACGCTTTCTCCACCACATGGATTGTCTCCGACCGTGTCTTCACGTGCAGCCACCGTTCAACTCTCCGGCCTCCATCCAGCCAACAACACCACTGCCACTATTTTCTTGGTTTGTGGATCGGTAACACTCTTCTCTATTTCAATCTTCCATTTGTTTGTGTTTTGACTCTATGTTTTGATTTGTTTGAGATTTTATTGAGATAGAGGATAATGAAAATGGATTATTTATTTGTTTTATCTGAAGAGTAAATAAGTGCATAGGGAGATGATGGTACGCTTAGTTTCTGGTTTTTATTGTTTCTTTTTGCTGCGCCATGTGTTATTATCTGATTGGTTGTGGTTGAGATTTGAATACGTGAGGCGCTTATAAGAGATAAAGAGTAAGCACTAAGCATAGTCACGTGCGAGTGGGATGGGACCAGAATAATTTCTTTGAAATCATTAAAAAAATTGGGAGAGAGTATCTTGACCGAAACACCCCCATGTCTCTCAATTAAGTTTTCTTATTTCTTTTTATTTATTGATTATTTTATTATTATTATTATATTTTTTTATATGATTATTTTTTAGCACTAACTACTTAGTTTGGATTTGCACCCACTTTTTCTAGTCTATTGTCTTTCTCTTGGTTTCTTTTTTACGATAAATCTCTTTTTCATTGCATATATTCATAGGTCCACGCGCCGTGCTCTAGGAATGTCAAAGAGGAAGAAAATGTTCGAAGAATGTTTCTTCATTTTCTACCCTGCCCTTAAATTTATCTTATATCCGCGTTCTTAATCTGTGTTATTGGGAATATTTTTTTCCATTCCTATCTCCACAAATTTTTAAGGAGGTCCATAGAAATTAAATCTTAAGAAATTTTTTATATTTTTCGATCAAAATTTTGATACTAATATTTTGTTTTTCTTTTTTTTTTATTATTATAAAAAAAATACATATATTTTGTATCTTTATTTTTTTAAAATAAAAATATATTTTGCATCAATAAAAAAAAGGTAAAGGCATTTGCTGTTGTTAATATTTTCTGTAAAAATAATAAATATTAACATACCTTGTGCAACTATACTTCTACAATTTACTACTACAATATTGTTGTCGTCCCGCGTAAGTGGTTGATTATGTGAGAGTGTGACAAATCCATAACTAATATATTAATTGAATGAAAAATATGTTACTAATGGAAGTAAATTGAGTTTGAAGGGTAATTATCAAAAGCACAGTGAACAAATGAGAGAATGGTTGTTGTGATGATGATGAGAATAGAGGAAATGATGAATGGAGGAGACAAAGATGATTGAGAAAAGAAAAGGAGAAGACGATGTGTATATTTTATGTATTGGGTGAACGTTTCTACGGTTGGATACTTGATAGTGAAATAATAGATTATACAATAAAACATAAAAATAAAATGATCCACTAATGACTCTTTCGTTCTAATGCATTAATATTTTTATGTAAAATTATATAATTATATATTATATAATATATAAAACATAAAAAGTTAAATAATATGGTCGGAGTTGGGGAATCCACGATGCGGGGTACTTTCCCAATCCTTGTCCCAAAGTGTCACCGGGGAAACTTTTCCCTCCATCTGTGTCCATGTGGAAAAAAAATCCTAAACTTCGATGCTCCAAACAGATAATCCTCATAGAGATCCGCGTTAATAGATATAAATTGACATCCCTACATGCTCTTTTATTTTATTAATTAATTAAATCTAATTATAATTAATTAGTTTTTCTAATTAATTTTAATTAACCTAATTAGTTGGTCTAATTAATCTTTAGCCATTTAATTTTGATAATTAATTTTTAATTAGTTTAATTAGTTCATTAAATTGATTTTTAATTTAGTAACCACTTACTTAATTGTTATGTGTTTCAATATTCTCCATTTGATAAAATGTACCCCTCTTCCATGACGTGTAATAATTTTACTGCTTTCCTTTATATTTGTTCTTATTACCTTAGTTAATTGTTAATCAAGAATAATGTAAAATCAACCTAAAGAACAAAAACAAAATTGATCTAATGTCGAGCATTTTCGCAAATTAAATCTAAATTGAATGCAACCCGAGTGCTCGATCCAATATCGACCAAATCTTCCACTTAACTCAAACTCTTTTCATAATCAATTTCAAGTGTTTGATCCAACGTCAAGTCGTTTTGTGCATAAAAATATTTTTCTAAAAATAAATGGATTGAACGAGCAGGCTGGAAGTATTTCCAATCTTTCTCATAATTAATCAGATACGAGCGACATAACTTACCATTCGAATAATTGTGATCCAA
The DNA here is from genome assembly GCA_948472305.1 of Vicia faba. Taxonomy (NCBI): domain Eukaryota; kingdom Viridiplantae; phylum Streptophyta; class Magnoliopsida; order Fabales; family Fabaceae; genus Vicia; species Vicia faba. Next base: position 1,156,951,710 of record OX451738.1, on the reverse strand, counting down.
TTAAAACACATGTAATTATGTGAGTTTATTTCAACTCCACAAACACTAAACGAGCGTACGAGAATTATTTCCAACCTTTCTCACAAGTATCCAAATACGTGCTGAATAGCTTGGCCATTTGATACTTATCCATTGTTAAAGAGCTTAAGACTAAACTCGTCTTACTCTTTTTTAATAATAGGATTAAACTAGCGACCTGGAAAGATTTCCAATCTTTCCCTAAGTGTTTGAATATGATCCGCATAACTTGGACATTTGACACTTGTATCCTATAAAAGCAAATCAACTAATCAAACTTCTTTTTCTCTCGCCCCCATACGACTTCGAAAACCTTTCATAAAAGACATATTTATCCATTATAATGCAACACAAAACAAATGCTTACGCCTCCCTCGCGAGTGCAAACACTCAATGTTTAACCGTTAGAATGTGACCTTAACATCGTTCAATAAAATCAACCAACAAATACATGGTCTTTTACCACGAAGTACAGAGCTATAATTTTCTCATTCCACCTGGGAATACCTAGGCACATGATTTTGAAATCTTGGCGAGCACAATAATAAAAAAAATTATTTTCTCTTTTTTCCTGCGTGGTAAGTAGAAGATTAGAAACAATTCACACTAACACTCATTCTCAAAACTAACTAAACGGGTCTCGTTGAGTATAACAAATGTGAAGGGTGCTAATACCTTCCCCTTGTATAACCGACTCCCGAACCCGCTCTTGGTTGTGATGACCATGTATTTTCTCTTTAGGGGTTTTAACAATATTTTCCCTTTCCTTTGGAATAAATAAAGTTTTGTGGTGACTCTGTTGTATTTTGAGCGTGCAATATGCTCAGGTATTTTTCTGCGTCGCGACACCCTTTAAACCAAAGTATCTGAAACACAAAAACGGCTAGGTTATAAGAGATGCATCAACTTTCTTTAAGTATTCTAAGGCACTATTAAGATCACAAATCTATTTCTCAAGTTTCGAAATAAGTTTTATTTGTTGAGATATTTTCTTAAATGCGCCTAATGTGTCTGCATGCATTTCCCTAAACCATATACCTCTGAGTCTTTATCCTTTTTATGCGTCATCAAACACAAATTTGCAAATTTATAATCTGAGCTACAATTGGAAAATGAAGATGAGCTCTTATTTTCTTCTTCTCAAACGCTATAATCCCTACGACCTTTGACACACTTACCCTTTATCTTGTAGGAGTCTTTTTCCTTCTTTTTGTTGCCCTTGTTGTGACTCAGACATATTATATGGTAATGACTTAACTTTTCACATTCATATCATGTAACATTTTCTTCCTTTATATTTTATTCTCTCTTATATGGATGGGACTTCTTAAAGTTGATGAAATTCTTGTTAGACTGTTTGAACTTGTGTTTCTTTGTGTATTGATTATAACGCTTGACGAATAACTCCATCTCTTCTTCTTTGGAAGATTCTTCATTACAAATTTCACTATCTTCCTTTAGTTTCCTTGCCTTGGGCAAGGAGACTTTCAAGGAGATACCATGCTTTACTTCTTTTACCTTTTATTTCTTTTTGGCATTTACTTTGCTTGCAGTGAGCCTTCTCAATTCTTTTTCATGTTTAGTCACCTTTCTGATAAGATGTCCAAAATTTCCAGATTATTTGATTCTTTAATGGTTATTACCTTAGGCTTTCCTTCCATGCTCATTAATCTTAAAGTTTTATTAGCACAATATTTATTCGAAAGAGTCTTGCCTAAATTTTCCAACTTATTGATTAAGTGGAGAAAACGAGTCTTCATGGATTCCATGGTTTCACCAAGTTCTGTATAAAATAGTTCGTACTCCTTTGTTAACATGTTGGTTTTAGATTCCTCAACATCTTCAATGCCCTCATGGAGCACTTGAAGAGCATTCCAATTTGATTGTGCACTCTTATGATGTGAGATAAAGTAATATACTTTTACGCTTAAGCAAAAATAAGTGTATTTCTCACCTTAAAATAATAGGATACATATTTGGTTTCCTTACTGACCAATTCTTTGGGAGTTTTTCAGTAAAAACACCTCTGACTTCATTTTTCGGGATAAAGCGTTTGTCGGTGATGGCTACTCAAATTATTTTGTCTACTAACATTAAGTGGACATACATAATGTCCTTCTAATTAGAATAATTTCTACCTTTAAAAATTAGGGCTCTATTCCATTTGGATCATGGTTACCTGTCATACCCCAATTTTTCCACAGGGTCATTCACTCACTGCATTTATGTCATTAGTCAGTCATTCATGCATTAGGTTGACCAAAAGTAAACTTAGGTCAACATTTTAATCATTAAAAAGTCAAAAATAACCTAAATCACATTTCATGCATTTTTATTTACTCACATTGTCTCGTGCTATTGTACCCTAATTTTTTACATAAGATCCCACCATCTTTTTTTTGCATCATCATGCAACATCAAAAGATAATCTCATTCATATTTTCATCACTAACCATGTAGAGATACCAAGAGTATACTTTGCTTGTTTTGTTGTTCTTACCAGATATGAGTCTAAAGGGGGTGATGAAATCATTGATCCTAGATTCAAGCTCCTTATTCATTCATGGTTATCAGGAAATCCTCATATTCATTACAACCTCATTTCATTAGGGTTTCATCTCTGGATTCATCAAGTGCTTGAAGAGAATTAGGGTTTTGGCTCCTCAAATGAAAAATCAAGAATTAGGGTTCGGTGTTTGCAAATGTGTATCACTCAAGAGCCTATTGTACCATCATCTTATGGACCTCAAGAGTATATTAATGTGTCAAATATTTCATCATGATCACAAGGTTCCTTTGAAATTGGAAGATTTAAATTCATCTAGAAAAGTCATCTACTCAAAGTCAAACTTTGACTTTTGAGATTTTTTAGTCAAATTTGGGCTTCTCAAGTCAAATTTCATTAAAATATAGTTGTTAAGTGAATTTGATCAAGAAAAATCAAGAAGTTTGAGGTAACTTGTAAAAAGTGTAAAGTTGAAGATGTTTGAAAATTTCACTAAGTGTCAAAAATGTGTGTTCAAAGTACATAACTTCTCAAACTTGTAACTTCCAATCCAAGCAACCATTTTTCATGCTCAAAAGATCAATTTTAAGATCTTGCTTCATACTACAACTTTTCCACGGGAAGTGAAGTCCAAAAAATACATGGATGGAAGTGTAAGAGCAAGAAGTGTTTCTACATTTGGCCCTTAGATTTTGATGATAACTTTACATGTTATCTTAGTGAACAATTGTATACATTAATGGTTTCGTTCTAGTGTGTAGTTACTACTATAATGTTTTGACTCTGATATGAAGGCGTGGGACGTCATCAGGTTCTGAACATACACTACTGGAAGAAAACATATGGTTACATGTTACAGTTGAAGTCAAGATTCTAGAATCCATCTTCTGCAACGTGTCTAAGGAACGTTAGTACAATAGGTTCTTATTGCGACTTTATGGTTAAGCTTTGGAGGCCTTCTAAAGTTTTACTTCTATGTGTTACAAAGTTATGAATATTAGGAAGACGCAATTCTGATAAATAAGTTTTGATGATCTGAAGAAAATAAAGTTCTTACAACCAAGTGCTGAAGACTCTGAAGACAAGGTTCTGATAGGACAAGTTCTGAAGATTCCAAGACTTAGGTTTTAAGACTTAAGAAAGATTCTTCTAAAACAAGCTTCAACGTTCAACATTCAAATATCTGAAGCCTCTGAAGATAAGAAGAAGTTAAAAATGGTTAATGTGTGATGGTGTACAAAAGGTACATAAATTAGTATGTGACTGTTGTACCCCAAAATTTTCCCTACTATTTTTCTTCAAGACATTCTCATGAGGTCCTTATTTTCTCAAGTTGGCTCAAGAATTGATAAGACAAATTCTCCTCCTGAGCAATGGGTCCACAACTAGGGTTTTGTGTTTCACAAGGAATATTGGGTTCTCAAAGCCTCAAGTGGTTTTCATGGTTCCTCATATGTATCCAAGAATTCTCATGTCAAGTTTCAAGTCTTGCATCTTAAGTTTGCTCAGTCAATGGCTCGGAGGATGGAAGATCAACTATATTGGGTAAAAATTCAATTATGGTCAACATATAGTCAAACTTTAAGATTTTTGGTCAACATCAATATTTTGAAGTCATATCCATCATTTTATCAAGGGTTGATCATGATTCCTCAAGAAAAGCCCTCAAATCATCAAAAGTCAAAAGTTGCCAAATTAGGGTTTCCTTAGAAGAAGTCAACTGAACTTTGACCAAGCATAACTTTCACATGCTTCATCAGCTTTTCCCCAACCAAAGCTCATTTTGAAGGGAATTAAATTCTCTAAAACTTTTTATCTTTAAGATCAAGTCCAAAAAGTGCATCATTTGAGAGATATAAGCCAATACATTATAGGTCATTTAAAAAATCAACAAAAAGACACTTTTTGTCAAGGCAACTTACATTAAGATAAATTCTTTAAAAGCAAAAAATGATAAACATAGAAATTGTAGAGGACATCTTGAGCTTTCCAAAAAGATCAAGATCACCTTCAAAAGATGAAAACTGAATGAGTTATGACCATTGCAAGTTAGGAAATTTTAAGCAAATGCATGAAGTTCAAATTGAGCAAGCTTGATATTTTGGGGTATTGGGCCATGCTTTAAGACTCCAAACGTGTATTATGCTCTTAATACACCTCCAAACTTGTTCTTACACCCCTTAACCTATTTTTATTTTTATTATTTTTGATTTAATTCATTAATAATATAAAATAATATAAGATAAAATTATATCTTACTACAAGGTCCAAGCCCATTGGTTTTGGCCCTAAATTTCTATATATATTCATACATTGAGAGAGAACAAGACACACGAAATCCTTGCATAAAAAACATCCCAAAAACTTTTGAAAATATCAAAAAAACTAGGGCAAAGTCAAACCCTAGTTTTAACCTTCCTTCAACCGAAGCCAAGCATTCAAACATACTCCTAAAGATCTCAGGAGTCACTCTCATTCATCATACAAGCTTGAAGCATCCCAAAAGGCATTCCCTAAAGAGAACTGGTTGGGTAGTTTTTTTAAAACCCTTGAATTTTTATTTGTTGCATTTGTTTATTGATTTTGTGTGTTCATGTGTGTTTACAATGGTATTTAGTACAGGTCACAACCATTACATGGGATCCATGACATCTAAATCATGAATTACCATTAAGGGACCTAATTATAATTTTTACTCCGAAGCACATAATCCATGCGTTTTCAGTCAAAATTGATCCCATATTTGGATTCAGGACCCTCGATTTAGGGGGGTAGGGTCTTCTTTAATCATTAACGTGCTTTGTTTTACAAGATATGGAAGCATGCTCACCGGAGAAGACGACCGGAGCTAGGGCTCCGACCCTTCTCTGATCCCTCTGAGTTGTTTTATGTTATATCTATTTTGATCAATTATATGCACGAATGAAACAGCCACCCCAGTGGCAAGAGCACGCGTGATAAGGAATTGATACTGAAGGGCGTGAGTTCGATCCAGCCTTTTGACATTCTTTTGTTTAATTTTTCCAAACTGACATACAGGTTTAACATATTTTGCTCTGTTCCTGTTTCTAAACACCAAAGCAGCGCAACTCAATTGGTAGGCATGTACGCTAGAGAGGCAGGGGGCGTGGGTTCAACACCCACTCCCAACATTCTTTTTTCTCCCTTTGTTTACTAACATTATTTTCTTTTTTTTTACCCTAACCCTAATTTTTTTAATAACCTTAATTATTTTTTAATCAACATTAAAACAAATTAGGTTTAGTTTCTTTTTCATAAATTAATTTTGATTTTTTATTTATTTATTAAGTAAATTAGGATAATTAGTTTCGGTTGATTTAATTACCTAACTTTTTCGATTAATTAAAATCAACCTAGAATTTAGGGTTTTTTGCTTAATCAATCAATTCTTTTTAATCGACTAATTATTTTCTTATAAATTAAAATCAATTAGGTTTTCCTTAGATTAATTATCAAACTATCACAAAACAATTTTTAATTTTCCTCTTTTTTTACAATTTTCACGTGCCTTATTACTTTCGCATTAGTTTTTCCTATTATGTAATTGCTACAGAATGTAATAGTTTAACTAGGGTGTTATTTGCTTTCTATCTCCCCCCGATTTTATGGTTTTATACCCCCTTTCCCGAAGCCTTGTAATAGTTTAGGCTTACTTTCCGCACCTTTACTTTCCGCAATTTACCGCTTTCTTTATAACTGCTAGTAATTAGGGCATGTATGACAAGATCTAAAATCAACTGTTAGATAACTCTAATCAAGATAAAATAACTAAATCAATACACTCTTCACACTTGCACCTCTAGGGCAACCTCAATCGTTTCCTCAGAAAACAGTCATGTTCCTCGAATGTGGGGACGCTTTAGCAAAGTCCCTCCGATACAAAAGATCGTAGTCCCTCGATGACCCTTCGATGCTGCCTTTAGTAAACGATCTTAGTCCCTTATGATAAAATTACTAAAGCGCCCTACAAGTTACCTTCTATAACTGTACGACGATCCTCGCCCGTCCCTTCACATTCAATGATAGGGCTTCCTACTAACTAATGGTAGGATAACACTATCTAAGGAGGAGAAAAATAACACGAAAGATATTTGAGTAGGTAGATAGCTCGTAATCACTTGCTCATGAAAAAGAAAAAAAATATTTTCACACAAACACTTTTCTCTGAAATATTTTCAAAACAAACACTTTGTATGCGTTCTCAACTGATACGAGAATCATTACAAAGTTTCCACACTTAGGAATTTTCAAAATATTTTCAAACACACGTACACAAAGAATTTTCAAACAAAGTGAGCTAGCGATTAAGAGTCTGTAGATAACTACCGATGAAAAGGGTGTTAACACCTTCCCTTTTAATAACCTACCCCCCGAACTCAAAAATTCTTAAAGGTCTTTCCTGTTCTTTTCACCCTTTTCTTTTGGATAAAATAAAAGTCGGTGGTGACTCTTTCTATCTGCAACATTTGTGATAAAATGCAAAAACAAGTCAGTTCTCCCACCGTATTATAGTGACCTCTACCCTCTAGGGTGGTGTAAGGACAACTCTTTTTGTACTATATTGTAATCACTCTCATTATGACTGTTGAGAACAAACAACTAGATTTCTGATTACCTTTCTCCCCTTTCAACGGATTTATTTTACAAGCTATAAAAGGAAGACTTGGAAGCTGAAGAAAAGTAAGAATCAACATTACACAAAATATATCTGATTAAATCAAGCTCAAGAAAAACTACACCAAAACAGTGTGCAAACTCTTTAGAGAAAATCTTCTGTGTATAGTTTTGTAAATAAGCAAAGAGATATTGCTCGTATCTTGTAGTTGAACACTTAGGTGTTTTTATTTATAATGAAAAGTATGTGTATGTCTTTGAATAATACCGTGAGAGACCGAGTGAATGTATGATCTCAAGAAGACTCTTGATACGGTTTGAGTAGATTTGCAATAAGAATCGACAGACTTATTGGGGGTGCCAATAAGGTTGATCAGACTTATTGTGGGTTGTTTGTAATTAGTTTGGTTATAGTAGATTAAGTCCTTGTTGAAGGTGAAATCATCCTTGAGGGGGTGGACTGGAGTAGCTTAGTTAACAGCAAACCAGGATAAAAACAATCATGTTCAATTAATGTTATGTTTTAAGCTAACTTGTTTTGTCACCAATGAAAATATTTAATTTGGTGAAACCCAATTCAACCCCCCTTTCTTGTGTTTCTCACACCTTTAATTGTCATTAGAGCTCCATTTCTGGTATTGGTAGTTATCAAACTTTTAACTGTGTCAGATAAAGATTCTGACAAGTTTTTATTTAAAGAAACACAATGCTTGAACCCATACCAGTTGTTGCTCTATCAAATTCAAACGATAAAAGTTATAACATTAAACCTCCAATCTTTGATGGAGAAAAGTTTGAATACTGGAAAGATATACTAGAAAGTTTCTTCCTAGGTCATGATTTTGATCTTTGGGATATGGTAGTAGATGGCTACGTACCTCCCAGAGATGATACTAGAAAAGAGATAGCCAGGAGAGCTATGACTGATAAACAAAAGAAAGATTGTTAGAATTATCATAAAGCAAGAGCCATCTTGCTGAATGCAATTTCTTATATTGAGTATGTGAAGATCACAAATAGAGACTCTTCTATGTCTATATTTGACTCTCTGCTATGTACAATAAACCCATAGTACATACCTTATGGTTGGTTCTTGAAGCTACACAAAAAACACTCGCAAAAAAGCTCCTTAAAAACAAACAGAGTTGCCACCTAACTTTATTTATCCCGAAATATGGAAAGGAAAATATAGAGAAAACCTTAAAGAATGCGAAAAGAACATGGTTTTGGAACCAAAAGAAAGGGTATGAAATTCGAATATGCAAAGGGAAGGTATTAGCACCCCGCTTGTCCGTGGTACTCCACGAGATCCACTCTTGTTATTTTAATCAAAGAGTGTGTATATATCTACAACTTACTTGATAAAGGGTGTAATACGGTGGGATAACTGACTTGTTTTGCATTTTATCACAAATGTTGCGGATAGCAAGAGTCGCCACCGACTTTTATTTTATCCAATAAGGAAATAGTGAAAAGAACAGGAAAGACCTTTGAGATTTATTAAGTTCGGGGGGTAGGTTATGAAAAGGGAAGGTGTTAGCACCCTTTTCATCCGTAGTTATCTACAGGCTCTTAATCGCTAGATCACTTTATTTGAAAATGCTTTGTGTTCGTGTGTTTGAAAATATTTTGAAATTTGCCAATAGTTAGGCAACTTTGTAATGATTCTTGTGTTGGTTATGAATTCGTACAAAGTATTTTTTTTTTGAAAATATTTCAGAAAAGTGTTTTGTGTGAAAACCATGTTTTGAAATGTTCACAAGCAATCAATTATGAGCGGTCTACCTACTCAAAGTCTTTATTGTTCTTTTCCTCCTCATTTAGATAGTGCTATCCTACCATTAGTTAGTAAGAAGCCCTATCGTCGGATGTGAAGGGACAAGCATGGGTCATCGTACATTCATAAAGGCAACTCGTAGGGGCACTTTGGAAATTTTATCGTAAGGGAATAAATCATTTACCGAAGGCAGCATTCAAAAGGGTCATTGAGGGACTATGATCTTTTTAATCGAGAGACACTGCTAAAACGTCCCCACATTCGAGGGACATGACTGTGTTTCCGAAGGCAACAAGAGAGTTCACCCTAGAGGTGCAAGTGTGAAGAGTGCTTTGGCTCCAGTTATTTATCCTTAAATTAGGGTTTTGTACTATTGTACCCTAAAATTTTCCCTCTCCTTCTACTCAAGACATGCCTCTAGAGGTCCTCAATTGCTCAAGGATGACTAAGAATTGACCAGACAAATTCTCCTCCTAAGGCAATAAACCTCAAACTAGGGTTTCAATAATAAGCAATATGTGTGAGTCCCAAAGATCCCAAATGTTCTCCATTGTCATAATATGTCCTCAAGACCATCCATGCCAAATTTCATGCCTTGAACAACAAGTTTGCTCAGTCAACTGCTCAAATGCCTAGAAATCAACTATACTAGGTCAAAAGTCAATTGTGGCCCAAATACAGTCAAACTTCAAAATTTTTGGTCAACATCAACATTTTTAAGTAATATCCATAATTTTATCAAGGGTTGATCATGTTTCCTCAAGAAATGCTCCTAACTCATCAAAAGTCAAAAATGGCAAATTAGGGTTTCTATAGGAACAATCAACCAAACTTTGACCAGGCATAATTTTCTCATACTTTACCAGAAATTTTCCCACCAAAGCTCATTTTTAATATAATCTAATTCCATACAACTTCTCTTCATCCCTCAAGTTTAAGAAATTCCCCAATCAAAAGATAAAAGCTCATACATTATAGATCCTTTCAAAAAGTCAACAAAAACACCTTTTAGGTCAAAGCTCCTTACATGAACATGGAAGATCCAATTGAGATGAAACTAAAAAGTTTGTTTATAGGATATCCTAAGATCTCTAAAAAGTCCAATAACACCCTCTTAGGGTTAAAAATGAGAGAGACATGCATTGCTAAAGTTGACTAATTTTTGGAAATATGCATGAAGCCAATATTGACTAAACTTGATTTTTTTCCAAATGGGTCCATGTTTTCATGCCTGAAACTTGTTCCTAACATGACCCAAGACCTATGAGCTCACTCATACATTATCTCATTAATTTTATTATTTACTTTGATTTTTTATTCATTAAAATTCAAATTAAATAAATAATGGAAATCATGTAAGATATGATTTGAGAATCTTTTTCTCATCAAATAAGGGATAAGATAGGCTGGCATGTCAAAGAAAAATTCATGGGACAAAAGGAGAAAGATATTTTCTTGAAATAACAAGTTTTGATACAAATTAAAAACTCTTATTCTTGTCATCAAGCCATGGAGATTTGGCACGAATTTGTTAACCTAACTGCTAACATATCTAAACAGAAGAGATTGAGAGCAAGAGAGGATGCGCATCCATCCTAACAGGAACCCTAGAGAGTTTTCAAAATTTCCAAGGATATTGAAAATCTCTATTTTATGATCCAGCCATTTGCAGACAAAACCAGGTGTCCTATCCATCTCCTGAATGTCCCATGTAGCCATATCAACCTTCATCCATGACTGAAGCAACCTGAAACCGGCCAACCAAGTCACATCCTTTTGGTAATATTTTCGTATTTAAATCTCTTAACACACGCGATTTAAATGAATCTAAAGCATATATTCGTATTCATATGATTATTTTGAATCGTTCTAACGTGCTACATGAAAAGCTAGAGGCTTAGAATGCAAGATTCCATTATTAGGGCTTTGAAACGGCCAAGGAAGGAACAAGATGATACAAGCCTCCTCAGGCCAAATGGCCATCACCATTGAACTCGTAGACCCCAAATTAGGGGGGTAGGGTCACTGTTGCTTTCATTTTCTTGATATTTTGTAGGTTTGGATTTTTGTGCAAATGGAGAAGATAACCGGAGCCACTATCCAGGATGGTTTGATTGGCCAAGGACTTTGCGTGGCATGTTAGGATGTTGTGATTGGTTCGTTTCAAATATCAGGGCCCCACTTTGGGCGCGCGTGTTTTACAGTCAGCATCTAGGACTAGTTTTAATATTTAATCAATTGTTTGTGGTTAGATTAATGGAAGTATCACCGTCCCAACGGTAGAGGTAGCAGGCTTAATGATTTGCGTGTGTGAAAGGCAGGGGTTCGATTCCTGCCTCTTGCATATTATTTTTGCTTAATATTTCTTGCAGATCCTATGCCTTGGGTTCCAGCGCGTCCATCATGCATCTCCATATCTCATCCATCAGATCACTCATCCTCCAGATCCAACGTCCAGTAACACATCCCCATGATGGACATCCAAGCATGCCTCCCACTGGATCTCACGCAAGTTGTGGGCCACCAGATCTGGGCTTTAAAATTCAGCAGCATAACCCCCCCGTTTGCTTTCTCACCCCATGCCCAATTTTTAATTTCTTTATTATTTTTTATTTAGTTTATATTTTTTTTGTTTATTCATTTAAAAAAAATCATAAAATCATAAAATCATCAAAAATAGGATTTAGATTTTTTTAAGAAAAACTAATTTTTACAAATTAATTTAATTAACTTTAATTTGTTTTTCCTTAATTTAAAATTAGTTAGAAATTAGGTTAAATTTCTATTTTTTTTCATAAAAAAACTTTTAATAGGCAATTAGATTTTTTAGGGTTTAGAATTTACCCTCGTCTCAATTTTTGCACGATATTATTTTTTGTACGATTTTTTTATGTAACTGTGCCCAGTTTGTAACAGTTTAATTAGGGTTTTCAATTTCGGTATTTTACTTTTCAGTCATTATTTATGTAACTACACCAAAGCCTTGTAATAGCTGTAGGAACTTTATTTCTCGCCTTTATATTTCTTATAAATTGTTAACAAATTAGGTGTGCATGACAAGATTAAATTAATTAATCATTAGGTCACTAACTTCAAGATAAATATCTAAAAAAAGCACACTGTTGCACACTTGCACCCCTAGGTTATACCTCACTTGTTGCCTTCGGAAATGGTCATGTCCCTCAAACATAGGGATATCTTAACAAAGACCCTCAATTTAAAAGTCATCATAAAGATCAAGTTCCCTTAATGTCCCTCGAGTTGCCTACGAGAAATGATCTTGTCCCTCAATGTTGCATACGAATACATGATGACAGTCCCTTCGAAATGCTAAGGTATCCATACATGTTGCCTTCAATGACCATAAGCGCCCCTTTTGATAGTCCCTCAACATCCAACAATAGGGCTACCTACTCACTAATAGTAGGATAACACTATCTAAAGGGTACGAGGAAAATAACATTCTTTTTTGAGTAGGTAGGCAGTTCTTAAGTACTTGCTCAAAAATTAATTCTTTTTACACTCACACACTTTCAAACTCCTTTTCAAAAAAAATTCTTTATCACACTCTTGAGGACTGATACAAGAGTTACTATAAAGCAAACAAAACCTTTCAAAACACACAAACATGAAAACATTTTTCAAAAATGAGCAAGTACCTAAGAGCCAGTGGAAAACCACATATGGAAAGAGTGCTAACACCTTCCCTTTCCATAACCTACCCCCTTACTCAGAAAATCTTGAAAAATGTCTTTTTATGTTCTTTTCACCTTTTCCTTTGTTGGATAAAAGAAAAGTCGATGGCGACTCTTGATTATCGCGACATTTGCGAACAAAAAATGCAAACCAGTATTTAACAGTCGGTTCTGCCACCGTATCACAGAACTGGCAACTCTGTTGGGGATAATAATAAAAGTGGAGTTTACCTTAGGGTCTAGTTCATTTATAATATGTTTTCTTGGTCTGTCTTGATTGCTTTACTTTTAAGGGTATTGCTTGGGTTACTATATATCCTACACCTAAATCTGGGGAAACCTTTTAGGTAAGTAGCAATAGATCATGGACACTGTGTGGGGTATACCGACACGGTTGAAGTGATGGATACAATAATGCGACACTTTGGTTGGTACCAGTAGCCCTTGAGTTAATCAAGGAGAATACAAGGCCGCTGAATGGTGTCATGAAGCGTCAACTGACCTTAGAACCTTAATTAAACAACTTGGCTATTAGGACGTAGTGAGATATCCGTCTTTGGTGTATTTTCAAAGTCAGTTGATACTTGATGCTACACTCATTGACATTTGACTCCCGAGTTTTATTTAGTTTCCAGTCAGTTACCTATCAGAACGAAACTTGAGGGAAAGATAAGTGATATTGAGATCCCTTAGAACCCGGTTACTATTTATAGGACAGGTTGAACCAATCCAAACTTCAAGAGGGTATTACCTTAAAACCCATGCAAGCCTTAAAACTAAGGTCTTTGTGTGATTTTCTTGTGCTTGCTATATCTGTGATTTCTTAGCATAATCATGACATCATAACATGGCATATCATACTAACCATTTCAAGGATTTTCTAGGGCTTATCTTTGTCTTGTTTTGTAGGGCATGACATCCGCTCGCAGGAACACTATCCAAGTCAACCTTGTGAAAGTACCTCCTCAACTCAAGGAGTTAGCATCAAGGATTCCTGAAAGCTCTCCCTTCACTGAAAGACATGGGAGACTTCTCAACTTGGTCACTTAAAACCCTGAAGAAGAAATGTTAAAGGTGCTCTTTCAGTTCTTTGACCCGTTACATCACTGCTTCACTTTCCATGATTACCAGTTAGTGCCCACTGTGGAGGACTTTTCTCAGTTATTAGGGATACCTATCCTTAATTAGTTACCATTCAACGGTATGGAAAGAGACCCAAATTCCAAAGAGATTGCTCAAGCTCTGTCTTTACAACGGTCTGATGTAGTGGAAGATTGGGAAACCAGAAGAGGCGTCCAAGAATTTCCAGCTAGGTTCTTATTTGAGAAAGCTCACCATTTTTGGGATACCCTGGATTTACAAGATTTTGAAGAAGTGTTGGCCCTAACACGGATCAACTCATATATGTGAATGCGGTTACGGTTTTTCTGTCTCATAATCCGATGCCTACTTTACTTGGGGATATTCTACACTCTCTGCATACTCTCACTCTAAAGAGAAGAGGGACCCTTCTGTTTTGCACTCCTCTATTGCCTAGGTGGTTTACTTCGCACATACGTCGGTCTATTTTGAAGAATGAGCAGGGTATGAGATGGTCTCACAGGTTGATGTCCCTTACTCATTTGAATATTCATTGGTGTTCTCGATCCTTGGAGAATGTTACCATCATTGATCGCTGTGGGGGATTCCCTAATGTCCCTCTCTTAAGCATTAGGGTAGGAATCACTTATAATCCTTTTTGGCGTTACGACAATTTGGTTATGCTAGAAGGGATGGTCCTCACGACACCCTCGTCCAAGGAATCAATTTTGACTATGAGAATGATGTTCAGGGTTATCGTAAGAGGTTCATTCAAGCTTGGGGCATGATAAACAAATTTGATAGCAAGACACTGGGGCACAAGAATTCCATCCCTCTTAAGCCTTACCTCAAATGGGTGCGAGATCGTGCTCAATGTCTTATGATGCCTTACCCCTCTATCTTACCTATGATTATGGAGCAAATTTCCGAGGGAGACACTCCTTACATTGTCCTTCATCCTGACATGCCAACTGATTTTGAGGAGTTACAGAAATCATGGATCCAACTCAAAGAAGAACGGGATACCTTTGAAACCCAATTCTACGCCAGCGAGAAGAAGGTTTTAGAACTCACCAGGTTACTTCAAGAGGAGAAGAGTATAAATGCTTACATTGCACCAAAGATGATGCGCATGTGGGAAGCTTGAAGTCTTTATTTGCTTGGAGAGTTTATTTTTGCATTGTTCCCTTGTAAGCCCGAGAGGCATTTTGTTGACCGATAAAACTACTTAATGAAATTAACGTTTGTTCCCTTTCTGTTTAAGAAAATTTAAGTCATAGAAATCCTTGAAAACATTGCATACATATATTATACATATCATCGTATAAGAAAGTTTCATAACAGGTCTCTCATGTTATCGCTGTTTATTTCAGCAATGGCTCTCAAACAAGACAACAAAGATCTCCAAACTCAAGAGGCTCAGTTCATGGAAATATTCCTGAACCTATCCAAGGGGCAGTAAGAGTTGAAAGCACTCCTCACTAGGAACTTGGACAAGAAAAATCCTAAAGATAAAAAGGATGAACGTTTGGAACAACTGCAAGCTGAGATGGAATCAATGAGATCCCAGATGCTGGGGCAGATGGCTCTTATCCAAGGCCTATCCCGGGGACAAGAAGAGCTGAGAGCCATTATCAATAAACTTCATCAAGAAGGATGCAACCGTATGAAGCAAACAGTCGAAGTTAGGGACCAAGTCATTGATCAACCTCCAAGAAGACAAGAGGCTGGTTTGGAGAAAAGTGGACCTTTCCAAATTACTACTACATCATGGGTCCAACAACAACCTCAACAAAAACAACGGGTTAATCAGAGTAAGCCAGATACACCCAAGAGGTAGTTTACCAAACTCAGCATGCCACTGTCTCAAGCTTTACGACACATGTTGAGTATGAATCTGGTTACGTTGATAGGGCCTCATCCGAATCCCAAGACTTCTTCCCCTAACTACAATCCTGATTCAAGGTGTGCATATCACTCCAACAGTCTGGGGCATGATACTGATGATTGTTAGGTGTTGAAATATAAAATTTAAAAATTGATTGATGAAGGAGTGATGGAGTTTACACAAGATGGTCAGGCTGAGTTCTTCTGCCATCCCTCCAAGGCACCCCATCTGAAGTAACAAGATCAGACGAAGAGGATTTTGTTCATTATAATTTTCAATTTGTAATTTTCTTTTGATTGTTCGAACATTTGTTTCATGTCAAACTTTGTTACTTTACCAACGCATTGCATATGTGTGTTTTGAATCAATTCATTCGTATTCACTATATTTAAACTGCTTTCCATTTTGTGATATTCAACTCTCGATCAAAAGCTTTGAGTCTTTAGAGGGAGGATGGCGAAAATGATACCACAATCTCTACAATATGATTTTGAATAGACCCCGCTGACGATGTACAAGCATTGTTTCAAATCCTAAACGGTGGAGTTATAAGGAAGATAATCCTTAGTCAATCCCTTTGAGCCAAAGAAGTAGGAGTTTTTATTTTCACAAGAATTAAAACCCTTAATCATAACCTGGGGCAGGGTAGTTTTCTCAATTAATTCAGAGGCGCATTCAGTCGCAAGCTCATCCTTCATACATGACAAATAGTGTAGAAGATACCTTCCAAAAGATGGTGATGGTTCCGCATAATTATCAAAGCAGGTAGTCAATATTTATCAAAAGAAAAGCCCGCTAAGTCAAAACCTATAAAGGAGACTTAAGAGAAAAACTGAGGCATCCCGCTGACTGTAATCACAAAAGAAACAGTTCAGGCAAAATAAGGGATAACGAAAACCAAAAAAGAGGCTACTAAAAATCCTCGACAAAATGAAGATTACGAAAATGGCTGCCTCTTCAAAATAAACTTTCAGTATCCGAACCATCATCGGAACATCAAGGACAAGATTCCAGACTCAATTGGGATCTGAATGCACAATTAGCTGAGCATAGGATCGAAGAACATCGTGAAGAACTGGTTGGGTACAAATAAAAATTAAGCCTTCATCATTTGTTTCTTGAACCGTGAACCATACCACATTATAACCCTTAAAAGTCCTAGCTGAAGCATGGGTTAGTTCGAAAGCATACTGTGACAAAAAGTATCCTGACTCCTGTAGGGTTCGCTATAAATCCTGAGCTGACATCACACTTTTACAAAATTTGTTTGTTTTAATAAAAAAATGAATTTTCAAACTTCAAGACAGACATAAGCTTTGCATTCTTAAAATACCATTATTTGCATATGACTATTTGTTCAACAACAGAGAAGTTCACACGATGGATATTCAATGTACAGAAATCTTCTCAGTGGACAGAATCACCTCAAATGGAAAGACATTCCAGTGATAGGCCTTTCATAGTCAAGGGGCATAGCATGATGTCCAGCTGATCTGGGGCAGTCAAGTCAAGGTTCAAGGAATCTCTCAAAAATGAAAAATAGCCAGGGGAAAATCTCCATCTGAATCACTTGGTACATTGGACATGAATTCCAACAATGAATCCTGTACGATCAAACAAATATCTTATGATAGTGTGGCAACACTTACTACTATGGACAACGACAATTCTCCGCATCCGATGAACACGAGCATAATCGGAAAATACTACGCATGAACAAAGACCTGCTAGGTTGATTGGCCTAGGCAAAAATTAGGGATAAATAGAAAAAAAAATTGTACACTCGACAAGTCGAAAACCTGAAAAGGAGGTCTGGGAAAAAATGGGTATCTCGGTGGATTGAAAACCCGAAAGGGCGGTCCAGGAAAAAGTTAGGGATTAAAGTGTACGACTATGTCCCATCATCTTGTCACTTATCTATCAGTAGAAGACTTGTTATCCTGGTCAACATTTACCGGACACCCCATGAGTTGGGATGACACTCAGTCCATCCACAAAATCTCCATAGATACTTTCTCCAACAGGTACAGGGGTAGAAACGTCCTGATGTGAAGTCACCGCTACATCCTCAGCATACGTCCTAGTGATGTCTATGTTCTCCACAGAGTAGAAACAACCAAAGTTTTGATCTCTTCTTCCCCAAGCAGGAGTTTCTTCCTCCAGCAAAGTTCCCTCAGAGAGCTGAAATCTGTATTCCCCAGCTGAGTTTTATAATCTTAAACAGTTTGTAAAACCTCCTCCCATGTAGAATTTATTTCTCTAACTGTGGAAGTTTATTCTCCAACAAAGTTTATTTCTCTACATCGGAAAAATATTCCAATAAAGCATTATCTCTCTCCACAGAATTATTCTCAGGCAGGAGTTAAGAATCCCCGACAGGTTATCCTCAAACGGAAAGAGGAAATCCCCAGCGAATCATCTCCATTCATCATCCTCAACAAAAATAAGGGACTCAACTTCCCAATACTCTTCAGTAACAGTCAGGGATTCACACTTTCCCAAACTAAGAAATATCACAATAGCATCCCATATTCATACGTCATGGCATACACATACACATCGCATACAACATAATCTCATTTATTTTGAGACCATTATCACACAATGCATTTCATACATCACGACATTGCACACAAATAACTCTTTACTATTTTCAGGAAAGATCAATTCAACAAACACAGTTGACTACTTACGTGACCCGATAGTCTTCTCAAAAGCTACGTCTGATGAAGGGCTATTTCATCATTTTCCTCATAAATATATTCTCAAAAGGCCTTCACTGGTTCAGTTAGATCGAAACTAAGATCTCTCTGATTTCTATTCCAGTTGAAGACAGTCCAAGACTTTTATCTGATTCAGTCGAATCGATACTAAGATTCTTCTGATTTCCATTCCAGTCAAAGTTAATTCAAGACCTTCTCTGGTTCAGTTTGATCGACACTAAGATCTCTCTGATTTCTATTCTAGTTGAAGATATTCCAAGACTTTTATCTGGTTCAGTTAAATCGATACTAAGATTTTCCTGATTTCCATTCCAGTCAAAGTTAATTAAAGACCTTTCTCTGGTTCAGTTAAATCGACACTAAGATTTTTCTGATTTCTATTCCAATTAAAGAAACTGCAAAACCTGGAGCCCGACCAAATAGCAGTTAATTTCACGTTTCCCTAGTTTAAGTTGCTACGAAGCCTGGAATCCGACCAGATAGTAGTTAAGTTCTTCAATTACTATGAAGCCTGAATTTTGACCAGATAACAGTTTAAGTTTCTATGAAAGCCTGGAATCCGACCAGATAGTAGATAACTTCTTCAATCACTATGAAGCCTGAATTTTGACCAAATAACAGTTTAAGTTATTGCGAAGCCGGGAATACGACCAGATAGAAGTTCACCACATTGTGAAGCCTAGACCCGACCAGATAACAGTTAACATCATTGCTGAAGCACGGAATCTGACCAGATAACAGTCAATCAACAATTTAAGACACTGAAGCCTGGAATCCGACCAGATAATAGTATAAGGTGCTGTGAAGCCTAGAATCCAACCAGATAACAGTATAAGGTACTGCGAAGCCTGGAATCCGACCAAATAATAGTTTACTCTGTCGATTACTATGAAGCTTGGACTCGACCAGATAATAGTATACCTCAAATTTTAGTTGAAGCCTGGATCTGACCAGATAACAGCTTAATCTATTAAAATCACTGGAGCCTGGACACGACCAGATAACAATTCAAGTCACTGAAGCCTGGAGTACGACCAGATAACAGTTTAATTTCATATTCCCCAATAGATTGCTCTGAAGCCTGGAATACGACAAGATAACAGTCAGCCTTATTATCCTCAGTAAGTCACTATGAAGCCTGGATCCTGACTAGATAGTAGTTCACTTCTGTCTCTTCAATCAGGAGATGACTCCCCAATAGAGTAATGGACAACTGAAGCTCCTAAGCTCTATTCCTCAAGACAAAGACTGACATTCATCATCAGAGTCCTAATCAACAACATACATAGGAATTCCCACAAAGGAATATCTCACAAAGTCAATAGTGTTCTATATGGCGTCATCAAGCCCATCTCCGATGACTCTCCGTCATATTCTCTGGATGGCATCTTTAAGCCCATATACAACGATCCTTCATTATCTTCTTCGAATGACATCTATAATCCCATTCCCAATATTATCCACAGCCATGTATCATTTCATACAAGTGTAAATTTCTAGGCACTCTAGTGTCCAATCATCTTCCACCTTCAGATTACGAAAGGCAGACCAACCAATATACATCCTCAGGTGATTGAGCAGGGGCAGCTGTTGTACCCCAAAATTTTCCCTCTCCTTCTACTCAAGACATGCCTCTAGAGGTCCTCAAGTGCTCAAGGATGACTAAGAATTGACCAGACAAATTCTCCTCCTAAGGCAATAAACCTCAAACTAGGGTTTCAATTTCAAACAAGATGTGTGAGTCCCAAAGATTCCAAATGTTCTCCATTGTCCTAATATTTACTCAAGACCATCCATGCCAAATTTCATGCCTTGAACAATAAGTTTGCTCAGTCAACTGCTCAAATGCCTAGAAATCAACTATACTAGGTCAAAAGTCAACTGTGGCCCAAATACAGTCAAACTTCAAATTTTTTGGTCAACATCAACATTTTGAAGTAATATCCATCATTTGATCAAGGGTTGATCATGAATTCTCAAGAAATGCTCCTAATTTATCAAAAGTAAAAAATGGCAAATTAGGGTTTCTATAGGAAAAGTCAACCAAACCTTGACCAAGCATAACTTTCTCATACTTTATCAGAAAGTTTTCCACCAAAGCTCATTTTTCAGATAATCCAATTCCCTACAACTTCTCTTCAGCCCTCAAGTTCAAGAAATGCCCCAATCAAAAGATACATGCTCATACATTATAGGTCCTTTCAAAAAGTCAACAAAAACACCTTTTGGGTCAAAGCTCCTTACATGAACATGGAATATCCAATTGAGATGAAACCAAAAAGTTTGTTTAGAGGACATCCTAAGCTCTCTAAAAAGTCCAAGAACACCCTCTTAGGATTAAAACTTAGAGATATATGCATTGCTAAAGTTGACCAATTTTTGGAAATATGCATGAAGCCAATATTGAACAAACTTGAATTTTTTCTAAATGGGCCCATGTTTTCATGCTTGAAACTTGTTCCTAACATGGCCTACAACCTCTTAGCTCACTCATACATTATCCCATTAGTTTTATTATTTATTTTGATTTTTTATTCATTAAAATTCAAAATAAATAAATAAATAAATAATGGAAATCATGTAAGATATGATTTAAGAATCTTTTTCTCATCAAATAAGGGATAAGATAGGCTGGCATACCAAAGCAAAACGCATGGGACAAAAGGAGAAAGAGATTTTCTTGAAATAGCAAGTTTTGATACAAATTAAAAACTCATATTCTTGTCATCAAGCCATGGAGATTTGGCATGGATTTGTTAACCTAATTGCTAGCATATATAAACAGAAGAGATTGAGAGCAAGAGAGGATGCACAGCCAGCCTAACAGGAACCCTAGAGAATTTTCAAATTTCAAAGGATATTGAAAATCTCTATTTTGTGATCCAGCCGTTTGCAGACAAAACTAGGTGTCTAATCCATCTCCTAAAGGTATGAGGTAGCCATATCAACCTTCATCCACGACTGAAGCAGCCTGAAACCGGCCAACCAAGTCACATCCTTTTGGTAAAATTTTCATATTTGAATCTCTTAACACATGCAATTTAAATGAATCTAAAGCATACATTCGTATTCATATGATTATTTTGAATCGTTTTAACGTGCTACATGAAAAGCTAGAGGCTTAGAATGCAGGTTGCCATTATTAGGGCTTTGAAACGGCCAAGGCACGAAAAGGTTGATACAGTCTTCCTCAGGCCAAATGGCCATTACCATTGAACTCGTAGACCCCAAATTAGGGGAGTAAGGTAAATTTTGCTTTCGTTTTCTTGATATTTTGTAGGTTGGGATTTTTGTGCAAATGGAGAAGATGACCGGAACCACCATCCAGGGTGGTTTGACCGGCCAAGGACTTTGCGTGGCATGTTAGGATGCTGTGATTGGTTCGTTTCAAATATCATCGCCCTAATTTGGGCGCACGTGTTTTAAAGTCAGCATTTAGGACCAGTTTTAATATTTAATCAATTGTTTGTAGTTAGATTAACGGAAGTATCATAGTCCCAACGGTAGAGGTAGCAGGCTTAAGGATTTGTGTGTGTGCAAGGGCAGGGGTTCGATCCCTGCCTCTTGCATATTATTTTTTCTGAATATTTCTTGCAGATCCTGTGCCTTGGGTTCCAGCGCGTCCATCATGCATCTCTAGATCTCATCCATCAGATCACTCATCCTCCAGATCCAACGCCCAGTAACGCATCCCCATGATGGACATCCAAGCATGACTCCCACTGGATCTTACACAAGCAGTGGGCCATCAGATATGGGCTTTGAAATTCAGTAGCATAACCCCCCAGTTTGCTTTATCACCCCCAAGCCCATTTTTTAATTTCTTTATTCTTTTTTATTTAGTTTATATATTTTTTTGTTTATTCATTTAAAAAAAAAAAATCAGAAAATCACCAAAAATAGGATTTAGAGTTTTTTAAAAAAAATTAATTTTTACAATTTAATTTAATTTAATTTAATTTAATTTGTTTTTCCTTAATTTAAAATTAGTTAGAAATTAGGTTAAATTTCTAATTTTTTTTTTCATAAAAAAACTTTTAATAGGCAATTAGTTTTTTTAGGGTTTAGAATTTACTCTCGTCTCAATTTTCGCGCGGTATTATTTTTTGTACGATTTTTTTATTATGTAACTGTGCCCGGTTTGTAATAGTTTAATTAGGGTTTTCAATTTCCGCATTTTACTTTTCAGTCATTATTTATGTAACTACACCAAAGCCTTGTAATAGCTGTAGGAATTTTATTTCTCGCCTTTACATTTCTTATAAATTGTTAGTAAATTAGGCATGTATGACAAGATTAAATCAATTAATCATTAGGTCACTAACTTCAAGATAAATATCTGAAAAAAGCACACTGTTGCACACTTGCACCTGTGATACGGTGGGAGAACTGACTTTTTGTTTTGTGTTTGATTGCAATGTTACGGATAGCAAGAGTCACCACCAACTTTTCTTTTATCCAATAAGGAAAGGTGAAAAAGCATAGGAAAGACCTTTAGAGATGTTTTCTTGAAGTTAGTGACCTAATGGAACTTTCTAGCATAGGATGTTAAGGGACGGGCGCAGGATGTTTTTGTATAGTCATAGAAGGCAACCCATGAAACTTTCTAGCAATGTCGTGTTAGGGACTAGATCGTTTATCGAAGGCAACATCGAGGGTCATCAAGGGACTACGATCTTTTATCGAGGGTCTTTTGCTAAAACGCTCATGTTCGAGGGACATGACTATTTTTCCAATAGGCAACAAGGTGGGATTACCCTAAGGGTGATAGTGTGCAAGTGTGTTTGATTGCATGCATTTTAGTCTTGATTAGGGTGATCTATTTGTTGATTTCATATCTTGCCATGCACATCCTAATTACTAGCATTTTATATTTAGAAAAACGTTAAATTGCGGAAATATAAAGGTCATACACTATTACAATATTTTAGGGATGGGGGGGGGGGGGGACATATTTACAAATGGGGGGTTGCAAGAATTTAAATCCTATTTAACTATTACAACCATATTGAAATGTACAGTGCAAGAGAGAAAAATGACTCGTTTAGAAAATGGTTTTTTTTGTCTTAATAAATTAAAAGGAAAATAATTATTTAATAGAAGAAAATATTTTTGATGTCTTTTTATAAAAAAAAGGATTAATATTGAAAATGATAAAAAGGAAAATAAAGGAAAGATAGAAACAACGTGCTGCTGCAAGAAAAACAACAAGTATCAGAAGTTATGAAGCCATGTGCGTGGTGACTCAGAAAGGAACATCAGTGGAATCAAAAGTTCTGGATTGATACACTCTAAGGCCCTGCAAGAAACGTCAGAGGGAAAGGAAACAGAGGTTCTGGGTGGTATTCAGACAGTGAGCCAAAAGTCAGAAGTTCTGTATTGCACTAAAATAGTGAGTGAACATCAGAAATTCAGTGTGTTCTCAGCGTGTGGAAAATCAAAAATTCTGAGTGTTAAAGCAGCGAGTGGAAGCATCATAAGTTTAGTGTGCTTATCAGTAAGAAAGCCTAGAAGTTCTATGTGTTTGACGTGTAGATAAAACTCATAAGTTCTGTGTTGTTCTAAAACAGTGAGCGAGCATCAGAAGGTTCGTGTGTTAAAACAATAAGAAAGCCTAGAAGTTCTGTGTGTTAAAATGGTAAAGAGGACTCAGAAGTTCTGCGTGCTTAAACAGTGAGAAAATCCTAGAAATTATGTGTGTTAAAATGGTGAATGAAAAACAGAAGTTATGTGTTACATTTCAACTCTTTCATCATATTAATCAGCACATCAACAATTTATTCAGTCCTTAACAGCAAATCAGGAGGATAAAAGCACAACAGTTTATAGAAGTTCTAATCCTAGTTCTGAGCCTAGCCTTAATCAAGAAGTTCTGATCCATAATTTTTTTCTTATGCAATGATATGGAAAATCTCAACACTATGATATTTACATATTTAATGATGTTCTGAATGAGAAGATGCAAAGTCAGAAAGACTTACCTTGAATCTGGAGCGTGTGCTTGGAACTTGAACTGCTGCCTTCAAATGCTCTGGAGTCAGCAAGAGCAACGGGAGAGAAAATGCCAAGTTCTTTGATTCAAAGGGAAGAACAAAAGGTTTGGTTTTCTATTTGGGAATTCTGGATTTTTACGAAGGTTTCACCGTTTTCTTTTCTCTCTTTTGACAGTTTTCTCTCTCAAAAAACCAGCCCCTTGAACGTGTAATGGAGCAAATTATTTATAGATGGGCTTGCTGTAGTTTTTAGGGGAAAAACAAATGGGATACAATCCTTTTTGGTATACTGTTTCATTGCTTTTTAATCACAGTTTTTGTATGCTAATTTGATACAAATATGGGGTTTGAGAAAGTCCAGGCATGGACTGGATCAGCAGCTGATTGGAGGACTGTGATATAGCAGGGCAACAGGTTGCTTAAACGAGGTTTTGGGATTTGATGATGTTCTTGTTAGAACAAAGTTTGAATCTACTACCCTATATTTAAGTTTTGATGATAACAAAGTGAAAAGATATATTATTTATAAGATTCATGTATGAACTATCTGCTGCCTAAAATTATTATGTTCTAACTTGCAGATACTCTGATTGATATAAGCAAAATCACATCTATTCAGCATCAAAATTTGGTTTCAGACATCAGCATCAGAAGTTGCCATATCAGAATGTCAGAATCAGATGTTCAACTCACGTACATGCTGAAGCCTGATGAACAAGACTGCGCTCAACACTCTGATAAAGAAACACAACAGTTCATCAGCAGCTAAGCAGAGTCAGAATGAGCCAAGCCAGAACTTGCATTAAGTAAGCAACGGTACTGTGCATTGAAAGCAAATTAATACCAACGGCCTCATTCCAGACAAGATCTGCTCGATAAGGAAAGTTTGTTATTAGCATTGAATCAAGAATATTGCATCCAACGTTCATCATCTCAGTGCTATATAAACAAGACTTTGAAGATTGAAATGGCTAATGCTCTCAAAATCTCTACACGCATAAAAGCTAATCAAAATCTTCTTTCTCTCAGTTTTGCTAAACCACATATTCTGATATTCTATCATTGTTTAGCAATCTAGTTTCTAAGCTTCAATTTGTGTATACATCACAGTTGTGATATAGTTTTGTAGAAAACATTCACACACACTTAGTTTTATCTCTTTGTAAGAAAGTGTTTCCTTGACAAACCGGGTTGTGGTTTGGATCAAGAAGGCTTTAGCAGTTGTTAAAGCAGTCTGTAATATTCAGTTGAATATAGTGGATTAAGACCTCGTTGGAGAGAGGCGAAATCACCTTGACGGGTGGACTGGAGTAGTTTGAGATCAAACGAACCAGGATAAAAATATCTTGTTCATTGCATTAGATTTCAGTTTTACAATTCAACCCCCCCCTTCTTGTGTTTTTCACCACTTCAATTGGCATCAGAGCGCCTGGTTCTGAGCTAAAACACTTAACCGTGTCAGTACAAGATCCAGCGTCAGAAAAACACAATGGCAGGAAACAATTCTCACATCAGCAATGACAACAATGAGGACAGAGACAGATTCAGCGGCAAACCTCCAGTCTTTGATGGAGAAAACTTTGATTACTGGAAAGACAGAATTGAAAGCTTCTTTCTGGCACATGATACTGATCTGTGGGATATGGTGACAGATGGATACACGCACCCTATGAATGCAAGCGGTCAGAAGATTGACAGAAAATCAATGTCTGATCAACAAAAGCGTGACTTCAAGAATCACCACAAGGCCAGAACCATCCTCCTCAGCGCCATCTCCTATACTGAGTATGAAAAGATCTCCAACAGAGACACAACAAAGAATATTTTTTACTCACTCAGAATGACGTATGAGGGCAACGTTCAGGTCAAAGAAACAAAAGCTCTGGCGCTCATTCAGAAGTATGAGGCGTTCAAAATGGAAGAATCTGAATCCATTGAAACCATGTTCTCTAGATTCCAGATTCTGGTAGCTGGTCTCAAAGTTCTGGATAAAGGATACTCTACTGTTGACCATGTCAAGAAAATCATCAGAAGTTTACCCAAGCAGTGGAGACCTATGGTTACAGCTCTGAAGCTAGCTAAAGATCTCAACAAAATCACTCTGGAGGAACTTATCAGCTCCCTCAGAAGTCATGAGATAGAGCTAGAAGCTGATGAGCCTCAGAAGCAAGGTAAGTGTGATCGGTGGATCTGGAACTGACTGTTTAACGCTGGTTCGCGAAATGTCGCGGAAGCAAGAGTCGCCACCGTCTTTTATTTTCTCCAAATGGAAAGGACAAAAGCACAGAAAAATTCCTTATAGAGATTGCTCTCGGTTCGGGAGGTAGATTTATAGAAAGGGAAGGTGTTAGCACCCTTTCTATCCATGGTTATCCATGGGCTCTTAGATACTTGCTCACTTGTGTTTTCAAAATTGTTTGTTCGCTTTTCAACTGTGGGTTTTAAAAAGTTTCTTTGAAAATTCCAGTTCGACTCTTGTATCGGTCCTCAAGAGTGTTTGAAAAATTGCTTTCGAAAGCTTTTTGAAAATGTGTTGGTGTGAAAAGTATTTTTGAATTTGCTTTGAAATTTAGAGCAAGTATCTAGAGTCGTCTACCTACCCTAAGGAATTCGTCTGTGTAAATGTCCTTTAAAGTAGTGCCATCCCACCATTGAGAGGTAGGTAGCACCACCGTTGGAGGTGTTCGGGTCAATTCGAGGTTCGGGACATGGTGATCACCAGAGCAATGGGAAGACACCTTAGAAGCTACCCTCATGCCAGGTTCCCGGATCATGAGGACTTACTAAGACATCCTCTACTCGACGATCACCTTTCGAGGCAAGGCAACAGTGAGGCGTACCCTAGGGGTGGTGTGTGATTGGTGTGTCCTGTTCATTTGTATTTATCTTGTCATGTCAAAGTAATCTATGCGTTTGTTTTTATTTTAGGCCATTCATTCTTGCATGCATTTTATTAGCAGTTAAAAAGATGCGGAAAATTAAAAGATTCTAAGCTATTACAAAAGGCGCGGGTCCACATCGTCAAAATTTCCAGAACCCGATTTGACAGGAAAATAAAGAATTAAAAAATGCGAAAAATAAATATTACATGGCCTTGGGAGAGATACATAAATATTATAAAGAATAGAAAATAAATATGCGAATTGGAATTAAAGTTGAAACGAGGGCGTTGGACCCTTTTTAATTAAATTAAATTAAACGATTATTAAATTAATAAAGTTAAAAGGAAAAGAAATTGTCTCTTGGTATTTTTATATTTTATGATTTTAATGAAAAAGAATTAATTAAAATAAAATGCTAACCCTAATTCTAGTTGTTTTTAGTTTATTAAGAAAAGATTAAATTTTAACCTAATATTAACCCTAATTATTTTACATGCAATTTAATTACAAAAAATAAATACTAGGAAATATTTAATTATTTATGAAAGAAAAGAAAAAGGGATAAAAATGATTATAAACCCTAATTCTAGTTGTTTTTAGTTTATTAAGAAAAGATTAAATTTTAACCTAATATTAACCCTAATTATTTTACATGCAATTTAATTACAAAAAATAAATACTAGGAAATATTTAATTATTTATGAAAGAAAAGAAAAAGGGATAAAAATGATTATAAACCCTAATTCTACCAATTTTAGATTTTTATTATGAAAATATTACAATTAAACCTAATTTAATAACTAAAATTAATTAATGCAATTTATTTATAAAAATACTAAAATAAAAATATTTATTATTTTTTATCTTTTCTGATTTTTTTTTGGTGTTTTTTATATATTATGAAAATAATTGAATTAACAGAATTAATTAAAAAGAATAATAATTGAAAATAAAAAAGAATAAAAAAGAAAAATATTGCAAACCTCAGGGGGGTGTTGTCCCCAGCTGTGAGGTGAATCTTTAGCAATCTGAGCCCAATACTTCAGGCCTTGTAGACTTTCCCACTAGCGTGCATAGGCGTTGACTATGGTTCACCATGTTATTCAATTCTTGGCCTTCTGATTGTTCCATTGGGCACGTGGGTGGATAGATTTTATGGACATACGGTGCTCCTCAAGGTTGAAACTGCACACAAATATTAAAGAAAAAATAATATGAAAGGGGGGTGGGGACCTGGGATCGAACCCAGGTCCTATGGTTCACCAATTCCACGCTTCACCACTGAGCCATCCAACGCACTTTGTATATTAAATAACACACAAATAACATAAGTAAGAATATGGGCTAGTGGAATTCCAGCGCGAAAATTCAAAATAGACCAATCATTGATTGCCACTGGATCATCTTCTTCCTGGTTTTGTTTCTTCCTGAAAATGCAAAAGGGTTAGCGGGGGTTTTGAACCCCCCCAAAACAAGCCATTTATAATAATAGCGATTAAGCCATCTGGGTATATAAATTAAGCGCGAGAATGCTATTCTTTTCGTCCAAGCGCGCTGAACATGGTCATGGCATTGAGGTCCCCTAATTTTACAGTATCAAGAAACCCCTAATTTGGAATTCAAGAAAACCTAGCCTGCATCAATGGTAGAATCATGTATATCGCATAAAAACGCAATTAATTTATGTGGTTAGCTTCAGAATCTTATAATGAACACAAATCAAGCATCAAAAATTATGAAAAGTGTATGAATTGAGATGCAAGAGTTTCAAATATTTTCTGTACAGGGTGAGGTCGTTCTCACGTTTCTGGGGATGGAAGCTTGTGGTTTTGATCCAAATGCGTTGCTTGATGTCCCTGGAATGTGATAGAATACGTCTCTTTGCTTGAATCAACCCCTAACCTTGTTTTCAGTTTTGAAATTTTTAGGCCAAAAGTGTGAGTTTGATCATGGAGTTTATGCGCAGCTTTTTGGTAATGAGCATTAGGTCTTGCTTGTGTATGTATAGGAGAGTGATTTAGGTTAAGAAACTTGATCAAAATCCATGCATTGATGTGAAAAAGATTTGATTTGCAAACCATAATTTTTCAATCTTTTTTCATGCTTTTTAGTTCTCAATCATATCCAATCAATTCCAATTCTTCCCTAATTTGATTTGCACGAAATATTGAAGATATTATATGCACTAAAAGATTTGAAATAGTAGGTTTAACATTTTTCATGTATTTTAATTAATTTAAATGAATTATTAATAATAAAAATCCAAATAAATAAATAAAAAATGAAGAAAAACTTCCCTTTGGGCCAAGTGGTCGTGCACATGCTTTGGATAATGAATTGTGGAAGAAAAAAGAAGCCCATTAGCAATTTTAGGTCATTTGAAGCAATGTTGACTTTTCAAAATATCCAAAAATTTCCCAACTTCCACAAGGCATAACTTACTCAACTTTTAAGCTTTGCTCATGTTCTTGGACATTTTGGAAAGGTATTTGAGTCCTCTAACCAATGCCTTTGGTCCCATGTCATTTTGATTTACCAATCTCAAGTTATGGCCTTTGACTTAAAGTCCCTTTTTGTTGACTTTTGAAAATGACCTATAATGTTGAAATTGATAACTTTTTGTGAGAGCATTTCTTGGACTTGGAGTGTGAAGAGGAGTTGTAGGAAATGTCTTTCTCTTCAAAATTAGCTTTGGATGGAATTTTTCTGATAATCCATGTGAAAGTTATGCCCTGGTCAATTTACAGTTGACTTTTTCAACTGTCCAAATAAGGAAACTTTTGCATCTTGATGATTTTTGAGCCAAGCTTTGAGAATCATGATCAAGCATTGATCAAATGATGTTTGTGGCCTCAAAATGAGATGTTGACCAAAAATTTGGACTTTTGACTGTCAAATGACCATTTTGCCCCTACAGTTGACTGTAGTGCAATTAGGGTTTTGACTGTGCAATTTTGTGCTGAAAGTCTTGAAACTTGATATGAGGATGCTTGACCATGTTTATAGGCATGTGGGACTTGATTGGACCCTTGGAAACTTCATTTTCTTGATCAGAACCAAAACCCTAATCTTGACTGTTAGGAGGCCCTTGAACTGTGCAACCCTTGGGGAATTTTGAAGCATGACTTGGCAATTTCTTGAAGAATATGGGAGGGCAATTTTTGGGGTATAACAGTTGCCCCTGTTCAATCTTCTTAGACCTGAGGATGCAGATTGGCTGACATGCCTTTCGTAATCCGAGGGTGGAAGATGATTGATCACTAGAGTGCCCAGAAATTTGCGCTCACCTAGTAGCAGTGATGGTGGAAATGGGATTATAGATGCCATTTAGAGATTGATGAATAGGATGATGGGCTTATAGGTGCCATCTGGATGTTGATCGTGTAAGAGATTCCTTAGCGAGAACTTGCGTACCTGCAAAAGAAAAATGAGTACCTGACATGTTGCAGGATCTGGTTTTCAGATGCTTTGTATAGATGTGTCCTGACTGGTTACAGGAATCGAATCTTCGAATTCTTCAGACGTGCCCTGGCGGGATACAGGAATCGAGTCTGGTAATTTTAGTCTTCAACGGATACACCCTGGCAAGATTCAGGCATCAGATCCTCGAACTCTTCAGACACACCCTGGCAAGATACAGGAATCGGATCTGGTAATGCTAGTCTTCAACGGATACACCCTGGCAAGATTCAGGTATCGGATCCTCGAACTCTTCAGACACACCCTGGCAAGATACACGAATCGGATATGGTAATGTTAGTCTTCAACGGATACACCCTGGCAAGATTCAGGTATCGGATCCTCGAACTCTTCAGACACACCCTGGCAAGATACAGGAATCGGATCTGGTAATGCTAGTCTTCAACGGATACACCCTGGCAAGATTCAGGCATCGGATCCTCGAACTCTTCAGACACACCCTGGCAAGATACAAGAATCGGATCTGGTAATGCTAGTCTTCAACGGATACACCCTGGCAAGATTCAGGCATCGGATCCTCGAACTCTTCAGACACACCCTGGCAAGATACAGGAATCGGATCTGGTAATGCTAGTCTTCAACGGATACACCCTGGCAAGATTCAGGTATCGGATCCTCGAACTCTTCAGACACACCCTGGCAAGATACAGGAATCGGATCTGGTAATGTTAGTCTTCAACGGATACACCCTGGCAAGATTCAGGTATCGGATCCTCGAACTCTTCAGACACACCCTGGCAAGATACAGGAATCGGATCTGGTAATGTTAGTCTTCAACGGATACACCCTGGCAAGATTCAGGTATCGGATCCTCGAACTCTTCAGACACACCCTGGCAAGATACAGGAATCGGATCTGGTAATGTTAGTCTTCAACGGATACACCCTGGCAAGATTCAGGTATCGGATCCTCGAACTCTTCAGACACACCCTGGCAAGATACAGGAATCGGATCTGGTAATGCTAGTCTTCAACGGATACACCCTGGCAAGATTCAGGCATCGGATCCTCGAACTCTTCAGACACACCCTGGCAAGATACAGGAATCGGATCTGGTAATGCTAGTCTTCAACGGATACACCCTGGCAAGATTCAGGCATCGGATCCTCGAACTCTTCAGACACACCCTGGCAAGATACATGAATCGGATCTGGTAATGCTAGTCTTCAACGGATACACCCTGGCAAGATTCAGGTATCGGATCCTCGAACTCTTCAGACACACCCTGGCAAGATACAGGAATCGGATCTGGTAATGTTAGTCTTCAACGGATACACCCTGGCAAGATTCAGGTATCGGATCCTCGAACTCTTCAGACACACCCTGACAAGATACAGGAATCGGATCTGGTAATGTTAGTCTTCAACGGATACACCCTGGCAAGATTCAGGTATCGGATCCTCGAACTCTTCAGACACACCCTGGCAAAATACAGGAATCGGATCTGGTAATGTTAGTCTTCAACGGATACACCCTGGCAAGATTCAGGTATCGGATCCTCGAACTCTTCAGACACACCCTGGCAAGATACAGGAATCGGATCTGGTAATGCTAGTCTTCAACGGATACACCCTGGCAAGATTCAGGTATCGGATCCTCGAACTCTTCAGACACACCCTGGCAAGATACAGGAATCAGATCTGGTAATGCTAGTCTTCAACGGATACACCCTGGCAAGATTCAGGCGTCGGATCCTCGAACTCTTCAGACACACCCTGGCAAGATACAGGAATCGGATCTGGTAATGCTAGTCTTCAACGGATACACCCTGGCAAGATTCAGGCATCGGATCCTCGAACTCTTCAGACGCACCCTGGAAAGATACAGGAATCGGATCTGGTAATTGGTCATCAACAGATACACGCTGGCAAGATTCAGGAATCGGATCTTTAGTTGCGACCATTGATGGTGATCATTTTTGCACTTTTGTCCTGAAAAGACAAGCGTTAGTTGTATGTGATGTCATGTGGTATGACATGCGAGATACTCTCTGAATACGTGAGATTGTATGTTCATGATGCGTATATGCATGCTATAATGTATGAAGATGTTTATGAATATTATGTTTTTGTTTTAGGAAAATAAATCCTTGGCGGGTGCTAGGAAGTCTCTCCTGGGCTGATGTTGAAGAATAGATTTGCCTCCGCTGGGGATGATAGTTGCAAGAATACCGGTAGGAGAAGATAACTCCGTTGGGGAATAAGCTTTGGCGAATGGATTACTCTGCGGGGAGCAAAGTACTCTAATGACCTTGCTGGGAAACAATACTCTGTGGGGAGAAGGATACCTTGTTGAGTTGTTGATAACTTACTGGGGATACCCTTGTTGTATTGAAAGTGTGAATAGACTTCGCTGGGGATAAGAAGACTGTGTCGACGATGATCTTTCCGTGGCTTTTGGCTGAGGATAACCCAGTTATATCCTGATAAGGAAATAATTCTTTGAATAAAGTCGGGAAACGCGTTCGTGCCCTGCGAGGATAAGCTTCCAGAATCTACTGGGGATAAGCTTACTGCTTGGGAGAAATGGATTCCAACTTTCCTGGGGGATTGGATTGGACTCTCCTGGGGAAGTTTTGAACTGCGGGGAAAGTGATTATTTTGAATATTTGATGCCTCCGGGGAGCAATCTTTAGACCAAGACTGCCGGGGATGCTTCTTAAGAATACATATGCTGCTGGGGAGATGTTGAGATCCACTGGAGGATACCCAACTTCCTTAAGATTTGATAACTTTGCTTGGAGAAGAGTGCACTGACTTGCCGGCTCACTCTCTGGGGAATTAAGGTGTCTGGTTATGTTCTTTAGCTGAACCTATCTTGATACCTTAGTGGATATAACAATTAGATTGCTTAGACAACTCTTTATTGCCCCTGTTTCTAATGTTACCTGTAACTAATCCTTTGTTTTGTATGCAAGTATTCATGAGTTAGCAAATTATTGTCAATGCATATATCACAAATTGAACCTTGGACGTTCTTCGTAAAACAAAACAGAAAAAGAAAAACAATTGGCACTTTTAACTGAAAAATATATTTGTATTGATTTTTGAATGGCCTGAAAATAGGCGTTTTGTGTACAAGAGGCTGACGTCCTAGTAAGAGAATGCCGCCGAACAAAAGAGTTTATACAAATTTTGTACAAAAGAAAATAAAACAGCTGTGTGAAATGAATGATCCCACTGGGTTTCAACTCTGCTATTGCCTTTATATCCCCGAGCGTCTCATCACTTGATGACCTAAACGAAGAATGAGGCTGACTGATCGATGCCGTCTGACCTTGATGTAGATACCGGATTCTGGATGCAAAGTGATCCAATGAGACATAGTATTACGCTTTATCCCTAACTTTTGCCTGGACCGCCCTTTTGGGTTTTCAGTCCACCGGGATACCCATTTTTGCCCAAGCCGCCTTTTCAGGTTTTCGACTTGCCGGGTGTACAGTTTTTTTTCATTTCATCCCTTCATTTTGCCCGAACCCTTTTGGTTCGACGGGAAGCCCTAATTTTTTCCTAGGCATGTCAGCCTAGCGGGTCTTTTTTCATGCGTAGTATCTTTTTACTATGTCTGCATTAGCAGGGTGAGGAAGGTCGTCACCATCCATGTTGGTTAGAATCATGGCTCCTCCTGAGAACACATGCTTAACCACAAATGGCCCTTCGTACGTAGGGGTCCATTTGCCCCTTGGGTCACTCTGAGGAAGGATGATTCTCTTGATTACCAGATCCCCAACTTGATATTCCTGTGGTCTGACCTTTTTGTTAAATGCCCTGATCATCCGTTTCTGATACGTCTGACCATGGCAGATAGCAACAAGTCTTTTTTCATCAATGAGGTTTAGTTGATCAAGTCGTGCCTGGATCCAATCATCTTCGTTCAGATTTGCATCCTTCATTATCCGGAGAGAGGGTATTTGTACTTCGATTGGTAAGACTGCCTCCATACCATAAACCAAAGAGAAAGGAGTTGCCCCGGTTGACGTCCTAGCTGAGGTACGGTACCCATGTAGAGCGAACGGTAACATCTCGTGCCAATCTTTATAAGTCACTGTCATCTTCTGCACGATCTTCTTGATATTCTTATTTGCTGCTTCTACAGCCCCATTCATCTTCGGTCTGTAAGGAGAAGAATTGTGGTGCTGTATTTTGAACTGCTCACAGAGCTCAGTGATCATCTTGTTATTCAGATTGGTACCGTTGTCTGTAATAATTCTTTCTGGGACGCTGTACCGACAGATCAGATTATGCCGAATGAACCGTGCCACAACAGTCTTGGTTACCGTAGCGTAGGAAGCCGCCTCGACCCACTTCGTAAAATAATCAATCGCCACTAGGATGAAGCGATGCCCATTAGATGCCGTAGGTTTAATCTCACCGATCATGTCTATGCCCCACATTGCAAACGGCCAAGGCGCAGTCAGAACATTCAGGGGAACTGGAGGAACATGCACCTTGTCTGCATAAATCTGGCACTTATGGCATGTCCTGGAATGTTGGTAACAGTCAGCTTCCATTGTGGACCAGTAATACCCTGCCCGAAGGATCTTCTTTGCCATTGTATGTCCACTGGAATGTGTACCAAAGGTCCCTTCATGTAGCTCTTCCATGATCCTTTCTGCTTCAGTTTTATCCACACAACGCAATAAGGTTGAATCATGGTTTCGCTTGTACAAGATGCCATTGCTAAGGAAGAACTTTGCCGCGAACCTTCTCAGGAATTTCTTATCGTTGACAGATGCACCTTCAGGGTATTCCTGAGCTTCCAAATATCTCTTCACCTCATGGTACCAAGGCTTCTCAGTCACCAATTCAGTCTCGAGATCGCAACAGTATGCCGGTTCATCCAGTTTCCAGATGATGATCCGGGGAGCCTCATTATCCCATTTGACCTTGAACATAGAAGACATTGTAGCTAACGCGTCCGCCAACTGATTATCTTCTCTCGGAAAGTGTTCAAAGGTTATCTCTGTGAAGTGGGGGATCAAGGTCAACACACATTCTCTGTAAGGAATCAGGTTTGGATGTTTCGTATCCCACTCTCCTTTGATCTGATTGATCACGAGAGCGGAATCTCCGAAGACACTCAGAAACTTAATCCTTAGGTCGATCACAGCTTGAAGACCCATGATGCACGCCTCATACTCTGCCATGTTGTTGGTACAATTGAAACATAGCCGGGCAGTGAGCGGAGTATGAGTGCCTTG
Organism: Vicia faba; assembly: GCA_948472305.1. Lineage (NCBI taxonomy): Eukaryota > Viridiplantae > Streptophyta > Magnoliopsida > Fabales > Fabaceae > Vicia > Vicia faba. The sequence continues at coordinate 1,156,915,834 of OX451738.1, read as the reverse complement.
AGGGGATATGATGATGGCGCCGATACCGTTACCCAAAGAATTGGAGGCTCCGTCAAAGTGCATAGACCATCGGGATCCTTCCTCAGGTCCTTCATCCGGTCCAGGTACTTCACAATCAGTTACTATCATGATGCTTTCATCCGGAAACTCGAAGTTCATTGATTGATAGTCATCTACGGCCTGATGTGCCAAATGGTCTGCCAATACACTTCCCTTGATGGCTTTCTGGGTTGTGTACTGAATGTCGTATTCCGTCAAGATCATTTGCCATCTTGCAATTCTCCCAGACAGAGCAGGCTTTTCGAATATGTACTTTATAGGATCCATCTTTGAGATCAACAAGGTGGTATGAGTCAGCATATACTGTCTCAGCCGGCGAGCAGCCCATACCAAAGCGCAACAAGTTTTCTCAAGCAGTGAGTATCGAGTCTCACAGTCGGTAAACTTTTTGCTAAGGTAATAAATGGCATGCTCTTTTCGGCCAGACTCGTCATGCTGCCCCAGCACGCACCCCATTGAGTTGTCAAGCACTGTTAGATATAATATCAGAGGTCTCCCTTCAACTGGTGGCATAAGGATGGGTGGTTCTTGGAGATACTCTTTGATTCTGTCAAAAGCAGCCTGACATTCGTCGTTCCAACGTACTACCTGATCTTTCTTCAGCAGCTTAAAGATTGGCTCACAGGTAGCAGTCAGATGTGAGATGAATCGAGCAATGTAATTCAGGCGTCCTAAAAAGCCTCTGACCTCTTTCTCTGTCTTGGGAACTGGCATCTCTTGAATAGCTTTGACCTTGGCAGGGTCCACTTGAATTCCCTTGTCACTTACAACGAAGCCTAACAACTTCCCAGATCTTACCCCGAAGGTGCACTTGTTCGGGTTCAACCTCAGTTTGTATAATTTCAGACGGTCAAACAATTTCTGCAGATGATCTAGGTGCTCTTCCTCAGTTTGGGACCTTGCAATCATGTCTTCCACATACACTTCTATCTCATGATGGATCATGTCATGAAATAAAGCAACCATGGCACGCTGGTAGGTTGCCCCAGCGTTCTTCAGTCCAAAAGGCATGACCTTGTAGCAGAAGGTGCCCCACTGAGTAACAAATGTAGTCTTTTCCATGTCTTCAGGTGCCATCTTGATCTGATTGTAACCTGAAAAGCCGTCCATGAAAGAGAATACCTTGTGCTGAGCTGTATTATCAACAAGGACATCAATGTGAGGTAGAGGGAAGTCATCTTTGGGGCTGGCCCTGTTCAGATCCCTGTAGTCGACACACATTCTGACCTTACCGTCTTTCTTAGGTACCGACACCACATTAGCAACCCACTGAGGGTAAGAAGTCACTGCAAGGAACCCAGCGTCAAACTGTTTCATAACCTCGACTTTAATCTTCTCAGACATCTCTGGACGCATACGGCGGACCTTTTGCTTAACCGGAGGGTAATCTTCCTTAGTTGGCAAGTGATGGACCACAATATCGGTATCCAACCCGGGCATGTCTTCGTAGCACCAGGCAAAGATCTCCATATAATCATGTAGCATCTGAGTCAACCGTTGCTTCACGGTGAGCTCTAGGTTGGCACCAATCTTTACCTCTTTCCTGTCTTCTTCAGTACCCAGGTTTATTGTTTCCACTGGCTCTTCATGTGGTTGAATTGCCCTCTCCTCCTGAAGTAACAGTCTTGCAAGCTCGCCAGGCACTTCGCAATCATCTTCACCTTCGTCTTCGGCTAAGTTGATCGGATTTTCGAAGTCATAATTGGCAGTAGCAGAGTCGTTACCAGTGAGATCCAGAGTGGATTGAAACATGTATGAGTGAGTGTGTGTGTAAATACAGCTGTTTTGAAATATATGTAAAGGAAAGAAAGACAGGAAAGGAGCATAAGATTTGTAATGCGAGAAAACGTCCAAGATTTTCATTTATGATATATGAAATGACAATTTATATGCCCTCACAAATGAAACCACGGTGCCTCGGGTAAGACATCGGGTCATAGAGTTTATTTATTGTTTATTACAGATACCGAAACAAGAGAATTCATTACTCAGTAACAAGAGAAACAAATAGATTGTCCTTTGCACTCCAATTGTTAGGTCCACTGTGGGTTGCCGGGTAAATCCAGCTATCAAACTCAGCTTCATCCACTTCATTGTCTTCACCAACAACATTCACTCCATGAGCAGGCAGGGGAGCTGTCACTACATTAGGCTTCTCAGATGCCTCAAACTGTACCTCCTTGGCGTCAATAAGGTCCTGCAACTTGTTCCTTAATGCCCAACAGTCATCAGTGGAATGCCCCGGGCTATCAGAATGATAAGCACAGCGGGCATTTGGATTGTACTTAGGAGACGTAGTATTTGCAAACTTCGGAGCCTCTCTGACGGTTACTAAGTTGGTTGAGAGCAACTGTGGTAAGATCTGCGACAAGGTCATACTCAAACGGGTGAATTCCCTTCTGGGTCTTTCAGCCCTTGGTTGGTTAGCTTGCCGAGGAGCGGCGGCAGGCTTTGCAATCACCAACGCGTTGACAGATTGGCGGCGCTCTGGTTTGTCTTGCCTTCTAGGCCCATACACCACACTGGCTTCTTTTTTGAAGGGTTTCTTCTCTGAACCTGTAGATGCACCCTTTGGAATCTTACCAGACTTCAACCCAGCCTCAATTCTCTCTCCAGTCAGAATCAGATCAGTGAACCCTGCAGACGAATTCCCGATAAGATGGTTGAAAAATGGCCCAGCTAGGGTCCCCAAGAACATGTCTACTAACTCCCGATCAGTCAACGGAGGCTGCACCCTGCCAGCCAGATCCCTCCACTTCTGAGCGTACTCTTTAAAACCTTCACTTGAACCTAACGACATACCCTGGAGTTGGGTACGTGTAGGGGCAAGGTCGGCATTATACTGATACTGCTTATAGAAAGCAGTAGCCAACTCCTCCCAGTTACGAACCTTGGTCCCATCCAGCTGATAGAACCATTCGAGATGAGTCCCTGAAAGACTCTCCTGGAAGAAGTGGATCCACAAATTCTTATCCGCTGAGTACGGTTGAATCTTCCGAACATAGGACCTGAGATGTAGCTTGGGACAAGACGCCCTGTCGTACTTAGTGAAAGATGGTGCTTTGAACTTATGAGGAATAATCACACCAGTAGACAAACCCAGATCTCCGAAATCCAACCCAGGCACCTGTTGTATCTCCATAGCATTCAACCTATCCTCCAGTTGCTTGTATCTGTCTTCTGCAGGAGGATATTGCTCTTCATCAAAATCAGTCTCGTTGTCGGAGACTACCGGACTAGGACCTTTTTCTGCTTGAGGAGTACTCTTGCCAATAGAAGAACCAGCCTCTTCATTCTGCAGAGTATTGCCAAACCTTCAGCCCGAGTTGAACAGAACAGTTCTTCTCTTCTTTTTCTTTTCCTTCTTCAAGAGCAGAGCCTTCAGCTCTTCTTGGCCCTGAGCCAAACCCATGATTAATTCCTGAAATTGCACATTCTGCGCCTGAAGAGCTTTGATGGACATCTCAGTTGATGACGAGTCGGGATTCATAATGCTGAAATAAACATCGAAGAACTGTAAGCAACCTGAAAAGAGGAAGACCTGCTATGCACATGATGAATGATATGTGTTTATGCAATGCATTCAAGGGTTCGAAAGTTCAAATTTGTTGTAGACAAAAAGGAACACACGTTATCATTAAGGAAATAATTGTTCAGTACATCAAAGCCTCATGGGCAAAATAATACAAAAGCAAATCAATCCCAAAATATACTACGCATCCTCTTTGGAGCTATGTAAGTGTTGAGATTCTTCTCCTCACGCAACAGGCGGGTGAGCTCCAAGACCTTCTTTTCACTGGCATGTAGACTGGTCTCAAGAGAATTCCGTTCTTCCTTAAGCTGGATCCAGCTCTTTTGCATCTCTTCCCAGGATGTGGGCATATTAGGGTGCTGAATAGTGCAGGACACTTCTCCTTCCAAGACTGGCTCTTTGATCACAGGGAGCATATGGGGATAAGGCATCACTAACTTCTGGGAGCAGGCTCGTACCCACTTGAGATAAGGTTCCAACGGGATGGAATTCCTGTGCCCCAGTGTCTTGCTGTCTATCCTACTGGGCATCCTCCAAGCTCTGATAAATCTCTGGCGAAGTCCTTGTGCATCGTTGTCGAAGTCAAAAACTATGTCAGGAATTAACATGTCATGAGGACCATCCCTCCGAGCATAACCAAACTGTCTCCAAGCCAGGCATGGGTTGTAAGTAATACCCCCTCTGATTCCAAGTAAAGGAACATTAGGGTACTCCCCGCAACGATCAATGATAGTGACATCTTCTCTGGACCTAGGGCACCAATGTATATCCGCATGTGTAAGAGCCATCAACCGTTGTGACCATCTCAAACCCCGCTCGTTCTTCAAAACTGATTGTGGAAGGTGCGAAATAAACCACCTTCCCAGGAGAGGAGTGCAACACATAAGGACACCTCTTTTTCTCATGGTTCGAGTGTAACATGAGTGAAGGATGTCCCCCAGCAACGTAGGTATAGGATTCCTGGACATAAAGATCTGGACAGCACTGATATCTATAAGCTGATCTGGGTTAGGGAACAACACCAAACCATATACAAGGAGGGCCACAACTTCTTCAAAAGCTTGCAAGTCAAGGGAGTTCCAACATTCATGGGCTTTTTCAAACAGAAACCTGGCTAAGAACCCTTTGATACCACTTCTAACTTCCCAATGTCCCTTGAGGTCAGATGACTGTAGGTGCAAGGCTTTAGCAATCTCTTCAAGCTTGGGTTCCTTTTCCGTACCGTTGTAGGGTAGTTGATCAAGGATAGGGATCTTCAGGAGCCGGGAGAACTCCTCCAATGTAGGTACCAGCTGATAGTCCAAGAAGGTGAAACAGTGATGCAGAGGGTCAAAGAATTGGAACAGGACCTTTATCATGTCTTCCTCAATGTTGGTGTTGACCAAGCTGATGAGTCTTCCATGTCTTTCACTGAATGAAGAGCTCTCGGGAATCCTGGATATAAGTTCCTTAAGCTGAGGAGGGATCCTTACAAGACTGATTTGAATTGTCTTTCTACGAACAGTTTCCATGTCCTACAAAACAAGAACAAAGATGAAGATTTGAACCCCTGAAATGGTTAGTCAATGCATATGATGCTGGATGATGTCATGATGCTATGATTAAACACACCACAGATATTTACAAAGACAAACATGTAAGGCACACAAGGCACACAAGACAAGCCCTTAGGGTTTAAGGCCAGCATGGGGTCTGGGTAGTACCCTCTTGAAGTTGGTGGGTTCAACCTGTCCTATTAGAAGTAACCGGGTTCTAGGGGTCCCAATATCACGGGATTGCTTTCATTGTTCATCGTTTCGATTTAGCCACTGAACTGGCGACCGAAATATTCCAGGAAAGCAACCCTCAATTGAGTGTAGTATCGAGTATCAACCAACCTCGGACTGCACCAAAGTCAGTTATCTCACTACCCTAAAGAGGCCAAGATAGTTCAATTAAGGTTCCTAAGGTCTGTTGATGCTTCACGACACCACGCGGAGGCCCCGTACTCTCCTTGACTGAACTCAAGGGTTACTGGTACACACCAAAGTGCCACATCAACGTAGCAGACTGTTTCAACCATGTCGGTATACCCCGCACAGTTCCCTCACAGCCTTGTTGCTACTTTCTAAGAAAGGTATCCCCAGATCCGGGTTAGGATCTATAGAACTCCCAAGACAGTCCCACAATTTAAAGCAAGCAAAGAAAGCAATTGAAAACACAGTGATCTTGGTCCTAAGGTACACCTCACTTTATACAGATATCCCCAACAGAGTCGCCAGTTCTGTGATCGGTGGATCTAGAACTGATTGTTTAACGCTGGTTCGCGAAATGTCGCGGAAGCAAGAGTCGCCACCGTCTTTTATTTTCTCCAAATGGAAAGGACAAAAGCACAGAAAAATTCCTTATAGAGATTGCTCTCGGTTCGGGAGGTAGATTTATAGAAAGGGAAGGTGTTAGCACCCTTTCTATCCATGGTTATCCATGGGCTCTTAGATACTTGCTCACTTGTGTTTTCAAAATTGTTTGTTCGCTTTTCAACTGTGGGTTTTAAAAAGTTTCTTTGAAAATTCCAGTTCGACTCTTGTATCGGTCCTCAAGAGTGTTTGAAAAATTGCTTTCGAAAGCTTTTTGAAAATGTGTTGGTGTGAAAAGTATTTTTGAATTTGCTTTGAAATTTAGAGCAAGTATCTAGAGTCGTCTACCTACCCTAAGGAATTCGTCTGTGTAAATGTCCTTTAAAGTAGTGCCATCCCACCATTGAGAGGTAGGTAGCACCACCGTTGGAGGTGTTCGGGTCAATTCGAGGTTCGGGACATGGTGATCACCAGAGCAATGGGAAGACACCTTAGAAGCTACCCTCATGCCAGGTTCCCGGATCATGAGGACTTATTAAGACATCCTCTACTCGACGATCACCTTTCGAGGCAAGGCAACAGTGAGGCGTACCCTAGGGGTGGTGTGTGATTGGTGTGTCCTGTTCATTTGTATTTATCTTGTCACGTCAAAGTGATCTATGCGTTTGTTTTTATTTTAGGCCATTCATTCTTGCATGCATTTTATTAGCAGTTAAAAAGATGCAGAAAATTAAAAGATTCTAAGCTATTACAAAAGGCGCGGGTCCACATCGCCAAAATTTCCAGAACCCGATTTGACAGGAAAATAAAGAATTAAAAAATGCGAAAAATAAATATTACATGGCCTTGGGAGAGATACATAAATATTATAAAGAATAGAAAATAAATATGCGAATTGGAATTAAAGTTGAAACGAGGGCGTTGGACCCTTTTTAATTAAATTAAATTAAACGATTATTAAATTAATAAAGTTAAAAGGAAAAGAAATTGTCTCTTGGTATTTTTATATTTTATGATTTTAATGAAAAAGAATTAATTAAAATAAAATGCTAACCCTAATTCTAGTTGTTTTTAGTTTATTAAGAAAAGATTAAATTTTAACCTAATATTAACCCTAATTATTTTACACGCAATTTAATTACAAAAAATAAATACTAGGAAATATTTAATTATTTATGAAAGAAAAGAAAAAGGGATAAAAATGATTATAAACCCTAATTCTAGTTGTTTTTAGTTTATTAAGAAAAGATTAAATTTTAACCTAATATTAACCCTAATTATTTTACATGCAATTTAATTACAAAAAATAAATACTAGGAAATATTTAATTATTTATGAAAGAAAAGAAAAAGGGATAAAAATGATTATAAACCCTAATTCTACCAATTTTATATTTTTATTATGAAAATATTACAATTAAACCTAATTTAATAACTAAAATTAATTAATGCAATTTATTTATAAAAATACTAAAATAAAAATATTTATTATTTTTTATCTTTTCTGATTTTTTTGGTGTTTTTTATATATTATGAAAATAATTGAATTAACAGAATTAATTAAAAAGAATAATAATTGAAAATAAAAAAGAATAAAAAAGAAAAATATTGCAAACCTCAAGGGGGTGTTGTCCCCAGCTGTGAGGTGAATCTTTAGCAATCTGAGCCCAATACTTCAGGCCTTGTAGACTTTCCCACTAGCGTGCATAGGCGTTGACTATGGTTCACCATGTTATTCAATTCTTGGCCTTTTGATCGTTCCATTGGGCACGTGGGTGGATAGATTTTATGGACATACGGTGCTCCTCAAGGTTGAAACTGCACACAAATATTAAAGAAAAAATAATATGAAAGGGGGGTGGGGACCTGGGATCGAACCCAAGTCCTATGGTTCACCAATGCCACGCTTCACCACTGAGCCATCCAACGCACTTTGTATATTAAATAACACACAAATAACATAAGTAAGAATATGGGCTAGTGGAATTCCAGCGCGAAAATTCAAAATAGACCAATCATTGATTGCCACTGGATCATCTTCTTCCTGGTTTTGTTTCTTCCTGAAAATGCAAAAGGGTTAGCGGGGGTTTTGAACCCCCCCAAAACAAGCCATTTATAATAATAGCGATTAAGCCATCTGGGTATATAAATTAAGCGCGAGAATGCTATTCTTTTCGTCCAAGCGCGCTGAACATGGTCATGGCATTGAGGTCCCCTAATTTTACAGTATCAAGAAACCCCTAATTTGGAATTCAAGAAAACCTAGCCTGCATCAATGGTAGAATCATGTATATCGCATAAAAACGCAATTAATTTATGTGGTTAGCTTCAGAATCTTATAATGAACACAAATCAAGCATCAAAAATTATGAAAAGTGTATGAATCGAGATGCAAGAGTTTCAAATATTTTCTGTACAGGGTGAGGTCGTTCTCACGTTTCTGGGGATGGAAGCTTGTGGTTTTGATCCAAATGCGTTGCTTGATGTCCCTGGAATGTGATAGAATACGTCTCTTTGCTTGAATCAACCCCTAACCTTGTTTTCAGTTTTGAAATTTTTAGGCCAAAAGTGTGAGTTTGATCATGGAGTTTATGCGCAGCTTTTTGGTAATGAGCATTAGGTCTTGCTTGTGTATGTATAGGAGAGTGATTTAGGTTAAGAAACTTGATCAAAATCCATGCATTGATGTGAAAAAGATTTGATTTGCAAACCATAATTTTTCAATCTTTTTTCATGCTTTTTAGTTCTCAATCATATCCAATCAATTCCAATTCTTCCCTACTTTGATTTGCACGAAATATTGAAGATATTATATGCACTAAAAGATTTGAAATAGTAGGTTTAACATTTTTCATGTATTTTAATTAATTTAAATGAATTATTAATAATAAAAATCCAAATAAATAAATAAAAAATGAAGAAAAACTTCCCTTTGGGCCAAGTGGTCGTGCACATGCTTTGGATAATGAATTATGGAAGAAAAAAGAAGCCCATTAGCAATTTTAGGTCATTTGAAGCAATGTTGACTTTTCAAAATATCCAAAAATTTCCCAACTTCCACAAGGCATAACTTGCTCAACTTTTAAGCTTTGCTCATGTTCTTGGACATTTTGGAAAGGTATTTGAGTCCTATAACCAATGCCTTTGGTCCCATGTCATTTTGATTTACCAATCTCAAGTTATGGCATTTGACTTAAAGTCCCTTTTTGTTGACTTTTGAAAATGACCTATAATGTTGAAATTGATAACTTTTTGTGAGAGCATTTCTTGGACTTGGAGTGTGAAGAGGAGTTGCAGGAAATGTCTTTCTCTTCAAAATGAGCTTTGGATGGAATTTTTCTGATAATCCATGTGAAAGTTATGCCCTGGTCAATTTACAGTTGACTTTTTCAGCTGTCCAAATAAGGAAACTTTTGCATCTTGATGATTTTTGAGCCAAGCTTTGAGAATCATGATCAAGCATTGATCAAATGATGTTTGTGGCCTCGAAATGAGATGTTGACCAAAAATTTGGACTTTTGACTGTCAAATGACCATTTTGCCCCTACAGTTGACTGTAGTGCAATTAGGGTTTTGACTGTGCAATTTTGTGCTGAAAGTCTTGAAACTTGATATGAGGATGCTTGACCATGTTTATAGGCACGTGGGACTTGATTGGACCCTTGGAAACTTCATTTTCTTGATCAGAACCAAAACCCTAATCTTGACTGTTAGGAGGCCCTTGAACTGTGCAACCCTTGGGGAATTTTGAAGCATGACTTGGCAATTTCTTGAAGAATATGGGAGGGCAAATTTTGGGGTACAACAGTAAGCCTTTAGAATTAAAATCTAACAAAAAATTCGAGTCTAAAGTTTTACAGGAAGTTGAAGAAACATCTGATGGATCCTCATCAGAAGAAGACGAACTCTCTCTCCTTTCCAGAAGAGTAAATTAACTGTGGAAGCAAAGACAAAGAAAGTTCAGGAATCCCAGAAGATCTGATCAGAACGAGTCTTCTTCCAGATACAGAAGGACAGATTCTTCCTCTGGATACAAAAGATCTGAAGGCTCCTCCAGTAGCAAAAATCCAAACACCAAGGACATCATCTGCTATGAGTGTAATGAGCAAGGACACTATAAGAGTGACTGCCCAAAGCTTCAGAGGGAAAAGCCCAAAAAGAAGTTTGGAAGAGAGAAGAAGAAAAGCCTCATGGCTACATGGGATGACTCTGACTCGTCTGAAGCTGACTCAGAATCAGATGATGAGAGGGCAAACATAGCTCTCATGGCTAACATCTCAGAAGATAGTGAAGCTTCTGAATCAGACTCAGAATCAGATACTGAAGAGGTATTTCCTAACTTTGCTGTTAACTTTACAAAGGCTGAACTTGCTGAAAGCCTTAATGAGATTCTGGAACGTTATCAGCAAATTAGAGCTAAATTCAGAAACCTGAAAAGGAATCTTGAATCTGACTCTAATAAGACTGAGAGTCTCAAATTGGAAAATTCTGAGCTGAGAAATAAGATTTCAAAATTAGAAAACACTTTACAAAACTCTCAGAAGGAACCAATTTCTGAAACTCCCAGCAACGCTGATGAGATCATCAAGGAGTATGATCACAGTTTCCAGAAGTTCCTAGCTAAAAGCATAGATAGAAGCAGAATGGCTTCAATGATCTATGGAGTTAGCAGAAACGGCAGGAAAGGAATAGGATACCAAGGTAAGGTTCCTACACCAAAGAATGTCATGGACTTAACAATTAAACACACTCCTTTGAATTCACACTTTGTGTATGGTCACACACATGACATTAAATACACTAGCAGTAAGCACTCTGTGAAACCAAAATTCAACCAGAGTTTTGGTAAAACTAACAAATCAGGACCCAAGAAAATCTGGGTACCTAAGGATAAAATAATACATGTTGCAGATATCTTTAGCAGCAAGTCAGAAACACCAGTCATGGTACCTGGACTCTGGCTGCTCACGACACATGACGGGAAGAAGGCATATGTTCCAAAGCCTGGAACTTAAGCCTGGAGGCCACGTTGGCTTTGGAGGAAATCAGAGGGGAAAGATAATTGGCTCTGGAACTGTAGGTAATGGAAATCTTCCCTCTATTAATAATGTTCTGCTAGTAGATGGATTGATTCATAATCTGTTATCCATAAGTCAATTAAGTGATAACGGTTATGATATAATCTTTAATCAAAAATCATGTAAAGCTGTTAGTCAGAAAGATGGGACTATCCTGTTTAATGGTAAGAGGAAAAACAACATTTACAAAATCAAAATTTCTAAACTAAAGAGTCAGAATGTAAAATGTCTTCTGTCTGTTAACAACGAGCAGTGGATCTGGCACAGAAGATTGGGGCATGTTAGTATGAGAAGAATATCTCATATTAACAAACTCAATCTGGTCAGAGGACTTCCTAATTTGAAGTTCAATTCAGATGCTCTGTGTGAAGCATGTCAGAAAGGAAAATTTGCAAAACCTTCTTTTAAATCCAAAAATGTTGTTTCTACCTCTAAGCCATTAGAACTTCTGCACATTGACTTATTTGGACCAGTTAAAACTGCTTCAGTCAGTGGCAAGAAGTATGGGTTAGTAATCGTAGATGACTATAGCAGATGGACATGGGTAAAGTTCTTAAGACACAAGGACGAGTCACACTCTGTGTTTGTTACCTTCTGTAACCAAGTTCAGAATGAAAAGGATCTTAGAATCGTTAAAGTCAGAAGTGATCATGGTGGAGAATTTGAAAACAAATATTTTGAGTCATTCTTTAATGACAGAGGCATTCTGCATGATTTCTCTTGTCCTAGAACTCCCCAACAAAATGGAGTTGTAGAACGAAAGAACAGAACATTGCAAGAAATGGCCAGAACCATGATCAATGAGACAAACATTGCTAAGACCTTCTGGGCAGAGGCAATAAACACAGCGTGCTACATTCAGAATAGAATCTCAATAAGACCTATTCTGGAAAAGACTCCATATGAATTGTGGAAGAACAGAAAGCCCAACATTTCATATTTTCATCCATTTGGATGTACTTGCTTTATATTAAATACAAAGAATTATTTGAACAAGTTTGACTCTAAAGCACAGAAGTGTATTATGTTAGGATACTCTGAACGCTCAAGAGGGTACAGAGTATACAATACAGAAACACAGATTGTGGAAGAATCAATCAGTGTTCGTTTTGATGATAAGCTTGACTTTGAAAAGTCAAAGCAGAATGAAGTTTTTGCAGGTATAGAAATTGAATTTGCAGGTTCTGAAGACAAGTCATCAGAAGCTCTCAACACAGACATTCCTTCAACGTCTGAAAGGAGCACTGCTAGCAATCCTACAACAGCTACTGATCAACCTCAGAAGAGATTACCCAGAAGCAGCTTGGATCACCCAGAAGAGACTATCCTAGGAAGAAAGGAAGATCCAATCAGAACAAGAGCAAGCTTCAGAAACTCTGAAGAAACTCTTATGGGACTTGTGTATCTGATTGAACCTTCTTCTATTGATGAAGCACTTCTGGATAATGACTGGATTCTGGCAATGCAAGAAGAGCTGAATCAATTCACCAGAAACGACGTATGGGATCTTGTTCCCAGACCAAAAGGATTCAACGTCATTGGAACAAGATGGGTGTTCAGAAACAAGCTAAATGAACAAGGTGAAGTCATCAGAAACAAGGCACGACTGGTTGCACAAGGTTATAGTCAGCAAGAGGGGATAGACTATACAGAAACCTTTGCCCCAGTCGCCAGGTTAGAATCTATCAGACTTTTAATTTCATTTGCTGTTAATAGAGGCATCACTCTGTATCAGGTGGATGTCAAAAGTGCATTCTTAAATGGTTATATAGAAGAAGAAGTTTATGTACACCAACCCCCTGGTTTTGAAAATACAAAACATCCAGAACATGTTTTCAAACTAAAGAAGTCACTGTATGGTCTGAAACAAGCTCCCAGAGCTTGGTATGAAAGGCTAAGTAACTTTCTGTTAGAAAATGAATTCACCAGAGGGAAGGTGGACACTACTCTATTCTGTAAATTAGTTAAGAATGACATCTTAGTCTGTCAAATTTATGTTGATGATATTATTTTTGGTTCTACTAATCCTTCTCTTGGAAGAAAATTTGCTAAGTGTATGCAGGCAGAATTTGAGATGAGCCTCATGGGGGAACTGAAATTCTTTCTAGGAATTCAGATCAATCAAACTCTAGAGGGAACTTACATTCATCAGAGCAAATACATCAGAGATCTTCTGAAGAAATTTGACCTCTCAGAATGTAAGCCATCAAAGATTCCAATGCATCCCACGTGCATTCTAGAAAGAGAAGAGGTAAGCAAAAATGTAGAACAAAAAGTCTACAGAGGTATGATTGGTTCTCTCCTCTATCTGACTGCTTCAAGACCTGACATATTATTCAGTGTTTGTATCTGTGCTAGATTCCAATCAGATCCTAGAGAATCTCACTTAACAGCTGTTAAGCGAATTTTCAAGTATCTGAAAGGTACTACTAATCTGGGTTTGTTTTATAGAAAATCTAGTGATTACAGCTTAGTAGGCTACTGCGATGCTGATTTTGCTGGAGACAGAGTGGAACATAAAAGTACTTCTGGAAGCTGCCAGTTTCTGGGAGAAAATCTGATCTCTTGGTCCAGCAAAAGGCAATCAACAATTGCACTATCAACAGCAGAAGCTGAGTACATAGCAGCAGCATGATGTATCACATAAATGCTTTGGATGAAAAGTCAGCTTGAAGACTTCCAGATTTTTGAGAGTAACATTCCTATACTCTGTGATAATACTTCTGCTATTTGCTTAAGTAAGAATCCCATTTTACATTCTAGAGCTAAGCATATAGAAATAAAACATCACTTCATTAGGGACTATATTCATAAAGGTATTTTGAACTTAAAATTTATAGATACAGACCATTAATGGGCTGATATCTTTACTAAACCCCTTTCAGAAGATAGGTTTAATTTCATTCTGAAACATCTCAGCATGAAAGTTTGTCCAGAGTGAAAATGTTTTAATTCCATATATTTACCTTCAGAATGTAATTGTTTTACTGTGAACTTCTGATCAATCTTCTTTTAGAAAGATAGAACATGCAGATTGTATCAGATGCAAGTCTAAAGATCTGAGAGTCTAAGCTCAAAGACAGACGTGCTGATCACTACATCAAACAAGTGTCATCCAATCATCAGCATATCTCTGAAGCAGAACGCGTGCATGCTTCTGAGAAGGCAAAGCGCTGATTGGGTGCATTGAGACACATGTCTGGTAACCGTTTTTAAGTATCTTTCTCAAATCCCCCAAAATCAGCAAGCATTTAATGAAAAGTAATCATGCTTTTAAAATGCAATCATGATTTTTCTCTTTCTTAAAAACGTTTATCTTTTCAAAAATATTTTGAAACTCTATTTAAACACATTAATCTCTCATTCTCATTCTTTACGTTTTCTCACTAATACTCAAGCATTTTCTGCATATCTCTGTGTTCATCTCTTGCAAAAACCCTTTTTCTCAGTTTATTCTCAAAACCTTTTTAGTGTGAACATGGCAACCTCCAGCAGCGCTTCTGCAGGTCCTCAGAAGAAAGCATCATCTGAGCAATATCAAGTGCCATTCAGAACACTCCTCACTCCTGTGAAGAATCTTGAAGTGCTTTCTGAATTAATCATTGATTTTGGAAGCTTGAAGGAGAACGGTTTTGACCTAACTGAAGAAGTTAGGGCACAGAAGTGGGAAAGGTATTTTGACAGGTTGGTTGGACCAACATTCCCTATGCTAGTCAAGGAATTCTGGATTCACGCGAAGGCTTCAACACATCTAGTCACCTCCTTTGTTATGGGGAAGAAGATTGTGATCACTGAGGATCACATTGCAAGGCTAATCGGTTACAGTGGCGGTGGCGTCCGTTGTGTGGACATGGCTGAAAGATGTGCTGATGTGGGTGTGATAGCTGCAAGGATTTTCACTCATGGGGTACCCAGCAGCAAGATCAAAGATCTGAAGGATCATTACAGAGTTTAGGCTAAGATAATTCTGGGGTGCTTCAACCACAGGAAACCAACCAGTTCACCTGATTACATAAATGTGGATCAGCAGTTTCTGATCTACTTTATTGATCAGAAGGTAAAAATCAATCTGGCTCATTTTCTGTTCAACCACCTCAGAACAAGTGTGAAGGAAACCAGGGAAGAAGAAAGAACCAAGAGGGATTGGATACCCTTTGGAAGGTTGATATCAGACATTCTGACAGAGAATAGGCTGATAGAGCATCTGATAGAAGCTCAAGAGCTAAGCACTATTGAACCAACAATTGGGAAACCTCTGAATGCAAAGAACTTGAAGAAGATGCAGCTGATAGAGAATATTCAGAAGGAACCCAGAGCTACTCCTATTGCTGATATCACCAGCAGAAGAGTGCCTCTGAGTGACTTTCCGTTATTTTCTGAAATAGAATCCAAACCAGAGGTGGTTCTCAGATACTTGGATGCGTGCAAGGCAGATGGTTCAGATCCAAATATGATTATCAAAGCTCTGCATCAACCTCAGCAAGAAGTGACTCTGAAGAAGACGAAGAAGAGGAAGGCACCATCAGAAGGATCATCCCAGCAGACACCCAGGAAAAGAGATGAAACTGTACCAGAAGATGAAAGAAAGAATGGATGTGCAGGATAGCAAGATTGACACTGTTGTCAGCATGGTGCACAAGCAGAATGAGACTGCTGAAAAGATCCAAGCCATGCTGGAGAACCTGTTCACACGCTTGCCTCCTCAACCTTAGTCTTTTTTCATTCATGTCCTTTTCATGTTTTCTTTGATTTTCTGATGTACTATTTGAATATGTTTTGTACTATTGTCATGTTTTGATTCTGAACTCTTTTAATATGATTAGTTTTTCTGATCTTAAAATGTTTTAGCACTCACCTACACTTTTTGATTGCTGACAAAAAGGGGGAGAACAAGAATGATATTTTAAACAATAACGGCTAACTAGACAGAAATTCTCAAACATTCTAACTCTATTACTTGAAAATGTTTTTTCTGTTTTGCTTAAAGTCTACAGGTACAAGGAAGCTCCTGGACACTCTGAAGACTAGAAACTCTGATCACTATGAAGCTCTGATCCGCTCTGATACTCTGATCCAAAGCAAAGCTCTGACAAGAAAAGCTCTGAAGCTCTGCTCTGACATAAAGCTTCTGATAGTCAAAGACTCTGATACTCTGATGTTCAAAGAAAGGCAAAAAGATCTGATCCTGAAGAACAATTGTAATCAAAGGGAAGTAATAAACTCAGGGGGAGTATCTCTCAACTCTGATATCTTTTTACTCCTTATCCTTTGTACTTCTTACTCTTATGCATATCTCTGATACCTTTTCACGTTATTTTCATTTAAAAATATCTAGTTTTTGTCATCATCAAAAAGGGGGAGATTGTTAGAACAAAGTTTGAATCTACTACCCTATATTTAAGTTTTGATGATAACAAAGTGAAAAGATATATTATTTATAAGATTCATGTATGAACTATCTGCTGCCTAAAATTATTATGTTCTGAGTTGCAGATACTCTGATTGATATAAGCAAAATCACATCTATTCAGCATCAGAATTTGGTTTCAGACATCAGCATCAGAAGTTGCCATATCAGAATGTCAGAATTAGATGTTCAACTCACATACATGCTGAAGCCTGATGAACAAGACTGCGCTCAACACTCTGATAAAGAAACACAACAGTTCATCAGCAGCTAAGCAGAGTCAGAATGAGCCAAGCTAGAACTTGCATTAAGTAAGCAACGGTACTGTGCATTGAAAGCAAATTAATACCAACGGCCTCATTCCAGACAAGATCTGCTCGATAAGGAAAGTTTGTTATTAGCATTGAATCAAGAATATTGCATCCAACGTTCATCATCTTAGTGCTATATAAACAAGACTTTGAAGATTGAAATGGCTAATGCTCTCAAAATCTCTACACGCATAAAAGCTAATCAAAATCTTCTTTCTCTCAGTTTTGCTAAACCACACATTCTGATATTCTATCATTATTTAGCAATCTAGTTTCTAAGCTTCAATTTGTGTATACATCACAGTTGTGATACAGTTTTGTAGAAAACATTCACACACTTAGTTTTATCTCTTTGTAAGAAAGTGTTTCCTTGACAAACCGGGTTGTGGTTTGGATCAAGAAGGCTTTAGCAGTTGTTAAAGCAGTCTGTAATATTCAGTTGAATATAGTGGATTAAGACCTCGTTGGAGAGAGGCGAAATCACCTTGACGGGTGGACTGGAGTAGTTTGAGATCAAACGAACCAGGATAAAAATATCTTGTTCATTGCATTAGATTTCAGTTTTACAATTCAACCCCCCCCCCCCCCTTCTTATGTTTTTCACCACTTCAGTTCTGATCACAGAAGATCAAAAACGTAACCTCCATATACTGAAGAGTCATGTTCTGAACCATGTTTGTAACTTCTGACTGCACTTGCATGGAGGCTGGCTCAGAAGTTCTGAAGTATCATATTCTTTTAACACTTAGAAAATTTTCTAAATGTTTAGAAATTTTATTTTTTCAAGTAATTTCCGACTTCTGATTTTTTGATGAACCAATTTCATGTCTTGATGAAATATAATTACTGAAACTTGATTTGATCTAAAAGTCAAAGTTTGACTTTTTAGTGTGCTTTTGACCATTTTGCCCTTGTGGATGATTTTCTTGAAAAGTTGTAATTCAAGACTTGGAACTTGATAGAAGCAAATCTGAGAGTCTAGGATGATCCTTTGAGAAATGAGAGGGCAAATTTTGGGGTACAACAGTTGCCCCTGTTCAATCTTCTTAAGCCTGAGGATGTAGATTGGCTGGTCTTCCTTTCGTGATCTGAAGGTGGAAAATGATTGAACACTAGAGTTCCTATAAATTTTCACTCACATGAAGTAATGCTGATTGGTGATATCAGAAATGGGTTTACAGATGCCATTTGGAAGACAACGGGGAATCATCGGAGATGGGCTTAAAGATGCCATCCAGAAAAGATCAATTGCATAAGAGATTCCTTGGCGAGAATTCCTGTACCTGCTTTTGAGGAGGACTTTGCCAGAGAATGTTGATTTATGCCCTGGGAAGTAAAGTCTAGGAGCTTTGGTTTTCCATTACTCTACTGGGGAATTATCTCCTGATTGAGGGGTGTGAAAGTAGAATGTATACCTGGTCAGGGTCCAGGCTGTACAACGACTTACTGGGGAAATGCGAAACTGGCCGTATCTGGTCAGGTCTGGGCCTTACAGTGTTGTAAACTGTTGTCTGGAGATAAGGGAGAAGGAACCTGTATAGTAGGGTTACTTTGAGATGAAATCCTGGATAGTAGGGCTTATGGGAAGGAACTTGGATAGTAGGGTTACTTTGAGATGAAAGCCTGGATAGTAAGGCTTATGGAAAGGAACCTGGATAGTAGGGTTACTTTGAGATGAAATCCTGGATAGTAGAGCTTATGGGATGGAACCTAGATAGTAGGGTTACTTCAAGATGAAATCCTGGATAGTAGGGCTTATAGGAAGGAACCTGGATATTAGGGTTACTTTGAGATGAAAGCCTAGATAGTAGGGCTTATGGGAAGGAACCTGGATAGTAGGGTTACTTTGAGATGAAAGCCTGGATAATAGGGCTTATGGGAAGGAACCTGGATAGTAGGGTTACTTTGAGATGAAAGCCTGGATAATAGGGCTTATGGGAAGGAACCTGGATAGTAGGGTTACTTCAAGATGAAAGTCTGGATAGTAGGGCTTATGGGAAGGAACCTGGATAGTAGGGTTACTTCAAGATGAAAGTCTGGATAGTAGGGCTTATGGGAAGGAACCTGGATAGTGGGGTTACTTTGAGATGAAATCCTGGATAGTAGGGCTTATGGGAAGGAACCTGGATAGTAGGGTTACTTTGAGATGAAAGCCTGGATAGTAGGGCTTATGGGAAGGAACCTGGATTGATCATGTAGATTAGTTAACCAGTTTTATTTCGGGAACTGATTTTCTTTTCATTAGTTGTTTGTAGATATGACATGTATAATTGCTGGAATTGTTGGTGATAATTGTCTTTCCAGAAAAGACAACAGTGTTAATCATATGCGATGCATGAAATGCATTGTGAGATGATGTTCTCAAAATAAATGAGATTATGCTATACGTGATGTGTGTGCGCATGTCATGATGTATGAACATGATATGTTAGTTGTGACATATCCGAGTCTGGGAAAATAAATCCCTGACTACTGCTGGAGAATATAAAATTCTTGACTGTTGTAGAGAATTGTGGTTCTTCTACTTCCGTTAGAGATGGTGAACGGAAATGACTGTGCTGGAGATTTGTTCTTTGCTGTTTGGGAATATTCTGCCAGGGAGAGATTTTGTTCCATAATAGCTCTGTGGGGGAACGACTCTTGTTAAGCTCTGTTGGGGATTGAGCTTCTGTATCTAGAGAAACAAACTCTGCTTAGGAAGATAATAATTTATGATGATCCGCTCGCGATCATGCAATTCGGCCGAGGGATATAGATGTCAGGTTTCAGAACGACCCTGGCTAGGGAGATTACTACCCGTTTCGAGAGAACTGATATCAATGCTTTGATTACCTTTACTTTGTGGGGAATACAGATGTTGCAAGGTCTCCTATATTGATGATTGTGCTCCAAAGCTGTCTCTGCCCTGGTACCTGCTGGACAGAGTAATTGTCGGGTTTGACAATTCTTATTTTTGCCCTTGTTTATGGAATTACGAGTAATTGTCTTTTGTTTCTTTATGTAAATATTTATGAGCAGCGATCATATTTAAATGCATATGTCAAAAATAAATCATTGGACGTTCTTGCAAAACAAAACAGAAAAAGAAGAACTCAAAGTTTCTTATGAAAATGATTTTGTATTGATTTTCTGAAGTTGGCATGTAATAGGCATTTTTGTACAAGTAGGCTAACGCTCTAGTAAGAGAACGCCACCGTAAGAATATAAGTTACACAATATTGTGTAAAAAGAAAACAGTTATGTACAATAATCCCATTGGGTTCCAATTCTGCTATTGCCACTATGTCTTCGAGCATCTCATCACTTTGCTGCTTGTCCGAAGCTGATTAGGTTGACCGATGCTGTTTGAGCTTGGCAATTGATATTGAGGTCAGATTACAGGGAGATCCAATGGGACATAATGATACGCTTTTCATCCCTAACTTTTTCCTGGACCACCCTTTCGAGTTTCCAGTCCACCGGGATACCCTTTTTGTCCAAGTCGGCTTTTCAGGTTTTCGACTTGCCGAGTTTACAGATTTTTTTTTTCATTTTCATCCCTTATTTTTTCCCGAACCCTTTTGGTTCGCCGGGAAGCCCTTATTTTTCCTAGGCAAGTCGACCTAGCGAGTCTTTTATCATGCGTAGTATCTTTTCACTATGTCTGCATTGACAGGGTGAGGAAGGTCGTCACCATCCATGGTGGTCAAGATCATGGCTCCACCCAAGAAAATGTTTTTAACCACAAATGGGCCTTCGTATGTGGGAGTCCATTTTCCCCTAGGGTCACCTTGCGACAGTATGATACGCTTGATCACTAGATCTCCGACTTGATATTCTTGACGCCTGACTTTCTTGTTAAAAGCCTTGATCATTCGCTTTTGATACGTCTGACCATGACAGATAACAGTAAGTCTCTTCTAATCGATTAGATTTAGCTGATCAAGTCGAGTTTGGATCTAGTCGTCTTTGTTCAAACCTACGTCCTTCATAATCCTGAGGGAAGGTATCTGGACTTTGATGTGTAGGACTGCCTCCATGCCATATACTAAAGAGTAGGGTGTTTCCCACGTCGACGTCCGTGCCGAGGTACGGTACCCATGTAGAGCGAATGGTAGCATCTCATGCCAGTCTTTGTATGTCACTATCATCTTCTGTAAAATTTTCTTAATGTTCTTGTTATCCACTTCAACAACGCCATTCATCTTCGGCCGATAGGGAGAAGAGTTATGATGATGTATCTTGAGCTGCTTATAGAGTTCGGTGATATCGTGTTATTGAGATTCGTACCATTATCGGTGATAATTCTCTATGGCACACCATACCGACAGACCAGGTTATGTTTGATAAACCGCGCCACAACATTCTTGGTAACAGTAGCAAAGGAGGCCGCCTTAACCCATTTCGTGAAGTAATCGATGGCCACTAGGATGGAGCGATGCCCATTGGAGGCGGTGAGCCTGATTTCTCCGATCATGTCAATGCCCCACATTGCAAAGGGCCATGGAGCTGTCAAGACATTCAAAGGAACCGAGGCACATGCACTTTATCAGCATAAATTTGGCATTTATGACAAGTTCGGGAGTGCTGACAACAATCTGCTTCCATAGTGGACCAATAGTATCCTGCCCGTAGGATCTTCTTAGTCATGGTATATCCACTAGAATGGGTTCCGAAGGTACCTTCATGTAGATCTATCATGATTCTCTCTGCTTCGCTCTTGTTTACACACCGTAGTAAGGTAGATCCATGGTTGCATTTGTAGAGGATTCCGTTACTGAGGAAAAACTTCGCAGCGAACGTTCTCAGAAACTTCTTATCATTGACAGATTCCCCTTCGGGATACTCTTGAGTCTCGATATACCTCTTGACTTCGCGAAACCAGGATTTGTCTGTCACCTCCTTAGTATCAATCTCACAGCAGTGCGCTGGTTCATCCAACCTTTCAATGGTGATTCGGGAAGCTTCGTTGTCCCACCTAACTTTGAACATAGAAGACATGGTAGCTAGCACGTCCGCTAACTGATTCTCCACTCGTAGGAAATTTTTAAAAGTTACCTTCTTAAAGTGTGGGAGCAATGTCAGTACGTGTTCTTTGTATGGGGTGAGATTTGGATGCTTCGTATCCCATTCGCCTTTGATTTGACTTATCACCAAGGCTGAATCCCCAAAGACATTTAGGAACTTGATTCCGAGGTTAATAGCAACATTGAGACCCATGATGCAGGATTCATACTCCGCCATGTTGTTAGTGTAGTTGAAACATAATCGGGCAGTGAAAGGAGTGTGACAACTCTCAGGGGATATGATTACAACGCCGATGCCATTACCAAGTGCGTTCGAAGCTCCATTAAATACCATAGTCCATTGGGATCCTTCTTCAGGTCCTTCATCTGGTCCAGGTTCTTCATAGTCAGTCACCAGCATAATGTTCTCGTCTGGGAACTCAAAATTCATGGACTGGTAGTCATCCACGGCCTGATGAGCCAAATGATGAGCCAATACACTCCCCTTGATTTCTTTCTGGGTTGTATATTGTATATCGTATTCGGTTAAGATCATCTTCCATCTTTCTATTCTTCCGGAGAGTGCGGGCTTCTCGAAGATGTATTTGATTGGATCCATCTTAGATATCAATAGAGTAATGTGGGTCAACATATATTGTCTTAGTCGGCGAGCAGCCCATGCCAAAGTGTAACAAGTTTTCTCGAGCAATGAGTATCTTGTCTCACAGTCGGTAAACTTTTTGCTAAGGTAGTATATTGCGTGCTCTTTTCGAACAGACTCGTCATGCTGCCCTAGCACACACCCCATTGAATTGTCTAGCACCATTAAGTATAATATCAAAGGTCTTCCTTCAACCGAAGGCATCAGAATTGGCAGTTCTTAAAGATATTCTTTAATCCTTTCGAAGGCAGTCTGACATTCGTCATTCCACTTTACCACTTGATCTTTCTTCAGAAGCTTGAAGATGGGCTCACAAGTAGTAGTCAGATGTGAAATGAACCTGGCGATATAATTCAAGCGTCCTAAGAAACCTCTAACTTTCTTCTCAGTTCGGGGAGCCAGTATCTCTTGTATGGCCTTTACCTTTACAGGGTCTACCCGAATACCTTTGTCACTGACGATAAAGCCCAGAAGCTTACCAGACCTTACCCCGAAGGTGCACTTATTCGGATTCAACCTCAGCTTGTATGTCTTCAACCTATTGAACAACTTTTGTAGATGATCGAGATGTTCCTCTTTGGTTTGAGACCTGGCTATCATGTCATCAACATAAACTTCGATCTCATGGTGAATCATATCATGGAACAAAGCAACCACAACTCACTGATAGTTTTCCTCAGCATTCTTCAACCCAAAAGGCATCACCTTGTAACAGAAGGTGCCCCACTGTGTGACGAAGGCCGTCTTCTCCATGTCTTTAGGAGCCATCTTGATCTGGTTGTATCCAGAGAAACCATCCATGAAGGAGAAGATTTTGTGCTGCGCGGTGTTGTCAACCAAAAAATAAATATGGGGAAGCGGGAAGTCATCCTTGGGGCTTGCCCTATTCAGATATCTGTAATCCACACACATCTGTACCTTTCCGTCCTTCTTAGGTACCAGAACGACGTTAGTAACCCACTGCGGATAGGAGATGACAGCTAAGAACCCTGTGTCGAACTGCTTCATGACCTCTGCCTTGATCTTCTCTGACATTTCAGGGTTCATACAGTGGACCTTCTACTTAACCGGAAGACAATCCTATTTAGTTGGGAGATGGTGTACCACGATGTCAGTGTCTAAACCAGGCATGTCTTCATATGACCAGGCAAAAATCTCAATGTAGTTGCGCAACATCTGTATCAATCGCTGTTTGATCTTAACTTCCAGATTTGCGTCGATCTTGACTTCTTTTCTGTCTGTCTCTGTACCCAAGTTTATTGTCTCAATTGACTCTTCATGAGGCTGTATAGCCCTCTCTTCCTATTGTAATAGTCTATCCAGTTCTCCAGGAACCTCACAATCATTCTCACCTTCGTCCTCGGCTCGGTTGATTGGATTTTCAAAGTCATAGCTGGTAATAGCAAGATTGTTATCAATGGGATCCATAGTGGATATGGATATGCAGTTTGATACGTGCATGTGTGTAAGAGCTTAACTGAATTGATAAAGTAAAAACAGAAAAGAAAAAAATAGAGAACGCAAAATTTGTATGCAAATAACGTCCAATGCTTCATTGATGATATATGAAATGACATATAATAACCCTCACTAATAGAACCATTGTGCCTAGGGTAAGACACAAGGCCAAAATGTTTTTTAAAAAATTGTTCATTACAAATTCAGAACATAAGTAAGACAATTAGTGCGGAATAAAAGAAATTGGAATGAAATCTCTAGCCGTCCAGTTATTCGGTCCACCGTTGGTAGTCGGGTAGATCCAGCTGTCAATGTTAGGGTCTTCCTCACTGTCTTCAACAACATTGACCCCATGACTGCGTTTGCGTAGGGGAGGTCCTCCAACCCGAGCGTGTCGAATAACCCTTTGAGCCCCTGAAGTAAAGCCCAAACCAAATTTGTTAGTTTTGTGAATGAAATCAGGGAGCCGTCTCCAATTGGTATACCCACCTTCTTCAACCATTGTTCTGGCGTTCTTGAGAGAAGCCATCTTCAAAAGAGGTTTAGTATTGGTGGTAGTCTCGGTTGGCGCCAAAATCTGGGGAACCTCTTCAAAGTTTTGACAAGGGGTCTCTATGAATTACCCGTCCATCTCCACATACCTGAAGGAGTTCAGGTGGCTCACCATATACTTCTCTTCGCCATGCATAATGACTATCTTCCCCTTCACCGGATACTTCAACATTTGGTGTAGTGTAGAAGTAACAGCCCTAGCTTCATGGATCCAAGGACGACCGAACAAACAAGAGTATGATGGCCTGATGTCCATCACGTAGAAGGTGGAATTAAAAGTTTGAGAGCCTATCTTGACAAGGATGTCTACCTCCGCATGCACCATTCTCTTCGACCCGTCAAAAGCCCTTACCACAATGTTACTGGGATTTAAGGTCAAGCCTTCAAATCCAATCGATCAAGAGCCTTCTTAGGCCGCACATTCAAGGAAGACCCAATATCCATCAGCACATGAGCCATAGTAGTGCCCCTGCATTCGATCTAGACATGCAGAGCATCATTGTGTTTTCTCCCTTTCAGAGTTAAGTCGGCATCTAAAAATCCCAGCCCATTATCGGCAGTCAAACTGGCTACACAGTCTTTGAATTGATCGGTTGAGGTTTCTTGCGGAACATGCACAGTCTTGAGGAATGAAATCAAAGCCTTCGCATGGGCCTCGTAATATAACATCAAAGACAACATCGATATCTTCGAAGGGGTATGCCCCAGCTGCTCGACCATATTGTAGTCGCTCTTTTTGATTATTTTTAAGATTTCTTCTATCTATTTCTTAGAGGTTTCTACGATAATCTTTCAAGGTGCTTCCGTCTGGGAAGGCTCACCTATATTTTCTTTTCCTAGAGTCCCAGATGACTCTACGACAGGAGTACCAATTGGAATAAGAACACGAGTAGCGACAAAAGTACCGGTAGGAATAGAAGATGAAATAACAACATGCTTAGTGATAGTCTTTGGGGAGATCTTAGGAGAGAAAACCCTTCCACTTCTAGTAATCCTACTGGTCCCAACAATGTTACTGACATCGGGATCAGCCTCTTCATTCTTCAGGTCTTGTTTAACGCCATAATAGTAGATATCAGCGCCATAATGCCAAGGGACAACTTTGTCTGAGGTGTACGGGACGGGACCCAGACAAGTGATTATTAACAGAGCTACTCTCGAAGCGGGTGTAATCCTAACAGGTCTTCTCGAGGATGCCTTGGAAGGATTGGCGGAAATGGTTATGATAGCAACATCTTTGAACGGAACAACATGAGTCAAAGTTTTCTTGAACAAAATTTCTCTACTATCCATCAGGCGCTGGACACCTGTCTTTAGCAGATAGCAACCAGAAGGCAGAGATGAACACTTGTGGCAACCTTCACCACAACTCGGAAATAAACCGGCCAGCAACAAATTCTTCTTAACAGTCAAAAGGGGAGTAGAAATTTCATCAACTGAGGTCACAAACAGATCAGTATCAATCGTGTTAACTCCACGGTTATGCCTAGGCATGGGAGCAGTTATGACATTGGGTTTCTCCAGAGCGTCGAACTCAATCTCCTTAGCTTCAATCAGATCTTGTACTTTATTTCTTAGATCCCAACAATCATTTGTATCGTGACCAGGACTCTCAGAATGGTAGGCACACCGAGCGTTTGGATTGTATCGAGGAGACGTGGTATTAGGATTCTTGGGAGCCTCATTCAAGGTTTCCTAATTAGATCTCAGCAGATGGGGTAGAACCTCTGTCAATGTCATGTTAATCTGAGTGAACTGCCTTTATGGTATTTCTACCCTTTGCTGATTGTTGTGTTGTGGAGCAGCCGCAGGCCTAGGTATCATTACAACACTTACCGTCAGACGGTGTTCAACTCTGCTCTGACCTCTTGGGCTATTAATAACACTAGCTTCCTTCTTACCAGCGAAGGGCTTCTTTACTAAACTCGAGGAGGTGTCTCTAGATCCCAACTTCTACCCTTTCTCCAGTTAATATCAGCTCGGTAAAACCAGCCGATGAGCTGCCGATCAAATGGTTAAAGAATGGACCAGACAACGTCCCAAGAAACATGTCAACCAACTCCCTGTCAGAGAAAGGGGGTTGAACTCTCCCAGCCAAGTCTCTCCACTTCTGTGCGTAGTGCTTAAAGCCTTCACCTGAACCCATGGACATACTCTGGAGTTGAGTGCGAGTAGGGGCAAGGTAGACATTGTATTGGTACTATTTATAAAAAGCAGCAGCCAAATCCTCCCAGCTTCGTACATTGGTTCCTTCCAATTGGTAGAACCATTCGAGTTGAGTCCCTCATAGGCTGTCTTGAAAAAAGTGAACCCACAAGTTTCTATCAGCGGTGTGGGGCTGGATCTTCCTTACATTGGAACAAAGATGAAGCTTTGGGCAAGACACCCCATCATACTTTGAAAAAACTCGAGCCTTAAATTTTTGCGGGATGACCAATCCCAGTTCTTCGAAGTCCAACCCAGGTATTCTCTAGACTTCCATGGCGCTCAGTCGATCCTCTAACTGCTTGTATATATCCCCAATGGGAGGATATTGCTCATCATTATAGTCGGTATCATTGTCATAAAATTTAGGACTGGGGTCCTCTTCCCTTGTCTGCCTCTCTTGATTCTCCCCTTCTTTGGACAAGGAGGTCAGATCGACTGATTGCTTTAGCGTCCCCCCGAATCTTCTGCCTATATTAAGGATACCAACAGGTTTCTTCTTCTTTTTCTTCTTCTTCTCTTTCAGGATGAGGGCCTTCAGATCCTCTTGCCCTTTTTCCAGAGTTATGAACATCTGTTGAAATTGGGCATTTTTTGTCTGAAGATCTTTGATGCTTTGTTCAGAAGACATTTTTGCTGAAATAAACAACGAAGGAGATGAGAAACCCGTAATGGTACCTGCTTATGCAATGGTATGGATGATATGCGTATGCAATGATTTCAAAGATTCTTAAAAGCTCAAATTTGCTTAACCAAAAAGAAATACACATTAATTGTATCCAATGAGTTTGAATTGTTACAAAGAATGCCTTTTAGGCTTATAGTTTAAACAAAACAAAACTCAAAGAAAAAAGACTCTAGGTCTCCCAGGAGCGCATCCTCTTTGGTGCAATGTAGGCGTTTATGTTTCTTTCTTCATGAAGTAACCTAGTGAGCTCTAGGACCTTCTTCTCGCTGGCATAAAACTAAGCTTCAAACATGTCACACTGCTCTTTAAGTTGAAACCGAGACTTCTGTAACTCGTCATGATCAGTTGGAATATCAGGATGATGAACAAGGGAAGCAGTATCTCCTTCAAAAACCAGTTCCATAATTATTGGTAGGATAGCAGGGTAAGGCATTATAAGACTTTGAGCGTGGGCGCGTACCCATCGGAGATAGGGCTCAAGAGGGATGGAGTTCTTGTGCCCCAGTGTCTTGCTATCAATTTTATGTACCATGCCCCAAGCTTTTATGAACCTTTTACGGTAACCCTGAGTATCATTCTCATAGTTGAAGGCGATTCCTTGGATAGACGTGTCATGAGGACCGTCTTTTCTTGCATAACCAAACTGACGTAGTTCCAAACAAGGGTTGTAAGCGATTCCTCCCCTAATTCCTAAGAGAGGGACATTAGGGAATTCACCATAACGATCGATGATGGTAATATCTTTCGAGAATCGTGACCACCAATAAATGTATGAATGGTTAAGGGACATCAGCATACGAGACCAGTTCAAACCCTGCTCGTTTTTCAAAACAGACCTGGGAAGGTGCGAAATAAACCACCTAGTCAATAAAGGAGTGAAACACAAGAGGCCCCCCCTTCTCTTTAGAGTGCGAGCATGCAGAGAATGCAGAATATCCCCGAGTAATGTAGGCACTGGATTATGAGACAAAAAAACCTTAATAGTGCTCACATCTACGAGTTTATCCGCATTAGGGAAAAGTACCGTCCCATAAATGAGAAGTGCCAGCACCTCTTCGAAAGCTTGTAAATCTAAAGTATCCCAAAAATGGTAAGCCTTCTCGAATGGAAATTTAACCAGGATTCCTTGGACATTTCCTCTAGTTTCCCAATTTGTCACGATATAGGATCATTGTAAGGACAGAGCTCGAGCAATCTCTTTGGGCTTTGGTCGTTATTCCGTAGCGTTGAAAGGTGACTGATCAAGAATAGATACCCCCAACAGCCGAGAAAATTCCTCCATGGTAGGAACTAGCTGGTAACCCGGGAAGGTGAAGTAGTGGTGCAAAGGGTCAAAGAACTGAAATAGTACTTTTAATAATTCTTTATCAGGTTTTGAAGTGACCAAGTTGAGCAACCGACCATGTTTTTCAGTGAAGGGAGAGCTTTCAGGGATCCTTAATGCCAAATCCTTTAGTTAGAGAGGCACTTTCACAAGGTTAATCTAGATAGTGTTCCTGCGGGCGGGTGTCATGTCCTACAAACCAAAGCAAAGATGAGCCCTAGAGAATCTTTGAAATGGTTAGTATCACATGCCATGCTTATGATGTCATGATTATGCTAAAAAAACACATGTATAGCAAGCAACAAACAAGTCACACCAAGTCCTTAGGTTTAAGGCCTGCATGAGTTTTAAGGTCATACCCTCTTGAAGTTGGATTGGTTCATCCTGTCCTATAAATAGTAACCGGGTTCTAAGGGATCTCAATATCACCGATCTTTCCCCCAAGCTTCATTCAATAGGCGATTGACTCATAACCAAACAAAACTCAATAGTCAAATTTCAATGAGTGTAGCATCGAGTATCTGTCGACCTTGGGAATACACCAAAGTCGGCCATCTCGCTACGTCCTACTGGCCAAGTTGTGAAATTTAAAGGTTATAAGGTCAGTTGATGTTTTATGACACCATGCGGTGGCCCCGTACTCTCCTTGATTGATTCAAGGGTTACCGGTACCAACCAAATTGTCACATCAACGTAGCTACTGCTTCAACCGTGTCGGTATACCCCACACAGTTCCCTCACAGTTTATTGCTACTTACCTAAAAGGTTTCCTCAAATCTGGGTGTAGGATTTTTAACAGTAACCCAAACAGGGACCCGAAATGTAAAGTATACAATTCAAACAATGAAAGCAAGTAGATGTGATATAACCCTAAGGTAACCCCACTTTTTAGAATAATATCCCCAGCAAAGTCGCCAGTTCTATGATACGGTGGGAGAACTGACTTTTTATTAAGGGACGGGCACAAGACGTTTTTGTATAGTCATAGAAGGCATCCCATGGAACGTTTTAGCAATGTCGTGTTAGGGACTAGATCGTTTACCGAAGGCAACATCGATGGTCATCGAGGGACTGTGATCTTTTATTGAGGGTCTTTTGCTAAAACGCCCATGTTCGAGGGACATGACTATTTTTCTGATAGGCAACAAGGTGGGATTACCCTAAGGGTACTAGTGTGAAAGTGTATTTTATTGCATGCATTTTAGTCTTTATTAGGGTGATCTATTTGTTGATTTCATATCTTGCCATACACATCCTAATTACTAGCATTTTATATTTGGAAAAGCGTTAAATTGCGGAAATATAAAAGTCCTACGCTATTACAATATTTTAGGGATGGGGGTACATATTTACAAATGGGGGGTTTCAAGAATTTAAATCCTATTTAACTATTAAAACCATATTGAAATGTACAATGCAAGACAAAAAAAGGACTTGTTTAGAAAATGGTTTTTTTTTTGTCTTAATAAATTAAAAGGAAAATAATTATTTAATAGAAGAAAATATTTTTGATGTCTTGTTATAAAAAAATGGGATTAATATTGAAAATGATAAAAAGGGAAATAAATAAAAGATAGAAACAACGTGCTGCTGCAAGAAAAACAACAAGGATCAAAAGTTCTGAAGCCAGGCGCGTGGTGACTCAGAAAGGAACGTCAGTGGAATCAGAAGTTCTAGATTGATACACTCTAAGGCCCTCCAAGAAACATCAGAGGGAAAGGAAACAGAGGTTCTGGGTGGTATTCACATAGTGAGCCAAAAGTCAGAAGTTCTGTATTGCGCTAAAATAGTGAGGCAACATCAGAAATTCAGTGTGTTGTCAGCGTGTGGAAAATCAGAAATTTTGAGTGTTAAAACAGCGAGTGGAAGCATCCGAAGTTCAGTGTGCTTGTCAGTAAGAAAGCCTAGAAGTTCTGTGTGTTTGACGTGTCGGGAGAGATCATAAGTTCTTTGCTGTGCTAAAACAGTGAGTAAGCACCAGAAGTTCTGTGTGTTAAAACAGTAAGAAAGCCTAGAAGTTTTGTGTGTTAAAATGATAAAGAGAACTCAGAAGTTCTGCGTGCTTAAACAGTGAGAAAATCCTAGAAATTTTGTGTGTTAAAATGGTGAATGAAAAACAGAAGTTCTGTGTTACATTTCAACTCTTTCATCATATTAATCAGCACATCAACAATTTATTCAGTCCTTAACAGCAAATCAGGAGGATAAAAGCACATCAGTTTATAGAAGTTTTAATCCTAGTTCTGAGCCTAGCCTTAATCAAGAAGTTCTGATCCACAAATTTTTTCTTATACAATGATATGTAAAATCTAAAAACTATGATATTTACATATTTAATGATGTTTTGAATGAGAAGATGCAAAGTCAGAAAGACTTACCTTGAATCTGGAGCGTGTGCTTGGAACTCGAACTACTGCCTTCAAATGTTATAGAGTCAACAAGAGCAACAGGAGAGAACATGCAAAGTTCTTTGATTCAAATGGAAGAACAAAAGGTTTGGTTTTCTGTTTGGGAATTCTGGATTTTTATGAAGGTTTCACCGTTTTCTTTTCTCTCTTTTGACAATTTTCTCTCTCAAAAAACCAGCCCCTTGAACGTGTAATGAAGAAAATTATTTATAGATGGGTTTGCTGTAGTTTTTTTTGGGGGGGGGGGGAACAAATGGGATCCAAAACTTTTTGGTATACTATTTCATTGCTTTTTAATCACAGTTTTCGTATGCTAATTTGATGCAAATATGGGGTTTGAGAAAGTGCAGGCGTGGACTGGATCAGTAGCTGATTGCAGATCTGTGCTATAGCAGGGCAACAGGTTGCTTAAACGAAGTTTTAGGATTTGGTGATGTTCTGATCGCAGAAGATCAGAAACATAACCTCCATATGCTGAAGAGTCATGTTCTGATTGAAGAACTATGATATGAACCATGTTTGCAACTTCTGACTGCACTTGCGTGGAGGCTGGCTGAGAAGTTCTGAAGTATCGTATTCTCTTAACACTTAGAAAATTTTCTAAATGTTTAGAAATTTTATTTTTTCCAAGTAATTTCTGACTTCTGATTTTTTGAAGAACCAATTTCATGTCTTCATGAAATATAATTGCTGAAACTTGATTTGATCTAAAAGTCAAAGTTTGACTTTTCAGTGTGCTTTTGACCATTTTGCCCTTGTGGATGATTTTCTTGAAAAGTTGTAATTCAATACTTGGAACTCGATAGAAGCAAATCTGAGAGTCCAGGATGATCCTTTGGGAAATGCGAGGGTAAAATTTGGGGTACAATAGCACCCCTAGGTTATACCTCACTTGTTGCCTTCGGAGATGGTCATGTCCCTCGAACATAGGGACATCTTAGCAAAGACCCTCAATTTAAAAGTCATCATAAAGATCTTGGTCCCTTAATGTCCCTCGAGTTGCCTACGAGAAATGATCTTGTCCCTCGATGTTGCCTTCGAATACATGATGACATTCCCTTCGAAATGCTAAGGTATCCTTACATGTTGCCTTCAATGACCATAAACGTCCCTTTCGATAGTCTCTCAACATCCAACTATAGGGCTACCTACTCACTAATAGTAGGATAGCACTATCTAAAGGGTACGAGGAAAAGAACATCCTTTTTCGAGTAGGTAGACAGTTCTTAAGTACTTTCTAAAAAATTATTACCTTTTTACACTTGCACACTTTAAAAACGCCTTTTCAAAAAAACGCTTTGTCACACTCTTGAGGACTGATACAAGAGTTACCACAAAGCAAATAAAACCTTTCAAAACACACAAACACGAAAACATTTTTCAAAAATGAGCAAGTACCTAAGAGCCTCTGGAAAACCACAGATGGAAAGGGTGCAAACACCTTCCCTTTCCATAACCCACCCCTTACTCAGAAAATCTAGAAAAGGTCTTTTTCTGTTCTTTTCACCCTTTCCTTAGTTGGATAAAAGAAAAGTCGGTGGTGACTCTTGCTTACCGCGACATTTGTGGACAAAAAACACAAACTAATATTTAACAGTCAGTTCTGCCATCGTATCACATCTACAATTGTTTTTAATCCTGCCATACAAACCCTATTAGCATACATCTAACAATTATATACAAGGCATAAAATATAAGTGCGGAAAAGTAAAATCCTACGCTATTACAAGGCTTCCGAAATGGGGGTACAAATAGTAAAACTGAGGGAAATAGAAATAAAGCCCTAATTAAACTATTACAAACCGTAAACAAATACATAATTGGGAATAAACGCGAAAGTAATGAAATACGTGAAAGTAAAATTAAAAGGAAAAGGAAATCGTCTTGTGATTGTTGGTAGAAAAGTTTGATGGTTAAACTAATGACCTAATTGATTTTAATTAGTTAAAAAAAGAAATCGATCGATTAAGTTAATCAAACCCTAAATTGATTTTAGTTAATTAAAACCTAAAAACTAATTAATTTATTAATAAAAAAGAATTGATTAAATGAAACCTAAAATTACTTAGGGTTAATTAAATAAAAACTAAAAATTAATTAGGGTTTGTGAAAATGTTAGGGTTTTGAAAAAAAGGTTTTTTTGTAAAAAAAATAGGGAAATGAAAGAGTAAGAAGAATAGAATTTGTAAAAAAAGAAGAACCAAATGGTAGGGGTGGGTGTTGAACCCACGCCCTTGGAACCCTCAACCAACACCTTCACCACTGGGCCAAGTGCCTGTTGGTGATAACAAACAACTTCAGTGTGTTTTGTTTGTCATCCTACAAAAATATGAAAATATGAAGAAAATAATGGCAAAAGGCTGGATAGAACCCATGCCCTTTGATACCAATGCCTTAACGCGCGCACTTTAAACACTGGGGCAGTGATACATCCATTAATTTAACTGAAACAAAAAATGTATAATATAACAACGTGGCCTGAACCAGAGAGGCGCCAGAGCCCTAGCCCCTTTCGTCTTCTCCAGTAACCTGTTTTTTGTCAAACCTGCAAAATATAATAGGTTAGCAAGCCAAAAACACCTTATCCCTCTAAATCGAGGGCTGCGAGTTTGATGTGATGATTATTTTGGGCTAAAACAGCCTGTTTAAAGAGCTATGGAATAAAAAAGGTAGATCGGTGTAGCTATAGTGCATCTCAATTCTGGTTGCATGGGACCTCTACGATGACCCAAACATGTACTAATGACCCTCAGGAACATGTTAGTAATGTTAAATTTAATCAAAACAATATGAAAAAAAATTATGAATCCATGAAACAACGATAAGGTGGTTCTGCATGAAAGGGTGTTTGGAGCCCTTTAGATCGTTGCAATTGATCTCATCTTACCCTCTAATCTTCCTGGGAATGAATAGGATCATTAATTTGTGATGAAAGGCACCGTAAATATGATTTGAAGTTTTTAGGGTTCTTTGAAATTTTGTGAGAATTTTCACAAGTTTTGAGGTAAGGTATTTTCGTGTTTTATTTGTGTGAGAATTCATGAGAATATATAAGACAAATTAGGTCAAAGATGTGGGCTTTGTCTTTGTAAGAAAGACCTATATTTTATCTTATTTATTTTTGAAATATTAATGAATAAATCAAAATAGTTAAAATAAAATAGGTCAGGGGTGCATGAACAAGTTTTGAAGTGTATAAGGAGTATAGAGCATGTTTGGACTCTGAAACAATGGCCCACTTTCCCAAAATGTCAAGTTTGCCCAATTTGAACTTCATGCATATGCTTAAAAATTTCCAAATTGCACTGGTCATAACTCTCTCAATTTTCATCTTTTGAAGGTGATCTTTGACTTTTAGGAAAGATCAAGGTGTCCTCTACAATCACTCTTTTGATCATTTTTGTACTTGGAGAATTCATCTTGATGTAAGTTGCCTTGATAAAAAGTGTATTTTTATTGACTTTTGAAATGACTTATAATGTATTGGCGCATATCTCTCAAATGAAGCATTTATTGGACTTGATCTTAGATATACAAAGTGGTATATAATTGAATTTCCTTCAAAATGAGCCTTGGTGGGGGAAGAACTGATGAAGCATGTGAAAGTTATGCTTGGTCAAAGTTCAGTTGACTTCTCCTAAGGAAACCCTAATTTGGCAACTTTTGACTTTTGATGATTTGGGGGTTTTTCTTGAGGAATAATGATCAACCCTTGATCAAATGATGAATATGAGTTCAAATTTTATATGTTGACCCAAAATGTTAAAGTTTGACTGTATGTTGACCAGAATTGACTTTTTGTTCGATATAGTTAATTTTTAGTCATCTGAGCAATTGACTAAGAAAACTTGTGATGCAAGGCATGAAACTTGGTATGAGAATTCTTGGGAACCTATAAGAAACCATGGAACCCACTTGAGGCATTAGAAACCCAAAATTTCTTGAGAAAGATGAAACCCTAGTTGTAAGTCCCTTGCTTAGGAGAAGAATTTGTCTGATCAATTCTTGAGAAACCTTGAGCATTTGAGAACCCTAGGAGAATGTCTCGAATAAAATGAGAGGGAAAATTTTGGGGTACAACAGCTTCCCCTATTCAATCTTCTTGAACCTGAAGAGTTAGATTGGCCTGTCCGCCATTCATGACTTGAAGGTAGAAGATGATTGAACACTTAAGTGCCCAGAAATTTGCACTCACATGTGCAGGAGGTGACATTGTTGGTTGATTGTATTTCTTGAATGGGATTAAAGATTCCATTCAGAGAGATGATGGAATATCATCATATATGGGCTTATAGATTCCATCCAAAGTATCCGTTGGTAAAACTATCAGAATGAGTCTACGATCGACTGTATCTGAAGAATGCTTTCCAAAATGAACCTCTGGGGAAGGTGCTTGAGTAGTTGCTTATCAGATTTAGTCTCTAAGGGAAATGTTTTTCATATAGATAATCACCCCGTCTTGTTTTAGGAATTGATCTATAATATGTTTTTGTTGGTAAACTCGTCATGTTTCGGGAATTTATACCACATGGTGATAAAGATAGTCGCCCCATCCTGTTTCGGAAATTGATCTCCACCTGGTCATAAAGATAAAAAGATAGTTTCCCCATCCTATTTTGGGAATTAATCTTTGCTCAGTTATATAGATAGTTTTCCTGTCCTGTTTCGGGAGTTAATCTTCAACCTGTTAATATAGAAAGTCGCCCCGTCTTGTTTCGGGAATTGATCTATAATTTGTTTTCACAGATAGTCACCATGTCTTGTTTCATGAAGTAATCTGTGCCTGGTCATATAGATAGTTTCCCCGTCTTGTTTCGGGAATTAATCTGCGACCTGTTTTGAAAATTGTTGATGATATTCGTCTGTTTGTAGGTTTTTACTTGGAAAGATAAAAAGTTAGTTGTATGCTATGTCATGTTATATGTGATGCATTGCGTGATGACATTCTCAAAGTAAATGAGAGTGTCATATGCGTTTCGTATGCCTATGTTATGATATTTGTAAATGATGTATGGGGGTGAGATGTTGTTGAAGCGTATTGGTAACTTTGTATAACATCTCCAATTTGGAAAATAAATCCCTGACTATTGATGGGGATCAAGAATATGTGTAATCTTCAATTTTTTTAGAACGTATCTACTGGGGATTCCTCCTTTCTATTTTGAGGATACTCTGCTGGGAATTTATGACTTCTGCTTGGGAAGTAAAGTTCAAGAATATTGGTTATTCACCACTCTATTGGGGAATTTAACTCTTATATACCCTGACTGAGGATAAAAGAGATCATAACCTTCCGAGTTGCTGTCTGGTCAAGTTTCTGATATGGATGCTGACTCATCTGGGGAAGATAAGTTTAAATGATGTCTAGTCCAGTTTC
This sequence comes from Vicia faba, assembly GCA_948472305.1. NCBI lineage: Eukaryota > Viridiplantae > Streptophyta > Magnoliopsida > Fabales > Fabaceae > Vicia > Vicia faba. The sequence continues at coordinate 1,156,879,453 of OX451738.1, read as the reverse complement.
AGATTCAGTAGAAAATCTATGGGGATAGAAGCCTGGACCGCTCTTTGCTGGAGAGAGGAATTTTATCGGTATTTGTAGTAGTCATATGAATAGACTTTACTGGGGAGACTGTATTCTATTGGGGAAATAAACCATGTTGGGGAAATTAATCCTGCTGGGGAAATAAACTTTGCTGGAGAAATAAACCATGCTGGAGAAATACTCTGCTGAGGAAATGAGCCCTACTGGGGAAGATAAATCTGCAGGGGATTTTATAGCTTTGGAGAAATAAACTCAGTTGGGGAAGAGAATTTCTGTGAACTGTGCTGAGGACATAATCTATGATGAGGATTGGGATTCTGTAGGTTGGCGATATTACCGGGGAAAAGATCATACTTCTTTATCTGCTAGGGGGATCTGCTGGAGAGTATGATCAGGTTAATTGCTGGAAAATGCCCCATTTTCTGTCTTGGAAGAATTTTAGTCTTGCGGGGGAATGTACCTCTGTTGAACATGAGCTTGTAAAGATGACTCTGCAAGGACCATCCCATGGAGATTGCTCTGTGTGGATTTGTGGAAGACTTAATGGTTATCCCAACTCCTAGAGTCTCGAGTAAATACTTATTCCTGTTTTTATGCACTTATTTGTTAACAGTAATCATATTCATATGCATATGTTCATTTAACTTAGTCATTGGACGTTTTTGTGAACAAAACAGAAAAAGGTAAAACTGAAATTTGAATTTTGAAATTATATTTATATTGATAGTTTGCCTATAAACAGACGATTGTTGTACAAAGAGATATAAACCCTAGTAAGAGGAAATTGTCATAAAAATGAAGAAGAGTATATAGTAACAACAAAACATATAGATATGTGGAAATAATCCCATCGAGTTTCAACTCTGCTATTGCCCATATGTCTTCGAGCATCTCATCCCTTGTTGTCAGAAGAAGTTGACTGAATTAATCTGCACCATTCGAAATTGACGTTGGTAACAAAGCTAGTTGTAAGTGATCCCATGGGACATAGTCGTACGCTTTAATCGCTAATATTTTCTTGGACCGCCCTTTCGGGTTTTTAGTCCACCGGGATACCCTTTTTTTCCCAAGCCGTCTTTTTAGGTTTTTGACTTGCCAGGTGTGCAATCTTTATATATATAATATATATATATATATATATATATATATATATATATATATATATATATATATATATATATATATATATATATATATATATATATATATATATATATATATATATATATATATATATATATATCCCTAATTTTTTCCTGAACCCTTTTGGTTCACTGGGATGCCCTTATTTTTGCCTAGAACAATCAACCTAGTGGGTCACTTTTATGCATAGTATCTTTTGACTATGTCCGCGTTTATAGGGTGCAGAAAATCTTCACCGTCCATGGTGGTCAATATCATAGCATTGCCCGAAAATATCTTCTTAATTACAAATAGCCCTTCGTAGGTGGGATTCCATTTTCCCCTGGGATCACCTTGCGGCAGGATGATATGCTTTATTACCAACTCACCCGCTTAATACACCGATGCTTGAATTTCTTATTAAATGATTTGATCATACGCTTCTGATACATCTGGCTGTGGCAGACAACCACCAATCTTTTCTCGTCAATTAAATTCAACTCGTCCAGCCTAGTCCGAATCCATTCATCTTCGTCCCAATTTTCATCTTTCATGATCCTTAGAGAAGGAATTTGGACTTCAACAGGTAGGACAACTTCCATACCGTAGACAAGAGAGAATAGGGTTGCCCCAATTGATGTTCATTCTGAAGTGTGATAGCCATGAACAACAAATGGCAACATCTCATGCCAATCTTTATATGTCATTGTCATATTCTGTATAATTTTCTTTATGTTCTTATTGGCGGATTCCATCGCGCCATTCATCTTTGGTCGATACGGAGAAGAGTTGTGGTGCTTGATTTTGAACTGCATGCAAAGTTCTGTGATCATAGTATTATTAAGATTAGTACCATTTCCATGATAATTCTCTCGGGGATGCCATATCGACAGAGAAGGTTATGCTTAATAAACCGGGCATTAACATTCTTAGTAACAGAGGCGAACGAGGCTGCTTCAACCCATTTCGTGAAGTAATCTGTAATACGGTGGGAGAACTGACTTGGTTATTTTGCGTTTGATCGCAATTGTTGCGGATAGAAAGAGTCACCATCGACTTTTCTTTTATCCAATAAAGGAAAGGGTGAAAAGAACAAGTAAGACCTTTGTTAATTTTTCTTGAGTTCGGCGGATTGGTTATGAAAAGGGAAGGTGTTAACACCCTTTTCATCCGTAGTTATCCATGGGCTCTTAGTTTCTTACTAGATCACTTTTGAAATTTCTTTGTTTAAAATGTGTTTGTGGTGGTTTTTGAAAGTATTTTTGAAAAGTGTCTTCGTTTAGGAAAACTTTGTAATAATTCTCGTCTCTATAAGAATGAATACAAAGTGTTGGACTTTTGAAAATATTTCATGTTTTGAAAGTGTTTAGTGTGTTTAAAAAGATGTTTGTTTTTGAAGATGGATTGTGATCAAGAAACTAAGAACATTCTACCCACTCAAAAGTCTTTTCTTCATTTATCTCTTTCCTTTGACATTGCTTTCTTACCATTGATTGGTAAAAAGCCTTATCTTTGGATGTAAAGGGACGGGCATGGGTCATCGTATAGTCATACATAGCAGTGTGGTGAGATACCTTAGCATTTATCTTGAGGGACTAAGATCATTTGTAAGGCAACATTCGTAGCGTCATCGATGGACTTTGATCTTGTATTTTGTTTGTTTTTGCCAAGATGTCTCACATGCATAACATGACCATTTTAAGGCAACAAAGTGGAGTAAACCCTAGAGGTGCAAAGTGTGGAAAGTGTCTGAGGATTGATTGTAGTCTTTCCATACACACCGTAATTACTAACAATTATATGAAAAATGATAAATTGCGGAAATGTAAATTCTATGTTATTACATCATTTTTAGGGAATGGGGGATACAAATGTACAAATGGAGGATTGCGAGAAATTAAACCTAATTATCTATTACAACCATATTGCTCTTGAATAATGTATAATAATTGAAATGTATATAATGTACAAGACATGAATGAAAAGAAAATGAATTTGTTTTGGTTTTGTTAAAGAAACTTTTTTAACCTAATTTTACAAAAGAAGATAAATAGTTAGAAGTAAGAAAATTAAACTAAGTTAATTTTAATTAAATAAAGAAAATGAACTAAATATAAGTTTAATATTAAGTTAAAGAAAAGAGTGATTAAGGATAGATACACACGTTAGAGGGCCTGAAAAGTGGGATTATGTAACATTGCTTGGAATTGGATCAGATGTTCATCATGAAAATGACTCATAATTTAAGAATGAATGTCCAACTTGGCCATTAGGAAGTAGTGAGATAACCGACTTTGGTGCAGTCTAAAGTTGGTTGATACTCGATACTACGCTTATTGAGATCAGACTTTCGGGATATTTTGGTCGCCAATAAAGAGGCTTGTGCTGAAACAATGTCCGATGAAGCAAGATTAGTGATATTGAGATTCCTTAGAACCTGGTTACTTTCTAGGACAGGTTGAGCCAACTAAACTTCAAGAGGGTATTTACCAATGAAACCTCATGCAAGCCTAAACCTAAGGACTTGTTTTCTTGGATTATGTATGTTTACTTGTACATAACATCATGACATCATACCATTTCCCCTAACCATTTCAAGGATCTCAAAGGGCCTGTGATGCAGGGTCATGATGAACCAGACGTCTATCAAGGGGAAAGAGGACTTATTATCATCTAACCAAATGCTGTCAAAGACCAAAGCATGATAACTTGAGTCAAGGGCTATGACCCACTCGACATGGTGAGCTCGATTCTCGTAGAAGGACATTTCAATGATACGAAGTTCTTCAATCAAAGCGGTAATCAAAGTTCAACTTCTGACATTTTATTGTGTATACCCCACAAGATCCTTGAAAACATCGCATCCACATATCATGCATGTCATCATAATAGGTTTTCCCCATACAGGTTTCTCATCTACTTACTATTTATTTCAGTAGAGATGGCTCTAGAACAAATTATCGTAGATCTTCAGACCCAAAATGCTCAACTTCAAGAATTGTTCCTGAACCTATCCAAGGAGCAAGAAAAAGTGAAAGCACTCCTCATTGAGAGCATGACCAAGAGGAACTCTGAAGATAACATGGACGACCAGTTAGAACGATTACAAACTGAAATGACAACAATGAAAGTCCAGATGATGGGACAAAATGTGGGTCAGATGGCTCTTATCCAAAACTTAGCTCAGGGACAAGAAGAGCTGAGATCCCTCGTTAACAAGCTTCATCAAGACGGATGCAACCATATGGAACAAACAGCTAGAATTGGGGATCGAGTCATTAATCATCCTCCGATGAAACAAGAAGTTGGTTTGGTCAATAGAACACCCTTCAAAATGGATACTATACCAAGAGTCCAACAAGAACCTCGCCAACCATGACAAAGTGGTCAGCGTAAGCAAGTAAGAAAATTTACCGAGATCAACATGCCCTTTGTTTAAGCATTGCATCATAAGATGGAAGCCAAGCTGGTTACATTGAGGGAGCCTCCTAAAAAACCCATTATTTCTTCTCCCCGTTACAATCATAAAGAAAGGTGTGAATACCACTCTAACAGTCCTGGACACGACACTAACCACTGTTGGGGGTTGAAAAACAAAATTCAAGACCTGATCAATGAAGGGGCATTGGAATTCACACAAGATAATCAACTTGAGTTTTTCTATCATCCCTCAAAGGCACACCATATGAAGTGACCAATTTAGGTGGAGAAATTTTTATTCATTCGAATTTTCAGTTGTAGTTTCTTTGTTTGCTTAAACACTTATCTTTATGTCAGACTTTGTTTGCTATCATTAATGCATTGCATATGTTTGTCCTAAATTAATCTATTTGTTTTCACTATACTAAAATCATGCTTATACCTTATTTTATATGATATTCAACTCTCAGTTACAAGTTGTAAGCCTTTAAAGGAAGGATGACGAAAATAATACCATAATCTCATACGGTATGCTTTTGAACAGACTTTGCTGATGATGTATAGACATTGTTTCAAACCCAAAATAATGGAGTTATAAGGAAGATAATCCCTAGTCAACCCCTTTGAGCCAAAGAAGTATGAGTTTTCTTTTCCGTAAAAACTAAAACCTTTAATCATAACCTGGGGCAGGTTAGTTTTCTCAGTTGATTCAAAGGCGCATTCCGTCACAAGCTGTCATTTCACAACAAAAATATCCTTCTGAATCAAAAGATGATGTTGGTCCCCCATGAAATAGGAAGTCTTTACATCTCAGAAAGAAAAGCCCATTAGGTCAAAACCTCTGAAGGAGAGTTAAGAAAAAAACTGGGACATCCCGCTGACTGTAGTCTTAAAACAAAAAAAATAGTCAAGAAAAAAGTAGGGACAATAAATCAAAAAAATGAGGTCGTTATAATCCTCAACAACAGAAAAATGTTGCAAAAACGACTGCCTTCTCAAATAAACTTCCAGTTTCTAAACCATCACCTAAAAACTATTCCAAGACTCAATTGGAATCCAAGCGCACAATTAATTGAGTATAGGGCTGAAGAACATCATGGAGAATGTGTTGGGTACAAATAAACTTTGATCCTTATCATTTGTTTCTTAAACCGTGAACCAGGTCATGTTATAACCCTTTAAAAGTCCTAATAGAAGCATAGGTTGGTTCGAAAGCATGTTGTTACAAAAGGTATCCTGACTCCTGTAAGGTTTACTGTAGATACCGAGTTGAATTCATATTCTTACAAGTTTTTGCTCTTTAAAAGTGCATTTTTCAAAAATATTTCTCAAGACAGACATAAGCATTGCATTGTTTGAATACCATTGTTTTCATATGGCTAATTGTTTGACAACAGAGAAATTCGCACGAAGGATATCCAGTGAATGAAAACTCTCTCAATAAATAGAGTCACTTCAAATGGAAAGATGCTTCCAATGAAAAATCTCTCATAATCAAGGGGCACGACATGACCATTGTCTAACACATCTAGGGAAGTCAAGTTGAGATTCAAAGAATCTCTCAATGAAATGTTGAATAAACAGGAGCAAATATCCATCCAAATCACTCAAGGGGAAATGTTACGTTGATCATGGACTTGAACAAAATCCACTATGAAGACTATGGGTACAAACAAATTGCTTGTCTATGCCAGTAGTATCAGATGGTGTCGGTATCATGTCTTCATATTCTTTCATGATAGTTCTTAGACAATTCTTAGACTTGACCAAAGATCTTGGGTACCACCAAATTATTTATCTGTGCCAGTAATATCAGATGGTGTCAGTATCATGTATTTGGTTTCTTCCACGACAGTTCTTAGAAAAGATACCTAGGAAGTTCAAGACTACCAGAAATGTGATCAGAATCTCAAACGTCGAAGTGCACCAAATTAACTCTAGGGGAAAATAGGCTCCCACATGTGAAATGTCGTGCGGATAATTTCTGTAATTTCTACAACACTTACTACCATAAGACAATGACAATTCTCCACACTTTATGAACGCGGACATAGTCAGAAAATACTACGCATGAAAAGAGACTCGCTAGGTTAACATACCTAGGAAAATAAGGACATCCCGGCGAACCAAAAGGTTTGGGAAAAAATTAGGGATATATCTAAAATATTGTACACCCGACAAGTCAAAAACCTGAAAAGGTGGCTTGGGCAAGGAAGGGTATCCCGTTGGACTGAAAATCTGAAAAGACAGTCCAAGCAAAAGTTAGGGATTAAAAACGTACGACTATGTCCTGTTATCTCATCAGTTTACCTATCAGTACAAGATTTGTCACTCTGAGAGAGTTCAAACTATCTACAAATCCTCACAGGGATAATTTCGTGGATGTCCCCACAGAGTTAATTCAATCAAATTATCCCCACAGTGTTGGATCCATAAAATACCCAGCCAAAGTTTCAATCTCCGGAAGATCCTCTCCCCAGCTGAATTGGTCTTAAAAAGAAGCCTTTTGGGATTTCTTCCTAAAAGAGACACCTCCCTAATAGTTCGTCAAATATTCTCTTCAATAGGGTTTATTTCCCCAACAAATGGCAAAATTCCCCAGCTTAAGTTTGCCTCACAGACTATTAAAAATTAAGGGACCACGACCCCTAATCCCCAGTGAAGTCGCCAACAATTACTACGAAGCTTGGACCCGACCAGATAATAGTTTAACTTCTCCAAATATTGCTGAAACTTGGACCTGACCAGATAACAGTTGAGTTGCTGAAACCTGGATCCGACCAGATAATAGTTGATCTCAATCTTAGAGTTACTGAAGCCTGGACCCGACCAAATAGAAGTTTAATTTCCTCAAATCATTGCTGAAACCTAGACCCGACCAGATAACAATTTGAGTTGATGAAACCTGGACCCGACCAGATAACAATTTGAGTTGATGAAACCTGGACCCGACCAGATAATAGTTGATCTCAATTTCAAGTTACTAAAGCCTGGACCCGACCAAATGATAGTTTAACTTCTCCAAATATTGCTGAAACTTGGTGTTTTACTCCAATTTTCCCCCCTAAGATCCCTTCATCATACCATATTGATTCAATCACAACAAGATCACATTAGGGCTTTTGGTTCTCCTCCCTATCTTTAGCTTTGCTCTTTGAGGAATAACCAAGCACCTTGACTTGTTTTTATTTTGTGATCATGCATCTTTTGTTTTGACTTTCCTTTTAATTAATAAAATGTAATGTTGGTTTGCCTTACTTGTTAATAATGTAGGTAAAGACAATGTGGCTTAGCAAGTTGATCCATAGGTTCATGAGTTTATTTCCATGCCCTAGTCAATAAAGCTTGAGAAATTCAAACCTCACTATTAAAGTTGTTTTGGAAGAAATGGCATGGCAAGGTTTATTTTGGTTCACCACATTTCAAAGTTATCAAGATTGATTCAAAAGTACAAGGGGTTGATTGAAGAAGTTGTCATGGTTGGACAAGGCCTTGTTCCCATTGGTCACAAGTGCATATTTCTCTCAATTCTCAAGATATGGAAGTGGTTTTGGTTGCTATGAGTTATCATTATTATCCTCAACAACTTCTATCAACAAAGAAAAAGTTTTGGTACAAGAAGGTTGTTTAAAATTGTCGAAGTTCCTCTAGGCATTTTCTTGATCTAGGAGCTAGGGCTTTGAACTTCAAAGAAGTATATTTTGCTCATCTTTAGGTATTTTTGAGTGATTCCAAAAACATAATTCTCTTCAAATGGTTATTAACAAATCACTTCAAAATTTTCAAGGAGTTTTCATGTGGAAGAAACTTGATGATGAAGAAAGATTACAAGTCCTTCAGATGAACCCCCAACTTCCCATGTGTGACTTCAAATTATCATAACTTGGTAAGTTTTTATCACCTTGATCCCACTCTTTTTCTATAATGATCTTGAGGATGTGAAATTTATTCCTTCCTTTATTTTCAAAGTGAGAAAATGGATGGAGGATTCCATAAGGATACAAAAGTTTATAGGTCATTTCATGATTATTTTCCAACTTCAACAATTCATAACTCTCTCAATTTTTTGAGATTTTGAATGGTTCAAGTTTAAAAATGTCATTCAAGAGGTCTATTTCATGTCAACTTTTTTGGTCAAGAGAAAATTTCAAGTGGAAGGCCATGTTTGGATACAAAATATTACAAGTCATTTTTGAAGAAAAAAGAATTTTTCTAAGTATGAAAAGTCAACCCTTTTCTTCCAACTTTGACTCAACACAACTTGCTCAAACATCCAATTTATCTCACTACTTGCACATTGTAAAGCTTGTGACTTTATCTTTCAAATGATTCAAAAATCACATCATATGGTGCCCTACATTATTGGCACCATGGTTATGAAAGTAGCATCATAAAATGGAAATTCCAAGTTCAGTCAGATTTGAAAATTAGTTTAAATCCAATTACAAGCCTGTTTAAGGATCAATTTCACGTCTAATCATGTTTAGAAACTTTCCATAATAAGAAACGACCCTTAAAACATTCATTTTGCTGTGTTTTGAGTCATATGAAGTCACACTTTTCACACATAGCAGATCCACATGATTTCACTGATTTTGCTTCCAATTCACACACTTGAGCCTTGCATCATGATCAATTATAAATAAGGATCATACCTCATTCGTTTTGGCAAGCTTTTGATAGCCAATTGAACCCTGTTCAGATCCCACATGAACTCTGAATTTGAAATTGTGATTTCTTACATTCTCACCTTCAAACGCCAAAAGCTCCATTCAGTTAGCTTCATTGAACTTCTCTAAAGCTAACCATATGGTTACTTTCAATAATTGTGACCTATATTGATCTGTAGAAGTCCAGTTTCATAGCAACTTCTCACTATTTTTCTTAGGTAGATTTCTTGGCCAAATTGATTCAAATAAAAGACTAATTCACTCCTTATATTCTTCTGATCCTCGTGCTCTTTATAATTTGCAATTTCATTGAGAATTGAGTGAGATATCCCGGATTTTCATGCTCGCTATTTTTTCTGGTTTTCTTTAAACACTGCCTTGCACAATTTATATAAATTTGGCGCGATGGTACCATTAGAATCGTCTTGAAGAGACGAATCTAATGGTACCTATTTGGTTTGCTAATTTTACAGTTTAAAGGATTCAATTTGGGGATGGCTGGAGGTTGAAGACGATGACATGTCCGTCTTCAACCAATGACATGAAGCCACATTATTTTTTTGAAACTGATATAATATGCTTGCCTTACCATGTGCGTGCCTCAAAAGCTCTTGGATCTGATTACTTTTGTGAGTCAGACTCCATCCAATGCGCCACATTTTAAGTTGTTTTATTTTAAAAAATGTTGGATCTGGTGCGATATTTATTAATGACCATGATATGCACAGCGCGCCAGATCCCTTGGATTTTATTACTAACGCGTTTTGAATCTCATCCATTGGTCCACACATTTTTTGACTTTATTTTATTTTCTGATTTTTATATTTAAATTGTTTTAAACTTCAAAAAATCATAGAAAATTCATTTTTAGTCCAAAAAATCAGAAAATATTATGAAAAATATTTTTGTTTTTTATCTTTCTAATTTTTATTTTCTTACAATTTTATTTTGTGGTTTGATATTTTTTATAAATTTTCACTCTATTCGAATTGTTTTAAATGTTTAAAAATACTTCTATGCATTTTTAAATTCTGAAAAAAAAATGAAAAGATCCAATGATATTGTGACAAATATTGGTGACCTCATTTATTTTTTATTTCTGACTTTGTTATTTTTTTAATCATTTTTTGGTTTATTTTACTCATTTATTTTAATTTTAAAAATAGTTTCTGACTTTAAAAAATTACCAAAATTTTTATAAAAATATATGAGTTGATATCGGATTTTTCTATGGTCTTACTTAATTCTTCTTGATTAATTTGAACATAGTTGATATTTTTCTCTTTTATTTCTATTTTAAAACATTTTAAAACCCTTTTTAATGCATATATTAAATGTAATATTATTTTGTGATTATTTTCTGGCTGATCTTGGTTTGAATTTTTGATCATGAACTTTGTTAACATCATTGGATCCATGGTGTTGAGTCTAACTCCATAAAAATGGATGAATGATTTTAATAATAATTTGATTAAATTTTTAATTCAAATGTGGTTTATATATATATTCTTTCCCACCCCTCTTCATCTTATCCCTTTCTTATTGCACTTATTGTTATTGGAGCATGATATCTATATCATGTCTCAAAATAAATAGTGCATGGATTGCTATTGACCGACCTTAAAATAGGCGCGACTTCTATATAAGTCCACTTACGATTGCTTAACATAACGCTTAATTTTGTCCCGATTCGAATAAATGATCATTGGTGGCCCAAACCTATGTTTGCAAGCCCAAGTATGTTAATTTGATCTCTTTGATCCAATAACCTTGAGATTCATTGTGTGGAGGCTTTGGTTCTACCAATCCTCTAATGGATCTACATCCCTTTTTACCAATGCGGATCACTTAAACATCGTTGATCATTAAATGTTACTCTTAAGAATTCCAAAATGGATGATATACTTGACAAAAAGCAAATGCAACTTATTGTGTGGAGGATTTGGTTCTACCAATCCTCTAATGATTTCCAAATGCAAGTTTCAAGATGGTCATCCAACTAACCACTAATTATTGACAATTAATTTTTATTCTATGCTTTTACCTTATGCTTTAAGATCTTTTATTTTATGCACCATTTACTTTAGCATTTACATTTCATGCTATTTTTCGTATTTGCTCACTTGAGCCCCTTTATATTCTTGTCATATTTATTTTGTTCACTTGAGCTTTTCTTTTCTTTTTTAAGATACTTAATAATCAACATGAACCATAAAAGTTTAATGATACTTGGACTATTGGTTACTATCCTTGGCATTATGGAGTATTGAACTTCTTGGACTTAGGATTAGAAACCTTGGCCTATGTTGGAGACCTTGTGACCTTAATTGACATTTTTTCTAGAGTTCTTGAGGTTTACCTCAAGACATTGGGTTGTTTGTTTGTTTTGTGTGCAGCTTATTGCAATTACATACTTTGTTTGTAATTTGGAATTCACCCATATAGCTGTTACTCTGCCCAATTTTTTTTGTGAAGACTTAATACACTTGAAGTTTAGTTCTCTCAAGAGGTCTAGTATCTTTGCTTGTTTGGTTTCAATCCAAAGAATGAGAATTATATCTTGACTCATAATGTCAAGTATTGGCTTCTTGTTGGTTAGATGGTTCTTATTCCTATCTTTTACCTTATGCTTTAGGGTAGTCTCTTCTTCTCCTCCCATCTTCTTTAATTTCAAAAATCTTCTCTCTCCTTTTGAGAACTTTTATTGTTTTTTAAACTTGAACCACTTGCATAATAAACTTGGACTTAGGTCATGCATTTTCAAAACTTTTTCATAAATAAACTTCAATCAACTTAATAATATTTTGACATCTTTTTCTGTGAGAAGACTAAAAGCCAATCAATCTCATTTCAAACTATTTTGCCACTTTTGATTTTTATTTTAAAACCTTTCTCAAAAGATTGGACTCTTGTCAATCCTTGTAGTGATGCAAACAACTATGCTTCTACAATATGTAGTGAAGAGAGATATTTTCCACTTGGATGTTGAGTGAGGCATTGTTGATTTTAAAATCCAAGCCATATCCTCCACTTTGAGATGATGCAAATTATCTTTTCTCATGATTGTGGATAGTAAGTATGTTTTCCACACGGACAATGATGATGATGCCTTATCTCTTAAAATTAACCAACACACTTGTGTTTTAAAATTTTTAAAAAGAGGAACTACGTGTACCCTGATCCCCTATTGCACGAAAGGCGGTACGTATGCACTAAAGGTTCGCAACTGCGGCGGGTGAAAAAATCATAAAAAAAATATTTCTTTTCTCACCTCCACCATCTATTTTTTATACAACATTTTATAGCCAAAATATACAGATTTTTCAAAGAGGTTCCTGCAAAGTACCGTAGATGTTTAGGGTGCTAATACCTTCCCTTTGAATAACCAACCCCCTTACCTATAATCTTTCTCCCTCTTTTGGGTTATTCGCTCTTTTCCCATTCCTTTGGAAACAATAAAGCCCGGTGGTGATTTTTATTTTTGATCTGTATAAGTCTAGTCAAACCAATGGCTGTCTTAAACATTTCTACTGCTACAGAAAAAAATGGCGACTTCACTGGAGAAAGATTGACCTCTTGCTGGTCCATCCCTAAGTGGGTTAAACCTATCTTTGTTTATATCTGTATATGTGCTATTGTTGTTTATGTGTTATATGTTGTATATATATTTATCTGGATTTTCATGGTTTTCAGGGTGCTTGGTGATTTCTCATAAGTCCTATACCCGGACTTGGGAAAACATTAAGATAGGACGGGCGGTATAGTCATGATAACTTTGAGGGAGTAATCCCAAAAAAGGATGCATGATATCCCCCACTCATTGGAGGCCCCTTTGACTGTAGTGTCGTTTACAGAGTAATCGGGAAGACGTACTGCTTTCGACCTGGGAGCCTGATGAAGCTGAGGACTGTAGATTACCTAACCCATCTTGGCGTTTTAGGTTTAGTGCGGAAGCTATAACGGAGTAATTTGGATATAGTTGTCACGCGATACTATGCTCGGACGAGTTTTTCTTGAGAATAATACCAATTACCGAGTTAATTGGGAAGTTGGTAATATCCGAAGGAAGGATGTAGACTTTGGAAACCTCTAGAACCTAGTTCGGCAGTTGATAACTTTTAGACCATACCTTACGGGTAGTACCTTCGACCTCATGCTCGTGAATTTGAACCTATGAACCCTATGTTTGTGATCTTGTGTGTGATTGTTGCATCATGCATCCATTCACTCATAAGCATCTTTTGAAGAAGTTTCATTTCAAGGGACTTGAAAGTTGACCATTTGTGAATATCTCAAGTACCTTTTGACCATGGATTCTGGAAAAAGAAAGACCGGAAAATACAGTTTCAAAAATTCCAGGATAGATGAGTTGATCAGTCTAATTCCCGAGATTGAGTGTTCTGCAGATTTTTGGAAGAAGTATGGATCCATCGCTCCTCTTATGAAGCTTAGGATTAAGGAGGGTATTCCCTCGACCTTGGTCCAGTTCTATGATCCGATGTATCATTGCTTTACTTTCCCTGACTATCAGTTGATGCCTACTGTTGTACCCCAAAATTTTCCCTCCCTTTTCATCAACATTTTCTCATCACAAGACTCTTGGAACTCAAGATCAAGTTAGGGTTTGCTCTGCTCAAGACTCCTCCTTGCACTGTTGACCCAAATTAGGGTTTGAGTTTGCACAAGGATGTTTTGACCTAAAAATCTCAAAGTGACTTTCATGCTTCATGTTGGACTCACAAGTTTATCCATACCAAGTTTCAAGTCTTGATTCCAATCTTTGCCCAGTCAATTGGACAGTTGACCTAGAAATCAGCTATATTAGGGGAAAAGTCAACTGTGGCCAATTGACAGTCAAACTTCGTGATTTTTGACCCACATCAACATAATGAACTCACATGAACCATTTGGTCAAGTTTGGATCACAATTCCACAAGAAATTTGGTCAGATCACCAAAAGGGCAAAATGGTCATTTTTAGGGTTTTGACTGCACAAAGGCAATTTTTGACTGTTTGGCCTAACCAATGGCAAACCAAGATCATATATGGACTCAAGGACTCAATGGAATTGTCTTGACCCATTCAACAAGTTCAAAAGATCTCAAATGCATAGGATTGACAAATGAATTTTTCAGTCAACTGATCAAAATTTGACTGTATACTGAAAAGTCAAACTTTGACTTTTTGGTCAAAATCAAGTGCCAAGATTCATTTTTCATCAAGACATGTCAAATTATGAAACTTGTTCATCAAGAAATCCAAAATTGCAAATTAGGGTTTAAAATGAGGAAATTTCATAACTTAGAATTTTTCTAAGTTATGAAACTTCCTTATTTTTTCCTACCTTTGTCCCATTTTTTCACCAAGATGCAAATGGATTCAAACAAAACTTAAAACATGTAAGTTATAGTCCATTGCAAAATCTACAACTTTTATTCACAAAGTTTTCTCAAAGGAAGCTTGTATCTCAAGTTATGAATTTTGGAACAAGGGTACAAAACATTTTTAACTTAGAGAAATTTTGCCCTATTCTAGGCAGGATTTTTGTCCAACTTCTTGGCCATTTTTCACATTGTTCCACTTGGGGTTTAAATTTGCATTACAAATATGGTTTGTAGTACACATTCCAAGCTTTCCAAATTGTCAAAGAACTCATTAAACACCCTTGTGGTTAGAGAGAATCGAATTCACAAAGTTGGGCAAAATTCACTTTTGTTCATGGCCAAGGCATGTTCATGGCAACTTGCATTTTCAAGTCAGCTTGTACAATGCTAGCTTGCAGGCCTCTAAACCCTTCTACACTCCTTAATTGAATTCAAATCCACCGAGCTAATGCATTATTTTGTTCATTTGTACATTGCACACAAAATTAACCCTTAATTGGAAAAAGGTGAATTGCCATTTTGATAAAGTTATGCTTTATGTCAAATACCAAATCCAAGAGGCATGGGGCCATATCTCTGAAGCCAAATCAAATCTACAAGTTACAAGTCTCAAGAGCAAGATATGCAGCATACATAGAGGGTGGTACAGGCCTGCATTGTCAACTTACACTTTCTTGCTTACATTTGAAGAAACCTTACAAACTCACTGAAACTCTCATTTCCTGTAAACACAAGCCAAAGCAAACTTTGTTCTCATCTTCCATACATCCCAACTGACCTAAGACACGACTCATTCATCCTCAATACCTCCTCATTCACCAAATCACAGTTTTGCTGCAAAACAGGGCATCTGCTGCAGATTGAGGCCCACAACTCAATCCACTCGTGCACTTTGGCTTAAAACCTTTCAAACACCTTCCATATAATCCACTGAAACTATCCCAAGCCCTGAACTCAAGATGTAACACCCCTAACCACGTTTTCCATTTTTACTTTCAAGCTGTGCAGGTGGACTTCTATAGCACAATACAGTTGGTTTCAAAGCAAGCTAGGCATTTAGGAAGCATCCTTGGACCTCAGGCAAGCTATACAGAAGCTCAAACTCCATTGAAGTTGGCCACATTGCTGTACACGATTCAAGCTGAAACAGGTAAAACCATGGACTTCTATCTCTCAATCTAGGAAGAGTTAAGCTTAGGTTTGTGAATGAAACATGTCCTACTCATAGCCCTGAAGCCATACATATGATTACTTTTCATTTATGTTAAGCGTGCTGTGAGAATTTTAGCTATGAACATTGAAGAAAAATTAGGTCAGAAATTGGGGGTGATGAAATTCTCCCTGGTTTCTTAGAGTTAGGTCAAGTGTTTTATATGTTTGAAATCGTTGCTTCAAGCTCTATAATTTTCATGTTTTAAGTTTTGTCAAAAGATCAAAGAATCAGGAGTTAGCAGGTGGAACAAGAGGCGCGCGTTTTTTGTTTCAAACAGAAGCTGGAGGTTGAAGATGATGGCTTGGGCTGGGCCTGAGTCATCCTTACTTTTTGCACCCCTTTTTTAGTTTTGCACCCCCCAGGCCCATTGTGTGAAATATTTGTCATTTTTGCATTTTTCTTTTTGATTTTGATTTTATATTTTTTGCTCAAACATAAAAAACATAAAAAATATTTTTCCATATTTTTTTACATTTATTTGGCATTTATTTGCTTTATATTATACATTTTTTGTAAATAATTAATATTTTATTTTTTGTACATATTTAGCATATTAAATATGTATAATATATACTTATACATATTTATTAAATATTTAGGGCAAAAATATAAAAATAATACCTTTTATTTTTTGTTTAATATTTGACATCAAAAATACTTTTTCTACAATATACTTCCTTTTTATTATTTTTTGTATAAATTAACATACCTTGTTCATAATTAATAAATAAACAATATTTTCTTGAAAATTAGGGTTTAACCCTAAATAACAAAAATAACCAAAAAATTGACTTTTTTTTAATCTTGTTTATACTTCAAACATGAAAACCTTTTTGCATACATGAAAAATCCTTTTTGCATAATACATTGCATTTTGATATTTATTTAATTATATTTACTTAATTGTTAAATATTAATTTGTATATTCGATATGGTTGTAATAACTTAGCTTTTATTTCCTTGTCAAATATCCCCCAAATTCAAACTTGTACCCCCTCCCTATATCTTGTTGTAATAGCTTAGCATTTAAATTTTCGCATTTAAAAGCTTTCAATTATGCCATGTTTAGACTTAGGGTTTGTATGCAAAATCAATCAACAAATAGCTTTACCTAATCCAAGATAAACATGCATGAAAAACAAACACAATGCACACTTGCACCCCTAGGGTTACTCCACTTGTTGCCTTCAAAAATGGGCCATGGTTGCATGTCAAGTACTTTGGCAAAACAAAACAAAACAAAAACAATCAAAATGATCATAGTCCCTCGATGATGCTATCTTGTTGCCTAAGCAAAATGATCATAGTCCCTCAAGAAAATTGCCAAAATACTTGACACTATTGCATTCATGGTCTAAACGATGACCCGCGCCCGTCCCGTTAACATCCTAACACAAGGTTGTTCACCAAATACAATGGTGAAACAACACTGTTAAAAGGGTTAAAACATAAGAAAGATCTTTGAGAAATTTAGAGTAGATAGCTCTTGGTTACTTGATCAATCTTGCAAAACAATCCTTGCTATTTTTCAAAACACACATTACAACACAACTTCAAAACAAACTTTCAAAAACATTGAAACATATTTTCAAAAAGACAAACACCCTTGTAAAACATTCAAACAAGAATTGTTACAATGGTTGCCTAGACAAGGCATCTTTTTCAAAACATTTTCAAAACCACACACACAAAGCACCATTTCAAACAGTTGAAAAGCAAAGGCAAGTGATCTAAGCAAGTAACTAAGAGCCCATGGATAACCATGGATAGAAAGGGTGATAATACATTCCCTTTCTATAATGTACTCCCCGAACCCAAGAAAACATCTCAAAGGTTTTTTCCTGTGCTTTTTAACCTTTCCTTAGGATAAAATAAAAAGTCAGTGGCGACTCTTGCTCAACCGAAACATTTGCGAAAACAAACGCAAAACCTCAAGTCAGTTCTCCCACCGTATCACAGAACTGGCGACTCTGCTGGGGATAACTTTAAAAGTGGAGTAACCTTAGGGCCTAGATCACCCTTTTGCATGACTAATTTTTTGCTTTGATTGCTTTACATTTTGGTTCTCTTGTTTGGGCTTGAAATCCTCCACCCGGATTTGGGAAACATTCATAGATAGCAATACGTTATGGAAACTGTGCGGGGTATACCGACACGGTTGAAGCAATAGCTATATTAGTGCGACATATTTGTGAGTACCAGTAACCCTTGAGTTCAATCAAGGAGAGTACGGGGCCGCTGAGTGATGTCACTAAGCACTAATGACCTAGAACCTTACTTGACCATCTTGGCCTTTTATTAGGGGTAGTGAGATGACCGGCTTTGGTGCAGTCCGAAGTTGGTAGATACTCGATACTACACTCATTGAGGGTTGTTTTCTTGGAATATTTTGGTCGCTAGTTAAGTGGCTAAACCAAAACAATGAACACAGAAAATAATCCAATAATATTGAGCTCCTTAGAACCCGGTTACTATTTATAGGACAGGTTTTTAAGCCAACTACACTCAAGAGGGTACTTACCTATGAAACCCCATGCAAGCCTGAAACTAGGGTTTTGTGTGAATTGCTTGTACATGTGTTTGTGCATACATCATGAACATCATAAATCATCATATGCATCCACTAACCATTTCAAGGGTTTAGATCTTCATCTTTGTTCTTGTTTTGTAGGTCATGGAAACTCTTCGCAGGAAAACTACCCAAGTCAACCTTGTGAGAATCCCTCCTTAACTCAAGGAGCTTACATCCAGAATTCCAGAAAGTTTTCTCTTCAGTGAAAGACATGGTAGACTTATAAACCTAGTCAACACCAGCATTGAAGAAGACATGGTGAAAGTGCTGTTCCAGTTCTTTGACCCCCTTCACCACTGTTTCACATTCCCCGACTACCAATTGGTGCCTACTTTGGAGGAATTTTCTCAACTCCTGAGAATTCCTATTCTTAATCAACTACCCTACAACGGTACGGAAAAAGAACCAAAACCTGAAGATATTTCTCAAGCACTACACTTGCAATCATCTGACATCAAGGGGCATTGGGAAACTAGAAGTGGTGTCAAGGGCTTCTTGGAAAAATTCTTGTTTGAGAAGGCACAAGAGTGTTGGAATTCCCTGGATCTACAAGCCTTTGAAGAGATTGTGGCACTCCTCATTTATGGGTTGGTCTTGTTCCCAAATCCTGACCAACTTATAGATGTGAATGCTGTCAAGATCTTCATATCCAGGAATCCCATACCTACATTGCTTGGGGACATCCTCCACTCATTTTACACACGAACAATGAGGAAGAGAGGTGTTCTCATGTGATGTACTCCTCTCCTTGCAAGGTGGTTTATTTCTCACCTTCCACAATCTGTTTTGAAGAATGAGCAAGGCTTAAGGTGGTCACAACGATTGATGACCCTCACACATTCTGATGTACATTGGTGTTCTCGGTCCAAAGAAAATGTCATCATCATCGATCGTTGTGGTGAGTTCCCTAATGTTCCATTACTTGGCATTAGGGGAGGCATTACCTACAACCCCTGTCTGGCTTTAAGACAATTTGGATACGCTCGGAGGGATGGCCCTCATGACATGCTGATTCCTGACCTAGTTTTTGACTTCGACAATGATGCGCAGGGACTTCGACAAAGATTCATCAGAGCTTGGAGGATGCCTAACAAGGTAGATAGTAAGACCCTGGGGCACAAGAACTCCATCCCTCTTGAGCCTTACCTCAAGTGGGTACGAACCCGCGCCCAGAGTCTTATGATGCCTTACCCTCATATTCTCCCTTTGATCAAAGAGCCTGTTAAGGAAGGAGAGGTTCCATACACCATCCTACATCCTAACATGCCAACATCATGGGAGGAAATGCAAAAGAGTTGGATCCAACTCAAGGAAGAAAGGGATACTTTTGAAGCCAGCTTCTACGCCAGTGAGAAGAAGGTTTTGGAGCTTACCCTCCGACTTCACAAGGAGGAGACCCTCAACACTTACATCGCACCAAAGAGGATGCGCAACGTCTTTTTACCTTAAGAAGTTTTTGTAATATTTGGCCCATGGGGCATTTATGTACTGACAAAATTTCTTCTTATTAATATGACGTGTGTTCTTTTTGTTTACAACAACTTTGAATTTCTAAATCCTTGAATGCATTGCATGAATAAACATATCATTCATCATATGCATAAACAGGTCTTCACACCAGGTTTCCTTATCTTTCTGCTGTTTATTTCAGTAAGATGGATATTGAGCAGACGGTCAAAGATCCGCAGGTACAAAACTTGCAGTTTCAACAGCTCCTTATGACCTTGGCAAAGGGTCAGGAGGATCTTAAAGCAATGTTAGGGAATAAAGAGCAAGAAAAAGGAAAAAAGAATAAGAAAAGAGTTGGGGTAGCTACACTGGGAAGAAGATTTGAGAATGAAGCTAGGAGAGTTCTTGAATTCCCCTCCACATCTGACGAGGGGACCGGTAAAGGAAAAGGAGCTGCATTACCTTCTGAGTCCGAGGCTGAAGAGGAAGAGGTTGAGGAAGATGAAGATTATTCGGAGCAGCAATACCCGCCAGTGGACGAAAAATACAAAAACCTGGAGGATAGACTGGCAGCCATGGAGCTGCAAAGGGTTCCCGGGCTAGATTTTGAAGAATTGGGATTGATTGCTGGGATTGTGATCCCTCCAAAGTTTAAGGTGCCAACTTTTGCAAAATATGACGGTCTGTCTTGCCCGAAGATGCACCTGAGGTCGTATGTCAGAAAAATTCAACCTCATTCATCCGATAGAAATCTTTGGGTACACTTCTTCCAGGACAGCCTGTCCGGTACACAGCTAGATTGGTTTTACCAGCTTGAGAGGTCAGAAGTGCATAACTGGGAGGACTTGGCAGCTTCCTTCTATCGCCAGTATCAATACAACGCCGACTTGGCACCAACCCGTACTCAGCTACAAAGTATGGGAATGACCTCAAATGAGGGGTTCAAAGAATACGCCCAAAAATGGCGCGACTTGGCCGGTAGGGTGTAACCACCACTTTCAGATAGGGAACTAGTTGATATGTTCTTGGGGACCCTATCTGACCCTTTCTTCAACCATTTGATCGGGAGCTCTTCTGTAGGGTTTACCGAACTGATTCTGACTGGCGAGCGGGTGGAAGCTGGTATTAAGAGCGGAAAAATTCAAAGGGATGCCTCTGCATCCACAGCTGTTAAAAAGCCATTCCTAGCCAAGAAGGAAGCAGCTGTTGTGTAATCTCAAAAAGGATTGGGGAGAACTGAGCACCGACCGACTGTGGGGGCCGTAATGATTCAAAATTCGTCAAATGATCAGCCTCGTAATAATCAGTCTAGACCTAATCAGCAACGGGTAGAACGGCCACAACGGCAGTTCACCCGCATCAACATGACGCCTGCACAAGTTCTTCCCCATTTGTTGAAGTTGAATCTGACTGGTTTAAAAGAGGCGCCAAAAAACCCTAACACCACATCTCCATACTATCATGCCAATGCTAAATGTGCCTATCATTCTGACAGCGCCGGACATGACACCAACAATTGCTGGGCGTTGAAGAATAAAATTCAGGATTTGATAGACGCAAAAGAGGTTGAGTTCGACGCCCCCGAGAAGCCGAATGTAATATCCGCTCCAATGCCAAAGCATGGTCACAACGTCCATGCTGTTGAAGGGGATCTGTTTGTTTCTGCTGTTGATGATCTGATAACCCCACTACTGACAATCAAATTGAATCTGTTGAAGGCTGGGATTTTCCCAGGTTGTAAAGAAGACTGCTACCTTTGTTCCTCCCTACCAACCGACTGTCCCCTGCTGAAGATAGGCATCCAACGCCTAATGGACAACCAACAAATTCTTTTCGAAAAGACTCCTGTTACTCCAACTCCTATCAATGAAGTTTCAATAATCACCATTTCCGCCAATCTTTCCAAGGTCCCCAAAAGGCCTGTTAAGATTACATCCGCTCCGAAGATTGTACCCTTGAAAATAACCATGCCTGGGCCCGTCCCATACAAATCTGACAAATCGATACCGTGGAATTATGGTGGAGAAATCTACTACCACGGTGTTAAACAAATTGAGATAACTGAAGAGAGCTCTGACGAAGAAACTGCTGACATTGGAAACATTGCCGGTACGAGCAAAATTACCCGAAGCGGAAGAATTTTCTCTCCAGAG
Source organism: Vicia faba (assembly GCA_948472305.1). Lineage (NCBI taxonomy): Eukaryota > Viridiplantae > Streptophyta > Magnoliopsida > Fabales > Fabaceae > Vicia > Vicia faba. The sequence goes on along the minus strand of OX451738.1, from coordinate 1,156,857,449 downwards.
ATTGCCCCTCCAAAGGCAATCTTTGGACCCTTAGCTGCTCCCAAGGTTATCCCTGCACCGGTAAAACTATCTGCAAGAACGCCAATGATCGAAGGAGCTGTTACTCCTGTGGTTGTCCCTCCTACTTCTGCTGATAAGGGGAAAGGGATCGAAGAAGAGCTCGTCAGGACGAGGGCTCAACCATTGGTCATCCCCGAAACCTCTAAGAAAGAAATGGAGGAGATTATGAAAATAATAAAGAAAAGTGATTATGACGTTGTAGAACAACTGGGGCAAACCCCCTCGAAGATCTCCATGTTAGCTTTGCTGCTTTGTTCGGAGGCTCATGCCAAAGCCTTGATAAGGTTTTTGAAGATAACCCATGTGCCCCAAGAAACCTCAGCCGATCAATTCCAGGATTGTGTAGCCAGCCTTACCGCCGACAACGGCCTGGGTTTCTCTGATGCTGACCTGACTCCGAAGGGAAGAAAGCACAATGACGCACTGCATGTGTTAGTTGAATGCCGAGGAACCACTCTCGCCCATGTCTTGGTCGATACTGGTTCTTCTCTAAATGTGCTGCCGAAGAAAGCTCTGGACCGGTTGGATTGTGAAGGCTTAGAGCTGAAACCAAGTAATATTATTGTCAGGGCCTTTGACGGGTCTAAAAGAATGGTGCATGGGGAGGTAGACATTCCCATCAAGGTAGGCACTGAGGTGTTCAACTCCATATTCTATGTGATGGACATCCGCCCATCATACTCTTGCTTGCTAGGAAGACCTTGGATTCATAATGCTGGGGCAGTCACTTCCTCTCTACATCAGATGCTGAAGTACCCTGTTAAGGGTAAAATCATAAATGTACACGGTGAGTAGGAGTACATGATCAGTCATCTGAATTCCTTTCGGTATGTGGAAGTGGACGGCGAATTCATTGAAACACCCTTTCAACACTTCGAGGAAGTTTCTCCCGAGGTTGCACTAGCAAAGGTAGTAGCTAAGGTACCCAAGCAGGTGGCCAGGATGGCATCTCTGAAAGACTCAAAGGCTGCAATGAAGGAGGGGAAAAGCTCAACATGGGGACAGTTGCCTGACTTTCCTCACAAGACAGACAAGTTTGGGTTGGGATTTACGGCTGCGGGGCAAAAGGCTATGCGTCGCTCAGAAATTGAAAGGACACCCATCAAGATTTCTCCTCATGGAATCAATGCTTTAGAAGACGAAGACGAAGAGGGTAACGTTGAAGATTGGATCTTCCCAACCATTGAAGGGGGATTGCACAACTGGGAGGCGAAAGACTTCGTTCCCATTACTTTCATTAATCAGTAATTTATCTTTCGAACATTTCCTGTTGGTCTGTAATAATTACTAAAACAATCTGCACACTACTTTTTCACCTCATGCCTTGCCCGGGGCATGTAGGTCCATTTGTAAGGGCTTGATTCTCTTCATAATCATATGCCATGTTTAATGAATTATTGGACGTTTTTCATTTATAAACGGCTGTGTTCATTTTATTTCCTTTTGCATTTTTGTTTGTTTAAGGATGGCTATCCCTTACACACACCCACACTCACAAATGCAGGTACCCATCCACTCCGGATTCCATGGGTGACTATTCTGTTGTATCCTTCAATAACTCTGAAGATTTGGTCAATCAGGCTGAGTACGAAGATGACGAATATTGTGAAGTACCGGGAGAGCTAGCCAGACTTCTGCAACAAGAAGAGAGGGCCATCTTGCCTCATGAAGAGTTGTTGGAAACCATCAACTTAGGGACAGAGGAAGACAGGAAAGAAGTACAAGTGGGTGCCAATTTGGAACCTAGTGTCAAGGAACGCTTAATACAGTTGTTGAATGAATACGTTGAAATCTTCGCCTGGTCTTATGAAGACATGCCAGGGTTAGACACCGATATCGTGGTTCATCGTCTCCCTACAAGAGAAGACTGTCCACCGATCAGGCAAAAAGTCCGCCGAATGAGGCCCGACATGTCTGAGAAGATTAAAGCTGAAGTAATGAATCAATTCAACGCTGGCTTTCTGGCTGTTACATCCTATCCACAATGGGTTGCTAACATTGTGCCCGTTCCCAAAAAAGACAACAAGGTCAGAATGTGTGTGGACTACCGGGATTTGAACAGGGTCAGCCCTAAAGATGATTTTCCGCTACCACATATCAACATTTTGATTGACAACACGGCTCAGCACAAAGTATTTTCTTTCATGGACGGATTCTCGGGCTACAACCAGATTAAAATGGCCCCCGAGGACATGGAGAAAACAACCTTTGTTACACAATGGGGTACCTTTTGTTACAAGGTGATGTCGTTCGGACCGAAGAACGCAGGGGCAACTTATCAACGCGCCATGGTAGCTTTGTTTCATGATATGATACATCATGAGATTGAAGTTTACGTAGACGACATGATAGCTCGATCACAAATGGAATAAGAACACCTTGAACATTTGCAAAAGCTGTTTGCCAGGTTGAAGGAATACAAACTCAGGCTGAATCCAAGTAAGTGCACTTTTAGAGTTAGGTCTGGTAAACTTTTGGGATTTATTGTCAACAACAAAGGCATTGAGGTCGATCCAGCAAAAGTAAAAGCTATACAAGAAATGCCTGCCCCCCGTACTTAAAAGGAGGTTAGAGGATTCTTGGGGCGCTTGAACTATATCTCCAGGTTCATCTCTCACCCGACGTCTACCTGTGAGCCAATTTTCAAACTATTAAAGAAAGATCAGGTAGTCGAATGGAACGATGATTGTCAAATTGCTTTTGATAAGATCAAGGAGTATTTGCTAGAACCTCCTATTCTGATGCCACCCGTCGAAGGAAGGCCGCTGATAATGTATCTGACTGTTTTGGACAACTCAATGGGGTGTGTAATGGGCCAGCATGACGAGTCTGGTCGAAAAGAGCATGCCATTTATTACCTTAGCAAAATGTTTACCGACTGTGAGACTCACTACTCACTGCTCGAGAAAACTTGCTGCGCTTTGGTATGGGCTGCTCACCGACTAAGGCAGTATATGTTGACTCATACCACTTTGCTGATCTCCAAAATGGATCCTATCAAGTATATCTTCGAGAAGCCTGCTTTATCTGGAAGAATCGCTAGATGGCAAATGATCCTGACTGAGTATGACATCCAGTATACTACCCAAAAAGCTATAAAAGGGAGCGTACTAGCTAACCATCTAGCTCATCAAGCTATCGAAGATTATCAATCCATGAGATTCGACTTCCCGGACGAGGACATCATGACATTGGACAACATTGAAGGTAACGGACCGTATGACGGACCTGAACAAGGATCCCGATGGACCCTGTACTTTGATGGTGCTTCAAATGCACTTGGAAACAGTATCGGTGCGGTACTCATTTCCCCAGAAGGTTGCCATACACCTTTCACTGCCCGACTTTGTTTCAGCTGTACCAACAACATGGCCGAATATGAAGCTTGCATCTTTGGTCTCAAGGCTGCTATAGACTTGGGGATCAAATCTTTGATCGTATTTGGGGACTCGGCTTTGGTTATCAGTCAAATCAAAGGAGAATGGGATACCAAACATCCTAATCTTATCCCATACAAAGAACATGTCCTGACATTGCTGCCTCATTTCGAGCAGATTACTTTCGAGCATTTCCCGCGAGAAGAAAATCAGTTAGCAGATGCTCTGGCTACAATGTCTTCCATGTTTAAACTCAACTGGGATAACGAGGCTCCCCAAATCACCATCGAGCGAATGGATGAACCTGCGCATTTTCATGAGATTAATACCGAAGAAGTAGTGGAACAACCCTGGTTTCATGAAATCAAAAGGTATCTCCAGACTATAGAATATCCCGAAGAAGCTTCCGTCAATGACAAAAAGTTCTTAAGGAGATTTGCGGCCAAGTTCTTCCTAAGAAATGGCATCCTCTATAAGCGCAGCCATGATTGTGTTTTACTTTGTTGTGTGGACAAAACTGAAGTAGAGTTAATCATGACTGAGATACACAGCGGCACATTTGGCACCCACTTGAGCGGACATACGATGGCTAAGAAGATTCTAAGGGCAGGCTATTACTAGTCTACCATGGAAGTTGATTACCATCAACATTCCCGTACTTGCCACAAATTCCAAGTCTATGCCGACAAAATACATATTCCTCCTATCCCTCTCAACGTTCTGACAGCTCCTTGGCCATTCGCAATGTGGGGCATTGACATGATTCGAGAGATCAAGCCCACAGCGTCCAATGGACATCGCTTCATCCTGGTCGCTATTGACTATTTCACCAAGTGGGTCGAAGTAGCTTCCTTTGCCTCTGTTACAAAGAATGTGGTTGCCCACTTCATCAAGCAGAACCTCATATGCCGGTATGGTGTCCCCGACAGGATCATCACAGACAACGGTACCAATCTGAACAATACTATGATCACCGCTCTATGCGAACAGTTCAAGATTTATCATCACAATTCATCTCCCTATCAGCCGAAGATGAACGGTGCTGTCGAAGCTGCAAACAAAAACATCAAGAAGATCATTCAGAAAATGACAGTTACCTACAAGGACTGGCATGAGATGTTATCGTTTGCTCTGCATGGGTATCGTACCACGGCACGTACTTCAACAGGGGAAACCCCATTTTCTTTGGTATATGGCATGGAAGCTATCCTACCCATGGAAGTTCAGATTCCTTCTTTAAGGATTATGAAGGACGCTGGTTTGAATGAAGACGATTGGATTCAGACCCGACATGATCAACTCAATTTGATCGACGAGAAGCGACTCACTGCTGTTTGCCATGGTCAGACGTACCAGAAATGGATGATCAAGGCTTTCAACAAGAAAGTCAGACGTCAAGTATATCAAGTCGGAGATCTTGTAGTCAAGCGGATCATCTTGCCGCAAAGTGATCCCAGGGGCAAATGGACTCCTACTTACGAAGGACCATTTGTAATCAAGAGCATCTTTTCTGGTGGTGCAATGATTCTGACCACCATGGACGGCGACGATTTGCCACACCCTGCGAACACAGACATAGTCAAAAGATACTACGCATAAAATAACTCGACAAGTCGAAAACCCAAAAGGGCGACTTGGGCCAAAAATGGGTATCCCGGTGAACCGAAAACCCGAAAGGGCGGTTTAGGCAAAAATTAGGGATAAAACAAAAAATCTGTACACCCGACAAGTTGAAAACCCGAAAGGGCGACTTGGGCAAAAAAGGGTTTCCCGGTGGATCGAAAACCCGAAAGGGCAATTCAGGCAAAAGTTAGGGAATTAAAGCGTATGACTATGTCTCGTCGGATCACTTTAAAGAACAATCTCTTCACCAACAAGCTCCGAGCTTCTGATCAATCCGATCATCGACGGACGAAGCAATGAATGGACATAATATTCAGAGTTGTGAAGGCTATAACAGAATCGGAATCCCATGGGATTGTTACACATAGCCATCTTTCCTTTGTATAAAATTTTCAATTTTTACGACAACATCCTCTTACTAGGATGTCTGTCTCCTTTGTACAAAGATATTCATAAAAAGTTAATACAAACACTTTTCCAAATAAAGAAATTTGCTTTGTCTTCCTTTTGCTTTTTACATTTATGTTTTATTTGAGAAACGTCCAATGTTTTGTTAAATAGGCATATGCATTTGAACATAATCATTTTCTTACAAATCAAGAAATATGATTGCTGATAGGTTGAAGGTACAAATAGATATCTTGATGCCCTTTCAGAAGGAATCCCCAGCAGAATTAAACTCCAAATTCCTCAACAAAGTTAAAATCCAGAACTTAATTCCCCAAACAGAGTTAAACTTCAGGATCCTCAGCAGGACAAAAGCTTTCTCAAAGCTGATTTCCCCAGCCATAGAGCCTTCCAGAATCTAATTCCCCTCAGAGTCAAGTTTCAATATCCCTAGTGGAGCCAAAACTATCAACCCCCAGCGGAACTAAAACTTCCAACTGTCAATCCCTAGCGGAACCAGATTAGTGAACATCCTCCCCACAGAGATGCTTCCCATCAGATTGAAGATTCTCAGTCTCACTCCTCCAGCATGAGTCTCCCAGGTTCTGAACTCCCCAGTAGAGATCATCCGAATTCTCATTCCCCACAAGTCACCAAGGATTTTCAATCCCCAGCAGTGGTCCTAAAAATCCCTCAATAATTGAAGATCTTGCTCCCCAAGCAATCAGCAGTCAACAAGGCTTTCTCACCCCCAGTAATCAAAGGATTTTCAATCCCCATCTTCGATTATGGGTTTATTTCCCCAACGTTTGTCAAGGATTTATTCTCCAAAGAAAAGTTACATTTCAAATTGATCGGTCGTTCAAAAATTCCTTCATCACCTGCTGGAATTCAAGGTCGTTCAAAATTTCCTTCATCACCTGCTGGAAGTTACGATCATCATCAAAATTTCCTTCATCACCTGCTGGAAGTTACAACCACCAACAAGATAACGGACAATTGAAGCTCCTAAAAATCTGTTTCTCTCAAGAATGAAGACTCTCATCCTTAAAACCTTAGAAGATTGGTATACTCCCAGTTTCCGACCCTTAACAGAATGAAGACTCTCATCCTTAAAACCTCAGAAGATTGGTATACTCCCAGTTTCTGACCTTTAACAGAATGAAGACTCTCATCCTTAAAACCTCAGAAGATTGGTATACTCCCAGTTTCTGACCCTTAACAGAATGAAGACTCTCATCCTTAAAACCTTAGAAGATTGGTATACTCCCAGTTTATGACCCTTAACAGAATGAAGACTCTCATCCTTAAAACCTCAGAAGATTGGTATACTCCCAATTTCTGATCCTTAACAGAATGAAGACTCTCATCCTTGAAACCCCAGTATATTGGCATACACCCAAGCTCCTGATATTCCCAACAGAATGAAGATTCTCATTCTCAAAGCGGAAGACAACCTGAATTCCTGATATCCCCAACAGAATGAAGATTCTCATTCTCAAAGTGGCAGATAACCTGAGTTCCTGATACTTCCCAGCAGAATGAAGATTCTCATTCTCAAAGTGGCATACAACCTAAACCTGAACTTCTTCCAGACAGGAATAATCTTTTTCCAGAATCCAGGGTTTTACTCTTCAACAGGATAGCTACTTTTCAACAGTTAGGCTATTCCCCACAGAATTCTTATTCCCCAAGCAGAATGAAGACTCTCATTCTCAGTTCCTCATAGAGTATTCAGATATTCTCCAGTAAAGATCCCCTCAAGGCAGGAATCCCCAGTAGATTGGAATACAACCCAAACTCCTGATTCCCCAACGGTGGTTCCAGGACTTCTCATTTCCAACAATCCCCTGTAGCAGTCAAGGATTTACTTTCCCCAGCAGCAGTCAAAGATTTCATTATCCAGGATTCATCTATCCTCAGCAAGACAACTACTCAGCTTACATGCGCATTCATTATATTCATATATCATAAACATTGATATAACCTATATATTGCATCATAGATTTCATGCAACATAATTTTGTGTTTCAACTAATATTTTACCCTTTTCAGGATAAGATTAATGAGCTTCGACTTCTGAAAACAGTTTACGGGTTCTCCAGATACGGATGTTAACCCATTGCTTGTTCAGATCCAAGACTTCTGAGAACAATTTACGGATTCTCCAAACATGGATGTCAATCTATTGCTTATTCAGACCCCTAGTTCAGAGATGTTCCAAAACATGGACACCTTTCTGATACTCATTTCTTTCACCTACAACATATATTCCATATGGCATCTTTAAGCCCATCCCCCGACAAGATTCTGTCTCCCCTCCAGATGGCATCTTTAAGCCCATCTCCAAATGGCATCTCTAAGCCCATTCCCGCATCCATGTTTTGACGAGTGCAAATTTAAGGGCACTCTAGTGTCCAATCTCCTTTTACCTTCGAGACGCGAAAGCCAAACTTGCCAATCTAACTCTTCAGGTTCAAGAAGATTGAACAGGGGCAACTGTTGTACCCCAAAATTTGCCCTCCATTTTCATCAACATTTTCTCATCACAAGACTCTTGGAACTCAAGATCAAGTTAGGGTTTGCTCTGCTCAAGACTCCTCCTTGCACTATTGACCCAAATTAGGGTTTGAGTTTGCACAAGGATGTTTTGACCTAAAAATCCCAAAGTGACTTTCATGCTTCATGTTGGACTCACAAGTTTATCCATACCAAGTTTCAAGCCTTGATTCCAATCTTTGCCTAGTCAATTGGACAGTTGACCTGGAAATCAGCTGTATTGGGGGAAAAGTCAACTGTGGCCAATTGACAGTCAAACTTCGTGATTTTTGACCCACATCAACATAATGAACTCACATGAACCATTTGGTCAAGTTTGGATCATAATTCCACAAGAAATTTGGTCAGATCACCAAAAGGGCAAAATGGTCATTTTTAGGGTTTTGACTGCACAAAGGCAATTTTTGACTGTTTGGCCTAACTAATGGAAAACCAAGCTCATATATGGACTCAAGGAATAAATGGAATTGTCTTGACCCATTCAACAAGTTCAAAAGATCTCAAATGCATAGGATTGACAAATGAATTTTTCAGTCAACTGATCAAAATTTGACTGTATACTGAAAAGTCAAACTTTAACTTTTTGGTCAAAATCAAGTGCCAAGATTCATTTTTCATCAAGACATGTCAAATTATGAAACTTGTTCATCAAGAAATCCAAAATTGCAAATTAGGGTTTAAAATGAGGAAATTTCATAACTTAGAATTTTTCTAAGTTATGAAACTTCCTTATTTTTTCCCAACTTTGTCCCATTTTTGCACCAAGATGCAAATGGATTCAAACAAAACTTGAAACATGAAAGTTGTAGTCCATTGAAAAATCTACAACTTTGATTCACAAAGTTTTCTGAAAGGAAGCTTGTATCTCAAGTTATGATTTTTGGAACAAGGGTACAAAACATTTTTAACTTAGAGAAATTTTGCCCTATTCTAGGCAGGATTTTTGTCCAACTTCTTGGACATTTTTCACATGGTTCCACTTGGGGTTTCAATTTGAATTACAAAGTTGGGTTGTAGTACACATTCCAAGCTTTCCAAATTGTCCAAGAACTCATTAAACACCCTTGTGGTTAGAGAGAATCAAATTCACAAAGTTGGGCAAAATTCACTTTTGTTCATGGCCAAGGCATGTTCATGGCAACTTGCATTTTCAAGTCAGCTTGTACAATGCTAGCTTGCAGGCCTCTAAACCCTTCTACACTCATTAATTGAATGCAAATCCACTGAGCTAATGCATTATTTTTTTCATTTGGATATTGCACACAAAATTAACCCTTAATTGGAAAAAGGTGAATTGCCATTTTGATAAAGTTATGCTTTATGTCAAATACCAAATCCAAGAGGCATGGGGCCATATCTCTGAAGCCAAATGAAATCTACAAGTTACAAGTCTCAAGAGCAAGATATGCAGCATACATAGAGGGTGGTACAGGCCTGCATTGTCAACTTACGCTTTCTTGCTTACATTTGAAGAAACCTTGCAAACTCACTAAAACTCTCATTTCCTGTAAACACAAGCCAAAGCAAACTTTGTTCTCATCTTCCATACATCCCAACTGACCTAAGACACAACTCATTCATCCTCAATACCTCCTCATTCACCAAATCACAGTTTTGCTGCAAAACAGGGCATCTGCTGCAGATTGAGGCCCACAACTCAATCCACTCGTGCACTTTGGCTAAAAACCTTTCAAACACCTTCCATATCATCCACTGAAACTATCCCAAGCCCTGAACTCAAGCTGTAACACCCCTAACCACGTTTTCCATTTTTACTTTCAAGCTGTGCAGGTGGACTTCCATAGCACAATACAGTTGGTTTCAAAGCAAGCTAGGCATTTAGGAAGCATCCTTGGACCTCAGGCAAGTTATACAGAAGCTCAAACTCCATTGAAGTTGGCCACATTGCTGTACACGATTCAAGCTGAAACAGGTAAAACCATGGACTTCTATCTCTCAATCTAGGAAGAGTTAAGCTTAGGTTTGTGAATGAAACATGTCCTACTCATAGCCCTGAAGCCATACATATGATTACTTTTCATTTATGTTAAGCGTGCAGTGAGAATTTTAGCCATGAACATTGAAGAAAAATTAGGTCAGAAATTAGGGGTGATGAAATTCTCCCTGGTTTCTTAGAGTTAGGTCAAGTGTTTTATATGTTTGAAACCATTGCTTCAAGCTCTATAATTTTCATGTTTTAAGTTTTGTCAAAAGATCAAAGAATCAGGAGTTAGCAGGTGGAACAAGAGGCGCGCGTTTTTTGTTTCAAACAGAAGCTGGAGGTTGAAGATGATGGCTTGGGCTGAGCCTGAATCATCCTTACTTTTTGCACCCCTTTTTTAGTTTTGCACCCCCCTGGCCCATTGTGTGAAATATTTGTCATTTTTGCATTTTTCTTTTTGATTCTGATTTTATATTTTTTGCTCAAACATAAAAAACATAAAAAATATTTTTCCATATTTTTTTACATTTATTTGGCATTTATTTGCTTTATTAAATATATGTATGTAAATAAACATAAAACCTCTTTTATTTAAAACCCTAAAAAATAATACAAAAATATTCATTTTTTAGTTATTATTTTTTATTTACATTTTGAAAACATTTCCTAAAATATATTTTGTAAATAATTAATATTTTATTTTTTGTACATATTTAGCATATTAAATATATATAATATATACTTATACATATTTATTAAATATTTAGGGAAAAAATACAAAAATAATACCTTTTATTTTTTGTTTAATATTTGATATCAAAAATACTTTTTCTACAATATACTTCCTTTTTATTATTTTTTGTATAAATTAACATACCTTGTACATAATTAATAAATAAACAATATTTGCTTGAAAATTAGGGTTTAACCCTAAATAACAAAAAAACCAAAAAATTGACTTTTTTTATCTTGTTTATACTTCAAACATGAAAACCTTTTTGCATACATGAAAAATCCTTTTTGCATAATACATTGCATTTTGATATTTATTTAATTATATTTACTTAATTGTTAAATATTAATTTGTATATTCGATATGGTTGTAATAACTTAGCTTTTATTTCCTTGTCAAATATCCCCCAAATTCAAACTTGTACCCCCCTCCCTATATCTTGTTGTGATAGCTTAGCATTTAAATTTTCGCATTTAAAAGCTTTCAATTATGCCATGTTTAGACTTAGGGTTTGTATGCAAAATCAATCAACAAATAGCTTGACCTAATCCAAGATAAACATGCATGAAAAACAAACACAATGCACACTTGCACCCCTAGGGTTACTCCACTTGTTGCCTTCAAAAATGGGCCATGTTTGCATGTCAAGTACTTTGGCAAAACAAAACAAAACAAAAAAAATCAAAATGATCATAGTCCCTCGATGACGCTATCTTGTTGCCTAAGCAAAATGATCATAGTCCCTCAAGAAAATTGCCAAAATACTTGACACTATTGCATTCATGGTCTAAATGATGACCCACGCCCGTCCCATTAACATCCTAACACAAGGTTGTTCACCAAATACAATGGTGAAACAACACTGTTAAAAGGGTTAAAACATAAGAAAGATCTTTGAGAAATTTAGAGTAGATAGCTCTTGGTTACTTGATCAATCTTGCAAAACAATCCTTGCTATTTTTCAAAACACACATTACAACACAACTTCAAAACAAACTTTCAAAAACATTGAAACATCTTTTCAAAAAGACAAACACCCTTGTGAAACATTCAAACAAGAATTGTTACAATGGTTGCCTAGACAAGGCATCTTTTTCAAAACATTTTCAAAACCACACACACAAAGCACCATTTCAAACAATTGAAAAGCAAAGGCAAGTGATCTACGCAAGTAACTAAGAGCCCATGGATAACCATGGATAGAAAGGGTGCTAATACCTTCCCTTTCTATAATCTACTCCCCGAACCCAAGAAAAAATCTCAAAGGTTTTTTCCTGTGCTTTTTAACCTTTCCTTAGGATAAAATAAAAAGTCGGTGCCGACTCTTGCTCAACCGAAACATTTGCAAAAACAAACACAAAACCTCAAGTCAGTTCTCCCACCGTATCACACCTACACTAGAGGAGTATTCTTATCTGTTGGATTTACCTATTACCGATCGTGTTCCTTTTACTGGTTTGAAGGGTGAGCCAAAACCACACGAGATTGCTGCTTTGATCCATCTGGGGAAGTATGAGGTTGAAGCCCATATGACTACTAAAGGAGGGATTAGAGGATTACCAGCTTAATTCTTATTTGAGAAAACTCGTTACTTTTCCAGGATGAAGAGTACAATCGCTTTTGAGGCCATCTTTGCTCTACCTGCTTACAGGTTGTTTTTATTTCCTAATATGGATAAGTTTGTTGACATTAATGCTATTAGGATCTTCATGATTGGAAACCCAGTTCCTACATTGTTGGCTGATGCTTATTACTCTATTCATCTTCAGAATTCTTATCATGGGGGGATGATTATATGTTGCACGCCTCTGTTGTACCAGTGGTTTATTTCTCATATGCCTCAGTGTGATGCTTTCTGGGATGTCAGGAAGGAACCCTGTTGGGCTCCTAAGATCATGGAACTTACTCACTCAAATATTGATTGGTATCATCGGGCTTACCATGATTTAGAGATTGTCGATAGTTATGGTAGTTTCCCCAATGTATCTTTTCTTGGTCCAAAGGGAAGAATTAACTACAACCCTGTTCTTGCACGACGACAACTTGGTTATCCGATGAGGGATAAACCAAATAGTATTCATTTGAGTAGTTTCTTCCTGAAGGAGGGAGAAGACCATAAGGAAGATAGGGAGAAGATTGTGAAGGCCTGGCGTCACATTCATAGGAAGAGTAGGAAAGATTTGGGACCTAGGGGGGTTGTTTCTTTAGAGCCTTATCTTCAGTGGGTCCAAACAAGAGCTATTCAGTTGAAGATGTCGTATTCCCGGGAAGCACCTATGCCTGATTTGTTTGTGAAGACCACTCCTCCCTTATTGGATGATGTGGAAGAGCTACAGCTTTCTTTGGTCAGGATGCAGCAGGAAAAAGATGTTTGGAAGAATAAGTGCAAAACTTTAGAGATTTCCTATAGAGAAGACTTAAAGGAGAAAGACGACTTGATTGATATTCTTGAGAGTCGGGCTGTAGAGACCATGGAGAGAGAAGGGGATTTATTTTCCTCTAAGCCTCAGTCAGATTCTAGTTGCTCACTTCATGATTCGGGTGATTGGAAGGAGGTTGCCACCAGATATACGGAAGAAAACCAAAGGTTAAAGGCTCAGATTACCAAGCTTACAGGGAAGCGCCAGCGTATAGAGTGATCTCCATCAGCTTTACTTCTTAGGGTTTTAGACTTTATTTTCATCTTATACTTGGGGTTATTGAAACTTGTAATCCATTTTGAAGTTATTATAATAAAATTTTTCAGTATTTCAAATGTGTTATTACTTTGATATTTGCAATGAGTCTATAAATCTTTAAGTCCCTTGAAATAATAATAAAATAAATCATGTGCATTGAATATCATGCATCATATTGCACATATTTCTTGCATTTGTTATGCATATCCAGGTGTCTCACCAAGCTTCTTTACTTCGTTCAGCAAGCTGTCTCAACAATACAATACTCGAGCTAATTTCATAAGGAAGATGGACAACTTAGAACAAGAGAATCACGAGCTGCGCGAGGAAGTTTCTGCTCTGAAGGCCAGCATGGCCAATCTGACTGCTCTGATGGAATCTCTGGTGGCTTCTCAGAATCATCCACTGAGTGTTCAACCTCAACAGACAAAGGTTACTACTAAAGCTCTGACTGTTCCTGTGTCTGCCATTCCAGCTGTTGTTCAGAATCGCATGCCTCAAGGTTATCCATGGGGAATGCTAGAGAACTTTGTGCCTGAAGGTTTCAATCTTGGTCCTCAAGTTACTCCAGTTGTTTAGATTACTGTTACTCATGCACCTCCTGTGGTGCATGCAACTCCTGTTGCACCTCCTTCGGTGAATATGGTCCCATTTTCTAATAATGATGTATCGTCCTTTTCCTCCACCAAGTGAAGGCTTTGGTCTCTATGATCGAATGGATGATTTTCAAGACCAGTTTCACAAGATGCAGAGGGAGATGAAGGCCCTCAGGGGAAAGCAATTTTTCGGGCAGAATGTGAATAATTTATGCTTGGTCCCGAATGTCAAGATACCTGCGAAGTTTAAAGTCCTGGAATTCGAGAAGTACAAGGGAAACACTTGTCCTCGTGCTCATCTTGTGATGTATATAAGAAGAATGTCTACCCATACTGATGATCAACGTCTGCTGATTCACTTTTTTTAGGAAAGTTTGACCGATGTTGTGTTGAAATGGTATATGAGTTTGGACAACGTCGATATTCATACTTTCAACGACTTGGGAGAAGCATTTATCAGACAATACAAATACAACATGGACATGGCGCCTGACCGTGATCAACTCAGTGCCATGGTCCAGAAGGGAAGGGAATCATTCAAAGAATATGCATAGAGATGGCGTGAGGTAGCCTCCCAAGTGATTCCTCCCATGGAAGAAAAGGAGATGACTAAGATTTTCCTGAAGAATTTGGGTGATTTCTACTATGAGAGGATGGTAGAGAGTGCGCCAAGTGAATTTACTGAAATGTTGGGCATGGGTATCCATTTGGAAGAGGTTGTAAGAGAGGGCCGTTTAACAAAAAGTGAAAATTCTGGAAGTACGAAGAAGCCATCCTATGGGTTTGCCAAAAAGAAGGAAGGAGATACAGATGTTGTTATGCAAGAGAGGAGGGTTAATCCTCCTAGAATAAATTATCAGCATCATCAACAAGTCACATCAGTAACTCCAGTTGTTGGTGTAGCTCCAACCACCGTTCCTTATCAGAGACCATCCCATCAGGGGAATCAAGGGTATAATCAAAGAAGGGAGAGTTATGACACTATCCCTATGAGCTATACAGAATTCCTCCTGGCGTTAATTCAAAAGAAGTTGATTCAGAACCGACCACCTCCCGCTATACCATCACCATTGCCTTGGTATTACAAGACAGACCAAACATGTGCTTCTCATCAGGGAGCCCCAGGGAACAATGTTGAGAACTGCAATCCTTTGAAAACTGAAGTACAGAAGTTGGTGAAGTCTGGTATCTTATCCTTCAAAGATGTTTGCCCTAATGTGAAAGATAATCCTTTGCCCAAGCATGGAGGAGCAAATGCTGTGAACATGGTGGCTGGTTGTCCAGACGACTTTCGGATTTTCGATATTAAATTGGTTAGAGGAGATTTGGTAAAAACTCAATAAGACCTTTTTGAATTTATCTATTATACGCATGATCATGCTGGTTGTGCTATTCGCAGTACAGATATACAGGGTTGTGACAAGATAAAGGCTGATTTGCAGGAGATGATGGATGAGGGCCTCATCCATATAATCAGGCCTAGGGCAGAGTATGAAGAGGAAGTAAACATGGTTTCTGGATGTCCTGGAGAGTTCAGAATCTTTGATGTGGAACATATGAATGAGGATCTTGTAAAATTGCATTCTACTTTCTGCCACATGGCTGGTCAAGTAGAACATCAGTATGGATCCCGCTGAATTTGCTGTCGGGACTCCCGAGGATGTTTAATTATAAGGAAAGGTATTCAGTTGTTATTTGATAATGGAACTATCAAGGTTACATACCAAAGGGATGATTACCATGAGGTTAATGATATTGAGGTTTGTTTAGCCGAAGAAGAGTCAGATGATGAGTATGCCTCTGCGGATGAGTTTTTCTCCTCAGATAAAGATATGTTTTCCAGAGATGACTCTGTAATGACTGAAAGTGTTGAAGAGGGAGTAAATGTTATTGTGCCTTGTTTTGGTGCACCCACCCCTTTTGAAGTTAAATATCATGGCAAGCCAACTATTACTCCGTTGGTGATTAGCTTACCGGGTCTTGTCTCCTACAAGTCAGACAAGACTGTACCCTACAAATATAATGTTACAATCTTATAGGATGGTGTGGAAGTTCCCATCCAGCCAATGCCTAATGTTGGAAATATTGCTGAGACTAGCAGAGTGACTCGCAACAGTCGTGTATTTTCACTAGTTGTTTGTGGAGATGTTAGTACTGGAAAGAAAATTGTTGAAAATGTTGAACCCAAGAAGGCTGCAGGTGAATCTAGTGGAGCTACGCTAGAAAAAGAGGTGAATGATGTTTTAAAGATAATCAAGATGAGCGACTACAGAATTGTAGATCAGCTACTGCAGACTCCTTCAAAAATATTTATCTTGGCTTTATTGATGAACTCCTCTGCTCACAGAGAATCTTTGATGAGGGTATTTGACCAAGCTTTCATGGAAAGTGATATGCCAATAGACCAATTCAGCAGTGTGGTAGGGAATATTACATCATGTAATAACCCGAGTTTCTGCAATAATGAACTGCCCGATGGAGGAAGGAATCACAATTTGGCCCTCCCCATCTCTATGAATTGCAAGAATGATTCATTATCCAATGTATTGATTGATAATGAATCTGCATCGAACGTTATACCAAGGAGCACACTTATGAAGTTGAAATATCAAGGAACGCCCATGCTACAAAGTGGCATTATTGTGAAAGCATTTGATGGATCAAGGAAATATGTTTTTGGTGAAGTGGACTTGCCTATTCATATAGGCCCACATTTGTTTCAGATTAATTTCCAAGTCATGGATATTATACCCGCTTATAACTGCTAGTTGGGACGGCCGTGGATACATGAGGCAGGGGCTGTCACTTCGACTTTACACCAGAAGTTGAAGTTTGTACATGAAGGAAAAGTGGTAATTATAAATGGAGAACAAGCATTATTGATATCTCATTTGTCCTCTTTCAACATTGTGGAGGTGAATGAAGCTGCTGTTGGAACTCAGTTCCAAGCTTTATCCATTGATAATATAAGAGGAAATGAGAATTCTATGGCTTCGTTTAAGGATGCTCAATAGGTTGTGCGTAATGTCCATAGTCAAGTATGAGGACAAATTGTTGATCCACCTGTAAACAAGAATAGAGCTGGCTTGGGGTTCTCTGTGAAGAATGATAAAGGTAAGATCATGAAGCTGAAGTCTGCTGCAGGCAAGTATCAAGACATCTTTCGTAGTGGGGGTTATCTTCATCCAACTGTTTCCGGCATTAATGCCATTGTGGAAGATGAAGCAGAGCCAGAAATGCCAAATTATGTGACGCACGTAGTTAGGGTTCAGAACTGGATCACCATTGATGTTCCCTCTTGTATACATGTTTCAAAGTAATTTCTTTTTGTTAATATTTTTGAAAAGCTTTCACTCTTCTCAAGGTGAAAGTATTAATATTGTATGGGCTTATCTGTTTGCTTTGATTTTTAAAATCAATAATCAAAGTTGTCTTTGTTTCCCAAATTGTGTTTTTATTTTTTTCTTTTTTCTTGGAAAATGATAATCAGAAAAAAAACCTTTCAAAATAAATAATAACTGAAATTCAATCTGCATGATCACTTGTTATATGTCTCAGTTTCTAAAAGAAATCATAAATCATATGTGCAGATTAATTAAAAAACCCCATTGAATACAATGACCCTGCATCCTCTCCCAACTTTGAATGTCCTGTGTATGCGGCCGAAGAAGAAAACTATGATGAGATTCCAGAAGAGGTCTCACGGTTGCTTGAGCGCGAGGAGAATGCCATTCAACCATATAAAGAGCCATTGGAAGTAATTAATTTGGGTTTAGAAAAAGATCTGGAGGAAGTCAAGATTGGAGCATTGCTGCATCCTGATGTGAAGAGAAAGTTGATTGAGATGTTGAAAGAGTATGTGGATATTTTTGCTTGGTCTTACCAAGATATGCCTGGTCTAGATACATATATTGTAGAGCACCATTTTCTACGGAAGCCAGAGTACCCGCCAATCAAACAGAAGTTCCAAAGAACTCACCTAGATATGGAAGTCAAGATCAAAGAAGAAGTTCTAAAGCAGATTAATGCCGGTTTTCTTGTAACATCAGTGTACCCTCAATGGATTGCCAATATTGTCCCAGTATCGAAGAAATACGGAAAAGTTTGCATGTGCGTAGATTACATAGATCTAAATAAAGCTAGTCTAAAATATGATTTTCCATTGCCACACATTGATATGTTAGTGGATAGCACATCGAAATTCAAAGTTTTCTCGTTCATGGATGGATTTTCCGGGTATAATCAAATAAGGATGGCTCCCAAGGACATGGAAAAAACAACGTTTATCACACTCTGGGGAAAATTATGTTACAGAGTGATGCCCTTCGGGTTGAAGAATCCTGGTGCAACGTACTAGAGGGCTATGACAACCCTATTCCATGATCCGATGCACAAGGAAATTTAGATATATGTTGATGAAATGTTTTCTAAATCCCATACTAAAGAAGGGCATGTAGAAGATTTGTTAAGGTTGTTTCAGCATTTGAGGAAGTATCGTCTCTGCTTGAATCCAAATAAATGTACCTTCAGTGTTTGGTCAGGGAAATTATTGGGTTTCATTGTTAGCCAAAGAGGGATTGAAGTTGACCCTGATAAAGTCAAAGCAATTCAAGAAATTCCAGCACTGAGAACTGAAAAGAAAGTCAGAGGGTTCCCGGGCGTTTGAATTATATTTCCAGATTCATTTCCCATATGACTGCAACGTGTGAACCGATCTTTAAGTTGTTAAAGAAAGATCAAGGTTGTGTATGGATAGATGACTGCCAAAGGGAATTTGAAAGTATTAAATAATATCTGCTTGAACCTCCTATCTTGCTCCCTCCTATTGAAGTAAGACCGTTGATTATGTATCTGACAATGTTAGATAATTCCATGGATTGTATTTTGGGACAACAAGATGAAATGGGGAAGAAAGAGTATTCAATTTATTATCTCAGTAAAAAGTTTACTGATTGTGAGTTACAGTATTCCATGCTGGAAAAGACATGTTGTGCTCTGGCCTGGGCGGCAAAACATTTGTGGCAGTATATGTTGAATCACACTACTTGGTTGATCTCCAAAATGGATCCAATCAAGTATATTTTTGAAAATCCTGCTCTTACTGGGAGAATTTCCTGCTGGCAGATGCTGTTATCTAAATATGACATCGAATACCGCACTCAAAAAGCTATTAAAAGAAGTATGTTGGTAGAGTATCTTGCTCACCAACCAGTTGATGATTATTAGTATGTGATGTATGATTACCCCGATGGGGATGTGATGTTTCTTAAAGTTAAAGATTTTGATGAACCATTTCCTGAGGAAGGTCCTGATCCTAAATCTCACAAGAGCATGATATTTGATGGAGATGTGAATGCTTATGGAAAAGGAATTGGTGATGTGATTGTCACTCCACATGGATCACACATTCCTTTCACTGCAAGGTTGACATTTGATTGTACTAATAATATGGAAGAATATGAGGCTTGCACCATGGGTCTCGAGGAAGCTATTGATCTCAGAATTAAAAATCTAGATGTGCATGGCGATTCAACTTTGGTAATAAATAAGATTAACGGAGAGTGGGATACTCGTCACCCTAGCTTGATCCCTTACAAATATTATGCTAGAAGATTGTTACCCTTCTTTAATAAAGTTGAATTCCATCACATCCCCAGAGACAAAAATCAAATGGCGGGTGCTCTAGAAACTCTGGCTTCTATGTATCAATTGAATACTTGGAATAATATACCTCGAACTATAGTTCGGAGACTGGATAGGCTCGCTCATGTGTTTACAGTAGAAGAGGTGGTAGATGAGAAACCTTGGTATTACGATATCAAGCATTTTCTCCAGACTCAGGAATACCCAATTGGTGCTTCGAATAAAGATAGAAAGACATTGAAAAGATTGGCTGGTAGCTTCTTCCTCGGTGAAAATGTGTTGTACAAGAGAAATTATGACATGGTCTTGCTCAGATGCGTGGATAGACACGAAGCAGACATGTTGATGCATGAGATTCATGAAGGTTCATTTGGCACTCATGCCAATGGACATTCGATGGCTAAAAAGATGTTAAGGGAAGGTTACTATTGGATGATAATGGAATCTGACTGTTACATATTTGCAAAGAAGTACCATAAATGTCAGATTTATGCGGACAAGATTCATGTGCCTCATACACTTCTCAATGTTATTTCTTCCCCATTGCCTTTCTCTATTTTGGGGTATTGACATGATTGGAATGATAAAACCCAAAGCTTTGAATGGACACTATTTTATCTTGGTAGCAATTGATTACTTCACCAAATGGGTGGAAGCTGCTTCATATGCTAATGTTACTAAGCAGGTGGTTTTTCGCTTCATTAAGAATAATGTTATATGTTGGTATGGTGTGTCGAGCAGAATCATCATCGATAATGGCTCGAATCTGAACAACAAGATGATGACAAAACCTTATGAAGAATTCAAGATTGTCCATCACAGTTCATCTCCGTACAGGCCTAAGATGAATGGGGCTGTTGAAGCTGCTAATAAGAATATCGAGAGGATCATCCAGAAGATGGTTGTTACTTATAAAGATTGGCATGAAATTCTCCCTTTTGATTTACATGGATATTAGACATCTGTACGCATTTCAACAGGAGCAACCCTATTCTCCCTTGTGTATGGAATGGAAGCGGTGCTCCCAATCGAGGTTGAGATTCCCTCTTTGCATGCGATAATGGAAACCAAGTTATCAGAGGCTGAATGGGTCCAAAACAGGTTTGACCAATTGAATTTGATCGAAGAGAAGAGAATGACGACTTTGTGTCATGGGAAATTTTATCAGACGAGAATGAAGAAAGCTTTTGATAAGAAGGTCAAACCTCGTGAATTCAAAGAAGGCAACCTCATGCTCAGGAAGATCATATCTTTTAACGCTAATTCTAGGGGCAAGTGGACTCCCAATTTTGAAGGCCCATATGTTGTCAAGAAAGCCTTCTCTGACGGTGCATTACTTCTTGAAACTATGGATGGCGAGAAGTTCCCACGTTGCATGTATGCTGATGCAGTCAAGAAATACTTCGCCTAAAAGAAATAAAAGAATAACTCGCTAAGTTGAAAACCCGAAAGGGAGGCTTAGGCAAAAAGGAGCGTCTCGGTAGGCCGAGAACCCAAAAGGGAGGTCTAGTAAAAAATTAGAGACATAAACAGAATAAAATTTCCCGCTAAGTTGAAAACCCGCAAGGGCAGCTTAGGCAAAAGTTAGGGACTTTCTTGGAAAGTAAATGCATCAGACAAGACTAGATCATTGAAGCAACAATCTTCTTGGATCCTCACCATACTTCAACGGAAGTTGCTTCTCATAATTTCAAAGTTGTTAGAGGGAATCATGGTCATTGTATCTCAATGTATCTTTTCCATTATATATTACCATTTTCCAAACTTTGTAATCATCCATGAAGTCTCTCCATTCGCAGACTACCATTCTATCAATAAAATTTGAGCTTTTACCCAATTCTTTGTATTTCTTATTTTGTTCAGCTTACAAAGACTCCATTTATTATTGATAATAATTTTCAAAGCAAAAAGATTAAATAAAAAATTGTTTTTCAAAAAGAATTTACAACTTACTTTTACTTTAGATTTTGTGATTCAAGAGGAAAACAAAAGTGGTGATCCCAGGAATGGATGAACTCCAGTAATTTTGGGAAGTTTTGTTTCCCCCGGGAAGGTTTTCTTATGTCATTTTCGCTGGTATACATGTGATTTTTGTATATTGAAGACGATACCAATTGGCGTAAGATGCAGTATTGGGTTTGTGATCCTATTGTCCCAAGTCAAGTCTTGGTTCATTTTCCATTTTGGGTTTGCATGGTCTGAAGTCTCGATCCCAGATTCCCCAACGAAATCTTCCCTCATATGAGAAAGGTCTTGTTCCTGTGGTATGAGGAGATGGAACTATTTTCAAAATGTCGCTCTTTCTGCAGTATTGGCATTATTGTTGGTATTTATTTCCCAGGAAACAAGACCGAGGCAGTATATTTTCTAAGAAGTGTTGAAACAATTGTCAATCCTTTGGGTTTTCACCCGCCAAGTGCTGGGTTTGATTTAAAATCCCCAAGAGTTTGACCTTTTTCTGTAATGCTGACTTCTTGATTCCCCATGAAGGATATCCTAGGACATTTTTTGTTGGAATAAGTTTGCATGATATGAAGACTCAATCCAAGATTCCCCAATGAAGGCTTCACTATTTGATATAAGTATTTTCTCCCCGCGCGTGCTGAGCTGGACTCATTTGCAAAGAATCTCCCTTTCGGAAATACTTGCATTTTGTTTGACTGCCCGATAATCAGGCAAGGGTAATGTTTTATTTAAGAAGTGTTGAGGAATTTTTTAGTTTTTTGGGTTTTTACCTGCCAAGTGTTGAGTTTTGATTTAAAATCCCCATAATATTTATTTCTTGTTGTAATGTTTGACTTCTTAACTCTCCAAGTTGTTATCCCCATGAGGTTTCATACTTTCTCCTAAAAGAAGTTGGTGCAATACTTACTCTCAACATTGAAGAACGTATCTTGGTTTCCCCTCTTCGATGTGGTGTTGGCCTCCCCAATGAATTTAGCACGAGGTCTCCTTTTTTGGTATCTCGACGATGAGGCGTTATCTCCTCTAGGGAAGTCTATATGATGTTCCCCCAATGAAGTCAGCTCGAAATCCTCAGTTGGTGTGTTGACGATATGGTTTCCATCTGCCTTATCTGAAATCAGTATTGCAATCCCCAGTAGAAGTGCGGACCGTGAAAACATTTGTTTCCCCATTAAAGTCTGAGTGATATTCCCCGGTGAAGCCTAGAGAAGGATGTTATATCCCTGTATCTGTACTATTTTGTCGCTATGATTTGTTTACTTCCGGATTATGTTCCTTCCCAGTGAAGTTAAGCCGCGAAATAGGATTCTTTTTCCTTGTTTGGTGCTTATTTTCTTATGGAATGTTCATCTTGGATGTGATTTAGCCGAGTGTTGATTGTGCCCGAGTTGGTTTTTCCTGGTTACTCCCAGTGTTATATGTATGTTTTGTCAACATATACATGATAACACTCATACATTCATACATACATCATGCATAATTAGATTTAGCAAATCATTACTCATTCACATTCATTAATATTTTGTTGACTTATTACCTTGTTTTGCAGAGTTGTGTTGTCCTCTCTCCAATAGAGTTTCGGCCTTAAGCAGAAAGTGTATATTCTTTCAATTTCCCCACTGAGTTGTCCCTCGTGGAATATTTTTGCTTTAGCCTTCCTGTATAGATCTTTGTCTGGATATATTGGGTTTCCCTCTTGAGTTTATTTCTCAAAGGATGTTTTTTGGTTGACTGTTTCACTCCAGTTTATTTCTGGTTTGAATCTTTTTTTCCCAACAATATTATTACTTTGGACCTCTGCAAGCTTTGAGCCTTGGTTTGAGAATGTGAATTTATTTTGCACGAGAAGACTTTATCTCCTCAGCAGGAATATATTGGCATTTCCCCAAGAAGCCATATTTGATTCTCCAGGAAGTCATATTTCATTCTCCAGGAAGTCATATTGCTTTCCCCAGGAAGTCATTTTTACAATCCTTCCCATAACAGCAAGTACAAGGTCTCTTTATTTGAGCAATGATACTTTCATGTAAAGGTCGACGTTACTTTTTTTCTATCTTCTCTATGAGTGAATAGTTTGCAGTTCGTTGTCAAATTACTCCAGTGGATGGCAAGTCTTTCAATATCGCAGGAACAGTTCGTTGTGAAATCTTTGTAAGTGGTAGTCTCTTTATTTGAGACAGCTTATATATTGCCCTTTCCAGGAGGAATGCCTTGGTTAAAGATGAAGTTGAGACCCATTCTAGGTGAAACGCCATAATTTTATGGAAACTTGTTACCTTTTTGCTACCTTCAGTGCACATTGGTAGTTCACTGTCAGTGAACGTCGGTGCTATGATATTTCTCTTCTCTTACTACCTTCAGTGAAAGTTGGTAGTTCACCATCAGTGAACATTGGTGATTGTTATATTTTTGCTACCTTCAGTGAACTTTGGTAGTTCACAGTCAGTGAACGTCGGTGCTATGATATTTATCTTCTCTTACTACCTTAAGTGAAAGTTGGTAGTTCACCATCAGTGAATGTTGGTGATTGTTATCTTTTTGCTACCTTCAGTGGATGTTGGTAGTTCATCGTTAGTAAACGTCGGTGCTATGATATTTCTCTTATCTTACTACCTTCAGTGAAAGTTGGTATTTCACCATCAGTGAACATTGGTGATTATTATCTTTTTGCTACCTTCAGTGAACGTTGGTAGTTCACCGTCAGTGAACGTCAGTGCTATGATATTTTTCTTCTCTTACTACCTTCAGTGGAAGTCAGTAGTTCACCATCAGTGAACGTTGGTGATTGTTATCTTTTTGCTACCTTCTGTGAATGTTGGTAGTTCACCGTCAGTGAATGTCGGTGCTATGATATTTCTCTTCTCTTACTACCTTCAGTGAAAGTTGGTAGTTCACCATCAGTGAATGTTGGTGATTTTTATCTTTTTGCTACCTTCAGTGAATGTTCGTAGTTCACCGTCAATGAACGTCGTTTCTATGATACTTCTATTCTCTTACTACCTTCAGTGAAAGTTGGTAGTTCACCATCAGTGAATGTTGGTGATTGTTATCTTTTTGCTACCTTCAGCGAACGTTGGTAGTTCACCGTCAGTGAACGTCGATGCTATGATATTTCTTTTCTTTCTACCTTCATTGAAAGTTGGTAGTTCACCATTAGTGAATGTTGGTGATTGTTATCTTTTTGCTACCTTCAATGAATGTTGGTAGTTCACCATCAGTGAATGTTGGTGCTATGATATTTCTTTTCTCTATACCTTCAGTGAAAGTTGGTAGTTCACCATCAGTGAATGTTGGTGATTGTTGTCTTTTGTCTACCTTTAGTGAACGTTGGTAGTTCACCGTCAGTGCACGTCAGTTCTATGATAATTCTTTTCTCTCTACCTTCAGTGAAAGTTGGTAGGTCACCATCAGTGAACATTGGTGATTGTTATCTTTTTTCTACCTTCAGCAAACGTTGGTAGTTCACCGTCAGTGAACGTCAGTGCTGTGATATTTCTTTTCTCTCTACCTTCAGTGAAAGTTTGTAGTTCACCATTGAACGTTGGTGATTGTTATCTTTTTGCTATCTTCAGTGAATGTTTGTAGTTCATCATCAGTGAATGTTGGTGATATGATATTTCTTTTCTCTCTACCTTCAGTAAAAGTTGGTAGTTCATCGTCTGTGAACATCGATGTCTGTCTCTCTACCTTCAGTAAACGTTGGTATTTCACCGTCAGTGAACGTAGGTGTTGTTATTCTTTTCTCTTTCTAACTTCAGTGAACATTAGTAGTTTCCCCTTCAGTAAAAGTTGATGTATCCTTTGATATTTCACCATCCTCTATGAGTCATTATGCTTTTGATCTTCTATCTCCTCTTTAGCTGAGTTGATGCTACCTTATCTCTTCTTTGGGTGTTACACCAATAGAGTCGGGTCTTTTTGATTCACCAGTGATTTATTTTCCTGGTCGGGTTTCTCTTTTGATACTTATTTCCTTTGCTACATCCCCAGTGGTGTTTCGCGTCTCTTTGAAGTTGTGCATATGCATTCATACTCATAAGCATTACATGGCATCTTAGGGCCAAAAATAGGGTTTGTTTTTATATTTATGTATCTTCGATCATGTCGACACGAAGATTTTTAACCTTTGTATCTCTGGATAGAAGAAAATTAAATAAGGGCAACTGTTGTACCCCAATTTTCCCCCTAAGATCCCTTCATCATACCATATTGATTCAATCACAACAAATCACATTAGGGCTTTTGGTTCTCCTCCATATCTTTAGCTTTGCTCTTTGAGGAATCACCAAGCACCTTGACTTGTTTTTCTTTTGTCATCATGCATGTTTTGTTTTGAATTTCATTTTAATTAATAAAATTCAATTTTGGTTTCTCTTACTTGTTAATAATGTAGGTAAAGACAATGTGGCTTAGCAAGTTGATCCATGGGTTCATGAGTTTATTTCCATGCCCTAGTCAATAAAGCTTGAGAAATTCAAACCTCACCATTGAAGTTGTTTTGGAAGAAACGGCATGGCAAGGTTTATTTTGGTTCACTACATTTCAAAGTTATCAAGATTGATTCAAAATTACAAGGGGTTGATAGAAGAAGTTGTCATGGTTGGACAAGGCTTTGTTCCCATTAGTCACAAGTGCATATTTCTCTCAATTCTCAATATATGGAAGTGTTTTTGGTTTCTATGAGTTCTCATTATCATCCTCAACAACTTCTATCTACAAAGCAAAAGTGTTGGTACAAGAAGGTTGTTTAAAATTGTCAAAGTTCCTCAAAGCATTTTCTTGATCTAGGAGCTAGGGTTTTGAACTTCAAAGAAGTATATCTTGCTCATCTTTTGGTATTTTTGAGTGATTATAAAGACATCATTCTCTTGAAAGGTTTATTAATAAATCACTTCAAAAGTTTCAAGGAGTTTTCATGTGGAAGAAACTTGATGATGAAGAAAGATTACAAGTCTTCCAGATGAACCCCCCAACTTCCCATTTGTGACTTCAAATGATCATAACTTGGTAAATTTTTATCACCTTGAGCCCACTCTTTTTTCATAATGATCTTCAGGATGTGAAATTTATTCCTTCTTTTATGTGCAAAGTGAGAAAATGGATGGAGGATTCCTTAAGGATACAAAAGATTATAGGTCATTTCATGATTTTTTGCCAACTTCAACAATTCATAACTCTCTAAATTTTTTGATATTTTGAACGGTTCAAGTTTCAAAATGTCATTCAAGAGGTATATTTCATGCCATATTTTTTGGTCAAGAGAAAATTTCAAGTGGAAGGCCATGTTTGGACACAAAACATTACAAGTAATTTTTGAAGAAAAACATAGAAATTTTCTAAGTATGAAAAGTCAACCCTTTTTTTCAAACTTTGACTCAACAAAACTTCTTGCTCAAACATCCAATTGATCTCACTCCTTGCACATTGTAAAGCTTGTGACTTTATCTTTCAAATGCTTCATAAATCACATCATATGGTGCCCTACATTTTTGGCACCATGGTTATGAAAGTAGCATTATAAAATGGAAATTCCAAGTTCAGTGAGATTTGAAAATTAGTTTAAATCCAATTACAAGCCTATTTAAGGATCAATTTCGCGTCTAATCATGTTTAGAAACTTTCCATAACAAGAACGACCCTTAAACCATTCATTTTGCTAAATTTTGAGTCATATGAAGTCACACTTTACACACTTAGCAGGTCCACATGATTTCACTGATTTTTCCTCCAATTCACACGCTTGAGCCTTACATCATGATCAACTATAAATAAGGATCATTCCTCACTCATTTTGGCAAGATTTTGATAGCTAATTGACCCCTGTTCAAATCCCACACGAACTCTGGATTTGAAATTCTGATTTCTTACATTCTCACCTTCAAACTCCAGAAGCTCCATTCAATTAGCTTCATTGAACTTCTCTGAAGCTAGCCATACAGTTACTTTCAAGAATTGTGACCTATATTGATATGTAGAAGTCCAGTTTCAGAGCAACTTCTCACTACTCCACTCAAGTAGATTTCTTGGCCAAATTGATTCAAATAAAAGACTAATCCACTCCTTGTATTCTTCTGATCCTCGTGCTCTTTATAATTTTCAAGTTCATTGAGAATTGAGTGAAATATCCCAGATTTTCGTGCTCGCCATTTTTTATGTTTTTCTTCAAACATAACCTTGTACAATTTATGTAAATTTGGCACGATGGTACCATTAGAATCGTCTTGAAGAGACGAATCTAATGGTACCAGTCTGGTTTGCTAATTTTACAGTTTGAAGGATTCAATTTGGGGATGGCTGGAGGTTGAAGACGATGACATGTCCATCTTCAACCAATGATATGAAGCCACATTATTTTTTTGAAACAGATATAATATGTTTGCATTACCATGCGCGTACCTCAGGAGCCCTTGGATCTGATTACTTTTGTGAGTCAGACTCCATCCAACGCGCCACATTTTAAGTTGTTTTATTTTAAAAAATGTTGGATCCGATGTGATATTTATTAATGACCATGATATGCACAGTGCGCCAGATCCCTTGGATTTGATTACTAACGCGTTTTGACTCTCATACATTGGTCCACATTTTTTTGACTTTATTTTATTTTCTGATTTTTATATTTAAATTGTTTTAAACTTCAAAAAATCATAGAAAATTCATTTTTAATCCAAAAAATCTAAAAAAATTATGAAAAATATTTTTGATTTTTCTCTTTTTAATTTTTATTTTATTACAATTTTATTTTGTGTTTTGATATTTTTTATAAATTTTCACTCTATTTGAATTGTTTTAAATGCTTAAAAATGCTTTTATGAATTTTTAAATTCTGAAAAAAATATGGAATGAATTGTTTTATTTATGACTTTGTTATTATTTATCATTTTTTGGTTTATTTTACTTATTTCTTTTAATTTTAAAAATAGTTTCTGAATTTAAAAATTACCAAAAACTTTATAAAAATATTTGAGTTCATTTCTGATTTTCCTATGGTCTTACTTAATTTTTCATGATTAATTTAAACATAGTTGATATTTCTCTCTCTTATTTCTATTTTAAAACATTTTAAAACCCTATTTAATGCATATATTAAATGTAATATTATTTTTTGATTATTTTCTGGCTGATCTTTGGTTGAATTTTTTATCATGAACTTTGTTAACATCATTGGATCCATGGTGATGAGTCTAACTCCATAAAAATGGAGGAATGATTTGAATAATAGTTTGATTAAATTTTTAATTCAAATGTGGTTTATATATTCTTTCCCACCCCTCTTCATCTTATCCCTTTCTTATTGCACTAAGTGTTATTGGAGCATGATCTCTATATCATGTCTCAAAATAAATAGTGCATAGATTGCTATTGACCAAACTCAAAATAGGTGCGACTTCTATATAAGTCCACTTACGATTGCTTAACATAGCGCTCAATTTTGTCCCGATTTGAATAAATGATCATTCGTGGCCCAAACCTATGCTTGCAAGCCCAAGTATGTTAATTTGATCTCTTTGATCCAATAACCTTGAGATTCATCATGTGGAAGCTTTGGTTCTACCAATCCTCTAATGGATCTACATCACTTTTAGTCAACGCGAATCACTTAAACATCGCTGACCATTAAATGTTACTCTCGAGAATTCCAAAATGGATGATATACTTGAAAAATAGCAAATGCAACTTGTTGTGTGGAGGCTTTGGTTCTATCAATCCTCTAATGAGTTCCAAATGCAAGTTTCAAGATGGTCATCCAACTAACCACTAATTATTGACAATTGATTTTATTTTATGCTTTATGATCTTTTATTTTATGCACCATTTACTTTAGCATTTACATTTCATTCTATTTTTCATGTTTGCTCACTTGAGCCCCTTTATATCCTTGTCATTTTTATTTTGCTCACTTGAGCTTTTCTTTTCTTTTTTAAGATACTTAATAATCAACATGAACCATAAAACTTTAATGATACTTGGACTATTTGGTTACTATCCTTGGCATTATGGAGTATTGGACTTCTTGGACTTAGGATTAGAAACCTTGGCCTATGTTGGAAACCTTGTGACCTTAATTGATATTTTGTCTGGATTTTTTGAGGTTTACCTCAAGACATTGGGTTGTTTGTTTGTTTTGCGTGCAGGTTATTGCGATTACATACTTTGTTTGTAATCTGGAATTCACCCGTATACAGCCGTTACTCTTCCTAATTTTTGTGTGAAGACTTAATACACTTGAAGTTTAGTTCTCTTAAGAGGTCTAGTATCTTTTCTTGTTTGGTTTCAATCCAAAGAATGATAATTCTATCTTGACTCATAATGTCAAGTATTGGCTTCTTGTTGGTTAGATAGTTCTTATCCCTATCTTTTACCTTATGCTTTAGGATAGTCTCTTCTTCTCCTCCCATCTTCTTTAATTTCAAAAATCTTCTCTCTCCTTTTGAAAACTTTTCTTGTTTTTTAAACTTGAACCACTTTCATAATAAACTTGGACTTAGGTCCATGCATTTTCGAAAAAATTTCATAAATAAAATTCAATCAACTTAATTATATTTTGACATCTTTTTTTGTGAGAAGACTAAAAGCCAATCAATCTCATTTTAAACCATTTTCCACTTTGGATTTTTATTTTGAAACCTTTCTCAAAAGATTGGACTCTTGTCAATCCTTGTAGTGATGCAAACGACTATACTTCTACAATATGTAGTGAAGAGAGATATTTTCCACTTGGGTGTTGAGTGAGGCATTGTTGATTTTAAAATCCAAGTTACTAAAGCCTGGACCCGACCAGATAACAGTTTAACTTCTCCAAATATTGTTGAAACCTAGACCTGACTAGATAACAGTTTGAGTTGCTGAAACCTAGACCCGACCTGATAACAGTTGATCTCAATCTTTAAGTTACTGAAGCCTGGACCCGACCAGATAGAAGTTTAACTTCCTCAAATCATTGATGAAACCTGGACCCGACCAGATAACAGTTTGAGTTGCTGAAACTTGGACCCGACCAGATAACAGTTTGAGTTGCTGAAACTTGGACCCGACCAGATAACAGTTGATCTTAATTTCAAGTTACTAAAGCCTGAACCCGACTAGATAATAGTTTAACTTCTCCAAATATTGCTGAAACCTGGACCCTACCAGACAACAGTTTGAGTTGCTGAAACCCGGACCCGACCAGATAACAGTTGATCTCAATTTCAAGTTACTAAAGCCTGGACCCGACCAAATAATAGTTTAACTTCTCCAAATATTACTGATACCTGGACTTGACCAGATAACAATTTGAGTTGCTGAAAACTGGACCCGGCCAGATAATTGTTGATCTTAATTTCAAGTTACTGAAGCCTGGACCCGACCAAATACCAGTTGATCTTAATTCTTCAAGTTAATGAAGCCTGGACTCGACCACATAGCAGTTTAACTTCTTCAAATCATTGCTGAAACTTGGACCCGACCAGATAACAGTTTGAGTTGCTAAAACCTGGACCCGACCAGATAACAGTTGATCTTAATTTCAAGTTATTAAAGCTTGGATCCGACTAGATAATAGTTTAACTTCTCCAAATATTACTCAAACCTGGACCCGACCAGAGAACAGTTTGGGTTGTTGAAACCTGGACCTGACCAGATAACAGTTGATCTCAAATTCAAGTTACTAAAGTCTGGATCCGGCCAGATAATAGTTTAACTTCTCCAATTACTGCAAAGCCTGGACCCGACAAGATAACAAATCCAATTGCTGAAACCTGGACCGACCATATAACAATTAACCTCAAGGTGATGTTGCTATGAAACCTGGACCCGACCAGATATTAGCTTAACTTCTTCAAATCACTAAAAAAACTCTTCTTCCCTAGTAGAGTTTACCACTATCCCCGCAATTTATCGCAAAGCCTGGAATCCAACCAGATAACCGTTAACTTCATTACCCCCCAGTGGATTATTGCAAAGCCTGGACCCGACCGGATAACAACTAACTTTCAAGAGATAATTCCCCACTAGAGCAGCGGACGACTAAAAATCCTAAGCTCTTTTCCCCAAGTAAAAGCCAATATTCCCCAGTGGATTTCTTCTCAACAAAGCCATAATCCCCAGCAGAAACGCTCTAAACAAGGTTTAAATGTGCATACACTCTTCATCCTCAACAACGATCCAGGATTTAATTTCCCAAAACTCTCCAACATTTGTCAAGGATTTATTTTCCCAGACAAAGATGCACTTCAATAACATTTCACGTCCATACATAATATCACATGCATACAAAACACATATAGCACGATATCATTTATTTTGAGAACACCATTACACAATGCATTTCATACATCATGACATTGCATACAACTAACGCTTTACCTTTTCAGGAAAAATCAATCAACAAATCGTTATCATCAACAATTTTCAACAGGTCCAAGATTAGTTCATGAATCAAGACAGAGAAACTATCTAGGCAACCATATACATCTTCACACGGGCTCATCATGAAGAAATCTTACACAGATTCCTTCTAATACATCTCCAGACACGGCTTAACACGGGTCCATTCCAGCATATCATTCGGAATTAAATCGACCAAGGATTTATTCTGATACTTCTCCCAGTTACAGTCAAGCTTAGACTTAGTCTAAATATCTATCAACCATCATCTCTCCAAATGGCATCTATAAGCCCATTCCCAAATCAATACATCAAGTCACGAAAGACAGATCCACCAACCTCACTCTTCATGTTCAAGAAGATTGAACATGGGCAGCTGTTGTACCCCAAAATTTTCCTTCTCAATTTCTCAAAGATTCTCTAACAAGATCTCTATTGATCGGTTGACCTAAAATCAACTGTATTGGGGAAATGTCAATTATAGTCAATTTACAGTCAAAACTCATAATTTTTTATCCATATTAACATATTAAACTCATATGCACCATTTTGTCAATTTTGGATCACAACTTCTCAAGAAATTTGATCAGATCACCAATAGGGCAAAATGGTCAAAATGGTCAAAATTAGGGTTTTGACTGAAAAGGTTCAATTTTTGACTTTTTGGCCTAGCACATGACTTGTAGCTTTGAGACATGATATCAAGAATCCAGATGCATCATTTTGACCTAATGGCATGGTTCAAAACATTTCTCAAGATCAATTGATTGATAATTGAAATTTGGTCAACTGATGAAAAAGTCAACTATACATTGAAAAGTCAAACTTTGACTTTTGGATCAAAATCAAGTTTCAAAGATCATATTTCATCAAGACATGTCAAAGTATGAAGATTGTTCATCAAGAAATCAAAAGTCAAGATTAATTTGAAAAAAGTCAAAGTTCTAAACACTTAGAAATTTTTCTAAGTGTTAAGAAAAATATGATAATTTCATAACTTTATGCCAGATTTTCACCATGATGTAAGATGATTCAAGAAAAAATTCCAACATGGAAGTTATAGATCTCAATGAGATGATAAACATTGTAGGGCAGAACTTCTTCTAGAAATTCTTGGATCTCAAGTTATAAATCCATGAAGACATGTCCATGAAACTAAAACACTTAGTAAAATTCTGGGCATTTTAAGTCAGAATTTTGACAGAACTTCTGGGCCAATTTTCATACAGTTACAATGGGAGTTTGCAAAAGTTATTCAAAGTGGGATTTCAGAGCATGTTACAAGCTTTCTATTGAGAATTTTTCTTGAGTTCAGGGGGTAGGTTATGAAAAGGGAAGGTGTTAGCACCCTTTGCATCCGTAGTTATCTACGGGCTCTTAGTTGCTTGCTAGATCACTTTTAAAATTGCTTTGTTTGAAATGTGTTTATGGTGGTTTTTGAAAGTAATTTTGAAAAGTGCCTTCGTTTAGGCAAAATTTTTAATGATTCTCGTCTCTATAAGAATGCATACAAAGTGTTGGACTTTTGAAAATATTTCATGTTTTGAAAGTGTTTAGTGTGTTTGAAAAGATGTTTGTTTTTGAAGATGGATTGTGAGTAAGAAACTAAGAACGTTCTACCTACTCAAAATTCTTTTGTTCATTTCTCTCTTTCCTTTGACATTGCTTTCCTACCATTGATTTGTAAAAAGCCTTATCTTTGGATGTAAAGGGACGGGCATGGGTCATCGTATAGTCATAGATAGCAATGTGGTGAGATACCTTAGCATTTCTCTCGAGGGACTAAGATCATTTGTAAAGAAACATTTGTAGCTTCATCGAGGGACTTTGATCTTGTATTTTGTTTGTTTTTGTTAAGATGTCTCACATGCGTAACATGACCATTTTTAAGGCAACAAAGTGGAGTAAACCCTAGATGTGCAAAGTGTGGAAAGTGTTTCGATTTCATGCATTGTTTTTTCTTAGATTAGAGTTGTCTAAGGATTGATTTTAGTCTTACCATACACACCCTAATTACTAACAATTATATGAAAAATAATAAATTGCGGAAATTTAAATTCTATGCTATTACATCATTTTTGGAGAATGGGGGATACAAATGCACAATGGGGGGTTGCGAGAAATTAAACCTAATTATCTATTACAACCATATTGATCTTGAATAATGTACAAGAATTGAAATATATATAATGTACAAGACATGAATGAAAAGAAAATGAATTTGTTTTGATTTTGTTAAAGAAAATATTTTAACCTAATTTTCTAAAAGAAGATAAATAGTTAGAAGTAAGAAAGTTAAGCTAAGTTAATTTTAACTAAACAAAGAAAATAAACTAAATCTAAGTTTAATATTAATTTAAAGAAAAGAAATTAACTAAGAAAATGTTTTTTGGTATTTTTATTTTAAGAAGTTAAATAAAAATAAAATAAATAATTTAAATATTTAATATAATATATTTTTGGTGTTTCTAATTAATAAAAAAAAATAATAATACAAAAAAATAATAAAGGAAATAAAACAAAACAAAAAATAAAATTAAAGTCAGGGGGAGTTTAGAAAGTGGAAAGGATGTTTGTAAGTAAAACTGATTTCTGTTTGGTTTAGGCCCAAAATGTATTTGTGTGATCAGAATCAGAAAGAAAATAAAAAGAAGGTTATGTTGGGCTGTGTGATGAAAAAATGGATGAGGGTGCTATTGGAAGCAGCATGAGAAAACCCAGAAGTTCTGGCCTAGGTGTGCTGCTAATAAGTACATGGGGGTGATGCTAGAAGCAAAAATGAGACAACCTAGAAGTTCTGGCCCAGGTGTGCTGTTAACAGAAAAATGGGGAGGAATGCTGGAAGCAAGAATGTGAAGGCCTGGAAGTTCTGGCCCAGACATGCTGTTAACAAGTAAATGGGGTAAAATGTTAAGAAATAAGAACAAAAGGTGCTCCTGGGGCTAGAACCTAGGACCCTTAACACTAATGCCTTACGCGCGCGCTCTCTACCACTGGGGTGGCTACACATATGGTATTATAAACAAAACCATAAATATATATTACAAAATCAGTTCTGATGATGAACTTCATATTCTTCCTCGCGTAAGCCAGAGCATCTGCAACTCAATCATTTCTCAACCAAAATGGTAAATGTAAACGTGAAAGTTATGGCAAACTTCATCATGGTTCCAGAACTATAAAGCATTAAAACTATAAATTAGGAACAAACATGAATTTTGCTAGCCCTAATCTGAAACCTAATTTTTTTCCAAGAAGTTCTGATTCAAAATTCTCTCTACTCAGGCCATATAAATGGAATCTATGGATATGTACAGTTTCAGAGTAATGATATCTACATTTTGTCTTTGAAAATGCAAGCCTAACAATGCCCAAATAATGAGATGAAAATCAGAAGAACTTACCTTGCAACTGGAGATCGTGTTTTGAATTAGAACTTGATTCAAGTTGCTGTGATGATTTGGTTAGCTTGCTCAAGTTCCCAGGAAGCTAATGCAATGATTAGCTTGAGCTATAGATGGCTGGAATGTTATGTAGAAGTCAAGATGTAATGCTCTATTTTTGAAAATGGAGGTTGGTGAAGATGATGTTACAGTCTGGAAACATACTTTGGGATAACTTCTATATGTGTATCAGAAACTTTGTGGATGGTTTGGCCAAGAAACGCACAAGGGGATTTGGAGATTGGATTCAAAAATCAGAAATCACAAGTTTTTCTGCTTGTGTTGCAATTTCTGGTTCTATGGAGTTTTAGTGAGTTTCAGGGCTCATCCAAATCCTCCTTTAGCTTGCAAATGAAGGTTTAATTTATAGGCGAAGGGTTTGGAAGCTTGGAGAAGTCAGAAGTACAAAATCACATGTTATGGATTTTGACTTGTTTTTGAAGTAAGCTTAGACAAACATGGTTTCAAGGCAAGATATGGTGGCTAGAAACTTTAAACATGCATGTTCTGAGTTTTTAGGGAATGCTTATGCAGAAAGAACAAACACAAAGCTCAAGGAGAGTTGACTTTGTGATTAAAGTCACTTTTCCAGAATGGAAGTGTGAACTTTCTTCCTTAAATGGCAAGGTGTATTGGAAAAAGCTTAAATCAAATGGTTCATAGCTCAAAAGATTGTGTAATCTTCTGATTAAGGAGATACACACATTAGAGTGCCTGAAAAGTGGGATTATGCAGCATTGCTTAGAATTGGATCAGATGTTCATCATGAAAATGACTCATAATTTAAGAATGAATGTCTAACTTTTGATCGTCGATTCTCCCTGCTCCAGCATGATCTGAAAGAGGTCTTAGACTTTTTAGAAAATTGTAACATAATCTGCAATCCCTATTTGAATCACTTTTTCAAACTCCCATTGTAACTGTATGAAAATTGGCCCAAAAGTTCTGTCAAAATTCTACTTAAAATGCCCAGAATTTTACTAAGTGTTTTAGTTTCATGGACATGTCTTCATGGATTTATAACTTGAGATCCAAGAATTTCTAGAAGAAGTTCCGCCCTACAATGTTTCTTATCTTATTGAGATCTATAACTTCCATGTTGGAAGTTTTTCTTGAATCATCTTGCATCATGGTAAAAATCTGGCACAAAGTTATGAAATTATCATATTTTTCTTAACACTTAGAAAAGTTTCTAAGTATTTAGAACTTTGACTTTTTTCAAAGTAGTCTTGACTTTTGATTTATTGATGAACAATCTTCATACTTTGACTTGTCTTGATGAAATATGATCTTTGAAACTTGATTTTGATCCAAAAGTCAAAGTTTGACTTTTCAGTGTATAATTGACTTTTTCATCAATTGACCAAATTTCAATTACTAATCAATTGATCTTGAGAAATGTTTTGAACCATGCCATTAAGTCAAAATGATGCATCTGGATTATTGATATCATGTCTCAAACCAACAAGTCAATTGCTAGGTTAAAAAGTCAAAAACTGAACCTTCTCAATCAAAACCCTAATTTTGACCATTTTGCCCTTTTGATGATCTTATCAAATTTCTTGAGAAGTTGTGATCCAAACTTGAAAAAATGGTGCATATGAGTTTAATATGTTGATATGCATAAAAAATTAGGAGTTTTGACTGTAAATTGACCATAATTTACTTTTCCCCAATACAATTGATTTTAGGTCAACCGATCAATTGAATGAGCAAAAATGTGATTCAAAGCCTGAAACTTGACATGAGCACTCTTGGGAGTCCAAAATGATTTATGAAAATCATATGAAGAATTAAAGGTCCAATTATCCTTATACAAACTCAAACCCTAATTTTGAGTCACCAGTGTTTGGGGGGTATCTTGAGCTGATCAATCTTAGTG
Organism: Vicia faba; assembly: GCA_948472305.1. Lineage (NCBI taxonomy): Eukaryota > Viridiplantae > Streptophyta > Magnoliopsida > Fabales > Fabaceae > Vicia > Vicia faba. Next base: position 1,156,820,193 of record OX451738.1, on the reverse strand, counting down.
CAATCTTGAATCAATGGAGATCTTGTGAGAGAATATTTGAGAAATTGAGAGGAAAAATTTTGCGGTACAACATAATCAATGGAAACGAGGATGAAGCGATGTCTGTTGGAAGCCATAGGCTTGATTTCTCCAATCATATCGATGCCCCACATTGCAAACGGAAAAGGAGCAGTCAAGATATTCATAGGTACTTGAGGCACATGTACTTTATCAATATAGATCTGACACTTGTGACAAGTTCTTGAGTGGTGATGGCAGACAGTTTCCATAGTCAACCAATAGTAATTTGCACTCAGAATATTCTTAGCCATAGCATGCCCACTAGAATGAGTACCAAAGATAACTTCGTGCATATCTTCCATAATATTCTTCGCTTCCTTCTTGTCCATACAATGAAGCAAAGTCAAATCATGATTGCGTTTATACATAACCCCGTTACTCAGGAAGAACTTGGTTGAGAACCTCTGTAGGAATTTCATGTCATTGATAGATGCCCCCTCGAGGTACTCTTAAGCCTCAAGATATCTTTTCACTTCATGAAACCAAGGCTTATCTTCTACTCTGTCTGTGTCAACTTTATAGCAATGTGCCAGTTCATCTAGCCTCTTAATGGTAATTCTAGGAGCCTCATTGTCCCATCTAACTTCTAACATAGATGACATGGTTGCTAACGCGTCTGTAAAATGATTCTCTTCTCTTGGGATATGCTCAAAAATGATCTCCTCGAAGTACGAGATTAAGGTAAGCACATGCTCTCTACAAGGAATGAGATTCGGGTGCTTCGTATCCCATTCTCCCTTTATCTGACTGATTAACAGGTCTGAGTCCTCATATACGCTTAAGAACTTGATTCTTAGGTCAATAGCAGATCTGATGCCCATGATGCACGCTTTGTATTCGACCATGTTATTGGTACAATCAAAGTAAAGTCTGGAAGTAAAGGGTGTATGGCAACCCTAGGGAGGGATAATTACAACATCAAATTCCATTGCCAAGTGCGTTAGAAGCTTCGTTGAAAACCGTAGTCCATTGGGATCCTGGCTCTGGTCCTTCATATGGTCTAGGTTCTTCATAATATGTTATTAGCATAATATTCTCGTCCAGAACTCGAAATTCATAGACTGGTAGTTATCTACAGCTTGATGAGCCAAATGGTCTGGCAGTACACTTACTTTGATTGCCTTCTGGATGGTGTACTGAATGTCGTATTCTATTAAGACCATTTACCATCGGGCTATTCTTCCAGAGAGAGTTGGCTTCCCAAATATGTATTTAATGGGATCCATTTTAGAGATCAACAAAGTGGTATGGGTCAACATATATTGTCTTAGTCAGTGAGCAGCCCATGCCAAAGTGTAAAAGGTTTTCTCGAGCAGTGAGTATCTTGTTTCACAGTCGGTAAACTTTTTGCTAAGGTAGTATATTGCATGCTATTTTCGACCATACTTGTCATGTTGGCCCAATATACACCCCATTGAGTTCTCTAATACTATTAGGTACATAATTAGAGGTCTTCCTTCAACTGGTGGCATTAGAATTGGATGTTCTTGTAGGTACTCTCTGATCTTGTCAAAAGCTTTATGGCAGTCGTCATTCCACTTTACTATCCTATCTTTCTTCAGCATCTTGAAGATTGGCTCACATATAGTGGTCAAATGAGAAATGAATCGAGCAATGTAATTCAGTCATCCCAAGAAGCCTCTGACTTCCTTCTCATTACGGGGAACCAACATTTCTTGAATAGCTTTAACCTTAGCGGGATCAACTTTGATACCTTTACCATTGAAAACTAAACCCAAGAGCTTACTGGATCTCACCCCAAAAGTGCACGTGTTCGGATTCAACCTCAGCTTGTATTTTTTCAACCTTTCAAACAACTTATGTAGATGGTCAAGATTATATTCTTTGGTTTTCGATATGGCTATCATATCTTAGATGGATCATATGGATCATATCATGGAATAAAGATGCCATGGTATGTTGCGCCGATGTTCTTCAACTCAAAAGGAATAACCTTGTAGCAAAAAGTTCCCCACTGTGTGACGAAGGTTGTTTTCTCCATGTCTTCAGGTGCCATCTTGATCTGATTATAACCCGAGATACCGTCCATGAAGGAGAATACCTTATGTTGAGCGGTGTTGTCGACCAAAACATCTATATCTGGTAGTGGGAAGTCATCTTTGGGACTTGCCTTGTTCAGATCCCTGTAGTCTACACACATACGTACCTTGCCGTCTTTCTTTGGTACCAGAACCACGTTTGCAACCCATTGAGGATATGAGGTAACTCCAAGAAGCCTGTATTGAATTGTTTCATAACCTCGGCCTTGATCTTTTCTGACATCTCGGGACGCATGCAACGAACTTTATGCTTTGTTAGAGAATAACCATCTTTCATCGGCAGACGGTGAACCAAAATATTATTATTGAGCCCTGGCATGTCTCGTACGACCAAGCAAAGATCTCAACATAGTCGTGCAACATCTGGATTAATCTGTTCTTGACACTACCTTCTAAGTTGGCACCTATCTTGACTTCTTTCCTGTCTGCTTCAGAACCCAAGTTTACAACCTCAATTGGCTCTTCATGTGGTTGTGTAGCCTTTTCTTCTTGTATTAACAGTCTGGCAAGTTCTCCATGTATTTCACAATTTTCCTCACCTTCGTCCTCGGCTTGGTAGATCAGATTTTCAAAGTCATAAGTGGCAATTGCAAAATCATTATCAGCGGGATCCATAGTGGATGTGGATCTGCAATTTATGGTGTGGGTGTGTGTAAGAACACATAGCCAGTGATGAAAAGTAAAAGAGAGATAGAGAGTGTAAAATTTGAATGCAAAATGTCCAATTCTTTATTAAATGAAAATATGTTTATGAAATGACAACCCTGAAAAAATGAACTGTTGTGCCCCGGGTAAGACACAAGGCCTAAAGTCTTTGTTTAAAGAATTACATAACCAAAACTTAAAAGTAATAAAAAAAATTAGCAATTACTCCTGACTGAAGGAGATAGAGATAATGTCTTGAGTCTTCTAGTTGTTGGGTCCGTTTTTGATGGTGGGAAGGATCCAACTGTCAAGATCATGATCACTGTCAACATCTTTTATAGTGTTGACTCTGTTGTTGCTGACACTGAATGATGGTATTCCAGCACGAGCGCGACAAATAACCCTTTGACCCTCTACAGTGAAACCCAAACCAAATTTTTCAGATTTATATGGAATGTCAGGAAGTTGACCCCAAGTAGTACAACCACCTTCTTCTATAACAACTCTAACATCCTTTAAAGAAGCCCTCTTGGGTGGAACCCTGATAACCTTGGGAATGGCGGAAACGTCTTTAGTAACGATTGGAAGAATCACTTCAAAAGTCTGACAGGGGGCTCAATAAATTCACCATCCACTTGTACATACCATAATGAGTTTAAGTGGCTAACCATATACTCTTCTTAACCACAGACTGTAACAACCTTTCCGTTCACAAGATATTTTAATTTCTGATGTAGGGTTGAGGTAACAGCGCTTGCCTCATGGATCCAACAGTGTCTGAGTAAACAAGAATATGCTGGTCGGATATCCATCACATAGAAGGTAGATTCGAAGACTTGCGAACCTACCTTGATCGATAGATCCACTTCTCCATGCACCATCCTCTTCGAACCGTCAAAGGCTCTCACCATAATATCACTAGGTTTTAGTATAACCCTTTCTCAATCAAGTCTGTCAAGGGAAACCTTCGGTATCACATTCAACGAAGAGCCAATATCAACCAATACGTGAGCCAAAGTAGTGCCCCTACATTCAATGGAGATATACATGGCCTTGTTGTGATTCCTTACCTCAGGAGTTAAGTCAGCATAAAAAAACCTAACCCATTGTCAGTCGTCAAGCTAGAAACATAGTTCTCAAATTGATCGACATAAATCTCTTGTGGCACATGAGCAGATTTCAAGAATTCCCCCAAAGCTTGCGCATGGGATTTAGAACACAGTAGCAGAGATAACATGGAGATTTTAGAGGGGGTCTTCCCCTACTATTTAACAATCTTGTAATCTCTCTTATGGATAATCTTCAAAACCTCCTACAACTCTTGTCTAGAGGTGTTTTAACTACAACTTCTTTAGGCATCTCCGTCTGGGCAGGCTCCATTATCTGCTCTTTTCCTCGAGTCTCCGCACTTGACTTGGTAGAGGTAACTTTAATAGGTGTAGCAACAATCTTTGGAGAGATTTCTAGGGAGAAAACCCTTGCGCTTATAGTAACCTTACTGGTTCCATCAATATTGTCAATGTTGGGATTAATAACTTCGGTAACTTCATCTTCAGTAGTCACTAACTCTTTCTTGACGCAGTGGTAGTAGACTTCAGATCCATAGTTCCAAGGAATAGCCTTATCCGAGGAATATGGAATGGGTCCAGGTGAGGTGATGATTAAAGGAGAAACTTTTGGATTGACAGAAATCCTCACAGGACCTTTGGAAGTGATCCTGATGGGAGTGCCATAAAGTATAGATAAGTCTTGAAACAGATTCTCAGCAGACAGAATCTTCTCAACCAGAATTATGTGATTGTCCATTAGGCGTTGAATGCCTTCTTTTAGTAACTTGCAGCCATTGGGTTAGGTTGCGCAGTAGTAACATCTTTCAATACAACCAAAAAATAAATCGACCTACAACAAACTCTCTTTGATAATTGAGAGGGGAGTAACCAATTCACTTACAGTAGCAACATAAATAACATCATCAATAAAACTTACGCCTTTGTCATTCTTCGGCATTGGTGCAGTAATTACATTCAGAGCCTCCAAAGGATCGAACTCAATCTCTTTGTGGTCAATCATATCCTGAATCTTGTTTTTCAGGGTCCAACAGTTATTGGTGTCGTGCCCAGGACTGTTGGAATGGTAGGCACACTTCACATTTGGATTGTAGCGAGGAGAGGAGTGTTGGGATTTTGAGGAGGATCCCTTAAAGTTATCAGCTCTGCTTTTAGTAAATGTTGTAATACTTAAGATAATGCATAATGATCTTAGTAAAATCTCTTCTCAGAGCATCTGACCTACACTGATTGACCTGTTGTTATTGTTGAACAATCGCAATATTAGAGATTCGCACAACTCCTACAGATTGGCTGCAATCACTTTTAACAGGGCCCTTCTAGCCATAAACAGTATTGGTCTCCTTCTTACCACTGAATGTCTTCTTCATAGTACTTGAAGATGCAACCACTGTAACTTTTCTTCTCTTGATACCACTTTCGACATATTCTCTAGTTAGAATCATCTTAGTTAAACTAGATGAGGAGCTTCCAATCAGATGGTTAAAGAATGTCCCTGTCAAAGTGCCCATGAACATATTAACCAGCTCCCTGTCAGATAGTGGAGGTTGAACTCGTCCAGCCAGATCTCTCAACTTTTTGGCATACTCTTTGAACCCTTCATTCGAGCCCATGGTCATATTTTATAATTGCGCAGTTAGTGCAAGGTCAACATTGTATTGATACTGCTTGTAAAAAGAAGTAGCCAACTCCTTCCAAGTGTGAATGTTGGTTCCCTCCAGCTGATAGAACCACTCGAGTTATGTACCAGAAAAACTTTCCTGAAATAAGTGAACCCTTAACTTTATGTCATCAGTACGGGGTTGAATCTTCCGAACATTAGATCTCAGATGAAGCTTAGGGAAAGACACACCATCATACTTGGAAAAGGTAGGAACCTTGAACTTGTGAGGGATAACAACCCCCGAGATAAGACCTAACTCTTCAATGTCCAACCCAGACACTTTCTATATCTCCATAGAATTAATTCGATCTTTTAGCTGCTTGTATCTATCATCAGCAGAAGGATATTGCTCATCAGAATAGTCTTCATCCGCAGGAATATTACCAGAACCATGGTTGCTTCCGCCTTCAGCTTTAATACTTCTACCATCTTCCTCCTGATCATCATCTTCATTAGAGGAAATAACATAGTTTTGAGCTTGCTTGGGAAGGTTTTTTAACCTTCTTCCAATGTTGAGGATGACTGGTTTCTGAGTCTTCTTCTTTTTGGCGATGAACACCATCATCTCTTTCTGCCCCTGGGCTAAGTTCAAGAGCGTTTCCTGTAATTGGGCATTCTATGCTTGGAGTTCCTTGACAGTATGTTCTAGAGCCATCTTTACTAAAATAAATAGCAAGAAGATGAGAAAACATGCTTAGAAAGTACCTGTTATGTGATGATATTCATGATATGCAAATGCAAGTGCAATGTTTTCAAGGACCTTTACGGGATTTATATTTGTTTAAACAAAATGAAACAAAAGAAATTTTAGTAACAACCTTAAACTATAATTTCTTTCAATAAAAAGAGTTACAAAACAACAAAATGTTAATTTAAGTCTCCCATGGGCGCTTTTTCTTTGTGTTGACATATGAATTAAGGCTTTGTTCTTCATGGAGTCGTTTTTTCAGCTCAAGTACTTTCTTCTCAGTAGCATAGAACTGAGCCTCAAAGGTATATCTTTCCTCCTTGAGCTGAATATAGGACTTCTGTAGTTCTTCGAAGTTAGTAGGCATATCGGGATGAAGGACGGTATGAGTAACATCTCCTTCAACAACAGGCTCTACGACCACTGGTAGGATAGCAAAATATGGCATTTTAAGATTCTGAGCACGAGACTACACCCATCTGAGGTAAGGCTCTAGAGGAATGGAATTCCTGTGTCCCAAAGTCTTACTATCAATCTTGTTGATCGTGCCCAAGAACGTATAAACCTTTGATGGTAAATTTGAGGATTATTCTCATAGCCGAATACAATACCTTGGATGAGTATATCATGAGGACTGTCCCTTCGAGCATAACCAAACTGACGCAGAGCTCGAGAAGGGTTGTAAGTGATGCCCCCTCTTAAACCAAGGAGTGGTACATTAGGGAATTCCCCACAGCGATCAATAATAGTGACATCTTCCTGAGATCGAGAACACCAATGGATATCTGCATGAGTGAGTGACATCAAACTTTGAGACCACCTCAAACCTTGTTCGTTCTTTATCACTAGTCAGGGCAGGTGTAAAATAAACCACCTGGATAATAGAGGTATGCAACACATAAGAGTTCCTCGCTTCTTCATAGTATGAGTGTGGAGGGAATGCAGGACATCTCCAAGCAAAGTAGGTATCATATAATGAGTATGAATTGGTCCGGGTTAGGGAACAGTACCAAACCATAAATGAGCAAGGCCAGAATATCCTCAAAAGCATGAAAATTCATGGCATCTAGAAACCACTGAGCCTTCTCTATCAAAAATTTAGGAGAAAAACCCTTGACTCCATTCCTTATTTCCCAATTAGATACAATGTCTGATTGTTTTAGATGTAAGGCTATTGTAATGTCTTAAGGTTTCAGAACTTGCTCTAGACTGGTGAAGGGTATCTGATCAAGAATAGGCACTTCGAGCAACTTAGTAAATTCTTCCATTATGGGCACCAACTGATAATCCAGGAAGGTAAAACAGTGATGCTTAGGATCAAAGAACTGGAAGAGAATGCTCATAATGTCTTCCTGGAAACCAGTAGTAACCGAACTAAGTAGATGACCATGTCTCTTAGTGAATTAAGAATTGTCAAGAACCTTTGAGACTAATTTCTCAAGCTTGTAAGGTATCCTTACGAAGTTGATCCAGATGGTATTCCTACGACTGGAAGCCATGACCCTGCAACACAGAACAAAGATAAATTCTCATATCCTTGAAATGGTTAGTCATGATATGATGTTATGATGTCATGTTTAAATAGATAATCAAACACAAGCAAAACACACAAAGGCCTTAGGTTTAAGGCTTGCATGGGGTTCGTAGGTAAGTATCGTCTTGAAGTTTAGTTCACTTAACCTGTCTTAAAGAAGTAACCAGGTTCTAGGGATCTCAATATCACTGATTTTTCCCATAAAGTTTGTCTAGCACGACAACTGACTTGCCACCAAACAAAACATGAGAGTCGAATCTCAATGAGTGTAACATTGAGTATCAACCAACTTTGGACTGCACCAAAGCCGACTATCTCACTACCTTCTAATGGCTAAGTTGGGTCAATTAAGGTTCTAAAGATCAGTTAATGCTTATGACACCACGCGAAAACCTAGTATTCTCCCCGACTGACTCGAGGTACACCAGTACAAACCAATGTGTCACACTAACATATCCCTAACTTTAACCATATCAGTATACGCCATATAGTTTCCATGATCTATTGCTACTTACCTAAAATATCCCCAGATCTGGATGTAGGTTCTTTGCAAGAAAAGTAAACCCGAGCAAGCCCTAAAATGTAAAGCATACAAAGCAAACAAGAAATTTTTTTAAAAGTTATATAACTCTAAAGGTAACCCCACTTTTAGTATTCCCCAGCAGAGTCGCCAGTTCTATAATACGGTAGGAGAACTGACTTGTTTTGCGTGTTATCATAAATGTTGCGTATAGCAAGAGTCTCCACCGGCTTTTCTTTTATCCAATAAGGAAAGGGTGAAAAGAAAAGGAAACACCTTTGAGATTTATTGAGTTTGGGAGGGTAGGTTATGAAAAGGGAAGGTGTTAGCACCCTTTTCATCCATAGTTATCTACGGCCTCTTAATCGCTAGCTCACTCTGTTTGAAAATGTTTTGCGTTCGTGCATTTGAAAATATTTTGAAATTTTCCAATAGTTAGGCAACTTTGTAATGATTCTTGTATTTGTTAAGAATGCGTAGAAAGTGTTTGTTTTTAAAAATATTTCAGAAAAGTGTTTTGTGTGAAAACGATGTTTTTAAATGTTCGCGAGCAAGCGATTACGAGTGGTCTACCTACTCAAAGTATTTATCGTTATTTTACTTCTCCTTTAGATAGTGATATCCTACCATTAGTTAGTAGGAAGCCCTATCTTCGAATGTGAAGGGACAAGCACGAGTCATTGTATAGTCATAAAGGCAACTCGTAGGGGTGCTTTAGAAATTTTATCGTAAGGGACTAGATCGTTTAGCGAAGGCAGCATTCCAAAGGGTCATCGAGGGACTACGATCTTTTTAATCGAGGGACAGTGCTAAAGCGTCCCCACGTTCGAGGGACATGATTGTTTTTTCAAAGGTAACAAGTGAGGTCACCCTAGAGGTGCAAGTGTGAAGAGTGCTTTGATTCCAATTATTTATCTTGAAAGTAGGGTTTTCTACGATTGTTTTTAATGTTGCCATATAAACCCTATTAGCATACATCTAACAGTTATATACAAGGCATAAAAATATAAGTGCAAAAAAGTAAAATCCTATGCTATTACAAGGCTTCGAGAATGGGGATGCAAATAGTAAAATCGGGGAAAATAGAAATAAAACCTTAATTAAACTATTACAAACCGTAAACATATACATAATTGGGAATAAACGCAAAAGTAATGAAATACACTAAAGTAAAAGGAAATCGTCTTGTGATTGTTTGATAGAAAAGTTTGATGGATAACCTAATGAACTTATTGATTTTAATTAGTTAAAAAAAAGAAATCGATCGATTAAGTTAATCAAACCCTTAATTGATTTTAGTTAATTAAAACCTAAAAAACTAATTAATTTATTAATAAAAAAAGAATTGATTAAATGAAAACCTAAAATTTATTAGGGTTAATTAAATAAAAATATAAAAATTAATTAGGGTTTGTTAAAATGTTAGGGTTTTGAAAAAAAAAAATTTTGTAAAAAATAGGGAAAGGAAAGAGTAAGAAGAAGATAATTTGTAAAAAAAATGAACCGAATGGTAGGGGTGGGTATTGAACCCACGCCCTTGGAACCCTCAGCCAACACCTTCACCACTGGGTCAAGCTCCTGTTGGTGATAGCAAATAGCTTCAACGTGTTTTGTTTATCATCATGCAAAAATATGAAAATATGAAGAAAATAATGGCAAAAGGCTGGATCAAACCCATGCCCTTTGATACCAATGCCTTAACGCGCGCGCTTCAACCGCTGGGGCGGTGATACATCCATTAATTTAAATGAAATAAAACATATATAATATAACAACGTGGCCTAAACTAGAGAGGCGTTGGATCCATAGCTCTGATCGTCTTCACCGGTAACCTGTTTTTTGTCAAACCTGCAAAACATAAGAGGTTAGCGAGCGAAAAACACCCTACCCCCATAAATCGAGGGCTACAAGTTTGATGGGATGAATATTTTGGGCTAAAATATCCTGGTTTAAGGCTATGGGGAAAACAATGTAGATCGGTGTAGTTAGGGTGCATCTCAATTCTGGTTGCATGGGACCTCCACGATGACCTAAACATGTACTAATGACCCTCAGAAACACGTTAGTAATGTTAAATTTAATCAAAATAGTATGCAAACAAAATTATAAATGAATGAAACAACGATAAGGTGGTGCTGCATGCAGGGGTGTTTTGAGCCCTTTAGATTGTTGCAATTGATCTCATCTTACCCTCTAATCTTCCTGGGAATGAATAGGATCATTAGTTTGTGATGAAAGACACCATAAATAGGGTTTAAAGTTTTTAGGGTTCTTTGAAATTTTGTGATATTTTTGATAAGTTTTTAGGCAAGGGTTTTTCGTGTTCTATTTGTGTGAGAATTGATAAGAATATATAAGACAAATAAGGTCAAAGATATGGTTTTGGTATTTGTAAGAAAGGCATATATTTTATCTTATTTATTTTTGAAATATTAATGAATAAATCAAAATAATTAAAATAAAATAGGTAAAGGGATGCATGAACAAGGTTTGAGGTGTATAAGGAGTATATAGCATGTTTGGACTCCGAAACAATGGCCCACTAGCCGAAAATGTCAAGTTTGCCCAATTTGAACTTCATGCATTTTCTCAAAATTTCCCAACTTGCATTGGTCATAACTCTCTCACTTTTCATCTTTTAAAGGCGATATTTGACTTTTTGGAAAGCTCAAGGTGTACTCTACAATCCCTCTTTTGATCATTTTTGTATTTGGAGACTTTATCTTGATGTAAGTTGCCTTGACAAAAAGTGTATTTTTGTTGACTTTTGAAATGACCTGTAATGTATTGGCCCATATATCTCAAATGAAGCATTTATTGGACTTGAGCTTAGAGAGACAAAGTGGAAGAGAATTTAATTTACTTCAAAATGAGCCTTGGTTGGGGAAAAACTTATGAAGCATGTGAAAGTTATGCTTCTCAAAGTTCAGTTGACTTCTCCTAAGGAAACCCTAATTTGACAACTTTTAAATTTTGATAATTTAGGGGTTTTTATTGAGGAATCATGATAAAACCTTGATTAAATGATGAACATGAGTTCAAAATGTTAATGTTGACCAAAACTATTGAAGTTTGACTATATGTTGACCATAGTTAACTGAGCAAACTTCTGATGCAAGGCATGAAACTTGGTATAAGCATTCTTGGGGACCTATAAGAAACCATGGGACCCACTTGATGCCTTAGAAACCCAAAATTCCTTGAGAAAGATGAAACCCTAGTTGTAAGTCCCTTGCTTAACAGAAGAATTTGTCTGATCAATTCTTGAGCAACCTTGAGCATTTGAGAACCCTAGGTGTAACGCCCATAATTTAATAAATTATTCAATTAAATTATTTTTGGATTATTTGTGAAGTTGTGTTATGATTATAGTTGAGGTGTTATTGTTATTTGGATTTATTTATTCTATTAAGTTGCAGAATAATATTAGAATAATAATGTTATTTGATGTGGGCTTATTTTTAGGACTAGAAGTAGTAGAAATGGGGGTGTAGGAGTTTTAAGCCCATTAAGACATAATGGGAATTATAGGGTTAATATATTAGTTATTTAGAATTAATATGGAAAAGAAGTAGCAGTAAAAGGGGAAAGAAAATAAGGGTCGGAAGAGAAAGTGAAATTTGCAGAAAAGAAGGAAAAGAGGCAGAACAGAATCAATCGGAAAAGTAGTAGAGAAACCTTCAATCCAAGGTAAGGGTTGGGTTCTGACTCTATAATAGGGTTTATGATGAGTAGTATGTGGAATTAGATGTGAAAAGTTGTTTTGTTTATGATTGAAATGTATATATTGTTGTTTGATGAGGATCAATGATTTAGAGATGAATAATGATGCCCTAATGCTATATAATTGATGTAGAAACATAGGATTATTATAATTGATGATTACCTTTGTTTAGAGGATGTATTTAGGGCCTAAGGCAGGGAAATCATGGTGAAAACACAGTGAAATCGCATAAAATATTCATGACAGAATAATACGAGTCGACCTCGAAGGCCATGCGTCGACACATGCAGGCTTTTGGACTCAGGATGAGTCGATACATACGATTATGCATCGATACATGCAATGTTGAAGAATCAGTATGAGTCGACACAAGAGGATTGTGCTTCGACTCATGTAGGATTTTAACCCAGTACCCGTCGACTCAAAACATTATGCATCGACTCATGTAGTCTGATTTTTGGCAGATTCGTCCCAAAAGCTATAACTTGAGTTTTCAGACTCCGTTTGAGGTGTCATTTGAAGCGTTGAATAGATAATACGATGAAATACATTCTTAATGATCAATATGAAGGATAAGAAGAATAATCCTAGTAACCCAAATTAGGATTAGATTTAGCTTCCCGCGTTAATCGCTATGATGATTTTGTGAAGTATGATGAGGATATGATGATTATAGATTATTGCATGGTTCATAACACTAAGATTAATGAAGATAATGATGTAGTATTGAAAAATAATAATATGTAGAGGTTCAGTAATTAGAGATAAGCCTTAGATGATTAATTAAATATAGGCATTATCGTGTTGTAGGCCTATGGCTAACGTTGAGGGATTGCTGATATGTCGTTGTATTATTGTTATGGCTGAGTTGCTGTGGAATTATATTGATGAATTATGTTGATGAAATTGTGTTGATGAAATTATGTTGATGAAATTGTGTTGATGAAATAATGTTGATGAAATTATGTTGATGAATTACGCGATGAATTATATCGATGAATGATGTTGAGATGCCTCTAATAATTGGCAGCTATTAAGATGTAGGCTTCTGGCCAACGATGATGTTGTGTTAAGATGTTGTTAAGTGTGTTTGTTATTAATAAATTCATGATTGTGTCGCATATATTGCATATCAATATGGAGCTGATGCTAGTTAAGATGGTCTGTATTGGCAAATATTAAGATGAAGGCTTATGCCTTATAGTTGCCTCTATTTATTGGCAATTATTTAAGATGGGAGTTCTGCTCCAATGGTACCACATGCATTTGCATAGTATTGAGTCGCATGATATGATTGCATGAAAAAGTTGTGTATTGATGCGGTAAAAGTGTATATGGTTGGTATTCTGTTGCGATTATTATTGTTTATGAGATATGAAGTGGAGTTATTATATGAGCTAATCTAACATATCATTTATCATACATTTTTTATATTGTTAGATATCTCACCCCTCCTGTTTGAATGTTACCCTTACGTTGGTAACGTGCAGGTAATCCAGAGTGAAAGCAGTATACCTTTGGTAGTTCGAGTCAGTGTCATTGCTCTGATACGTAACACTCGAGGGGATGAATGCTTGTTGCTTTTAATATTTATTATTTCAGTTGTTAAGCTTTAATTTGATTGTTGCTAAGTATGTGTTATTTTGAAGTCGCTGTATTGTGGGGAAAAGATGTTATTATGATTCCGCTGCGTAGATGTTCAAGTTGTTGAATTAAGATATTAAATTATTATGCTAATGGTTCATCCGAAGTTTTAAAGTGTTATGTATCCACATTGAATGCAATGTGTTTTTAAGTTGAATTTGTGGCATCCTGATTCAATTGTATGAATTTTAAAACTCTGATTTACATTCTTAATTGCCGGGTAGAATTGAGGTGTTACACTAGGATAATGTCTTGAATAAAATGAGATGGAAAATTTTGGGGTACAAAAAATGGTAATGTATGCATAAATTCATTGTAAAAAAGAAGATATTTTATCAGTTCATTCGCCTGAGCTTTGCAACCCCATGCCTATATATCCACAAGGGAATCAGAATACTGTAGTTCTTCTTAAAAATGTTTGTTTGTTGTGTTTTTTATGGACGATGCTAAGTTCATATTCTAGCAGTTAGAGCTTGTCTGTTTGCAATAAAAGAGAGTTAACATTTCATTTCTGAAAATGTTTTTAAGGAGAAAATCCAAATGGAAAAATGATTTGGATTTGGTTTGTGTTTTTGTTAGGAGAGAGATAATAAGTGGAGCCTCATCTAAGGAGACACTCATCACCTTTACATCTATAGTTTTGAAAGGGTTATGAACATTTATTATGTGTTTTTGGATTTTTTTGACTGAGAAAATGTTTTAGTTTTAAAAAATGCAATGCAAAAGAATAGAAAGTCTAAAGGGAGACTTGAGATCTTAATGTTGTCATGCATAATGGCCCTAACATTGAGATTGTGGGGAATCTAACCTAATGTTGTCATGTCATGATGCACTTAAAGTTCAGATTGAAATGGGGAAACTTCTATTCTAATGATGTCATGCTTAGATTATAGACTTATGGTCTAAATTAAAGATCCTAGCATATTAGGATTGTTCAACTTGAATTTACTCAAGAAATCAACAAAGAAACCAAGGGAAAGTTTTAAAAGAAAACTAAAAAAGTCTTGATTTTCAACTATTCAACAATAATCCAAATAAATAATATTTTTGGAGTTTTTTCATGGATTTGCAAAATATATACACAAATGAAAAACCATACAAAAAATCAAGCCAAAAAGAGTTGTTTTGATCATAGAAAATCAATTGGGAAGTTGGAGCAAAGTGTTGGAAAGAAATGGATAAAAACAACAAAAAAAATCAAACTTTGCTTCAGGAAATCGATTACCCCAAATGGAGAAATCGACTCCCCTTTGAAATTTTTCATAAACAGAGGTGTAGGGAGACAAAAATTAGTTATGGAAATCGATTAACTTGTTTTAGGAAATCAATTTCCTGTACGATTTTTCATTTTTTTTCCAGTTTCTAAAACAACACAATCCTTAAAACCCAAACTTCTAACAATGACAACTCTCACATTTTTTAACCAAATGAAAAAGTGTAAAGATCAATTTTGCTTATAATTTTACAAGGATTTAAAAAATGTAAGCATCACAAATTAATATGGACTGTAGCTCACAAATTTTTGATAAAACCAGAAAAAAGCTAAAATTTAAAAAGGAAATTAAGTGTCAAACAACGACAACCAATGTCTATATTCATAGGGATTTAGATCACACCAATTATATGAACATTAATGGATCAAAAATGAATTCAAATGATAGGCTAAACTATGAGTTCATGGTTCAATATTTTTACCAAATGGAGTGAATTCGTAGCCCCCCTTTAAATGATGTTCCAGTAGCAAAATAACGATCCTACTAGATTCCTTGAACCTCCGTGGAGCTAATGATGTGCTTACTTTGCTTTGAATTGTACCCAAACTGTATACCCAAGTCAATGTACAAGCTTTAAATTTTGGAATTGGTTGTGGTGATGGATTGGTTATAGGTATGCAAAGAGGTTATGGATGGGTTATATATGATGTATGTAAAGTGTTTGGATGATTTGTTTGCAAATATCTTGCAAGGATTGGGAATTTGGTGTTTGAGGTTGAAGGATACAACAATGGTGATTTTTTTAATGCAAAATTGGTGTTTTAAGACTTGAGGTTTGGAACTCTATTTATAATGGATGCAATGAGCTTATGGGGAGGCTTTGGAACAGTACAAACAATATAGAGCTTGGTATAGTTCAAATTCAAACAAAAGTGTCAAAAACTTCATTGTAACTTATGTGTAAAGGAACAAAAATGGTATGCCCTCTTGGATTCTCTTTGAAGGAGTGTTGTAGATGTTTTAGATGGAGTTCTTTCATACCAAATTCTGGTTCACAAGGCTCAAGATCATAAAATGAGATTTAGGAGATTTAGGCAAAAAACCATTTTGTGCTTTTGCTCCATTTATGGTATGGGATTTGGACAATGCATGGATTCCTTGAATAATGTAGTGTTAAGGTGTTAAACACATCAGAAACTTTGAGGTTTTGAGGTCTCAATGCAAGATTAGGTGGATCATGAGGTTGGGCAAAAAATTGTTCTTGAACTTGAGCATATAATTAGGCTTCCAAATCTCTCTGCCATGGCTACTTCTTGGCTTCAAAACTCCTAGATCAAGCATCATATTTTCATGCTCTTGGACATTTTGGAAAGCTTAAATAATCCTCTACAACTTTCACACTGATCACTTTCCTTGAATCATATGGGATCATGGAGAAAAATGACCATACAGTCAGCTACTTGACAAAGTCAGGATGTTGGAAAATTTTCTCTAAAAGTTGGTTAATGAAGACATGACTTTATGAGCTCATATCTCTTTATCCATGATTTTTAGTGTGCAGATAATCCCATATGACAAATTTGTAGTATGAAATATTGCCTTCAATCTGATCATTTGAGCAAGAAAAATGGTTGCTTGATGAAGAATTTACAAGCTTTCAAAGTAGTGGCATTTGAACAAGAGAGTTTAGGGACTTAGTGAAATTTTCTTTCCCCAATTTTGAATTTTTAATTATTTTTCTTGATTTCCTTGATTAAAATCGATGAAATGACTTCACCACTCATATTTTCATAATCCTTGACTTGAGAAGTCCATGTTTGGCCAAAAATTCTGAAAGTCAAAGTTTGACTTTGTACTTGACTTTTCACCAGATGAATCTGAATCCTCTACAATCAATGTAATCTTATGATTATGCTGAGATCTTTGACACCTTGAGATATTTTTTAGAGCCATGATATGATGTTGGTGATCCTTTGAATGGGATACCTTGAAGCTCAAACCACCAAACCCTAATTCTTGATTTTCGCTAATGAATGCCAAAACCTTAGTTCACTCTAAATCAACTGATGAACCAATGATGAAACCCTAACACTTGAGGACATCTTGATGATATGATGATGATCCAAACCTTTGAGAGATGAGTATCTCCTTCTTAAAACTTTGATTATAAATATATTTTGATCCCATTCTTTTAGGAACCAATGATATGAATGATTGTGATTCTAATGGAAATGAATGTGAAGCATAAGTCATATGTGATTGAGATCTATGGGGAAAATTTTGGGGTGCATTACTTGTCCCTATTTAATCATCTTAAACTTGAAGGTAATATTAACTCTCGTCTTTTGAATGTTTGAGGTGCGATTAGATTAAATACTAAAAGAACCCGAAAATTTTCACTCTGGGGAGAAGGTGCGGGTGTTTGTGATATTTGTTGAGGAAATAATTTTTATGTTTTTCTGGTGAAATGGTGAACAAATGAAGTTGAATGGTAAGGACTTGTGTTGTACCCAAAAATTTCCTCCCATTTTATTCAAGGCCTGATCATTGATGTCCTAAATTGCTCAAGAAGCTTCAAATGATTTCCATGGCACCCCATATGCCTCAGCATAATGGCACAACTGAAAGAAAAAAAGAAGTGTACATAACAAGGTGTAGGTCGAAAGTTGAAAATATGCCTAAGAGCTTTTGGGTCAAAGTAGCTTCGACAATAGTATGCAGTCTAATTTGATGCCCAACGAAGCACCAGGATCAAAGGAAGGATGGTTTGAAAGGAAGCGTGAGGAGGATTTTATGAAGTCTTCGATTGGAAGATCTAGCAAATAGCGTCATCGAAGGGTTCATTTTTGAACCATGGAAATGTAAGTTATTCGAAGCATTACGAGGAAGGCTAACTTGGATTGCCATGTTGGTTGAATTGGCGCTTCGAAAATAAGAAGATGGTGAATTTGAAAGCTTTGATCTTATAGTTCGAAGGACATACAACCTTCAAACATGGCGTGATCGAAGGACAGTTCAGAGACGAATCAGCCAAATATGAGTCATCTTATAGTTTTGGGATCAATGTGTTTCAGGCATGTGCCTGAATATACAAGGAAGGAGTTGGGTGATCGAAAGTAAATTCTGGGTGCTCATAGGTTATCCTTCGATTGACACATACAATTTGTATTCACCAATTGAAGGTGAACTAGTGAGAAATAAAGATATTCTTATAGACAAAAGCAAAGGGTGAGATTTGAATCGAAGACACAGTCACAATTGTGTTAGAAGGAAAGAATAGAATGAAGCTTCGACAAGCCAAGTTGAAGAGTTGATACTTTGACTGGTTGAATCGAAGAGTCATAACTGTCACAACTATGTTTGAAGGAAAGAATAAAGAGAAGCTTCAACAAGGCAAGATGAAGAGGTGATACTTCAATTGGTCAGCAGATCGAAGGAAGCAAGAACTGTTCGATTAGGCTGATGTTCTCAGATTACACAATCGAAGCTGATGGTGACTTAATAGAAGAGGCCATGATGATAAGGCATTGAACCATTCGAATTGGAACTCAGAGCCATCGAAGAACAAAGCTTGGGAGCATTCAAAAGAGTCAAAGATGTGGAAAGTTGAAACGAATACTGTCCAGGTTCACTCAAAGTCCAAAATGGTAGAAAATATCTCAAAATGGCAACTTCTTAAATCTTTAAATTTTGCTTTCAAAGCCATGGTTAATGGACGATTCATGCCATTTTCGTCCACCACCACACCCCTATAAATACAAGACAGGATTGTTTATCAAAGTTCCACACACACAATACATTGCCTCGCAAAAGCTCCCAAAATTTCCAAAAAAATATCTAAGTTGTCAAAATTTAAACAACAAGTTACAACCATTATCAGTCTAAACCAATCATCCTATCTTTCTCCTGAGATTCCCAGGAAGGTATTCAGGCCCTTAAGAAAGCATTTCCACGCCCAAATCCATAGATCCACACATCTCGGATTGGTAAGGATTTGCAAAACCAAAACTGCATTTTCATGACATATTAATACTTTTAACCGTTTGATTCATGTTCAGGACTATTGATAGTACATGTCTAACATGCTACATGCAGGCTAAGGCATAAGAATGAGATCGTGCCATTGCTAAGGAACGATCTGAGATTTCCATCGAATCTTTGGATTTAGGTTGTTTCAAGCCAAACTAAGCTCGGATTTGAGATCAGGGGGGTCGAATTAGGGGGTAGGGTAGGTTTGAATCATTTAAAGTTGTTATTTTGCAGGTTTAAATTTGAGCCCACCAGAGAAGATAACCGGAGAGTTGACTTCGGTGGGCTGACTGCGACTGCCAAACGTCACCCTATTACTGGTCCACTTCACAGCGTGCGCTTTATTTTTTTAAAATATATCTGATTTGTTTTCCTAATATAATATTATAGTTTCGTTTGTATCAACGAATGGACAACTAGCTCAGTTGGTGAAGGGGAATCGTGTATTTAACAAATTAATGTTTCGTTACCACTATCTGGGTTGAACCCCAGCTCTCGCATGCAGGTTCTTGCCTTAATTAATTTCCCACTCTCGTGGCAAAATCGTGTTAATTATCCTCTCACTCTCGTGACAAGGGTAGTTAAATTAAACATGGAAATTGGAAACCAGAAATTATTTATAAATGTTTTTAGCCAAATTATCGCTGAATTCCTTCGGTGCTTAAGAGTCACATACGGGTACAAATGAATTTAGCCAGACATAATATATTTAGTAACCATGCAACTTAAAATATAATTCATAAAAATAACTAACATGGCATAAGAATAAATAAAAACCAATTGCATAAAAACCTGTAAATAATGTTGCTGTGGTAATCTTGAGTGCGTACAAATTCCTTGCAATTAATTGAAATCTACTACAATGTTGATTCTTAGATGAAGAACTAACACTTTGGAAACTAATTCTGGAAACTAAAAGTTACAGTAGGTATAAAATGGTTCAAAAGCAAATAAAATAGAATAATGCAAAAAAGCAGAAGTTTGGCTCTGTAGAAAATTCTCTCACCCTGTTCCATTAAAATGCTTCATATTTATAGAAGAAGATTTTCCAGTTGAGAGAATTTAGGAACAACTTGAGTGGAGGAAGACTCGGACTGTACGTTGCTGGAAGTTGAGGAATTTCAGGAGAAGAAAATTGTCCACTACGTTGCCCACGTCTCCTGTAATGCAGAACGTTGCTTTGAGCGTGTGACGGTCGTCATGAGGAGGTGACAGTCGTAATGTGCTTAAATAGCGTGTTACGTTCATCAATGGTGTGTTACGAGCGTTCTTCAAATTGTGAGCGCGTTACGCTCGTCATGGGGTGTGACGGTCGTCACAGCAACAAAATCTGCAGACTTTGTAGATTTGGTTCTTTTTCTTCTGATTCTTGGTTAGCTTCCTTCATGTGATCCTTTTTCACTAATTTGATTTGAAATATGTTGTACCTGTGAAAAGACACAAAAACTCAGAACAATCGGGAATTAAACGAGTTAATGTATCATGAAAATAGATAAAAAAAAATGTAGTAATTGTATGATACGATTTCTCGTTATCAACTTCTCCCATACTTGAACCTTTGCTTGTCCTCAAGAAAATAGTCATTTAGAAAGGACAGACAAGTTTTATCAAGCGCACATGCATGACATACCTTTGATTTTTTAAGCAATTTCGGGAAATCCTCGTCAGTTCGACCGATACTTGAGTGAAACACTAACGATACGCTAATGACACAAGCAATAAGCTTAGTCGTAGGCTTCCATTTCAAAAGAACTATCCAACAGTTCCGTTATAATTTTGCCCAGAGTTTCTCGTATCCATTTCTCCCGGTTTCATTCTGGCGCAATCACATTAAGCCCTTTGTCTTAGCACGCACGTAGTGGAGTAACCGGTTGTGACTTTGATCCTTTTAGCACGGGGTCTGGTACACGAATGTGGCAACCCTACATATGTTATCCAAATTGGAGGTTGTGGGGGATCAAGCCGTAGCACGCCCTACCAAGTCTAGAACCAGATACCTCTAAACCAACCAACAGTGGATTCCTTCATTATTTGCTCAACTCTTATATGTGACCGTATATTATGGTGCACAAAATTTCTTTTCTTTTAGCAGCGAGATAAGAAGGATATTTCATTGGTCAGGCATCAAACACTTATATTCATCGATTCTCCACGTGGTTTGTGTCAAGACGGTGCTGACTGCTAGTATAAACTACTAGGGGTTACTTTAGAACTAAAACTCAAGATATGGGTATAATGGTTATTAAAACGGATCCCGTAAGTAGGAAGTCTACGGTGTCATAACCGTATCGATCTTGTTGATTCGCTTTCGGCTTTCTCAATTGGGATTTCGTTAAAATAGGTATGTCGGGATAATGCGAAGATAAAGTAAAAATTTTCGGTATGGCTAAATAAAGCGAAGAATTTGAATTGAGACATATCATAAAAATTTACTTGTTTATAGAAGATGGAAAGGTATCTACTTCCCCCATACTAAAACCTTTGCTTGTCCTCAAGCAAATAATCATTTAGAAAGATCGGACAAGTTTTATCAAGCGCACATGCATGACATACCTTTGATTTTTTAAGCAATATCGGGAAATCCTCGTCAGTTAGACCGATACTTGAGTGAAACACTAACGGTACGCTAATGACACAAGCAATAAGCTTAGTCGTAGGCTTCCATTTCAAACGAACTATCCAACAATTCCGTTATAATTCTACCCAGAGTTTCTCGTATCTATTTCGCCCGGTTTCATTCTGGCGCAATCACATTAAGCCCTTTGTCTTAGCACGCACGTAGTGGAGTAACTGGTTAGTGACTTTGATCCTTTTAGCACGGGGTCTGGTATACGAATGTGGCAACCCTACATATGTTATCCAAATTGGAGGTTGTGGGGGATCGAGCCGTAACACGCCCTACCAAGTCCAGAACCAGATACCTCTGAACCAACCAACAGTGGATTCCTTCATTATTATCTCAACTCTTATATGTGACCGTATATTTTGGTGCAAAAAATATATTTTCTTTTAGCAGTGGGATAAGAAGGATATTTCATTGGTCAGGCATCAAACACTTATATTCATCGATTCTCCACGTGGTTTGTGTCAAGACGGAGCTGACTGCTAGTATAAACTACTAGGGGTTACTTTAGAACTAAAACTCAAGATATGGGTATAATGGTTATTGAAACGGATCGCGTAAGTAGGAAGTCTACGGTGTCATAACCATATCGATCTTGTTGATTCGTTTTTGGCTTCCTCAACTGGGATTTTGTTAAAATAGGTATGTCGGGCTAATGCGAAGATAACGTAAAAATTTTCGGTATGGCTAAATAAAGCGAAAAATTTGAATTGAGACATATCATAAAAATTTACTTGTTTATAGAAGATGAAAGGTATCTCTCCCACACTAAATCCGACATTGTCCTCAATGTTGCGGTATATAGGCGGGGAAATACAAATACAAAAACAAACAGAAAGGAAATGAAACAGAAAAAGTAAACTACTTAGTAAATAAATAAAACTACTGATGACCACATCCTCTACTCCTGGTGCGAGAGCGCCTGGTAGGAGTGGCTTATGTGTCAGTGTCCTGGTAGCCAAGGGTGCTGACGTCCAACCTTAAGGCATTGAGTTCCGGCAGGGCCTCGTCCAACCTCTCATTCATGCTCCGCTGTCCAGTCAAGATCTGAGTGTTTTGTGCGCATAAATACTCATATTGTTCATGTTGTCTTCTTTCAAGTGCGCCACTCATTTGATTTTGCAGATGGATGGCGCTGAGAACTTCTTCAAGAGTAATATGAGGTGGTGCAGATGAAGCTCCTGGAATGTCGTGGACGGGGGGAGCACTGTCCAGCTCTTCTTGCATTTCGTCTGCGGGAGCTGCAGGATCAAATAACCAGTTAGCTCTGTTTTGTGAATCGATTCGATCCCTGCAAGGAAAAGTGATGTTTTGATAAACAATGTTTCTGATCACAGGATGGAATCTGCCATCCTCCCGCTCATAAATGAGGTCTGCGGCCTTGCAGTGGTCCAGAGTCAGCAAAGCCGGTGCCATAGAAGGCATATATGTGACAAGCCCTCCGAAATAGAAAGGGTTTTCCGCCTCTAGCACAAATAGAGTGAATATGAGCCAGTAAAAATGGGGCGGCGTTGATCTTTTGGCCGGTGAATGCACAATGCATGAAGAAGAGCTCCTTGGAGTTGAGCTTGTGGTTGCTGTCACGGGCGAAGATGGTGTTGCAGAGGATGCGGTGAAAGTATCGGATAGTCGGATTATGAATATGTGTGGCGTTGAGTTGGTCGTAGGATCCGGCACGAATGTTCGTCATACTGTGCCATAAGTTAAAAGCTTCCTCGTTGAAATTATCCGGCACCCGGAGGTTGACACCTTCATCAGAACAGAAACCGAACAGTCGTGCGATGTCGGTTTGGGGTAGCTGATGCTCAATGAAAAACATACGACATTTGGCCATGCCTGAGAGTTGTTTCGTGGCACCAGGGGGAGTGATGTATGCAAAGGAACTCAGAAACTCAAAGGTGAGAGTTTCGTAAATAAGTTGCTGTTCGCAACACAGGTTCCATAAATTCACGCTCTGCAAAAGTTGTCGGACGCTATCTAGCAGTCCCAAATTCCTCAAACAATCAAGGTCAACATACCGCGTAGGTTGAAGACCACGATGTTGGAACTTCTGGAATTTGATTCGTTGGGTTTTGCCTTGCTCTCCGGATCTGAAAGTGAGGTTGGGGACTTGCTGATTGTTGGCCATGGTGCGTGCAAAAGATTAAGTCGTGAAAATGGTTTGGAATGTTGATTGAGTAGTGGGTTGGTGGAGTTGTAAGTGTTAGAGTGTTGGAAGTTGAGAAAAAAATTGAATGGGTATGTTACGGTTTTGGAAAAAATGGAGGAATGAGAGGAAAGGTGGAACGGCTTCTGTAATAGCAGATTCTGTTATTGGGCGCGCGTGACGGTCGTCACATTGGGCTGACGGGCGTAACACGGTGAAACGCGTGTTACGCTCGTCATGGGGACGTTACGAGCGTCATAGATTCAAATAGTTATATTAATGAAATGAACGTATCACTTTAATTTCCAATGTTACAACTCAGTATCCTAGCACAATAAGCATGCACAATATTTCCAACACACGTCGTATGACAAAATTTTTGCAGAAAATATGAACAGTAAATTTAATATCTGATGTAACACACAGTAAAATTAATAAAAAATGAAAAATATACTGAAATTGAAATAAAATGTATGTTTCTAAAAAAATGTAAAGAATAAACTTTGTTAAAAATGAAATAATAGCAGTAAAACAATAGAATTGAAACTTGATAAATAATTGAAATTTCATTAACGAGTAAAATTGTTTGGAAATAGTAACTTAAATGCTCAGAATAATAATAAAATACTAAAACAAACTAGGTTCCTCCCCCACACTTAAACTAAACAGTGACCTCACTGTGTATACAAATGCAAGAGAAGAACAAATAGGCATAACGACGGCAACTCCTAGCCACGATGAGTAGGGAACATATGTTGGTGCATGAAATCCAGTTGGTCCATCACCAAATCCAAAAAAGCAATGAAATCCACACGTAAAGATGTAAGTGCACCCCGCATTCCGGTAATTTCTGCATTCAAAGAGTCGAGGGTGACAGTAGGTGGAGGTGGTGGTGGTATCTCGGGAGCCTGGAAGGTGGACTCAGTAGAAACTACATGCTGCTCCCATGGGTCGGGAAACTGATGGTAGCCAGGTGGTGTTTCAGGATCTTCAGCATCTCGAGAGGTATTGGGGACTTCATAGATGTCAATAGTGGAAGGGGACGAAGGCGGTGTAGGAGGATGGTGGAGATCAAAAAGCCAATTTGCTCTATTATGGACACTAGTGATAGGGTTTGGGAGCACAAACTGGTGGACAGTTTCATGGTTAATTAGCAGCTCGAATTCATTTAGCCCAAGATTTCCTATAAAACTAGTGTTGAAGCAAAATTCAATATTCATTGGCTTGATTCCATAGTGCGGAGTTGATCCTAACATAGGCCTTCGGAGTCCAATGGCATTGGATATCATAGTGACTAACCCACCTAAGAGGATTGGGGCATTTGGTGTTTGTATAATACGTTCCATATTAGCAAGCATATAGGTGGCACCATTTATTGGATGGCTTTGAGAAGCACAGTACATGATGAAAAGCTCATCACGTGACACTGATGTAACATTATGCTCTTTTCCAAAAAGGGTGTGGGAAATGATCTTATAGAAGTACCTGATAGCAGGGTTGTGGATGGACTCCGAGTAAAGGTCAGATGGCTCGGGATGGTTGTTTCCAACAATGCTACCCCAGAAGAAATAAAGGTCAGTATCTAGCAATAGGTCTTCCTGGGTCATGGTGATAACATCAGGGCCATTAGGGAATCCTAATAGGTTGGCAAACTTCCTATGATTATAGCGGTATTCCATGTCAAACAGTCTGAAGGTGATCAGCCAGCGGTTGAAACCTAACCCATGATTTGGTAGATAGCTCAGTGTACTCAAGAACTCAAGGGTCAACTTTCGATAGGTACAATAACGTCTCCGAATTGGAGCAACGTCCCGACCTATTTGGTGTAGCAGATACATGACACTCTCACGAATGCCAAAAGCAGTCATAGCATGGTCGTCAGCATAAATTATAGGACACATCTCATGCTCAGCTAGATCCTCAAAGCGCCTTTTCTGATTCCTACCTCTCAGGGTTGTGTTCATGTAGTTTATGCGTGCCATGGAACTAAATATGAAAGCTAATGAATTACCCTGAAAAATGTTTAATAAATGTATGAAAAACTAAGTTAGTATTTTTAGGTTAAAAAATGCCGAAGTTAAATCAAAAAGAAAAAGAAGTTTAAAATAAAAATAAAAATAAAAATAAAAGAAAAATAAAATAAAAAGGAGTAAGGGATGCAACATGAAAGTTTTAAAGATTAAGAAAAAAAAGGAAAAATAAAAACATATCAAAACAGCAAAAATAATTAAAGGTAAACATGGGTTGCCTCCCATGAAGCGGTTTGTTTTATGTTGATGGCTCGACAGACAGTACCTATTCAGTTAGGTATCGAGGTAGGTGGCTCACTTAACTGCAGATAAGCTGAATAGTTTAGATTTTTGGCGTTAAAATAATGCTTTAAGCGCTGGCCATTGACCATAAATGGTTCGATGGAATTTCCTTTAATTTCTACCGCACCTCTTGGGAAAACTTTATTAATTTTGAATGGTCCTGACCATCTGGAACGTAATTTACCCGGGAGGAGTTTCAGTCTAGAGTTGAATAGGAGTATGATGTCTCCTTCCTTAAATTCTTTCCGCGAAATACACTTATCATGCCATTTTTTTGTTCTCTCCTTATAGATTCTAGCATTTTCATAAGCGTCTAAACGCAATTCTTCTAATTCATGGATATCTAATAGTCATTTCTCGCCAGCAGTCTTGTAATTTAAGTTAAGGGTTTTAATGGCCCAGTAAGCTTTATGTTCTAATTCTACTGGCAAATGACAAGATTTTCCATAAACTAATTTAAACGGTGTTGTTCCGATAGGGGTTTTAAAAGTTGTCCTATATGCCCAAAGAGCATCATTTAGCTTGGAGGACCAATCCTTTCTGGATGTGGCTACGGTTTTCTCAAGGATTTGTTTAATTTCCCTATTTGACACTTCCACTTGTCCACTCGTTTGAGGATGGTATGGTGTGGCTATGCGATGTTTAACGCCATATTTTGAAAGTATTTTTTCGAAAACTCTAGAGATAAAATGGGAACCACCATCACTGATTACTAGTCTTGGTATACCGAATCGTGGGAAGATAACATGCTTTAATAGTTTAAGTACTACTCGTGTATCGTTTGTGGGTGCAGCGACTGCTTCAATCCATTTTGATACATAGTCAACAACTACCAATATATACTTATTTCCAAAAGATGCGGGGAACGGTCCCATGAAATAAATTCCCCATACATCGAAATTTCTACTTCGAGAATTCCTTTTTGCGGCATTTCATCACATCTAGATATATTTCTTGTGCGCTGACATCTATCGCAGTTCATAATTGCTACGTGGACGTCTTTCCATAAAGTAGGCCAAAAGAAACCAGCTTGAAGTATTTTTGCACAAGTTTTTGATGTACTAGCGTGTCCACCATAAGGGGAGGAATGGCAATGAGCAATGACGTCGTCTATTTCATCGTTAGGAACACAATGACGGTAGATACCATCGGCGCCTCTTTTGAAGAGTAGTGGTTCATCCCAAAAGTAGTGTTTAAGATCATGGAAGAATTTCTTCGGTTGTTGGTACGTTAAATCGGGTGGTAAAACATCGGCGGCTAAGTAATTAACAAAATCAGCATACCATGGTAATATGGTGTTGGTACAAATGGATTTTACTACCGCAGTTGTTAAATGTTCATTGCATTGATCTAAATTGTCGGTAGGAGCTATCTCTAGTTTAGCAATAAGGCGTTCATATGGGAAATCTTCGTTTATGGGAACGCTCTCGGTTTGGATTCCGTCCAATCTTGATAAATGGTCTGCTACCACGTTTTCAGTCCCTCTTTTGTCTTTTATTTCCAAGTCAAACTCTTGTAGGAGTAAGATCCATCTGAGTAGTCGTGGTTTGGTGTCTTTCTTACTTAGCAAGTATCAGATTGCAGCATAATCTGTGTAAATAATGATTTTGGCGCCTACTAAGTAGGAACGAAATTTGTCCAATGCGAATACAACATCTAGGAGTTCCTTCTCTGTGGTGGCGTAATTCATTTGTGCGCGATCGAGTGTTCTGCTTGCGTAGTAGATAGCGTGAAGCTTTTTATCCTTGCGCTATCCTAGGACTGCGCCTACAGCATAATCGCTCGCATCGCACATTATTTCAAATGGTAGGTTCCAATCAGGAGGTTGCATTATAGGTGTTGAAATTAAGGCTTCTTTAAGCATCTCAAATGCGTTTAAGCATTTATCGTCGAAAATAAACCCGACTTCTTTCATCAATAATTCAGTTAGTGGCTTAGTGATTTTAGAGAAATCTTTTATAAAACGTCGGTAAAAACCAGTGTGTCCTAGAAAACTTCTTATTTCTCTAACTGTTTTGGGTGGTTGAAGGTTTTTGATAACTTCGATTTTTGCTTTATCGACTTCAATTCCTCTGTTTGATACAATGTGACCCAACACAATTCCTTGTCTCACCATGAAGTGACACTTTTCCCAATTGAGCACTAGGTTGACATTGACACAACGTTTTAGTACTAGTTCAAGATTTGATAAACATCCGTCAAAACTTTCTCCACAAATAGAAAAATCGTCCATGAATACTTCCATAATTCCGTCCAAAAAGTCAGCGAAAATCGCCATCATGCATCGTTGGAAAGTTGCAGGTGCGTTACATAGTCCAAATGGCATTCTTCGGTATGCAAAGGTACCATAGGGGCATGTGAACGTGGTTTTTTCTTGATCATCAGGATGAATGGGAATTTGAAAGAATCCTGAGTATCCGTCAAGATAGAAAAAATGGGAATGTTTGGCTAAGCGCTCGAGCATTTGATCAATGAATGGTAATGGCAAATGGTCCTTGCGCGTAGCTTTGTTTAGTTTTCTGTAATCGATACACATTCTCTATCCTGTTTGGGTACGTTGTGCCACCGATTCACCTTTTGTGTTTGTTATAACCGTAACACCTCCTTTCTTAGGTACTACGTGAACTGGACTGGCCCAGTTGCTATCTGATATTGGGTATATGATGCCTGCCTCTAGTAGTTTCTGTACTTCTTTCTTAACGACTTCACTTAGGATAGGATTTATTCGTCTTTGATGTTCTCTAGAAGTCTTGCAGTCCTCCTCTAGCATAATGTGGTGCATACAAAGAGAAAGGCTTATTCCTTTTAGATATGATATATTATATCCTAACGCGGTTGGATACTTCCTTAACACATTAAGAAGTTTTTCAGTTTCGATCTTCCCTAAATTGGCGTTGACTATAATTGGCCGTTCGAGTTCTTTATCTAAAAATTCATACCTAAGATCTCCAGGTAACGTTTTAAGTTCTATACCAGTTTTCTTATCAGTTGGGGTAGGATTGGGTGTTAAGGCGAAGCATTTGCTTAGGTTGGCATCTTGATATTCTTGTTTCCAGTCATCGTCCTTGAAGATAGTTGGCATCAGAATTTTCAACATCCCAGAATAGGTGTCTTCTTGGCTTTCTAGTTCTTTGACACATTCATCAATAATATCTAGGAAACAGCATGAGTCATCTATAGCAGGGGCTTTGAAGAATTGGGAAAGAATGAATTCTACTTTTTCTTCTCCTACCTCGAAGGTAAGCTTTCCTTTCTTAACGTCAATAATGGCTCCTACAGTGGCTAAAAATGGTCTTCCTAATATGATGGGAAAGTTTGAATCTTCCTTTATGTCCATTATTATAAAGTCAATAGGTATGTAAAATTGTCCTATTCAGACAAGAATGTTTTCTAGCATACCAACAGGGAATTTGACTGATCTGTCATCTAGTTGTAGGGACATCTTGGTAGATCTCATGTCACCTAGTTTGAGCTTCTCGCAAATAGATAAGGGCATTAGACTAACACTTGCTCCTAAATCGCATAGAGCTTTGTCTATGACAAATTTTCCAATTACACATGGTATGGAGAACCTACCAGGATCTTTTAGCTTTGGAGGCATGTTGTTTTGAATTATGGCGCTAAATTCGGCAGTTAGCATGACAGTTTTGTTTTCAACAATTTTTTTCTTATTAGACAATATCTCTTTTAGGAATTTAGCATATGACGACATTTGGGTTATAGCTTCTGTAAACGAAATAGTAAAGTTTAATTGTTTCATAAGTTCTACAAATTTCTTGAACTGCCCCTTGTTTTTGGATTTTGCAAGTCTTTGAGGTATGGAATTGGTGGTTTATATGGCGGTCGAGGTACGTAAGGTTTTTCTGAAGCCTCTCTGTTCTCATTCTCGTCTTCCTCTACATTCTCAGATTGTTCTTTCGATTTCTCTGCTTCCTTTTCAGGTTTCTGATACATGGTCGGGTATTGGATTCTAGGATCTACCAGTCCATCAAGTGTTGTCCCACTTTGTAATGTGATAGCATTAACGTGTCCTTTAGGATTGGGTTATGGCTGTCCAGGAAACGTACCAGCAGGTGCGACAGAACTAGCTTGGTGTTGTGCTACTTGGGAGATTTGGGTTTCTAACATTTTATTGTGAGTTGCTAGGGCATCTACCTTATTTGCTAATAGCTTCAATTGTTCACCAGTGTGAACGTTTTAATTGAGGAATTATTTGTTTTCTTGAGCTTGATTAGCGATAAAATTTTCCATTAGGATTTCAAGGTTAGATTTCTTAGGAATGTTAGGAACATTGACATCGGGTTTTTGATAGCCTGGAGGTACAGTAGGTGCTTGGCCAGCTGCATATAAAGCGTTATTGTTCTTGTACGAGAAGTTAGGATGGTTCTTCCAACCAGGGTTATAGGTATTAGCATAAGGATTACCTTGAGCGTAATCACCTGATCAACTGATATTCCTGCTAGGATTTGACATTCGGTTCCAACATGACCAGGAACTCCACAAACTTCGCAGTTTGGGGTAACTACAGCCACGGTTGCTGCAGGGGGTAAGGTCAAGCTTTGTATCTTTTGGGTAAGAGCATCTACCTTAGCATTAACTTTATCTAGGCTACTAATCTCATACATCCCACTTTTGGTTTGAGTTTTCTCCACAGGTGTTCTTTCTCCTCCCCACTGATAGTGGTTTTGAGCCATATTTTCAATGAGTTGGTTAGCTTCATCGTAAGGCTTGTCCATCAGTGTACCACTTGCGGCGGCATCTATAGAGAGTCTTGTGTTGTACAAGAGTCCATTATAAAACGTCTGGATGATCAGCCAGTTTTCTAATCCGTGATGTGGGCACATTCGCATCATATCTTTGTAGTGTTCCCATGCATCGAATAGCGATTCAGTATCCTTCTGCCTAAATCCGTTGATTTGAGATCTTAATGCAGCAGTCTTGCTTGGGGGAAAGTATCGTGCTAAAAATACAGTCTTAAGTCCTTCCCACGTAGTGACGGAATTTGACGGCAAGGATTGCAACCAAGCGCAAGCTCTATCTCTTAGCGAAAAAGGAAAAAGATGTAATCTTATTGCATCTTTACTAACACCATTTTCTATAACTATGTCGACAAATTGAACGAATTTTGTAAGATGTTCATTTGGATCCTTGGTAGGATTTCCAGAGAATTGGCGTTGTTGGATAGCTGATATCAATGACGGTTTCAACTCAAAATCGTTTCGATTTATTGCTGGAGCAGCAATGCTATTGTGGGGTTCTTGTTATGATGGAGCTGCGTACTCCTTCAGTGGACGGGTCCTTCGTTCTTCGGCTATGTCTAATTCTGGATTAGTTTCGGTTTCAGAGGAAGAATTAGAATCTATTTCGGAATCAATCTTGATTTCGGGTTTGGGTAAAGGAATAGCGTGATTTAAACAGTAATCCCTGACTGTTCGTCTTATGGAAAGGATGCGTTCAGGTCCGTCCGTCGATTTGTCAAGTGGTTCGCCTTGTGAGCGAGTCCTTGGCATACAAATCGAAAAAGGGGTTTTGTTGCCTAGTCTAAACGCGCAATAGAAGAATCGTACTTAATTGACTAATCAATCCCCGACAACAGCCCCAAAAACTTGATCGGGACTTTATGAGTCTATTGGGATACTAACTACAAGTATACAATTTAGTCGTTCTAGTTTTAAATGATTATCGAACCCACAGAGACTGAGGATCAATCCCATACAATCTAATGCTACAATTGTTTAACTAAGCGGTGAATATTTGGTTTTAGGGGGGAAAAGAGTTTAATTAAAAACAATAGTAATAGCTATACCGGTATGTGATAGTCGGACTTCGGGAATTCGGTGAATCACTTGGCATATAAAGTATTTCGGTAAAAATGAATTGTTTAAAAACCTGAGACATACACTCTCGTGTTCATGAAATAAGTTATGCTACTAAACCTAGTGGATGCACTTTAAATTTAATAACACTTTTTGAAAACAACTTGAGTTTAATTAATTTGTCAAAACACTCTCGTGTATTTAAAAATTAATGTTTCGTTACCACTATCTGGGTTGAACCCCAGCTCTCGCATGCAGGTTCTTGCCTTAATTAATTTCCCACTCTCGTGGCAAAATCGTGTTAATTATCCTCTCACTCTCGTGACAAGGGTAGTTAAATTAAACATGGAAATTGGAAACCAGAAATTATTTATATATGTTTTTAGCCAAATTATCGCTGAATTCCTTCGGTGCTTAGGAGTCACATACCAGTACAAATGAATTTAGCCAGACATAATATATTTAGTAACAAAGCAACTTAAAATATAATTCATAAAAATAACTAACATGGCATAAGAATAAATAAAAACCAATTGCATAAAAACCTGTAAATAATGTTGTTGTGGTAATCTTGAGTGTATACAAATTCCTTGCAATTAATTGAAATCTACTACCGTGCTGATTCTTAGATGAAGAACTAACACCTTGGAAACTAACTCTGGAAACTAAAAGTTACAGTAGGTATAAAATGGTTCAAAAGAAAATAAAATAGAATAATGCAAAAAAACAGAAGTTTGGCTCTGTAGAAAATTCTCCCACCCTGTTCCATTAAAATGGCTCATATTTATAGAAGAAGATTTTGCAGTTGAGAGAATTTAGGAACAACTTGAGTGGAGGAAGACTCGGACTGTACGTTGCTGGAAGTTGAGGAATTGCAGGAGAAGAAAACTGCCCACTATGTTGCCCATGTCTCCTGTAATACATATTGTAGAGGTATAGTTGTTTGCATCACTACAAGGATTGACAAGAGTCTAATCTTTTAAAAAAAGTTTTAAAGGTAAAATGCCAAAGTGGAAAAATGGTTTAAATGAGATTGATTGAATTTTAGTCTTCTTACAAAAATGTTAAGGTATTGTTAAGTTGATTGAAGTTTATTTATGAAAATGTTTTGAAAATGCATGGACCTAAGTCCAAGTTTATTATGAAAGTGGTTCAAGTTTAGAAACAAGAAGAGTTTTCAAAATAAGGGAGAAGATTTTTTAAATTAAAGAATATGGGAGGAGATGAAGGGAATATCCTAAAGCATAAGGTAAAAGATAGGGAGAAGAACCATCTAACCAACAAGAGGCCAACATTTGAAATTATGAGTCAAGATAGAATTCCCATTCTTAGGATTGAAACCAAGCAAGCAAAGTTACTAGACCTCTTAAGAAGAACAAACTTCAAATGTATTAAGTCTTCACAAAAATTAGGCAGAGTAACAGCTGTATACGGGTGAATTCCAGATTACAGGCAAAGTAGGTAATCACAATAACCTGCACACAAAACAAACAAGAAACCCAATGTCTTAAGGTAAACCCAAAGAACTCCAGACAAAATATCAATTAAGGTAACAAGGTCTCCAACACATGCCAAGGAAAAGAAAAGCTAGAGTTAGCAAAATAAAAAGGACATAAAAGTAAATATTACACGGGTTCCTTCTCAGCATCCAGATGCAGTCTAACACAGACTCATCTTGAAACGGCCCTACACAGGATCTTTCTAGTACATTCCCAAATAATGGTTAATTCCATTACCCCCAGTAAATTGCTGGAAGCCTGGACTTCAACCGGAATACAACAAATTGTCATCTCTCTAGAGATAACTCCTCAGCAGAGCCTTGGACAACTGAAGTTCCTAGACTCTATTCCCCACAAAGTTTTCCTCAAACAGGAGAATAATAGAAACCCACATTCCCCAACAAACTCCTCCTCAGACAGCAGGAATAGGAACCCCCAAAGGGACC
This sequence comes from Vicia faba, assembly GCA_948472305.1. Classification (NCBI taxonomy): domain Eukaryota; kingdom Viridiplantae; phylum Streptophyta; class Magnoliopsida; order Fabales; family Fabaceae; genus Vicia; species Vicia faba. Next base: position 1,156,786,503 of record OX451738.1, on the reverse strand, counting down.
ATGTGTGAAATCAGTATCTACTTTGGATGGAATCTTTAAGCCCATCTTCGACGACTCTCTGTCATCTCCTCCAAATGGAATCTTTAAGCCCATTCCCAACATCATCAACTGTCATTTTTATTTCATGCGAGTGCAAATTTCTGGGCACTCTAGTGTTCAATCATCTTCCACCTTCAGATCACAAAAGGCAGACAACCCAATCTAAATCCTCAGGTTTAAGAAGATTGAACAGGGGCAACTGTTGTACCCCAAACTTTTTCCTCTCATATTTTTCCTAGATTTTTCTCTTAAATAGGTGATTACAAACACTTGATTAAAGAAAATATAATTTTTTTTTTGAAAATAAACAAGGAGTCTTCGATTGGCATTTTAACAAAGTCTTTCGATTGGCACGTCAAAAGGATTTTCAATTAGCATCTGGACAGGCTTCAATTTAGCGCCTAACATCCTCCAAGCTTGCCTCAAATTTCCAATCTTCGATTGAAGCCTTAGCCTTCTGCTTGTTTGTTGTATACAAGCTTCGACTGGGTATGTGTTTCCTTTGAAATAGCCTCCTTCGATCCAAAAGGGAAAGGCCTCTTGTTAGTGCTCCTTCGATTGCACCATTGACTTTACATGTTGGCTTGATTCATAATGCAAAGGCTACCTGCATGAAAGCTTAATTCTTGCTTCGATTGGGCATTTGATTTCTTATGAGCAAGCTTGATTCCTGCTTCGACTAGGCAATATCTACCTTTGTGCGTGCCTTCAGTGCACAAAGCAAGAATCCCCTGCAAGCTCCCTTCTATCCACCAGCAGTGACCTCCTGCATGCTTACTTTGATCCACAAAACAATGGACTCCTTCATGCAAGCTTCGTTTAGGAAAAGGTTCTTCAGACCTACCTTGATCCACTAGACAAAAGGCTGCCTCAGACTTGCCTTCGATCCACAAGGCCAAGGCCCCTTCAACTTGCCTCTGTGTTTTCTTTCGACCCACAATAAAATGACTACCTCTGGGCTTTCCTCCAATGCGCCAGCCAATGGTTTCCCTTCATGCCAGCTCCTATAAAGTAGTGGTTTTCTTTCATATGTGCTTCGATTCATTAAGAAGTTGGTTTCCCTCATGCTAGCTTTGACTCCACCTCCAAAATATTCAACACACCGTTTCCACATTTTTGACACCTAGTAAGGTCCATTCGAAGGATACACCAATGGTGCCTTCGAAGGAAATATATATGCTCCATTCGAAGGATACTGTTGTACCCTAAAATTTACCCTCTTTATTTCAACCTTTTTGGCTTACATTTCATTATTACATACACACATATAATTGGTTCTATAGTTATGGCATCAAGTTATATTTAGCAAGCTTCGTAAGGTTACAAGTGACATTTATTTTTCCAATGGATGTTCTCAGAGTATTTTCTGTGCTGAAGATCGATTCGCGGTTTCGCAGCGATTCAGGGTTCAAAGATTCACAAGTCCAACCCGACGCATCTTATTTAAGTGTTCTTTCGCCAAGATATCCCTGATAACATATTCTCAAATTCAGGTTTGGCTCGAGAGCCAATTCTTTAAAGAAGGTCTTTAAATGTGCGAGTTTTCTCGAAGAAATATGGTGAAAAAGTATGTTGAAAGTGTAGTTTTTACACACTAAACAATTTATAACTTGAAGATCGTGGCTCGTTTTGAACCCATTCTGGTGGCTGAAATTCCGTCTTGAAGTCATCTACGTTTTCATCTCTCACGGATGGAAGCCAATTTCGATCAGAAGGTCTTCAAAAATGCGGATTTATCAAGTATTTCCTTACAGAAAATTTGTGACAGAAGTTTATTTGCGTCATGTTCAGAAAATCATAACTTGGGCGATTTTCATCGTATCGAGCTAGTTCTGGCGCCAAAATTTCACAAATTGAGTTGACTACATTTTCACAAGAGGTATGAAGTTCAAACGGTATCCAAAATGCCTTCATTTTTTGCCCAGAGTGTGCGTGACGCGCCAAAAATCCTGAATATTGAATACTATTTCATCTGGATCGAAACTTCAAAAATTCATAACTCGGTCAATTTCAATCGGATCGGGCCCATCTTTTTACACAAGTTCATTGACTCAGAGATCTACAACTTTTCTTCAAAATTCAAGATCGGGTTCTGCTCCGATCAATACCAGTTTTTTATTGAAGAACGTGTTAGAGTTGATACTGGAGCCCAAAATAAGTTTGTCTGAGCCGAAACTTCAAAAATTCATAACTAATTCACCGTTTATCTTATTGAGCCCATTTTTAGACAGGAGTTTTTCTCGATATCAACTACATATGGTTTTCACATCTCAAATTCAAAAATTCCACTTAAGTCTCTGCGATTTAGCCTGGAACGTGTCAGACTCAAGTGAATAAAAATCTATACTATTGCTTGTGGTTATTGGAGGCCCAATTGCATATTCAAAGCCCATATCTTTGCTCTAATTTCCATTATATAATCTCATTCTTTTCACACAAACAGGACATAGCGGAAAAAAAATCCTTGCCACAACCTTGTCAAAATATCAAATTCTTTCAAGAATCCTAGAAATATTGAAATCCTTGTTACAAAACCCCATCTCACTACAAACAAGTCATCCTTGTTACAAACCCACATCTCACTACAAACAATCCATCTCATTCTCCAGTAAGGGTAAGGCTGATTTAATCTCCATGATCAAAAGGGTGTAGAAGCATTCATACATGCCATATCGGTTTTAACATTACAAAATTTCATATATTTGCTTTCTTTTGCTTTCATGATATAGTAATTTACTTAATGTGTTCATGAGATTCAACACTGTAGATTTGTACCATCTAATGATCCCATGCAGGTTTATTATAAAGCGCTGAGGCCAAAACAGAACAACAACCAATGCATGGCTCATGGCAAGGTAGACAACCTGAGGATGCTAAAGGGCGTGGGTTCAACACACATCCCAATTGGTTTTGGTTTTCTTCCATTCTATTTATCTTTTTACCTATTTTCATTCTTTATGTTTAAAATCTTTTTCATAAAACCTAACATTTTTCACAAACCTTTGATTTTTCATAATAAACTCGAATAATTAATTTTAGGTTTTTTTAAATTTAATTTTAGGTTTTAAATTAATTTTTGGTTCAACACCCACCCTTGACATTTGCATTATATGTATTTTCTAACCCTATTTTCCATTAATGCTTCTTCCTCTATCTATTTTTTGGCAAACTTAATCCTTTTTTGTTAATCATTAAACATAAGCTTTTTTAAAAACCTTTTTTTAATTAAAATTAATTAGGTATTAGGTTTTTTAATTAACCTATTTTTCAAAATTAACCTTTTTTTAATTCGAATTAATTAGGTTTTAGGTATTTTAATTAACTTTTTTTCAAAATTAACATTTTTTATTAATTAAAATTAATTAGGTTTTTTAGGTTTATTTAATTAATTATCATAAATCATTTTTTTCATAAAAAATTACCAAAATATTTTCTTTGCTATTTTCATCTTATTTTTATTTTTCCTAGATAAAGTGTATAGGGCGTGTTCAACTGTAATAGGGTAGCTTTATTTTTCCCGTATTTTTATCATTATCATGTAATTGCTTCCGTGATGTAATAATTTTAGGATTTCTTTTCCGCACTCTTCACTATTATGTAACTGCCCTAAAGCTCTGTAATATCCTAGGTTTACATTTCTGCCTTTACCTTCAGCTACTATATTTTATGCAATGCTTAGATTAATAGGATTGTATGGAAAGATAAAAATGAACGATAGAAAACCCTAATTGCAAGATAAATAATCGAACTGAATCATTTGCACACTCACACCTCAAGGGTAACCTCACTTGTTGCCTTCGGAAAAACAATGCTCATGTCCCTCGAACATAGGGATACCCTTAGCAAAGACCCTCGGTTAAAGTCATCATAAATATCATAGTCCCTCAATGTCCCTCGAGTTGCCTACAAGAAATGATTGTTTCCCTCGATGTTGCCTACGAATATATGATGACAGTCTCTTCGAACTGCTAAGGTATCCCTATATGTTGCCTTATATGATCATAATGATGACCCGCGCCTGTCCCTTACACATCCAACGATAGGGCTACCTACTCACTAATAGTAGGATAGCACTGTCTAAAGGTTAGGAGGAAAAGAACGACCTTTTCGAGTATAAGTAGATAAGTTCTTAGATGCTTGCTCAAAACAACTTTTTGCACCTACACAAAAATATTTCAAAACACTTTCAAAAATATTGGCCTTGTCAACACTCTTGAGGACTGATACAAGAGTTATCACAAAGCGAATCATCGCACTAAGGCATTTTCAAAACACACAAAGCACAAGCAATTTTCAAAACATGAGCTAAGCATCTAAGATCCCGTATAAAACTATGGATGGAAAGGGTGCTAACACCTTCCCTTTCCATAATCAACCCCCTTACTCAGAAAACTCTCGAAAGGTCTTTTTTCTGTTCTTTTCACCCTTTCCTTTGTTGGATAAAAGTAAAGTCGATGGCGACTCTTTCTTACCATAACATTTATGAATATAAAATGCAAAACCAGTATTAACAATCAGTTCTCCCACCGTATCATTAATACATTATTGTGGGAAACAAGGTTGTTTTGCCTTTTGATGAGTATTGGTTCAAGATTCTTGCCTTTGATCCACAAGGCAAAGGCTCCCTATTTAACTGGCCTTTGATTCACCAAGCAAAGGTTTCCTCTTCATGCCTGCCTTTGTTTCACAAGCATAAGATTGCTACATTATGAACACACATTGGTGACTCATTCGAAGAATGCACAAGGGGTGCATGTGGGCTATTCAAAGGACATACAAATGATGCCCTTGAAGGGGCATGCATTTGGTCCAGTCAAAAGACACATAATGGTTGAAGACAAGTGTTATTTTGGCTTTTGATGAGTCTGGCCAAAGTACTGCATGCTGCCAGACCCAAGCCTCATGCACAATCCCATTCATGACAAAAGAAGTTTGGAATGGCCAGAAAAGAGTTTTCGATTGGGTTAGTTGAAAAGTTTCAGATCAAGCTACCAAGGAAAATAGGGGCTCAATCGAAAAATCCCCCAATGATGAGGATTGGAGCCATTCGAAGAAGGCAACTCTGGGCCAATCAAAGGGCAAGAACTAAAGGGCACTCGAATGAGCCAAAATGTTCACACACATTCAAATTTAAAATAAAAAAAAAGACAAGTTTCTGCACCGTTAGCAAAGTTACAATATTTTGTTTAAGGATCTTAGAGAACATGATCAATGTTGTTTAAACCATTGCCTCGGTGTCCCCTCCCTTCCACTCTTATATAAGCAGCATGCTTGCAAGCCAAATACACGCCTACAGAGCCTAGAGAGAACACGACCAAATTGCAAAAAATTCTTGAAGTTGTCCAAATTGAAAACACTTTTCCAGCCTTCCTCGGTCCAAACAAAGGATTAAAACATATCCCTGAGGCTTCCAGGAACTCAACCCAATCCTTTAGCACACGGTTCCACGCCCAGATCAAGCAGATCATCATCATTCCATTTTGGTATTTTTGATAATCTCAAACTCTTTCTACATGTAGTATAAACTAATTCTCTTTACATATTCATGTTATTATAGTTGCTTGCTAATGTTCTAATGTGTCTCATGTGGGTGAAAGTGCCAGGATCATAGATCACCATTGTTAAGGCATCTCAAATAGGAATCCTTGAACCTCATCATATAGGAATATTTAGATCTAATAAAGGCCACCATTGAATTCCTTGGGAAATTTTAAGGGGGGTGGGATGCTTTAGTTGCTTTGATATTGTGTATTTTACAGGTTTTAATTTTTAGCCTTGCCGGAGAAGATGATCGTGATCACCCTGGCCGGTGGTCTGACTAATTGCATGTGGTGGTCCAAGTTAGCGTGACTTCATCCCTGCATCCCATTGGTTGATTCAAAATATTAGTTCCCTCTCTCCACTCCTGATTGGTCCACCCAAACACCAGGGTCCCACCTGCGCTCAATTTTTTTTAATTTAAAATAATTGCATTTGTATATAATATATATTTATGGATGCGTTTAGGCTAATGGAAGCATCACCGTCCCAACGGTAGAGGCCGCGTGTTTAAGGCTTTGTTATATGTAAGGGAAGGTGTTTGAACCCTGCCACTTGCATATTTTATTTTTATAACATTCTCTTGTAGATACAACACTTCCACCTCCAGCGCGTATACCCTGTGTCCTCAAATCGCCACCATCAAAGCATTATAGCATCAGATCAGACGTTCCAGATCCAAGCGTTCATGATAGACCTTCAAGGGAACAACACCATTAAATCCATACAGCCTCTGGGCTCTTTTACACATGGGCCTAGAAATTCCAAAAAAGCACCCCCTATTTGCTTTAGACATCAGGCCCAATTTGAATTTTATTTTATTTTATTTGTTTTATTGCTTATTTTCTTTTAAATCGTTTTTTTATTAAAAATAAAAGAATAAGAATAATAAACTTAGGATTTTCTAAATTAATTATAATTTTTGTAAATTAATTAACTTAATTACTTTGACTTGTTTTAATTAATTTAAAATCTATTAGACATAGGTTTTTAATTCAAATATTTTCTTAACAAAAATTGAAAAAAAAATTAGAATTAGGATTTAAATTCATTTAGCAATTATCTTTTTTTAATTAAAAATATATTTAAGGTATTTTAATTATCTTCTTAAAATAAACAAAAACAAAAATATATTTTTCTTATTAGGGTTTTTTTAGACGAATTTTCAACCTTTCGCGCGTTATTTTTTTCCGCGTTTTATATTATTGTATCTGCATGCTAGAGTGTAATAATTAATAGGACTTTACTGTTTTCCCTATTTCCTTTCCCCAATTATTTTGGAATGTAAATCCCCCTCCCTGAAGTCATATAATAGTGTAGGTTTATACTTCCGCACTTTATATTATGTACATATTTACTACTAGTAACTAGGATTGCATGACAAGATCTTAATAATTAAACGATTAGCAAACTTAACACAATATAAATACTTGAACTAAACACAATTCCACATATACACCTCTAGGGTACCCCACTTTGGTTGCCTTCAAAAATAAAGCAGTCATGTCTCTCGAAACGGGAACGCTTTAGCAAAGACCCGTAAATAAAATAGATCATAGTCCTTCGATGACCCTACAGTTGCCTCTCGGTAAATGATCTAGTCCCTAAACAAAATTGCTAAAGCGTCTCCACAAGTTTCCTTCATGACTGTAACGTCCCTTCGATGTCCCTCATACATCCAACGATAGGGCTACCTACTCACTAATAATAGGATAGCATTGTCTAAAGGATAGGAGGAAAAGAACTACCTTTTCGAGTACAAAGTAGATATACTGTTAGAAGTTTGCTCAAAAACATTTTGCACTTGCACAAATACTACTTTTCAAAAACAATTTTCAAAAACATTTGCTTTGTTAACACTCTTGAGGACTGATACAAGAGTTAAACGCAAAGAAAATCGCCGCACTAAGGAATTTCAAAACATTTTTCAAACCTACAAAGCACAAAGTACTTTCAAAATGAGAAAACCTCTAAGAGCCCGTAGATAAATACGGATGGAAAGGTTGCTAACCCCTTCCCTTTCCATAATCTACTCTCCTTACTCAGAATAATCTCGAAAAGGTCTTTTTCTGTTCTTTTCACCCTTTCCTTAATTTGGGTAAAAGAAAAGTCGGTGGCGACTCTTGCTTACCGCAACATTTCTAAACACAAATGAAAAACCAGTATTAAACAGTCGGTTCTGCCACTGTATCACAAACACTAAGATATATTGTTCAATATTGAGAGTGACCATTGCTCAACTTCTCTGGAAAGAAAGTATGAAACCTCATGGGGATAACAACTTAAGGAGTTATGAAGTCAAACAAAATAGCAAGAAATCAAACTTATGGGGATTTTAAATCAACCCAACACTTGGTGGGTGAAAACAAAAAAATTTGATAACCATTTCAACACTTCCTAAATAAAACATTGCCCATGCCTGACTATTGGGCAATCAAACAAAATGCAAGTACTACGGAAATGAGATGCTTCGCAAATGAGTCCAACTCAACATGCACGACGAGAAAAGACTTTTATTAAATGAGTGAAGCCTTCACTAGGGAATCTTGGATAGAGTCTTCATATCATGCAAACCTATTCCAACAAAAAGTTCCATAGGATAGCCTTCCCGGGGAATAAATACCAACAATAATTCCAACACTGCCAAAAAGAGCGACATTTTGCAAATAGTTCCATCTCAGCACACCAAGGCAACATGACCTTTCGTCATATGAGAGAAGACTTCGCTGGGGAATCGGGGATAGAGGCCTCATACCATGCAAACCCAAAATAAAAAATGAACCAAGACTTGATTGGGGACAATGAGATCATAAACCCAATAATGCACCTTACGCCAATTGGTACCATCTTTAATATACAAAAATCATGTGCATACCAGTGAACGACCTGAGAAAACCTTCCGGGGGAAAACAAAACCTCCCAAAATTACTGGAGTTCGTCCGTTCCTGGGATCACCACTTTTGTTTTCTTCTGGAATCACAAAATTTAAATTAAAAGTAATTTGTAAATTCTTTTCAAAAAACAATTTTATTATTTAAACTTTTTTCTTTGAAAATTAATATCAATAATAAATGAAGTCTTTATAAGCAGAATAAAATAAGAATTACAAAGAATTGGATAAAAGCTCAAACTTTATTAATAGAATGGTAGTCTGCGGATGTGGAGACTCCAGGGATGATTACAAAGTTCAGAAAATGGTAATATATAATGGAAAAGATACATTGAAATACAATGACCACTATTCTTCCTAACAACTTTGAAATCCTGAGCAACAGCTTCTGTTGAAGTATGGTGAGGATCCAAGAATGTTGTTGCTTCAATGATCAAGTCTTGTATGATGTAGTTACTTTCCAAGAAAGTCACTAACTTTTTCCTAAGCTGCTCTTGCGGGTTTTCAATTTAGCGGGAAAATTTTTTCTGTTTATGTCTCTAATTTTTGCCTAGACCGCCCTTTCGAGTTTTCGGCCTACCGAGATGCTCCTTTTTTCCTAAGCTGCCCTTTCGGGTTTTCAACTTAGCGAGTTGTTCTTTTATTTCTTTAGGCAAAATATTTCTTGACTGCATCAGCATTCATGGGACGTGGGAACTCCTCTCTATCCACAGTTTCAAGAATTAATTCACCTCCAGAGAATGCTTTCTTGACAACATATGGACCTTCAAAATTGGTAGTCCACTTGCCCCTAGAATCAGTGTTAAAAGACATGATTTTCCTGAGCACGAGGTCGCCTTCTCTGAATTCATGAGGTTTGACCTTCTTTTCAAATGTTTTCTTAATTCTCTTCTGATATAAATGCCCATGACACAAAGTCGTCATTCTCTTTTCTTCAATCAAATTCAATTAGTTAAACATGTTCTGGACCCATTCACCCTCTGACAACTTGATTTCCATTATCACACACAAAGAGGGAATATCAACCTCGATCGAGAGCACTACTTCCATACCATACACATAGGAGAACAGGGTTACTCCTGTTGAAGTGCGGACATATGTCTGATATCCATGTAAAGCAAAAGGGAGCATTTCATGCCAATCTTTATAAGTAATAACCATCTTTTAGATGATCTTCTTGATATTCTTATTGGCAGCTTCAACAGCCCCATTCATCTTCTGCCTATACGGAGATGAATTGTGATGGACAATCTTGAATTCTTCACAAAGTTCTGTCATCATCTTGTTATTCAGATTTGAGCCATTATCGGTGATAATTCTGCTTGGCACACCATACCGACATATGAGATTGTTCTTAATGAAGTGCACTACTACCTGCTATAGCGGTAGAAATGTTTAAGACTAAGCCATTAGATTGACTAGACTTTTACAAATCAAAATAAAAATTGCCATCGCGCTTTATTATTTCAAAGGAATGGGAAAAGAGCGAATAACCCAAAAAGAGGGGGAAAGATTCTAGGTAAGGGGTTTGGTTATGGAAAGGGAAGGTATTAGCACCATAAACATCTACGATACTCCGTAGGAACCTATTTGTAAAAAATCGGTATATTTTGGTTATAAAAAAATGTTGTATATGAAAAAAAATTGATGGTGGAGGTAAGAAAATAAATATATTATTTTTTATGATTTTTTCACCCGTCGCGGTTGCGAACCTTTGGTGTCTACGTACCACCTTTTCGTGCAATAGGGGGTCAGGGTACACGTAGTTCCTCTTTTAAAAAAACAAAAAAAAACAAATGTGTTGGTTAATTTTATGAGATAAAACATCATCGTCATTGTCCGTGTGGAAAACATACCTACTACCCACTATCATGATAAAGGAGAATTTGCATCATCTCAAAGTGGAGGATATGGCTTGTATTTTAAAATCAACAATGCCTCACTCAACACCCAAGTGGAAAATATCTCTCTTCACTACATATTATAGAAGTATAGTTGTTTGCATCACTACAAAGATTGACAAGAGTTCAATCTTTTTTTGAGAAAAGTTTAAAGATAAAAGACAATGTGCCAAAATGGTTTGAAATGAGATTGATTGACTTTTAGTCTTCTCACAAAAAGGATGTCACAGTATTATTAATTTTATTGGAGTTTATTTAATAAAAAAATTTAAAATGCATGGACCTAAGTCCAAGTTTATTATGAAAGTGGTTCAAGTTTAAAACCATAAGGGTTTTCAAAAGGAGGGAGAAGATTTTTGAAATTAAAGAAGATGGGAGGAGAAGAAGATGTTATCCTAAAGCATAAGGTAAAAGCTAGGGATAAGAACCATCTAACCAATAAGAAGCCAATACTTGACACTATGAGCCAAGATAGAATTTTGATTCTTTGGATTTAAACCAAACAAGCAAAAATACTAGACCTCTTGAGAGAACCAAAATTCAAGTGTATTAAGTCTTCACAAAAATTGGGCAGAGTAACGACTCTATACAGGTGAATTCCAGATTACAAACAAAGGGTGTAATCACAATAACCTGCACACAAAACAAACAAACAACCCAATGTCTTGAGGTAAACCTCAAGAGCTCCAGAAAAAATAATCAGATAAGATCACAAGGTCTCCAATCATAGGCCAAGGTTTCTAATCCTAAGTCCAAAAAGTCTAATGTTCCATAATGCCAAGGGTATTAACCAAATAGTCCAAGTATCTTTAAAGATTTTTAGGGTTTATGTTGATTATTAGGTGTCTTCAAAAGAAAATAAAAGCTCAAGTGAGCAAAATAGAAAATGACAAGAATATAAAGGGGCTCAAGTGAGCAAAGATGGAAAATAGCATGAAATGTAAATGCTAAAAGTAAATGGTGCATAAAGTAAAGAGCATAAAATAAAAACACAAAATAAAATTAATTATTAGTGATTAGTGGTTAGTTGGATGATCATCTTGAAACTAGCATTTGGAACTCATTAGAGGATTGGTAGAACCAAAGCCTCCACACAACAAGTTGCATTTGCTTTTTGTCAAGTATATCATCCATTTGGAATCCTTATGAGTATCATTTAATAATCAACGATGTTTAAGTGATCCGCGTTGACCAAAGGGGGTTATAGATCCATTAGAGGATTGGTAGAACCAAATCCTCCACAGAATGAATCTCAAGGTTATTGGATCAAAGAGATCAAATTAACATACTTGGGCTTGAAAACATAAGTTTGGGCCACGAATGATCATTTATTCGAATCAAGACAAAATTTATCACTATGTTAAGCAATCATAAGTGGACTTATATAGAAGTCGCACCTATTTTTAAGTCGGTCAATAGCAATCTATGCACCATTTGTTTTGAGACATGATATAGAGATCATGCTCCAACAACATTTAGTTCAATAAGAAGAGGATGAGATGAATAGGGGTGGGAGAGAATATACAAACCACTTTTGGATTAAATTTAATCAAACTATTATTAAAATCATTCATCCATTTTTCTGGAGTTAGACTCAACACCATGGATCCAATGATGTTAATAAAGTTCATGATAAAAAATTTAACCCAAGATCAGCCAGAAAATAATCACAAAATAATATTACATTTTAATATATACAAAAAAGTTTAAAAATAATTTTTAAAAATAGAAATAAAAGAGAAAAATGTCAACTATGTTCAAATTAATCAAGAAATAAAAATAAGACCATAGAAAAATCAGAAATGAACTAAAATAATTTTGTAAATTTGTTGGTAATTTTTTAAAATCAGAAACTATTTTAAAATTTAAAGAAATGGGTGAAATAAACCAAAAATGATTAAAAAAAATAGCAAAGTCAGAAGAAGAAAAAAAGGTCACCAATATTTGTCACAATATCATTGGATCATTCCATAATTTTTTTCAGAATTACAAAATGCATAAAAGTATTTTTAAACATTTAAAACAATTCCAATAAAGTGTAAATTTATAAAAAATACCAAAATAAAAAATTAAATTGTGAAAAAATAAAAATCAGAAAGAGAATAATCAAAAATATTTTTCATAATTTTTTTAGATTTTTGGACTAAAAATGAATTTTCTATGATTTTTTGAAGTTTAAAACAATTCAATTTAAAAAATCAGAAAAGAAAATAAAAGTCAAAAATATGTGGACCATTGGATGAGAGTCAAAACTCATTAGTAATCAAATCCAAGGGATCTGGCGCACTATGCATATCATGGTCATTAGTGAATAAAGCACTTAATCAGAAATAAAATCAGAATTCAAAAATAACAAGTGGCGTGCCATCATTGATTGGAAGATGACACGTTGGTCATCTTCAACCTCCAGCCTACGTGAATTGTAGGTCTCTTAAACTGTAAAATCAGAAGCTCAGACCTATGCCATTCGCTTTCTCTCTTCAAGACGAAGACAACTACACCCTCGCACCAAATTTACATAAATTGTAGCTCAAGCAATTTGGAAAGAAATTTTTGAAAAGGGATTTGAAATTTCATGGTCAAAACGTATTTCCAGTAAGAAATAAGTGTTGCGACAAGAACCAGGGAAATGAGAGCATCACGATGATATCAAAGTTTTGACGAATTGACGAAGGAATCTACCTATTGAAGTTGAGTTGTAGAGCTCTAAAAATGGACTTCTATGGAGCAATATATAGCACTATTCTTGAATGTAATTATATGGTTAGCTTTAGGGAATATCAAGGAAGGTGAATTAATGAAAAATTGGATTGAAAAAAGGCTTGAGAATGGATTCCAAAGTTGTTGAATTTTGAGTTAGGGAACAAGTTTGGCAGGGTGATTCTGGCTATCCAAGCTTGAGAAAATGAATGGGATAGTTCATGTATTTATAGGAGAAGCAATTAGGATCAAAAGGAACAGTGAATGATGCATTTTGGAGGGAATTCATGCAAACCTGATGCACGTGTGAAGTGTGATCTAATATTCACCAAACCTCTTACAATCCTTGCGTTTTGAGGTGCTAAACAAATATGGAACTTCACTAAACATGTTTAGAGGCAAAAACGCGTGGAAAACTTGTGATTAGAGGCCACATTATGGATTTTAAAATTCGTACTTGGTGAGAAATTCAGTTTCAAAGTGCCAACTTCTGACCAATGGCATTTTCAACTCAAGGGGTCTTAGGGCATGATTCTTGATGCTTTAGAAAGGTGAGATTTCAAGCTTTGTAATGGAAAAATAATGGAATCAAATGGATGCTTGAGCTGAAAGTTATGTTGAGTCAAAGTTGAGTAAAAAAGGGTTGACTTTTCATACTTCGAAATATTTCAAATTTTTCTTCAAAAGTGACCTATAATGTCTTGCATCCATACATAGCCTTCCACTGTGAATTTTCTCTTGACCAAAAAATATGGCATTAAGTAGAACTCTTGAATGACATTTTGAAACTTGAACCATTCATAATATCCAAAAATTGATAAAGTTATGACTTGTTGAAGTTGGCAAAATTTCATAAAATGACCTATAATCATTAGTATCCTTAAGGCAGCTTCCATCCATTTTCTCACTTTGCACATAAAAGAAGGCATAAATTTCACATCTTCAAGATCATTATGGAAAAAGAATGGTCTCAAGGTGATAAAAACTGACCAAGTTATGATCATTTGAAGTCAAACTTGAGAAATTGGGGTTCATCTGGAGGACTTGTAATCTTTCTTCATCATCAAGTTTCTTCCACATGAAAACTCCTTGGAAATTTTGAAGTGATTTGTTGATATCCCTTTAAATAGAAGGATGTCTTTGGAATCACTCAAAAATACCAAAAGATGGGCAAGATGTACTCCTTTGAAGTTCAAAACCCTAGCTCCTAGATTAAGAAACATGCCTTGAGGAACTTTTACAATTTTGAACAAAATTCTTGTACCAAAACAAATTCTTTGTAAATATAAGTTGTTTAGGATGATAATGAGAACTCATAGCAACCACAACCACTTCCATCTCTTGATAATTGATAGAAATATGCACTTGTGACCAATGGGAACAAGACCTTGTCCAACCATGACTATTTTTCATTCAACCCCTTGTACTTTTTGGATCAAATCTTGATAATTTGGAAATGTAGTGAACCAAAATAACCTTGCCATGCCAGCCCTTCCAAAACAAATTCAATGGTGAGGTTTGAACTTCTCAAGCCTCATTGACTAGGTCATGGAAATAAACTCATGAACCCATGGAGCAACTTGCTGAATCTTATTGCCTTTACCTATATGAGTAACAAGCAAGACAATCCAACATTGCATTTCATTAATTAAAAGAAGAAATCAAGACAAAAATATTCATGATCACAAAAGAACACAAGTCAAGGTTCTTGGTGATTCCTCAAAGAGAAAAACTAAATATAGGGAGGGGAACCAAGAATCCTAATGTGATCTTGTTGTGAATGAATCAACATGGTATGATGAAGGGATCTTAGGGGAAAAAATTGGGGTACAAAAGCTTCCCTTACTTAAGTTTCTTCTATCCGGAGATACGGAGGTTAAAAATCTCCGTGTCGACACAATCAAAGATACTTAATTATAAAACAAACCTTATTTTTTCCCTAAGATGCCATGCAAATATTTATGATCATGAATACATATGAATAAAACCAAAGAGACACAGAACACCATTGGGGATGTAACAATGATAAAGAAACAAGAGAGCGACCCGACCCAGAGAGGATGGTAAAATGGTCAGAGGATACACCAACTACTAATGGAGGTAAAGCTACCAACGTTCACTGAAGGTAGAAAGAGGAAAGAAATAATAACACTGATGTTCACTGACGGTGAGCTACCAACGTTTACTGAGGGTAGTAGGAAAAGAAATATCATAGCATCACCGTTCATTAACGATGAACTACCAGCGTTCACTGAGGGTAGAAAAAAGATGACAAACACAAACTTTCACTGATGGTGATCTACTAACTTTCACTGAAGGTAGAAAGAGAATATATCATAGCACCACCGTTCACTGACGATGAACTAACAATGTTCACTGAGGGTAGAAAAAAGATAACAAACACCAACTTTCACTGATGGTGATCTCCCAACTTTCACTGGAGGCAGAAAGGGAATATATCATAGCACCACCGTTCACTAATGATGAACTGCCAACGTTCATTGAGGGTAGCAAAAAGATAAAAAAAACACCAACTTTCACTGATGGTGATATACCAACTTTCACTGAAGGTAGAAAGAATATATCATAACACCGTTGTTCACTGACGATGAACTACCAACGTTCACTAAGGATAGAAAAAAGATAACAGACACCAACTTTCACTGAAGGTAGAAAGAGAATATATCATAGCACCACCGTTCACTAACGATGAACTACGAACGCCCACTGAGGGTAGAAAAAAGATAACAAACACCAACTTTCACTAATGGTGATCTACCAACTTTCACTGAAGGTAGAAAGATAATATATCATAGCACCACCGTTCACTGACAATGAACTACCAACGTTCACTGAGGGTAGCAAAAAGATAACAAACACCAACTTTCACTGATGGTGATCTACCAACTTTCAATGAAGGTAGAAAGAGAATATATTGTAACACCGTCGTTCACTGACGATGAACTACCAATGTTCACTGAGGGTAGAATAAAGATAACAAACATCAACTTTCACTGATGGTAATCTACCAACTTTCACTGAAGGTAGAAAGAGAATATATCATAGCACCACCGTTCACTAACGATGAACTACCAACGTTCATTGAGGGTAGAAAAAAGATAACAAACACCAACTTTCACTTATGGTGATCTACCAACTTTCACTAAAGGTAGAAAGAGAATATATCATAGCATCGCCATTCACTGACGATTAACTACCAACGTTCACTGAGGGTAGCAAAAAGATAACAAACACCAACTTTCACTGATGGTGATCTACCAACTTTCACTGAAGGTAGAAAGAGAATATATCATAGCACCGTCGTTCACTGATGATGAACTACCAACGTTCACTGAGGGTAGAAAAAAGATAACAAGTTTCCATAAAATTCTGGCATTTCTCCTAGAACGGGTCTCAACTTCTTCTTTAACCGAGGCACTTTTCCTGGAAAGGGTAATATGTAAGTCGTCTCAAATAAAGAGACTTCCACTTGTGAAGATTTCACAGCGAGCTATTTCTGCGAATTTGAAATTCTTGCCATCCACTGGCATAAATTGAAGACGGACTGCAAACTATCCACTCATAGAGGAGATAGCAAAAAAGGTTATGTCGAATTTTACGGGGAAGCACCAGTTGCTCAAATAAAGTGACCTGCTACTTGTTGTCATGGAGGATTGTAAAAAGAAATGACTTTCTGGGGATAGGAATATGAATTCCTGAGGAAAGAAACATGACTTCCTGGGGAAATAAATATGACTTCCTAGGGAAAGAAATATGACTTCCTGGGGAAATGCCATGATATTCCCGTTGAGGAGATAAAGTCTTCTCGTGCAAAATAAATGCACAAACCAAAACTCAAAGCTTTCAGAAATCCAAAGTAAATAACATTGTTGTAAAACCACAGATTCAAACCAGAAATAAACTGGGATGAAACAATCAACCAAAATACATCCTTTGAGAAATAAACTCAAGAGGGAAAACCAAATCAATCCAAACAAGGAGCTGTACAGGAAGGATAAAGCAAAAATCTTCCACGAGGGACAACTATGTGGGGACATTGAAAGAATATATGCTTTCTGCTTAAGGCCAACATTCTATTGAAGAGAGGACAATGTAACTCTGCAAAACAGGGTGATATGTCAACAAAAATATTGAAAAATGTCAATGAACAATGATTTTCCAATTTTAGCTATGCATGATGTATGTATGAATGTATGAGTATTATCGTGTGTATGCTGACAAAACAAATATACAACACTGGGAGTAACCAGGCAAAACCAACTCGGGCACGAAAAACACTCGGCTAAACCACATCCAGGATGATCATTCTAAGAAAAAGTAAATGCCAACAGAGGAAACAAAACCTACTGCCTGCTTTAGCTTTATTGGGGAGAAACATAATCCGGAAGTAAAAAAAAACAAAGTGACAAAATAGTACAGATACAGGGATAGAACATCCTTCTTCAGGCTTCACTAGGGAAACAAATGTTTTCAAAAGTAACACTTCTACCGGGGATTGCAAAACCAGTCTCAAGTAAAGCAGATGGACATCAAATCATCAAAACATTCACTGGGGAATTCAGGCCTACTTCATTGGGGAGGTTAACACCACATCCTAAAAGGGAAAACCACAATATGTTCTTCACTAGAGAAACTAGGGACCTGCGTTCTTCAAGAGTGATTATGGTACCAACTTCTCGTGAAAAATAACTTCCATTAGACCGAGCGAAAACTTCACTGGAGAAATCTCAGATTGAGACTTCACATCATGAAAACTCAGAAAAGAGGAGAAATGAATCTAAACTTGACGGAGGATACCGGAGTCACGAACCCAATACGGAGAATCATCCTGAGTAAACCTTCCTGAGGGGAACCAAAACTTCTTAAAACAAACTGGAGTTTGTCCACTCCTGGGATCACCATTTTATTGTTGTTTTTCGCATCACAAACTCTAAAGTAAAAGCAAATTGTAAATTCTTTTTGAAAAATCAATTTTGTTATTTAATATTTTTGCTTTGAAAGTTATTATCAATAATAAATGGAGTCTTTGCAAGCTAAATAAAATAAGAAATACAAAGAATTGGGTAAAAGATCAAATTTCATAAATAGAATGGTAGTTTGCAAATGGAGAGACTCCGTGGATAATTACAAACTTCGGAAAATGGTAATATATAATGGAAAAGATACATTGAGATACAATGACCACTATCCCCTCTAACAACTTTTGAAATCCTGAGCAGCAACTTCTGTTGAAGTTGTGATGATAATCCGAGAAGATTGTTGCTCCAATGTTCAAGTCTTGTCTGATGTAGTTACTTGCCAAGAAAGTCCCTAACTTTTTCCTAAACTTCCCTTGTGGGTTTTCAGCTTAGCGGGAAATTTATTTTGTTTATGTCTCTAATTTTTGCCTAGACCACCCTTTCAAGTTTTTGGCCTACTGAGACGCTCTTTTTTTCCTAAGCCTCCCTTTTAGGTTTTCAACTTAGCGAGCTTTTCTTTTATTTCTTTAGGCGGAGTATTTCTTGACTGCATCAGTATTCATGGGATGTGGGAACTCCTCGCCATACATAGTTTCAAGAATTAATGCACCGCCAGAGAAGGCTTTCTTGACAACATATGGGCCTTCGAAATTGGGAGTCCACTTGCCCCTAGAATCAGTGTTGAAAGACATTATCTTCCTGAGCACGAGGTCGCCTTCTCTGAATTTACGAGGTTTGACCTTCTTATCAAAAGCTTTCTTCATCATTTTCTGATATAATTGTCCATGACATAAAGCTGTCATCCTCTTCTCTTCGATCAGATTCAATTGGTCAAACCGGTTATGGACCCATTCAGCCTCTGACAACTTGGTTTCCATTATCACACGCAAAGAGGGAATCTCAACCTTGACTAGGAGTATAGCTTTCATTCCATACACCAGGGAGAATGGGGTTGCTCCTGTTGATGTACGGATAGATGTTCGACATCCATGCAAAGCAAAAGGGAGCATTTCATGCCAATCCTTATAAGTAACGACCACTTTCTGGATAATCTTCTTGATATTCTTATTAGCAGCTTCAACAGCCCCATTCATCTTTTGTCTGTACGGAGAGGAATTATGATAGACAATCTTGAAATCTTTGCACAATTCTGTCATCATTTTGTTGTTCAAATTCGAGCCATTGTCGGTGATAATTCTTCTTGGAACACCATACCAACATATAAGATTATTCTTGATAAAACGCACAACCACCTACTTAGTAACATTAGCATATGAAGAAGCCTCCACCCATTTGGTGAAGTAATCAATTTCTACCAAGATAAAATGGTGTCCATTCAAAGCTTTGGGTTCAATCATTCCGATCATGTCAATACCCCACATAGAGAAAGGCCACGGGGAAGAAATAACATTGAGAAGTGTCGGGGGAACATGAATTTTGTCTGCATAAATCTGGCATTTATGGCACTTCTTTGAAAATTTGTAATAGTCAGATTTCATTGTCAGCCAATAGTAACCTGCCCTTAGCATCTTCTTAGCCATCGAATATCCATTGGCATGTGTGCTAAAGGAACCTTCATGAATCTCATGCATCAACATGTTTTCTTCGTTCCTATCCATGCATCTGAGCAAGACCATGTCATAATTTCTCTTGTACAACACATTTTCACTGAGGAAGAAGCTTCCAGCCAATCTTCTCAATGTCTTTCTATCTTTATTCTATGCACCAATAAGATATTCCTTTGTCTAGAAAAATTGCTTGATATCATAATACCAAGGTTTCTCATCTGCTACCTCTTCTATTGTAAACACATGAGCGGGCCTATCCATTCGCAGAACTATAATTCGAGGTATATCATTCCAAGTAGTCACTTGATACATAGAAGCCAGAGTTTCCAAAGCATCCGCCATTTTATTTTCATCTCTAGGGATGTGATGGAATTCAACCTTGTTAAAGAAGGGTAATAATCTTCTAGCATAATCTTTGTAAGGGATTAAGCCAGGGTGACGAGTATCCCACTCTCCTTTAATCTGATTTACTACCAAAGTTGAATTGCCATACACATCTAGAATTTTAATTCTGAGATCAATAGCTTCTTCGAGACCCATGATGCAAGCCTCAAACTCTGCTATATTATTGGTGCAATCGAACGTCAACCTTGCAGTAAAAGGTATATGTGATCCATGAGGAGTGACAATCACAAAACCAATTCCTTTACCATAAGCATTCACAACTCCATCAAATATCATGCTCCAGCGAGATTCAGGATCAGGACCTTCCTCGGGTAATGGTTCATCACAATCTTTCACTTTCAGAAACATCACTTCCTCATCAGGGAAATCAAACTTTACAGACTAATAATCATCAACTGGCCAGTGAGCAAGATAATCTGCCAACACGCTGCTTTTAATAGCCTTTCGAGTGCGGTATTCGATGTTATATTCAGATAACAGCATTTGCCAACGGGAAATTCTCCCACTGACAGCAGGCTTTTCAAAAATGTACTTGATTGGATCCATTTTGGACATCAACCAAGTGGTGTGATTCAACATATACTGCCGCAAATGTTTTGCCGCCCAGACCAGAGGATAAAATGTCTTTTCCAGCATAGAATACTGCGACTCACAGTCAGTAAACTTTTTAATGAGATAATAAATGGCATACTCTTTCTTCCCTATTTCATCTTGTTGTCCCAGAACATAATCAATGGTCTTCCTTCAACAGGAGGGAGAAAGATATGAGGTTTAAGCAAATATTCTTTAATACTTTCAAATGCCCTTTAGAAGTTATCTATCCACACATAACCTTGATCTTTCTTTAACAACTTAAAGATCGGTTCACACGTTGCAGTCATGTGGGAAATGAATTTAGAGATGTAATTCAAACGCCCGAGAAAACCTCTGACTTGCTTTTTAGTTCTCGATGCTGGCCTTTCTTGAATTGCTTTAACTTTATCAGGGTCAACTTCAATCCCTCTTTGGCTAACAATGAAACCTAACAATTTCCCTGATCAAACACCGAAGGTACATTTATTTGGATTCAAGCAAAGATGATACTTCCTCAAATGCTGAAACAATTTTTAAAAATCTTTTACATGCCCTTCTACGGTCTGGGATTTATCAATTATATCATCAACATATACCTCAATTTCCTAGTGCATCAGATCATGGAATAGGGTTGTCATAGCCCTCTGATACATTGCACCAGTGTTCTTCAACCCGAAGGGAATCACTCTGTAACAGAATGTTCCCCAGGGTGTGATAAGTGTTGTTTTTTTTCCATGTCCTCAAGATTCATCCTTATTTGATTATATCTAGAAAATCCGTCCATGAATGAGAAAACTTTGAATTTTGATGTGCTATCCACTAACATATCAATGTGCGGCAATGGGAAATCATCTTTTAGACTAGCTTTATTTAGATATATGTAATCTACGCACATGTGAACTTTTTCATCTTTCTTCGGTACTAGGACAATATTGGCAATCCACTAAGGGTACACCGATGTCACAAGAAAAACATAATTAATCTACTTTAGAACTTCTTCTTTGATTTTTACTTCCATATTTGGGTGAGTTCTTCGCAACTTCTGTTTGATTGGCGGGCACTCTGGCTTCAACGGCAAATGGTGCTCTACAATATTTGTATCTAGACTAGGCATATCTTGATAAGACCAAGAAAAAATATCCACATACTCTTTCAACATCTTAATCAACCTGCTCTTCACATCAAGATGCAGCAATGCTCCGATCTTGACTTCCTTCGGGTCTTCTTCTGAACCCAAATTGATTACTTCCAATGGCTCTTTATATGGCTAAATGGCATTCTCCTTACGCTCAAGCAACCGTGAGAACTCTTCCGGAATCTCATCATAGTCTTCTTCCTCGGCCCCATACACAATACATTCAAAGTTCGGAGAGGGTGCAGGGTCATTGTATTCGATGGTTTCTTTAATTAATCTTCACATATGATTTATGATTACTTTTAGAAACTGACTCATATAACAAGTGATTATACAAATTAAATTTCAGTTATTATTTATTTTGAAAGGTTTTTTCTGATTACCATTTTCCAAGAAAAAGCAGAAAATAAAAAACACAATTTGGGAAACAAAGACATGTATGCAAGAGGGAACATCAATGGTGATTCAGTTCTAAACCCTAACTTCGTGCATCACATAATTTTGCATTTCTGTCTCTACTTCATCTTCCACAATGGCATTAATCCCGGAAACAGTTGGATGAAGATAACCCCCGCTATGAAAGATATCCTGATACTTGTCTGCAACAGACTTCAGCTTCATGCTATTGCCTTTATCATTCTTCACAGAGAATCCCAAGCCAGCTCTATTCTTGTTTACAGGTGGATCAATAATCTGTCCCCATACTTCATTATGGCCATTACGCACAACCTGTTGTGCATCCTTAAATGAAGCTATTGAATTCTAATTTCCTCTTATATTATCAATGGATAAAGCTTGGAACTGGGTTCCAAGAACAACTTCATCCGCCTCCGCAATACTGAAAGAGGATAAATGAGATATCAATAATTCTTGTTCGCCATTTATAATTACCACTTTTACTTCACATACAAACTTCAACTTCTGGTGTAAAGTTGAAGTGACAGCCCCTGCCTCATGTATCCATGACTGTCCTAGCAAACAACTATAAGCGGGTATAGTATCCATGACCAGGAAAGTAATCTGAAAAAAATGTGGGCCTATATGAATAAGCAAGTCCACTTCACCAATAATAGATTTCCTTGATCCATCAAACGCTTTCACGATAATGCCACTCGGACACATGGGCGTTCCTTGATATTTCAACTTCAGAAGCGTGCTCCTCGGTATGACGTTCAATAAGGATCCATTATCAATCAGTACATTGGATAATGAATCATTCTTGCAGTTCATAGATATGTGGAGGGCCAAATTGTGATTCCTTCCTTCATCGGGAAATTCATTATCATAGAAACGCAGGCTATTACATGATGTAATATTCCCTACCACACTGCTGAATTGGCCTACTGGCATATCACTTTCCACGAAAGCTTGGTCCAATACCCTCATCAAAGATTCTCTATGAGCAGAGAAGTTCATATGCGAGGCCAAAATAGATATTTTTGATGGAGTGTGCAGTAACTGATCCACGATTCAGTAGTCACTCATCTTGATTATCTTCAAAATATTATCCACCTCTTTTTCTAGCGTAGCCCCACTAGAATCACCTGCAGCCTTGTTGGGTTCAACACTTTCTACAACTTTCTTTCCAGCGTTATCATTTCCACGAACAATTGGTGCAAATACATGACCACTGTAGGTCACTCTACTAGTCTCAGCAATATTTCCAACATTAGACATAGGCTGGATGGGAACTTCCACACCATCCTCTAAAATTGTAGAATTATACTTGTAGGTACAGCCTTGTCGGACTTGTAAGGAATAGGACCTGGCAAGTTAATCACCAATGGAGTAATAGATGGCTTGCCATGATATTCAACTTCAAAAGGGGTAGGCGTACCAAAACAGGGCACAATAACATTTACTCCCTCTTCAACACATTCAGTCATTACAAAGTCGTCTATGGAAAACATATCTTTATCTGAGGAGAAGAACGCATCTGCAGATTCATACTCATCATCTAACGCAATCTCATCCGAACAAACCTCAATCATATTAACATAATCATCCCTATTTCTTGAAACCTTGATGTCACCGTTGTGCAATAGTAACTGAATACCTTTTCTCACAATGGAACAACCGCACGAATCTCTGCAGTAGATTCGACAAGATCCATAATGGTGCCTTTCTTGACCTTCCATATGACAGAAGGTGGCATGCAACTGCACCAATTCATCATTCATATATTCCACATCGAAGATTATGAACTCTCCAGGACATCCAGAGACCATGTTTACTTCCTCCTCATACTCTTCCCTAGGCCTGATTATATGGATGAGGACCTCATCCATCATCTATTGCAAATCAACATTTATCTTGTCACAACCCAATATATCTATGCTGCAAATACCACGACCATCATGGTCATGCGTGTAGTAACTAAACTCACAGAGGTCATCACGCATTTTTACAAAATCTCCTCTAACCAAATTAATATTGAAATCTGGAAGTCGCCTCACAGCATTTTCTCCCCATGCTTTGGTAGAGGATTATATTTTACGTTAGGCCCAACATATTTAAAGGATAAGATACTAGTCCTCACCAATTTTTGTACTTCGATTTTCAAAGGATAAAAATTATCAACATTGTGCCCTGGTGCTCCCTAATGAAAAGCACATGTTTGGTCTGCCTTATAATACCAAGGCAACGATGATGGTATAATAGGAGGTGGTATGGTCTGAACTAACTTCTTTTGAATTAATATCGGGAGTAATTATTAATAGCTCATAGAGGTAAGGTCATAATTCTCTCTCCTCTGATTATACCCTTGATTCCCCTAATGGGATGGTCTCTAATAAGCAACGGTAGTTGGAGCCACACTAAAAATTGGAGTCACTGAGGCAACCTGTTGATGACGCTGATAATTTCTTCTAGGGGGATTAACCCTTCCCTCTTGCATAACAATGTTTGTATCTCCTTCCTTCTTTTTGGCAAACCCATAGGATGGCTACTTCATACTTCTAGAACTTTCGCTTTTTGTTAGACGGCCCACTCTTATAGCCTCTTCCAAACGGATACTCATGCCTACCATTTCAATAAAGTCACTTGGTACACTCACTACCATCCTCTCATAGTAGAAAGCACCCGGAGTCTTCAAGAAAATCTTAGTCATCTCCTTTTCTTCCATTGGAGGAATCACTTGGGCGGCTACCTCACGCCATCTCTGTGCATATTCTTTGAATGATTCCCTGTCCTTCTGGAACATGGCCCTGAGTTGATCATGGCCAGGCGCCATGTCCATATTATACTTGTACTATATGATGAATGCTTCTCCCAAGTTGTTGAAAGTATGGATATTGACATTGTACAAACTCATGTACCACTTCAACGCAGCACCAGTCAAGTTATCTTGAAAAAAGTGAATCAACAGACGCTGATCATCAGTGTGGATAGACATTCTTCTTACATACATCACAAGATGAGCACGAGGACAAGTATTTCCCTTGTAATTCTCGAATTCCGGAACTTTAAACTTTGCAGGTATCTTGACATTCGGGACCAAGCACAAATCATTCACATTCTGACCGAACAATTCCTTTCCTCTGAGGGCCTTCATCTCCCTCTGCATCTTGTCAAACTGATATTGGAAATCATCCATTTGATCATAGAGACCCAAGCCTTCCCTTGGTGGAGGAAAAGGACGATACATATCATCATTACCAAATGGGACCACATTCACCGAAGGAGGTGCAACAAGAGTAACATGCACCACAGGAGGTGCAGGAGCAATAGTAGTCTTAACAATTGGAGTATTTTGAGGACCAAGATTAAAACCTTCAGGCATAAAGTTCTATGGAGTTCCCCATGGATAACCTTGAGGCATAAGATTCTGAACAACAGCTAGAGTAGCAGACACAGGAATAGCCGGAGCTTCAGTAGTAACCATTATTTGTTGAGGTTGAGCAATCGGTGGCTGATTCTGAGCAGCCACCAATGATTCCATTAGAGCAGTAAGATTAGCCATACCGACCTTCAAAGCAGAAACTTCCTTGCACAGCTCGCGATTATCTTGTTCTAAGTTGTCCATCTTCCTTCTGAAATTAGCTCGAGTATTGTAGTGGTGAGACAACTTGATGAACAAAGTAAAGAAGCTCAGTAAGACACCCGGACATGCATAAAAATGCAAGAAGTATATATAATATGATTCATGATGTGCAATGTACATGATTTATTTTATTATTAATATTTCAAGGGACTTAAAGATTTATAGACAATTTTGCAAATATCAAAGTAATAACACATTTGAAATATTGAAAAAATTTATTATATCTTCAAAATAGATTACAAGTTTCAATAATCCCAAGTACAAGATGAAAGTAAAGTCTAAAACCCTAAGAAGCCAAGCTGATGAAGATCACTTTACACGCTGACGTTTCCCTATAAGTCTGGCAATTTGATCCTTCAACCTCTGGTTTTCTTCTGCATATCTGGTGGCAACTTTCTTCCAATCACCTAAATCAGGAAGTGAGCAACTAGTTGTCATACCTCAAATTTGTCCTACCTCGATGATTTTATTTTCAATATTTAAATAGAAGAAATATTTAATTAAAGGTGTTACAACAGTATCTGATGGCCTGTCTTTATCCGGGACTAGGGGTGTACTTAAATTCAGGAAAGTGGGGCTTTTTAAATCAAAAAGACTCGTGTATCTGTGAACCCATTCGCGAGGCATGTTGGCCCATGGCCCATGCGATTCGAAAATGGAAAATTAGTTCAAAAGAATGCTAATCATTAAGTCCTTAATTTTTTTAATACAATTAAAAATTGTTGGTGGTAGTGAAAAGAAGAGGTTGAATTGTAATTTAAAGCCCATTAGGATATGTTCATTTCGTTTTGGGTAAGTAAATAGCAAAAGGGGACGTATAATTCTGAACTACAAGCCCATTGTATTTCTTCAACAACCCATTTGTTGTTTTGCTTTGTCAGAAAAAAGAGAAAAACATTAAGTATTAAAAATTTTAAGAATAAGTAAATAATTTTTTTTTATTTACTAAAAGAAAACGTAATATTTTCTTTTCCTGGTAAATTTTTTAGATTGAATATTATTTACTGCATTTATTAAGGGGGGCTTGTTTAGGAAAAGTTCTTGTTTGGTGTGTGTGATCGGTGGATCTGGAACTGACTGTTTTAAAGCTGGTTCGCGAAATGTCGCGGAAGCAAGAGTCGCCACCGTCTTTTATTTTCTCCAAATGGAAAGGACAAAAGCACAGAAAAATTCCTAAAAGAGATTGCTCTCGGTTCGGGAGGTAGATTATAGAAAGGGAAGGTGTTAGCACCCTTTCTATCCATGGTTATCCATGGGCTCTTAGATACTTGCTCATTTGTGTTTTCAAAAATGGTTTGTTTGCTTTTCAATTGTGGGTTTTAAAAAGTTTCTTTGAAAATTCCAGTTCGACTCTTGTATCGGTCCTCAAGAGTGTTTGAAAAATTGCTTTCGAAAGCTTTTGAAAATGTGTCGGTGTGAAAAGTATTTTTTGATTTGTTTTTGAAATTAGAGCAAGTATCTAGAGTCGTCTACCTACCCTAAGGAATTCGTCTGTGTAGATGTCCTTTAAAGTAGTGCCATCCCACCATTGAGAGGTAGGTAGCACCACCGTTGGAGGTGTTCGGGTCAATTCGAGTTTATAGGGGCATGGTGATCACCAGAGCAATGGGAAGACACCTTAGAAGCTACCCTCATGCCAGGTTCCCGGATCATGAGGACTTACTAAGACATCCTCTACTCGATGATCACCTTTCGAAAGGCGACAATGAGGCGTACCCTAGGGGTGGTGTGTGCGATTCGTGTGTCGTTTTCATTGATGTTTGTCTTGTCATGTTCATTGTGATCTACGCTTGATTTTATTTTATCCATTCATTCTTGCATGCTTATTTAACAGTTAATATTCGCGAGGAAAATAAAACTAAAGCTATTACAAATGGCGCGGGTCCACATCGCCAAAATTAAACCGGACCCGATTTGACGGAAAATAAAGAAAGCAAAAGAAATAAAAGTGCGAGAAGTTTGAATTACACGGCTTTGGGAGAATTACATAATTATTTAAGCAATAAAATAAATACGCAAATTAAACAATTAAAAATATGGGCGTTGGACCCTTTTGCAAAATTAAAATTAACAATGAATTAAAATTAAGAATTAAATGTTTTTGGTATTTTTAGTGTTTTTAAGAATTAATGGGAAAAAGAGAATTAATCAAAATTAAAATTAAGTGTAAACCCTAATTCTAATGGTTTTTAGATTTATTATGAAAAACATTGAATTTTTAACTAATTTAAACCTAAGTTAATTTGCATGCATTTTTAATTATGAAAATAAATAAAATAAATATTATTATTATATAAAAAAAAAGGAAATTAAAAGGAATCAAGATTAATTAAACCTATTTCTACATATTTTTTGTATTTTCTGTTATTTAAAAGAAATTGAAATTATATCCTAATTAAAACTAAATATTTACATGTTAATTTATTTACAAGAAAATATGCAAATTAAATACTTTTTATGTTTTTATCTTTCTTTCTGATTTTTATGAAGTTTTTATATTTTGTAGAAAAATAATTAATTAATTAAAACAATAAAAATAAATAACACAATAATAAAAAAAATATGAAGAGAAAAGCAAATCAGGAGGGGTTCAGGCCCTATTGTGAGGTATAGGCCTTAGAATGCTGGCCCATTAAGCTTTGGTCCATCTTTGACTTTTTTGCTAGCCTGCTTCAGCGTTGACTGGAGTTCATCATACTCCTTGGATCTGGGCCATTAATCTGGTCATCAGGGAGACGTGTCACACTTGATCTAGAGGTGCATGGTACATCTGGTCATTAAGCGCTGCATGGGATTTGTGAATGAAAAATAATATTGAAATTTACACAGACCTGGGGTTCGAACCCAGGTCTTGGACGTTGCATGCATAGGTACCTGCCACTGAACCACTTTAATCACATTTAATATATATTATCAAATAAACAATATAAAACAAAAGTGGATGAAAGCTGGAAAACGCGTGCGAATTTTAAACGTGCCAATCAATGCGTGACATGCAGTCATCTTCTCCACTTGCCCTGAAATATAAAACATTGAGCAACGGTTTTGCAAACGTAGGTTTAGAGGTGTTTTGAGAAAATAACGATTAGCTCATCTCTAAACATAAATTCAGCGCGACTATTGCATCTTCTTCGTCCAAGCTCTCTGGTTTGAATGGTGGTGGTTTGGAATCCCAATTTTTCCTCTTTTAAGAATCCCTAATTCCAGCTTCTGAAAACCCTAAAATTTACTCATGGCATATTCAAATATACGGCGTAATAATCAAATTAGATGCATTGGTTAGCTCTAGAATCGAATAAGGAATAAGAATCTATGCACAAAATGTTATGAAAATGCTTAAAACATGAAACACGATAATGGAATTTTCTTGATGCAGTTTGGGTCCTAAGTACCGATTCCTGGAGTTTTGATCGTTGTTTTTGATTGGCACTCGTTCAGAGAACCTTGAGGAAGCTAATGGAACAATTCTTATGCTTTGAATTGACCTGGAATGATGATTTCAGCTTTGAGTTTTTTGGACAATTTTTCAAGTTGGCAATGGTGTCTCCTGCGCAGCATTCAGTGTGTGGGCATTAGGTTTTGACTCAGCACTTATGAGGGAAGGGAATTAGGTCATTAGCTGGCCTTGATCCATGCCCATGAGAGAATTAGTCTTAGGTCTTTCACCATTAACAAACTTTCCCTTTTTTAAGCAAAACCAAGACTTGGTGTACAACATAACCCTAGCATGAGTTTGTGAGCTGGCACATGATATATGGAAGCTATTCAAATTCAAATGACACTATTCCATTGATTTTTAAATTTTATTTGAATTATTAAAGATTTAAAATGAATTAAATTAATAAAAATTAAATAAAATAGAAAAATCAATGTTTGATCTTGAAATTAATCATGGGACACGTGTGTGGCATGACAAGGCTGAATCAAGTGGAAGAAAGTGGGCCCTTTTGTCAAAAATGAAGTTTCAAGGATAGTTGACTTTTGCCATTTCACAAAAATTTCCCAACTTCTCCAATGCATAACTTGCTCCATTTTTAAGCTTTTCTCATGTTCTTGGACATTTTGGAAAGGTCTTTGAGTCCTTTAACCAATGCCTTTGGTCCCATGTCATTTTGATTTTCCAATCTCAAGTTATGGCCTTTGACTTAAAGCCCCTTTTTGTTGACTTTTGAAAATGACCTATAATGTTGAAATTGATAACTTTTTGTGAGAGCATTTCTTGGACTTGAAGTATGAAGATGAGTTGTAGGAAATGTCTTTCTCTTCAAAATGAGCTTTGGATGGCATTTTTCTGATAATCCATGTGAAAGTTATGCCCTGGTCAATTTCAGTTGACTTTTTCAGTTGTCCAAATAAGGAAACTTTTGCATCTTGATGATTTTCTGAGCCAAATTTTGAGAATCATGATCAAGCATTGATCAAATGATGTTTGTGGCTTCAAAATGATATGTTAACCAAAAATTTGAACTTTTGACTGTCAAATGACCATTTTGCCCCTACAGTTGACTGTAGTGCAATTTAGGGTTTTGACTGTGCAATTTTGAGCTGAATGCCTTGAAACTTGATATGAGGATGCTTGACCATGTTTGTAAGCATATGAGACTTGATTGGGCCTTTGAACACTTCCTTTTCCTGATCAGACTCAAAACCCTAATTTTGACTGTTTAGGAGGCCCTTGCACTGTGCAACCCTTGGGGAATTTTGTGACTTGGCTTGGCAATTTCTTGAAGAATATGGGAGGGAAAATTTTGGGGTACAACAGTTGCCCCTGTTCAATCTTCTTAGACCTGAGGATGCAGATTGGCGGACGTGCCTTTCGTAATCCGAGGGTAGAAGATGATTGGACACTAGAGTGCCCAGAAATTTGCGCTCACATAGTGGCAGTGATGGTGGAATGGGCTTATAGATGCCATCTGGATGTTTGATTGCGTAAGAGATTCCTTGGCGAGAACCTGCATACCTGCAAAGAAAAAATGAGTACCTGACACGTTGCAGGAGCTGATTCTTAGATGCCTGGTATAGATGTGTCCTGACTGGTTACAGGAGCTGAGTCTGGAGCTTCAAACGGCGATGAAAGAACCAGGGATGGTTACTACCTTAGCATGAATGGTAAGAGAACCTTGGGCGACTTTAACTTCAACAACGCTTGTTGAGAAAAATCTTGGGTGACTTTAACTTCAACAACGCTCGTTGAGAAAAAGTCTTGGGTGTCTTCTACTTCAACAACGCTCGTTGAGAAAAAATCTTGGATGTCTTCTATTGGGATAAGAATCAGGGAGATCTTAGGGTCGATCTGACTGAACCAGAGAAAGCCTTTGACTGGATAAGCATCAGGAAAATCTTAGGGTCGATTTAACTGAACCGGACAAGGTCTTGGAATATCTTCAACTGGATAAGCATCAGGGAGATCTTAGGGTCGATCTGACTGAACCAGAGAAGGCCTTTGACTGGATAAGCATCAGGAAAATCTTAGGGTCGATTTAACTGAACCGGACAAGGTCTTGAAATATCTTCAACTGGATAAGCATCAGGGAGATCTTAGGGTCGATCTGAATGAACCAAGAGAAGGCCTTTGACTGGATAAGCATCAGGAAAATCTTAGGGTCGATTTAACTGAACCGGACAAGGTCTTGAAATATCTTCAACTGGATAAGCATCAGGGAGATCTTAGGGTCGATCTGACTAAACCAAGAGAAGGCCTTTGACTGGATAAGCATCAGGAAAATCTTAGGGTCGATTTAACTGAACCGGACAAGGTCTTGAAATATCTTCAACTGGATAAGCATCAGGGAGATCTTAGGGTCGATCTGACTGAACTAGAGAAGGCCTTTGACTGGATAAGCATCAGGAAAATCTTAGGGTCGATTTAACTGAACCGGACAAGGTCTTGAAATATCTTTAACTGGATAAGCATCAGGAAGATCTTAGGGTCGATCTGACTGAACCAGAGAAGGCCTTGGAATATAGTTAAGAATCTAACTGGATCTTTCCTGAAAGGTAAAGGTCAGTCATATGCAATGCATGATATGGATCAAGCAATGATGTTCTCAATATAAATGAGACTTGTATGATATGATGTGTCTATGCATGTTATAATGATGTATGTGATGTTTTATGTATGTTTTTGTCTAGGAAAGTGAATCCTTGACGGGTGCCGGGAAGTCGTATCCTGGGCTGATGTCGAAGAATAGATTTTGCTTCCGCTGGGGATGATAACTACAAGAATACCGGTGGGAGAAGATGACTCCGTTGCGGAATAAACTTTGCAAATGGAGGGTTCTGCAGGGAAAAAAGATACTCTAGCGACCATGCTGGGAAGCAATACTCTGTGGGGATAGAGATGCCTTGCAGAGTGTTGATAATAATTTGCTGGGGATAGGAAGACTTTGTCGACGACACTCTTTCCGTGGCTTTTGGCTGAGGATAACCCAGTTATATCCTGTTAAGGAAATAACTCTTTAAATCAAGCCGGACGACGCGTTCGTGCTCTGCGAAGGATAAGCTTCCAGAATTTACTGGGGACAAGCTTACTGCTTGGGGAGATATGAATTCCAACTTTCCTGGGGAAACTAATTGGACTCTCCTGGGGCGTTTTGATGTGCTGGGGAAGTGATTCCTTTGAATGTTGATGTATGCCGCCGGGGAACAATCTTTAGACCAAGACTGCCGGGGATGCTTGTTAAGAATATATGCTGCTGGGGAATGTTGAGATCTGCGGGAGGACACCCAACTTCCTTAAGGTTGATAACTGTTTTGCTTGAGGAGAGTATACTGCTTGCTGTCTCACTCTCTGGGGGAATTTAAGATGCCTGGTTATGTTCTTTAGCTGAACCTACCTTGGTACTTCGGAGGATAGAACAATTAGATTGCCTAGACAACTCCTTATTGCCCCTGTTTCTAATGTCCCCTGTAATTAATTTTTTGTTTCGTATGCAAATATTTATGAGCTAGCAAATTATTGTCAATGCATATATCACAAATTGAACCTTGGACGTTCTTCGCAAAACAAAACAGAAAAGGAAAAAACAAAAGGCACATTTTAACTGAAAAGTATATTTGTATTGATTTTTGAGTGGCCTGTGAATAGGCATTTTGTATACAAGAGGTTGACGTCCTAATAAGAGAACGCCACCAAGCAAAAAGGGTTTATACAAATTTGTACAAAAGAAAATAAAACAGCTGTGTGAAATGAATGATCCACTGGGTTTCAACTCTGCTATTGCCTTTATAACTCCGAGCGTCTCATCACTTGATGACCTTGGTTGAAGGTGAAGCTGACTGATCGATGCCGTCTGATCTTGATGTAGATACCGGATTCTGGATGCAAAGTGATCAATGAGACATAGTATTACGCTATTATCCCTAATTTTTGCCTGGACCGCCCTTTCGGGTTTTCAGTCCACCGGGATATCCATTTTTGCCCAAGCCGCCCTTTCAGGTTTTCGACTTGCCGGGTGTACAGATTTTTTCCATTTTCATCCCTTCATTTTGCCCGAACCCTTTTGGTTCGACAGGAAGCCCTAATTTTTGCCTAGGCATGTCAGCCTAGCGGGTCTTTTTTTTCATGCGTAATATTTTTTTACTATGTCTGCATTGGCGGGGTGAGGAAGGTCGTCACCATCCATATTGGTTAATATCATTGCTCCTCCTGAGAACACATGCTTAACCACAAATGGCCCTTCGTACGTAGGGGTCCATTTGCCCCTTGGATCACTCTGAGGAAGGATGATTCGCTTGATTACCAGATCCCCGACTCGATATTCTTGTGGTCTGACCTTTTTGTTAAATGCCCTAATCATCCGTTTCTGATACGTCTGACCATGACAGATAGCAGCAAGTCTCTTTTCATCAATAAGGTTGAGCTGATCAAGTCGTGTCTGGATCCAATCATCTTCGTTCACATTTGCATCCTTCATTATCCGGAGAGAGGGTATTTGCACTTCGATTGGCAAGACTGCCTCCATACCATAAACTAAAGAGAAAGGAGTTGCCCCGGTTGACGTCCTAACTGAGGTACGGTACCCATGTAGAGCGAACGGTAACATCTCGTGCCAATCTTTATAAGTTACTTTCATCTTCTGCACGATCTTCTTGATGTTCTTATTTGCTGCTTCTACAGCCCCATTCATCTTCGGTCTATAAGGAGAAGAGTTGTGGTGCTGTATCTTGAACTGTTCACAGAGCTCAGCGATCATCTTATTGTTTAGATTGGTACCGTTGTCTGTAATAATTCTCTCAGGGACGCCGTACCGACAGATCAGGTTATGCCGAATGAACCGTGCTACAACAGTCTTGGTTACCGTAGCATAGGATGCTGCCTCAACCCATTCGTGAAGTAATCAATTGCCACTAGGATGAAGCGATGTCCATTAGATGCCGTAGGTTTAATCTCGCCGATCATGTCTATGCCCCACATTGCAAACGGCCAAGGCGCAGTCAGCACATTCAGGGGGACCGGAGGAACATGCACCTTGTCTGCATAAATCTGGCACTTGTGGCATGTCTTGGAATGTTGGTAACAGTCAGCTTCCATTGTGGACCAATAGTATCCGGCCCGTAGGATTTTCTTAGCCATAGTGTGTCCGCTGGAGTGTGTACCAAAGGTCCCTTCATGTAGCTCTTCCATGATTCTTTCCGCTTCAGTCTTATCCACACAACACAGTAAAGTTGAATCATGGTTTCGCTTGTACAAGATGCCGTTGCTAAGGAAGAATTTGGCTGCGAACCTTCTTAGGAACTTCTTATCGTTGATAGATGCACCTTCAGGGTATTCCTGAGTTTCCAGATATCTCTTCACTTCGTGGTACCAAGGCTTCTCAGTCACCAATTCAGTTTCGAGATCACAACAGTATGCCGGCTCGTCCAGTTTCCAGATGATGATCCGGGGAGCCTCATTATCCCATTTGACCTTGAACATTGAAGACATTGTAGCTAACGCGTCTTTCAACTGATTCTCTTCTCTTGGAAAGTGCTCAAATGTTACCTCTGTGAAGTGGGGGATCAGGGTCAACACACATTCTCTGTAAGGAATCAAGTTTGGATGTTTCGTATCCCACTCTCCTTTGATCTGATTGATCACAAGAGCGGAATCTCCGAAGACACTCAGAAATTTGATCCTCAGGTCGATCGCAGCTTGAAGACCCATGATACACGCCTCATACTCCGCCATGTTGTTGGTACAGTTGAAACACAGCCGGGCGGTGAGTGGAGTATGAGTACCTTGTGGAGATATGATGATGGCGCCAATACCATTTCCCAAAGCGTTGGATGCTCCGTCAAAATGCATAGACCATCGGGATCCTGGTTCAGGTCCTTCATCCGGTCCAGGTACTTCACAGTCAGTTACTATCATAATGCGTTCATCCGGAAACTCGAAGTTCATTGATTGGTAGTCATCTACAGCTTGATGTGCTAAGTGGTCTGCCAATACACTTCCCTTGATGGCTTTTTGGGTCGTGTACTTAATGTCGTATTCCGTCAAGATCATCTGCCATCTTGCAATTCTCCCAGACAGAGCAGGCTTTTCGAATATGTACTTTATAGGATCCATTTTTGAGATCAACAAGGTAGTGTGAGTCAGCATATACTGTCTCAGCCGGCGAGCAGCCCATACCAAAGCGCAGCAAGTTTTCTCGAGCAGTGAGTATCGGGTCTCACAGTCGGTAAACTTTTTGCTAAGGTAATAAATGGCATGCTCTTTTCGGCCAGACTCGTCATGCTTCCCCAGCACACACCCCATTGAATTATCAAGCACTGTCAGGTAAAGTATCAAAGGTCTCCCTTCAACTGGTGGCATAAGGATGGGTGGTTCTTGGAGATATTCTTTGATTCTGTCAAAAGCAGCCTGACATTCATCATTCCAACGTACTACCTGATCTTTCTTCAGCAGCTTGAAGATTGGTTCACAGGTAGCCGTTAGGTGTGAGATGAACCGAGCAATGTAATTCAGACGTCCTAGAAAGCCTCTGACTTCCTTCTCTGTCTTAGGAACTGGCATCTCTTGAATGGCTTTGACCTTAGCAGGGTCCACTTGAATTCCCTTGTCACTTACCACGAAGCCTAGCAACTTTCCAGATCTTACCCCGAAGGTGCACTTGTTCGGGTTCAACCTCATCTTGTACAGTTTCAAACGGTCAAACAGTTTCTGCAGATGATCAAGGTGTTCTTCCTCAGTCTGGGACCTAGCGATCATGTCATCAACATACACTTCTATCTCATGATGGATCATGTCATGAAATAAAGCAACCATGGCACGTTGGTAGGTTGCCCCAGCATTCTTTAGTCCAAAAGGCATGACTTTGTAGCAGAAGGTGCCCCACTGAGTAACAAATGTAGTCTTTTCCATGTCTTCAGGAGCCATCTTGATCTGATTGTAGCCTGAAAAACCATCCATAAAAGAGAACACTTTATGCTGAGCTGTATTATCAACAAGGACATCAATGTGAGGTAGAGGGAAGTCATCCTTGGGGCTGGCCCTGTTCAGATCCCTGTAATCGACACACATTCTGACCTTGCCGTCCTTCTTAGGTACCGGCACCACATTAGCAACCCACTGAGGGTAAGAAGTCACTGCAAGAAACCCGGCATCAAACTGCTTCATAACCTCGGCTTTAATCTTCTCAGACATCTCTGGACGCATACGGCGGACCTTTTGCTTAACCGGAGGGCAATCTTCTTTAGTTGGTAAGTGATGGACCACAATGTCGGTATCTAATCCGGGCATATCTTCGTAGGACCAGGCAAAGATCTCCATATAGTCATGCAGCATCTGAGTCAACCGTTGCTTCACGCTGAGCTCTAGGTTGGCACCAATCTTTACCCCTTTCTTGTCTTCTTCAGTACCCAAGTTTATTATTTCCACTGGCTCTTCATGGGGTTGAATTGCCCTCTCTTCCTGTTGTAACAGTCTTGCAAGTTCACCAGGAACTTCGCAATCATCTTCACCTTCGTCTTCGGCTAAGTTGATCGGATTTTCGAAGTCATAACTGGCAGTAGCAGAGTCGTTACCAGTGAGATCCAGAGTGGATTGAAACCTGTATGAGTGAGTGTGTGTGTAAATACAGCTGTTTTGCAATATGTAAAGAAAGGAAAGAAAAGGAGCGCAAAATTTGAAATGTGAAAAACGTCCAATGCTTTTATTTATGATATATGACAGTGACAAACAAAAGCCCTCATAAACAAAACCACGGTGCCCCGGGCAAGACACCGGGCCATATAGTTTCAAATTATTGTTTATTACAAATCCAAAACAAAGAAGTTCATTACTGGGGAACAAAAGTTATGGGTGTAAAGTCTTTAGCAGTCCAATTGGTCAATCCACCGTCGGTCGTCGGGTAGATCCAGCTATCGAACTCTGACTCTTCCACTTCGTCTTCCTCTCCAATAGCATTCACTTCTGAGTGGGTGATGAGCACAGGAGGTCTTCCAATTCTCGCCTTGCGCACTTCTTTCTGAGCTTCTGTGGTGAAACCCAACCCAAACTTGTTAGTCTTAGGAGTAAGATCAGGGAGCTTGCCCCAGTTTGCACATTCACCTCTTTCGATCACAGCCCGGGCGTCCTTTAAGGAGGCCATCTTCAAAGGAGAAACCTCTTCATCCACTGCTTCTGCTGCTGCCAAAGTTTGTGGCACTTCCTCAAAATGTTGAAAGGGGGTTTCAATGAACTCCCCATCCATTTCTACGTATCTGAAGGAGTTGAGGTGGCTGACCATGTACTCCTCTTCCCCTTGCACCGTTACGATCTTCCCCCTGACCGGGTACTTGAGCTTCTGATGCAACGTGGAGGTCACAGCTCCAGCCTTGTGGATCCACGGGCGACCCAGCAAACAAGAATAGGACGGATGGATGTCCATCACATAGAATTTTGAATCAAATACCTGTGACCCAACCCTGATTGGGATGTCCACCTCACCATGTACCATTCTTTTGGACCCGTCAAAGGCCCGGACAACAATGTTACTTGGTTTAAGCTCTAGACCCTCACAATCCAGCCTATCCAGAGCCTTCTTGGGCAGCACGTTTAATGAAGAACCTGTGTCAACCAGCACATGAGCAAGAGTAGTGCCCCTGCATTCAATGGAGACATGCAGGGCGTCATTATGGTTCTTCCCCTTTGCTGTCAGATCGGCATCAGAGAAACCCAGGCCATTATCAGCGGTTAGGTTGGCCACACAGTCGGTGAACTGGTCAGCAGACGTCTCTTGGGGTACGTGGGCTGTCTTTAAGAAAGCAATCAGAGCCTTGGCGTGGGCCTCTGAACACAGCAGCAGTGACAACATGGAGATTTTAGAGGGGGTGTGCCCCAGCTGTTCTACAACGTTGAAATCACTTTTCTTTATTATCTTGAGGATTTCTTCCATTTCCTGCCTGGAAGCCTCAACAATGGTCTTTGGTGCCTCCGTCCTGGCAGGCACATCAGCAGCAATCCCCTTGCCCCGAGTATCAGATGACTCGGTAGCAGGGGTGGATACTTGGTCAGGGGGAGAAACAGGCACCCTGGCAGGTGTGAAGACCAAAGGCCTATGAATTACCGGAGGAGCAATGTTTGGCGAGAATAGTCTTCCACTACGAGTGACCTTAGCAGGCCCAGTGATGTTGGAGACACCAGCATCAATGTTGAACTCTTGTTTCACACCCAGAACATAAACATCCGCCCCATAGTGCCATGGGACAGCCTTATCAGATTTGTAGGGGATAGGCCCCGGAACAGTAATGGTGATGGGAGCAATCTTGTGAACCGGCAAAATTTGGACAGGCTTCTTTGAAGGAGCCTTGGAAGGGTTGTTGAAGATGGTAACGATCGACACTTCTTCAACAGGAGCAGCAGGAACAACAGTCTTTCTGAACAAAATCTCTCTACTATCTATCAGGTTTTGGACGCCTGACTTCAGCAGAGAACAACCAGCAGGGGAAGCAACACATAGAGGGCAACCTTCGCTACATCCCGGAAATAAACCGGCTAGCAACAGGTTCCTCTTGACCGTCAGCAGTGGAGTAGCAACATCATCCACCGAAGCTACATACAAATCCTCCTCAACAGCATTCACTCCATGCTGGGGCATGGGAGCGGTTACAACATTCGGCCTCTCGGGTGCCTCAAACTGTATTTCCTTTGCATCAATGAGGTCTTGAACCTTATTCTTTAGGGCCCAACAGTCATCTGTGCTATGCCCCGGGCTATCAGAGTGGTAAGCACAGCGAGCATTTGGATTAAACTTGGGGGATGCAGTATTGGGAAACTTTGGAGCCTCCCTGACAGTCACTAAATTGGTGGATAGCAACTGTGGCAGGATCTGTGATAAGGTCATGCTTAACCGGGTAAACTCTCTCTGGGGTCTTTCAAACTTTTGAGGATTAGCTGGCCGAGGAGCGGCAGCAGGTTTGGCAATCATTACCGCACTGACAGATTGGCGGCGTTCAGGTTGCTCTGGTCTCTGGGAGCTATATACAGCACTAGCCTCCTTTTTGAAGGGTTTCTTTTCAGTACTGGAGGAGGCAACCTTCTGTATCTTCCCCGATTTTATACCGGCCTCGATCCTTTCACCAGTCAGGATCAGATCAGTAAACCCAGCAGAGGAATTACCAATGAGATGATTGAAAAATGGACCAGATAGGGTCCCCAAAAACATATCTACCAGCTCCCGGTCCGTCAATGGTGGTTGCACTCTGCCAGCCAGGTCTCTCCATTTCTGGGCGTACTCCTTAAAACCTTCACCCGACCCTAGCGACATACCCTGGAGCTGGGTACGCGTAGGAGCGAGGTCGGAATTATATTGATACTACTTGTAAAAAGCAGTGGCCAGATCCTCCCAGTTACGAATGCTGGTTCCATCCAGCTGATAGAACCATTCGAGGTGAGTCCCTGAAAGACTCTCCTGGAAGAAGTGGATCCAAAGGTTTTTGTCTGCTATGTAAGGCTGGATCTTCCTTACATAAGAACGGAGGTGCATCTTGGGACAGGAAGCCCCGTCATACTTCACAAAGGCAGGTGCC
This sequence comes from Vicia faba, assembly GCA_948472305.1. Taxonomy (NCBI): domain Eukaryota; kingdom Viridiplantae; phylum Streptophyta; class Magnoliopsida; order Fabales; family Fabaceae; genus Vicia; species Vicia faba. Next base: position 1,156,746,741 of record OX451738.1, on the reverse strand, counting down.
TTGAACTTGTGTGGAATCACCACCCCAGTAGATAACCCCAAGTCTCCGAAATCCAGTCCAGGCACCTGCTGAACTTCCATAGCCTTTAATCTGTCCTCCAGCTGCTTGTACCGGTCTTCAGCAGGAGGGTACTGTTCGTCGTTGAAGTCTGTTTCAGTATCAGAGCCCACAGGAGTAGGGACCTCCCTTTCTTGGTGACTACCTTCCCCCACAGATGGAGTAGTCCTTTCAGCCTCAACCTGTAAGGTGTTCCCGAGTCTGCGCCCAGTGTTAAATAGCACAGTCCTCCTCTTCTTCTTAGTCTTCTTCAGAAGCATGGTCTTCAACTCTTGTTGACCCTGAGCCAAGCCCTTGATCCGCTCCTGAAATTGGGCGTTCTGCGCCTGAAGAGCCTTGATAGATGCCTCAGTTGATGATTCAGGGTTCATGATGCTGAAATAAACAGCGAAGAACAGTAAACAACCTGAAAAGAAGAGTACCTATGATGCACATGATGAATGATATGTGTTTATGCAATGCATTCAAGAGTTCGAAAATTCAAATTTGTTGTAGACCAAAAGGAACACACGTTATTATTAAGAAAATCATTGTTTAATACATCAAAGCCTCATGGGCAAAAGTACAAAAAATCAAATCAATCCCAAAATATGCTACGCATCCTCTTTGGAGCTATGTAAGTGTTGAGGTTCCTCTCCTCATGCAACAGGCGGGTGAGCTCCAAGACCTTCTTTTCACTAGCACGCAGACTAGTCTCAAGAGAATTCCGCTCTTCCTTAAGCTGGATCCAGCTCTTCTGCATCTCTTCCCAGGATGTGGGCATATCAGGATGCTGAATAACGTGAGACACTTCTCCTTCCAAGGCAGGCTCTTTGATTACTGGAAGCATGTGAGGATAAGGCATTACTAACTTCTGAGAGCGGGCTCGTACCCACTTGAGGTAAGGCTCCAAAGGGATGGAGTTCTTGTGCCCCAGTGTCTTGCTGTCTATCCTATTAGGCATCCTCCAGGCTCTGATAAATCTCTGGCGAAGTCCTTGAGTATCGTTGTCGAAGTCAAAAACTATGTCAGGAATTAACATGTCATGAGGACCATCCCTCCGAGCATAACCAAATTGTCTCCAAGCCAGGCATGGGCTATAAGTAATACCCCCTCTGATTCCAAGTAAAGGAACATTAGGATACTCCCCGCAACGATCAATGATAGTGACATCTTCTCTGGACCTAGGGCACCAATGTATATCTGCATGTGTAAGAGTCATCAACCGTTGTGACCATCTCAAACCCCGCTCATTCTTCAGGACTGATTGTGGAAGGTGCGAAATAAACCACCTTCCCAGGAGAGGAATGCAACACATAAGGACACCTCTTTTTCTCATGGTTCGAGTATAACATGAGTGAAGGATGTCCCCCAGCAACGTAGGTATAGGATTCCTGGACATAAAGATCTGGACAGCACTGATATCAATGAGCTGATCTGGGTTAGGGAACACACCAAACCATAAACAAGGAGGGCCACAACCTCTTCAAAAGCTTGCAAGTCAAGGGAGTTCCAACATTCATATGCCTTTTCAAACAGAAACCTGGCTAAGAACCCTTTAATACCACTTCTGACTTCCCAATGTCCCTTGAGGTCAGATGACTGTAGGTGCAAGGCTTTAGCAATCTCTTCCAGCTTAGGTTCCTTTTCTGTACCGTTGAAGGGTAGCTGATCAAGGATGGGGATCTTCAGGAGCCGGGAGAACTCCTCCAATGTAGGTACCAACTGATAATCCAAGAAGGTAAAACAGTGATGCAGAGGGTCAAAGAACTGGAACAAGACCTTTATCATATCTTCCTCAATGTTGGTGTTGACCAAGCTGACGAGGCTTCCATGCCTTTCACTGAATGAAGAGTTCTCGGGAATCCTGGATATAAGCTCCTTAAGCTGAGGAGGTACCCTTACAAGACTGATTTGAATTGTCTTTCTACGAACAGTTTCCATGTCCTACAAAACAAGAACAAAGATGAAAATTCGAACCCCTGAAATGGTTAGTTAATGCATATGATGCTGGATGATGTCATGATGCTATGATTAAACACACCACAGACATGTACAAAGACAAACATGTAAGGCACACAAGGCACACAAGACAAGCCCTTAAGGTTTAAGGCCAGCATGGGGTCTGGGTAGTACCCTCTTGAAGTTGGTGAGTTCAACCTGTCCTAATCAAAGTAACCGGGTTCTAAGGTTCCCAATATCACGGGATTGCTTTCATTGTTCATCGTTTCGATTTAGCCACTGAACTGGCGACCGAAATATTCCAGGAAAGCAACCCTCAATTGAGTGTAGTATCGAGTATCAACCAACCTCGGACTGCACCAAAGTCAGTTATCTCACTACCCTAAAGAGGCCAAGATAGTTCAATTAAGGTTCCTAAGGTCTGTTGATGCTTCACGACACCACGCGGAGGCCCCGTACTCTCCTTGACTGAACTCAAGGGTTACCGGTACACACCAAAGTGCCACATCAACGTAGCAGACTGTTTCAACCATGTCGGTATACCCCGCACAGTTCCCTCACAGCCTTGTTGCTACTTTCTAAGAAAGTATCCCCAGATCCGGGTTAGGATCTATAGAACTCCCAAGACAGTCCCACAATTTAAAGCAAACAAGGAAAGCAATTGAAAACACAGTTATGAACTAACCCTAAGGTACACCTCACTTTAAGTTTTATCCCCAGCAGAGTCGCCAGTTCTGTGATCGGTGGATCTGGAACTGACTGTTTTAAAGCTGGTTCGCGAAATGTCGCGGAAGCAAGAGTCGCCACCGTCTTTTATTTTCTCCAAATGGAAAGGACAAAAGCACAGAAAAATTCCTAAAAGAGATTGCTCTCGGTTCGGGAGGTAGATTATAGAAAGGGAAGGTGTTAGCACCCTTTCTATCCATGGTTATCCATGGGCTCTTAGATACTTGCTCATTTGTGTTTTCAAAAATGGTTTGTTTGCTTTTCAATTGTGGGTTTTAAAAAGTTTCTTTGAAAATTCCAGTTCGACTCTTGTATCGGTCCTCAAGAGTGTTTGAAAAATTGCTTTCGAAAGCTTTTGAAAATGTGTCGGTGTGAAAAGTATTTTTTGATTTGTTTTTGAAATTAGAGCAAGTATCTAGAGTCGTCTACCTACCCTAAGGAATTCGTCTGTGTAGATGTCCTTTAAAGTAGTGCCATCCCACCATTGAGAGGTAGGTAGCACCACCGTTGGAGGTGTTCGGGTCAATTCGAGTTTATAGGGGCATGGTGATCACCAGAGCAATGGGAAGACACCTTAGAAGCTACCCTCATGCCAGGTTCCCGGATCATGAGGACTTACTAAGACATCCTCTACTCGACGATCACCTTTCGAAAGGCGACAACGAGGCGTACCCTAGGGGTGGTGTGTGCGATTCGTGTGTCGTTTTCATTGATGTTTGTCTTGTCATGTTCATTGTGATCTACGCTTGATTTTATTTTATCCATTCATTCTTGCATGCTTATTTAACAGTTAATATTCGCGAGGAAAATAAAACTAAAGCTATTACAAATGGCGCGGGTCCACATCGCCAAAATTAAACCGGACCCGATTTGACGGAAAATAAAGAAAGCAAAAGAAATAAAAGTGCGAGAAGTTTGAATTACACGGCTTTGGGAGAATTACATAATTATTTAAGCAATAAAATAAATACGCAAATTAAACAATTAAAAATATGGGCGTTGGACCCTTTTGCAAAATTAAAATTAACAATGAATTAAAATTAAGAATTAAATGTTTTTGGTATTTTTAGTGTTTTTAAGAATTAATGGGAAAAAGAGAATTAATCAAAATTAAAATTAAGTGTAAACCCTAATTCTAATGGTTTTTAGATTTATTATGAAAAACATTGAATTTTTAACTAATTTAAACCTAAGTTAATTTGCATGCATTTTTAATTATGAAAATAAATAAAATAAATATTATTATTATATAAAAAAAAAGGAAATTAAAAGGAATCAAGATTAATTAAACCTATTTCTACATATTTTTTGTATTTTCTGTTATTTAAAAGAAATTGAAATTATATCCTAATTAAAACTAAATATTTACATGTTAATTTATTTACAAGAAAATATGCAAATTAAATACTTTTTATGTTTTTATCTTTCTTTCTGATTTTTATGAAGTTTTTATATTTTGTAGAAAAATAATTAATTAATTAAAACAATAAAAATAAATAACACAATAATAAAAAAAATATGAAGAGAAAAGCAAACCAGGAGGGGTTCAGGCCCTATTGTGAGGTATAGGCCTTAGAATGCTGGCCCATTAAGCTTTGGTCCATCTTTGACTTTTTTGCTAGCCTGCTTCAGCGTTGACTGGAGTTCATCATACTCCTTGGATCTGGGCCATTAATCTGGTCATCAGGGAGACGTGTCACACTTGATCTAGAGGTGCATGGTACATCTGGTCATTAAGCGCTGCATGGGATTTGTGAATGAAAAATAATATTGAAATTTACACAGACCTGGGGTTCGAACCCAGGTCTTGGACGTTGCATGCATAGGTACCTGCCACTGAACCACTTTAATCACATTTAATATATATTATCAAATAAACAATATAAAACAAAAGTGGATGAAAGCTGGAAAACGCGCGCGAATTTTAAACGTGCCAATCAACGCGTGACATGCAGTCATCTTCTCCACTTGCCCTGAAATATAAAACATTGAGCAACGGTTTTGCAAACGTGGGTTTAGAGGTGTTTTGAGAAAATAACGATTAGCTCATCTCTAAACATAAATTCAGCGTGACTATTGCATCTTCTTCGTCCAAGCTCTCTGGTTTGAATGGTGGTGGTTTGGAATCCCAATTTTTCCTCTTTTAAGAATCCCTAATTCCAGCTTCTGAAAACCCTAAAATTTACTCATGGCATATTCAAATATACGGCGTAATAATCAAATTAGATGCATTGGTTAGCTCTAGAATCGAATAAGGAATAAGAATCTATGCACAAAATGTTATGAAAATGCTTAAAACATGAAACACGATAATGGAATTTTCTTGATGCAGTTTGGGTCCTAAGTACCGATTCCTGGAGTTTTGATCGTTGTTTTTGATTGGCACTCGTTCAGAGAACCTTGAGGAAGCTAATGGAACAATTCTTATGCTTTGAATTGACCTGGAATGATGATTTCAGCTTTGAGTTTTTTGGACAATTTTTCAAGTTGGCAATGGTGTCTCCTGCGCAGCATTCAGTGTGTGGGCATTAGGTTTTGACTCAGCACTTATGAGGGAAGGGAATTAGGTCATTAGCTGGCCTTGATCCATGCCCATGAGAGAATTAGTCTTAGGTCTTTCACCATTAACAAACTTTCCCTTTTTTAAGCAAAACCAAGACTTGGTGTACAACATAACCCTAGCATGAGTTTGTGAGCTGGCACATGATATATGGAATCTATTCAAATTCAAATGACACTATTCCATTGATTTTTAAATTTTATTTGAATTATTAAAGATTTAAAATGAATTAAATTAATAAAAATTAAATAAAATAGAAAAATCAATGTTTGATCTTGAAATTAATCATGGGACACGTGTGTGGCATGACAAGGCTGAATCAAGTGGAAGAAAGTGGGCCCTTTTGTCAAAAATTGAAGTTTCAAGGATAGTTGACTTTTGCCATTTCACAAAAATTTCCCAACTTCTCCAATGCATAACTTGCTCAAGTTTTAAGCTTTTCTCATGTTCTTGGACATTTTGGAAAGGTCTTTGAGTCCTTTAACCAATGCCTTTGGTCCCATGTCATTTTGATTTTCCAATCTCAAGTTATGGCCTTTGACTTAAAGCCCCTTTTTGTTGACTTTTGAAAATGACCTATAATGTTGAAATTGATAACTTTTTGTGAGAGCATTTCTTGGACTTGAAGTATGAAGATGGGTTGTAGGAAATGTCTTTCTCTTCAAAATGAGCTTTGGATGGCATTTTTCTGATAATCCATGTGAAAGTTATGCCCTGGTCAATTTCAGTTGACTTTTTCAGCTGTCCAAATAAGGAAACTTTTGCATCTTGATGATTTTCTGAGCCAAATTTTGAGAATCATGATCAAGCATTGATCAAATGATGTTTGTGGCTTCAAAATGATATGTTGACCAAAAATTTGAACTTTTGACTGTCAAATGACCATTTTGCCCCTACAGTTGACTGTAGTGCAATTTAGGGTTTTGACTGTGCAATTTTGAGCTGAATGCCTTGAAACTTGATATGAGGATGCTTGACCATGTTTGTAAGCATATGAGACTTGATTGGGCCTTTGAACACTTCCTTTTCCTGATCAGACTCAAAACCCTAATTTTGACTGTTTAGGAGGCCCTTGCACTGTGCAACCCTTGGGGAATTTTGTGACTTGGCTTGGCAATTTCTTGAAGAATATGGGAGGGAAAATTTTGGGGTACAACAGTGTGGGCCCAATTATAATAAAAAAACACGTTGTTGTAAATAAGAGAAGTAATGTTATTGGATATAAGAGTTACAAAACATCGCCCAATTGGATTAAAAATGTTTTATTGCTGCAAGAAAAAATGTAAATTGGGCTAAGCAGAAATAAAATAACGCATGCCCATAGAAACAAAAATAATAGCGCTGGTCCAAAAATTTAGAAACACATACTGTTCCAATTAGCCTAAATTAGCACTCATTTTAATAGGGAAAAACAATTACTGTAGAAATCAATAAATAAAATATAAATCAAATCTTCAAGCCCAGAAAATATTCTACAAACTAAAATCAAAAACAAATCGCAGAAGATATAATTGAATATATTGTAAACAAACTCAACCAAAATTAGCGCATGCTACTAACGGTCACTGTAGAAATCCGATACAACAAATATGCAATCGCAAAATCCAGAAAAAAATATCTATATCCAAACCCAAAAAGTATAGCGAGTAAATAAATCTCTAAATATATTTCACAATCAATTACAAAAATCAAATTACAGCATACAATAATTGGAAATCCCTAATTTCTACAAATCTCCCTAATCCACGCTAATCAAGATTCTAACCCAAAACCCTAAACTAAATCACCATATAAATATTCCAAGGAATAGAGAAGAAGGGGGTCGTCAGATACCAAACAGTAGCGCGAAGAAAAAAAGGGTTGTGGAAGAATGATCTGGCAACTGGAGTTTCGATATCTGAAACCATAGTTGCTATCCTCCCCAACACGAGACATCTCATCACTGTCACCATTATCGGCCACCGGAATCTGCAAAAAGGAGAGAAAGAAGGGTCTAGCCCCAAATCAAACAACCCAACAATCAGAATCAGAACAATCACGAAAGAGGGTAATACTTAGCTCCTTATTATTGTTTGTATTTTAGGTTTTGATGGTGGGGTCGTAGTTCTATCGCCACTGCGGTGGGGAAGGGGAGAATTAGGGTTGAGAGAAAGGAAGAGGAAAGGGCATTGCATGAGAGAGAGAAGAAGAAGTGTTGTTGTTGTAACTCAAACAAACAAGAATAAATGAAAAACAAAATATTAAAACATTGTTTATAATCTCTGCCCAATCGCATGCACCGCGCCTACAACACTTATCGTGTTCCCTCATCATTATCCCTTTAATTGCAATCTGATGGCCGTAAGGCCAAGTCACCATGATAAGCATCATACTACCCCACTGTTAGATCACACCGGCCCTCCTTCCAAACCGTTTGGGCCTAATCCAAGTGCTTTTTACACTCCCCATCTCCCTGTTTCACTAAATGCAAAACAAAATCACCCCCCCCCCCTGTCTGAGCTATTTTGGGCCTAACTCAACTATTTTAAGCACCCTCATCCTTTTACTCCATAACTGGAAATACACCCCCCAGGTTTAATCAATTATTTCTTTTATTATTTTTTACTACATTATTATTTAGTTATCATTTAAATTATATTTTATTTAAAAACTCATTCATATGTATTTTCTTATATTATTTGCATTAAATGTTTTTTTACTATTGCATTAATAAGATTTTTGCAATTAATACGATTCATAAAAATACTCAACAAACAACAAACTATTTTTCGCAACAAATTAATCTAACACAACTATTTTTTGCAAAAGGGTTTCAAACAGATTTTGATTAATCGCGTATTTAGCCAAAATCTCCGCAACCACTCCTCCCGGCCAAAATGTGAGGTGATTCAAAATATATTTGCAACCCCTAAAAAAACACCAACCCCATATGAACTATGAATTGGGACTCTGATTCCTTATAAGAGGATACATAAGCATACGATCAAAAATCGTAGCGAGTTCCCCTATTAAAACTTAAAACCCTGTTTTATCCAAACCTATACCTAGTATCCTTATGAACAAGGTAGATGAAAGGTGCCTAACACCTTCCTTTCGTCTAATGAAGTCTGAAACCTAGAATCTATGTATGTGAATTAGGGTTTTCTGTTAGATTCCCTTCCCTTAGGATAAAAACTAATAGTGGTGACTTTTGATTTAAAAAAACCAGTCGCAACACTAGAATTTGACTGAGGCTTAGGAGAAAATAAATCCCCTTTCCTCTCCATCGTCTCTACATCTCGACTCTCAAGAATCTCAATCAAGTGGTCTTTCTCCTCTAAGTCTAGTCTATAGGAAATCTATAAAGTTTGGCACTTATTCTTCCAAGCTTCCTTTTTCTGCTGCATCATGACTAAAGCAAGTTGTAGCTCTTCCATATCATCCAATAAGGGAAGAGTGGTCGTCACAAACAAATTAGGAATAGGTGCTTCCCGAGAACACGACATATTTAACTGAATAACTCTCGCTTGTACCCACTGAAGGTAAGGCTCCAAAGAAAAAAACCCCCTAGGTCCCAAGTCTTTCCTACTATTCTTGTGAATGTTACGCCAGGCCTTCGCAATCTGATCCTTAGATTCCTTATGGTATTCTCCCTCTTTCAGGAAGAAACTACTCAAATGAATACTATTTGGTTTATCCCTCATCAGATAACCAAGTTGTCGTCTTGTAAGAACAAGGTTATAGTTAATTCCTCCCTTTATACCGAGAAGAGGTACATTACGGAAACTACCACAACTGTTGACAATCTCTACATCATGGTAAGCCTGATGATACCAAACAATATCTGAGTGAGTAAGTGCCATGATCTTAGGAGCCCAACAGGGTTCCTTCCTGACATCCCAGAAAGCATCAGACGAAGGCAAATGAGAAGTAAACCAACAATAAAACAGAGGCGTGCAATAGATAATCATACCCCCATGATAAGAATCCTGAAGATGGATAGAGTAATAAGCATCATCCATTAATGTAGGAACTGGGTTTCCAATCATGAAGATCCTAATAGCATTAATGTCAACAAATTTGTCCACATTAGGAAATAAGAACAACCCGTAAGAAAGTAGAGCAAAGATGGCCTCAAAAGTGACTGTACTCTTCATCCTAGCAAAGTAACGAGCTTTCTCCAATAAGAATTGAGCTGGTAATTCTCTAATCCCTCCTTTAGTAGTCATGTGGGCTTCAACCTCAGACTTCCTCAGATGGATCAAAGCAGCAATCTCATGTGGTTTTGGCTTACCCTTCAAACCAATAAAAGGAACACAGTTAGTAACAGGAAAACCCAGTAGATAAGAATACTCCTCTAGTGTAAGCATCAACTAATAGTCGGGGAAAGTAAATTAATGATACATCAGATCATAGAACTGGACCAAGGTCGAGAGAATATCCTCCTTCGTCCTAAGCTTCATGAGAGAAATGATGGACCCATACTTCTTTCGAAAATCTGCAAAACACTCAATCTCGGGAATCAGACTCATCAACTCATCTATCTTGGAATCTTTAAAACTGTATTTTCCGGTCTTTCTTTTTCCATAATGCATAGTCAAAAATTACCTGAGATATTCACAAATGGTCCACTTTTCAGTCCATTGAAATAAAATTTCTTCAAAAGATGCTTACGAGTTCATGGATGCATGACGCAACAAACACACACAAGATCACAAACATAGGATTCATAGGTTCAATGTCACGAGCATGAGGTCAAAGGTACTACTCATAAGGTGTGGTCTAAGAGTTATCACCTACCAAACAAGGTTCTAGAGGTTTCTGGAGTCTACATCCTTCCTTCGGATATTATCAACTTCCCAGTTAACTTTGTAATTAGTAATATTCTCAAGAAAAACTCGTCCGAGCATAGTATCTGTAATATCAAGCTTCTCAAATGATTCTCAATGCACTTTGTTTTGATGAAGACAAACTATATTGGAAAGCAGGCAAATATTTTGATCATGCTAAAAGCATCATTGGATAAAAGAATTTGTCTCAAGTTCTTAGCAAATTTCACAAGGTATAATGACAATACTTACTTTGAACTTAACTCTTAAGTGCTCAATGATCGAATAAAGTGTTTTATCTTGTCCAAACTTTTTCTCAAGTTTTATAAGCAACAAATCAATTTTCACTTATGTGCAATCGATTTGCATGTTGGTGCAATCGATTGCATGCTTCACGTTTTCAAAGTGTTAGCTATTGTATCTAAGTGCAATCGATTTGCATATTTGTGAAAACGATTGCTCTCTATCAAATTTTGCTACTGTTTTAAAGTGAAATCGATTTACACACATGTACAATCGATTGCTCACTGAAAATATTTGAATTTTTTAGCTGTTAAAACCCATGCAATCGATTTACACAAGGGTTCAATCCATTGCATGCTGAACGTTTTTGAAAATCAGCAGCTTTGAACATACCTTTTCATAACACCATTTCATGGAAACTTTTCATTGAATCTTGGAAATTGTTCATGATTCACTTGCAGAAATTTATGTTGTTTCAAAGAGGTTCTATGAACATATAAATACTGAATTTTCAAAATCATTTTGTACCTCTTCCAATCAATAGTTTTGAATTTTAAAATATTAAAACTCAAGCTTTTTCTTCACTTTCATACACAAAGTTTTTCTGCACATTTTCATATATTGTTAAACAGAAAACTTTGAGGATTCTATAGTCTTGAGTCATTGTATATTATTGTTATTGGAAGAGAAGATCAAGTCATTGATAAAATCACTCAAAGTGATTATTTCACTACAAACTCTATCAATCAAATATTGTTATACACTTTCTTATTTTTCAGGACTGTTGAAAATAAGTTCAAGTGGTTTTGTAATCTTGTTTTTCCAGGATTGTTGGATACAAGTAAAGTCACCTTGAGAGGATTGTTCTCATTGTTGACATAGTGAAAATCCAAGAGGATTTTTCTTGGTCAAAGAGGATTGTTCTTGGTTTTGGTAGTTCTTGTTTTAAGTTTGCCACTATAAGGAAATCTCTTTCATGTTGAAAGGGGACTGGATTACTCTCGGACTGTGAGGGGAACCAGGATATATCGCTCGTGTCTCTTTATTTTTCTGCATTTTACTCTTTCATAAATACACCATAAACCAGAAAAATATTATCCATCATCACTAAAAACAGAAAAAATTTAAAGTGCCTAATTCACCCCCCCCCCCCCTCTTAGGCGGACTTTGGACTTACAATTGGCATCAGAGCAGGTTATAGGTAACATGTTCCTAAAAGATCCAGAATGGCTTTCGCAAATCAAAATCCTGTTTCTAGATATGGTGGTAGTAACAACAAGCCTCCTCTATTTTGTGGTGAATATTTTGACTTCTTGAAAATACGCATGAAGGCACATCTAGAAGCAAAAGGAGAAGAAATATGGGATGTCGTCAAGAATGGTCCATTTATTCCTATAACCGTGCTCAATGGTGCTGGCTCATCAAAGCCTAAAACTGCATGGAATGAAGATGATAAGAAAAAGGTCCTCTATGATAAAAAGGCAATCAATCTTCTTCAAGGTGCACTTAGCATGAATGAATTCTTCCGTGTCTCAGCATGCAAAACGACGAAAGAAATATGGGATACCTTGGTACAAACTCATGAAGGAGCTGTTGAAGTTAAAAGATCAAGACTAAATACTTTGAGTCAAGAATACGAGTTATTTCGAGTGCAGCCCGGAGAAACCATCCTTGACTTGAAAAAGAGATTCGTGCACTTGACAAATCATCTAAGCGCTCTTGGTAAGACTTTGACGAATGATGAACTAAATCTAGAAGAACTTAGATCCTTAACTAGGGAATGGCAACCAAAGGTAACAACAATTTTGGAAAAGAAAAGTCTTTCTTCAATGACTTCCGCAACATTGTTTGGAAAACTTCAAGAATATGAAACGGAACTCGGAAGACTTGAAAATCATGAAAATCAAGAGAAGAAATCCAAGAATATTGCCTTAAAGATTGATTCCAAGGAAGTTGAAAAGGAAGACAATCTGGAAGAAGATGAAAATTTCATGCTTCTTGTTAAAAGGCTTGGTAAGTTATTTGGTAGAAATGACAAATCCCTTTCTCATGCAAAAACAAAAGAAACAATTTAAGAAAAGGGAAGCTTCCACATCAACACAAGAAGTCACATGTTATGAATACGGTAAGCAAGGTCATATCAAGCCGGATTGTCCAAAACTCTCCAAGAAAGGTGAATACAAAGGAAAAAAGGAATTTAAGAACAAAAAGGCCTATGTTAAATAGGAGGATAATGAAATAAGTTCTTCGTCCGATTCCGATAGTGATGAAAGTGCAAATCTAGCATTGATGGCCTCACACCATTCCGATAATGAAGATGATGAGGTTAATAATGAATTTTCTCTTTTTGATAGTGATGCACAAGGTGTTATAGATGAACTATTAAATGAATGCAAGATTCTGTATAAAACTATTTCATCTCAAAAGAAACAAATTTCATCTTTAGAAGAAAAATGTGAAACTATGGAAAAAATTTCAAAGATGAAAAATAAAAATTAAGTGATGAACAAAAACAGAATTTTGTATGCAAAAATTGTGAATCACTCTCTTTCCAAATTTTACAATTAAAAAGAGTTATTGAAAGATATGAAAAAGGTCAAATTGGATTGGAAGGTGTTCTTAGCCAACAAAGATATTCCAATGATAAAAGTGGACTTGGATATTCAAAGTTTTCAAAACCAAGTTCTAATAAAACTATCTTTGTTAAGGCTAGTGATCAATCATCCAAAGAGAATGTGAACAAACCTAAAGTGGTTCATCATTATCCTAAAAAGAAAACATTTCCTAAGAAGAAATCTTACCCTTCTAGATATAGAAGTAAATTTGAACCTACTTGTTTTTATTGTGGTATTAAAGGCCACACACCTAATGCTTGCTACATTAGAAACTTTAGTGTGGCAAGTGGGAATTATGTGTGGGTAAATAAAGGTACTAATTATGAAGGACCCAAAGCAACTTGGGTACTTAACAAAACCTAATTTTTTTTGTAGGTATGCTTGAAGACCACATGCAATCTTTGGTATCTTGATAGTGGTTGTTCAAAGCATATGACGGGAGACATAAACCAATTTTCAAATCTAGTGATAAAGGCCAAGGGTTTTGTCACTTATGGAAACTATAATAAGGGAAAAATTATTGGAAAAGGAAAAGTTGGTGCTCCACCTTTAACATCCATTTAATATTTTCTTTATGTTGAAGGACTAAAGCACAATCTTTTAAGTATTATCCAACTATGTGACAAAGGCCTCAAGATCAAGTTCACCAAAGATGAATGCTTGATAGAAGACGAAATCACACATGGGGTTATACTTAAAGGTAAAAGAATTAATAATATATTTATGATTTCCCTTGATGATCCATCTTTGAAGGTAAAATGTCTCATGGCGAACAACGATGATTCATGGCTTTGGCACAAAAGAATTACTCATATTCATATGGAACACTTGAATAAATTAATCAAGCATGATCTTGTCATTGGGTTGCCTAAGAGAAATTTTGTCAAAGATAGACTTTGTGATGCTTGTCAAAAAGGGAAACAAACAAAATCAACTTTCAAATCTAAGAATGTGGTGTCTACTACAAGACCACTACAATTGTTGCATATGGACTTATTTGGTCCATCAAGAACAAGAAGTTTCGGAGGTAATGTATATGCTTTGGTTATTATTGATGATTTCTCTAGATATACTTAGACATTCTTTTTAGTGCAGAAAAGTGATGCATTCAAGGCTTTCAAGAAGTATGCTAAACAAATTCAAAATTAGAAATCTCTAACAATTTCCTCCATAAGAAGTGATCATGGAAGAGAATTTCAAAATGCTCTCTTTGAAGAATTTTGTGGAGAACATGGAATATCTCACAACTTCTCGACACCAAGGACTCCTCAACAAAATGGAGTGGTGGAAATAAAGAATATGTCTCTTGTAGAGCTTGCAAGAACGACGCTTAGCGATTCAAATCTTCCAAAATATTTTTGGGCGGATGCGGTGAGCACGGCATGTTTTGTTAGCAATAGAGTTAACATAAGACCAATCTTGAAGAAAACTCCATATGAACTTTTCAAAGGGAGGAAACCAAACATTTCCTTCTTTCACATTTTCGGTTGCAAATTCTTTGTCCTAAACAACAACAAATATAACCTTGGTAGGTTTAATGAAAAATCCGATGAAGTGTTTGTCTATGTGATCAATTTCAAGAAAAACCAAAGGAATCACATCTCATGGCGGTAAAACGGATCATGAAGTATCTCAAAGTAACAACAAATGTTGTATTATGGTATCCTAAAGGTAGTGTTTGCAATTTAGTTGGTTACTCTGACGCGGATTATGCAAGTTGTAAAACTGATAGAAAAAGAACAAGTGGTAATTGTCACATCCTTGGAAATGCATTAGTATCATGGGCTTGCAAGAAACAAGCATGTGTTGCTCTTAGCACGGCCGAAGCAGAATATATTGTAGTGGGTAGTAGTTATGCTCAAATATTGTGGCTCAAGCAACAACTTCGTGACTACTGACTCGATCTAGGATGCATTCTTCTTCGGTGTGATAATACAAGTGCAATAAACATTACAAATAATCTGGTCATGCACTCAAGAACCAAACACATCGACATACGACATCACTTTCTTCGTGATCATGTACTTCAATGGGATGTCGAGGTTACATTTGTAGAGACTCATAATCAACTTGTTGATATCTTCACTAAACCTTTGGCAAGAGAACCATTTTACAAGATTCGACGAGAACTTGGCATTCTTGATGAACACGACGTATAAGTGCTTTCTATCCTTTTTATGCTTTCACATACTTGTCTTAACTTGGTTATATGTAAAAATTCATTATTATATGATGCCTTTAAATTCTATATATGTTAAGTGTTGTTAAAATTTAAGAAAAATGTGTTTTTGGTCATTTTTTGTTGATGCAAATCGATTGCACCATTGTGCAAATCGATTTCTCACTGTATGTTTTATTTTTCTAACCTTTCCGTTTTTAGTGCAAACTGATTGCACCATATTGCAAATCGATTGCACCCTGTTCATTTCAATTTTATGTTGGTTCTGTTTTGTGTGCAAATCGATTGCACCTGTATGCAAATCGATTGCACCTGCTATAAATTGCTTTTTTGACAGGCTTTTATGTTGGTCAGAATTTATCTCTCTCTCATATTCCCAAGTTCACCTCCATTATTGACAAATCAATTAAATATCATTGACTATATTAAAACCCACTCATCACTATCCACTCATAAATCCTATCCAAATTCATCTCATCAAATATCTACTTCTCAAAATCTACCAAACCTTAAATTCAGAAAAACACCTTCCTCATGACATCCAGACAAAAACGAAAAGTGTCAGCTATAGAGAAAGGAAAGAAGAAAGTTGCTTCATCTTCTGCACAAAATATATTAATCTCAGCTCTCACTGAAGTTCAAGAAACAAAGTTCAAAATGGATTTTCGAAGGAAGATAGTGTCCACTCCAAAATATGGTATGCTATCATCTTTCCCTCAGGAATGCTTTACTTTTCAGAATGATTTGACTGCATATGGATTGGAACCACTGATTTCATCATTTAGTCCATACTACCTGGATCTAGTAAGAGTGTTCTTCATTAATTGGCTACTTACAAAGGCAAGTTTGTTACATATGTGTTGGGCACAAGTATTTACCTTACCCCTGAAATTCTTGGTGAGATTCTACATATCCCTCATATTGGGAGCTCTTTGTATGATCCTGAAGACGAAGCATGTGATGATTACAAGAAAAAGGATTTTTACTACAACATTGGCAGATTGAATGAAGCCGAATTCCGTGCTAAAAGAATTTGCGGTCTAGGAGGAGTCATTCCATCTAGAGACTCTTGGAGTGCAAGTAACTTTTTTATTGATGATAGGCTATTTCACTACTTCGTGGTCTACATTATGTTTCCGTAGGCTGGAAACCACTGCACTGTGACTGATTTGGAAATGAAACTTATATCCGCAAGGAAAAGAGGTATAAGCGTCAATTGGGCACGGCTTATAATGACTCATATGCTAAGGTTTGATACAAAGTCAAAATTCCTACCATATGCTTACTTTATTACTCTAATTATGGAAGAATTTGGAATTTATTTTTCCGGTTTTGAAAGAGTTGATATGGATCCAAATGGTCACAAGATCTCAATAAAAAATGTTGATTCGAGAATGGGAGTTCACTACAATTCAGAAACAAAAACAATTACATACATTGGTGAAGATATGGTTGGTGACGAAGGATACAATCAAGAGGAAGAAGGCGGTGATGTTGCACCTCCTCCACCTACTTCTCCCTATGGTCCAAGTAATTAAGATGTTATAGATTTTATGACTCAACAATTTACTTCCATCAACACCAACATCAGCCACCACTAGAATGTCATCAATGACTCCACGACATCTCGGATTAATGATTTTCGCTCAGATGTGAACAAAAATTTTCCTACCTTTACTCTCACCTTCACATACATCCATATGACCCTAATAATCTTGTTGTACCTCCACCATAATACACAGAACCTCCATTACAACAATAATTCCCCAATTAAGGACCCTTCTTCAATAAAAACTGTGACATGAATCAATCTTAAAATTTTGTCCAATTTTTTTATTTCTACTGTTTTAATGTTATGTCCTTGTTACTTTATGTTATGTTTTGTTTGTTGCTTTTGAGTTTTCTATGTATTTGTTATTCTATTATGACATGTATGTCTATGACTATGTTTAATTAGTGCATGTTTTAGTTAAGTTTTCAATGTTATCCATTTTTATTGCATCTTTCCCTTCTTTTTGATAATGTCAAAGGGGGGAAAGGATGTGGCACTTTATGCTTATTTATTTCATGTCTTAAACTTCTAAGGTACTATTCAATAAGATGAACAATTTCAAGAGTTTCCAACCTTCTCATACAAAAGGGGAGTTATACATCTTAGGGGGAGAAGTCTCTTTCCATAAATAACAAAGCTTCAAGAAAGATTGTTCATCATCATCAAAAAGGGGGAAACTGTAATATCAAGCTTCTCAAATGATTCTCAATGCACTTTGTTTTGATGAAGACAAACTATATTGGAAAGAAGGCAGAGATTTTGATCAAGCTAAAAGCATCATTGGATAAAAGACTTTGTCTCAAGTTCTTAGCAAATTTCACAAGGTATAATGACAATACTTACTTTGAACTTAAGTCTTAAATTCTCAATGATCAAAAGAAGTGTTTTCTCTTGTCCAAAATTTTTCTAAAGTTTTCTAAGCAAAAAAATCAATTTTCACTTATGTGCAATTGATTGCATGCTTCACGTTTTCAAAGTGCTAGCTACTGTTTCTAAGTGCAATCGATTTGCATGTTTGTGCAATCGATTACTCTCTATCAAATTTTGCTATTGTTTTAAAGTGCAATCGATTTACACACATGTGCAATTGATTGCTCACTAAAAATATTTGAATTTTTTAGCTGTTAAAACCCGTGCAATCGATTTACACAAGGGTTCAATCGATTGCATGCTGAACGTTTTTGAAAATCAGCAGCTTTGAACATACCTTTTCATAACACCATTTCATGGAAACTTTTCATTGAATCTTGGCAATTGTTCATGATTCACTTGCAGAAATTTATGTTGTTTCAAATAGGTTCTATGAACATATAAATACTGAATTTTCAAAATCATTTTGTACCTCTTCCAATCAATAGTTTCTGAATTTTAAAATATTAAAACTCAAGCTTTTTCTTCACTTTCATACACAAAGTTTTTCTGCACATTTTCATATATTGTTAAACAGAAAACTTTGAGGATTCTATAGTCTTGAGTCATTGTATATTATTGTTATTGGAAGAGAAGATCAAGTCATTGATAAAATCACTCAAAGTGATTATTTCACTACAAACTCTATCAATCAAATATTGTTATACACTTTCTTATTTTTCAGGACTGTTGAAAATAAGTTCAAGTGGTTTTGTAATCTTGTTTTTCCAGGATTGTTGGATACAAGTAAAGTCACCTTGAGAGGATTGTTCTCATTGTTGACATAGTGAAAATCCAAGAGGATTTTTCTTGGTCAAAGAGGATTGTTCTTGGTTTTAGTAGTTCTTGTTTTAAGTTTGCCACTATAAGGAAATCTCTTAGGCGCACTTCGTGCTTACAGTATCATGTGACAACCATTTACGAATTACTCTGTCATAGCTTCCGAACTACACCTAAAAGGACAAGATGGGTTAAGTATTCTACGGTCCTCAGTTTCAGCAGGCTCCCGGGTCGAAAGCAGTACGTCTTCCTGATTACTCGGTAAACGACACTACAGTCAAAGGGGCCTCTACTTAGTGGGGGATCTCATGCCTCATTTTTTAGGATTACTCCCTCAAAGTTAATATGACTATACAGTCCATCCTATCTTAAGTTTGCCAAAGTCTGGGTATAGGACTCATGAGTAATCACCAAGCACCCTGAAAACCAGGAAAATCCAGATAAACATATATACAACATATAAATATAAACAACAATAACACATATACAAATATAAACAAAGATAGGTTTTTCCCACTTAGGGATGGACCAGCAAGAGATCAATCTTTCCCCAGTAAAGCCACCATTTTTTTCTGTAGCGGTAGAAATGTTTAAGACT
Organism: Vicia faba; assembly: GCA_948472305.1. Taxonomy (NCBI): domain Eukaryota; kingdom Viridiplantae; phylum Streptophyta; class Magnoliopsida; order Fabales; family Fabaceae; genus Vicia; species Vicia faba. The sequence continues at coordinate 1,156,727,773 of OX451738.1, read as the reverse complement.
AAGCCATTGGATTTACTTGCACATATCAAAGTAAAAATCTCCACCGTGCTTTATTATTTCCAAAGGAATGGGAAAAGAGTGAATAACCCAAAAAGAGGGGGAAATATTCAAGGTAAGGGGGTTGGTTATGCAAAGGGAAGGTATTTTCACCCTAAACATCTACGGTACTCCGCATGAACCTCTTTGTAAAATCTGTATATTTTGGCTATAAAATGTTGTATAAAAAATAGATTGTGGTGATGAGGAAAGAAATATTTTTTATGATTTTTGAACCTTCCGCGGTTGAGAACCTTTAGTTCCTAGTACCACCTTTCGTGCAATAGGGGATCAGGGTACTCGTAGTTCACCTTTAAAAAATTTTAAAACACAAGTGTGTTGGTTAATTATATGAGATAAGACACCATCGTCATTGTCCATGTGGAAAACATACTTACTACCCACAATCATGAGAAAGGAGAATATGCATCATCTCAAACTGGAGGATATGGCTTGGATTTTAAAATCAACAAAACCTCACTCAACACCCAAGTGGAAAATATCTCTATTCACTACATATTGTAGAAGTATAGTTGTTTGCATCACTACAATGATTTACAAGAGTCTAATCTTTTGAAAAAAAAGTTTTAAAGGTAAAATGCCAAAGTGGCAAAATGGTTTGAATGAGATTGATTGACTTTTAGTCTTCTCACAAAAATGTAAAGGTATTCTTAAGTTGATTGAAGTTTATTTATGAAAATGTTTTGAAAATGCATGGACCTAAGTCCAAGTTTATTATGAAAGTGGTTCAAGTTTAGAAACAAGAAGAGTTTTCAAAAGGAGGGAGAAGATTTTTAAAATTAAAGAAGATGGGAGGAGATGAAGGGACTATCCTAAAGTATAAGGTAAAAGCTAGGGAGAAGAACCATATAACCAACAAGAGGCCAACACTTGAAATTATGAGTCAAGATAGAATTCTCATTCTTTGGATTGAAATTAATCAATAAAAGATGCTAGACCTCTTGAGAAGAACAAACTTAAAATGTATTAAGTCTTCACAAAAATTGGGCAGAGTAACGGCTGTATACGGGTGAATTCCAGATTACAAACAAAGTAGGTAATCACAATAACCCGCACATAAAATAAACAAGCAACCAAATGTCTTGAGGTAAACCCCAAGAACTCCAGAAAAAATATCAATTAAGGTCACAAGGTCTCCAACATAGGCCAAGGTTTCTATTCCTAAGTCCAAGAAGTCCAATACTCCATAATGCCAAGGATAGTAACCAAATAGTCCAAGTATCATTAATGTTTTTTATGGTTCATGTTGATTATTAAGTATCTTCAAAAAGGAGAGAAAAAAAGCTCAAGTGAGCAAAATAAAAATGACATAAAAGTAAATGCTCAAGTGAGAAAAGATGAAAAAATAACATGAAATGTAAATACTAAAGTAAATGGTACATAAAGTAAAAGCATAAAATAAAAGCATAAAATAAAGTCAATTATTAGAAGTTAATGGTTAGTTAGATGACCATCTTGAAACTTGCATTTGGAAATCATTAAAGGATTGGTAGAACCAAAGCCTCTCAATAACAAGTTGCATTTGTTTTTTGTCAAGTATATCATCCATTTAAGATTCCTCAAGGCAACATTTAATTATCAATGATGTTTAAGTGATCCATGTTGACTAAAATTGATGAAGATCCATTGGAGGATTGGTAGAGCCAAAGCCTCCTAACAATGAATCTCAAGGTTATTGGATTAAAGGGTTCAAATTAACATATTTGGGCTTGCAAATAGGTTTGAGCCACGAATGATCATTTTCCCGAATCGAGACAAAATTTAGCGCTATGTTAAGCAATCGTAAGTGGACTTACGTAGAAGTCGCACCTATTTTGAGGCTAATAAATATCAATCTATGTACTTCATGTATGGATAAATGATATAGAGATCATTATCCCTTAACATGTAGCACAAATAAAAAAGAAAGGGATAAGATTAAGAGGGAGGGGAATGATAAGCTAATTTGGATCACTACCTCAAATTTATTTCATCTTTAAGTTTAATCACTCATCTCAATGGATTAAAGTAGTAAACATATCATTTATTTAAAGCCCCAAAAATGAATTAAATAATTCACTCTTTGCTAGATTTTAATTAATGAACATTTATCCAACTTCATCTACACCCAAAGTCCATTGAATTTAAAGAGAAATTGGACATTTAAAATTGCAATCTAAATCAACAATCAAAAGGAGTGAGTAGAAAAAGATAGATGGATCAAAACAGCCCCAAAACAAGGCAGAAAAAGCATTTTGACATTGTTACAATCGATTGCACTCTAGCAACAATCGATTGCATCAGTGCTTTTTTTCAAAAAAAAAACGTGAAATCCTTCTGTGACAATCGATTGCACTCTTACAGTAATCGATTACACCCTGTTAAAAACTGAAAAACTACATTTTAAAAGGCCAAATTCTTGTTCAAACTTTTCATCAAACACCTTATGATCATGGATTCATTTAAGCATGAAAATTCCATCAAATTATGAGAAAATAGCACAAATGGAATCACAAAACAATGCTCAATGAATCAAACCCAAAGATCCACTGGAGATCACATTGTGAAAGATAAATAATCCAACTTACCAAAGGTAGATCTAGAGAATTATCAAAACAACTTCAAGAATTTGCTTTAATTCAGCCCCAAGAATCAATTTCCCAAGCTTGGATGTAGAGAATTGATGAAGAAAAAGTGTTTGGATGAAGGTTTAGCTCAAAGATTAGTAAGCTTCAATGCAAAGCTTACTAAATTTTTTTGAAAATGGAGATTTGAGTGAATTTGGTAGATGGAGATAATTGGGAGATTTTTTAGCAAAGTGAATTTGGCTATCAAAAGATTGAGATTTGAATGAAATGAGGGCTCTATTTATAGAGTTTAGGCTTGGGATTAGTGGTAGTTTGGAGTTTGGTTTGGTAAATGAAATTAGGCTTGGTAATTAATTCTTGGAGCCAAAATTTGAATTAATGATATATCTTTCAAAAAATGAAAAATCGGAGCCAAAATTTGAATTAATGATATATCTTTCAAAAAATGAAAATTGAAGCCAAAATTTGAATTAATGATATATCTTTCAAAAAATGAAGAAAAATTGGAGCCAAAATTTGACAAGCTTGAAATTGCTGATTTTTTCAAATTTTCACTTTGTGCAATCGATTGCACTCTGGGCTCAATCGATTGTATCAGTGTATTTTTTCAAAAAAATGGTGCAAAATGCACTCTGTGCAATCGGTTGCACTCTAGGGGCAATCGATTGTACAGTGAAAAAAATGAAATTTTTTAAATTATTTTTCTTTGCAAATAGAGATTTTAGGGAAATAATATCGGAAAACCTTATTTGTCAGATGCTTTGACTCGGTACCTACAAAACACAAATATACAAAGACAAAGAAAAACATTTTTTGTATTTTGATCAGAAGTTAGTCAACAACACATATAAAAAATACATAACTAAGGTTCTTGAAGATCCCTCAAGAGAAAACTTAAAGATGAGATATAGAAAAAGAGGAAGAACTAACCCTAATGTGATCTTGTTATGATCAAGTTGATATGATATGATAGGTGAATCTTAGGGGGAAAAATTGGGGTACAACACTTGTCCATGAAGGATCAAGAGAATCAAGAAAATTCAACAAAAACAAAGTTGAGAGAATTTAAACACTTAGAAATTTTCAAGTGTTTTATGCCTAATAAAGCCTTGGCTTCATAGATAATTTCCACCAAGATCCAATTTGATTCAAGGAAAAAACTCAACATGAAAATTGAAGAGCATGATTCATACAACATCTTTGTCATTGAGGGTTGATCTCCAAAAAATGTTCAAATCAAGATATATGAGCTCATTAAGTTATGACACTTTTTATCCAACACTTAGAAAATTTTCCAAACAATTTTAAGCAGAAAATATATCAACTTCATGTCCAATTTTCATCAAGATCCCATCTGATTTAAGGAAAGCATTAAACATGAACGTTGTAGATAATGTTTCAAGCTTTCAAAAATAACCAAGATCATGAAAATGGGATACTTGAGCTAGGAGAATCGAAGAGCTGAACATAGTCTCTCACAATCTAAATTTCAAGTCATTTTGCTTTAGCCAACTTCTTAGTACACAAGCCTAAGCATAGATATCACACTTTTTAGGTCACTTAGCTTGCAAATCTCCCTATAATTGAGTTTTTACATAGATAATTGATGCTTTGTCCAAGTGTTTCAAGCTTTTTCCATATTTATTTTCCAATTTGGGAAGAAAGGCACCATTGCCATTTTGATAAAGTTGCTTTTTTCACAATGTCAACTCCTTCAGCCCATACATTGCTTCCTCTGATGACACTTAAGCACTAAATCAAGAAACAAAATGTCCAAAGCTCCTAACCACTCCAAATCCCTTTATTACTATGCATTGTATTAACAATTTTCATGCAAACTTAGTTATTCCATCTCAACCAAACCAAAACTCTACCACTTACAATTCTGACAAGCTCATTACCCTTGAGTTTTCCCTATAAATAGAGATCACTACTCATTGCAAAAACACACAAAATTCATAGTTGAATACACCACAAATCTCTCTCAACTCATAAATCACCAAAAACTCCATTTCTTGAGCTTCAAAAACTTTAAGCTTGAAACTTCCACCTCTTGCAATATCTTTGCAAGTTAACCATCCATACACCTTTTATAATTCATATATAAGTCACCCAAACCCGCATTTCACATATGTAACCCCTCTGTCATCATCTCCAAATATCACTTTTCCATACTTGCACTGGAAGTTGGTTGGAAGGATTGATAAGGCTTCACGGTATTCTATTGATTGCAATATATTCCTGGGACACCAAGCAAGCTATTCAGATCATTTTCTTACTTCCGTAGCTATCAAAAGAAGCTTTGGACTTTCTGCAAACAGGTATATATCTGATCCTCTTCAGACTACATCACACACTTATCATTGTTGCATACATTCTGAAGAAAAAATGTAGTATGTGATGTGTTAAAGCTAAACCATATGCTAGTTGTTATGTGTCTTGCTTGTGTATGAAGTTCTATTCAACTGAATTTTATTAGGGTTTTCTGGTTTCTATAAAAATTGATTAGTTACAGTTAGTTTTAATTTGTGTTAATTACATATTTGGATTGCTTGTTAAATTTCGAACAACTTTGATGTTTACATCTTTTGAAATGATTGCGAATTGAGAAAGATGGAATTTTGTCCATGGATGTTGTTGTTGATCAGTCGTGAGGAAGAAGAAGGTGTGATCACGAAATTCCATTTTTAATGCTTAGTTTATTTTAATTTTAATGCAAGTCATTTTATAAACATATGAGGGCGTAGCAGCGCTGGTCAAGGTGTTTATGTTGCAAGCGAGAGGGGGTTGGTTCGAAACCTGGTGAAGGACAATTCCTAGCCTTTTTTTTTGCATTTTTTCATCATTTTTTGTTCTGTTGCATTTTCAATGGTTTATTTAAAATTTATTTTGTGGATGTGTTAATTATCACCAATAAGCGCATGGCTCAGTGGGTAGAATTTTAACCTATCACCTTGAGGGCGCAGGTTCAACCCTTGCTAGGCCCTTTCCCAATTATTTATCACCTATTTATTTTTGTTTTTTTATCAACTTTCAACATGGTTTTCACAAAGTCAAATTTAATTCTTTTGAGCTCATTTTTTATGTACGTGTTCATTGGCATATGTATTTTAGTAATACATCAAAAATACAAAAAACAAGTTTTATTTTGACAACTTTGTTTTAATTCAAAAACATGATTTTTATACTTTCTTTTAAAGACTTTCTTTGATTTATCTTGTTGATTTATTGAAATTTTCCAACATGTTTGACCTTACCATGCCATATCTTGATACTTTCTTGATAACGTGACCCTTATGTATTTTTGTACCATGAAAAACTTGATTTTAATTAGGTTTAGGCTTGACTTTTTGATGTTTAATCAAAGGAAAAATACCTTTTTTGATCCTGTATGTTAACGTGAAGGTTAATTTTTGTCCCTTAACTTAAAAAAGGTTTATATTGGTCTCTTAACTCTTCAAAATGCTTCATTTTAGTCCTTAGCAACAAAAAACTCAAAAATTGGTTGCTAAATTCATCGCTAATTAGACAAAAGGACTAAAATGAAGCATTTTGAAGAGTTAAGGGACCAATATGAATCTTTTGTAAGTTAATGGACCAAAATGAACCTTGACGTTAACATACGGGATCAAAAAGGGTATTTTGCCTTAATCATAACTTGTCCAAAAACACTAATTCATGATCCATGATATATCCTTTTAATTGTGATACATGTAATTATTTGATACTTGTTCTTTGCTTAATCAATGAACACTTGAAGCACTCTTTCTTAAAAGTTTAACTTTTTCTTGATCATATATCATGCATACCCCTAACTTTTGATAACATGATTTAAATGTCACATGCTTGCCATGCTTTGATCTTCTTAATTGTTTGTCCATGTTTCATAAGTTTACTTGTCTTTAAGGATGTATTTTCTTCATAAACTCCCTTTAATCCAAAGTGATATTATGCTTGCTTGTTTGCTTTTCCACTTGCTTGATTCTTGAACATACTTTCTTTAAATATGATTCTTCTTTCTTCTTTCTTTTTTCACAATTTTTACTTGATAAACATGTTTATTTTCCCCTTTATGTTCGACACTTGTGATGTGTGAGTTTTCTCTTATATTAGTAATTAAAATTTTGTTATACTTGTTCCCCAAATACAAGGAAAGGGATAGTATTGTTGACTTTATAGTTATATGCTTATGCATTGTCTTAGGTCCACCCTTATGTGTTTATGTTTATATATTAACCTTATATTTATTGATGTTCATCCCTATGTATCCTTATGCATTCTAAAAAATCCACTTAAACCCTAATCTATTTTCAAACTTTCACCAAATTCATATAAAAACCTTGACTTTGTGTCATTGCATTTTTAAACTTTTTTTCTTTAATAAATACTTAAATATATTTAAGATTATCAAAACAATTTCAAAAGACTAAAAGTGATTCAACCTCACTCAAATCTTTTTTCCACTTGAATTTTTCAATTTAAAACCTTATCTCAAAGAGATTAGATATAAATCCTCTTTATAGTTGAGATATGATTCTCTTATCCCCATTGTAATTATTGAAGCAAATGTGATTCTTTCCACGTGAAGATGTTAATGGCAACTTTTTGATCTTTATAACAAAGATAGTAGCCTTTCCTTCATGGTGATACAAGATCCATCTTCTCATACTTGTGGTGGTATTAGTTGAGCTTTCTCCCTAAAAGATGATGAAATATCTTTTTCTCCTAAAATCAACCACAACAAACCTTTCTTTGTTATTTTTACCATGAACTACGAGGTTTTGATCCTTAATTAGTACGTAGGTATGAGACTATGTATTTCCAATCAAAAATATCCTAAAATATACTTCTTTCCCCATCTCCACACTCACTCATTTAGAAATAAACAATTTAAAAAAAAGATATTATAAGTGGTTACTATAGAGTACTATAGATACATAGGATGCTAACACATTTCCTTTATATAACAAACCCTCTTACCTTAGATATCTTCTTTATGCTTTGCTTTTAGTATTTACTCCCTACATTACATATTAAATAATAGGGTTTCGATCATTTGCGTTTTCCTTGGAAACAATAAAGTTCGGTGGTGACTTCTTAAAGTCTTTGTGAGTCAAGTTTCTCAATAGGGTTTTCTCCTTGATTTTTCACCGCGACAGAAATGGCAACTTCACATGAGAGATATATTCTCAAGAGGGTTAAAACTAGCTTATTTTATGTGTTTGTTATTATTATTGTTTGTTTGTTATATGTGATTTTTTGTGGTTCTTTGGGAGGGTGATTAATTATTTTTGCAAAAGACAAGTCCTACACCCAGACTAAAGTTGATACATAAGAACTAGCATATGATAACCTCACTCAGTGGAGACCTCCTTGGGGTGGTAATGCTAAATTGGCCAGTTATTAAAGCATTATTACTTTCAACCCGAGAATCTGAGAACCATAAAACCCATTTACCCATCTTGGCCTCTAGTATATAGTGCGGTGTCAATTAAAAAGTAGTCTTGAATTAGTCGTTACGCGATACTACAGTCGGACGAGTTTTTCTGGAGGATGTCATTAGTACTCACAAGTAGTTATGTGAACTAGTTATATCTGAAAGAAGAATCACGACTCCGAGAACTTTTAGAACCTTATTCTATAAGTACAAATAAACTCAAAGTACATACCTTGTGGGGTGGTTCTTACCTATGGCTATATGCTCGTGATGTTAAATCCTTGAAACATACATATTGATCAATGCATAACCATGCATTCATTCATTCAAAAAAAATCTTTTTTCACTTAGTTTTCAAGGAACTTATAAATTCTCTTCTCAAATATAAATTGGATTTGAGAGAAACACTAAGAAGTACAATTTTAAAAGTCCTGAGCTACGAGAGTTAAGAAAGCTAGTGTCTTTGGTAGCTAATCATTAAGATTTCAGAAAACTTTATGGAAGGATTTTGATTATTCTCCAAGTTAAAGTACCAGATGTAATTTTTTAAACCACTGTTCTGTTCTATGATCCCCTTTACCATTTCTCCACGTTCCCCGATTATCAGTTGGTTCCTACCTTAGAAGAGTACTCTTTTTGGATTAGTTTTCCAATGGGACAAGATGGGAAGCTTCATCGAAAGGACGCTTTTCTCAAGCAGTATCCTAAATAAAATAAGAGGAAACAAGAAGATTTGATAGATGTTGCTCCTGTTCCCGCTCCTTGGAAGAAATTCGTTGATTTGTTGGTCAAAGAAAAGACTGAGATGAAAGACTTTTACAAAGAGAATATCAAGAGGCTCGTGTTGTGAGAAGGATTTAGTTCTTCATATAGGACTCCTTAGGACCCAAAGACCTATTTGTTTTCCTCTTGTATTTTTAGGATCTTTTGAAAGTATAATTAAAATGTAATCCTTCAGTGGTTAAATGAAATAAGGTTTTTTCCGACTATTTTTAAAAGTAATGTTTCCTTTACAACATTTGCAAATTTATAAATAAGTTCCTTGAAAATTAAAATGAAAACTTTTTATGTCTCATATCATGCATCATTCATCAATCGGTCTTCGCATTCTAGAGTCTTATGTAAGTATAAGGTTTGCCTAAGAGGGGGTAGGGGGTGAATTAGGACTTTTTAAAAATATTTCCGATTTTATGAATCTTTGATCTTTCTTTTCTTATTTTTGGTTAAGTGATGAAAGCGATAAAATGAGAAAAGTAAATGACACAAGGATATATCTTGGTTCCCCTGATAGTCCGAGAACACTCCAGTCCCCTTTCAACATGAAACAGATTTCACTATAGTTAGAATGATTGTATAGCCTATTCACACAAATTGTGATGCTTACTATCTAACCTATAGGGATATCAAAGGATCCTAACACCTTTAAGATCTTGAATACTAAGTACAAGAAGAACAATCCTCTTTAACGTAAACACTTGTTTTAACAATCCGGAATAGCAAGGGAAGTAATAATGTAATCTGAATTTTTACAAGAGATTTTGAAGTATGATACAATATATCAATCTTGGATTGATCTTCTACTTCTAGCAAAACTATTCTCAATAATGGATACAAGTGTTCACGATGATGATATGAAACTCAGTAATTTTTCAATGAAAGATGAGTGCAGAAAGTTTCAATGAAAATTCTGGTGTAGAACACTTGAAAATTTGAAAGATAAATAGTTTTTGTAATTTAAATTGTATGTTGGAAAGAGGTTGTAATAATTCTAAAATTTTGAGATTATATAGGCCTCTATACAGCCTTTCAAAATTGTATGTTTTAATGGAGAGATGTCATGCTTCATAAACAAAATCACACAACTTTTCTGGATAGGAGTCAAAGGCATTTTTCATACTATTTTGGTGGTAACCGGTTCCCATAAGTGGGTACCCGGGTACCACCTTTCCCAATGTTAAAAATTTTCAAAATCAGTGTTGGGTAACCGGTTCCCATAATATGGTAACCAGGTTCCCCAAGTCAGTAGCGTTTTATTTTTGAAAAACACTATAGGGTAACCGGTTACCATAACTGGGTAATCGGGTTCCCTAAGGCAGTTTTGAAAAATACTTTGAAAAAAAGGTGTGAAACATAAAGTTATGATATTTAAAGATTTATGGCATGCATGAAACATTATTATAAACACTTGTATGCAGATAGAGAGGTTGAATGCGTTACTTTGACATTTGATTTGTTCACACAATGATTCTTCCATACTTTGATAAATTTGACTTGATTAAGATGTCTTGACTTGAGCCATTCCATTTTGCAATCAATGATAGCATGTCTTCATCAAAACTCTTTAGGAAGATTGTCTTCACATCTTACTCATGCCTTTTCATTCCAATAGAGTCAAACCGCACTCAGGCTAATTACTGAAGATGGATATCACAATAGAGTAAGAGAACTACGAGTTTCATGAAGAGGTGACTACCCTTCAGGCCGGAACGGAAAGACTGATAACTATGGTGGAGAATTTGGTGACTATTCAGAATCAGACACCGACTCCACCATCTCCTCATTCACCTCAAGCACAAATCCAGACCACGGTGATCTCTGAAGTTGTTACCGCTGCTGTTCCTGCAGCTTCAGTCAGTGTTCTGCAGTATCAGATGCCACACGGATATCCTTGGGGCATGCCACTCAACTTTATGCCTGAAGGATACCAACCAGTTGTTGAAGTTCCTACAATGTAATATTTAATGTCTTCTCTCCCTCATAGGATTCCTATTCCTTTTCCTGTGATGTCTATCCCTCCTTCAGTGGTGCACATTGTCCCCTTTGGGCATGAACAAGTATACCATGTTGAACCGTATGAATGTTTGAGTATTGAGGAAAGGATGGATGATTTCCAAACAAGTTTCAAGAAATGCAGAAAGAGATGAAAGCCCTTCGTGGGAAGGATCTTTTTGTAAAAAATGCTCATGACTTATGCTTGGTTCCAAATGTGAAGATACCATCAAAGTTAAAAGTACTTGACTTTTAAAAGTACAGAGGGAATTCTTGTCCAGAAAGTCACTTGGTCATGTATGCCCTAAAGATGTCAACGTAAACTGATAATGACCAATTGTTGACCCATTACTTTCAAGATAGTTTGTCTGGTGCCACTCTCAGGTTGTACATGAGTTTGGATAGCATGAAAATCTGTACTTTCAGAGACCTTGGTGAAGCCTTTGTTCGCCAGTTTAAATATAATGTGGACATGGCTCCAGACAGAGATCAACTCTGAGCTTTGTCCCTGAAAGACAAGCAAATCCATAAGGAGTATTCACAAATATGGCATGAGGTTGCCGCCCAGATCTGTGATCCCCTCGAAGAATGAATGTGAGTTTTCCGAATGATTTCATTGAAATGGTGAATATGGAAATGTGACTCGAGGAAGGTGTCTGTGCGGGACAGTTGACCACAGAAGTTGATTCGTCAAGTGGGGTCATAAAATTTGGAAGTAGTTTCCCAAATAAGAAAGAACAATATGTTAGTGCAGTATCATCTGGAAGACCAAGAAGAAGTTATCCACATCAAAATGTTGAAGCTATCACTCCCATCATTAATCCAACACCTGTGGGCCAGCTTACCAACCACATTTTCCTCAACAAGAAAGAATTCAATAGCCTTAATAATAAGCTTACAACAATCAATAATCAACATATAAAAATCAGCAAAATAGAGTAAGAAGTGTGCCGCATTTTGACCTGATCCCATTGACTTATGAAGAATTATTACATGGTTTACTACAAAATAATCTGGTTCAAACAAGAGTACCTCCTGCCATCCCAAAAGATATTCCATATTGATATAAGGTAGATGCTCATTGTGCTTTTCACCAAGGAGCTCCTAGTCACAGTATTTAGAATTGTTTCCCATTAAAGATTGAAGTCTAAAAATTCGTTAGAAGTGGTCTCTTATCATTTAGAGACGTTGGTCCGAATGTGCAAGTTAATCTGCTACCTAATTATGGAAAACATGTTGTGAATATGGTATATGGATGTCCTGGTAAGTACCATATTTTTTATTCCTATTCGTTGAGAGGGGATTTGGTGCAAATGCATGCTACCTTCTGCAGAATGAATGGTCAAGAACCACACAACTATGGTTCTTATCAGATTTGTTGTAGAGACTCTCGTGGATGCTCTTTTGTAAAGAAATGCCTATAACTCCTGCTAGATGAAGGTACCTTTCAAGTCATAAGAAACAAGAACGATCATGAAGTGAATATGATTGAAAACTGTTGATATAAACCTATAATTAAAGATCTCAACACAACGACTCCTATAGAGGTACATGAAAAATGGGTTCAAAAGGGGTTGTTTAAGTTCAATCATGATATTTGTCAAAACTATGAAGGAAAACCGCATGGGTGTGTTATTGCAAGAGAAGATCTCCTGATATTGAAAAGCTTGTGTTTGTTTAAAGAGGGGGAAATAGCCATTCTTGCTGATAGAAAAATAAGTACGGAGATGTCACTTATTTCTACGCCAACAATTGAGGACTCTCTTGATACAGATGTGGGGGTCATTATTTATAAAGGAAAATATGAGGATACTTAAGTGAATGTTATATTCCCTCATTTCAACATGCCTGAGCCTTTAGAATAAACATATAGCAATCAAAGAGCTCTCGTTTCTCTATGGTTGTTTACCAAAACAGATTGACTTCCTATGATTCTGATAAGGCTGTGACATACAAATACAATGCTACTATTGTACCACAAAAAATTTTCCTCTCTTTTCTCAAGACATTTCTCGCAAAAGATCTCAAATGTTCAAGGGTTCTCAAGAGTTGATAAAACAAGCTCACCTCCTAAGCATTGAGTCCAAATTAGGGATTTTGTTTTCTCAAGAACAATTGGAGTTTTGATGCCTTAAATGACTTTCATGGTTCATTATAGGTCTCCAAGATTTATCGTACCAAGTTTCAAGTCTTGCATCACAAATTTGCTCAATCAATTGCTCAGATGATTGAAAATCAACTATATTGGGTAAAAAGTCAATTATGGTCAATATATAGTCAAACTTCATGATTTTTGGCCAACTTCAACATTTTGAAGTGATATTTATCAATTGACCAAGGGTTGATCACAATTCCTCAAGAAAAGCACTCAAGTCTTCAAAGGGGCAAAATTGTCAAAATTGTCAAACTTTGACTTTTTGATCAACATTGAATTTCAAAGATCATGATTCATTAAGAAATTAAAAAAAAAAAACTTGATCATAAAGAATCAAGAAAGTCAACAAAAAGTAAATGTTTTGAATACTTAGAAATTTCTAAGTGTTTTTTTACTTTGATAATTTCACTACTTCATGGCAATTTTTCACCATAATGCAAGATGATTCAAGGAAAACTTTCAACATGAAAGTTGTAGATATTAATGAATTCTACCACTTCTTCCCTTAGGGTTGATGTCCAAAAAATTATTAGATTTGAAGATATAGACTCATGAAGTCATGACATTTTTCATAAAACACTTAGTGAAATTTTCAACAAGTTTAGGCAGATTTTTGTCCTAACTTCTTGGAAAATTTTCACCTAGTTCCAAGATGATTTAGCCAAAGTGATCAACAAGAAAGTTGTAGACAATGTTTCAATCTTTCCAAAATGTCCAAGAACTTGAAGAGATCATTTTTGAACTAGGAGATTCGAAGAGATGAAGATGGCATGATAAACTTGAATTATAGACCATTTTTGTGATGAACTCATAGCAAAATCTCAAACCTAATCTATATGATCCCACTTTTCAGGCCACTTAACTTCTAAATATCACCTTGATAATAGATTTACACAAGTCTTAAATGTATTACATAAGGATTAGAAGCATTGTCCAAGTCTTGATACCATTTATGGTTAAAATTGCAAAAGTAACATTTCCACTTTGATAAAGATCACCTTTTGCTAACCACTCTCTTCTTTCAAGCTTGAAAACTATTATAAAGATCACAACAAATCTCTCAATATCAGATGTTATCCTACAAGGTCTAAAAAAGTTGAATTAAATCCCTTGAATCACGCTTACATCCTCATGAAGCAAACTTGCACTCTTGTGTAAAAAACTAACCAAATGGCCAAACCATGATTCAATGGGCACTAAACCTGATTTCTCCAAGTTATACAAGTTATTTTCCACATCTATAAATATAGAAGCAAGTCTCTAAGCATAGGACACGAGATTTTTCACCAAAACACCATTAAAGAAAGTTCTTCAAACCTGAAACTTCCAATTCTCATTTTACTCGTATGTTTTCCATTGTTATCATTTACAAAGTTTCTGAAACCCATTTAGAAGATATCTAAACCATGAAATCCAAATTGACATCGTGCGACTCTCACCCTCTCACTCAAAAAACAGTCTCTTGTATATTGACTTGGTTGGGTTGTTTTAGCAAGTTTAAAAGCAAAGTAGGGATTAAAATAGTTTTTGTGAAGTCCCAACACGCTCATAGAATCATCACTTTGCATCTGGAATCCATAGAACAAGCTTTGGACTTTCTCCAAAAAGGTAAATTCTGACTGTTATACCCCAAAATTTTCCCTCTCATTTTATCAACATTTCTCATCACAAGGCTCTTGGAACTCAAGATCAAGCTAGGGTTTGCTCTGCTCAAGACACCTCCTTGCACTGTTGACCTAAATTAGGGTTTGAGTTTGCACAGGGATGTTTTGACCTAAAATGCCCAAAGTGACTTTCATACTTCATGTTGGACTCACAAGTTTGTCCATACCAAGTTTCAAGCCTTGAATCAAATTTTTGCCCAGTCAATTGGACAGTTGACCTAGAAATCAATTGTATTGGGGAAAAAGTCATTGTGGTCAATTGACAGTCAAACCTCATGAAGTTTGACCCACATCAACATTATGAACTCATATGAACCATTTGATCAAGTTTGGATCACAATTCCACAAGAAATTTGATCAGATCACGAAAAGGGCAAAATGGTCATTTTTAGGGTTTTGACTGTACAAAGACATTTTTTGACTGTTTGACCTAGCCAATGGAAAATCAAGCTCAACCATGAACTTAAGGACTCAATTACATTATCTTGACCCATTCAACAAGTTCAAAAGATCTCAAATGCATAGGATTGACAGATGAATTTTTTCCAGTCAACTGATCAAAATCTGACTGTACACTGAAAAGTCAAACTTTGACTTTTTGGTCAAAATCAAGTGCCAAGGGTCATTTTTCATCAAGACATGTCAAATTATGAAACTTGTTCATCAAGAAACCCAAAATTGCAAATTAGGGTTTAAAATGGAAAATTTGCATAACTTAGAAATTTTCTAAGTAATAAAATTTTCTTAATTTTTCCTAACTTTGCCCCACATTTTCACCAAGATGCAAATGGATTAAAACAAAACTTACAACATGAAATTTGTAGTCCATCACAAAGTATACAACTTTTATTCACAAAGTTTTCTCAAAAGAAGCTTGGATCTCAAGTTATGATTTTTAGAACAAGGGTCCCTAAAACTTTTAACTTAGAGAAATTTTGCCCTAGTTTAGGCAGGATTTTGACCCATCTTCTTGGCCATTTTTCACATGGTTCCACTTGGAGTCTCAAGTTGCATTTCAAATATGTATTATAGTACATGTTGCAAGATTTCCAAATTGTCCAAGAAATCCTCAAACACATTTGTGGTTAGGGAGAATCGAATGCTTGAAGTTGGCAAAAATTCACTTTGTAACCATGGCCAATACATGTTCATACCAAGTTGCAAATCTGACCAAACTAGCTTAGTACATAATTACAGGCCTCTAAACCAATTTACACTCAAAAATTGAATGCAAATACATTTGACATTGACATTGTTCTGATCAAGGGAGCATTGTACATTGAACATTTCCATTTTAGGCATAAAGATGGCACTTCCATTTTCATAAAGGCAACTTTATGTCAAATTGCATTTTCTTGAGCCTTAGACTTCTTTCCTTGTAGCAAACAAATTCCCTAATCTCAGGCATAGTACACCAACTTAAGCATGCTTGGAGCTAGTCGGTACAGGCCATAGCTTGGTCACTTCACATCTTTGCTTCAAAACCAAGGCATTGTACAAAAAGTCAAGAACTCACACATCTGATATATTAAACTGAAGCAAAGTTTTCAAACAAGTTTTCACACATCCTAGTAAGCCAAAAACACGAGCCCTTCATCCCTCAAACACCCTTAAACACAAAATCTTCATTTCTGCCCAAAAGAGGGCCAGTTCTGCAAATCACAAGCCACAATCAAATCCCCTTGTGCGTTTTGTCCCAAATCACTTCAAACACATTCTAAACAATAGACCTAAGCTGTCCAGACCATTCACAAGCTATTGTAACTCCATTTACACAAATCACCATTTTTGCTTTGAAGCTTTGCAGGTTGAGTTCTGTAGATCGATTCAGGCTACTTAAAAACAAACAAAGCATTTGGAAAGGTTCAGGGGACACCAAGCAAGCTCAAAAGAATCTCAGGCCCCATTGAAAGTTGTTGCATTGTCCAACTCGAACTCAGCTGAAACAGGTTTTTCATGAACTTCTATCTCTCTATTTAGGAACATTTAGCCTTAGGTTTGTGAATAAAAGATGTTGTACTCATTGCCCCGAAACCATGCATATGCTTAGTTTTCATTTATATTAATCGTGCTAGGAGAATTTCATCCATGAACTTTCTGAAAAAACTAGGTTAGAAATTAGGGCCAGAGAAATTCTCTCTGGTCTTTGAGACTTAGGTTTAATGTTTTATATGGTTGGAATCGTTGTTTGATGCTCTACAAGTTTCATGTTTTGAGTTTTATCAAAAAAGCACTGAAACAGGAGATACAGGTTTGAACTAGCCACACGCGTTTTTCTGTTTGTCACAAGGAAGAAGATTAAGTCTGGGTTGGGCCTGGCCTTCTTGTTTCCAACACCTCCCAGCTTACTTTTCACACCCCTTGGCCCATTTCTTTGTATTTTTATTATTTTTGCATTTTATTTCATTTCGGATTTATTATTTTATTTCAAAACATAAAAAATATCTAAAAAATACTTTCATAAATTTTTACATTTATTTAATATTTATTTTAATTATTCCTAACATTAAAATGTTTAAATATTTTATATTGTTTATTAAAACTTGAAAATAATGTAAAAAAATACTTTTATTTTCATTTCTTATTTTATTCACATTTGAAAATATTTTCTTGAAATATACACATTTTTGTAAATAGTTTATTTTATTTTTAATACACACTTAACATATTTATGAAATAATGTATACATATATATATATATATATATATATATATATATATATATATATATATATATATATAGTATATATATATATATATATATATATATATATATATATATATATATATATATATATATATATATATATATGTATATATATATATATATATATATATATATATATATATATATATGTATATATATATATATATATATATATATATATATATATATATATATATATATATATATATATATATATATATATATATATATATATATATATATATATATATATATATATATATATATATATATATATATTATATATATATATATATATATACACTAAATTTTATTAAATAATTAGAATAAAAAACCCAAAAATATTACATTTTTATTTTTATTACACAATGCACACTTACACCCCTGGGGTTACAATCCACTTGTTGCCTTCAAAAATGGGCCATGGTATGCATGTCAAGTACTTTGGCAAAACAAAAACAAAACAAAAGATCATAGTCCCTCGATGACGCTATCTAGGTTGCCTAAACAAAATGATCAAGTCCTTTAAGAAAATTGCCAAAAATACTTGACACAATTGTTATCATGGTCTATACGATGACCTGCGTCTGTCCCGTTTAACATCCTAACACAAGGTTGTTCACCAAATACAATGGTGAAGCAACACTGTTAAAAAGGGTTAAAAACATAAGAAAGATCTTTGAGTAAAATAGGGTAGATAGCTCTTAGTTACTTGATAAAAAAATTGCAAAAATATCCTTGCTACTTTCAAAACACACTTCACCATACAATTTCAAAACCCTACTTTCAAACATTGGAAACTTTTCAAAAACACCTTTGTAACATTCAAACAAAAATCATTACAAAGGTTGCCACAACGATGGCCTCTTTTCAAAAACATCTTTCAAAACCACACACAAAGCACCATTTCAAACAATTGAAGAGCACCATTTTAAACAATTGAAAAGCAAAGCAAGTGATCTAAACAAGTATTTAAGAGCCCATGGATAACCATGGATAGAAAGGGTGCTAATACCTTCCCTTTCTATAATCTACTCCCCGAACCCAAGAAAACATCTCAAAGGTCTTTCCTGTGCTTTTTGACCTTTCCTTTGGATAAAATAAAAAGTCGATGGTGACTCTTGCTAAACCGAAACATTTACGAACACAAACGCAAAACCTCAAGTCAGTTCTCCCACCGTATCACACTGGCCCCTTTTGAAAACCATCATACATGCTGTAACACCCCAATTCTACCCAACAATTATATAAAATTAGAGTTACAAAAATTCGACAATCGAATCAGGATGCTAAAAATTCAACTTAAAAACAATGACATTTATTACAGATACATAACACATTAAACTTGGATGAACCAATAACAACATAAATTAATCTTTTAAAACTAGGAACTTTCATAACTATGCAGCGGAATCAAATATTCAACTTAAAGAATATAACATCTTTATCTAACTAAAATAACTTCAAATAACAGTTATTTAACGAACAACAACTTAAAGTGCAACAGTTGAGTAATAACAATTAAATAGAAAGTGTTCATCCCCCCCCCCCCCCCCCCCGGGTGTTACGTATCAGAGCAATGACACTGACTCGAACTACTGAAGGTAAACCACATTCACTCTGGATTACTTGCACGTTACCAATATAGGGGTAACATTCAAATAGAAGGGGTGAGATATCGAACAATATAATAGAACATATGATAAATAAAACAATATATTTTAACAACATAAGCATAATAAAATCAACCACACAATGAATCAGAGTGCAACACAGAATGCAACTTGTCTTAATGCAAATGAATGTGGTGCCAATGGAACAAAACTCCCAACTTAAAAATCTTCCAATAAATAGAGGCATCAACAAGGCATAAGCCTTCAAATTAATATTTTGCCAATCCAAGCCAACTTAACGAGCATCAACTCCAACTTGATATGCGATGTATGTGACACAACATGAATGTAACAAAAATCGACAACAAACAATAACTCAACATAAATCAATGTTGGCCATAAGCCTACAACATCAACAATAATTCAACATCAATATAATTCAACTTTGGCCATAAGCCTACAACATAATATCTGCCCATAATTAGAGGCATCTTAACATGATTCATCAACCTGCAAGTTCTCAATTAAGCATAACTACACAGCACACTGTAACGACCAAATCAACAGGCACGTGAAATAGAAATAGGGAAACTATGTTCCACTCGACATGCACAACAACCAAGTTGATAATAACTAAATCATACTCCTCGACACACACAGAAACAAAGAAGAATAACAACTAAGTTATGTTCCTCGGCACAACCTGCAACTTCGTGCAGCTTGAAATCAATATTGCGCTCCTCAGCATGCCTTGCAGCCTAATACCCCTCGACATCCAACACATATATTCTCTGACACACCTCGAATCCTACATGCCGCTCAACACCTAACACCATCATCATCCTCCTCGACCACTAATTCCAGTCAATCAGCATAGAACAACACATTGTCATAATGACCACATCAATACAATTCATAATTTTTGAACAACTGCTCGAAATTACATAGTAACGGGAAACTATATTTCCTATCAACAGATTCGTTAATTATACAAAACAGTCACACAAAAACCCTTCTAAAGCGACCACAACAGCAATCCCTAATTTTCGGCCAACCACTTGGAGTACCACAACATCATAACACCTACATCAATAGGGGATAACTACCCTAACTTATCCATCGATTATACCAGGAAATTATTCAGACAACTCCAAATTCCCACAAACCGACTAACGGCCAACTCAATAACAAGTTCACTAACCATGCAAGACAGTCATAGGGTAACTCCCTAACGACCACGGCATGAGGAAACAAGCAACTTCAAAAATGATTAAAAAAACATCAACGCACAACAGTCATACAAACGACCAATTCCTACATAATACACATCATAAATCCAATTATACGGTAAGAACCCCACCCTTAGCTGGATTGAAGGTCGCTCTACAAAATTTCCAGCCGACAGCCTTGCTTTGTTCTGCTCGACACTGGGCAGCTTGCTCCTCTCTTCGCGCGACTTCACACGGTTAGCGCACAAGACTTCTTATTCTCCCCAAAAACCAAATCCTTGTGTCAGCTTAACCTTATATCATCAATCCTATTGGGCTTAACTTACACACCCCCACTTTACAACTTCTAACCAATAACATAAGCCCAACACCATTATTCCATTAAATCCAACATTATTATTATTATTAATCAACTAATTAATTAATTAATAATAATATAACAACTTATACCAACAATTCTCAATATCTCACAACTTTTCAACAAATAATCCAAAAATAATTTAATTAAATAATTAATTAAATTAATTGGCGTTACAACTCTCCCCCACTTAGAATATTTTCGTCCTCGAAAATTTACCTTATTCAAACAACTCAAGATAGGAGTTCCGCGTCTTGCTTTCCAACTCCCACGTCATGCTTTCTTCGGCAGCTCCTAGCCAAACTACTTTCACCAAAGCAATCTCTTTGCCTATTAGAGTCTTCATCTCACGATCCGCGATTCATACAGGCATTGTCTCCATAATAAGATTGTCCTCTACTTGCACATCATCCATAAGAATCACATGAGATGGATCTGAAATATACTTCTACAGTTGTGACACATGAAACACATCATGCAAATTTGAAAGATTAGGTGGTAAAGCCACTCTATAAGCAACATTTCCAACTCTGTCCAAAATCTGATACGGACCAATAAAACGAGGAGTGAGCTTCTTAGACTTCAATGTTTTCCCAACACCAGTCACATATGTAACTCTTAGAATGCATGGTCACTTGCTTGAAATTCCAAATCTTTCCTTCGTTTGTCATGATAAATATTCTATCTACTTTGGGAAGATTTCATCTTTTCTCGAATCAACTTCACCTTTTCAGTAGTCTCACAATCAATTTCCAGTCCAAGTACTACACTTTCTCCAGATTCATGCCAACATAAAGGAGTACTACATCTTCGACCATACAACGCTTTAAAAGGTGCCATTCCAATACTAGAATGGTAACTATTATTATAAGTGAACTCTATTAACGGAAGATAAGTATCCCACAAACCTCCCTGCTCAAGAGCACATGCTCTCAGCAAATCTTCTAACGACTGAATAGTCCTTTTAGTTTAACCATCCGTCTGAGGAAGATACGTCGAACTCGACCTCAACTTAGAACCCAGCGCCTCTTGCAAACTCTTCCAAAAATCATACGTAAACCTCGCATCTCCATCTGACACAATGCACAAAGGAAAACCATGCAGCTTTACAATTACACTAGTATAAATCTCTGCTAACTTTGATACTGGAAAGCTAATGTTAATAGGAATAAAATGAGCCGAATTCATAATCCTATCAATAATCACCCAAATCGAATCATGTCCTCTTGAAGTATTAGGTAGTCCTATTACAAAGTACACTGAAACGCTATCCCATTTCCATTCTAGAACTTATGACGGTTGCATCAACCCTGCAGGCTTCTGATGTTCAACTTTCGACTTCTGACAAGTTAAACATGCATACACAAACTGAGCCACGTCACTCTTCATTCCAGGACACCAAAACAAAATCTTCAAGTCTTGATACATCTTTGTAGCTCCCAGATAAATGCTCAACTTGCTTCTAGGACTTTCCTCAAGAATCACTTTCTTCATTTCTGCATAATCAGAAATACAAATTCAAATCAGAATATCAACACACCTTGCACATATAACTTAAAATCACTATTCTCATATTGATCGATCCCAACCATCGAATCTACAAGTTTTACATCCAACTTCTGAGCTTCTTTGATATTATACAGAAAATCATTATTATTTTCAACATCCCCAACATAACACTATGCGGTGTCACCTCCCAAACTAAGCTCATTTCTCTGAACTTTTTAATTAATTCCAACTCTTTAACCATCATTACTAACATATGTAAAGTCTTTCAACTTAACGCATCAGCCACCACATTTGCCTTTCCTGGATGATAATTCAAACTGAAATCATAATCCTTTAACAACTCCAACCATCTTCGTTGTCTCATGTTCAATTCTTTCTAATCAAATAAATTCTTTAGACTCTTATGGTCGCTAAATACTTAAAATCCAGAACCATAAAGATAATGCCTCCAAATCTTTAACATAAAAATAACTGCAGCAAGCTCTAAATCATGCGTAGGATAGTTCTTTTCATGAGTCCTCAAGTGCCTTTACGCATAAGCAACTACCTTTTCATTCTGCATAAGAACACCTCCTAAACCCATGTTATAAGCATCACAATATACCACAAAAGGTTCTCCTCGATTAGGTAATTTCAAAATCGGAGCCGACGTCAATCTTTTCTTCAATTCTGCAAAACTTTCTTCATATTGAACATCCCACACAAAAGCTCTACCTTTACAAGTCAACTTAGTCAACGAAAGTGCCAACTTATAAAAACCTTCGATAAACCTTCTATAATAACCAGCTAATCCCAAAAAACTTTTAATCTCGGTAGCCGACTTTGGAGTTTCCCATTGCAACACAGCATCTACTTTAGATGGATCTACAATAATGCCACTACCTGAGATCACATGACCAAGAAACCTAATCTCCTTTAACCAAAATTCACACTTAGACAACTTTGCATACAACTTCTTCTCTTTCAAAACTTGCAATATTATTCTTAAGTGTTCTGCATGATGTTCCTCTGATTTAGAGTAAATCAAGATGTCATCAATGAACACCACTACAAACCGATCCAAATAAGTATGAAAGATACGGTTCATGTATTCCCTGAATACTCCCGGCGCATTAGTAACATCAAAATGCATCACCAAATAATCATAATGTCCCTATCGTGTTCTGAAAGCCGTCTTTCTGGACATATTCATCCTTCACTTTAATCTGATGATAACCTTACCTCAAATCAATTAACTAAACACATGAGCACCCACCAATTGATCCATCAAGTTATCTATTATTGGAAGTGGATACTTGTTCTTAATCGTCACTTTATTCAATCATCTATAATCAACACAAAGTTTCATACTCCTAGCTTTCTTCTTTACTAGCAACATTGGAGCTCGCCACGATGATACACTCAGTCTTACAAACTTCCTTTTAAGTAAATATTCCAATTGCTTCTTTAATTCTGACAATTCAGACGCAAACATCATGTATGGTGCCATAGAAACAAGTCTGGTACCAGGTATAAGATCAATAGCAAATTCAACTTCTCTCTCTGGCAGTACATCGGGAATTTCATCAGGGAAAACTTCAGGAAATTCACGCACCACTTTCAATTCCTCAATTATAGCTTGATTATTGACAGATAGTGATGCTATCAACGAGAACATTTGAGCCTCTTCTTGCATCAACTGCCACAACTGCCTAGCAGACAACAAACCAACTTCCTCTTCCTCGGGAATAGAAAACCTCACAGACTTATTATAAAATTTGATATGAAGATAGTTGTTCTCTAACAAGTTCATACCTAAGATCACATCCAATCCACTTAAAGGCAAACAAACTAAATCAACAGCAAATTCTCTGTTGAAGATTGACAACAGACACTTTAAACACACAACAAAAGTAGTCATTGATCGCTTGGCTGGTTATCGACGACCATCTCTCTATTCATTGAAGACAACATAAGACCCAACCATTCAACACAATCAGCAGAAATAAAGCAATGATTAGCACCAGTATCAAGAATAATAATTAAAGGAGTGTTATTTATGAAACATGTAGCTCTGATGAGTCTTTCCTCATTAGTCGTTTGATTCTCAAGCAAAGCGAACACTTTACCACTAGTTTGCGCCTTCTTCGGCTTCTAACACTGACTACCAATGTGTCCTTCTTCAACATAATTGAAGCAAATCATCTCTTTATTCTTGCACTCAGATACAACATGTCTAATCTTACCACAACGAAAACACCTCTTCACCTCAGTAGTACACACATTGCTCTTATGCCCAGGTTTTCCACATTTGAAACAAACCACACCACCATAAGCATCTCCCCCGCTAGTTATCTGACCCTAAGCAACTTTATATTTACCTTTACCAGCTGGGGCATCGTAAGGCTTACTACGATTCTGTTGGTGCTTACCCCTTTTCTCATTGATAATCTTATAGTGAGCATTATTATCCTCTTCATAGATCCTGCAACTATCAACCAAATCAGCAATAACACGAATCATTTGGTATTTAACTGCTTTCTTGATCTCTGGACGCAACCTATTCTCAAACTTGATGCACTTCGAAAACTCAACATTAGCCTCGCTATAGTGCGGATAAAACTTAGCCAACTCAGCAAACTTTGCAGCATATTCAACAACCGACATACTCCCTTGCTTCAGCTCAAGGAACTCAATTTCCTTCTTACCACGAACACCTTCAAGGAAATATTTCCTCAAAAATTCCCTACGAATCACAGCCCAAGTGACATTTTCACCTGCAGCTTCCAACCTCTGACACGTCTCTAGCCACCAGTCATCAACTTCGACAGCTAGCATATGAGTACCATAACAAACCTTCTGCGCTGGAGTGCAGTACATCACACAGAAGATTCTCTCAATATCTTTCAACCAATCCAATGCTCCGTTAGGATTATACTTACCCTTGAAGGTAGGCAGATTCTCCCTCTGGAATGTCGCCAAACTACGACATCCAACATTCCCGTCAGTATTCAGCTGATTCTCCATAGCATGCGCCATTACTTATAAAGTAGCAGCGAGTGCAACATCATTCCTTCCAGCCATCTCAACTTATCACTACAACATAAACAACAGTTAGAATTCAAGATAACAATACTCGATTGTTAGACAAAACTACGACCAGACAACTTGGTCGGACATACCAAGTTGCTCTGATACCAACTTGGTAACACCCTAATTCTACCCAAAAATTATATAAAATCAAAGTTACAAAAATTCAAAAGCCGAATCAGAATGCTATAAATTCAACTTAAAAACAACACCATTCATTAGAGATACATAACACATTAAACTTGGATGAACCAACAACAACATAAATTAATCTTTTAAAACCAACAACTTTCATAACTACACAGCGGAATCAAATTTTCAACTTAAAGAATATAACATCTTTATCCAACTAAAACAACTTCAAATAACACTTATTTAACGAACAATAACTTAAAGTGCAACAACTGGGTAATAATAATTAAATAGCAAGCATTCATCCCCCCCAGTGTTACGTATCAGAGCAATGACACTGACTCGAACTACTGAAGGTAAACCGCATTCACTCTGGATTACCTGCACGTTATCAACATAAGGGTAACATTCAAACAGAAGCTGGTCCTTTTTATGTTTTTGTGTTTACTTTTTCTCACCCTCATTTTACTAAACGCAACCAAGCCCAATTCTTTTTTTTTATTTTCTGATTCCAACAAAAATGTGACTTGGGCCTTGTTTACTACTTCTTACCACCCTTTTTACTTTTAAACGCCTAGCCCATTTATTTAATATTTTCATTATTTTTTATTTACCTATTTATTTTTATTAAAACTAGAAAAACACAAAAACACATATTTTTCTTAAATAATTTAATTTAAGTATTTTATTTTATTTTTGTTAAATTAAATTCTATTATTTTCTTTTACATTGTAAAACAGTTTACAAATTAATACTAACATTCAAATTATTTTCTAAACAAATTACTTAGACTTAGGTTTTGTTTTCTTCTTAAATTCAATTGACTTAGATTTTAGGTCTTGTTAAAAATTAATTAACTCCTTTTCTAATTTAAAATAATTAGTTTAATTGATGATTAAACATTTTTCCATTAAAAATCACCAAAAAAAAACAATTTCCTCTCTCCTTTCTTCACTTTGTATAATTTGCGCATTTTTTTGTCTCGCATTTTCATTTATGTAAATGGTTTGTAATAGATAATTAGGGTTTTATTGTTTTTTATCCCCATTTGTAAACTTGTACCCCCTATTCCCAAAGCATTGTAATAGCGTAGGACATTTAAATTCCGCCACTTATCGCTTTCCTTATTATTGTTAGTAATTAGGGTTTTCATGACAAGACTTAAAATAAAACATTTGAAAACCCTAATTCAAAGATAAATACTTGATAACAAAAACACTTTGCACACAGGCATATCTAGGGTAACCCAAACTTGTTGCCTCAGATTTTAAACAATCACGTCCCTCGAACGTGAGATATTTTATCAATGACCCTCGATTAAAAGATCATAGTCCCTCGATGACCCTTCAAAGTTTCCTTCGATAAACGATCTTAGTCCTTTACGAAAATTGCTAAAGCATCTTACAAGTTACCTTCTATGACTGTATGAGGACCCACGCCTATCCCTCATATCCAATGATATGACTACTTACCAAACAATGGTAGAATAACACTATCTAAAGGAGGAGGAAAAGAACATAGACTTTTGAGTAGGTGGATTTCTCGTAATTGCTTGGTCATAAACAAAACCATTTACACCTCACACTTTTAAAATTACTTTTCAAATAAACATTTTTGTATACATTCTCAATGATACGAGAATCATTACAAAATGGCCTTACACTGGCATTTTTAAAACATCTTTCCAAACATTCCCCTTTCAAAAAATATTTTCCAAACCAACATTTAGTATACATTCTCAACAATACGAGAATCATTGCAAAGTTTGTTGAACTTAGGCGTTTTCAAAATATTTTCAAACTTACACAAACACAAAGCATTACAAAGTGATTAAGCAATTAAGAGCTCGTAGATAAATACAGATGAAAAGGGTGCTAACACCTTCCCTTTTCATAACCTACCCCACCGAACTCAAGAAAAATTATCAAAAAGGTCTTTCCTGTTCTTCTCACCCTTTCCTTTATTGGATAAAAGAAAAGTCGGTGGAAACTCTTACTATCCGTAACATTTACGATAAAAAGCAAAACACCCAATTTAGGCCTCCCACCGTATCACAGAACTGGCGACTCTGCTGGAAAGATTGAAACTAAAAGTGGGGTTACCTTAAGAGCTAGATCACCTTTATTTAAGTTACTTGTTTGCCTTGTATGCTTTACATTTTTGGGTTATGCTTGGATTTATTTCTTGAAAATATCCTATACCCGGATCTGGGGCATATTATGTAAGTAGCAATAAATTATGGACATTGTACGGTGTATACCGATATGGTTGAAGCGATAGCTATGTTAGTGTGACACATTTGTGGGTACCTATGTCCCTTGAGTTAAATCAAGGAGAATACGGGGTCGTTGAGTGGTGTCATGAAGCACTAACTGAGTGTATAACCTTAGTCGAACAACTTGGCCATTAGAAAGTAGTGAGATATTTGGCTTTGGTGCAGACTGAAGTTGGTTGATACTCGATACTACACTTATTAAGATTGGACTTTCGGGATATTTTGGTCGCGAAAATATATTGCTTGTGCGGAAACAATACCCGAAGAAGAAAGATCAATGATATTGAGATTCCTTAGAAACTGGTTACTTCTTTTAGGAAAGTTTGAACCAAATAAAAATTCAAGAGGGTACTTACCTACAAACTCCATGCAAGCCTGAACCTAAGGCTACTTTTGTGATTCCATTATCTAACAACTTGAACTCCTTACATGATTTGTTTGTAGTCATTATCCAATAACCTGGACTTTTTGCAAAACTTACTTGCCTTCACCACCTTACACTTTTGCTTGGTGTATATCATACACATCATAACATCATTCATATAATTTTCACTGACCAGCTCAAGGATCTCAAGGGCCATTGATGCAAGTTGTCATGAACCAGTCGCCTAGAAAGGGGCGGGAGGATCTATTTTCCTCTGACCAAATGCCGTCAAAGTATCATGAACCAAACGTCTAACAAGGAGCAATGGGATTAATTTTCCTCTAAAAAATGATGACAAATACCAAAGCACATTATCTTGAGTCAAAGGCTATGACCCACTCGATATTGTGAGCATGATTCTTGTAGAAGGACATTCAATAATATGAAGTTATTCGATCAAAACTGCAGTCAGATTCGACTTCTAACATTTTCTTCTGTTTACCCCGTGAGATCCTTGAAAACATTGCATCTACATATCATGCATCATGTCATAACAGGTTTTCCCCATACAGGTTTTCTCATCTACTTATTGTTTATTTCAATAAAGATGGCTCTCGAACAGACTGTTAGAAATCTCCAAGATCAAGATGCTCAGTTCAAAGAAATGTTCATGAACCTATCCAAGGGGCAAGAAGAATTGAAATCACTCATCACTGGGAGTATGACCAAGAATAATCCTAAAGACAACAAGGATAACCAGTTGGAACAATTGCGAGTTGAGATGGCAACGATGAGAATCTAGATGATAGGACAGATGGCTCTTATCCAAAACTTAGCTCGGGGAAAAGAAGAGTTGAGTGCTCTCATCAGTAAACTTCATCAAGACAAATACAACTGTATAGGATGAACGGGTAGAATTGGGGATCAAATCATTAATCAACCCCTAATGAGACAGGAAGTTAGCTTGGTTAAAAGTAAGCCTTTTGGATTGCTACCACATTGCAAGTCCAACAACGTCCTCGCCAACAACAACAGGGTAATCAGTGTAAGCAGGATACACCCAAAAGACGATTTACCAAAATGAACATGTCATTGGCTCAAACATTGCCACACATGTTGAAGGCCAAGCTGGTAACATTGAGGGATCCTCCTCAAAAGCCCAATACTTCTTCTTCCCGTCACAATCTTAATGTAAGGTGCACATACCACTCCAACAGTCTTGGGCATGACACTGACAGTTGTTGGGCATTTAAAAATAAGATTCAGGATTTGATTAACAACGGAATAGTCGAGTTCATGCAAGATGGTCAGATCGAGTTCTTCTGTTATCCCTCAAATTCTAAGGCTGCAAGTCACACCATCTAAAGTGACAAGTTCAGGTTGAGAAGCTTTTTTTTTCATTCAAATTTTCGTTTGTAATTTCTCTTGTTGATTCAAACATTTATCTTTATGTCAGACTTTTGGTCATCCTCATTGCATATGTTTGTCTTGAATTAGTCCATTCGTTTTCACTATACTTAAACTATGCTTTTACTTCCTTTTGTGATATTTAACTCTCTATCAAAAGTTATAAGCCTTTAAAGGGAGGATGACAAAAAAATACAATAATCTCTACAGTATACTTTTGAACAGACCTTGCTAACGATGTACATGTGTTGTTTCAAATCCTAAACAGTGGAGTTATAAGGAAGATAATCCCTAGTCAACCCCTTTAAGCCTAAAAAGTAGGAGTTTTATTTTTTGTATAAATTGAAACCTTTAATCATAACCTGGGGCATGGTAGTTTCTCAGTAATTCAAATGTGTATTCAGTCGCAAGCATTCACTTTGTACACAACAAATAGACGAAGATGGTTCCCCGTAAAATAGGCAGTCATTATCTTTCAAAAGAAGAGCCCGCTAAGTCAAAAGCTATGAAGGAGACTTAAGAAAAACTAGGGCATCCCGCTGACTGTAATCACGAAAGAAATAGCTCAGGAAAAAAGTAGGGATAATAAAATCAAAAAAGAGGTCGCAACAAATCCTCGACAACAGAAATATGTTACAAAAATAACTGCCTTCTCAAATAAACTTCCAGTACCCGAACCATCACCAAAATATCATTCCAGATTCAATTGGAATCTAAATGCACAATTAACTGAGTGTAGGGTTAAAGAACATCACGGAGAACGGGTTGGGTATAAATAAAATTTGAGTCGTATCCTTTGTTTCTTGAACCGTGAAGCAGACCACGTTACAACCCTTAAAATTCCTAGCTTAAGCATGGGTTAGTTTGAAAGTATATTGTTACAAAAGGTATCCTGACTCCTGTAAAGTTTACTATAAATCCTGAGCTGAATTCATATTCTTACAAAAAAAAATTTGTTTACTAAAAAATGCATTTTCAAAACTTCAAAGACAATCATAAATTTTGAATTTTTGAATTTATGATACCTCTGTTTGCATATAACTAATTGTTTGATAGCAGAGAAATTTGCACGACAAATGTCCAATGAACGGAAATCCTCTCAGTAAACGGAATCACTTCAAATGGAAAGACACTTCCAAATTACAAACCTTCCATAGTCCAAAGGGCATGACATGTTATTGTCCAACACGTCTGTGGCAGTCAAGTTAAGATTCAGAGAATCTATCAAAAGTGTTGAATAGCCAGAGGCAGATCTCCATTTGAACCACTTGCGGGATGTTACATTGATCAGGGGTTCCAGCAAAAAACACTTTGAAATTTGAATCTTCGGTATCACCAAATTTATTATATATGCTATTAATATCAGATGGTGTCAGTATCATGTCTTCGGATCCTTCCAAGACAGTTCTTAGAAAAATACTTAGGAAGGTTAAGACTATCAGAAACTTGATCAAAAACTTCAAACAACATGTTATTAACCAACTCATATGTGGCAGTCAAGTCAAAATTCAAAGAATCTCTCAAAAGTGCTTAATAGCCAGGGACAGATCTCCATCTGAATCACTTGGGGGATGTTACATTGATCAGGGGTTTCCAGCAAAAACCACTTTGAAATTTAAAACTTCACTGTGATCAAATTTCTTATTTGTGCTATTAGTATCAGATGGTGGTAGTATCATGTCTTCGGATCCTTCCATGACAGTTCTTAGAAAAATATTGAGAAAGGTCAAGATTATCAAGAAACTTGATAAAAAACTCCAAAAATCAGGTGCACTAGACTAACCCCAGGGGAAAGCAGGCTCCCACATACGAAGGGCCACATACGGCCAAGGAAACATTTCCTGGCATTACTACAACACTTACTACCATAGACAGTGACAATTCTTCGCAACCTATAAACGCGGACATAGTCGAAAGATACTACGCATAAAAGAGACCCGCTAGGTTGACATGCCTAGGAAAAAGTAAGGGCATCCCAGCGAACCAAAAGGTTTTGGGCAAAAATTAGGGATATATATACATAAAGACGGTACACCTGGAAATTCAAAAACCTGAAAAGGCAGCTTGGGCAAAAAAGGATATCCCGGTGGATTGAAAATCTGAAAAGATGGTCCAGGAAAAATTTAGGGGTTAAAGCATAAGGATATGTCCCGTTATCTCATCACTTGTCTATCAGTAAAATACTTATCACTCTGATCAGCATTTACCAAGGAATCTAAGAGATAGGACAAATTTCAAGTCATCCCCACAGAGCAATCTCCACAGGATTATCCCCACAGAGTCATCTTCACCAGCTCATCTTCAACAAAAATATGTTTCTCGATGTTGTACCCCAAAATTTTCCCTCCCTTTTCTCAAGACATTTCCCATAAAGATTTTCAATGATTCAAGTTTGCACAAGTATTGACTAGGTCAAGCCATCTCCTCTGATCTGATGCCTCAAATTAGGGTTTGAGTTTGCACAAGGACAGTTGGACTTCTAATATTTCAAATGACTTTCATGGATCATTATGGACCCTCAAGATTTATCTTGTTAAGTTTCAAGTCTTGGATCACAAAATTGACGTGTCAATTGATCAGGTGGTCTAAAATCAACATTATTGGGTAAAAAGTCAATTATGGTCAACCTACAGTCAAACTTCAATATTTTGGACCAATATCAACATTTTTAAGTCATATGTATCATATTATCAAGATTGGATCACAATTCTCCAAGAAAATTGTTCAAAACATCAAAAGGGCAAAATGGTCAAAATTAGGGTTTTGACTAAGAATGACCAATCTTTGACTTTTGACCTAGTACATGACTTATTGGTTTAAAACATGATCTCAAGGATTCAAGTACATCATTTTGACCTAATCACATATTTCAGTTCATCTTCCAAGATCAGTGGATTGATAGATGAAATTTGGTCAACTGGTGAAAAAAGTCAATTGTAAGTTACAAATCCTAAGCTTTGTCTTGTGTGAACTTTTCCTTTTGGCTCAATCTTTAAACTTTGCCACTATGTTGTCCATACATATGCCTTGTCTTTGTTACAAGCTGCATAAATCTGTCCATAAAACCAGACCTGCATCGTGCTACATATCCTACTGTCAAAAACACTCTTAGTAATGCCAAGAAAACTGTCAAAAACCTCCTCCAAAACCTGCAATGCTTCCCTGAAAAATATGCGTCATATCAGTCCCATATTTTCACAAACTTAGCACATAAGAGTTGCATCTAAAAAGCAATGAAACAGTGTAGCCAAACAGTTCAAAAACTCATCTATTTCCCTCCCAAATTTCAGTCAATTTCATCTATAAATAAGTTGTTTCACAACACATAAAGGAGAAGGTTTTTTTTAGAGAAAAAATAAGATTTGGAAAAACCTAACAGAATTCTTTGTAAACTCTGCTCATCTACTTTCCTTCACAAAACAAAAACTGAGAAACACAAAAAACCTCAACCCACTGATCAACCTTGTAAGCTTTCCCCTAAACCAACTATCCAAACACTTTATATACATCATATAGAAATTGTTCAAACAAAAGAATAATTTCTATAATACCATTGTCATCATCTTCCAAACACAAACAAAAAACAGTATTTTGCAACTTGATTAGGTTGGAGCGATTCGGGAACTTTGTGGCACAGAGAAAGGATTGGAGCAACTTCAATAAGGTCTAAAGGAACTCGATCATTCATCATTTCGCACCCGGCGGCATCCGTACATTCTAAAGTTTTTACTTCGAGAGGTAAAAAAAATTTCCAAACTGTGATATCTTTATCCATACATCATTTTCTTTTTGTGTTCAAAATAAATATAAAAAAGGATAGATCAAAAGAAGAAAACTCAGCGAAAAAGCCAAGACAGAGGGCTAACACTGGTACTTGTGTCCCATGACACGGCCCGTGTCAGCTCAGCTATTTGAAAACCTAATAAAAAATGCAGGATATGGTGCTAACACGGGTGCCTGTGGCACAAGACACAGCCTGTGTCAGATTTACTGGAACTAAAAACATGCAAAAAAGAAGGACAGGGTGCTGACACGGGTTCCTGTGTAACAGGACACGGCCCGTGTCAGATCAACTGGAACTGAAAATGTGATAAATTGGCAGGACAGGGTCTTGACACGGGTACCCATGTTACAGGACACGGCCCGTGTCAGCTCAGGTAAGACAGAAAAATAAACATGCATGGATTATTACATAGTCCTGACACGGGTGGCCGTGTCACAGGACATGACCCATGTCAGACCAGACACCAAAAATCTTGAGTTTTTTTAACTTTTTTCTATTATTTTCATTCAATTTGGTTGTAACAAGTAATTAGGATTTTACTTTTCCCGCATTTTTATTACTTGTACCCCCACTCCCAAGGCCATGTAATAGCGTAGGACTTTAAATTTTTGTAATTTATCGCTTTTAATATGATTGTTAGTAATTAGAATGTGTATGGCAAGATAAAATCAATATTAGAGAACCTTAATTTTAATACAAAAATGCATACAATCAAAATACAATTCACACACGCACCTGTGATACGGTGGGAAAGAACTGACTGTTTTTGGAATACTGGTTTGTGTTTGCAAAATGTCGTGGTAAGCAAGAGTCGCCACCGAGTTTTATTTTATCCAATAAGGAAAGGAAAAAAGCACATAAAAATTTCTTTTTCGAGATATTTCTCGGGTTCGGGGGGTAGATTATAGAAAGGGAAGGTGTTAGCACCCTTTCTATTTGTGGTTATCCACGGGCTCTTAGGTACTTGCTCATATTGTTTTCAAAATTGGTTTCTTTGTGTTTGTGGGTTTGAAAAAAAGTTTTTGTTTTGAAACTTCGATTTAACTCTTGCTTCTGTCCTCAAGAGTGTAATGAAGTACTTTTGAAAACTTTGTTCGAAAAGTGTAAGTGTGAAAAGTTTTTGCTTTTTGAAAGAGCAAGTATCTAAGAACCATCTACCTACTCGAAAAAGGAATCGTTCTATGCTAATATCCTTTAGACAATGCTATCCTACTATTGATGAGTAGGTAGCACCGTCGTTGGAATTTGAGGGTCACATTGAATGCGGGACTTACGGTCACTAAAGCAATGTTAGGACGCATTAGCGGTAACCCTAATGTCTTAGATCATTTGTTTGAGGCAACAATATCCGAGGTAACCATTTCGAGGCGACTATGATCTTTGGACAAGAGGACGACCTCTAAAGTGACCTATACTCAATGACCGTGTACGAAGGCAACCAAGTGAGGTGTACCCTAAGAGTGCACATGTGCGAGTGTGTCGTTTTCAGTTATTATATCTTTGTACATGTTAAGGGTGATCTAAGTTGATTTTAGGTTAAAACATTTCAGTCTTGTCATGCATCCCTATTATCTAACTGTTATATTTTGCGGGAAATAAATTACGGAATTTAAATTACAAGGCGTCGGGTATTTACATCGCCAAAGACAAACCCTTTAAAAAATAAATAAAGCGATAAAAAATAAATAAAGGTCCTATTTACTATTACAATCTGGAAGCAAGTACATTATTGGATAAAATAAATAAATCGCGTGCGGGAAATTAAATCGAGTGCGAGCTTAGGGTTTTGACCCTTTAAAGAAAACATTTTTTGTTGTTTTTATTTTATGAAAGAAATTAATCTAAGTTAATTACTAGATTAAATAAATAAATTAATTAATAAAAATAAATTATTTTTGTGTTTTTGTTATTTAAAGAAAGAAAATAAAATAATTAAGTTAGTAATTAAAACCTAATTATGTCTAGTTAATTTTAGTTATTTACAAAAAATATGTTAAAGTTATTTCTAATTAAAGCCTAAATTAATTAATAGATTTGTTAATAAAAATAAAAATACTAATTTGATTAAATATAAAAAAAAAATGTTTTTTTGTGGT
The DNA here is from genome assembly GCA_948472305.1 of Vicia faba. Lineage (NCBI taxonomy): Eukaryota > Viridiplantae > Streptophyta > Magnoliopsida > Fabales > Fabaceae > Vicia > Vicia faba. Next base: position 1,156,692,581 of record OX451738.1, on the reverse strand, counting down.
TTTATTTTATAAAGAAAAGGATTTTAATTGGTTAGTAATTAAAAAAGAAAAATAATAAAACAATTAAGTAAAACAAAATAAGTAAATATAAGAGAAAAGAGGTATGGGCCTGAAATTGGTGTGTGGATAGCAATTTGAAGCACATTTGGATCTAGCCTTGTTTGACTTTGCAAATCTGATGCTTGCACGTTGACTTGAACTATGGCGGACCATCATCTCTTGGCCACCAGATCTGGAAAATGGTCATCTGGAAATTGATTGAATGATGGTGTATGGTGAGCTGCTGACTTGAACATGTACAAGATCACCTGAAAAGAAAAATTATCAAAGAAGTGGAGGACCTGGGATTCGAACCCAGGTCCTGAGGAATATTGGAGCGCACGCTTGTCACCAGGCCATGATGATCTATTTGTAAATATATTACACAAAAATAATAATATGATAAAACAATATTAATTGGTCAGAAAACAAAATAAGCGCGCCATTATTTGAATAGGCAAATGAGGGGGTGACAACTCATCACCCATGTCCTCCATCTGTTGCTAAAGATCAAGGAGGCTATACCTACGGACGGGTATCCGTCTCTACAAGCCTGTCACGCTCCAAAATTCTCCACAGGCCATAGAAATGCCTTCCAATGCCATGGTTAAACTCGCCTTCTTCTTCCGGTCACACCTATAGCCATTATTAAGGATAATTTTATCTGAAACAAAAATCTCTAAACCAAGATGCAAAACCCTAACAATGGTGATTTGCGCCACAGAGTATATAAATGAAATCAAATAATGCAAAAGGCTTGGAAATGTTATAAGGATTATAAATATACCAAGAATTTGTTCAAAGGATGCCAAAATAATAAGTTGCGATTTCAAGAACAAAGCTTGTATCGTGATACTTACAGTGCTTTTGAAGGCCTGAGGACACATGCTTTTGATCCAGGAAGGTTGTGTGATCACCCAGGAATCGATTGGGACCGGTCTAAGCTTCTGAAATTGCCTATAAGTATGGATTCGATTCCACACTTTTTAGTGAATTTTGCATGTTTTGTTTTTCTTATTTCTGCAGCCTCCAACCTTTATTTTCGTGCCTTTGCCTTCCTTATGTAATGTATATTGCATTAGGGTAAGAAACTTGGTACAAATCTCTCCATATCAATGCTCATGAATTAGATTTGATTCCATCATTACAACCTTCCAAATTTGGCCTAAATCATATCTTCTTGTAAGCAATGCACTTGATGCGAATTTGATTCACATAATAGCTGTATTCAAAGCCTAAAGCAACCAAAAAAATCATGAGTTATAAATATTTTTGATTTTATATGATTTTATTTGATTTAAAGTGAATAAATTCAATTAAAAATCAAATTAAATAATAAAAATAAGATATGGGCTCATGGCTGAAGCTAGGACACGTGGGAAATGATGCAAGCTCAAATCAAGTAGAAATGAATGGGCCCATTTGACAAAATTTGAAGTTTTGGGGATAGTTGACTTTTGGCAATTTTGCAAAAATGTCCAACTTCAACAATGCATAACTTCTTTAATTTTAAACCTTTGGAGGTTTTCTTGGACTTTTTAGAAATCTTGAGATATCCTCTAACCAACCCTTTTGGTATCATCTCATTTTGATATTCCATACTCAAGTTATAAGCTTTGGCAGAAAAAGGTGTTTTTGTTGACTTTTAAAAATGACCTATAATGTCCAAATTTATAACTTCTTGTGAGTGCATTTTTTGATCTCGGGGTATGAATGTGCATTGTAGGAAATTGCATCCTCCTCAAAATGCGTTTTGGATGGTTCATTTCTCATAAAGTATGAGAAAGTTATGCTTGGTCAAAGTTGAGTTGACTTTTCCTACAAAACCCTAATTTAGAAACTTTTGAGTCCTGATGAATTTTGAGCAATCCTTGATGAATAATGATCAACCCTTGATAAAATGATGAAATATCCTTCAAAATGAGAATGTTGACAAAAAATCTTGAAGTTTGACTGTATGTAGGTCACAGTTGACTTTTGCCCTAGCACAGTCGATTTTTGGACCTTTTGAGCATTTGACTGAGCAAACTTCCTTTGCAAGGCTTGAAATTTGACATGGATGATCTTGAGAGAATATTAGGACAATGGAGAGCACTTCAGGTCATTTGGACTCAAGGATATTGATGCAACACAAAACCCTAATTTGGGGAAGACTGCCTTAGGAGATGATTGTCTGTCCAACTTTTGAGCAAGCTTGAGCCACTTGGAGATTTTCTTGCAATGTCTTGAGAAATATGAGAGGGAAAATTTTGGGGTACAACAGATGCCCCTGTTCAATCTTCTTAAACCTGAGGATGTAGATTGGCTTTCGTGCCTTTCGTGATCCGAAGGTGGAAAATGATTGAACACCAGAGTGCCCAGAAATTTGCACTCGCATGAAGTAGTATCAGCCTAGTGATGTCGAGAATGGGCTTATAGATTCCATTTGGAGATTGTTGGTAGGAGGATGGGCTTAAAGATGCCATCTGCAAGAGCGTCGGTCGCATAAGATATTCCTTAGCGAGATCTTGCATACCTGTTGTCGTAGAAGATTCCGCTGGGGAAGTCTAACTTTTATTGAGATTTAGGAACATGCTTGTACCTCAGCTGAGAGAACATATTTGCTGAGTTTTAAGAACTTGTCTGTAATTCAACTGGGGGAAACATCTTAATCAAGATCTAGGACTATCTGGTCTTCAACAGAGGATAATTCTGTGGAGATTTTAGAACTCGTCCACACTTCGACGGAGGAAAATTGTCGAGATTTAGAACCTTATCTATAACTCAACTGAGAATAATTTAGTTGAGATTTAAGAACCGGTCAGGTCTTCAACTAAGGGAAACATCTTCATCAAGATTTAGGAATTGTTTGGTCTTCAACGGAGTATAATTCTGTTGAGATTGTAGAACTCGTCCACACTTCGACGGAGGAAAATTGTCGAGATTGAGAACCTTATCTGAAATTCAACCGAGGATAATTCAGTTGAGATTTAAGAACCGGTCAGGTCTTCGACTGAGGGAAACATCTTCATCAAGATCTAGGAACTGTCTGTTCTTCAACGGAGTATAATTCTGTTGAGATTTTAGAACTCGTCCACACTTCGACGGAGGAAAATTGTCGAGATTGAGAACCTTATCTGAAATTCAACCGAGGATAATTCAGTTGAGATTTAAGAACCGGTCTGGTCTTCGACTGAGGGAAACATCTTCATCAAGATCTAGGAACTGTCTGGTCTTCAACGGAGTATAATTTTGTTGAGATTGTAGAACTCGTCCACACTTAGACGAAGGAAAATTGTCGAGATTGAGAACCTTATCTGAAATTCAACAGAGGATAATTTAGTTGAGATTTAAGAACCGGTCAGGTCTTCGACTAAGGGAAATATCTTCATCAAGATCTAGGGCTGTCTGGTCTTCAACGGAGTATAATTCTGTTGAGATTGTAGAACTCGTCCACACTTCGACAGAGGAAAATTGTCGAGATTGAGAACCTTATCTGAAATTCAACCGAGGATAATTCAGTTGAGATTTAAGAACCAGCCAAGTCTTCGATTGAGGGAAACATCTTCATCAAGATCAAGGAACTGTCTGGTCTTCAACGGAGTATAATTCTGTTGAGATTGTAGAACTCGTCCACACTTCGACGGAGGAAAATTGTCGAGATTGAGAACCTTATCTGAAATTCAACCGAGGATAATTCAGTTGAGATTTAAGAATCGGTCAGGTCTTCTACTGAGGGAAACATCTTCATTAAGATCTAGGAACTGTATGGTCTTCAACGGAGTATAATTCTGTTGAGATTGTAGAACTCGTCCACACTTCGACGGAGGAAAATTGTCGAGATTGAGAACCTTATCTGAAATTCAACCGAGGATAATTCAGTTGAGATTTAAGAATCGGCCAGGTCTTCGACTGAGGGATACATCTTCATCAAGATCTAGGAATTGTCTGGTCTTCAACGGAGTATAATTCTGTTGAGATTGTAGAACTTGTCCACACTTCGACGGAGGAAAATTGTCGAGATTGAGAACCTTATCTGAAATTCAACCGAGGATAATTTAGTTGAGATTTAAGAACCGGTCAGGTCTTCGACTAAGGGAAATATCTTCATCAAGATCTAGGATTGTCTGGTCTTCAACGGAGGATAATTCTGTTGAGATTTTAGAACTTGTCCACACTAACACGGAGGAAAATTGTCGAGATTTAGAACCTTATCTGCAATTCAACCAAGAATAATTCAGTTGAGATTTAAGAACTGGTCAGGTCTTCGACTAAGGGAAACATCTTCATCAAGATCTAGGACTGTCTGGTCTTCAACGGAGTAAAATTCTGTTGAGAGTTTAGAACTCGTCCACACTTCGACGGAGGAAAATTGTCGAGATTTAGAACCTTATCTGCAATTCAACCCAGAATAATTCAGTTGAGATTTAAGAACTGGTCAGGTCTTCGACTAAGGGAAACATCTTCATCAAGATCTAGGACTGTCTGGTCTTCAACAGAGTATAATTCTGTTGAGAGTTTAGAACTCGTCCACACTTCGATGGAGGAAAATTGTCGAGATTTAGAACCTTATCTGCAATTCAACCGAGAATAATTCAGTTGAGATTTAAGAACTGGTCAGGTCTTCGACTGGGGGAAACATCTTTATCAAGATCTAGGACTGTCTGGTCTTCAACGGAAGATAATTTTGTTGATATTTTAGAACTCGTCCACACTTAGACGGAGGAAAGTTGTCGAGATTTAGAACCTTATCTGCAATTCAACCGAGGATAATTCAGTTGATATTTAAGAACCGGTCAGGTCTTCGACATAGCTGAGAACTTTAACTGTATCTTTCCTGAAAGGTAAAGGTCAGTCGTATGCAGTGCATGATATATATCAAGCAATGATGTTCCCAAAATAAATGAGATTGTGTTGCATGATGCGTATATGCATGTATCATGATGTATGGGAATGTAATGTTTTTAGCTGGGGAAAATAAATCCCGGATAGCTGCTGGAGAATGGAGTTGAATTCTTTGTTTCTGCTGGGGATAGTGGATGAAGATGTTTGTGAGAATAAACCTGCAGGAGAGGATGACTCCGTAGGGGGATAAACTGATGAGGAGATTACTCTATGGGGAAGAGATGTTCTGCTAAGGATTCCACTGATAAATTCCGTTGGGGACGAATTACCGTTGCTGGTGATACTGAATCCTGTTAGGGATTGAATTCCTGTTTGTGAAAGGAAAGAACTCTGCTGGGGACGATCTTCAGTTGCGGCTTCACTGGGGATAACCTTTTAGGATCTAATGGGGATAATCCTTTGAGCTTTGCTAGAGACAATCTTCCTTTGAACTTGGTTGTGGATATTTATTTTTATACTCCGCCGGGGAAGAACTTCCAGAGTCTACTGGGGATGATTCTTCAACTCCACTGGGGAAGCTTTTTTAGACTGCGTTGGGAAAATTTTAACTCCAATGGGGATATCTTGTATTCTGTCGGGGAATATTCTTATACTCCGTTGGGGAATATTAAGACTTCTGGGGATATTAAGCCTTTTCAGTGCTGATGGCAGATAAACTCGACTTGGGGATAATATTACTGATTCATTCACATTTGCAAGTCTCAGCTGGGGAGAGCTATCATTACTGTTATTTTCTTACTCTGCGGGGAATGAATGTTACTGAGACGCATGTAGAGGGTATGATGATGGCTTCATTTCAACACTTTTATGCCCCTGTATCTCGGGAGAAGGTGCCTGCGGAGGCCTTGTGGATCGAGTATTATTCCAACCTATGAGGTGCTTGGTAATTGCCGATTGAAATGACAAATCTTCTTCTAGTAGGCAAGTGACGAGATGACGGGACATAGTGTACGCTTTGATCCCTAATTTTTGCCTGGAATACCCTTTCGGGTTTTCAGTCCACTGGGATACCCTTTTTTGCCCAAGCTGCCTTTTCAGGTTTTCGACTTGCCGGGTATACAAATTTTTGTTTTTATCCCTAATTTTTGTCCGAACCCTTTTGGTTCGTCGGGATGCCCTTATTTTTGCCTAGGTGTGTCAACCTAGCGGGTCTTTGTTCATGCGTAATATTTTTTGACTATGTCCACGCTCTCAGGGTGTAGGGAGTTGTCATTGTCGGTAGTGTTGTGTTGCCATACTACCAAGAGATGTTCGTTTTATCATGCAAGATTCGTTGCGGGAATCCATGTCTAATGCCCCAAGTGACTCAGATGGAGATTTGCCCCTGGCTATTTGGCATCTTTGAGAGATTCTCTGAATCTTGACTTGACTGCCCCAGATGATGGACAATGATCATGCCGTGCCCCTTGGTTGGAAGTGTTTTTCCACTTGAGGTGATCTTTTTTATTGAGAAGGTTTTTTGTTCACTAGATATTCGTCGTGCGAATTTCTCTGCTATTTGAACAAATAGTCATATGCAAACAATGTTATTTTAAGAATGCAAAGCTTATGTATGTCTTGAAGTTTTTGAAAATGCATTTTTTCAGTAAGATAGGAAAATTTTGTAAAATGTTATGTCAACTCAGGATTTACAGCAAGTCCTACAGGAGTCAGGATACCTTTCGTAACAGTATGCTTTCAAACAAACCCATGCTTCAGCTAGGACTTTTAAGGGTTATAACGTGGCCTGGTTCACGGTTTAAGAAACAAAGGATAAAGGCTCAAAATTTATTTGTACCCACCCGCTCTTCGTGATGTTATTCGATCCTAAACTCAGCTAATCATGCATTAGATCTTGTTTGAGTCTTTGCTCTGATATTCCAGTGATGGTTTGGATATTGACAATTTATTTTAAACAGGCAGTCATTTTTGTTGAGAGTTTGCAAGACCTCTTTCTTTTTTATTTTATTATCCCTGTCTTTTGCCTGAACTGTTTGTTTTTGTGACTACAGTCGGCGGGATGCCCCAGTTTTTCTTAAGTCTCCTTTATAGGTTTTGACTTAATGGGCTTTTGTTTTTGAGAGATAATGACTGTTTGTCCTTACGATTATACAGAACCATCACCGTCTTTTGTTTCGGAAGGACTTCTTTGATGCCATTCATTGTGCACCTGGATCAACTGAGAAAACTACCCTGCCCCAGGTTATAACTAAGGGTTTTAATTTGTGAAAAGAAAAACTCTAACTTCTTTGGCTCAACGGGGTTGACTAGGGATTATCTTCCTTATAACTCCACTATTTAGGATTTGAAACAATGCAGGTACCTCGTCAGCGGGGTCTGTTCAAAAGCATACTGTAGAGATTTTGATATCATTTCCGTCATCCTCCCTCTAAAGGCTTAGAATTTTTTAATCGAGAGTTGATCATCACAAAAAATGAAAGCAATTTGAATATAGTGAAATACGAATGGATTGATTCAAAACAGACATATGCAATGCATTGATAAAGTAATAAAGTTTGACATGAATAAATGTTCGAACAATCAAAAGAAAATTACTACTTGAAAATTCTAATGAACAAAAAGTCTTCTCGTCTCAATACTTGTCACTTCAAATGGTGAACCTTGGGGGGATGGAAAAAGAATTCAATCTGAACGTCTTATGTGAGTTCTAATGCTCCTTCATCAATCAGGTCTTGAATTTTGTTGCTCAATGCCCAATAGATGTTAGTATCATGCCCCAAGCTATTGGAGTGATACGCACACCTTGCATCAGGATTGTACCTTGGGGAGGCTATGTTGGGATTCTTATGAGGGTCCCTTAACGTCACCAAATTCAATCTCAATAGGTGTTGTAAATCTTGAGACAGCGACATGTTGAGCTTGGTAAATTTCCTCTTGGGCATATTTGGCTTACTTTGATCAACCCGTTGTTTATGGCAAGATTGTTGTTGGACCTGTGAGGTAGTAGCAACTTGGAGAGGTCTGTTCTTCATCAAACCAAACCTTTGACTTCTCGGAAGTTGATTAATGACTTGGTCCCTGGCCTTGACTGTTTGTTTCATGTTGTTGTATCTGTCTTGATGAAGCTGGTTGATAATGGTTCTCAACTCTTCTTGTTCCCGGGTTAGGCCTTGGATAAGAGCCATCTTCCCCAGCATCTGGGTTTTCATGGCGTTGAACTCAGCTTGCAGTTGTTCCAGTCTTTTGTCCTTATTGTCTTCAGGACTTTTCTTGACCAAGTTCCCAACGAGGAGTGTTTTCAACTCTTCCTGCCCCTTGGATAGGTTTAGGAATACATCCCTGAATTGAGCTTCTTGAGTTTGAAGATCTTGGTTGTCTTGTTGGAAAGCCATTTCTGAAATAAACAGCGAGAACATGAGAGACCTGTACTGGGAGACCTGTTATGCAATGATATGTATAATATATGTATGCAATGTTTTCAAGGATCTCACAGGGTAAATAAGAAACTTGTTAGAATTTGAATTTTGTAGCTTTGATTGAAGAAACTTCGTGTTGTTAAGAGTCCTTCTTCAAGATTCAAGCTCACCATATCGAGTGGGTCATAGCCACTGACTCAAGTTATCCTGTTTTGATCTCTAAACGACCTTTGGCTAGAGGAAAATAAATCCCCTTTGCTCGTTGCTGGACGTTTTGATTTACCATAACCTGCATCACAAACCCTTTAGATCCTCGAAATGGTTAAGGAAATATTAAGACATGATGTTATGATGTGTATGCTATGCGTTTAAGCAAAAGTGTGAGGTGCTATAAGTAAACCCTGCAATAAATCCAAATTATTGGATAAGGACTATAAACAAAACCTGCAAGGAACTCATGTTGTCAGATAACAAGAATGTGCAAGTAGTTCAAGTTTGAAAGCACACAAGTCACACAATAGCCCTTAAATTTCAGGTTGGCATGGAGTTTAGGTATTACCCTCTTTCAGTTTAGTTGGTTCAAACATGTCCTAAAAATAGTAACCGGGTTCTAGAGGATCTCAATATCACTTACTACCCTCGATCGGTCATAATTCCAGTTTAGCAACCTTTTCTTGCGGCCGGAATCATCGCGAGGGTTTAGTCTCAATGAGTGTAGCATACTGCTATTGTTCTATGGCCAAGTTGGTCAATTTAAAGGTTCTAAGGTCAGTTGGTGCTTAATGACCCCTTAGCAGACCCATATTCTCCTCGTTGCGCCACAAGGGATATCGATACATACTAAAGTGCCACACCAACGTAGCTAATGCATCAACCATATCGGTCTACGCCGTACAGTTCCCTCACAGTTTATTGCTACTTACCTAAAGGGTGTCCCCCAGATTCGGGTTAGGATCTATAGTAACTCCGATTCAACCCACAAAGATAAAGCATACAAGTCAATCAATTGAAAACAATATGAACTATTCCTAAGGTACACCCCACTTATAATACTCCCCAGCAGAGTCGCCAGTTCTGTTATACGGTGGGAAAGAACTGACTGTTTTTGGAATACTGGTTTGCATTTTGCATTTGTGTTCACAAAATGTCACGGTAAGCAAGAGTCGCCACCGAATTTTATTTTATCCAACAAGGAAAGGAAAGAAGCACAGAAAAATTCCTTTTTCGAGATATTTCTCGGGTTCGGGGGGTAGATTATAGAAAGGGAAGGTGTTAGCACCCTTTCTATCTGTGGTTATCCACGGGCTCTTAGGTACTTGCTCATATTGTTTTCAAAATTGTTTTCTTTGTGTTTGTGGGTTTGAAAAAAAGTTTTTGTTTTGAAACTTCGATTTAACTCTTGCTTCTGTCTTCAAGAGTGTAATGAAGTACTTTTGAAAACTTTGTTCAAAAAGTGTAAGTGTGAAAAGTTTTTGCTTTTTGAAAGAGCAAGTATCTAAGAACCATCTACCTACTCAAAAAAGGAATCGTTCTATGCTAATATCCTTTAGACAATGCTATCCTACTATTGATGAGTAGGTAGCACCGTCGTTGGAATTTGAGGGTCAATTTGAATGCGGGACTTACGGTCACTAAAGCAATGTTAGGACGCCTTAGCGGTAACCCTAATGTCTTAGATCATTTTTTTGAGGCAACAATATCTGAGGTAACCATTTCGAGGCGACTATGATCTTTGGACAAGAGGACAACCTCTAAAGTGACCTATACTCAATGACCGTGTACGAAGGCAACCAAGTGAGGTGTACCCTAAGAGTGCACATGTGTGAGTGTGTCGTTTTCAGTTATTATATCTTTGCACATGTTAAGGGTGATCTAAGTTGATTTTAGGTTAAAACATTTCAGTCTTGTCATGCATCCCTATTATCTAACAGTTATATTTTGAGGGAAATAAATTGCGGAATTTAAATTACAAGGCGTCGGGTATTTACATCGCCAAAGACAAACCCTTTAAAAAATAAATAAAGCGATAAAAAATAAATAAAGGTCTTATTTACTATTACAATCTGGAAGCAAGTACATTATTGGATAAAATAAATAAATCGCGTGCGGGAAATTAAATCGAGTGCGAGCTTAGGGTTTTGACCCTTTAAAGAAAACATTTTTTGTTGTTTTTATTTTATGAAATAAATTAATCTAAGTTAATTACTAGATTAAATAAATTAATTAACTAATAAAAATAAATTGTTTTTGTGTTTTTGTTATTTAAAGAAAGAAAATAAAATAATTAAGTTAGTAATTAAAACCTAATTATGTCTAGTTAATTTTAGTTATTTACAAAAAATATGTTAAAGTTATTTCTAATTAAAGCCTAAATTAATTAATAGATTTGTTAATAAAAATAAAAATACTAATTTGATTAAATATAAAAAAATGTTTTTTTTTGTGTGGTTTTATTTTATAAAGAAAAGGATTTTAATTGGTTAGTAATTAAAAAAGAAAAATAATAAAACAATTAAGTAAAACAAAATAAGTAAATATAAGAGAAAAGAGGTATGCGCCTGAAATTGGTGTGTGGATAGCAATCTGAAGCCCATTTGGATCTGCCCTTGTTTGACTTTGCAGATCTGATGCTTGCACGTTGACTTGGACTATGGTGGACCATCATCTCTTGGCCACTAGATCTGGCCAATGGTCATCTGGAAATTGATTGAATGATGGTGTATGGTGAGCTACTGACTTGAACATGTACAAGATCACCTGAAAAGAAAAATTATCAAAGAAGTGGAGGACCTGGGATTTGAACCCAGGTCCTGAGGGATATTGGAGCGCACTCTTGCCACCAGGCCATGATGATGTATTTGTAAATATATTACACAAAAATAATAATATGATAAAACAATATTAATTGGTCAGAAAACAAAATAAGCGCGCCATTATTTGAATAGGCAAATGAGGGGGTGACAACTCATCACCCCTGTCCTCCATCTGTTGCTAAAGATCAAGGAGGCTATACCTACGGACGGGAGTCCGTCGCTACAAGCCTGTCACGCTCCAAAATTCTCCACATGCCATAGAAATGCCTTCCAATGCCATGGTTAAACTCGCCTTCTTCTTCCGGTCACGCCTATATCCATTATTAAGGATAATTTTATCTGAAACAAAAAGCCCTAAACCAAGATGCAAAACCCTAATAGTGGTGATTTGCGCCACAGAGCATATAAATGAAATCAAATAATGCAAAAGGCTTGGAAATGTTATAAGGATTATAAATATGCCAAGAATTTGTTCAAAGGATGCCAAAATAATGAGTTGTGATTTCAAGAACAAAGCTTGGTATCGTGATACTTACAGCGCTTTTGAAGGCCTGAGGACGCGTGCTTTTGATCCAGGAAGGTTGTGTGATCACCCAGGAATCGATTGGGACCGGTCTAAGCTTCTGAAATTGCCTCTAAGTATGGATTCGATTCCACACTTTTTAGTGAATTTTGCAAGTTTTGTTTTGCTTATTTCTGCAGCCTCCAACCTTTATTTTCGTGCCTTTGCCTTCCTTATGTAATGTATATTGCATTAGGGTAAGAAACTTGGTACAAATCTCTCCATATCAATGCTCATGAATTGGATTTGATTCCACCATTACAACCTTCCAAATTTGGCCTAAATCATATCTTCTTGTAACCAATGAACTTGATGCAAATTTGATTCACATAATAGCTGTATTCAAAGCCTAAAGCAACCAAAAAATCATGAGTTATAAATACTTTTGATTTTATATGATTTTATTTGATTTAAAGTGAATAAATTCAATTAAAAATCAAATTAAATAATAAAAATAAGATATGGGCTCATGGATGAAGCTAGGAAACGTGGGAAATGATGCAAGCTCAAATCAAGTGGAAAAGAATGGGCCCATTTGACAAAATTTGAAGTTTTGGGGATAGTTGACTTTTGGCAATTTTGCAAAAATGTCCAACTTCAACAATGCATAACTTCTTCAATTATGAACTTTTGGAGGTGTTCTGTTACTTTTTAGAAATCTTGAGATGTTCTCTAACCAACCCTTTTGGTCTCATCGCATTTTGATATTCCATGCTCAAGTTATAAGCTTTGGCAAAAAAAATGTGTTTTTGTTGACTTTTAAAAATGACCTATAATGTCCAAATTTATAACTTCTTGTGAGTGCATTTTTTGATCTCGAGGTATGAAGATGGATTGTAGGAAATTGCGTCCTATTAAAAATGAGCTTTGGATGGGTCATTTCTCATAAAGTATGAGAAAGTTATGCTTGGTCAAAGTTGAGTTGACGTTTCGTGCAAAACCCTAATTTAGCAACTTTTGAGTCTTGATGAATTTTGAGAAATCCTTGATGAATCATGATCAACCCTTGATAAAATGATGAAATATCTATAAAAATGATAATTTTGACAAAAAATCTTGAAGTTTGACTGTATGTAGGTCACAATTGACTTTTGCCCTAGCACAGTCGATTTTTGGACCTTTTGAGCATTTGACTGAGCAAACTTCCTCTGCAAGGCTTGAAATTTGACATGGATGATATTGAGAGCATATTAGGACAATGAAGAGAACTTGAGCTCATTTGTACTCAAGGATATTTATGCAACACAAAACCCTAATTTGGGGAAGACTGCCTTAGGAGGTGATTGTCTGTCCAACTTTTGAGCAAGCTTGAGCCACTTGGAGATTTTCTTGCAATGTCTCGAGAAATATGAGAGGGAAAATTTTGGGGTACAACAGCACCTCTAGGGTAACCCATAATTATTTCCTACTAATAAGCAGACATGTCCCTTGAATATGGGACGCTTTAGCAAAGACCCTCGATAAAAAAGATCGTGGTCCCTCGATGACCCTTTGACGTTGCCTTCGGTAAAACGATTTTAGTCCCTTACAAAAATTGCTAAAGTGTCTCATAAGTTGCCTTCTATGATTGTACAATAACTCGCGCATGTCCCTCACATCCAATGATAGGGTTTCTTATCAATCAATGGTAAGATAGAAATATCTAAAGGAGGAGGAAATGAACAAAGACTTTTTTTTGAGTAGGTAGAAAGTTCTTAGTCGCTTGCTCACAACCATTTTCAAAACATATTTCAAAATACACCAACATTTTCCATGAAATATTTTCAAAAGTCAACACTTTGTATACATTCTTATTGAGACGAGAATCATGACAAAGTTCTCCTAAACGAAGGCACTTTTCAAAAATACTTTCAAAAACAATCACAAACACATTTCAAACAAAGAATTTTCAAAGTGAGCTAGCAAATAAGAGCCTATAGATAACTACGGATGAAAAGGGTGCTAACACCTTCCCTTTTCATAGCCTACCCCCCTGAACTCAAGAAAATTCTCAAAAGGTTTTTCCTGTTCTTTTCAACCTTTCCTTTATTGGATAAAAGAAAAGTCAGTTGTGACTCTTGCTATACGCAACAAGTGCGATAAAACGCAAAACACCCAAGTCAGTTCTCCCACCATATTACAGAACTTGCGACTCTACTGTGGACTTTGTTTTTAAAAGTGGGGTTACCTTAAAGATTAGATCACCTTTAAATGCTTTCATTATTTGATTTGTTTGCTTTACATTTTTTGTCCTTGTTTGGGTTTTATTGATCCTCTACCTGGACCGGGGAGCATTATTAGGTAAGTAGCAATAGATCATGGGGACTGTGCGGGGTATACCAACATGGTTGAAGCGATGGCTACGTTAGTGTGACACATTTGTTGGTACATGTATCCCTTGAGCCCAGTCAAGGAGAATACGGGGCCGTTGTATGGTGTCATGAAGAACTAACTAACCGTAGAACCTTTAATTGAACAACTTGGCCATTAGGAAGTAGTAAGATAACCGGCTTTGGTGCAGTCTGAAGTTGGTTGATACTCGATGCTACGCTCATTGAGATCAGACTTTCAGGATATTTCGGTCACTAATAAAGAGGCTTGCACTGAAAAAATGCCTGATGAAGAAAGATCAGTGATATTGAGATTCCCTAGAACCCGATTACTTTCTAGGACAGGTTGAACCAACTAAACTTCAAGAGGGTACTTTCCTATGAACATCATGTAAGCCTAAACCTAAGGACTTGTTTGTTTTGTGTGTATATGTTACTTGTACATAACATCATGACATCATACCATGGCATTTTGCACTAATCATTTTAAGTATTTTTGGGATTTATCTTTGTGTTATAGGACATGGCTTTCACTCACAGGAATACTATCCAAGTCAACCTCGTAAGAGTGCCTCCTAAACTCAAAGAGTTAGCATCGAGGGTTCCTAAGAATTCTCCATTTACCAAAATACATGGTCGACTTCTCAATCTGGTTACTTCAAGCCATGATGAAGACATGATGGAAGTGCTCTTTCAATTCTTTCACCCTTTACGCCATTGCTTTGCATTTCCTAATTACCAATTAGTTCCCACCATGGAGTAGTTTTCTCAACTCTTGGGAGTGCCTATTCTTGATCAATTACCCTTCACCGATATTGAGAAAGACTCAAGACCTGAGGAGATTGCTCGAGCCTTACATTTGTAATGGTCCGACGTTGTGGAAAATTTGGAAACAAGAAGTGGTATTAAGAGTTTTTTAGCCAAGCTTCTGTTTGAGAAGGCTCAACTCTTTTGGGATGCTCTAGATTTGCAAGCTTTTGAAGAGGTTTTGGCTCTTCTAATCTATGGGTGGTACTATTTCCTAACCCAGACCAACTCATAGATGTGAATGTCGTCAAAGTTTTTCTATCTTATAATCCGATGTCTACCTTACTTGGAGACATTTTTCACTCTTTTCACACTCGCACCGTGAAGAGAAGGGGAATTCTTATGTGTTGTGCTCCTTTGTTAGCTAGGTGGTTTATTTCCCACCTTCCTCGATCTGTTTTGAAGAATGAGCAAGGCATGAGATGGTCTATTAGGTTGATGTCACTCTCGCATTCAGATATTCATTGTGTTCTTGATCCTTGGAGGATGTTGTCATTATTGATCGTTGTGGGGAATTCCCTACTGTCCCTCTCCTTGGCATTAGGGGAGGTATCACTTATAATCCTTGCTTGGCTCTGTTAGAACATAGTTTGATTCTACAACCCTTAGTTATAGTTTTGATGATAACAAATACACAGAACAAATACGCACCCTAAAAATTATGTTTTTATGTATGCAGAAGTTCTGACCAAAGCAGCATCAGAAGATAAGCCATAAGAGCTACATGCTGAAGAAATCAGAACATGCGCTGAAGATTGATGACCAGAACCTGCGCTTAAGCAAAGTAAACTCGGATTCTCAACAAGAACATGTTAATCCAAGTCATCAATATTCTAAAGCATCAGCAGCAGGCAAGGATGTAAGATTCTGAAGCGTTACTGATCATTCAATTCAGCATCAATTACAACGGCTTCTTTCAGACAGGATCTTCTCCAAATGGAAACTGAGTTAATGTCATTAAACACGCTTGATGATCAACATAAATCCATTTCCTATATAAACAATCTCAGTGTTCAAATCGTTAACGATTTGCTACATAACACTTACATATATCCAAAAAGCTGCAAGCAAATTTCATCATCTTTCCACGCTATAACCTTGTGTAAATTATCACAGTTGTGATAACAGTTTTTGTAACAAAAAACAACAACACACATTCTTGTATAATTGTTTTGGAACAGTTGAGATTAACTGGATTGTGGTTATACTCAAGAAGACTTTAACAGTTGTTAAAGTAGTGATTGTAATCCTTTTGTGATTAGTGAATTAAGACCTCGTTGGAGGGAGGCGAAATCACCTTGACGGGTGGATTGGAGTAGTTTGAGACCAAACAAACCAGGATAAAAATATTGTGTCATTGTGCTTTTGATTTCAAGTTTTCAATTCAACCCCCCCCCCCTTCTTATGTTTTTCACATCTTCAATTGGCATCAGAGCGACTGGTTCTGAGCTTAAACACTTAACCGTGTCAGTACAAGATCCAAGCTTCAGAAAAACACTATGGTGGGACCAAGCCAAAACATCAGCAATGACTACCATGAAGACAAGGACAGATTCAGTGGCAAACCTTCAGTCTTTGATGGAGAAAACTTTGACTACTGGAAAGAAAGAATTTAGAGTTTCTTTATGGGTCGTGATGTTGATCTGTGGGACATGGTGACTGATGGATACACGCACCCAGTGGATGCACGTGGTCAAAGGATAGACAGAAAAATGATGTCTGACCAGCAAAAGCATGAGTTCAGAAACCACCACAAGGCCATAACTATACTCCTCAACGCCATCTCATACTCAGAATATGAGAAAATATCAAACAGAGAGACTGCCAAGAACATGTTTGACTCTCTGAGAATGACGCATGAAGGCAAAATTCAAGTCAAAGAAACCAAGGCCCTTGCGCTCATTCAGAAGTATGAGGAATTCAAGATGGAAGATAGTGAATCAATAGAAACTATGTTTTCAAGATTCCAAATCCTTGTTGTTGGACTAAAGGTTCTTGACAAAGGGTATTCTACTGTTGATCACGTTAAAAAGATCATCAGAAGCTTGCCCAAGCAATGGAGGCCAATGGTCACAGCACTTAAGCTATCCAAAGATCTCAATAAAATATCTCTGAAGGAACTTGTCAGCTCCCTCAGAAGTCACGAGATAGAGCTAGAAGAAGATGAGCCTCAAAAGCAAGGTGAGCCACTAGTTTAAAATCTAACAGAAAATCTGACTCTAAGGTTTTGCAGGATGTGGAAGAAACTTCTGATGGATCCTCATCAGAAGAAGATGAACTGTCTCTCCTCTCCAGAAGGTTGAACCAACTGTGGAAGCAGAGACAAAGGAAATTCAGAACTCCTAGAAGATTAGAGAATCAGAATGAATCCTCCTCCAGATATAGAAATTCTGAGTCTTCGTCTAGACACAGAAGATCTGGAGGTTATTCAGGATACAGAAAGCCAAATAACAAGGACATCATCTTCTATGAGTGTAGCGAGCAAGGGCACTAGAAAAGTGACTGCCCAAGGCTTCAGAAGGAGAAGCCCAAAAAGAAGTTCTTCAAGGAAAAGAAGAAAAGCCTCATGGCTACATGGGATGATTCTGACACCTCTGAAGCTGACTCAGAATCAGATGATGAAAGAGCAAACATAGCTCTCATGGCAAACGTATCAGAAGACAGTGAAACTTTTGGTTCAGACTCAGAATCAGACACTGAAGAGGTATTTCCCGATTTTACCATAAATTTTACTAAGGCTGAACTTGCAGAAAGCCTAAATTAAATTCTGGAAAGGTATCAGCAAATCAGAGTCAAATTCAAGAACTTGAAAAGGGATCTTGCCTCTGGCTCTGAAAAGTCTGAGAGTCTCAGATTAGAGAATTCTGAGTTAAAAGAAAAAAATTTAAAATTAGAAAATGATTTGCAAAATTCTCAAAAGGAAACAATATTAGAGACTCCCAGTAATGCTGATGAGATCATCAAAGAGTATGATCACAACTTTCAGAAGTTTCTAGGTAGAAACATAGATAGAAGCAAGATGGATTCAATGATCTATGGAGTTAGCAGAAATGGCAGAAAAGGGATAGAATATCAAGGAAAGGTATCTACACCTAAACAGGCCATGGACTTAGTCATAAAACGCACACCACTCAATTCACATTTTATATATGGGCACACGCATGACATAAAATACACAAGTAATTATTATTCTGTCAAACCAAAATTCAATCAGAATTTTGGTAAAACTAACAAATCAGGACCCAAGAAAATGTGGGTACCTAAGGATAAAATTATACATGTAGCAGATATCTTTAGCAGCAAGGCTAAGACACCAGTCATGGTACCTGGACTCTGGCTGCTCGCGACACATGACGGGAAGAAGGCATATGTTCCAAAGCCTGGAACTTAAGCCTGGAGGCTATGTGGGATTTGGAGGCAATCATAGAGGAAAGATCATTGGCTCTGGAATAGTAGGTAATAGAAATATTCCCTCTATAAATAATGTATTATTAGTTTATGGATTAATGCATAACCTGTTATCCATAAGTCAATTAAGTGATAACGGTTATGATATACTCTTTAATCAAAATTCATGCAAAGCTATTAGTCAGAAAGATGGGACTATCCTATTTAATGTAAAGAGGAAAAACAACATTTATAAAATAAAACTTTCTGAACTAAAGAGTCAGAATGTAAAATGCCTACTTTCTGTTAACAACGAGCAATGGGTCTGGAACAGAAGATTGGGGCATGTTAGTATGAGAAGAATATCTCAGATTAACAAACTCAATCTGGTCATAGGACTACCTAATTTGAAGTTCAGCTCAGATGCTCTGTGTGAAGCATGTGAGAAAGGCAAACTTGCAAAACCAGCTTTCAAATCCAAAAATGTTGTTTCCACCTCTAAGTCATTAGAACTTCTGCACATTGACTTATATGAACCAGTAAAAACTACTTCAGTCAGTGTCAAGAAGTATAGGTTAGTAATTGTAGATGACTATAGCAGATGGACATGGGTAAAGTTCTTAAAACACAAGGACGAGTCACACTCTGTGTTTGTTACCTTCTGCAACCAAGTTCAAAATGAAAAGGATCTTAGAATTGTCAAAGTCAGAAGTGATCATGGTGGGGAATTTGAGAATAAAAAATTTTGAATTATTTTTTAATGAAAAAGGCATCTTGCATGACTTCTCTTGTCCTAGAACTCCCCAACAAAATGGAGTTGTAGAACGAAAGAACAGAACATTGCAAGAAATGGCCAGAACCATGACCAATGAGACTAACATTTCTAAGATCTTCTGGGCAGAGGCAATTAACACAGCATGTTACATTCAGAATAGAATCTCCATAAGACCTATTCTGGAAAAGACTCCATATGAATTGTGGAAGAACATAAAGCCCAACATTTCTTATTTTCATCCATTTGGATGCACTTGCTTTATTCTGAATACACAAAATTATCTGAACAAGTTTGACTCTAAAGCACAAAAGTGTATTATGTTAGGATACTCTGAACGCTCAAGAGGGTACAGAGTATACAATACAAAAAACACAGATTGTTGAAGAGTCAATCAGTGTTAGGTTTGATGATAAGCTTGACTCTCAAGAGTCAAAGCAGAATGAATTCCATGTAGGTATGGAATTTGAACTCATAGGTACTTAAGACAACTCGTCAGAAGTTCTCAACAGAGACGCTCCCATAACATCAGAAAGAGCTACTGATAGCAAACTAGCACCTTCAGTTGACCAACTTCATAAAAGACTATCCAGAAGCAGTATAGCTCACCCAGAAGATAAAATACTGGGAAAGAAGGATTATCCAATCAGAACAAGATCAACATTCAGAAATTCTGAAGAATCCCTCATGGGACTGGTCTCTCTGATTGAACCAACAACAATTGATGAAGCGCTTTTGGATAATGATTGGATTCTGGCAATGCAGGAGGAATTGAACCAATTCACCAGAAATGACGTATGGGATCTAGTCCCCATACCAAAAGGATTCAACGTCATTGGAACAAAGTGGGTGTTCAGAAACAAACTAAATGAGCAAGGAGAAGTCATCAAAAATAAAGCACGACTGGTAGAACAAGGTTATAGTCAGCAAGAGGGGATAGACTATACAGAAACCTTTGCTCCAGTCGCCAGGTTAGAATCTATCAGACTTTTAATATCATTTGATGTAAACAAAGGCATCACTTTGTATCAGATGGATGTCAAAAGTTCATTCTTAAATGGCTATATAGATGAAGAGGTATATGTGCCCCAACCCCCTGGGTTTGAGAATTCTAAAAATCTAGAATATGTTTTCAAACTAAAGAAGTCACTCTATGGTCTGAAACAAGCTCCCAAAGCTTGGTATGAAAGACTAAGTAACTTCCTGTTAGAAAAGGAATTCACCAGAGGGAAAGTGGACACAACCTTATTCTGTAAGACAGTTAAGAATGACATGTTAGTATGTCAGATTTATGTTGATGACATCATCTTTGGATCTACTAAACCCTCTCTGGGAAGAGAGTTTGCTAAATGTATGCAGGCAGAGTTTTAGATGAGCTTAATGGGGGAACTCAAATTCTTTCTGGGCATTCAGATAAACCAAACTCCAGAAGGAACTTACATTCATCAGAGCAAATACGTCATAGAACTTCTGAAGAAATTTGATCTCTCAGAATATAAGCCCTCAAAGATTCCAATGCACCCCGCGTGCATTCTGGAAAAGGAAGAGGTAAGTAAAAAGGTAGAACAGAAGGTCTACAGAGGTATGATTGGTTCTCTTCTCTATCCGACGGCTTTAAGGCCTGACATTTTATTTAGTGTTTGCTTATGTGCTAGATTCCAATCAGATCCTAGAGAATCCCACTTAACAACAGTTAAGAGAATTTTCAAGTATCTGAAAGGTACTACTAATCTGGGTTTGTTTTATAAAAAATCAAATGATTACAACTTATTAGAATATTGTGACGCTGACTTCACTGGAGACAGAGTAGAACGTAAAAGAACTTTTGGAAGCTTCCAGTTTCTGGGAGAAAATCTGGTCTCATGGACCAACAAGAGACAGTCCACAATAGCACTATCAATAGCAGAAGCTGAATACATAGCAGCTGCTGGATGTAGAACGCAAATGCTCTGGATGAAAAGTCAACTTGAAGACTTCAACATATTTGAGAGTAACATTCCTATCCTCTGTGACAATACTTCTTCTATTTGTCTCAATAAAAATCCAATTTTGCATTCTAGGGCTAAGCATATAGAAATAAAACATCATTTTATTAGGGACTATATTCATAAAGGGATTCTTAGCTTAAAATTTATTGACACAGACCATCAATGGGCTGATGTCTTTACAAAACCTCTTTCTGAAGATAGGTTTAACTTCATTCTGAAACATCTTAGCATGAAGCTATGCCCAGGATAAATTGTTTTATTTACATATCTTAACCTTCAGAACTTTATTATTTTCTGTGAACTACTCATCAACCTATCTTCAGAGTTTAGAAAGTACAAATTGCATCAGAATCTATCCATGAAGATCTGAGTGTTTCATTTCAAGGATAGAAGCGTGCAGTTCACATAATCAAACAGTTGTCATCCATTCATCAGCTACTTTCTGAGGCTGAACACGCGTTCAATTCTATGAAAGGTTAAAGGTGTTGATCGGGTGCATTGAGACACTTGTCAAGGGTAATCATTCAAGTATCTTTCTGAATCCCCTAATTTCAGGTGTCATTAATGCTTATAATCATGACTAATCATTTCTTTTTCTTATTGTTTACATTTTCAAAGAAACCTATTTAAACTCAAATTTTACTTTTTACATTCACTTCTTTTTACTCTCATCAATATTTTCTTTCGTCTCAAGTTCCTGCTTTCAAAAACCCCTTTCATCTTCCTCAAAATCTCGTGTGAACAATGGCTTCTTCAAGCGTCCAAAATGCCAGTGCTCATGAATCTGCTTCAATGGAACAGTATGAAGAACCTTGCAGAACGCTCCTCACTCCCATTGATAATCTGGAAGTTCTCTCGAAACTGATTATTGACTTTGAAAGCTTGCAAGAAAATAGCTTCAATCTGTATGAAGATGTTACTGCTCAAGGATGGAACATGTACTTTGACCGTCTGGTTGGTCCAACATTTCCCATTCTTGTCAAAGAATTCTGGATACATGCTTCTTCTTCAAATCATCAGGTTACTTCTTATGTCATGGGGAAGAAAATTGTTATTACATAAGACCTAATTGCAAAGCTTCTTGGATACAATGGTGGAGGTGTCAGATGCATTGACATGGCTGAGAGATGCTCTGGCGTAAGCTCTATTGCGAAGGAAATTTTTACTCATGGACTACCCTCCAGTAAAATCAGAGATTTGAAGGATCACCATAAAATTTGGGCCAGAATCATTCTAGGGTGTATCAACCACAGGAAGCCCACAAGCTCTCCTGATTATATCAACATTGATCATCAATTTCTGATCTATTTCATTTCTAAGAGGACAAAGGTAAATCTTCCACACTTTCTGTTTAATCATCTCAAAACTAGTGTGAAGGAAACAAGAGAAGATGAAAGGACCGAGAGGGATTAGATTCCCTTAGGAAGGCTCATATCAGATATTCTGACAGAGAATAGGCTGATAGAACATCTGACGGAGGCCCAGGAAATCAGCACATTGGAAGCAACCGCTGGGAAGCCCCTAAACGCTAAAAATCTGAAGAAGATGAAAATCATTGAGAATATCAAGAAGGAACCCACTATTACTTCTCATGCAACCATCACTTCAAGAAGGATACCTCTGGATGATTTTCCTCTATTTTCTGAGATTGACTCTAAACCAGAAATAATAGTTAGATATCTGGACGCGTGCAAGGAAGATGGTACTACACCAGAAATTAATATCCAGGACTTACACAAGGCTGCTCCAGAAGTTTCTTTAAAGAAGACCGAGAAAAGGAAAGCAGCAGGAGAAGGACCCTCTCAGAGGACACCAAAAGCTACCAAAAAGAAAGGTAATCCCTCCTCTGTTTCTGTTATAGACTCAATAAATGTATCAACATCTGAAGTCGTGCCTTCTCAACAAGAAAATCCATCACCCCAAACATTTGAAGACTTTAACATAGGGTTTGATCCATCAGAAACTCTAGGTCTGAATGAACCTCACTCCCTCTCTCAAAATCCAAATCCTAAACATTACCAACCAGAACTTACCAAACTTTTGTCTGATATTGATTTATTTGACCAAGACTTTTCCTCTCCCTTACCACAAAATCCAAATCCTCAACTCCCAGTAAATCCAAACTTTGATACCACAACTGAAATTCCGCAACCACTCTCTCCACAAACAGAAATTCCTCAACAAGAAATTCCTCATCCATTATCACCTCAACAAGAAATTCCTCAACCAGAAATATCACAACCAGAAGATCTGAACTCCAACTCACCACAACCAGAAGCTCAACCTTCTGAAAATCAATCTTCTGCTATCAATGAACCAGAACCCCAACACGTTACAACAAACCAATCTGAAGTATCTCCTTCAGATTCTGATACAATCCCTATACCTGGAATCACAGAACCTCTTGCGGTTCGCATGCCTCTCACCATTCATGACATTTCAGAAATCCCTTCATATCTGGAATACACTCCTCCAAACACCCCTACTAGACCAATCATCATTCCTGACTCTCCCACTCCTTCACCCACTAACAGTCCAGCTGACAACGTAAGACTTGTCATTGATCCAATTGTGCTGGAAAGACTAGCTTCCATCTCACATAAAACTGCCATTCCCAAACCTAAACCAACTGAAACCACATCAGATGTTGGTACAAGTTTGTTGATTTTTGAAACAGGAATGCAGGAATGGATAAATTCTTTGAATCATGCTAGTCAAGAGATGACTAAACCTGCTGCTTCTGATTATATGTGGACAAGATTCAGAAACTGGTTTAGTTCTGAAACGCTGAAGCTGAAGGAACAGAGTTATGAACAGGTTCAGCAGAACTTTAGTGATAAGCTGAAGTCTCTTCAAGACCAAGTTCTGACCCCACTTTTCAAGAAAGACATCCTCTCTCTGGATAATGCTCCCTGGAAAGAGCATCATCCCTCAGATGAAGTTCAACCAGAATCAGAAAGTCTCTCCTTGACTGCTGCTCCAAAATACATGGTTACAGCAGAAGCAATGGTTCACTCTGAAAAAGCTGCAGTATGCTCTGAGCAACGTTCAACTACTAAAGAAGCTCCAGCACCTTCCTTAGTCATGCAAACTCTGGAAGAGTTGAAGAAAGAAAATGATCTTATTCATGCAAGGTTGGATTAGCAGGAGGACACGAACAAAGAGATTAAAAGAATTATGGGTAAACAGGAAGACACCACAAAGGAAATCAGAGGTATATTGGGAAAGCAAGAAGAGTCTAATACTTAGATCAAGAGCTTGCTGGAAGCGTTGTTCACACGACTTCCCCCTCCTTCTTAGATTTCTGTTTTAAATCTGTTTATCTGTAACGTTTAATTTTTTAGCTCTTTTGTTCTGGAACTTATCATTGCTTCATGTTTTTAATATAATTCTTATATTTTGGCTCTGATTATATTGCCTTTTTGATAACTGACAAAAAGGGGGAGAAAGTAAGATATTTTCAATAATGGTTTACCGAGACAAAAGTCCCAAACATTCTGAATTACTTAACCTCTATCTTCTGAAAAGATTGAACAGGTACAAATTCTGATGAAAGGTGCAGCTAAACTCTGATGCTCAAGGAACTTAAGGGAAGTAATCAACTCAGTGGGAGTTTCTCTTAAACTTTTGTTCTTTATTTTTAATTTAAAATTCTAGTTTTTCTCATCATCAAAAAGGGGGAGATTATTAGCACATAATTTGATTCTACAACCCTTAGTTAGAGTTTTTATGATAACAAATACACAGAACAAATATGCACCCTAAAAATTATGTTTTTATGTATGCAGAAGTTCTGACCAAAGCAGCATCAGAAGATAAGCCATAAGAGCTACATGCTGGCGCAATCAGAACATGTGCTGAAGATTGATGACCAGAACCTGCGCTTAAGCAAAGTAAACTCTGATTCTGAACAAGAACATGTTAATCCAAGTCATCAATATTCTGAAGCGTCAGCAGCAGGCAAGGATGTAAGATTCTGAAGTGTTACTGATCATTCAATTCAGCATCAATTACAACGGCTTCTTTCAGATAGGATCTTCTCCAAATGGAAACTGAGTTAATGTCATTAAACACACTTGATGATCAACATAAATCCATTGCCTATATAAACAAGCTCAGTGTTCAAATCGTTAACGATTTGCTACATACCACTTACGTATATTCAAAAAGCTGCAAGAATATTTCATCATCTTTCCACGCTATAATCTTGTGTAAATTATCACAGTTGTGATAACAGTTTTTGTAATGAAAAACAACAACACACATTCTTGTATAATTGTTTTGAAAAAGTGTTCCTTGAGATTAACCGGATTATGGTTGTACTCAAGAAGACTTTAACAGTTGTTAAAGTAGTGATTGTAATCCTTTTGTGATTAGTGAATTAAGACCTCGTTGGAGAGAGACGAAATCACCTTGACGAGTGGACTGGAGTAGTTTGAGATCAAACGAACCAGGATAAAAATATTGTGTCATTGCGCTTTTGATTTCAAGTTTTCAATTCAACCTCCCCCCCTTCTTGTGTTTTTCAAATCTTCAGGCTCTACGACAGTTTGGGTATGCTCGGAGGGATGGCCCTCATGACGCACTTGTCCAAGGAATTGTATTTGACTATGAGAACGATGTTCAAGGTTACCGTTAAATATTTGTACGAGCTTGGGGCATGGTGAACAAAGTTGATAGCAAAAATTTGGGGCATAAGAACTACATTTCTTTGGAGACTTATCTCAAGTGGGTGCGAGCTCGCGCTCAAAACCTCATGATTCCATATGAGGCCATCCTACCTA
Source organism: Vicia faba (assembly GCA_948472305.1). Lineage (NCBI taxonomy): Eukaryota > Viridiplantae > Streptophyta > Magnoliopsida > Fabales > Fabaceae > Vicia > Vicia faba. The sequence continues at coordinate 1,156,666,880 of OX451738.1, read as the reverse complement.
TCATCATGGAGCCTATTGTCGAAGGAGATATTCCCTACACCATTCTTCATCCTAGCATGCCTACTACTCTCGAGGAGTTGCAAAGATCGTGGATCCAACTAAAAGGAGAGTGATACACCTTTGAAATCCAATTATATGCAAGCGAGAAGAAGGTTTTAGAGCTCACAAGACAACTACATGAAGAGCGTAGTTTGAACGCCTACATTGCATCGAAGAAGATGCACTCGTGGGAAGCTTGAGTACTTTTTTTAGGAGTTTATTTTGTATTATTTTTGCTTCTTCCATTGTAAGCCCGAGAGGCCTTTTTGTAATCGTTTGAACTTATTAATACAATTAATATTTGTTCCTTCTTTGTTTAACAAATTTAAATATTAAAGGTCCTTGAAAACATTTGCATTCGCATCACATGCATCATAACATAAGCAGGTTTTCCCGACACAAGTTTCCTCATCTTTCTAATGTTTATTTCAGTAAGATGAATCTTGAGAAGATCGTGAAAGACTTGCAGATACAAAATTCTCAATTTCAAGAAAACTTTCTCAACTTGGCCAAAGGGCAGCAAGAATTGATGTCACTACTGGTTACGAAGAAGAAAACAAAGAAGAAAGTCGTAATCAACATAGGGAAGAGATTCAAGGGCCCCGTCCGACAGGTTCAAGTGGAAGAAGACTCCTCCTTCGAGGATGAGAATCAGAATGAAGATGTAAGGAGCACCCGTGCTGGGGGTGGTAACAATCCGACCTCTGAGGACGAGGATTATTTTGACGAGTAATACCCATCGGCTGAAGACAAGCATAAGAAATTGGAGGACTGATTGAAGGTTGTGGAAATTCAAGGTGTGCCCAATTTAGACTTTGGTGACTTGGGTTTTGTTCCTGGGGTATTTATTTCCCACAAATTAAAGATTCCAATCTTTGCTAAGTACGATGGTGTTTCGTTCCCAAAGCTTCACTTGAAGTCTTACATTCATAAAATCCAACCGCATACCACTGACAAGAAGTTATGGGTGCATTTCTTTCAAGAGAGTCTATCTGGAACTCAGTTAGAATGGTTTTACCAGTTGGAGGGTTCCAACATTCGTACTTGGAAGGATCTGGCCACCGCTTTCTACTGTCAATATCAGTACAACGCTGATTAGGCGTCGACTTGAGTTCAGTTACAAGGAATGACAATGGGTTCCAATGAAGATTTCAAGGAATATGCGCAAAAATGGAGAGACCTGAAAGGTAGGGTGTAGCCACCGTTGACTTATAGGGAGCTAGTGGATATGTTCATGGGAACATTGACTAGACCATTTTTCAACTTTTTAATTGGGAGCTCATCAGCTGGTTTCACTGAGTTAATCTTTACTGGTGAAAGGGTCGAGAGCGGTATTAAAAGTGGAAAGATACCCATGGGTTATGCCTTTACATCAAACACTGTGAAGAAACCGTTCATCGGCAAGAAGGAAACTTATACTGTATACGGGTCAAGGGTCCATGTCAATAAAAACCATCGCCAATCTGTAAATGCAGTTCTGATCTCCAATCCACCCTCTACTCAAAGACCACAACAATAACAAGTCAACTACCAAAGGCTTGATATTCTGAGAATACAATTCACAAGGATCAACATGTCACTATCTCAAGCCCTACGACACCTGTTGAAGGCTAATTTGGTAACATTGCGTGACCCCCCTTCAAATCCCAATGTTTCATCACCAAAGTACAACCCGAACGCCAAATGCGCTTATCACTCCAATAGCCATGGACATGACACTCACCATTGTTGGGAGTTAAAATGCATAATCTAAGACCTCATTGACAATAAGACCATTGGATTTGATCCTCCTCCAACTCCAAATGTAATCACCGCACCAATGCCAAATCATGGCAAAGGTGTCAATGCAATTGAAGATACTGCTTTTGTTTCCTCTGTTGAAGATTTGACTACTCCACTGACCATTGTTAAAGAAAATTTGCTGATAGCTGGGGTCTTCCCAAGTTTTCTTGAAGGATGTAATTGATGTGCCAAACAAGTTAATGGATGTGAATGGCTGAAAAAGGGTGTCCAATAGCTAATAGATAGCCATGAGATTTTATTTGAAAGAACTCCGTCCGTAAAAGGTTTGACTAAAGTTATCCCTCAAAAAGCTGAAGAAATATCAATCATCACCATATCCAACAAACCTATTAGGATCACTTCAAAAGGTCCTATTAGGATTTCCAATGAACCAAAGATTGCTCCATTGATAATTACCACATCGGGGCCAATCCCTTATTCTTCCGGTAAAGCGGTACCCTAGAATTATGGGGATGAAGTATACTACCATGGCACTAAACAAGACTCCTGGATTGATAAAGACGAGACTAATAACATTTCCAACATTGCTGGCTCTAGAAAGATGACAAGGACAGGGAGAATCTTCTCTCCTAACATTTCACCTCCAACCACCACAGCTACACCTGTTCGCATTATTGTTGATAAACCTAGTACTGATGCTAGAGGCAAAGAGAAGATGATTGAGCCTGCCGGGATGGAGGCGCCTGCCAAGGACGTTATTACTGAGGAAACCTCCACCCAAGAGATGGAGGAGATTTTGAAGATCATAAGGAAGAGTGATTATAAGATAGTAAAGCAATTGGGAAAAACCTCTCAAAGATTTATATGCTATCTTTATTACTATGTTCTGATGCGCATGCTCAAGCATTGATAAATTTTTTGAACAATGCACATGTTCCTCAAGAGACTACAGCCGATCAGTTTGAAAATTGTGTGACGAGTTTGACTATTGATAATGGATTGGGGTTCTCTAATGCTGATCTGACTCTAGTTGGAAGAAACCACAACAAGGCGTTACATGTCTCTATTGAATGCAAAGGAACCACTCTAGCCCATGTATTGGTGAATACTGGGTCCTCTCTGAATGTCCTACCCAAAGGTGCCCTAGATCGGTTGGATTGCGAAGGTTTGGTGTTGAAGCCAAGTGACATAGTGGTAAGGGCTTTTAATGGATCTAAGAGAATGGTTCATGGATAGGTTGACCTCCCCATCAAGGTTGGTGCTCAAACTTTCAATTCAACTTTCTACGTGATAGACATTCGTCCTGCCTACTCTTGCCTACTTGGGCACCCTTGATACATCGGACAGGAGCGGTGACGTCCACTCTTCAACAAAAATTGAAATACCCAGTTAAAGGAAAGATTGTTACCGTCTGTGGTGAAGAAGAGTTCATGGTTAGCCACCTGAATTTGTTTAATTATGTCGGGATGGATGGAGAGTTCATAGAAACTCCATGTCAAGCCTTCGAAGTGGTCTCTCCCATGGTCGCTGCCGCCAAAGTCTCTCTTGACTTTCCAAAAGCTTCTCAAGATGTGCCAAGGATGGCTTCCCTCAAAGATGCTCGCGTTGTGATTAAAGATAGAGGTTGTACAATTTAAGGACAACTCCCTAGAATTCCTTTCAAATCAGACAAATGTGGGTTGAGCTTCACTTCCAAAGCTCAAAAGGAGGTTAGACGTGCTCGCATAGGAAAACCATATCTTCGCATCAGTGATCATGAAGTGGATTAACTTGAAGACTCCAATGATGGTTGTGACTTTGATGATTGGATTTACCCAACTACTGGTGAAGGACTCGACAACTAGCATGCCAAAGATTTCACTCCCATCTTCTTCAACAAGGAGTAATTACCATTTACTGTTTTTATCTATTCAAGAACTTTGTTTGTAATTTAATTAAAACAATGACTTTAAGCCATGTGTCTGGCCCGAGGCACTATGGTCCATTTGTTAACGGTTTATTCATTTTCATCTGCTATATGATCATTTAATGAAAAACATTTGACTTTTTGCATTCAAATTTTGCGCTCATTATCTTTCTTTTTCTTATTGCATTTTCAAAAAAGCCATGTATCTTACATGCACACACACACACAAACACACACACACATACGCACACAGTTGCAGATCCTCATCCACTCCGGATTTCATTGCCAATGACTCTGCTATTGACAGCTATAATTTCGAACATCTAATCTACCAAGCCGAAGACGAAGGCGAAGAAGATTGTGAAATACCAGGGGAACTATCCAGACTTCTGATGCAAGAGGAGAAAGCCATTCAACCTCATGAGGATCCAGTTGAAGTAATCAACCTAGGTACAAAGACAGACAAGAAAGATGTCAAGATCGACACCAACTTGGAAGACGATATTAAAGGCATATTGGTCTAGATGCTACATGACTATGTTGAAGTGTTTGCTTGGTCGTATGAAGATATGACGGGGCTGGATACTGATATTGTGGTTCATCGTCTACCAACAAAGGAAGATTGTCCTTCAGTTAAGCAAAAAGTGTGTCGTATGCGGCCATACATGTCCGAAAAGATAAAAGCTGAGGTAATGAAGCAATTCAATGAAGGGTTTCTGGTTGTAACAGCATATCCTCAATGGGTGGTGAATGTCGTCCCTGTGCCGAAGAAAGATGGGAATATTCATATGTATGTAGACTATAGAGATTTGAATAGGGAAATCCCCAAAGATGATTTCCCTCTACTGCATATTGACGTCTTGGCCGACAACACAGCTCAACATAAAGTCTTCTCCTTCATGGATGGCTTCTCTGGCTACAATCAAATCAAGATGGCTCCTGAGGATATGGAGAAGACCACCTTTTTTACACAACGATGCACCTTTTGTTATAAGGTCATGTTGTTTGGCTTGAAAAATGCAGGGGCAACATATCAACAAGCTATGGTAGCCTTATTTCATGATATGATCCATCATGAAATAGAGGTCTATGTGGATGATATGATTACAAGGTCGCATACTGAATAAGAGCACCTTGATCACTTACACGAGTTGTTTAAGAGGTTGAAGAAGTACAAATTGAGGCTGAATCCTAACAATTGCACTTTCGAAGTAAGATATGGAAAACTCTTAGGTTTTGCCGTCAGTGGCAAAGGCATTGAAGTCGACCCTGCAAAAGTCAAAGCCATACATGAAACGCCAGCTCCCTGTACTTAGAAGGAGGTCAGGGGTTTCTTAGGTCGACTCAACTACATTGCTCAATTCATATCTTACTTGACTGCTACTTGTGAGCCAATCTTCAAACTATTGAAGAAAGATCAAGTAGTCAGATGGAATGATGATTGTTAAGTAGCCTTTGACAAGATCAAGGAATATTTACAAGAACCTCCCATTCTGATGCCTCCAGTTGAAGGAAGACCTATGATTATGTACTTAATTGTATTAGAGAATTCAATGGGGTGTGTGTAGGGCCAACATGACAAGTTTGGCCGTAAAGAACATGTAATATACTACCTTACCAAAAAGTTTACCAACTGCGAAACCAGATATTCACTGCTCGAGAAAACTTGTTGCGCTTTGGCATGGGCTGCTCACCGACTAAGACAGTATATGTTGACTCACTCCACTCTATTGATTTCTAAGATGGATCCTATCAAGTATATCTTCGAGAAGCTAGCTCTCTTCAGACGAATAGCTAGATGGAAAATGATTTTGACTGAATATGACATCCAATTTACTACACAAAAGGCAATCAAGGGAAGTGTGTTGGCAGATCATTTGGCCCATCAAGCTGTTGATGATTACCAATCCATGAACTTTGAATTTCTGGATGAGAATATCATGTTGATAACCAACTGCGAAAAGCCTGGATTGTATGAAGAACCTGAACCAGGATCCCGATGGACTATAGTTTTTGATGGAGCTTCCAATGCTTTAGGTAACAGAATTGGTGTTGTGATCATTTCTCTCGGGGGTTTTCATACACATTTTACTGCTACACTTTGCTTCGATTGTAAAAACAACGTGGTTGAGTATGAGGCATGCATTTTGGGTCTAAAGGCTGCTATTGACCTAAGAATCAAGCTCTTAGACGTATTTGGAGATTTGGCCCTAGTAATCAGTCAAGTTAAAGGAGAGTGGGACACCAAACATCCTAATTTGATTCTTTACAAAGAGCTCGTGTTAAATTTGATCCCATACTTTGAGGAGGTTACCTTTGAACACTTCCCAAGAGAATAAAATCAGTTACCAGATGCCTTAGCAACAATTTCATCCATGTAGAAGGTCAATTGGGACAACGAGGCTCCTAGAATTATATTCAAAAGATTTGACGAACCAACACACTGTTGTGAGATTGACATTAACAAAGAAAAACCTTGGTATCATGAAGTAAGGAGATATCTTGAAGCACAAGAGTATCCTGAAGGAGCTTCCATCAATGATAAGAAATTCCTATGAAGGTTTTCAGCCAAATTCTTCCTAAGCAATGAAATCCTGTACAAGCGCAACCATGATTCAACTTTACTACAGTGTGTGGAAAAGAAGGAGACAGAGAAGATCATGGAGGAAATGCATGATGGCCTCTTTGGAACTCACTCTAGTGGGCACATAATGGCCAAGAAGATTCTAAGGGATTGTTATTATTGGTCAACAATGGAAACTGATTGTCACCACCACTCAAGGACTTTCCATAAGTGTAAGATCTATGCTGACAAAGTTCATGTGCCTCCAATACCTCTAAATTTCATGACTGCTCTGTGGCCAATTGCAATGTGGGGCATTGACATAATTGGAGAGATCAAGCCAACTTCCTCAAATGGACATCGTTTCATCCTTATTGCCATTGATTACTTCACCAAATGGGTTGAAGCTACTTGGTTTGCCTCAGTCACTAAGAACGTTGTAGCCCGGTTTATCAAGCATAACCTCATCTACTGATACAGTATCCCTGAGAGGATCATCACCAACAATGGAACCAATTTCAACAATGATATGATTACTGAACTCTGTACACAGTTCAAGATCAAGCATCATAATTCTTCCCCATACAGACCCAAGATGAATGGCGTAGCGGAAGCTACCAATAAAAACATAAAGAAGATTATGCAAAAGATGGTGGTGACCTACAAAGATTGGCATGAGATTCTACCATTTCCTCTCCAAAGATATCATACCTTGGCACGAACATCAATTGTGGCAACCCATTTCTCTTTATTCTATGGCATGGAAGTTGTCCTGCCTGTGGAAGTTCATATTCCTTCCTTAAGGATTATGAAAGAAGCAGACCTAGGCGAAGATGAATGGATTCATACTAGGTTGGATCAGTTGAACTTGATTGATGAGAAGAGACTGGCTTCTATTTGTCATGGTCAAATGTATCAAAAGCGTATGATCAAGGCTTTCAACAAAAAGATCAAGCCTCGAGTCTATCATATTGGTGACCTAGTAATAAAATGCATCATTCTTCCACAAGGATATCCCAGGGGCAAATGGGCTCCCACTTATGAAGGACCATTTATTATTAAGAAAGTATTCTCTGGCGGTGCCATGATGCTAACTATTATGGACGGCAAATATTTCTCGCATCCTATGAATGCAGACATAGTCAAAAAATACCATGCATAAAGAATAACCCGCTAGGTTGACATACCTAGGTAAAATAAGGATGTCTCAACGAACCAAAAGGGTTTGGGCAAAAGTTAGGGATATATATACAAAATATTGTACACCCGGCAAGTTGAAAACCGAAAAGTGCGGTTTGGGCAAAAAAGGGTATCATGGTGGGCTGAAAACTTGAAAGGTCGGTCCAGGAAAAAGTTAAGGATAAAAGTTCACGACTATGTCCTGTTGGATCACTACATCCAGCTTTATTACCAAGGTCTGAATTCAAAAGGTACAAGATCAATTTAATCGACTTCTTTCAACAACAAGGGATGATGTTCGAAGACATAGGGGCAATAACGGAGTTGGAACCCAATGAGATCACTTCCACATGGCTATTATTATTTGTTTTCACTTTGTATTCCTTGCATCATTTCGACGATTTCCCCTTACTAGGATTTTTGTATCCTTGTACAAAAAATGCATGTTTATATGCAAATTATCAATACAAATATACTTTGAAGTACAAACTTTCTGTTTTTTCTGCTTTGAGTGCAAAAATGTCCAATGACTAAAATTGAATGAACATATGCATATGAACATGATTAACTATTAAAAAAATGCATGAAATAAGTATTTGGGATATCACCACATAGTTGTTTCAATAAAATTATCCCCACCAGGTGTATTTTCCTGAAAACTCTCTCCCTAATTGAGTTGGTCTTAACTGAAAAATAAACCTTGCAGAGTTCTCCCCAAAAGAATTCATCTCCCCAATAAGGTATTCAAAATATTCTCTTTAACAGGGTTTATTTCCCCAACACGAGTCTTTCCTCAGACTATTACAAATCAACGTAAAAAACCCCTTTGTCCCCAGTGGAGTCATTACTATCCCCAGAGAGTTACTGCAAAGCCTGGAATCCGACCAGATACTAGTTAACTTTCATCCTCCTCAATCAAGTTATGATTCCCCAGTAGAGCAATGGACGACCCATTTCCCAAGAAGAAATCAACAATCCCCCGCAGAGTTTCTTCAAACAGTAAACAGGAATTCCCAGCGGAAGCATTCTAAACAAAGTTGAAGATACATGTGTTCTTCATCTCTAACGATAGTCTGGGATTCAGCTTCCCAATACTCCCCATCATTCTATCAAGGATTTATTTTCCTAGACAAGGATACACTTCAATAAACATTTCACATTCATACATCATAGCACATACATGACAAATATTATAGCATAGTCTCATTTATTTTGAGAACATCATTACGCCATGCATACATCTGCATGCAACTAATCCTCTTCCTTGCATGAAAAGTCAATCAACAAAACAAAAGAGCTCTTCTGGTTAGATTTATTTCTTCCAGATTAAAGACAAGCGAGCAAATACCTCTTCTGGTTAGATTTATTTCTTCTAGATTAAAGACAGGCAAACAAAGACCTCTTCTGGTTAGATTTATTTCTTCCAGATTAAAGACAGGAAAACAAAGACCTCTTCTGGTTAGATTTATTTCTTCCAGATTAAAGACGGGTAAACAAAGACCTCTTCTGGTTAGGTTTATTTCTTCCAGATTAAAGACAAGCAAACGAAGACCTCTTCTGGTTAGATTTTTTTCTTCCAGATTAAAGACATGCGAACGAAGACCTTTTCTGGTTAGATTTATTTCTTCCAGATTAAAGACATGCGAACAAAAACCTCTTCTGGTTAGAATTATTTCTTCCAGTAAATGACAGGTGATCAACAGACCTATTCTGGTTGGATTTACTTCTTCCAGTTAATGATGGGCAAACAGACAAACCTCTTCTGGTTAGAATTGTTTCTTCCAGTTAATGACAAGTATTCAATAGACCTCTTCTGGTTAGGTTCATCTCTACCAGTTAATGACGGGAAATCAACAGACCTCTTCTGGTTAAGATTATTTCCCCAGTGAAGTTTCTAAATAACAGACCTCTTCTAGTTAGATTTATCTCTTCCAGTTAAAAACATGCAAAAGACATCTATTTTTCAGTATAAATCAACCAAAGATTTATCTTGATAAGTTTTCCAATTTCTACCAACAGTCACTCTGGATGGCATCTGTAAGCCCATCTCCAACTAATTATTTACCACCTCTCTGAATGGAATATTTAAGCCTATTACCAACACAATCAACCAACACATTATCAAGTGCAAATTTCTGGGCACTATAGTGTTCAATCATCTTCCACCTTCAAGTCATGAATGGTGGACCCACCAATCTAACTCTTCAGGTTTAAGAAGATTGAACAGAGGACAGTTGGACAAGGACACTGATGCCTCAAATTAGGGTTTTAGTTTGCACAAGGACAGTTGGACTTCTAATATTTCAAATTACTTTCATGTATCATTGTGGACCCTTAAGATTTCTCCTGTCAAGTTTCAAGTCTTGGATCACAAAATTGCTCATTTAATTGATCAGGTGGTCTAAAATCAGTTATATTGGGTAAAAGGTCAACCATGGTCAATCTACAGTCAAACTTTAAGATTTTGGACCAATATCAAAATTTTGAAGTCATATGTATCATTTTATCAAGATTCGATCACAATTCTCCAAGAAAATTGTTCAAAACATCAAAAGGGCAAAATGGTCAAAATTAGGGTTTTGATTGAGATGACCAATATTTAACTTTTGACCAAGTACATGACTTATTGGTTTGAAACATGATCCCAATGATTCAAGTACATCATTTTGACCTAATCTCATATTTCAATTCATCTCCCAAGATTAGTGGATTGATAGATAAAATTTGGTCAACTGATGAAAAAAGTCAATTGTACACTGAAAAGTCAAACTTTGACTTTTTGATCAAATTTTAGTTTCAAAGATCACATATCATCAAGACATTCAAAATATGAAATTTGATCATCAAGAAATCAAGAAAGACAAAAGTCATTTTGAAAAGTCAAACTTTGCAAGACTAAGAAATTTTTCTAAGTGTTTTTTATACATGTTAATTTCATTACTTCATGACATCTTTTCACCATAATTCAAGATAATTCAAGTTGTTACAAGTTTTCAAGTAAACAACAAGGCTGCATTTTTAAGTTAAAAATTGCAAGTTACAAATCCTAAGCTTTGTGTTATTTGAACTTTTCCCTTTGGCTCAATCTTCAAACTTTGCCACTATACTGTCCACAAATATGCCTTGTCTTTGTTACAAGCTGCATAAATTTGTCCACAAAACTAGACCTGCATCATGCTACATATCCTACTGTCCAAAACCTGCATATTAATGCCAAGAAAACTGTCAAAAACCTGCTCCAAAACCTACAATGCTGCCCTGAAAAATCTACATCATATCAGTCCCATATTTGCACGAACTTAGCACATAAGAGTTGCATCTAGAAAGCAATTAAACAGTGTACCCAAACAATTCAAAAAGTCATCTATATCCATCCCAAATTTCAGTCAATTTCATTTATAAATAAGTTATTTCACAACACACAAAGGAGAATGTTTGTTTTTAGAGAAAAGAGGGAAGAGAAAAAAGAAGATTTGGAAAAACCTAACAGAATTCTTTGTAAACTCTGATCATCTACTTTCCTTCACAAAACAAAAACTAAGAAACAGAAAAAACCTCAACCCACTGTCCAAACTTGCAATCTTTCCCCTAAACCAACTATCCAAACACTTCATGTACATCACATAGAAATTGTTCAAACACAAGAACAATTTCTGTAATACCATTATCATCACCTTCCAGACACAAACATAAAACGGTATTTTGCAACTTGACTGGGTTGGAGCGATTCGAGAACTTTGCGTCACAGAGCAGTGATTGGAGAAACTTCAAGAAGGTCCAAAGGAGCTCGATCAATCATCACTTTGCACCCAGAGGCATCCGTACATATTCTAAAGTTTTCGCTTCAAGAGGTAAACTTTGTCCAAACTGTGATATCTTTATCCATACATCATTTTCTTTTTGTGTTCAAAAGATATGTAAAAAAGGATAGATCAAAAGAAGAAAACTCAGTGAAAAAGCAAAGATAGAGGGCTAACACGGGTACCCGTGTCAGCTCATCTGTTTGAAAACCTAACAAAAAATGCAGGACACGGTGCTGACACGGGTGCCCATGGCACAGGACATGGCCCGTGTCATATCTACTAGAATTAGAAATGTGCTAAAAAGAAGGACAGGGTGCTGACACGGGTGCCCGTGTCACAGGACACGGCCCGTGTCAGATCAACTAGAACTCAAAACGTGACAAATTGGTATGACATGGTCTTGATACAGGTGCCTGTGTCACAGGACACGGCCGGTGCCAACTCAGATGGGACAGAAACAAAACATGCATGGATTATTACAGGGTCCTGACATGGGTGGTCGTGTTACAGGACACGACCCGTGTCAGACCAAACACCAAAAATCTTGATTTTTTGACTTTTTGCTATTATTTTCATTCAATTTGGTTGTAATAAGTAATTAGGATTTTACTTTTCCCGCATTTTTATTACTTGTACCCCCCCCCCCCCACTCCCAAGGCCATGTAATATCATACGACTTTAAATTTCTGTAATTTATCACTTTTAATATAATTGTTAGTAATTAGGGTGTGTATGGCAAGATAAAATCAATTTTAGAGAACCTTACTTTTAAGACAAAAATGCATGCAATCAAAATACAATTCACACACGCACCCTAGGGTAACCCATACTTGTTGCCTACGAATAAGTAGTCATGTCCCTCGAATATGGGACACTTTAGCAAAGACCCTCGATAAAAAGATCGTGGTCCTTCAATGACCCTTCGACGTTGCCTTCGGTAAAACGATTTTAGTCCCTTATGAAAATTGCAAAAGTGTCTCATAAGTTGCCTTCTATGACTGTACGATGACCCGCACTTGTCCCTCACATCTAGTGATAGGGTTTCTTATCAATCAAAGGTAAGATAGAAATATCTAAAGGAGGTGGAAATTAATAAATTCTTTTTTTAGTAGGTAGAACTTTCTTAGTCGCTTGCTCACAACAATTTTCAAATCATGTTTCAAAATACACCAACACTTTCCATGAAATATTTTCAAAAGTCAACATTTTTTATACATTCTTATAGAGACGAGAATCATTACAAAGTTTTCCTAAACGAAGGCACTTTTCAAAAATACTTTCAAAAACAATCACTAACACATTTCAAACAAAGCATTTTCAAAGTGAGCTAGCAACTAAGAGCCCGTAGATAACTACAGATGAAAATGGTGCTAACACCTTCCCTTTTCATAACCTACCCCCCGAACTCAAGAAAATTCTCAAAAGGTCATTCCTGTTCTTTTCACCCTTTCCTTTATTAGATAAAAGAAAAGTAGGTGGCGATTCTTGCTATCTGCAACAATTGCGATAAAACTCAAAACACCCAAGTCAGTTCTCCCACCGTATTTCACCCACAAGTCTAAAATGCCTTCAAACAGGAAGTGGGGCATCTTCCAGCTGATAACATAGTCATACTCACCAGAATATCCCCCTAGTAGATAAAGGAGCATGACCTTCTCCCCGGAAATATCACCCACCTATGGAGTTCCAATCAGTACAGTTCATGGAAATTCTCTTCCCCAGCTAAGTTTGAAAATTGTAAAACTTCTGCAGATTTCTTCTCATTAGCAAATTCAAATTTTCCAGGAGAGTTTGTTTCCTCAGTAGAGCATTTCTCTGACAACAGGGTTTATTTCCCCAGCAGATTATAAGTCTCCTCAGCTTGAGTCAATTCCTCATACTGCTACTAATAAAAATTCCTCTCCCTAGAGAAGTCACTACTATCCCAAGAGAGTTGCTACAAAACCTAGAATCAGACTAGATATCACTGAAACTTTATCTTCCCCAGACTAGTCAGAAGGTTATCCATCTCTTTTATCCCCAGTCAGGCTATATAAGAATTATATTCCCTAGACGAATCGGAAGGTTATACATCTCTTTTATCCCCAGTCAGGGTATATAAGAATTATCTTCCCCATACGAGTCAGAAGGTTATCCATCTCTTTTATCCCCAATCAGGGTATATAAGAACTATCTTCCCCAGACGAATCAGAAGGTTATCCATCTCTTTTATCCCAAGTCAAGGTATATAAGAATTATCTTCCCTGGACGAGTCGGAAGGTTATCCATCTCTTTTATCCCCGGTCAGGGTATATAAGAATTATCTTCCTCAGACAAATCAGAAGGTTATCCCCAATCAGGGTATATAAGAATCATCTTCCCCAGACGAATCGGAAGGCTATCCATCTCTTTTATCCCTAGCCAGGGTATATAAGAATCATCTTCCCCAGACTAATTGGAAGGTTATCCATCTCTTTTATCCCCAACTAGGGTATATAAGAGTTATACTCCCCAAATGAATCAGAAGGTTATCCATCTCTTTTATCCTCAATCGGGGTATATAAGAAATAAATTTTCCAGTAGAGCAACGGACGACCAAGGTTCCTAAACTCTACTCCCCAAGCAAAAATCAATACATGCCCTGTAGAGTTTCCTCAAACAAGTAAGCAGGAACTCCTAGCGGAAGTATTTTAGACAAGATTGAAGATACACATAATCTTCATTCCCCAGCCATAGTCAGGGATTTATTTTCCCAGGCAAAGATACCACACGGGTTCACAAATACACTTCAACAACATTTCACGTTCATACATCATAGCATATTCACACGAATACATATAACACAATCTCATTTATTTTGAGAACATTATTACGCAATACATTTCATACATCATTACATTGCATACAACTAGCTATTTACCTTATCAGGAAAGATCAGTCAACAGATGAGTATCCTCAACAATTTTCAACAGTTCCAGATTAATTCCTGAAATAAGACAAGGCAACTATCTATGAACAATAGTTTTTAGATTAATTCCCGAAACAAGACGGGGAAACTATCTACGAGACCATGTCAGAGCTTTATTCCCAAAACAAGACGGGGAAACTATCTCTACGGCCAGCCAAAAAGAAGGTTCCATATTAATTCCTGAAACAAGATAGGGCAACTATCTTGATAACCAGCCCTAGATTAATTCCTGAAATAAGACAGGGCAACTATTTTTAAAGAATGAAATTGATGAAGATAAATTCCCGAAACAGGACGGGGCGACTATATACATGAGCATATTAAAGATTAACTCCCGAAACAGGATGAGGAAACTATCTTCCTTTCTTTATGGACAGATAAAGATCAATTCCCAAAACAAGACAGGGCAAATATCTACAGAATGGACACTTTCTTTAAAACATCTTCTAGCTCAGTTTAAATCGACCAAAGATTTATTCTGATACTTCTCCTACTAGATACTTTTTCTAGTTCAGTTTAAATCGACCAAAGATCTATTCTGATTCTTATCCAGATAAAGACAAATGCAGTCATCTGTTGGTTCAATTTAAATCGCCCAAAGATTTATTCTGATACTTTTTTGGTAGACACTTTTTCTGGTTCAGTTTAAATCAATCAAAGATTTATTCTGATTCTTATCCAGTTAAAGGAAAATACAGACATCTGCTGGTTCAGTTTAAATCGCCCAAAGATTTATTCTGATACTTTTCTGGTAGACACTTTTTGTGGTTCAGTTTAAATCAATCAATGATTTATTCTGATTCTTATCCAGTTAAAGACAAAGACAAACATCTGCTGGTTCAGTTTAAATCAACCAAATATTTATTCCGATACTTTTCCGATAGACGCTTTTTCTGGTTCAGTTTAAATTGACCAAAGATTTATTCTGATTCTTATCCAGCTAAAGACAAATACAGGCATCTTTTGGTTCAGTTTAAATCGCCCAAAGATTTATTCTGATACTTTTCTAGTAGACATTTTTTCTGGTTCAGTTTAAGTCGACCAATGATTTATTCTGATTCTTATCAAGTTAAAGAAAAATACAGACATCTGTTGGTTCAGTTTAAATAGAACAAGATTTATTCTTATACTTCTTCCAGTAGACACTTTTCTGGTTTAGTTTAAACCGACTAAAGATTTATTCTGATTCTTTTCCAGTTAAAGACAACACGGACATCTGCTGGTTCAGTTTAAATCGACCAAAGATTTATTCTGATACTTTTCCAGTAGATACTTTTTCTGGTTAAGTTTAAATCGACTAAAGATTTATTCTGATTCTTT
Source organism: Vicia faba (assembly GCA_948472305.1). Classification (NCBI taxonomy): domain Eukaryota; kingdom Viridiplantae; phylum Streptophyta; class Magnoliopsida; order Fabales; family Fabaceae; genus Vicia; species Vicia faba. The sequence continues at coordinate 1,156,651,380 of OX451738.1, read as the reverse complement.
TCCAGTTAAAGACAACGCAGACATTTGCTGGTTTAGTTTAAATCGACCAAAGATTTATTCTGATACTTTTCCAGTAAGCACTTCCTCTGGTTCAGTTTAAATCGACCAAAGATTTATTCTGATTCTTTTCCAGTTAAAGACGACACAAGACATCTGTTGGTTCAGTTTAAATCGACCAGATTTATTCTGATACTTTTTCCAGTAGGTACTTCTTCTGGTTCAGTTTAAATCGACTAAAGATTTATTCTGATTCTTTTCCAGTTAAAGACAACACAAACATCTTCTGGCTCAGTTTAAATCAACCAAAAACTTATCCTGATACTTCTTCTAGTAGATACTTTTTTTGGCTCAGATTAAATTGACCAAAGATTTATTCTGATACTTCTCCCATTTAAAGACGAGCGTAGACTTAGTACAATTTCTGTCAATAGTTACTTTGGATGGCATCTGTAATCCCATCTCTGACAATATTTCATCACTCTCCAAATGGCATCTTTAAGCCCATTCCCGGTATAATTAACCAACAGCATTACTTCGTGCACAGGCGAGTGCAAATTTTTGGGCACTTAAATGTTCAATCATCTTCCACCTTCAAGTCGCGAATGGTGAACAAGCTAATCTAACTCTTTAGGTTTAAGAAGATTGAACAGGGGCAGTATTTGTACCACAAAATTTTCCCTCTCTTTTCTCAAGACATTTCTTACAAAAGATCTCAAATGCTTAAGGGTTCTCAAGAGTTGATTAGACAAGCTCACCTCTAAAGCATTGGGTTCAAATTAGGGTTTTAGTTTTCTCAAGGAAAATTGGAATTTTGATGCCTTAAATGACTTTCATGGTTCATTATAGGTCTCCAAGATTGCTCATACCAAGTTTCAATTCTTGAATCACAAATTTGCTCAATCAATTGCTCAGATGACTGAAAATCAATTGTATTGGGTAAAAAGTCAATTGTGGTCAATATATAGTTAAACTTTATTATTTTTGGCCAACATCAATACTTTGAAGTTATATTTATTAATTGACCAAGGTTTGATCACAATTCCTCAAGAAAAGCACTCAAATCTTCAAAGGGGCAAAATTGTCAAAATTAGGGTTTTGATTGAGAATGACTTATCATTGACTTCTGAGATAGTACATGACCTAATGGATTTAAGCATGATCTCAAGGACTCAAATACAAAAATTTTACCTAATTTCATGGCTCAAATTATTTCTCAAGATCAATGGATTGATAGTTGAAATTTGATCAACTGATGAAAAGTCAACTGATACATAAAAAGTTAAACTTTGACTTTTTGATCAACATTGAATTTCAAAGATGAAGATTCATCAAGATATTCAAAAATATTAAACTTTATCATCAAGAATCAAGAAAGTCAATAAAGTCAACAAAAAGTCAATGTTTTCAAGACTTAGAAAATTCTAAGTCTTTTTTTTACCTTGATAATTTCACTACTTCATGACAATTTTTCACCATGATGCAAGATGATTCAAGGAAAACTTTCAACATGAAAGTTGTAGATCTTGATTAATTCTACAACTTGGTCCCTAAGGGTTGATGTCTAAAAAATTCTTAGATTTGAAGATATAGACTCATGAAGTCATGACATTTTTCATAAAACACTTAGTGAAATTTTCAACAAGTTTAGGCAGATTTGTGTCCTAACTTCTTAGACATTTTCACCTAGTTCCAAGATGATTTAGCCAAAGTGGTCAACATGAAATTTGTAGAAAATGTTTCAAGCTTTCCAAAATGTCCAAGAACTTGAAGAGATCATTTTTGAGCCAGGATATTCGAAGAGATGAAGATGGCATGATAAACTTGAATTATAGACCATTTTTGTGATGAACTCATAGCAAAATATCAAACTAAGCTATACGGTCCCACTTTTCAGGCCACTTAACTTCTAAATCTCACCTTGATCATAGATTTACACAATTCTTAAATGTATTACACAAGGATTAGAAGCATTGTCCAAGTCTTGATACCATTTATGGTTGAAATTGCAAAAGTAACATTTACACTTTGATAAAGATCACCTTTTGCTAACCACTCTCTTCTTTCAAGCTTGAGATATGTTCTAAAGATCACAACTAATCTCTCAATATCAGATGATATCCCACAAGGTCAGAAAAAGTTGAATCAAATCCCTTGAATCACTCTTACTTCCTCATGAAGCAAACTTGCACTCTTGTGCCAAAAACTAACCAAATGGCCAAACCATGATTCAATGGGAACTAAACCTAATTTATGCAAGTTATTCAAGTTATTTTCCACCTTTATAAATAGAGAAGCAAGCCTCTAAGCACAGGACATGAGATTTTGAACCAAAACACCATTAAACAAAGTTCTTCAAACCTCAAATTTCCATTTCTCATTTTACTCGTGTGTTTTCCATAGTTATCATTTACAAAGTTTCTAAAACCCAATTAGAAGCTATCCAAACCATAAAATCCAAATTTACACTGTGCCATTCTCACCCTCTCACTCAAAAAACATTCGCCTGCATATTGACTTGGTTGGGTTATTTCAGTAAGTTTCAAAGCAAAGTAGGGATTAAAATAGCTTTAGTCAAGTCCCAGCAAGCTCATAGGATCTTCACTTTGCATCTGGAAGCCATAGAACAAGCTTTGTACTTTATCCAAAAAGGTAAATTCTGAGCCCTTTTGAAAACCATCATACATGCATCATTAGTGTTTAATTTCTGAAGAAAAAATGTAACTTTTGATGTGTTAAGTGTGAGCCCTAACATCCAAGCATCATTAGTTAAAATAATTGGTACCATTGAATTCGTGATTAAAATCCAAGCAACTTTGTTGTTTATACTTTTTGAAATGGTTGAGAAATGAAGCTTTTATAAGATTTGAAAACAATGTTGTTATTGCTAGCACGAGGAAGAAGATGAAGTTCATCTTCAAAAATTTGAAACTTAGTTTATTATATATTTGTTAGTTATTATGTTACTATCGGATGTACAGGCCACCCCAGTGGCAGAGCACGCACGTATAAGTCATTACTATGCCTTGTCCTGGGTTCGACCCAGGTGTGAGGCACTTTTATTTTTCTAACATTTCCATTGCAGATTCAATGTAAGCCAAACATGTGGGTGTACCATGCGTTTCTCATCTACACCATAAAATCAGCCAAGCAATTAAGTCCCACGCTCCGTAATGCAAGACCATGGTGCACTTCAAGAACTCATCCTTACTGGATCAAACAAGACGATGGGCTTCCTAGAACCTGGGCCTTTTTCTATTTTTGTGTTTACTTTATCTCACCCCCATTTTACTAAACACAACCAAGCCCAATTCCTTTTTTATTTATTTTCCGATTCCAACAAAAACGTGACTTGGGCCCTGTTTACTACTTCTTACCACCCTTTTTACTTTTAAACACCCATCCCATTTATTTTATATTTTCATTATTTTTTTATTTACCTATTTATTTTATTAAAACTAAAAAAAAAACACAAAAACACATATTTTTCTTAAATAGTTTAATTTAAGTATTTTATTTTATTTTTATTAAATTAAATTCTATTATTATCTTTTACGTTGTAAAACATTTTCCAAATTAATACTAACATTCAAATTATTTTCTAAACAAATTACTTAGACTTAGGTTTTGTTTTTTTCTTAAATTCAATTGACTTAGATTTTAGGTCTTATTAAAAAATAATTAACTCCTTTTCTAATTTAAATTAATTATTTTATTGCTTAGATTCTTAAATGGTTTGTAATAGATAATTAGGGTTTTATTGATTTTTATCCCCATTTGTAAATTTGTCGTTTTCCTTATTATTGTTAGTAATTAGGATTTGCATAACAAGACTTAAAATCAAACATTAGAATACCCTAATTCAAAGCTAAATACTTGAAAACAAAAACACTTTGCACACATGCATCTCTAGAGTAACCCACACTCGTTACCTCAGATTTTAAACAGTCATATCCCTCGAATGTGAGATGTTTTAGCAAAGACCCGCGATTAAAAGATCGTAGTCCCTCGATGACCCTTCAAAGTTTCCTTCGATAAACAATCTTAGTCCCTTACAACAATTTCTAAAGCATCTTACAAGTTGCCTTCTATGACTGTGCAAGGGCCCACGTTTGTCCCTTATATCCAATGATATGGCTACTTACCAAACAATGGTAGAATAGAATTATCTAAAGAAGGAGTAAAGGAACATAGACTTTTGAGTAGGTAGATTTCTCGTAATAAATTTCTCACAAACAAAATCATTTACATCTCACACTTTCAAAAACACTTTTCAAAAAAAAATTGTATACATTCTCAATGATACGAGAATCATTACAAAATGGCCTTACACTAGCATTTTCAAAACATCTTTCCAAACATTCCCCTTTCAACAAATATTTTCAAAAACAACACTTTGTATACATTCTCAACGATACGAGAATCATTGCAAAGTTTACCGAACTTAGATGTTTTTCAAAATATTTTCAAACTTACACAAACACAAAGCATTTCAAAGTGATCAAGCAATTAAGAGCCTGTAGATAACTATAGATGAAAAAGGGTGCTAACACCTTCCATTTTCATAACCTACCCCCCGAACTCAAGAAAAATTCTCAAAAAGGTCTTTCCTGTTCTTCTCACCCTTTCCTTTATTGGATAAAAGAAAAGTCAGTGGCGACTCTTACTATCTGCAATATTTGCGATAAACCGCAAAATACCCAAGTCGATTCTCCCACCGTATCACAACTACCATTATTGAATATGGGAAGGAGGTTCCCATTCCATCTCCTTCTTCTGTCAATAACATAAATGATGTTAGTGGTCTGACCTGCAGTAGTCGTGTGTTCTCTGATGTACCTCCAAGGAAAGTTGGGAGTGTCCCGATTGAAGCTCCTATTGTGATTCCTAATTCGGGGATAGAGAATGGACAATCCAGAAAAACTAGTTTGAGTGATGATACTGACAAAGTCCTAAATTTTATTCTGAAAAGTGAATATAAGGTGATTGATCAGCTGTTACAGACACCTTCCAAGATCTACGTAGTCTCTATGTTTATGAATTCTGGCACCCATATAGAAATACTAATGAAAGTACTAGACCAAGAATTTTTTAACCATGATGTAACAATTGACTGATTCAGCAGGATAGTAGGAAATAACACTGCATGTAAAAACCCGAGCTTTAGTGATGAAGACCTCCCAGAGGAAGGAAAGAATCATAATTTTACGCTACACATCTCCATGAATTGTTTGTCATATTGTTTGTCCAACGTGTTGGTAGACACTAGTTCTTAGCTAAATGTCATGCCTAAATATACATTATCTAGGCTCTCATACCAAGGCACTCCTATGAGAAGTAGTGGAGTTATTGTTAAATAATTTGATGGCTCAAGGAAGGCGGTAATTGGTGAAATATACTTACCAATGAAGATTGGTCCTCACTCATTCCAAATGACATTCTAAGTAATGGATATCCAAGCTGCCTACATATGTTTATTGGGATGGTCGTGGATTTATGATGTGGGAGCTGTCACTTCAACACTCCACCAAAAGCTAAATTTTGTGAACAATGGAAAGTTGGTTGTAGTAGGAGGAGAAAAAGCTTTGATTATGATTCATATCTCATCATTCTCCTACATTAATACTAGTGAAGAGGTTGGCACTCAGTTTTAAGCATTGTCTATTTCCGATAAGAGTACTAAGAAGAATAGGGCATCCATTTCTTCGTACGAGGATGCACAAAAAGTGGTGCAAAGTGGTAATAATGTTGGTTGGGGTGTTGTGTTGGACTCACCTAAAACCAAGTTTAGAAAAGGCTTAGGTTTTGCTCCTACAATCGCCAAAGATGATAAAAGAGATATTGTCATCCTTCCTATCCAAGAGACGTTTCATAGTGCATGCTTTATTTGCCCAACAACGCCTGAGGTCAATGCCATTCTTGAAGATGATCCAAAGGTGGACTCACTAAGCTTCATGATGCATGGAAAGACTAGCCAGAACTGGATCTCCGTTGATGTCCCTTATTCCCTTCACATTTCCGAGTAGTGCTCTTGTTTTTGTTTTAAAAACCTTTCATTCTACCCAAGGTGAAAAAATAGTGTGTAAGGCTTTGTTAAAAATAATTCTTTCCATTGTGCCTAAGGTGGAAAAGATCTTGTATCAGGCTTTGTTTCAAGTTTATCATCATTAAAAAAATTCATGTTTTCTTTCATAACCGTTGTTTTTACTTTTCACTTTTTCTGAAAAAATGGTAATCCTAAAAAACCCTAATAAACAAAAAATCACTTTCAAAAGAAATCTGCATAAAACATTTTAGCTCTTTTAACCTGTCTCTAAAGTCAAAATAATTCATATGTGTAGATTAAATCATGAACCCATTTAAAAACATGATCATATGCCCTCTCCCAACTTTGAGTTCCCTGTGTTTGAAGCTGAGGAGAAAGATATGGAAGAAATTCCTGAGGAGAATTCCCGACTGTTAAAAAAAGAAGAAAAAGTCATTCAGCCTCATGAAGAACCAGTAGAAGTTATCAACTTGGGAACTAAGGAAGAAAGGAAAGAAGTCAAGGTATGGGAATTGCTTGACCCGGATATTAAAGAAAGGATACTAGAGATTCTCAAAGATTTTATTGACGTGTTTGCTTGGTCCTATCAAAACATGCCAGGATTGAACACCAATATTGTGGAGCACCATCTACCGTTAAAACAAGAATGTCCACCGGTGAAACAAAAGCTTAGAAGAACTCACCCTAATATGGATAAAAATATTAAAAAGGAAGTTCAAAAACAAATCGAGGCATGTTTTCTTGTTACTACTGAGTATCCTCCTTGGTTGGATAACATAGTTCATGTTCCTAAGAAAGATGGAAAAGTCAGGATGTATGTCAATTACCGAGATTTGAATAAAGCTAGCCCAAAAGATGATTTGAATAAAGCATGTCTCGTTACCACACATTGACATGTTGGTTGATAACACTATAAAATTCAAAGTCTTTTCCTTCATGGATGGTTTCTTCAGCTATAATCAGATCAAGATGGCCCCTGAGGACATGGAGAAGACTGCTTTTATTACCCCGTAGGGAACATTCTGTTATAGAGTGATGTCTTTTGGATTGAAAAATGTTGGTGCGACGTATCAAAGGTCTATGACTACTCTATTCCATGATATGGTACATAAGAAGGTCTAGGTCTATGTAGATGACATGATTTCCAAATCAAAAAATGAAGAAGACCATGTGGAAAATTTGTTGAAGTTGTTTCAGTTCCTAAGGAAGTATCAACTCCGCCTGAATCCTAATAAATGTACTTTCGATGTCCGTTCAGGAAAGCTGCTAGGATTCATCATTAGACAGAGAGGTATTGAAGTAGATCCTGACAATGTAAGATTTATTCAAGAGATGCTTATGCTTAGAACTGAGAAACAAGTAAGAGGTTTCCTTGGTCATTTGAACTACATATCCAGATTCATATGGCATATGACAACCACTTGTGGGCCGATCTTCAAACTTCTCAAAAAATACCAAGGTTGTGTATGGACCGAATATTGTCAGAAAGCATTTGATAATATCAAGGAATATCTACTTGAACCTCCCGTTCTGATCCCTTTAGTGAAGGAAGATCTTTGATCATGTATTTAACTGTGTTGGAAGATTCTATGGGTTGTGTGTTGGGCCAACAAGATGAAACGAAAAGAAAAGAACATGCCATTTACTACTTGAGTAAGAAATTCACAGATTATGAGTATCGCTACTCCATACTTGAGAAAACTTGTTGTGCTTTGGCTTGGGCTACTTTATCTTCCATGTATCAAGTGAATCATCGTAGCGACATGCCTACAATCAGAATCATGTGCCTAGAAAGACCTGCTCATTTGTTCACAGCAAAAGAGCTTACAAATGACAAAACTTGGTTCCATGACATTAAGTGTTTCCTTCAAACTCAAGAATACCAGCTTGGGGCATCCCATAAAGATAAGATTCTGAGAAGACTATCTCACAATTTCTTCCTAAATGATGATATATTGTACAAAAGGAACTTTGATATGGTTCTGTTGAGATGTGTAGATAAATGTGAAGTAGATCTACTAATGCAAGAATTTCATGAATGGTCCTTCAGTACCTATGCCAATGGGCATGAAATGGATAGGAAAATGCTGAGAGCAGGTTACTATTGGCTGATGATGGAATCTGACTGTTGTAAATACGTGAGAAAGTGCCACAAGTTCCAAGTCCATGCAGATAAAATTAATGTGCCTCAGACTCTTCTCAATGTTCTTTCTTCTTTGTGGCCTTTCTCTATGTGGAGCATTGATATGATTGGTATGATTGAACCCAAGGCCTCGAATGGACATTGTCTAATCCTGGTAGCTATTGACTATTTCACCGAGTGGGCCGAAGCAACATCCTATGCAAATGTAACCCGCCAAAGTATTAGTCAGGTTTATCAAGAACCAACTCATCCCCTGGTATGGTGTGACCAACAAGATTATCACTAACAATGGTTCAAATTTGAACAATAAAATGATAGAGGAACTCTGCGATGATTTCAAGATAGAACATCACAATTCTTCTCCCTACAGGCCAAAGATAAATGGTGATGTTGAAGCTCCAAACAAAAACATCAAGAAAATTAGTTAGAATATGGTTGTAACTTATAAGGATTGGCATGAGATGATCCATTTTACTCTGCATATTTATCGCATATTTGTCCGCACTTTGACAGGGGAAACTCAATTTTCTCTAGTATATGGAATGGAATAAGTAATCCCTGTAGAGGTTGAGATCCCGTCAATCAGAGTTCTGATGGAAGCTAAGTTATCTGAGACTGAGTGGTGTCAAAGCATGTATGACCAATTGAATTTAATTGAAGAGAAAAGAATGTCGGCCTTGTGTCATGGTCACTTATATCAAAAAAGAATGAAGCAGGCTTTTGATAAAAAAGGTTCAACCTCGTGAGTTCAGAGAAGGTGAACTTGTGCTTAAGAGGATCTTATCTTTCCAACTTAATTCTAGGGGAAAGTGAGCTCCTAATTTTGAAGGTCCGTATGTGGTTAAGATAACCTTCTCCCGCAGTGTAATGACTCTCATGACTATGGATGGTGAGGAGCTCCCACGCCCTGTGAATTCTGATGTAGTCAAGAAATACTTTATCTAAAAGAAATAAAAGAACAACTCAGTAAGTTGAAAACCTGAAATAGCGACTTAGGCAAAAATGAGTGACTCGGTGGATCGAAAATCCAAAAGGGTGGTCTAGGCAAAAATTAGAGACATAAACAGAAATAATAATCTCGTTAGATTGAAAACCAGAAAGGGAAATCGAGGCAAAATTTAGAGATATCTATGTCAAGTAACTGTATTGGTCCAAGTTCTATCTTCTTCCAGCTGTTTTACAAAGGTTCTTCATCAAATCGTCTGCAACAAGGCTTGAACACAGTTGAAATTCAAAATTGATAGAGATAATAAGATTGTGTATTTCAATATAAACCTTCCATATAATTACCATTTTTCAAACTTGTAAATGATCCGTGGAGTTACATCATTTGCGAACTACCATTCTATTAAATAAATTTGGGCCTTTGTCCATTTGTTTACTACTCTTATCTTATTTCAGCTCTACAAGATCTCTTTTATTCTTGATGATGATTTTGAAACGCATTGTTAATAAAATGTGTTTTAAAAATGAATATATAAACCAAGGATGTTTTCTTATGATTTATGAATTCAGAAGGGAATGTTAACAATTACCTCTGAGCACGGTTAGATCCAGAAATATGGAACTAAGAAAGCAATGTACTCCTGGATGGCTATGTTTCCCATATTTAATCTTTCAAGGAGATTGTTGCTCCTTCCTTTTTGGAGGAATGAACTTAGGTTTCCTCCCCATTAAAAGATGCTCTCCCCTCCCAGAGGTAGTGAACTTACAACAAGTTCTTACTACATTGGTGGCTCTACATTTTGTTCCCCAATTAATGTCGAGATTACCCGAGTGCCCATCTGTGCTATAATTTTTCATCTCCAAATTATTTGTTCTGTATACTATAACTATATGGTATGCATATACAAGACATTTCATTCATTCATTCATTCATTCATGGGTATATCATTTACACACATTTTTGTCAGTGTTCTTGAGTCCACTCACTTTGGTTGTGTTTATCCCCAAGTAGTGTACTTCCTTCCCCACTGATGTCTTTGCTCCCTCTAAAAGAGTGTCATCTATAGGTAGAGAAGAGTATATTACTTTTGATTTCCCACTGATTTTGTCCCTCGTGGAACAATTTTGGTTTTGCTTTCCTTTCCATCTCTAGATAGGATAAATCCTAGATTGAGTTTATTCCTCATCAGGAAGAGTCTTATTTGACTGTCTCTCTCCACTTTATTCCTGGATTGAACCTTGTCCCTGAAAGATATATTTGTTTGCACCTTTCTAGGAAGAGAACCCTAGATTGAGAGTGCATCTATTTTTCACATTCAAAGAGTTTCTCTTTATTTGAGAAATTCATTCCGCGAGAGTGATGAATTGCACTTCTTTTAAAGATCCCCGCTGAAGACTTTATCTCCTCAACATGAATTTGTTTACGATTCTCCAGGAAATTGAATTTGTTTCCCATCATCATTATTGTTATACTCTCAGAATTATTACCCGACAACAAGTGGTGGTATCTTTATTTGAGAAGTTTATGTGTCCCCGGATTTCTTTTGGACGAAAAATGACAATCTCTTTTAAATTGTCTGTTAATTCCCAGAGAAGTTGTTCCTAGATATCAATGTTATTTACTCCAATAGATGGTTAATCTCTTTAATATGATAGAGATAGTTCTTTGTGAATCTTATTTACTCCAATGGATGGTTAATCTCTTCAATATGATAGAGATAGTTTGTTGTGAATCTTATTTACTCCAATGAATGGTTAATCTCTTCAATATGATAGAGATTGTTCGTTGTGAATCTTATTTACTCCAATGGATGGTTAATCTCTTTGATATGATAGAGATGGTTCGTTGTGAATCTTATTTACTCCAATGGATGATTAATCTCTTCGGTATGATAGAGATAGTTCGTTGTGAAAATATTATACAAGTGATTACCTTTTGAGGAGCTTGATTGTTACCCTTTTCAAGTAGAAGACTTGATTAAAGAAGAAACTAAGACCCGTTATTTGTGGAGAAGTTTATTGTTACCCTTTTCAAATGGAAGACTTGATTAAATACGAAACCAAGACATGTTCGTCGTGGGGAAGTTTATTGTTACTCTTTCAAGTGGAAGACTTGATTAAAGAATAAACTGAGACCCGTTCATCATGGGGAAGTTTATTGTTACCATTTTCAAGTGGAATACTTGAATAAAGAAGAAACTGACACCCGTTCATCGTTGGAAGGTTTATTGTTACCCTTTTCAAGTGGAAGACTTGATTAAAGAAGAAACCGAGACCCGTTCGTCGTGGGGAAGTTTATTGTTACCCTTTTCAAGTGGAAGACTTGATTAAAGAAGAAAATGGTTCTATCTTCATCTATTAAGTCAGTTGTTTACCGTCATATGTGAATCAAATGTTATCATTAAGATGGTGTTATCCTGTTTTCTTTTCCTCTTCTTTGGGCTTTTCCCCAGTAGATTCGAGTTCTCTTTATTCCAACAGAGTTGAGTTAATCTTTCTCCAGTAGGTTTGATTTTTCTAAGATGTTTCCTTCTCCCCAGTGAGGCTTTTATTTTAAACCTTTGAGGATCCCTAGTTATTTATTGTCTGAATTAAGGCATGTGGCCTATCATGGCATCTTAGGGACAAAAATGGTGCATTTTGTATTTAAGTATCTTCCATCACATCGAGATGAAGACTTCAATCTTCACATCTTCAAATAGAAGAAATTTAAATAGGGACATTCGTTGTATCCTAATTTTTTACCTAATATTTCACCTCATATGCATCATTACATCTCTAACAAAATACAAAGATAGATTATATGTTTGCTTCTTGTGTGAAGCGGGGTTTTTTGAATTAAGAAATCTTCATCAGTGCAAGTCTTGACCAATTAGGGTTTTGATTGAAGAAAGTGGATCATTGGTTTTTGGCTTAGTGCATGACCTAATGGCTTGAAACATTGATCCATAGAACTCAAATGCAACATCTTGACCTGATTATATGGCTCAAGACATTTCCAAAGATGTAATTGATAGATAGTGGAAGAATTGAAATCAACCGATGAAAAGTCAACTATCATACAAAAGTTAAACTTTGACTTTTTGGTCAACATTAAACTTCAAAGGTCGATAGTCATCAAAGTATTCAAAATTATCAAACTTGTCCATCAAGGATCAAGAGAATCAAGAAAAATCAACAAAAGTCAAAGTTGAGAGAATTTCAACACTAAGAAATTTTTAAGTGTTTTATGCCTAATAAAGCCTCAGCTTCATAGACAATTTTCATTAAGATCCAAGTTGATTCAGGGAAAACACTCAACATGAAAATTGAATAGCATGATTCATACAACAACTTTGTCATTGAGGGTTGATCTCGAAAAAATGTTCAAATCAAAATATATGAGTTCGTGAAGTTATGACACTTTTTATACAACACTTAGAAAATTTTCCAAACAGTTTTGCCCAGAAAAATATCTCAACTTCATGACCAATTTTCATCAAGATCCCATCTGATTCCAGGAAAGCATTCAACATGAAAGTTGTAGATAAGGTTTCAAGCTTTCTAAGATATCCAAGAGCATGAAAATAGGATGCTTGAGCTAGGAGAATCGAAGAGATGAACATAGTCTCTCGCAATCTAAATTTTAAGTAATTTTGCCATGACCAACTTCTTTGTACACGAGCCTAAGCATAGAGATCACACTTTTCAGGTCACTTAGCTTGCAAATTTTCCCATAATTGAGTATTTACACAACTAATTGATGTTTTGTCCACGTGTTTCAAGCTTTGTTCATTTCTATTTTCCAATTTGGGAAGAATGACACCATTTCCATTTAGATAAAGTTTCTTTTTTCACAATGTCAACTCCTTGAGCCTATATATTACTTCCTCTGATCATACTCAAGCACTAAAGCAAGAAGCAATATGTCTAAAGCTCCTAAGCACTCCAGATCCATTTTGTACAATGCATTGGAACAACAATTTTCATGTAAACTTGGTTATTCCATCTCAACCAAACCAAAATCTATCACTTGCGATTCTTAAAAGCTCGTTACCTTTGAGTTTTCCATCTCATAAGAATTCAAAGAAAATATCAAAATATTATTGAAAAAAGAAAAAAAAAATTAGACCGCAAGATAACAGTATAAATTTTTAAAAACTTCTATTGTTAAGAAAAACTATTAAACACATGATTTGTAAAAACAATTGTGATAAATAGAAAAAAAAATATCAAAATTCAAATAAATATATATGTTAAAGAAAATAGAAAATATTTAAATTTAATTGTAAAAATGGAGAAAAAAAATAGTCAAACATAAATATATAAGTTAATTGGATCAATCATTATTATGAAAAAGTATTAAACACTCATTTAGAAGAAAAAAAATATTGTGTAAAATAGATAAAAATAAAATAAATTTCTCAATACTAATTATCTGTGTGTTCACACGGTACAAATGTATTATCCGTGCATTCGCAAAAATATTGATATTGTAGGCACATTTTTATTTTCAAAATATAAATAATAAATACAAAATTATTTTATCAAAATTGTATGTTATTTTAAAAAAGAATACATTTTTTAAATAAAAACAAAACTGTTTTACTAAAATTGTTTACATCAATAATTTTAAAAAGATTCATATCCTAAATTAAAAAAATCAAAATAAAATTATTAAATAAATAAATTAATTAAAAACAACACATTTTACTCGTGTTTGGATTAATAAATTATTTTTCATTTATTTTATTTAATTGTACAAAAAATATAATAATTTGTGCGTTCGTACAAATTTTGATATGATTACGTTCACATGATACTGGTGTGTTACTCGTACGTTCACACAAATTTTGGTCTGATTATTCGTACATTTATATATATTTTAGTATGATTACTCGTGCGTTCACACGTTAATTGATATGTTACTCGTGTGTTCGTATAAATACTTGTGTGTTATACTCAATTATTTTTAAAATATAATAAAAATATAAAAAATAAAAACAAAATATTTTCTACGGATATTTTTTCTTACTGATTTTGTATGCGCGTGATTTCAAAAAAAAAAATTTGTAAAATAATTTAATTTATAAGTGTCACTTAATTTATATAAATATTGTAGTCATGTTAAATCTCTTTTAATATCAAATTTATACAAAAAGAAATTAAAAATATATATTCTAATAATATGTGATAGATATTTAGTAATAATTTATACATGCTAAAAAAATATAAATAGAATACAAAAACTTTGTATAAAGTAAAAGTTTTTATACACATGGAATAAACAAAACGTGTATGTTTTGTTTTTTTATTTAAGAAATACAATTTTTTAGTCTTATAATATATAGAATCAAAAGTATGTATGTGTAGATAATATACTTATCAACTAAAACTTTTAGATGAATAGATATGTGTAGATACTTATCAACTAAAACTTTTATATGAATAGATTAGTAACATAATATCACGTGAGATGAAAACTGAATCAATAACATTATGTTGAAACACATAACTCAATGACATTATCGTAATATATTGCACCTCCTCACCTTAACGTGGGTCCGCGACGTTTACTTTACCTAGCTAAAGGTCATTGTATATTGTAGGCTAGTATAAGCAAAATAATAGATAATAGGTTGTATCACAACAACCATTAGTGTTTTTCGGCTATCAGACAAGTTTATAAATAACAAAAATAGTTTTCATAATTAATAAAAAATTCAATAATATCCCTTTTATTAAATTTAATAAATTATTAAAAAATGAAATAAAAAATATATTAAAAATTACAACATTAAATGACTTAATAATAATTAACTTTTATTTATATTAATGATCAAGAATTAAAATATTTTTATCGTTTATAAATGTGTCCGAAATGTGTACGAATTGATTAAGGACAACTTTAGTAGGTTCACTTTTTCAACTGATAAGAAATAGTCATTGACATGCTAAGAAAAACATATTGAAAAATTAAATCTTTTAAACGGCTGATTTTTCCTTAATATACTCGAAAACATAATCAATATATCATGAGCTTTACCGTTGACACAGTTCCAATTTTAACATAATAAGTATTATAGGCGAGTTAGATAAACACTCACATTGAGTAAACTTGCAGTTTCTTGAGAATATGCCTCTTTGAAGGTCACGTAAGCAGTACAAGCATAATCACGAGACTTATTCCATGCCAAAAAAAAACCAAAAATCATATAAATTTTGAACACTATGCCAAAAGTCAATCATATCTCGATGTGTGTGCCATTGCGTGTGTTTTTTCGCAAATCTTCTTCAGAGTCTGCTGCCAAAAAATCGTAATTGTTAATCTTGTTAAAATTACGGTTTTCTACCATAACACCGTATAGATGTTGTTTGATATCACTTAAATGTTGTTCAATTTGGATTTAACATCATACATCATTGGAAATATGACTAATCTTGTAGATCACTGGATCAACTACACCTGAAACTTTATAAGTACTTTCAATCTTAAGCTTCTTCTATTGTTGCTCAGTTTTCCCGTGCCAACCATCTATTACAGTTTTAAGGTAAGCTGCATCAGTTGCGAGAGATGTTGCTAAACCACCTTGAGGCTCCACCTTCACCAGCCCAAAATATGCATACGCAATGTATAAATCACTAGTTTTCTTGTTAAATCTTAGTCCCAAAGGTTTTCCACATGTGTGCTTAGTCTTAACATAGCTAAGTGGTGACGCAGATGCCTTAGGATTGCATGGTTTGGACCTGTGTTCAGAAAAGCGGTGCAAGAAATATTATCATGCAATATTGCAAAGGTAAGTAGCCATAAAATATATTTCCATCTTTAATGGATAGATAACAACAGAAAAGAAGTGTGACATGTTGGATGATGTATATGAAAAATCAGTCCAAGACAGTCCGTTCCAAAACAAAATCCTTCCATCAGCAACACCAGTGTAAGGGCCAAGACCATGAGGATCGAAGCAATACTCGGTACGTACGTGTTCTGTTGCGTGTTTTTTCCCCGCAAATCTTCTTCAGATAAAGCTGTCAAAAAATCGTAATTGTTAATCTTGTTAAAAATATTGTTCTCTCGAAATATACCATAACATCGTATAAATGTTGTTTGATATCGCTTAATGTATATATTAGAAATTGTATCTATTTACTAAGCATAAAGCTAATGAAACATAAATGTTACCTTCTCATAAAAGATGCTTAACAGCCCATGAGAATGTACTGCAAGTCATGTGGTAGAGAATGTATTCAATAATATAATAAGCAGCAAAGGGATACTTCTCTTGAAGTTGCATATCGTGCTTATTTCGCTAAGGTAAGGTGATTCTTGTTTGAAAGCTCAACCACAATAGCACTGGTCCAGATTTAATGCATCCAATGTAGACCCTTGGTTTTGTACAATGATAGAGAAGGGTTGCTGCTAGGACACCTAAAGAGCAACAAAGAAGAGCAAAGTTAATTTTTACGGAAATACGATAGAGAAAAATGGAGTTCACCTTGCATAATCATGATCAGAACCAATTAAAGCAATATAACACTGTAGCGGTAGAAATGTTGATACTAAGCCATAGGATTGACTTGACTCGCACAGATCAAAATAAAAATCATCACCGCGCTTTATTGTTTTCAAAGGAATGGGAAAAAAGCGAATAACCCAAAAGAGGGGAAAGATTCTATGTAAGGGGGTTGGTTATGAAAAAGTAAGGTATTAGCACCCTAAACATCTACGATACTCTGCATGAACCTCTTTGTAAAAATCTGTATATTTTGGCTATAAAATGTTGTGTAAAAATATATTATGGTGATGAGAAAAGAAGTATTTTTTTATGATTTTTGCACCCGCCGCGGTTGTGAACTTTTAATGTCTACGTACCACCTTCCGTGCAATAGGGGATCAGGGTACACGTATTTCCTCTTCAAAAAAATTTAAAACACATTTGTGTTGGTTAATTTTATGAGATAAGACATCACTGTCATTGTCCGTGTGGAAAACATACTTACTAGCCACAATCATGAGAAATGAGAATTTGCATCATCTCAAAGTGGAGGATATGGCTTGGATTTTAAAATCAACAAAACCTCACTCAACACCCAAGTGAAAAATATCTCTCTTCACTACATATTGTAGAAGTATAGTTGTTTGCATCACTACAAGGGTTGACAAGAGTCTAATCTTTTGAGAAAAATTTTCAAAGATAAAAGATAAAATGGAAAAATAGTTTGAATAAGATTGATTGACTTTTAGTCTTCTCACAAAAATGTTAAGGTATTGTTAACTTGATTGAAATTTGATTAAGAAATAATTTTTGAAAATACATGCACATAAGTCAAAGTTTATTATGAAAGTGGTTCAAATTTTAAAAACAAGAAGAGTTTTCAAAAGGAGAAAGAAGATTTTTGAAATTAAAGAAGATAAGAGGAGATGAAGAGACTATCCTAAAGCATAAAGGCAAAATCTAGGGAAAAAGACCATCTAACCAGCAAGGAGCCAACACTTGACATGATGAGTCAATGTAGAATTTCATCCTTTGAATTTGAAACCAAGCAAACAATTAATAAACCTCTTAACAATACCAAGCTTCAATTTACATTAAGTCTTCAAAAAAAATGAGCAGAGTAACAACCGTACACAGATGAATTCAAGATTACAGACAAAGCATGTAACCACAATAACCTGCACACAACACAAACAAACAACTCAATGTCTTGAGATAAACCCCAAGAACTCCAGACAAAATAACAATTAAGGTCACCAGGTCTCCAAAATAGGTCAAGGTTTCTACTCCTAAGTCCAAAAAGTCCATAACTCCAAAATGCTAAGGATAGTAACCAAGTAGTCCAAGTAACATTAAAGTTTTTTAGGGTTTAAGTTGGTTATTAGGTATCTTCAAAAAGTAAGTGAAAAGCTCAAGTGAGCAAAATAAAAAGACATAAAAGTAAATGGCCAAGTGAGCAAAGATGAAAAATAACATGAAATATAAATGCTAAAGTAAATGGTACATAAAGTAAAATCACAAAATAAAAATATAAAATAAAGTAAATTGTTAAGAATTAGTGGTTATTTGGATGACCATCTTGAAACTTGCATTTGGAACTCATTAGAGGATTGGTAGAACCAAAGCCTCTCAACAACAAGTTGCATTTGCTTTTTGTCAAGTATATCATCCATTTAAGAATCTCAAGGTAACACTTGATGATCAATGATGTTTAAGTGATCCACTTTGACCAAAATTGATGAAGTTACATTAGAGAATTGGTAGAACCAAAGCCTCCTAGCAATGAATCTCAAGGTTATTGATCAAAGGGTTCAAATTAACATACTTGGGCTTGTAAACATAGGTTTGGGTCACGAATGATCATTTTCTCAAATCGGAACAAATTTAGCGCTATGTTAAGCAATCGTAAGTGGACTTATATAGAAGTCGCACCTATTTTGAGGCAGATCAATAGCAATCTATGTATCTCATATTTTGAGACGTGATATGAAAATCATGCTCCAATAATATTTGGTACAATAAGAATGAAATAAGATGAAGAGGAAATGGGAAATGAACAAACTACATTTGAACTAATAATTTAATCAAACTATTATTAAAATCATTCATCTATTTTTATGGAGTAAGACTCAACACCATGGATCCAATGATATTAACAAAGTTCATGATCAACATTTCAATCCAAGATCAGCCAAAATATTGTACAAAAATAAAATTGTATTTAAAAATAAAAGAAAATGGTTTTTAATGTGATTATAAAATAGAAATAAGAGAGAAAAATAGCAACTATATTTAAATTAATAAAAAAAAATAAGTAAGACCATAGAAAAATAAGAAATGAACTCAAAAATTTATACGAAATTTTTGGTAATTTTCTAAAGTTAGAAACTATTTTTAAACTAATTTAAATTTCTCAACTAAAGGAAAAAAGATTTAAAAAAAATAGTAAAAGACAAGATAAAATTCCACGAAAAATTCAGGAGGTGAAAAACAATGAAAATGATTTTTTATAAAAACTTTCAGAATTAAAAAATGTCAGAAAGTATTTTTTAAACAATTAAAATAAAGCAAATAAGGTAAAAATTATAAAAAATACTAAATATCAAAATAAAAATATGAAAAAATATTCATAAGGTCAGAAATAATTCAAATTATTTTTGTATATTTTTTTCAGAATTTCTGAATAAAAAATAAAAGAGTTGTGAATTTTTAAAGTTTAAAACTATTAAAATATAAAATCAGAAAACAAAAATAAAACTAAAAAAATATGGACCATCAGATCATAGTCAAAACACGTTAGTAAGCTAATCAAGTAGACCAGACGCGCTATGCTTGATATGGACCTTATTTGAAAATGCATTGGATCAGAAAAAAGGTAACTAGTAAAAATAAAACAATTGACACGCTATCATTGGTTGAGACGAGACATGTCATCGTCTTCAACCTCCAGACACCTTGCAATGGAGATTTTATGAGTTTCTTCAAATAAAAAAATTAGGATTCCAGACTAGTATCATTGGATTCGTCTCTTCAAGATGATCCTAACACCACCATCGCGCCAAATTTATATAAAGTGTGCAGAGAGATATGGATCAAAAACTTAAAAAAATAGCGAGCACCTTTCAGTTGAGATTTCTCTCTCAATTCTCAATAGATTTAAAAATTGTAAGAAGCACAAGAATCATAAGAAGGAGTAAGTAAGTTAGTGCTTTATCAAATGGTGGAGAATTCTACCTGTTCAAAGTTCAAGAATAAAGCTCTGAAATTGGACTTCTGTAGGTTGAATTCTGGCTTGTTCTGCTTGGTTTAGGTATTGGAGAGTTTGTATGATGATGAAGGATGATGAATATGCAAATAATTTTGGAGGAAAAGGCTTAAATCTCAAAAATTGATTTCAAAATTTTGAAGTTCGTGTGAGGTTTTGACTGAATATATTTTGCTCTCAAAGCTTGAGGAAATGAATGGAATAAGGTCCTCTATTTATAGGAAAATGAATGGCAATGAAAATTGGAAGAAACAAAGAAGTTTTGAGGGAAATTGAGTGGAGGTCAAGCACAAGCGAAGCGCTAAACACTTTTGCATTTTGAAGCGCTAAACACCTTTTGCAAGTTTGTTAATCAAGTTTAAATAAAAAAACACACACAAATCTTGTGATTAGAAGCCACATTATGGATTTCAAAATTCTGACTTAGTGAGAAATTCATTTTTAAGTTGCCAAATTCAAATCCATGGCATTCTCAGCTCAAGGTGTCTTAGGTCATGATTCTTGAAGTTTAGAAAGAGGAAGTTACAAGCTTTACAATGTGAAAAGAATGGGATCAAATGGTTGCTTGAGCTGAAAGTTGCAATGAGTCAAAGTTGATAAAAAGAGGTTAACTTTCCATACTTAGAAAATTTCTAAGTTTTTCTTCAAAAATGACTTATAAAGTCTTGCATCCAAACATGGTCTTCCACTTGAAATTTGCTCTTGAACAAAAAAGATGGCATGCAGTAGACCTCTTGAATTGCATTTTGAAACTTGAACCATTAAAAATATCCAAAAATTGAGAGCGTTATGACTTGTTGAGGTTGGCAAAAATTCAAGAAATGACCTATAATCTTTTGCATCCTTAGGGCATCTTCCATCCATTTTCAAGCTTTTCACATAAAAAGAAAGTTTGAAGTTTACATTTTCAAGCTAATTATGGAAAAATAATGGGCTCAAGGTGATAAAAATTGTTCGAGTTATGGTCATTTGAAGTCATATAAAGGAATTTGAGGGTCCATATAGAGGACTTGTAATCTTTCTTCATCATCAAGTTTCTTCCACACAAAACTTCTTTGCAATTTTTGAAGTGATTTGTTAATAACTATTGGAAGAGAAGGATGTCTTTGGGATCACTCAAAAATAACAAAATATGAACAAGATATACCCCTTTGAAGTTTAAAACCATAGCTCTTAAAGCCAGAAAATGGCTTGGGGAACCTTTGTAACTTTGACCAACCTTATTGCACAAATAATTTTGTTATGTGATTATAAGTTGTTGAGGATGATAAGGAGAAACTATTGCAACCAAAACCACTTCCATATCTTGGTAATTGAAAGATATGTGCACTTGTGATCATTAAAATCAAAGACTTGTCCAATTGAGTCAAACTTCTTCAATCAACCCTTGTATTTTTGAACTAAATCTTGACAACTTAAGGCATGATGAATCATGAAATACTTTGTCATGATATTACTTCCAAACATATTTAATGATGAAGCTTGAATCTCAATGAAGCTTTGTTGAGGAAGGAATAGAAATGAACTCATGAACCCATAGATCAATCTTGACGGAATGTATTGTGCTTTCACCTACATCATCAACAATTGGGGAAAACATTCATTGTATTTGTTAGTTAAAGGATAGTTAATACAAAACATAAATGATCATAAAATACAAGTCAAAGTGCTTTGTGATTCCTCCTAGAGCAAAGCTAAAGATAGGGAGAAGAACCAAATCCTAATGTATGATCTTGTTGTGATTGAATTGATATGATATGATGAAGGGATATTATGGGGCAAAAATTGGGGTACAACATCTACCCTTATTTAAGTGTCTTCTATCCGGAAATACAAAGGTTAAAATCTTCGTGTCGACGCGATTGAAGATACTTAAATATAAGACAAACCCTATTTTTAGCCCTAAGATACAATACAATACTTATGATTATGAATGCAGATGAACAAATCTAAAGTAACACAAGACACCACTGGGGATGTAAAAGGTAAAAGAGGAAACAAAAGAAAAATTGACCAGGGAAATAAATCGCTGGTAAAGAAAAGACGGGACTCTGCTGGAGTAATTCCCAAGAGAGGATCTAAAGCATCGTCAACTCAAAAATTGAGGATAGAGAGTGAAGGATAGTGGTGACCAACATATAATTGTGAACCACCAAATCACATAGGGGATAGCAAAAAGGTAACGTTGACCCACCGGGGAAAGGAATGGTAAGATGATACCAGTAAATTTCAAGATGTATTCAGTACTCATGACTGCTAACAAGTGAACCTCTACTGAGCAACAAAATCTCAACGAAGAACTACCTTCCATAATGACAAGGCTACCATTCATTAGGAAAAGATCTCAACAACGGACTACCTTCCATAATGACAAGGCTACCATCCATTGGAGTAAAAGATATCAACAACGAACTACCTTCCATAATGACAAGGTTATCATCCATTGGGGTAACAAAATCTCAACAACGAACTATCTTCCATAATGACAAGGCTACCATTCATTGGAGTAATAAAATCTCAAGAACAAAATACCTTCCATAATGACAAGGCTATCATCCATTGGAGTAACAAAATATCAACAAAGAACTACCTTCCATAATGACAAGGATACCATCCATTGGAGTAACAAAATCTCAACAACAAACTACCTTCCATAATGACAAGGCTACCATTCATTGGAGTAACAAAATCTCAACAATGAACTACCTTCCATAATTACAAGTCTACCATCCATTGGAGTAACAAAATCCCTACAACGAACTACCTCCCATAATGACAAGTCTACCATTCATTGGAGTAACAAAATCTCAACAACGAACTACCTTCCATAATAACAAGGCTACCATTCATTGGAGTAACAAAATCTCAACAACAAACTATCTTCCATAATGACAAGGCTACCATTCATTGGAGTAACAAAATCTGAATCTTCTCTGGGAGTCTATTAGATTCATTGGGGAAATACAGGTTGCTAAAATAAAGCGACCTGCCACGTGCTGCTATGAGAAGGAATTGCAATAAAGACTTCCTGAAGAAAGAAAATATGGCTTCCTGAGGAAAGAAAATGGAACTTTTTGAGAAATGCCAATATAATTCCTGTTGAGGAGATAGAATCCTCTCGTGCAAAATAAATGCACATTTCAAACCAAAGTCAAAGCTTGCAGAAACCCAAATAATAATATTGCTGAGGGTGCCCATCCCAACTAGAAATAAACTGAAATGGAGCATTCAAACAAAAGACATCTCCTGAGAAATAAACTCAAGAGGGAATCATAATTATATCCGGAAAATGATTTAAATAGGAAGGATAAAGCAAAATTCTACAACGAGGGATAACTCAGTGGGGAAATTGAAAGAATATACACTTTCTGCTTAAGGTTGACATTCTAATGGAGAAAGAGTAGCACAACTTTTTTGCAAAACAGGGTAATACACCAACAAGATATTAAAAAATGCAAATGAGCAATGATTATGCATGATTCTAGTATGAAAGTATGAATGTTACCATGTATTCACTGACAAAACAAACATATAACACTGGGGATAAACATACGACAAATAAGTGGGTACCGTCAATACTTGGCTAAATCACATTCAGGATGGAAATTCCATGAGATAGTAAGCACCAACTGAGGAAACAAACTCTTATTTCATAGCTTAAATCCAATGGGAAAGAACAAGATCAATATTAGTAAATTAACACAAACATGGCGATATAACATCTTCCTCCAAGTTTCACCAGGGAATATCACATACTTTAGCGGGGCAAACAAAATGTTCGAAGTTCACACTTCTGTCGTGGTTGATTTCCTTCGGGAAAACAATATCACCTCATTGAGACAATAGTTAGGGATGACATACTGACTTTATTGGGGAGGGTAATATTATATCGTCGGAGGGGACACCTAGATACATTCTTCAATACTGAGAGTGATAATTGCACCAACTTCTCTGGGGAGAAAGTGTGAAAACCTCATGGGGACAACAATTTCATAGAAATACATCATCTCAACTTCACCTGGTGAAATCAAGAAATCGAACACTACAACAAGAAATTATGGGGATTTTAAATCCAATCCATCACTCCGCTGGAGAAAACCCAAAAAGTTGATAATCATTTCAACACTTATTCAATAAGACATTGCCCTTGCCTGACTATCGAGCAAACAAAACAATATGCTAGTACTATCGAAAAGAGATGTTTCGCAAATGAGTTAAATCTCAACATCTACGGGGAGAAAAGACTTTTATTAAATGAGTGAAGCCTTCAATGGGGAATCTTAGACAGAGTCTTCACATAATGCAAACTGTGATACAGTGGGAGAACTGACTTGAGGTTTCGCGTTTATGTTCGCAAATGTTTCGGTTTAGCAAAAGTCGCCACCGACTTTTTATTTTATCCTAAGGAAAGGTCAAAAAGCACAAGAAAGACCTTTGAGATATTTTCTTGGGTTCATGGAGTAGATTATGAAAAGGGAAGGTGCATGCACCCTTTTCATCCATGGTTATCCATGGGCTCTTAGTTACTTGTTTAGATCATTTGCTTTTGCTTTTCAATTGTTTGAAATGGTGTTTTGTGTGTGGTTTTGAAAGATGTTTTTGAAAAGAGGTTGTCGTTGTGGCAACCTTTGTAACGATTCTTGTTTGAATGTATACAAAGATGTATTGTCTTTTGAAAAGATTTCAATGTTTGAAAGTTTGATTTGGGAAATATTTTGAAATTGTGTTGTGAAGTGTGTTTGAAAATAGCAAGGATGTTTTGCAAGCTTTGATCAAGTAACTAAGAGTTATCTACCCTATTTTACTCAAAGATATTTCCTATATGTTTGTTGTACCCCAAAATTTGCCCTCCCATTTCCTCAACATTTTCTCATCACAAGGCCCTTGGAGCTCAAGATCCAGTTAGGGTTTCCTCTGCTCAAGACTTCTCCTTGCACTGTTGACCCAAATTAGGGTTTGTGTTTGCACAAAGATATTTTGACCTAAAATGCCTAAGATAACTTTTATGCTTCATGTTGGACTCCCAAGTTTATCCATACCAAGTTTCAAGTCTTGATTCCAAGTTTTTGCCCAGTCAATTGGACAGTTGACCTAGAAATCAGCTGTATTGGGGAAAAAGTCAACTGTGGCCAATTGACAGTAAAATCTCATGAAAATTGACCCACATCAACATTATGAACTCACATGGACCATTTGATCAAGTTTGGATCACAATTCCATAAGAAATTTGATCAGATCACCAAAAGGGCAAAATGGTCATTTTTAGGGTTTTGACTGCACAAAGGCAATTTTTGACTATTTGACCTAGCCAATGGCAAACCAAACTCACATATGGACTCAAGGACCCCATGGAATTGTCTTGACATACTCAACAAGTTCAAAATATCCCAAATGCACAAGATTGACAGTTGAATTTCTTAGTCAATTGATCAATTTTGACTGTATACTGAAAAGTCAAACTTTGACTTTTTGGTCAAAATCAAGTGTCAAGATTCATTTTTCATCAAAACATGAAACTTGTTCATCAAGAAATCAAGAATTGCAAATTAGGGTTTGAAATGAAGATTTTTCATAACTTAGAATTTTTCTAAGTTATGAAAAACCCTAATTTTTTCCTAACTTTGTCCCACTTTCTCACAAAGATTCATTTGGATTCAAGCAAAAGTCAAAACATAAAAGTTGTAGCCTATTGCAAAATCTACAACTTTGATTCACAAAGTTTTCCCAAAGGAAGCTTGTATCTTAAGTTACAATTTTTGGAACAAGGGTACCAAACCATTCTTAACTTAGAGAAAATTTGACCTATTTTAGGCAAGGTTTTTACCTAACTTCAAGACCATTTTTCACATACTTCCATTTGGAATTTCAATTTGCATTTCAAAGATGGATTGTATTACACATTCCAAGCTTTCCAAAATGTCCAAGAACTCATCAAACAACCTCATGGTTAGGGAGAATCGAATTTGGCAAGTTGGGAAAAACTCACTTTGTTCATGACCAAGTTACATGTCCATAACCTTGCATTTTTGAACTCAGCATGCCTTAAGCTAGATTACAGGTCTTTTATCTCATCTACACTCCATAATTTAATGCCAATCCTTTGTGCCAAGGTGTTGTTCTATGAGTTTGGACATTGTATGCAAGATTAAGCCATTTTTAGATAAAGCATAATATCCATTTTAGAAAAGTTGCACTTTATGTCAATTAACAATCCAAGCAAGTACAGTGCAAATCTCTTTGGCACAAGTTTATGAGCTAATTACACTGATCAAGGCCAAGGTATGCAGCACATTAGGGAGGCCTGTACAAGCTAGAAACTCAACTTGACCTTTTGTTGCTTAAGTAAGAAGAAACATAGCATAACATCACACAACTATCATTCATGTAAACCAAGGCTTAAGCAAACTTGTCAAACACTTTCTAAACATCCTAACTGAGCTAGAACACGATTCAACCACCTCCATTGCCTTCTAAAACACAGAATCACCCTCAAACTGCCCAAACAGAGCACCTGCTGCAGATTGAGTTCCATAGCTCAATCCTTTCATGCATTCTTGCTAAAATCACCTCAAACACATCCCACAACATCCCTTGAAGTTATTCCAAACCTCAAACACGACCTGTAACACTCCCATTCAACATCACCATTTTCATTTTTCTGTTTTGCAGGTAGAGTTCTATAACTCGATTCATCTAGTTTCAAAGCAAAGTAAAACTTGGAATAGCATCCCTAGGCATCAAGGAAGCTGTACCAATCATCACCTTGCACTGAAAGTACCTCCATCACCAGATACAACTCCAACTGAACAGGTAAGTTCATGAACTCGTATCTCTCTATCCAGGCATTGTTAGCTTTAGGTTTGTGAAGAAAATATGTCACATTCATAGCCCTGAACATGCCCATGTAATTAGTTTTCATTTATATTATGTGTGTTGTGAGAATTTAATGTCTGAACATGGAATAAAAACTAGGCCAGAAATTGGGGGAGAAGAAATTCTCTCTCATCTTAGAGAGTTAAGTCAAGTTCTTTATATGTCTGGATTCGTCTCTTAATGCTCTACATTTTTCATGTTGTGAGTTTTGCTTGAAAGTCCAGGAATTGGAAGATAGAAAACGCGTGTTGATTGTTGTTCATACAGTCTGGAGGTTGAAGAAGGACTTTTTGGGCTGGGCTCTGTTTCATATTTCTTTTTGCACCCTTTTGTTACTTATACACCCCCTAAGTCCATTATGCTTATTTTGATCATTTTTTGATTTTTTTCTTTTTTGTTCTGACTTATTTATTTTTCCTCATAATATTAAAAATATAAAAAAATATTTTTTAATCATTTTTGTATTTATTAGGCAATTATTTGTTTAAATAGGTTTGAACATAAATAAATACATAAACACTTTTATTTAAAAATACTAAAATAATGCAAACACATTTTATTTTTCATTTTTATTTTATTTTATCTTCTGAAAATATTTTATATAAAATATATTTTTTTTTATAAATATTAAATATTATTATTTTGCACATATTTAATATATTTGATAAATAATACAAATACATACATATATATTAGTATATTTAGGTTAAAAATACAAGATATATACATTTTATTTTTTATTAATATTTAACATTAAAAAATACCCTTTTGACAAATATACTTCATTTTTATTTTTGTATATAATAAATAAATATTGTACATATTAAATAATTAATACTTTTATTTAATAAATTAGGGTTTGCCCTAAATACATAAAAACTCCAAAAATAATACTCTTTATTTTGTTTATTTGACATACATAAAAAATACTTTTTTTCATACATATAAAAACATTTTTTGCATCTTGCATATTTATTCCATTTTATTTAATTGTTGTATATTAATTACCTTGTATAATTCCAAATTGATGTAATAGTCTAGGTTTAAATTCCTTGTCAAAATACCCCCATTTGAACATTTGTACCCCCCTTCCCATATATTGTGTTGTAATAACTTAGGAACTTTATTTTTCGCACTTTAATGCTTTCTAGTTATACCATGCTAGAATTAGGGTTTGTATGCGAATCAAAAATAACAAAAATAGTTTGACCTAAGTTCAAGATAAACAAGTATGAAAACGGACAACACTAATCACACTTGCACCCCTAGGGTATTCCACTTGTTGCCTTCAATAAATGGGCCATGTTGCATGTTAGGTCTCTTTGGGCAAAACAAAACAATTCAAATGATCATAGTCCCTCGATGACGCTTTCGAAAGTTGCCTAAAAAATGATCAAGTCCCTTAAAGGAAAAATTGCCCAAAGATACTTGGCACCATTGCAATTATGGTCTAAACGATGACCCGCGCCCGTCCCTTTCACGTCCTAACACAAGATTGTCCACCAAATGCAATGGTGGAACAAAATTGTTAAAAGGGTTAAAACATAGCAATAATCTTTGAGAAATTTAGGAGTAGACAACCTCTTAGTTACTTAAATCAAACTTGCAAAACAAAACACTTGCCTATTTTCAAACCACACATCACTACACTTTCAAAACAAACTTTCAAAAAAACATTGAAAACCTTTCAAAAGACATACACCTTTGTATACATCCCAACATGGATCATTACAAAGGTTGCCACCACATTGGCCTCTTTTCAAAACATTTTCAAACCCACACACAAAGCACCATTTCAAACAATTGAAAACCAAGGCAAGTTAATCTAAGCAAGTAACTAAGAGCCCATATATAACCATGGATAGAAAGGGTGCTAATACCTTCCCTTTCTATAATCTACTCCCCGAACCCAAGAAAACATCTCAAAGGTTTTTGCTGTGCTTTTTAACCTTTCCTTAGGATAAAATAAAAAGTCGGTGGCGACTCTTGCTCAACCGAAACATTTGCAAAAACAAACGCAAGTCCATAGTCAGTTCTCCCACCGTATCACAGAACTGGCGACTCTGCTGGGGACAAATTTAAAAGTGGAGTAACCTTAGGGCTTAGATCACCCTCTTGCACGACTAATTGTTTGAATTGATTGCTTTATATCTTGGCTCTCTTGTTTGGGTTTGCAATCCTACACCCGGATTTTGGGAAACATTCATAGATAGCAATACGTTGTGGAAACTGTGCGGGGTATACCGACACGGTCGAAGCAATAGCTATATTAGTGCGACATATTTGTGAGTACCGGTAACCCTTGAGTTCAATCAAGAAGAGTACGGGGCCGCTGAGTGATGTCACTAAGCACTAATGACCTAGAACCTTACTTGACCATCTTGGCCTTCTATTAGGGGTAGTGAGATGACCGGCTTTGGTGCAGTCCGAAGTTGGTAGATACTCGATACTACACTCATTGAGGGTTGTTTTCTTGGAATATTTTGGTCGCTAGTTAAGTGGCTAAACCAAAACAATGAACAATGAAAACAATCCAGTGATATTGAGCTCCTTAGAACCCGGTTACTATTTATAAGATGGGTTTTTAAGCCAACTACACTCAAGAGGGTACTTACCTATGAAACCCCATGCAAGCCTGAAACTAGGGTTTGGTGTGATTTGCTTGTACATATGTTTGTGCATACATCATGAACATCATAAAGCATCATATGCATTTACTAACCACTTCAAGGGTTTAGATCTTCATCTTTGTTCTTGTTTTGTAGGTCATGGAAATTCCTCGCAGAAAAACCATCCAAGTCAACCTTGTGAGAATCTCTCCTCAACTCAAGAAGCTCACCTCAAGAATTCCGGAAAGCTCATCCTTCAGTGAAAGACATGGTAGACTGCTCAGCTTAGTCAACACCAACATTGAAGAAGACATGATGAAGGTGCTATTCCAGTTCTTTGACCCTCTTCACCATTGTTTCACTTTCCCTGACTATCAGTTGGTACCCACTTTGGAGGAATTTTCTCAACTCCTGCGAATTCATATCCTCAATCAACTACCTTTCAACGGTACGGAAAAGGAACCAAAGCCTGAAGATGTTGCTCGAGCATTACATCTACAGCCTTCTGACATCAAGGGGCATTGGGAAACTAGAAGTGGCGTCAAAGGTTTCTTAGCAAAATTCTTGTTTGAGAAGGCTCAAGAGTGTTGGAATTCATTGGACCTACAAGCCTTTGAAGAGATTGTGGCACTCCTTATCTATAGGTTGGTCTTGTTCCCAAATTCTGACCAATTGATAGATGTCAACGCCGTCAAAATCTTCTTGTCCAGAAATCCAATACCAACATTGCTTGGGGACATTCTTCACTCATTTTACACACGAACAATGAGAAAGAGGGGTGTTCTCATGTGTTGTACTCCTCTCCTTGCAAGGTGGTTTACTTCGCACCTTCCACAATCTGTCTTGAAGAATGACCAAGGCTCAAGGTGGTCCCAACGATTGATGACTCTTACTCACTCTGATGTACATTGGTGTTCTCGGTCCAGAGAAAATGTCATCATCGTCGATCGTTGTGGAGAGTTTCCTAATGTTCCTTTACTTGGAATCAGAGGAGGTATCACCTACAACCCTTGCCTAGCTTTGAGGCAATTTGGATATGCACGAAGAGATGGCCCTCACGACATGTTGATTCCTGACCTAGTTTTTGACTTCGACAACGATGCGCAAGGACTTCGCCAAAGATTCATCAGAGCTTGGGGGGAGGCCCAACAAGGTTGATAGCAAGACACTGGGACACAAGAACTCCATCCCTCTTGAACTTTATCTCAAGTGGGTACGAGCCCGAGCCCAGAGTCTAATGATGCCTTATCCTCATGTTCTCCCTGTGATTAAAGAGCCCGTCAAGGAAGGAGAGGTTCCCTACACCATCCTACATCCTGACATGCCTACATCGTGGGAGGAGATGCAGAAGAGTTGGATCCAACTCAAGGAGGAACATAACACTTTTGAAGCCAGCTTCTACGCCAGCGAGAAGAAGGTTTTAGAGCTCACCCGCCGACTCCATGAGCAAGAGGCCCTCAACACCTACATTGCGCCAAAGAGGATGCGCAACGTCTTTTTACCTTGAGAAGTTGTTTTTGTAATATTTGGCCCATGGGGCATTTGTGTACTAACAAATATTTTCTTATTAATATGACGTGCGTTCTTTTTGTTTGCAACAATTGTGAATTTCTAAAAACCTTGAATGCATTGCATGGATAGCATCTCATGCATCATGTGCATAACAGGTACCCATTTTTCTACAGGTTGCTTAATCTTCTTCGCTGTTTATTTGGAACAGTCATCATGAATCCAGACTCATCCAGTGAGCAAGCAATCAAGGCCCTTCAGGCCCAAAGTGCCCAGTTTCAAGAGATGGTCATGAGCCTGGCCCAAGGTCAGCAAGAGTTGAAGGCTCTGCTCCTAAAGAAGAAGAAGAAGAAGAGAACTGCGTTATTCAACACTGGACGCAGGTTTGGGAACACACTCCATAACGAGGCTGATCCAACTACTTCCTCTGCAGAGAAAGATAGTCCCCAAGGGGGAGGAGCTCCTAGTCCTGCAGTCTCTGACAACGAGACGGACTACAATGACGAACAATACCCACCTGCTGCTGACAGATACAAGCAATTAGAGGACCGCTTGAGTGCCATGGAGATTCAGAATGTGTCGGGGCTGGATTTCGGAGATTTGGGGTTATCTTCGAGGGTGGTAATCCCACACAAGTTTAAGGCGTCTGCCTTTGCTAAATATGACGGGGCTTCCTGTCCAAAGCTGCATCTAAGGTCGTACGTAAGGAAGATCCAACCTTACACGGCAGATAAGAACCTTTGGATTCACTTCTTCCAAGATAGCCTTTCGGGGTCACAGCTTGAGTGGTTCTATCAACTAGATGGAACTAGTATCCGACATTGGGAAGATTTGGCGACCGCATTTTATAGACAATATCAATACAATTCTGACCTCGCTCCTACGCGTACCCAACTTCAGGGTATGTCTCTAGGAACGGGAGAAGGGTTCAAAGAATATGCACAAAAATGGAGAGATTTGGCTAGCAGGGTGCAGCCTCCATTGACTGATCGTGAGCTGGTTGATATGTTTCTAGGGACCTTGTCTGGTCCATTTTTCAATCATCTGGTTGGCAATTCCTCAGCTGGGTTTACGGATTTGATCCTGACGGGTGAAAGGATAGAAGCTGGCATCAGGTCAGGAAAGATACAAAAAGCTGCCTCCGCAAGTACTGAGAAGAGGCCTTTCAAGAAAGAAGCAAGTGCAGTCTATGGTCCTAGAAGACAAGTCAAGCCAGAAAGCCGTCAAGCCGTCAATGCCTTAGTGATTTCAAAGCCTGTTGCTACTCCTCAGCAGTACAATCAACAAAGAGGTGAAAGGCCCAAGAGGAAGTATACTCGGCTGAGTATGACCTTGTCACAAATCTTACCGCAACTGTTATCAACCAACTTGGTGACCCTCAAAGAGGCTCCGAAGGTCGTGAAAACTGCATCTCCTAAGTATAACCCAAATGCCCGTTGTGCTTATCATTCTGATAGCCCCGGGCATACTACTGATGACTGTTGGGCCCTGAGAAATAAGGTGCAAGACCTTATCGATGCGAAGGAAATTCAGTTTGAGGTGCCTGAGAGGCCAAATCTTGTAACTGCTCCTATGCCCCAGCATAGAGTAAATGCCATCGAGAAAGATTTGTATGCTGTTTCAGTGAATGATGTTGCTACCCCTCTTTTGACTGTTAAGAGGAACTTACTACTATCTGGTTTATTTCCGGGTTGTAGCAAGGGTTGCCTCCTGTGTGCTGTTATCCCTACCGGTTGTCCGCTGCTGAAATCAGGCATCCAAAGCCTGATGGATAGCAAAGAAATTATGTTTAAGAAAACTGCTGTTCCGTTTGTTTCCGCTGAAGAAGTATCTGTCGTCACAATTTTCAACAATCCTACCAAGGCTCCCCCGAGGAAGCCAGTCCAAATTATGTCTGTTGCACCCATTACCATTACTGTTCCGGGGCCTCTCCCCTATGAGTCTGATAAGCTGTCCCATGGCACTATGGGGCAGACGTGTATGTGCTTGGAGTGAAGCAGGAGTTCAACACCAGTACCAGTATCAGTAACATCACTGGTCCCGCCAAGATTACTCGCAGTGGCAGGCTCTTCTCGCCTGACATTGCACCGCCAGTTATCCGAAAGCCTCTTATCATCACACCCGCAAGTGTGCATGTTCCAAATCAAGTTCCTGTGTCTACTACTGCCGTCGAGTCCTCTGATGCTTGGGGAAAAGAAGTTGCTACCGATTTTCCTGCCAGGACGGAGGCACCTAAAAAGACTGATGTTGAAGCCTCCCAACAAGAGATGGAGGAAATCCTTAAAATCATTAAAAAGAGTGACTTCAATGTTGTTGAACAGCTGGGGCATACCCCCTCCAAAATCTCTATGCTATCATTGCTGCTGTGCTCAGAGGCCCACGCAAAAGCCCTGATTTAATTTCTGAAAACGGCCCATGTGCCGCAAGAGACCTCTGCAGATCAATTCACTGACTGTGTGGCTAATTTGACAGCTGACAATGGTTTGGGGTTCTCGGATGCTGACCTTACCGCCAAAGGGAAAAATCACAATGATGCCCTGCACGTCTCTATAGAATGCAGGGGCACTACTCTCGCACACGTGTTAGTGGATACCGGTTCTTCCCTGAATGTTTTGCCCAAGAAGGCCTTGGATCGGTTGGATTGTGAGGGCCTGGAATTGAAACCTAGTAACATCATTGTCAGAGCCTTCGACGGTTCTAAGAGGATGGTGCACGGTGAGGTAGACATTCCTATTCGTGTGGGTTCCCAAGTCTTCGACTCAAAGTTCTATGTAATGGATATCCGCCCATCTTATTCCTGCTTGTTGGGTCGACCCTGGATTCACAAGGCTGGGGCAGTAACATCCACTCTACACCAAAAGCTCAAATACCCTGTCAAAGGGAAGATTGTTACTGTGCAGGGTGAAGAGGAATACATGGTAAGTCACTTGAATTCATTCCGATATATCGAGATGGACGGGGAGTTTATTGAAACCCCCTTTCAACATTTTGAGGAGGTACCTCCAACGTTGGCGTCAGCTGAGGCAGTGGTTGAAGAAGACTTTCCTCTGAAGATGGCTTCCCTGAAGGATGCTCGGGCTGTAATCGAGAAAGGCAAGTGCGCAGACTGGGGTCAGCTTCCTGACTTCACTCAAAAGACCGACAAGTTTGGGCTGGGCTTCACTGCAGAGGCTCAGAGGGTTGTGCGCAAGGAAATGATCAGAAAGGCTCCAGTGTTCATAACCAATCCAAGGGTGAATGCTATCAAGGAGGACGTAGAGGAAGCAGAATTTGACAGTTGGATCTATCCAACCACCAACAACGGACCAAGAAACTGGGCGGCAAAGGACTTTACACCTATTACATTTGTCACGCAGTAATTAACTCTTTTGATTTTCAATTTGTAACAAACAATATGTTGAAACTTTTATTGGCTCGGTGTCCTACCCGGGGCATCGTAGCTCCATTTGTGAGGGCTTTTTGTATGACATTTCCATATATCATTAATCAAAACATTGGATGTTTGTTGCATTTCAAATCTTGTGCTCTTTTTCCTTCTGTGTTATATATTGCAAAACAGCTATATTCACACACACTCACTTATACATGTTTCAATCCACTCTGGATCTCACTGGTAACAGCTCTGCTACTGCCAGTTATGACTTCGAAAATCCGATCAACTTGGCCGAGGACGAAGGTGAAGATGATTGCGAAGTGCCTGGTGAACTCGCAAGACTGCTACTCCAGGAAGAGAGGGTCATTCAGCCGCATGAAGAGCCCGTGGAAACAGTGAACCTGGGTACTGAGACAGATAGAAAAGAAGTCAAGATCGGTGCCAATCTAGAGCTCAGCATGAAGCAACGATTGATCCAGATGCTGCATGACTACATGGAAATCTTTGCTTGGTCTTACGAAGACATGCCTGGTTTGGATGCCGACAATGTGGTTCATCACCTGCCTACCAAGGAAGACTGCCCTCCGGTAAAGCAAAAGGTCTGCCGTATGCGCCCAGAGATGTCCGAAAAGATCAAAGCTGAGGTTATGAAGCAATTCGATGCCGGGTTTCTAGCAGTGACTTCTTACCCTCAGTGGGTGGCTAATGTGGTGCCAGTGCCGAAGAAGGACGGTAAGGTCAGAATGTGTGTCGATTACAGGGATCTAAACAGGGCAAGCCCCAAGGATGACTTCCCCTACCTCACATCGACGTTCTTGTTGACAATACTGCTCAACACAAGGTGTTCTCCTTCATGGATGGTTTTTCAGGGTATAATCAGATCAAGATGGCTCCTGAAGATATGGAAAAGACTACCTTTGTGACTCAGTGGGGCACCTTCTGCTATAAGGTCATGCCATTCGGGTTGAAAAATGTTGGGGCAACTTACCAACGCGCCATGGTTGCTTTATTTCATGATATGATCCATCATGAGATTGAGGTATACGTTGACGACATGATTGCAAGGTATCAAACTGAGGAGGAACAACTTGACCATCTGCGGAAGCTGTTTGATCGACTAAAGCTGTACAAGTTGAGGTTGAACCCAAACAAATGCACCTTTGGGGTGAGGTCTGGAAAATTACTAGGCTTCATTGTAAGCGATAAAGGTATTCAGGTGGACCCTGCCAAGGTGAAAGCCATACAAGAGATGCCGACTCCCAAGACAGAGAAAGAAGTCAGAGGCTTTCTGGGACGACTGAATTACATTGCCCGATTCATCTCACATCTAACTGCCACCTGTGAGCCAATCTTCAAATTACTGAAGAAGGATCAAGTAGTACGTTGGAATGATGAATGTCAGGCCGCTTTCGAAAAGATAAAGGAATATCTCCAAGAACCTCCCATTCTTATGCCACCAGTGGAAGGGAGACCTCTGATACTATACTTGACAGTACTTGACAACTCAATGGGGTGTGTGCTGGGGCAGCATGACGAGTCTGGCCGAAAAGAGCACGCTATTTATTACCTGAGCAAAAAGTTTACCGACTGTGAGTCTCGGTACTCACTGCTCGAGAAAACTTGATGCGCTCTGGTATGGGCTGCTCGCCGGCTGAGACAGTATATGTTGACTCACACTACTCTGTTGATTTCAAAAATGGATCCAATCAAGTACATATTCGAAAAGCCTGCTCTGTCTGGAAGAATAGCAAGATGGAAAATGATCTTGACAGAATATGATATCCAGTATACCACTCAAAAAGCAATCAAAGGAAGTGTACTGGCAGATCATTTGGCACACCAACCTGTAGACGATTACCAATCCTTGAACTTTGAATTTCCGGACGAAGATATCATGGTAGTAACAGATTGTGAAGCGCCTGGACCGGATGAAGGACCTGAAGAAGGATCCCGATGGTCTATGCATTTTGACGGAGCCTCCAACGCTTTGGGTAATGGTATCGGCACTGTGATCATATCCCCCAAAGGAACTCATACTCCACTCACCGCCCGGCTGTGTTTCAACTACACCAACAACATGGCAGAATATGAGGCATGTATCATGGGTCTTCAAGCTGCAATCGACTTAAGGATCAAGTTTCTGAGTGTCTTTGGAGATTCCGCTCTCGTGATCAATCAAATCAAAGGCGAGTGGGATACGAAACACCCAAATCTTATTCCTTACAAGGAGTATGTGCTGACTTTGCTTCCCCACTTTGAAGAGATAACTTTTGAACACTTCCCAAGAGAGGAGAATCAGTTAGCAGACGCACTAGCTACGATGTCTTCAATGTTCAAAGTCAAATGGGACAATGAGGCTCCCCGGATCATTACCTGGAAGTTGGACGAACCTGCATACTGCTGCGATCTTGAGGCCAAAAAGGTGACTGAAAAACCCTGGTATCATGAGGTGAAGAGATATTTGGAAGCTCAGGAATACCCTGAAGGTGCATCTGTCAACGACAAGAAGTTCATGAGAAGGTTTGCGGCAAAATTCTTCCTCAGCAACGGCATTCTCTACAAACGGAATCATGATTCAACTCTACTGCATTGTGTGGATAAGGCTGAAGCAGAGAAGATCATGATAGAACTGCATGAAGGTACATTCGGAACACATTCCAGTGGACATACCATGGCAAAGAAAATCCTCAGGGCAGGATATTTCTGGTCCATAATGGAAGCCGACTGTTACCAACATTCTCGAACTTGTCATAAATGCCAGATTTATGCTGATAAGGTGCATATCCCTCCAGTTCCTCTGAACGTCCTGACGGCACCATGGCCTTTTGCAATGTGGGGCATCGATATGATCGGTGAGATCCGACCGACGGCATCCAGCGGGCATCGCTTCATCTTGGTAGCGATTGATTACTTCACAAAGTGGGTTGAGGCAGCTTCCTACGCCACGGTAACCAAGAGTGTCGTTGCACGTTTCATTCGGCACAACCTGATCTGTCGGTATGGCGTCCCAGAAAGGATCATTACGGACAATGGTACCAATCTCAACAACAAGATGATCACTGAGCTCTGCGAGCAATTCAAAATACAGCACCACAACTCTTCTCCTTACCGGCCGAAGATGAATGGGGCTGTAGAAGCAGCTAATAAGAATATCAAAAAGATTGTGCAGAAGATGACAGTGACCTATAAAGATTGGCACGAGATGTTACCGTTTGCTCTTCATGGGTACCGTACCTCAGCAAGAACGTCAACCGGGGCAACTCCTTTTTCCTTGGTCTATGGCATGGAGGCAGTCTTGCCAATTGAAGTTCAGATACCCTCTCTCCGGATAATGAAGGATGCAGACATGAGTGAAGATGACTGGATCCAGACTCGACTTGATCAATTAAACCTAATTGACGAAAAGAGACTCACTGCTATCTGTCATGGTCAGACGTATCAAAAACGAATGATCAGGGCATTTAACAAGAAAGTCAGACCGCAAGAGTATCAAGTTGGGGACCTGGTAATCAAGCGCATCATCCTTCCTCAAAGTGATCCCCGGGGCAAATGGACCCCTACATACGAAGGGCCATTTGTGGTTAAACATGTGTTCTCAGG
Organism: Vicia faba; assembly: GCA_948472305.1. Lineage (NCBI taxonomy): Eukaryota > Viridiplantae > Streptophyta > Magnoliopsida > Fabales > Fabaceae > Vicia > Vicia faba. The sequence goes on along the minus strand of OX451738.1, from coordinate 1,156,613,545 downwards.
AGGAGCCATGATTCTAACCACCATGGATGGTGACGACCTTCCTCACCCCGCCAATGCAGACATAGTAAAAAGATACTACGCATGAATAAAAGACCCGCTAGGTTGACATACCTAGGCAAAAGTAAAGGCTTCCCGGCGAACCAAAAGGGTTCGGGCAAAAATAAGGGATGAAATGAAAAAAATCTGTACACCCGGCAAGTCGAAAACCTGAAAAGGCGGCTTGGGCAAAAATGGGTATCCCGGTGGACTGAAAACCCGAAAGGGCGGTCCAGGCAAAAGTTAGGGATAAAGCGTAACACTATGTCTCATTGGGTCATCTTGCATCCAGAATTCGGCATCAACTATCTGGCTCAGACTTCGGCATCGATCAATCAGCTTCATCTTCAACTAAGCAGCAAAGTGATGAGACGCTTGAAGGCATAAAGGCGATAGCAGAGTTGGAACCCAGTGGGAATATTATGCACATAGCTGTTTTGTTTCCTTTTCAAAATTGTATAAACTTTGTGTTATTCGGCGGCGTTCTCTTACTAAGACGTCGGCCTCTTGTACAAAAACGCCTATTTACGGGCAAATTTCAAAATCAATACAAGTTCACTTTTCCAAACAAATTGCCAATTGTTTTTCCTTTTTTCTGTTTTGTCTTGCGAAGAACGTCCAATCTTCATTTTTTATATATGCATTTGACATTAAATTGCTAATTCATAAATACTTACATATGAAACAAAAGACTAATTACAGGTGACATCAGAAACAGGGGCAATGTAAAGTTGTCTGATGCAGTCTGGTTGCTTTGTCCGCCGAAGTACCAAGGTAGGTTCAACTGAAGAATGTGACCAAGTTATCTCAACTCCCCACAGAGTAAGACAAGATACCAACATTCCCCAGCGGAGTATAGGCATTCCTCAGCAAGCATCCCCGGCAGTCTTGATCTAAGATTACTCCCCAGCGGAATACAGACACCCCAGTAGAACCATTTACCAGTACAGTCTGAATGTTTCCCCAGGAGATTTAAAACCCATATCCCCAGCAGGTCTTGAAGCTTATCCCCAGTAGATTCTGGAAGCTTATCCCCTGTAGAGTACGGACGTCTCTCCCGAGCTTTATTCAAAGTTATTCCTCACAAGGGCTTATAACTGGGTTATCCTCAGCTAATTGCCACGGAAGATCGTCCTCGGCGAAGTTCTTCCCATCCCCAGCGGAGTTCATCAAAATCCAACATAACTTATCAACACAATCCCCAGCGAAGTTTATCATTGTCATCCTGTTGGCTCCTAAACTCGACACCCTTGTTTTATTAATATAAACCATTAATCATGAGGGATGGTTTCGACCAGCTGATTCTGTCGAAATGCTCATCAGAAGATGGCAAGGTACTTAGAGAATTTCTTCTAAGTAAGAATCTTGTTGCCTTCGACGTCGAAGGTGCTTCTCGACAAAGGTGTTCGATGCTCAGAGTGGAACGGTTTGAGATTCAAATGTTTGGAGGGAAAACGATTCCCAGCGGTTACCAAGTGCAACGTGCCAAGATCAGGGGCGTCGAATGCTGTGAGCGTGCCAAGTGGAGTCATCTCGAAGCAGCGTAACTGCCCGACGGTTACTTGAGATGTGTTTAGTATAAATACTAGTAGTTCACGTAGTTTTTCGCGTGTGTTCACAATTATATACAAGTCACTCATATAGATTCAAGTACCCAGTGTGAGCGAAAGAATTGTTGAGAATGTATGTGTGAAACACCATTTAACTTAATCAAAGTCATTTATTTTCCAGAACTTTATCGCTTTTCATTTACTTTTCCAGTCGAAGCCTTCATTTAAAGCTTTCCTTTATTCTACCAAGTTTTCTTCATGCAATTTAAATAAAGCGTCTTTATTTTCTTGGCATTAACCATCATTAAACTTAGTCAAAACCCCAAAAATCAACCATGTCTTAGGATCAATCTGATCGATCCTGCGAGTCACCAAATAAGTAACCTTTTGGAGGATCAGCGGTTGTTTACCAATTTCCACGGTAAACAAATTGGCACACCTGGTGGGACATTGTGTTGATTTTGAAGGTTAACCGTATTTACACAGAATATCATCTTTTTCGAGAAGTATTGCATGTTATTGAGAAGTGGTAGAATATACACTAACAATACCAATACTGCCAGAAGAAGAGAAGCGATGGCGAATCCGCCAAACAATAACGAAATCCCACAAACGAATGTGGGAACAACGGTTATCCCAACCGTAAGTGAAGTGATAACCGTTGGTTCAACACCAGCAGTAACGGTCACACAAACGGGGCTATTACCTCCATTCTCTGGCCCCAGAGCGCCTTTGGGAACTCCCCCACCAAGGGGAAATCCAGGAACTAGACCTTATGTTCCCCCAGGATTTGTGACAGGCGGTCCAAATCGAGAACCACTCTATGGCATGCCAACGTCTGAATTGGCTAGCCTGACGAACGCTGCGTCCACTTTTTCAGACCCTTTAGTGAGTGCCTCTTCGCCACTCCAAGGTTCTAGAGTTGGTATGGCGAACAGAAATAGGACCCAACTCTTAGGAGGAACGTCCCAAGTAGCGCATGGCCTTACAAATGCCTCGACAGCAGTCTTGAGGCAGCAAATGGACGAAAGCAACCACGATATGGTTCAAATGTTGGCACAAACTTTAAGTACAGTGTTGAATCCTCTAATACAAAACACCACCCAGTCGAATCAGCAGATGACAACGCAAATGACGCGTCTGGCTGACTTCTTTGGGGTACCCCAACCTATTCGACAGCCCCAAAGGGCGCAAATAAGGGGAAACCAAGGTATACTTTTAGAGGAAGAAACCACTATTAACCAAGTCCAGCAGCCTGTCGAAGAAAACCTTAGGGCACGATTGGAGCAGCCTGTCGAAGAACCTAGGGTCATAGCCCCAGAGGTAAGGATAGTCAACAGAAACCAAAATGCTGACGAAGTAGTTCAGCACATCCAATACCAGAACATGGGTTTGGAAAATAACCTGGCAGCCATGATCGAAAGAATCATGACGCAAAACGGGATGAATATGGGCTTTCGTAGGCCCAACTTCACATCCCCACTGTCAGAATATGTGTTACAAACAGACTTACCTCCTAGATGTAAAGTCCCTAAGTTCACTAAGTTTTCAGGGGACACGACAGAATCTACTGTCGAACATGTGGCGAGATACTTGATCGAAGCAGGAGATATTTCAAACAACGAAAACCTGAGGATCAAGTATTTCCCAAGTTCTTTAACAAAGAACGCGTTTACTTGGTTCACAACTCTCCCCCCCAATTCGATCCATCATTGGACCCAGTTGGAGAGATTGTTCCATGAGCAATTCTACATGGGACAAACCAAGATAAGCCTGAAAGAATTGGCCAGTGTAAAGAGACGTTTCACTGAACCTATAGACGAATATCTAAATAGGTTTAGGTTGCTCAAAGCAAGATGCTTTACGCAAGTGCCAGAACATGAGTTAGTCGAAATAGCCGCAGGAGGGCTAGACTATTCCATTAGGAAGAAATTAGACACTCAATACCTGAGAGACATGGCCCAATTGGCCGATAGAGTTCGACAGGTAGAACGCCTTAAGGATGAAAAAGCCAAGGCGACAAAAACTCATAAAAGAGAGAGGATAGCGTATGTCGAAATGGATGATGAAGATCCAGAAACCTTCGACGAAACTATAACCGTCAAAGAAAGCGAGGTCGATTTAGCGGAACTAAAACAAGGGCCACCATACTCTTGCAAACTGTTAGTCCCCTCAAGTGGAAAAAATCCCACTGGTCCGGAAAGGACCAACGATAGGTTCCCCAAAAAGACTTACAGTTTTGATATTACAAAATGTGATGAAATCTTTGACTTACTTGTAAAAGATGGCCAAATGATAGTACCCCCAGGGGTAAAAGTGCCTCCTCTTGATCAAAGAAAGAAAAGAGGCTTTTGTAAATATCATAATTTTCTGGGCCATAAAACATCTCAATGTTTTCTTTTCAGGAATCTCGTGCAAGACGCTGTCGAAGAAGGGAGGTTGAAGTTTGCTGACAAGACCCTCATGACTGTGGACTCTAACCCTTTGCAGGTTGAAGCCCATTATGCTGAACCTTCAGAAGTGAACGTGATCGAGGCATCCAGAAGCCAGGCGAAGAGGCCAGGAATCACAATGGTCGAAGTCACAAAGGACCATGTCAACATGCAAATCTTTGGCAGTTTTTCCGGGAATCTATCTAGAAAAACAATTGAAGCGGTCCAAAAGGCGGTCGAAAGCCCAAAGCAGAGGACTTGGAGATTCAGATGAAGCAGTTGACTCTTGCCACCAAAGACACCATGAATGTCAACATGGTCGAAGTCTCTGAACCAAAAGCATCAGAGGAGGCCATTAGGCAAGAACAATCCAACAAAACTGCTTTCCCTCGAGAAAATGAAAATCTGGCAGATTTCCTGCAAAGATGCCAGAAGAAGAAGTCAGAAGTGATGTTGTGTCCTCGATGCAGCTCGATTTTCGACAAAAAAGTTGTTGAACATATTCAAGGTGTAAGAGCAGCAAACAGAAAAAGGGAAAGTGTTGATACTCGACATGACCCCAGAAGAACCTACCAAAAGGGTTCAAATCAAGAAAAGAGGCCACTGACTTTCAGGCCTCCAACCAATGTGCCAGTTGATACATGGTACAAAACATCTGGTCGAAAGAGGCCAAGCGAGGAAAGATGGCACTCCTTTGAAGTGCCAAGAGGTTCATCTTTTACACATAAGAAAGAACCTCAGGTTGCTACCCCTAAAGTGACCCAGGTATCAAGCAACTACAAAGGGAAGAATCCCATGTCTCGATCTCAATGGAGAAGATACCAGAGGCGGCGAAAAGCTGAGAGGGAAGCTGCTAATGAACCAAAGGCAGAATCAAGTTCAAATGTTCCTCAGAGAAAGCAGAGGAAGCCTCTGGAAAGACAACCAGTGACCAATAGGCTAGTCTGGCCTAACCAGGGTGAGGTTGATAACGAAGATGGCTCTGAGTCTGATTACACCCTAGATATCATGGTGAACATAGTCTCAGTTTTGCCAAGAGAGTTCAACCGCCAGGTGGAGGTCGAAACAAGCGATTGGGAAGTTGAACAAGAAATGGCCAAGCATAGGCCAGTGTGCTATTTCGTCATGGATAATGGCGCTACTGAAGAGCAGAATGGGTTCTTCGAACCTCCTACAGAGGCGATGAAAAATCACCTTAAGCCTTTATTCATAAGGGCTAAACTCGAAGAAACCACAGTAAATAAGATCTTGGTAGACTGTGGGGAAACCATCAACATCATACCTCACTTTATGCTGAGAAAAATAGGCAAGAGTGATGAAAACATCAAGCCTCACAACATGGTCCTGTCGAATTATGAAGGCGGCATAGGGACCACTATGGGTGTGATCCAACTGGACATCAAGGTGGGATCCATCCTTCGACCAACAATGTTTATGGTCATATCGGCCAAACCAAATTATAATCTTTTGTTGGGCCGAGAATGGATACATGGTGTTGAAGTTGTACCATCATCAATGCACCAAAGGTTGATACTATGGCGTCCTGATGGAATGGTCGAAAACATAGAAGCGGATCAAAGCTATTACTTGGGCGAAGTAAATCACCTAGGGATGGTAGACTTCGACAAAAATCTGGCTCACATTGGGCCATGCCCAACACCTGACTTCGACTTGGCGCCAGCGCCAAATACTTTTTGTTCCTTATACCTACACCCTGAGCATGGTTTTCAATGGGACAGAGAAGACTTGTCCCACATTGACTTTAGTGGGCTAACTGATATCCAACCAACTGGTTGGGGAAGTGAATTCAGTGACAATGACTGAGTCACAATCATTGCAGCGAATTTCGGCTTACATAGCCGAAACAAGGATGATAACGGCTCTCGAAGCCAAAGTAAAATATATGGCCACACAGGCCAATGATCAAGAGTTACCTTCTGCAGGTCCTGGAAAGGATTTCGACCCAGAACCTCCTGATATCATGCCAGAAGGAATGCAGGAACAAAGGCTCGACGCTATCTACGACGATGAGCCTTTGGGATTCGAAAAGGACCCCTTAGCAAACAACATCAAAATGCTAGCGCAGGATCCTTTAGAAGAAATCAACTTGGGCGAAGGGTTAGAGAAAAAGCCAACTTACATTAGCGCAAAAATAGACCCAGAACTCAGGTTGGAAGTGATCCATTTGTTAAAGGAGTTCAAGGACTGCTTTGCATGGGATTACGATGAGATGCCTGGTCTCGACAGAGGATTGGTAGAACTTCAGTTGCCAATCAAACCTGGGAAGAATCCAGTCAAGCAAAGCCCAAGACGCTTCGCTCCAGAAATACTGTCGAAGATCAAAACGGAAGTTGAAAGACTGCTGAAGTGCAAATTCATACGAGCCACGAGGTATGTCGAATGGATTGCAAACATTGTGCCAGTGATTAAGAAAAATGGTACATTGAGGGTGTGCATAGATTTCAAAGATTTGAATGCTGCTACACCCAAAGATGAATATCCTATGCCTGTGGCGGAAATGCTAGTCGATTCTGCCGCTGGCTATGAGTACCTGAGTATGCTCGATGGTTATTCAGGATATAATCAAATATTCATTGCTGAAGAAGATGTGTCGAAAACAGCTTTTCGATGCCCCGGGGCTTTAGGCACTTACGAATGGGTAGTGATGCCTTTTGGCCTAAAGAACGATGGGGCAACATATCAGCGAGCGATGAACTCTATCTTCCATGATTTTATTAACACTTTTATGCAAGTATATATTGATGACATTGTTGTAAAATCTGTTTCCAGGAAGAACTTTATAGACCACCTTCGATAATCATTCGAAAGAATGAGAGAACATGGTCTGAAAATGAACCCTTTGAAGTGTGAATTCTGTGTAAAAGCTGGAGATTTCTTGGGCTTCGTCGTCCACAAGAAAGGAATCGAAATCAACCAGAACAAGACGAAGGCAATTCTGGAAGCGAAAGCGCCAGCGAACAAAAAGGAACTGCAATCTCTGCTAGGCAAGATAAATTTCTTGAGGAGATTCATATCTAACCTAAGTGGGAAAGCTCAAGCCTTTTCACCCTTACTTCGATTGAACAAAGAAAGATTCGAATGGGGGCAAGAGCAACAAGAAGCCTTCGACAAAATCAAAGGGTATCTCACAAAGCCACCTATTTTGGTGCCTCCTTGCAGCAACAGGAGTATGAGATTGTACATAGATGCATCCGATAAAACTTTGGGAAGCATGTTAGCCCAAGAAGATGAAAATGGAGTCGAAAGACCCATTTACTATCTTAGTAGAGTTTTGAACGATGCATAAACTAGATATAGCGAAGTTGAAAAATTATGTCTATGTATTTATTTCTCTTGTACAAAGCTCAAACAATATATAAAACCAGTTGATGTGTATGTTTCGTCTCATTTTGATGTTTTCAAGTACATGTTGTCGAAACCTATCCTGCACAGCTGAATTGGCAAGTGGGCGCTAGCGTTAACTGAGTACTCCTTGACCTTTATGCCTCTTAAGGAAGTGAAAGGACAAGTGGTGGCAGACTTTATAGTCGACCACTCAATTCAGGTTGAGAATATAAATTATGTGGAGATAGAGCCTTGGAAATTCTACTTCGATGGTTCCAGCCATAAAGATGGAACAGTAGTAGGGGTCTTGATTATTTCTCCAGAAAAAATTCCAACAACATTCAAGTACAAGATATCAGGTACTTGTTCGAACAATGAGGCTGAGTACGAAGCTCTAATTACTGGCCTTGAGATATTGTTGGAATTGGGGGCAACTCGAGTCGAAATAATGGGAGACTCAGAGTTAGTCATTAAGCAAGTCACAAAAGAATATAAGTGCATAAGAGAAAATCTTATTATGTACTTTGTGATAGCAAATCGTTTATTGAAAAAATTCGAAATGGTCAACATTCGACACATACCCAGATTGGAAAATCAAATAGCCAACGATTTGGCACAAATTGCATCTGGGTACAAAATTTCAAAAACGAGATTACAAAGAGCAATCGAAGTCCGAGAAAAAATAAAAGCAACTAGTCTGTCACCAACAGATTTGAAATCGACAAGACTAGGGTATGGTGATCAAAGGAACTTTGAAATTTCGTTCATAGACAATTTGTCAGAGCAAGATTGGAGGAAACCCATTGTGGATTATCTACAAAATCCAACAGCTTCGACAGAACGAAAAATAAAATATAGGGCGTTGAGTTACGTACTCATGGGTAATGAGTTATTTAAAAAGACGCCTGAAGGGGTATTGCTAAAGTGCTTAAGTGAAACTGAAGCATACATAGCCCTTTCGACTACGCACGCTGGAGCATGTGGAGCTCACCAAGTAGGCCATAAAATGAAGTGGTTGTTGTTTCGACAAGGACTATACTGGCCCACCATCTTGAAAGATTGTGTCGAGTTCGCGAAGGGTTGTCAGGAATGTCAAGTCCATACAGGCATCCAGCATGTACCAGCAAGCGAACTTCACTCAATAGTGAAACCTTGGCCCTTTAGAGGATGGGCGTTGGACCTTATTGGAGAGATTCGACCAGCATCATCAAAGAGCCAGAAGTATATATTGGTAGGCATTGATTATTTCACTAAGTGGATCGAAGCTATTCCTTTAGTCAATGTAGACCAAGAAAATGTCATTGAGTTTATTCAAAAGAACATTATCTTTAGATTTGGAATCCCTGAAACTATAACGACTGATCAAGGATCAGTTTTCACTGGTCGAAAGATGCAGGAATTCGCTCAAGAAACAGGCTTTAGACTCCTAACATCAACGCCTTATTATGCACAGGCAAACGGTCAAGTCGAAGCAGCGAATAAAATAGTGATTGGCTTGATAAAAAGCATGTAGGGAAGAAGCCAAAGAATTGGCATAAGACGTTAGACCAGATCTTGTGGGCCTGTCGAACGTCCCCAAAAGAAGCCATAGGTACAACACCATATCGGTTAACTTTTGGTCATGACGCAGTATTGCCAGCGGAAATTTGTCTTCAATCTGCAAGGGTTCAGAGACATCATGATATCCCCTCTGAGGTTTATTGGGATATGATGTTAGACGAACTAGTAGATTTAGACGAAGAGAGACTACGCGCTCTCGACCTACTAAGGATTCAAAAGAAAAGAGTAGAAGACTCTTACAATAAAAAAGTAAAACCTAAGGCATTTTCGCCTGGAGAATTAGTTTGGAAGGTGATTATCCCCATGGATCGAAGGGATCGAAGCATGGGAAAATGGTCACCCAAATGGGAAGGACCATTCAGAATTATCCAAACTTTTTCTGGTGGAGCTTATGAAGTCGAAGAGTTAGGTGAAGATCAAAGACTCTTAAGAGTAAACGGCAAATATTTGAAAAAGTATAAACCTATGCTCCAAGAGATCAAAATAAATAGCAAGTAATGACCAAATTAACCATAAATAGCCAAAATGGAAAATTTTATAAGAATTAGCCAAAATGGTTACATTGTCAAATAAATATTACAATACATGGTTAATAAATGGCTGAGTGAATTAGAAGGGGATAGAATCTCTAAGTCGAAGTTACTTGGCCTGCTGCAGCTCCAGTCTTTTGTTGCACAAGGCATTCGCCTGGGAAAGCTTGGCAATCTAGTCATCGAAGGCTTGGGCTTTCTCAGCAAACTCTAGGCCTCGTGTAACTTCAGCTTGGCTTTCTGTGTCTGAAACAGTCGAGAGAAGCTCCTCCTTGCGCTTGGTATTGGCATTTATCTTGGCCTCCAGCTCTTCGATTTGCGCCTTTATAGAGGCATTGTCTCGATCTATGGCGTCAATTTCTTCTTGCTTGGATGCTTTCTGCTTCGACAACTCTGCAATTCGAGAAGTCGTCTCAGCTACCTCAGTCCAGACAGAAGAACTTTTGCCATGTAGCGCTTCGAGCTGGCTGTTGAAGCCTCTCTGACGTCGATAATCCGCAGAGACTTGGTCAACAATGGAGTATAACTCCATGATAAAGCTCGAAACCTCCGGAGTCACAGCAAGCAAGTCGACTGCATTCAAAACAGCTCCCAAACAAGACGGAGCAGTGGGATCCCCCTCCAAAGCCTTCATCAGATCTTTCTTGAAGAACTGAGCCTTGACCTTCATCAAAGCCTCATCAAGAGGAGAAGTCGAAGTGGACTTCCCCGATGCAGTAGAAGCATCATGACTAAGGTCAGATGAACTTACCCTACTCTCGATAATGGCATTCAAGTAGCCAATGGGATCAGTTTGCTTCAAGAGTGCCAAGTCTTCTTTGGACTTAGGCTTTGTCGAGGCGGTAACCCTTACAGCAGCGTTGGCTTGGGGTTGAAGTTGTTGAGTAGCGTTTGCATCGACATGACTCTCTTCGACATGTAGTTCTATAGCTCCAGCATCAGCGTGATCCCCTTCGTCATGTTGTTCCTCCGACAGATCGATCACTTGAGTTTCCTTTGGTTGTTGTTCCTCTGCTTTGGCATTGGCTTCATCGTTCGCCAATTCCTCCCCTTGTGGCCTACTGTGTTCAGCAGAGTCTAGTGTCTCTGAAGTCTTTGGTGCTGAACTTTAGGTGGTCTCCTGAAAATAGAAGAGGAAGAATCTTTTGGTTTAGAAAGAGACACAATCGAACGTGAGCATCGACACCTGAGTTAAAAATGGTCAGAGAAACTACCTGCAGAGGAACTTCATCCCCAAGGCTGGAATTATCACTTTCGACGGGTTTATTGAGCAAAACATTTAGCTCCTCCTCCATTGGCTCTTCGATAATCACGGGAGGTGGCCTGGGTCTTCTCCCTGCAACCTTTATTCTGATCATGGGTCGAGGCTCAGGAGAAGGAGCATCTTTCTTCAGTTTTCTCTGTTTAAGAGGAGCGGGGGGAGATTCGTCCTCATCGTCACTCCCAGATTCGACCATTAGTGCAGGACGTTTCTTGGGTGAAGGTGCCTGAAAACCAATTGGAGTTCGATTTAGAACGCTACATCGAAAATCAGAATGTTAAAACCCGAAGGAAATAATAAAAGTTTGGTTACCGGTGCTGAAGGTTTTTTCGAAGGACCTTCCCCTGATGGCTTTCTGTAGTTTTCGCCGGTGTTGAATGTTTTGTCAAGGGACCTCCTCCCTGATGACCTTCTGCGGCTTTCTTTGCTGCAGGATTTCGAACAACTGAAAGAAGACAAGTTATAATTAACAAGTTACCAGTCGAAATGGAAAGACAAAATAATTTGGAGAGTGAACGTACATTTCTTTATTTTGTCAAGGACTAGAACGAAGGACTTCTGAAGTTCGTCCACAAAATCTTTTTCGTCAAAGAACTCTTCAGCATAGTAACTCTTCCACCAGTCTTCGAAAGATGGTGAACAGAGGAAGTTAAGTTGATAGTCGAACAGTGAAAGTATTGTTCGACCAGCGTACCTGCCGATATGCTTGGTGGCTGCATCCTCAGTATAGTCATTGCAAAAATATAACATGGATTTCTCCCTAGGAAAAGTAGGAGAAGGAAGTGATTGAATGATACCAAATTGTCGAGAGACCAAGTTTGGTTGGTAAGCGATCAAGCTCAGGTGATTCTTGGAGCTCTTAAAGCGCAGTGGCATTATTCTGGGTGTGAGAAATGTTTCCCACATTATTGTGTGTTCTTCGACATGAGGGTCACCTGACGACTTGGGATGGGGCCTGGTGAACCATTCTGGACCAACCTTTCGACGAGCGAAAGGAGCCATGGTCGAAGTGAATTCTTTTCTTCTTGCAAACATCAAGACGAAGTTTGCAAAAGTCTGTTGAAGTTCCAGCCCATCTTCAGTCGGGGTCAGTAAAGCCAATCTGGTGCCTTCGATACGCCTTTTTGCTATCTCAGGAGCTTCTCATTTATCTGAGTTTTCTGAGGTAAGAAAGACTCGAAAGTGGCATTTAGCCATAGCTGAAGTAGCCAAAAGGGTCCTGCAAGCAACAAACTGGCTCTATTTTCGATGACCTTTAACAGAGTCGCTCCGCTGCTGATCGACTCGTACAGATTCGCCAGGATTAATTCTGCCAAACAAATATTTTGGCCATGGTGAAGCTGGGTAGCAAGGGTGACCATTTTCTTTGTCACCTGTAAAGACTTTGTACAGAACACAAAGCGTGACAGCCAAAGGGCTAGAAACGCAATGTGCTCCACATCCGTCACATTGGCTGTCGACCTATCATGGTAATGGTTGATATAGGTGGTATAGGTGGGTTTCGTAGCTGAGAACCCAATTTGGTCCTCCGACATTTCCTCTAGGTCGAAATAATCCCCAGTTGATCGAAGGCCGGTGATGGCAGCCACGTCGAAAAGCGTAGGTGTTAGCATTCCACAAGGAAGGTGGAAAGTGAAATGAGTATAATCCTAGAAAAGCAAAGAGGCTATCAGCATCTCAGGGGAGTAGTTGAGACCCATCTTCGACAGCATGACTAGGTCGTATATCCCCAGGTTCTTCCAGATCGAAGCCTGGCTTTTTTCCATCTTCTCTAGCCAAGCGATGTAGTCTGGTGTAAGACTAGGGCTAGACCTGAAAGCCCTAACGCCTCTATTGAAGAAACGAAGATCTATTTTTTCCTTAGCAGGATCTTCGTTGTCATCTGCAGCTTTTTTAGAGCACCCAACAGGTTTGAGCGCCTCAAGCACCGGGAAGAAGTTCTTGATCTTCGTGGATTCATCAATGCATGGGGATAACGGGCCAGACATGGCGAAGATCTGGTTGGAGTATCCAACCGGAATCAGTAGTTGATGTGAATAAGCTTCACGCTCAGCAGTTTCCAGGGGTTCAGGAACCCTTCGCAGGTTTGTAGGGGTAACTGTTGGAACAGTTGAGAAGATTTTTGGTTTAGCATTTCTGGAAGGAATGTTAGAACTAGGAGCGTTAGAGGAACCTGAAGCCATTTTTGGGTTAAGATTGAAGGTGGAGTGAAGAACAAAGTGTTTGCAGGTTTGCAGAGATTGTGTGTTCAACAATAAGGTTTGAATGCAGAATGGCGTGAAAAAGTCCCACAATGGGTACCTAGCGCTATTTATAGTGGTTGGGAAATCACAAAATTCGAGGCCATTTAATAATGCAGAAGATAGTGGGACACGTGGCGCTCCTTCGCTGACATAGTCGTTCTGCAGAAACGAAAAGGTGCAGCGTGCGCCCTCGTTTTTGGGAAATTGTCATGATGACAATTTGTGAAAGGACATTGGGCACGTTAAACGCCTTACTGAGGTGACGTCTTAGGTATAAATGGAATGATGGCTTTTTCTTGGGATTGTCAGTTGGTTGGTAGAAGACAAAAAGCGCACAGGTTAATTTGTGGCTAAGAATGAAGGACAGGTGTCGAGTGGAATCTCAAAGAATGCCTTTTTCTTTTCAGCATCGAAATAAGGCATTCTTGGGGGGCAATTTGTTGGCTCCTAAACTCGACACCCTTGTTTTATTAATATAAACCATTAATCATGAGGGATGGTTTCGACCAGCTGATTCTGTCGAAATGCTCATCAGAAGATGGCAAGGTACTTAGAGAATTTCTTCTAAGTAAGAATCTTGTTGCCTTCGACGTCGAAGGTGCTTCTCGACAAAGGTGTTCGATGCTCAGAGTGGAACGGTTTGAGATTCAAATGTTTGGAGGGAAAACGGTTCCCAGCGGTTACCAAGTGCAACGTGCCAAGATCAGGGGCGTCGAATGCTGTGAGCGTGCCAAGTGGAGTCATCTCGAAGCAGCGTAATTGCCCGACGGTTACTTGAGATGTGTTTAGTATAAATACTAGTAGTTCACGTAGTTTTTCGCGTGTGTTCACAATTATATACAAGTCACTCATATAGATTCAAGTACCCAGTGTGAGCGAAAGAATTGTTGAGAATGTATGTGTGAAACACCATTTAACTTAATCAAAGTCATTTATTTTCCAGAACTTTATAGCTTTTCATTTACTTTTCCAATCGAAGCCTTCATTTAAAGCTTTCCTTTATTCTACCAAGTTTTCTTCATGCAATTTAAATAAAGCGTCTTTATTTTCTTGTCATTAACCATCATTAAACTTAGTCAAAACCCCAAAAATCAACCATGTCTTAGGATCAATCTGATCGATCCTGCGAGTCACCAAATAAGTAACCTTTGGAGGATCAGCGGTTGTTTACCAATTTCCACGGTAAACAAATTGGCACACCTGGTGGGACATTGTGTTGATTTTGAAGGTTAACCGTATTTACACAGAATATCATCTTTTTCGAGAAGTATTGCATGTTATTGAGAAGTGGTAGAATATACACTAACAATACCAATACTGCCAGAAGAAGAGAAGCGATGGCGAATCCGCCAAACAATAACGAAATCCCACAAACGAATGTGGGAACAACGGTTATCCCAACCGTAAGTGAAGTGATAACCGCTGGTTCAACACCAGCAGTAACGGTCACACAAACGGGGCTATTACCTCCGTTCACTGGCCCCAGAGCGCCTTTGGGAACTCCCCCACCAAGGGGAAATCCAGGAACTAGACCTTATGTTCCCCCAGGATTTGTGAAAGGCGGTCCAAATCGAGAACCACTCTATGGCATGCCAACGTCTGAATTGGCTAGCCTGACGAACGCTGCGTCCACTTTTTCAGACCCTTTAGTGAGTGCCTCTTCGCCACTCCAAGGTTCTAGAGTTGGTATGGCGAACAGAAATAAGACCCAACTCTTAGGAGGAACGTCCCAAGTAGTGCATGGCCTTACAAATGCCTCGATAGCAGTCTTGAGGCAGCAAATGGACGAAAGCAACCACGATATGGTTCAAATGTTGGCACAAACTTTAAGTACAGTGCTGAATCATCTAATACAAAACACCACCCAGTCGAATCAGCAGATGACAGCGCAAATGACGCGTCTGGCTGATTTCTTTGGGGTACCCCAACCTATTCGACAGCCCCAAAGGGCGCAAATAAGGGGAAACCAAGGTATACTTTTAGAGGAAGAAACCACTATTAACCAAGTCCAGCAGCCTGTCGAAGAAAACCTTAGGGCACGATTGGAGCAGCCTGTCGAAGAACCTAGGGTCATAGCCCCAGAGGTAAGGATAGTCAACAGAAACCAAAATGCTGACGAAGTAGTTCAGCACATCCAATACCAGAACATGGGTTTGGAAAATAACCTGGCAGCCATGATCGAAAGAATCATGACGCAAAACGGGATGAATATGGGCTTTCTTAGGCCAAACTTCACATCCCCACTGTCAGAATATGTGTTACAAACAGACTTACCTCCTAGATGTAAAGTCCCTAAGTTCACTAAGTTTTCAGGGGACACGACAGAATCTACTGTCGAACATGTGGCGAGATACTTGATCGAAGCAGGAGATATTTCAAACAACGAAAACCTGAGGATCAAGTATTTCCCAAGTTCTTTAACAAAGAACGTGTTTACTTGGTTCACAACTCTCCCCCCCAATTCGATCCATCATTGGACCCAGTTGGAGAGATTGTTCCATGAGTAATTCTACATGGGACAAACCAAGATAAGCCTGAAAGAATTGGCCAGTGTAAAGAGACGTTTCACTGAACCTATAGACGAATATCTAAATAGGTTTAGGTTGCTCAAAGCAAGATGCTTTACGCAAGTGCCAGAACATGAGTTAGTCGAAATAGCCGCAGGAGGGCTAGACTATTCCATTAGGAAGAAATTAGACACTCAATACCTGAGAGACATGGCCCAATTGGCCGATAGAGTTCGACAGGTAGAACGCCTTAAGGCTGAAAAAGCCAAGGCGACAAAAACTCATAAAAGAGAGAGGATAGCGTATGTCAAAATGGATGATGAAGATCCAGAAACCTTCGACGAAACTATAACCGTCGAAGAAAGCAAGGTCGATTTAGCGGAACTAAAACAAGGGCCACCATACTCTTGCAAACTGTTAGTCCCCTCAAGTGGAAAAAATCCCACTGGTCCGGAAAGGACCAACGATAGGTTCCCCAAAAAGACTTACAGTTTTGATATTACAAAATGTGATGAAATCTTTGACTTACTTGTAAAAGATGGCCAAATGATAGTACCCCCAGGGGTAAAAGTGCCTCCTCTTGATCAAAGAAAGAAAAGAGGCTTTTGTAAATATCATAATTTTCTGGGCCATAAAACGTCTCAATGTTGTCTTTTCAGGAATCTCGTGCAAGACGCTATCGAAGAAGGGAGGTTGAAGTTTGCTGACAAGACCCCCATGACTGTGGACTCTAACCCTTTGCAGGCTGAAGCCCATTATGCTGAACCTTCAGAAGTGAACATGATCGAGGCATCCAGAAGCCAGGCGAAGAGGCCAGGAATCACAATGGTCGAAGTCACAAAGGACCATGTCAACATGCCAATCTTTGGCAGTTTTTCCGGGAATATATCTAGAAAAACAATTGAAGCGGTCCAAAAGGCGGTCGAAAGCCCAAAGCTGGAGACAGTTGGAGCCCAAAAATCTGGAATAAAACCCAGTTCTTATTTGGCTGCAGTTCAAGGCCAGGCAGAGGACTTGGAGATTCAGATGAAGCAGTTGACTCTTGCCACCAAAGAAACCATGAATGTCAACATGGTCGAAGTCTCTGAACCAAAAGCATCAGAGGAGGCCATTAGGCAAGAACAATCCAACAAAACTGCTTTCCCTCGGGAAAATGAAAATCTGGCAGATTTCCTGCAAAGATGCCAGAAGAAGAAGTCAGAAGTGATGTTGTGTCCTCGATGCAGCTCGATTTTCGACAAAAAAGTTGTTGAACATATTCAAGGTGTAAGAGCAGCAAACAGAAAAAGGGAAAGTTTTGATACTCGACATGACCCCAGAAGAACCTACCAAAAGGGTTCAAATCAAGAAAAGAGGCCACTGACTTTCAAGCCTCCAACCAATGTGCCAGTTGATACATGGTACAAAACATCTGGTCGAAAGAGGCCAAGCGAGGAAAGATGGCACTCCTTCGAAGTGCCAAGAGGTTCATCTTTTACACATAAGAAAGAACCTCAGGTTGCTACCCCTAAAGTGACCCAGGTATCAAGCAACTACAAAGGGAAGAATCCCATGTCTCGATCTCAATGGAGAAGATACCAGAGGCGGCGAAAAGCTGAGAGGGAAGTTGCTAATGAACCAAAGGCAGAATCAAGTTCAAATGTTCCTCAGAGAAAGCAGAGGAAGCCTCTGGAAAGACAACCAGTGACCAATAGGCTAGTCTGGCCTAACCAGGGTGAGGTTGATAACGGAGATGGCTCTGAGTCTGATGACACCCTAGATATCATGGTGAACATAGTCTCAGTTTTGCCAAGAGAGTTCCACCGCCAGGTGGAGGTCGAAACAAGCGATTGGGAAGTTGAACAAGAAATGTCCAAGCATAGGCCAGTGTGCTATTTCGTCATGGATAATGGCGCTACTGAAGAGCAGAATGGGTTCTTCGAACCTCCTACAGAGGCGATGAAAAATCACCTTAAGCCTTTATTCATAAGGGCTAAACTCGAAGAAACCACAGTAAATAAGATCTTGGTAGACTGTGGGGCAACCATCAACATCATCCCTCACTTTATGCTGAGAAAAATAGGCAAGAGTGATAAAAACATCAAGCCTCACAACATGGTCCTGTCGAATTATGAAGGCGGCATAGGGACCACTATGGGTGTGATCCAACTGGACATCAAGGTGGGATCCATCCTTCGACCAACAATGTTTATGGTCATATCGGCCAAACCTAATGTATGATCTTGTTGTGATTGAATTGATATGATATGATGAAGGGATATTATGGGGCAAAAATTGGGGTACAACATCTACCCTTATTTAAGTGTCTTCTATCCGGAAATACAAAGGTTAAAATCTTCGTGTCGACGCGATTGAAGATACTTAAATATAAGACAAACCATATTTTTAGCCCTAAGATACAATACAATACTTATGATTATGAATGCAGATGAACAAATCTAAAGTAACACAAGACACCACTGGGGATGTAAAAGGTAAAAGAGGAAACAAAAGAAAAATTGACCAGGGAAATAAATCGCTGGTAAAGAAAAGACGGGACTCTGCTGGAGTAATTCCCAAGAGAGGATCTAAAGCATCGTCAACTCAAAAATTGAGGATAGAGAGTGAAGGATAGTGGTGACCGACATATAATTGTGAACCACCAAATCACAGAGGGGATAGCAAAAAGGTAACGTTGACCCACCGGGGAAAGAAATGGTAAGATGATACCAGTAAATTTCAAGATGTATTCAGTACTCATGACTGCTAACAAGTGAACCTCTACTGAGCAACAAAATCTCAACGAAGAACTACCTTCCATAATGACAAGGCTACCATTCATTAGGAAAAGATGTCAACAACGGACTACCTTCCATAATGACAAGGCTACCATCCATTGGAGTAAAAGATATCAACAACGAACTACCTTCCATAATGACAAGGCTATCATCCATTGGAGTAACAAAATCTCAACAACGAACTATCTTCCATAATGACAAGGCTACCATTCATTGGAGTAATAAAATCTCAAGAACAAACTACCTTACATTATGACAAGGCTATCATCCATTGGAGTAACAAAATATCAACAAAGAACTACCTTCCATAATGACAAGGATACCATCCATTGGAGTAACAAAATCTCAACAACAAACTACCTTCCATAATGACAAGTCTACCATCCATTGGAGTAACAAAATCCCTACAACGAACTACCTCCCATAATGACAAGTCTACCATTCATTGGAGTAACAAAATCTCAACAACGAACTACCTTCCATAATAACAAGGC
The DNA here is from genome assembly GCA_948472305.1 of Vicia faba. NCBI lineage: Eukaryota > Viridiplantae > Streptophyta > Magnoliopsida > Fabales > Fabaceae > Vicia > Vicia faba. The sequence continues at coordinate 1,156,594,810 of OX451738.1, read as the reverse complement.
TACCATTCATTGGAGTAACAAAATCTCAACAACAAACTATCTTCCATAATGACAAGGCTACCATTCATTGGAGTAACAAAATCTGAATCTTCTCTGGGAGTCTATCAGATTCATTGGGGAAATACAGGTTGCTAAAATAAAGAGACCTGCCACGTGCTGCTATGAGAAGGAATTGCAATAAAGACTTCCTGAAGAAAGAAAATATGGCTTCCTGAGGAAAGAAAATGGAACTTTTTGAGAAATGCCAATATAATTCCTGTTGTGGAGATAGAATCCTCTCGTGCAAAATAAATGCACATTTCAAACCAAAGTCAAAGCTTGCAGAAACCCAAATAATAATATTGCTTAGGGTGCCCATCCCAACTAGAAATAAACTGAAATGGAGCAGTCAAACAAAAGTCATCTCCTGAGAAATAAACTCAAGAGGGAATCATAATTCTATCCAGAAAATGATTTAAATAGGAAGGATAAAGCAAAATTCTCCAACGAGGGATAACTCAGTGGGGAAATTGAAAGAATATACACTTTCTGCTTAAGGTTGACATTCTAATGGAGAAAGAGTAGCACAACTTTTTTGCAAAACAGGGTAATACACCAACAAGATATTAAAAAATGCAAATGAGCAATGATTATGCATGATTCTAGTATGAAAGTATGAATGTTACCATGTATTCACTGACAAAACAAACATATAACACTGGGGATAAACATACGACAAACAAGTGGGTACCGTCAATACTTGGCTAAATCACATTCAGGATGGAAATTCCATGAGATAGTAAGCACCAACTGAGGAAACAAACTCTTATTTCATAGCTTAAATCCAATGGGAAAGAACAAGATCAATATTAGTAAATTAACACAAACATGGCGATATAACATCTTCCTCCAAGTTTCACCAGGGAATATCACATACTTTAGCGGGGCAAACAAAATGTTCGAAGTTCACACTTCTGTCGTGGTTGATTTCCTTCGGGAAAACAATATCACCTCATTGAGACAATAGTTAGGGATGACATACTGACTTTATTGGGGAGGGTAATATTATATCGTCGGAGGGGACACCTAGATACATTCTTCAATACTGAGAGTGATAATTGCACCAACTTCTCTGGGGAGAAAGTGTGAAAACCTCATGGGGACAACAATTTCATAGAAATACATCATCTCAACTTCACCTGGTGAAATCAAGAAATCGAACACTACAACAAGAAATTATGGGGATTTTAAATCCAATCCATCACTCCGCTGGAGAAAACCCAAAAAGTTGATAATCATTTCAACACTTATTCAATAAGACATTGCCCTTGCCTGACTATCGAGCAAACAAAACAATATGCTAGTACTATCGAAAAGAGATGTTTCGCAAATGAGTTAAATCTCAACATCTACGGGGAGAAAAGACTTTTATTAAATGAGTGAAGCCTTCAATGGGGAATCTTAGACAGAGTCTTCACATAATGCAAACTGTGATACAGTGGGAGAATTGACTTGAGGTTTCGCGTTTATGTTCGCAAATGTTTCGGTTTAGCAAAAGTCGCCACCGACTTTTTATTTTATCCTAAGGAAAGGTCAAAAAGCACAGGAAAGACCTTTGAGATATTTTCTTGGGTTCAGGGAGTAGATTATGAAAAGGGAAGGTGCAGGCACCCTTTTCATCCATGGTTATCCATGGGCTCTTAGTTACTTGTTTAGATCACTTGCTTTTGCTTTTCAATTGTTTGAAATGGTGTTTTGTGTGTGGTTTTGAAAGATGTTTTTGAAAAGAGGTTGTCGTTGTGGCAACCTTTGTAACGATTCTTGTTTGAATGTATACAAAGATGTATTGTCTTTTGAAAAGATTTCAATGTTTGAAAGTTTGATTTGGGAAATATTTTGAAATTGTGTTGTGAAGTGTGTTTGAAAATAGCAAGGATGTTTTGCAAGCTTTGATCAAGTAACTAAGAGTTATCTACCCTATTTTACTCAAAGATATTTCCTATACATTTGTTGTACCCCAAAATTTGCCCTCCCATTTCCTCAACATTTTCTCATCACAAGGCCCTTGGAGCTCAAGATCCAGTTAGGGTTTCCTCTGCTCAAGACTTCTCCTTGCACTGTTGACCCAAATTAGGGTTTGTGTTTGCACAAAGATATTTTGACCTAAAATGCCTAAGATAACTTTTATGCTTCATGTTGGACTCCCAAGTTTATCCATACCAAGTTTCAAGTCTTGATTCCAAGTTTTTGCCCAGTCAATTGGACAGTTGACCTAGAAATCAGCTGTATTGGGGAAAAAGTCAACTGTGGCCAATTGACAGTCAAATCTCATGAAAATTGACCCACATCAACATTATGAACTCACATGGACCATTTGATCAAGTTTGGATCACAATTCCACAAGAAATTTGATCAGATCACCAAAAGGGCAAAATGGTCATTTTTAGGGTTTTGACTGCACAAAGGCAATTTTTGACTGTTTGACCTAGCCAATGGAAAACCAAACTCACATATGGACTCAAGGACCCCATGGAATTGTCTTGACATACTCAACAAGTTCAAAAGATCCCAAATGCACAAGATTGACAGTTGAATTTCTCAGTCAATTGATCAATTTTGACTGTATACTGAAAAGTCAAACTTTGACTTTTTGGTCAAAATCAAGTGTCAAGATTCATTTTTCATCAAAACATGAAACTTGTTCATCAAGAAATCAAGAATTTCAAATTAGGGTTTGAAATGAAGATTTTTCATAACTTAGAATTTTTCTAAGTTATGAAAAACCCTAATTTTTTCCTAACTTTGTCCCACTTTCTCACCAAGATTCATTTGGATTCAAGCAAAAGTCAAAACATTAAAGTTGTAGCCTATTGAAAAATCTACAACTTTGATTCACAAAGTTTTCCCAAAAGAAGCTTGTATCTCAAGTTACAATTTTTGGAACAAGGGTACCAAACCATTCTTAACTTAGAAAATTTGACCTATTTTAGGCAAGGTTTTTACCTAACTTCAAGACCATTTTTCACATACTTCCATTTGGAATTTCAATTTGCATTTCAAAGATGGATTGTAGTACACATTCCAAGCTTTCCAAAATGTCCAAGAACTCATCAAACAACCTCATGGTTAGGGAGAATCGAATTTGGCAAGTTGGGAAAAACTCACTTTGTTCATGACCAAGTTACATGTCCATAACCTTGCATTTTTGAACTCAGCATGCCTTAAGCTAGATTACAGGTCTTTTATCTCATCTACACTCCATAATTTAATGCCAATCCTTTGTGCCAAGGTGTTGTTCTATGAGTTTGGACATTGTATGCAAGATTAAGCCATTTTTAGATAAAGCATAATATCCATTTTAGAAAAGTTGCACTTTATGTCAATTAACAATCCAAGCAAGTACAGTGCAAATCTCTTTGGCACAAGTTTATGATCTAATTACACTGATCAAGGCCAAGGTATGCATCACATTAGGGGGGCCTGTACAAGCTAGAAACTCAACTTGACCTTTTGTTGCTTAAGTAAGAAGAAACATAGCATAACATCACACAACTATCATTCCTGTAAACCAAGGCTTAAGCAAACTTGTCAAACACTTTCTAAACATCCTAACTGAGCTAGAACACGAGTCAACCACCTCCATTGCCTTCTAAAACACAGAATCACCCTCAAACTGCCCAAACAGAGCACCTGCTGTAGATTGAGTTCCATAGCTCAATCCTTTCATGCATTCTTGCTAAAATCACCTCAAACACATCCCACAACATCCCTTGAAGCTATTCCAAACCTCAAACACGACCTGTAACACTCCCATTCAACATCACCATTTTCATTTTTCTGTTTTGCAGGTAGAGTTCTATAACTCGATTCAGCTAGTTTCAAAGCAAAGTAAAACTTGGAATAACATCCCTAGGCATCAAGGAAGCTGTACCAATCATCACCTTGCACTGAAAGTACCTCCATCACCAGATACAACTCCAACTGAACAGGTAAGTTCATGAACTCGTATCTCTCTATCCAGGCATTGTTAGCTTTAGGTTTGTGAAGAAAATATGTCACATTCATAGCCCTGAACATGCCCATGTAATTAGTTTTCATTTATATTATGTGTGTTGTGAGAATTTAATGTCTGAACATGGAACAAAAACTAGGTCAGGAATTGGGGGAGAAGAAATTCTCTCATCTTAGAGAGTTAAGTCAAGTTCTTTATATGTCTGGATTCGTCTCTTAATGCTCTACATTTTTCATGTTGTGAGTTTTGCTTGAAAGTCCAGGAATTGGAAGATAGAAAACGCGTGTTGATTGTTGTTCATACAGTCTGGAGGTTGAAGAAGGACTTTTTGGGCTGGGCTCTGTTTCATATTTCTTTTTGCACCCTTTTGTTACTTTTACACCCCCTAAGCCCATTATGCTTATTTTGATCATTTTTTGATTTTTTCTTTTTTTTGCTGACTTATTTATTTTTCCTCATAATATTAAAAATATAAAAAAATATTTTTTAATCATTTTTGTATTTATTAGGCAATTATTTGTGTTAAATAGGTTTGAACATAAATAAATACATAAACACTTTTATTTAAAAATACTAAAATAATGCAAACACATTTTATTTTTCATTTTTATTTTATTTTATCTTCTGAAAATATTTTATATAAAATATACTTTTTTTTATAAATATTAAATATTATTATTTTGCACATATTTAATATATTTGATAAATAATACAAATACATACATATATATTAGTATATTTAGGTTAAAAATACAAGATATATACATTTTATTTTTTATTAATATTTAACATTAAAAAATACCCTGTTGACAAATGTACTTCATTTTTATTTTATTTTTGTATATAATAAATAAATATTGTACATATTAAATAATTAATACTTTTATTTAATAAATTAGGGTTTTGCCCTAAATACATAAAAACTCCAAAAATAATACTCTTTATTTTGTTTATTTGACATACATAAAAAATACTTTTTTTCATACATATAAAAACATTTTTTGCATCTTGCATATTTATTCCATTTTATTTAATTGTTGTATATTAATTACCTTGTATAATTCCAAATTGATGTAATAGTCTAGGTTTAAATTCCTTGTCAAAATACCCCCATTTGAACATTTGTACCCCCCTTCCCATATATTGTGTTGTAATAACTTAGGAACTTTATTTTTCGCACTTTAATGCTTTCTAGTTATACCATGCTAGAATTAGGGTTTGTATGCGAATCAAAAATAACAAAAATAGTTTGACCTAAGTTCAAGATAAACAAGTATGAAAACGGACAACACTAATCACACTTGCACCCCTAGGGTATTCCACTTGTTGCCTTCAATAAATGGGCCATGTTGCATGTTAGGTCTCTTTGGGCAAAACAAAACAATTCAAATGATCATAGTCCCTCGATGACGCTTTCGAAAGTTGCCTAAAAAATGATCAAGTCCCTTAAAGGAAAAATTGCCCAAAGATACTTGGCACCATTGCAATTATGGTCTAAACGATGACCCGCGCCCGTCCCTTTCACGTCCTAACACAAGATTGTCCACCAAATGCAATGGTGGAACAAAATTGTTAAAAGGGTTAAAACATAGCAATAATCTTTGAGAAATTTAGGAGTAGACAACCTCTTAGTTACTTGAATCAAACTTGCAAAATAAAACACTTTCCTATTTTCAAACCACACATCACTACACTTTCAAAACAAACTTTCAAAAAAACATTGAAAACCTTTCAAAAGACATACACCTTTGTGTACATCCCAACATGGATCATTACAAAGGTTGCCACCACATTGGCCTCTTTTCAAAACATTTCCAAACCCACTACAAAGCACCATTTCAAACAATTGAAAACCAAGGCAAGTTGATCTAAGCAAGTAACTAAGAGCCCATGGATAACCATGGATAGAAAGGGTGCTAATACCTTCCCTTTCTATAATCTACTCCCCGAACCCAAGAAAACATCTCAAAGGTTTTTGCTGTGCTTTTTAACCTTTCCTTAGGATAAAATAAAAAGTCGGTGGCGACTCTTGCTCAACCGAAACATTTGCGAAAACAAACGCAAGTCCATAGTCAGTTCTCCCACCGTATCACAACGTTTTTAACCCTTTTGACAGTGTTGTTTTACCATTGCATTTGGTAAACAACCTTGTATTAGGATGTTAAACGGGACAGGCGCGGGTCATCGTATAGACCATGATAGCAATTGTGTTAAGTATCTTTAGCAAATTTTTGAGGGACTTGATCATTTTGTTTAGGCAACCAAGATAGCGTCATCGAGGGACTATGATCTTTTGTTTTGTTTTTGTTTTGCCAAAGTACCCAACATGCATAACATGGCCCATTTTTAAGGCAACAAGTGGATGTAACCCTAGGGGTGCAAGTGTGTATTGTGTATTGATTTTCATACATTTTTGTCTTTGTATTAGGTCAAACTACTTGTTGATTTTGGATTTTTGCATACAAACCCTAATCTCTAATCATGGCATAATTGAAAGCGTAAATGCGTAAAATAATCTATACTATTACAACATTTGATTATGGGGAGGGGGATACAATTTTTGAATGGGGAATATTTGACAAGAAATTAAAACCCTAATTTTACTATTACATCCAAATTGAATCAAATGGCATAAATAACAAATGAATAATATTTAAGTAAACAAATTAAATAAATATACAAAAATAATATGAATATGCAAAAAAGGTTTTTATTTATTTTTATGTATGTAAAAATATTTAATGTAAAAAGAAAAGAATAATAAAAAAAGGATTATTATTATTTATTAAGAGTAAACCCTAATTTTTAAGAATATAAATATATTGACTATATTATTTATATACAATAAAATAAAATGGTGTATATACAAAAAATAAAATATATTTAGAAAAAGTACTTTTTAAGTATAAATAATAATAAAAATAAAAATATAGTATTTTTATGTTTTTATTCTAAAGTTTCTATTAAATAAAATAAAAGTATGTATATATATATTGATTATATTAAATATGTACAATAAAAAATAAAATAAAAATATATACAAGACAAAAATATATTTAGAACAATATTTTTTAATGTAAATAAAATAAAGAATAAAAATAAAAGGATAATATTATTATTTATTATTTTCAAATTTTCAATAAATAAAACTATATACTAATTAAATTATTTTATGTCTAAAAAAAACAATAAATAATAAAAATAAATGTGAGAAATTATGAAAATATTTTTGGATATTTTTATGTTTGGAAAATATGAAATAAAAATCAGAAATGATAAATAAATACAAAAATATAAAATATAAAGAAATTGGGCCAGGGGGTGCATTCAGCAAAAGGGGGGTGTCAATAGTGAGCCAGGACCAAGCCCAGCCCACCACACTTCATCTTCAACCTCTGTTCTTCAAAAACGTGCGCGCCTGGATTCAAACACGAACAACCTGTATACGTGCTCTAATGCAAAAACACATAACATTAAAGTTGTTGAGCTTTCCAAGACGAATTCAACCATATAAAAAACTTGTCCTAACTCTCAAAGACCAGAGAAAATTTCTCTGGCCCTAAAATCTAACCTAATTTTTTCAGGAAATTCATGGATCAAATTCTCTTAGCATGCTTAACTAAAATGAAAACTGAGCATATATACAGCTTCATGGCTATGAATACTACATTTCTTATTCACAAACCTAAGTCTAAATTTTCCTAAATAGAGAGATAGGAAGTTGATAAAAACCTGTTTCAGCTGACTTCGTGTATGGCAATGTGGAGCTTTTCAACAAGGCCTGAGATGTTTGGGAGTTTGCTTGAACTTCACTTGACCTCCTCCAATGTCTAGCTTGCCTTGAATGTGCTTGAACAAGCCTACAAAACTCAACCTGCACAAGCTGAAATTAAAAATGGCAAACCCTGTAAATGGAGTTACAGTTGATGTTTAAGGGTTGGGATAGCTTGGATAGGTTGTATGGAAGGTGTTTGAACATGTTTGGGACAAAACGCACGAGCAAATTGTGAGATAGAACTCAAGATGCAGATGCTGCCCTGTTTTGCCAATGAGATATGATTTTGTGCTATGGGAGGTTTGAAGGCTCAAAGGGTTGTGTTTCTGACTCAAGGGGATGTGAGAAAGATGTTTCAAAAGCTTGCACAAGTTAGTTTTAGCTGATGTTCAAGTTCTAGTCTATTGGACAAATTTCTTGGTCATGAAAGTATGAGAAGTGATGTGAAGTAGGCATGTACAGACTATCCATCAGCTTGCACACTTTTCCCTTGGCCCCTCCATGTTGTGGATCTTATTTGCTGCATAAGATTTGGCTTTATGCTCAAGGATTGTGGTTTTGACATAAAGTAAACTTTGGCAAAAATGGTAATGTACCTTTTACCATTTAAGGATTAATCTTGTATGCAATGCCCTAATGACCAAAACAATGCCTTAGACCAATGGATTTGCATTTAATTATTGAGTGTGGAATGGTTTTGAGGCCTATAATCTAGTGCAAAGCAAGCTGATTTGAATTTGCAACTTGTATCAATATGAACATGCCATGGATGAAAAATGAGTTTTTGCCAACTTCAAGACTTCGATTCTCCCTAACCACAAATGTGTTTGGAGAGTTCTTGGACATTTTGGAAAGCTGGAAACATGATCTACAATACATCTTTGAAATGAAATTTGAGATTCCAAGTGGAACTATGTGAAAATGGCCATGAAGATAGGTCAAAATCCTGCCTAAACTAGGGCAAAATTTCACTAAGTTAAAAGTTTTAGGGACCCTTGTTCCAAAAATCATAACTTTAGATCCAAGATTCTTTTGGGAAACATTTATGAATCAAAGTTTTAGACTTTGTGGAGGACTACAACTTTCATGTTGGAAGTTTTGTTTGAATCCAATTGCATCATGGTGAAAACATTGGGAAAAGTTAGGAAAAATTAAGAAAATTTCATAACTTAGAAAAATTCTAAGTTATGAAATTTTTCAACTGTAAACCCTAATTTACAAAAATGGGTTTCTTGATGAACAAGTTTCATGTTTTGACACATCTTGATGAAAAATGACCCTTGGCACTAGATTTTGACCAAAAAGTCAAAGTTTGACTTTTCAGTGTACAGTCAAATTTTAATCAGTTGACTGAAAAATTAATATGTCAATCCAATGCATTTGAGATCTTTTGAACCTTGTGAATAGGTAAAGATGATGCCCTTGAGTCCTTGAATCCATTCTTGAGCCCAATTTGCCATTTTCTAGGTCAAAAATCAGAAATTGCCTTTGTGCAGTCAAAACCCTAAAAATGACCATTTTGCCCTTTTGATGATCTGATCAAATTTCTTGTGGAGTTGTGGTCCAAACTTGATCAAATGGTTCATATGAGTTCATAATGTTGATGTGGATAAAAAATTGTGAGGTTTGACTGTAAATTGGCGATAGTTGACTTTTTCCCCAATACAGCTGATTTCTAGGTCAACTGTCCAATTGACTGGGTAAAAATTTGATTCAAGGCTTGAAACTTGGTATGGACAAACTCATGAGTCCAACATGAAGTATGAAAGTCACTTTGAGTGTTGAAAGTCCAAAAATCTCTGTGCAAACTTAAACCCTAATTTAGGTCATCAGTGCAAGGAGATGTATTGGACAGTGCAAAACCCTAATCCTGTCTGGATGACGAAAACAATGCCATAGTCTCATACAGTATGCTTTTAGACACACCTTGCTGACGATGTACAGGCGTTTCTTTCAAATCCTAAACACTGGAGTTATAAGGAAGATAATCCCTAGTCAACCCCTTTGAGCCAAAGAAGTAGAAGTTTTCTGTTTTAAACATAACTTGAAACCTTTAATCAAAACCTGGGGCGGGGTAGTCTCTCAGTTAATTCAAAATGCGCGTTGAAGTCGCAAACTCTCAGTTCATAATACAATGAATGACATCAAAAACATTCCTTTGGAACCAAAAGACAGTGATGGTCCCTTATCTCATAAGCAGTCATTACCTCTCAAAAAAGAAGAAAAAAAAGCCCACTGAGCCAAAACCTACAAAGGAGGCTTAAGAAAGCTGGGGCATCCCGCTGACTGTAATCTCGAAAACAGGAACAGTCAGGCAAAAATTAGGGATAATGAATCAAAATAAATAGGTCATTACAAATCCTCAACAAATGTTGCAAAAAATGACTTCCTTCCAACAAATTCAACTTGTGTGGATCATCACCAAAACGTCGTTCCAAACTCGAATAGAGTTCGACGCTCAATTAACTGAGTTTAGGATTGAAGAACATCACGAAGAGCGTGTGGGTACAAATATACTTTGAGGCTTTATCCATTGTTTCTTAAACCGTGAACCAAGCCACGTTACAACCCTTCAAAAGTCCTAATTGAAGCATGGGTTAGTTTGAAAGCATGCTGTTACAAAAGGTATCCTGACTCCTGTAAGGCTTTGCTCTAAATCTTGTGTTGAATTTGTCTTATAAAAATTTTCTGCTAAAAAATGCATTTTTCAAAACTTCAAGACAAGCATAAACTTTGCATTATTTGAATATCGTTGTTTGCATATAGATATTTGTTTGACAGCAAAGAAATTCATACAGTGAATGTTCAGATGAACGAAAGCTCTCTCAGTGAATAAAATCACTTCAAATGGGATGACACTTCAGTTGCGAAAATCTCCTATCAACAAAAGGGGACTTGGTTTGGTATTGTCCAGTAAACCTGGGGCAGTCCAGTCAAGATTTCAACAAATCTTTCAAAGCCCAGTAAACCTGGGGCAGTCCAGTCAAGATTTCAAGAAATCTCTCAATTGCAGATAAACCTGGGGAAAGTCTCCATCACCATCATTTGGGGAATTAAACGTCGATCTCATCAAGGGGCTACATACAGTCCAAGTTTCCTGGCAGTGTCACAAACATCTGATACTAGGGGCAATGACGAATCTCTCCAAAGTCCTTTTGAAAAGGAATTCAAGCATCCTCGAGAAGTTTATCACCTCTCTAACATACCAGCAGTCAAGGATTTATTTTCCCCAACACTTGTCAAGGATTTATTCCCCAAAACAATTTACATTTCAACAACATACGCAAATTGATCGGCAGTCAAAGATTCCTTCATCACCTATTGGAAGTTACGGTCGTCGAAGATTCCTTCATCACCTGTTGGAAGTTACGGTCGTCGAAGATTCCTTCATCACCTGTTGGAAGTTACGGTCATCGAAGATTCCTTCATCACCTGTTGGAAGTTACAGTCGTCAAAAGATTCCTCCATCATCCGGTTGAGTCAAAGTTAATCCAAGACCCTCTCTGTTTTGGTCAGATCGACATTAAGATCTCCCTGATTCTTATGCCGATGGAATATTTTTCGGGTTTTTGACATTTTAGATAAATCTCTCAGCAATTTATTTTGATTTTCTTCACTATCAGAGATGAAGAATCCAACTCTTTTCTCCTTCTCCAGCTCGGGATTTATTTTCCCCAGCGAAAGGTCGTCTTGAAAAACATTACACCTTTGTGCATCAGGACATCATGCAACGCAATCTCATTTATTTTGAGAACATCATTGTTTGATATATGCCACTAACCTTTGCCTTTCAGGAAAGGTACAATCAAATTCAAGCGACAAAGCTTTTCTTTAGTCGAATTACGAATAAGTTCCTAAATCTCAACAAAGCTTTTACTTCAGTCGAGTTACGGACGAGTTCCTAAATCTTAACAGAAACAACCCACCAACAGAATAATGGACAAATGAAGGTCCTAAAATTCTTTTTCTCTTAAGAATGGAGATTCTCATCCTTGAAACCACAGAAGATTGGTATACTCCCGAGCTCCTGATATTGTTAATAGAATGAAGATTCTCATCCTTGAAACCTCAGAAGATTGGTATACTCCCAAGCTCCTGATACCGTTAACAGATTGAAGACTCTCATCCTTAAAACCTCAGAAGATTGGTATACTCCCAAGCTCCTGATACCGTTAACAGAATGAAGATTCTCATCCTTGAAACCTCAGAAGATTGGCATACTCCCAACCTCCTGACCCAAACGCCTGAATGAAGATTCTCATCTTTGCTACCCCAGTAGATTGGCATACACCCAACCTCCTGATATTCCCGACAGAATGAAGATTCTCATTCTCAAAGTGGCATATAACCTAGATTCCTGATATTCCCGACAGAATGAAGATTCTCATTCTCAAAGTTGTATATAACCCGAATTCCCGATATTCCCGATAGAATGAAGATTCTCATTCTCAAAGTGGCATATAACCTTAATTCCTGATATTTCCGACAGAATGAAGATTCTCATTCTCAAAGTGGCATATAACCTGAATTCCTGATATTCCCGACAGAATGAAGATTTTCATTCTCAAAGTGGCATATGACTTAACTCCTAAACTTCTTCCAGACAGAAATAAGCTTTTCCACGGAGCTTTCAGATATTCCCCATGGAGTTCTTACTCCCCAACAAAATCAAGATTCTTATCCTTGATCCTCCAGTGAAGTTTCCAGAGCTTCATTTACCCTCAGCATAAATTTGTTAGGGTTTTTAATCCCCTGCAGATCGAAGATTCTTGTTCTCGACTCCTCAGTACAAATTCCCCTAGAAGAATGAAGATTCTCATTCTCAGTTCCCCATAGAGTTTTCAAATATTCCCCAGCGAAGTTCTCCTCAAAACAGGAATCCCCAATATATTGGCATACAACCCAAACTCCTGATTTTCCCCAGCAGTATAACTTCTCCCTGCAGAGGTTGTCAAAAAGCTTAAAGACACACATACTCTTCAACAGTGGGCCCAGGACTTCTCATTCTCAACGATCAAAGGATTTTCAATCCCCAACAGCAGTCAAGGATTTATTTTCCCCGACAGCGGTCAAAGATTTTATTATCTCCAGCTATCCAGGATTTATCTTCCTCGGCAGGACAGCTCATCAGCTCACATACGCATACATTGCATCCATACATCATAAACATTGATAGAACACATATAGTGCATCCCACATTTCATGCAACATAACCTTGTGTTTCAGCTAATATTTTACCCTTCACAGGATAAGTTTAGCAAGCTTCAAACTTCAAGGAATCATGAAAACAGTTTACGAATGCTTCCCAACACGGATGTTAATCCATCGCTTATTCAGATTCAACTTTTGAAAATAGTTTACGGATTCACCAAACACGGATGCTAATCTATTGCTTATTCAGACCCCCAGCTAAGAGACGTTCCAAACATGGATACATTTCTGATACTCATTCTTTCACCTACAACATACAGTTCAACAAATGTTCTTGGATGGCATCTTGAAGCCCATCTCCGACAAGATTCTGTCACATCTCCAAATGGCATCTTTAAGCCCATTCCCTCAACTATGCTTTGACGGGTGCAAATTTATGGGCACTCTAGTGTTCAATCATCTTTTACCTTCGAGTCGCGAACGGCAAAATTGCCAATCTAACTCTTCAGGTTCAAGAAGATGGAACTGGGTCAACTGTTGTACCCCAAAATTTGCCCTCCCTTTTTCACAAGAAATCACAACCCTAGGGTTTTCTCTGATTTTTGAGATTGGCTCAGGAATTGATCAAGCATACCTTTCTTTGGCAACAAATCAAGAATTAGGGTTTTCGCTCGCATTTCTCAGAAGAAACTGAATCCTCAGAAATTCAAATTAGCTATTACATGTTTTCATGCTTGTTCAAATTTACTGATTATTCTCAAAGCCTGATTATCTGGGATAAGATATGAGACTTTTGTTTGGAACATTAAGGCATCTGCTTGTTAGTAGAGTGAGACGTTTGTCGGTTAATGGAATGCTTGTTTGTTTATTATACAACATGTATGTTTATTGGAATACTGATGCAAAGAGATTGCAGAGTTTTTATGGATTACTTGGATTTTAAGTCATCTGTATTGAAAATGGTGGAATGCAATTTCAGTCATTGTTTAATCAGGAATCTTAAATAAAAAGTGAAGAGGCAAAGGGAAAGATTGGAAGATATTTGACAGTAGAAATTTCTTTTGGATAAAGACTTTTTATTCATTTCAAATGTTGTTACAAAATTTATTTGAATATTGTAAGTTTACAACCTATAGTATTTACAATAATAATTGTTTACAACAAATGAAAAAATCTATCTATTTCTAAGCCTAAATCTCCTAAGCTTCAAGGGCTCCCATGCTCAAGATCTTTGGCTTCTACTGCTTCCTCTATCGTCCAAGTTGCATTCATCTGAAAAAAAGAAGAAAGAAAGGAGATTAGTACAGTTAATTTTTTCAAGCAAAAAAGAAAGAAAATAAAATCATCATTAAAGTTCACTGGCCGGAATCAGAATGCTATTTGATCATCATGTTTTTATTTTTCTCTTTGCAAATCACAAGAAGATTGCTCTTCTTGGTTCACAAAGAGAAAAGTAAAAAATAAAATGCAAGCATACAATTGGCTCCAATGCAAAAACATGGTTCAAATACAAAGTAAGGTACAAGGTTACATACAAAGAAAGCTTGCAGCAAAACTATGCCAAACTGAATACCAAACTGCAGTAAGTAAACATTGCAAACATTGCAGCAAATTGCAAGGCAAATATAAGCAAGTCAGCAAAGCAAACTAAGCATGTCAAACTAGATGCAAAAAGCATACAAGTACAGAAGGCACAGCAGAAATGCAGCAGGTAATACAATGCAGAGCAAAACCAAATTACAAGCCAAAGAGGCTTGTAATAGCCATCATCATTTTCCAGCCTAGAAAAACTTTTCAGAAAAATATAATAAACAAAGCAAAAGTGCTTATTGGAGAGAGAGAGAGAGAGAGAGAGAGAGAGAGAGAGAGAGAGAGAGAGAGAGAGAGAGAGAGAGAGAGAGAGAGAGAGAGAGATAGAGAGAGAGAGAGAGAGAGAGGACCTTTAGTGAAAAGTTTTGCAGTTTGGCTAAAGCAGGCTGGCATAAACAAGTCAAATAACAAAAAGGATATAAAAACTATCTAACTACATAAACAGTTCAGAGGAGGAGAGAAATACTTGGCCACAAAAAACTGCCCAAGTTGTTATCAAACCCAAAACCTGTCAAACCAAACTGTGAAACCATAGCCAAGTTTGCCCAAAACCTGTGACAACTGCCAAACCAATATCCATAAACCTGCATAACCACAAGACGGCCCAAAACAAAAAACGACCAAACAGTTTCAAGCTCAAGCCTGCTAGCACCAAACTGTAAACCATAAGCCTGCTAGCAACAAACTGCAAGCTACAGCTTCCAAACCTGCTTGCCAAAACTTGCAAGCCTGTAAGCCTGCAAAAGCCAAAACCTGCTTACACAAATCTGTCAAAATACAAATCACAAGCCTAGCAAAAATTTTCCAAACCTGCACAAGCTGCCTCAAACACAGTCCAGCCAGAAAGACACAAACTGTAACAAAGTTACAACAAAAAACCTGCTTACACAAATCTGTCAAAATACAAACTCAAGCTTGCTCAAACCTGTCCAAACTACAAACTCAGCAAGCCCACAAACTCAAGCTTGCTCAAACCTGTACCAAAACTGCCCAACACCATAACAGTTTCACAAGCTAACATCAAAAACAAGCTTGTCAAACAAACCAACAAATTTCAGATTTTATTCATCATCATTAATAGAAAAAGCAACAAACTCAGTACAAAACAATAAAGTTTCAGAGTGGTGATCATCATCAACATCAAAACAAAGAAAAAGGAAGAGGTTCAGAGGTAATTAAAAGAACCAACAAGAGTTTCAGATTTTATTCAGCAACATCAACAAAAATCAAAACAAAACAAGTTTCAGAGGTTTATCAATCATCATTAACAAACCAAGAAGAGAGGAAAAGAACATTTCAGTGACAAAAGCAAACAGTTTCAGAATTCTTTCATCATCAACATCCAAGGAAGAAAGAAAGAGGAAGAGTTTTAGAAGCAAAACAACATAGTTTCAGAAAATACTCATCATCAACAATCAATAACCAACCACCAAGTTTTCAGAATCAAATCATCATCAAACATTAAATATTCAGAAAAAGAAGAGGAAGAGCATTTCAGAAGCGAAAGGCAAAAGTTTCAGAAGCAAGTTCATCATCAACCAACAAATCTTAAAGGACCAAAGAGAGATTACCAGAAGTGCGGCCGTCATCTCATCTCCATCCTCCGCCTAGCCTCCAAGGAGCGCCTCTGTCTCACGTCCATCTCCCTCCATCTTTTTTCAGAAGCAAAACGCTCAAGGTAAGTTTTTCTCAACCCCTTTACTGCATCTCAAGCGTAAAAGCCATGGATTAAAACATGCATGCAAGAAAACATAAACGAACTAAAATTGTAAAAACCCTAAAACGCGAATGAAACGAAATCGTACCATTCAAACAAATGTCGGGGCCACTGTAAGAAGATAGAGAGTGGAAGAGGGCGGCGCTCCAGTAGCTAGGCTCATGGAAGGAGCATCAGAGTATCGTTGCTTGAGAAAGACGAAGAAGAAGAACGAGAGAAGAAGAACGGCGCCACTGCTACAAAGCCAAACGAAACAAACCCTAAAATGAACAAACCCCAAAATTGTACAAGCTAACATTGGGCCTGACTCTCCCCAAACAAAATGCTTAAGCCCAACGTTTTTGCTAAGCACGCACCCCCCCTTTTCATTCTGACTTGCTAATTGTTCTTCTTCATTCATTATGGGCCAAAGCACATTAATCCTAAGCCCATCATCTTTTTCTTTTTTTATTTTATTTTTGTTAAACTATTACTTCTCTTTATTTTCATTTTAAATAATTTGATTCCTTTTCTTTTGTTAGTAATAAAACCAATTAATATTAAAATTTTGTTTTTAATTACTTTGATTTTATTAACACAGTTTTAATTTTCTTTATTAATTAATAATTGTTACATTAATAAAATACAAATGTAATAAGAATTTTATTTAACTAATTTTGTTTTCTTTAAAAAATATGTGAATAAAATTTTGATCAAAAAGTTTTTCTTTCCTTTCATAACTAATAAAACCCATGCAAATAATAATAATATAACTTTTAATCTTTCTTTTAGAATAGATTTTTATTTGTAAATAAATACATGCATCTCATGATTTGCTGATTTTCCTTATTTTTATAATTTGTTATAATTTTACACTGAATTGCGACAGTTCGATTTGGTTGTAACACATATTTGGACATTATTATTCTTATGAGACTCATCCCCATTTGTAAATAATTGTACCCCCATCCCCGGATACCTTTTTTGTAATAACTTAGACTTTAAATTCCCGCAATTTATTGCTTTCAATATACTGTATAGTAATTAGGCGTGTATGGCAAGATTCAAAATCAATCGCTAGATGACCTAAATACAAGACAAAAAGCATGAAAATTGACAAACACAATTTACACTTGCACCTCTAGGGTAACCTCGCTTGTTGCCTCGGAAATACAATCATGTCCCTCGAGTATGAGACACTCTAGCAAATGCACCCTTCGATAAATAAAGATCGTAGTCCCTCGATGACCCTCGATGTTGCCTTTGATAAAACGATCTCGTCCCTTACAAAATTGCTAGAGCATATCACAAGTTGCTTTCAACGATTGTATACGATGACCCGCGCCTGTCCCGTTTAACATCCTAACACAAGGTTATTCACCAAATGCAATGGTGAAATAACACTGTCAAAAGGGTTAAAAACATAAGAAAGATCTTTAAGTAAAATAGGGTAGACAACTCTTAGTTATTTGATCAAAAGCTTACAAATATCCTTGCTACTTTCAAACACACATCACAACACAATTTCCAAATTAAACTTTCAAAACATTGAAATATATTTTCAAAAAGACACACACCTTTGTATATATTCAAACAAGAATCATTACAAAGGTTGCCTAGACAAGGCCTCTTTTTCAAAGCATTTTCAAAACCACACACACAAAGCACCATTTCAAACAATTGGAAAAGTAAAGCAAGTGATCTAAAACAAAGTAACTAAGAGCCCATGGAAAACCATGGATGAAAAGGGTGCTAGCACCTTCCCTTTTCATAATCTACCCCCTGAACCCGAGAAAACATCTCAAAGGTCTTTCCTGTGCTTTTTGACCTTTCCTTAGGATAAAATAAAAAGTCGGTGGCGACTCTTGCTAAACCGAACACAAACACGAAACCTCAAGTCAATTCTCCCACCGTATCACAATGGGCCTTCAAAATTGGGAGTCCACTTGCCCCTAGAATCAGTGTTAAAATACATGATCTTCCTGAGCACGAGGTCACCTTCTTTGAATTCATGAGGTTTGACCTTTTTATCAAAATCTTTCTTCATTCTCTTTTGGTATAATTGGCCATGACACAAGGCCATCATTCTTTTCTCTTCTATTACATTTAACTGGTCAAACCTGTTATGGACACATTCAGCCTCTGATAACTTGGCTTCCATTATTACACGCAAAGAGGGAATCTCAACTTCAATGGGGAGCACTGCTTCCATGCCATATACAAGAGAAAACGGGGTTTCCCCTGTTAAAGTGTGTACAAATTTTCGGTACCCATGCATAGCAAAAGGGAGCATCTCATGCCAGTCTTTATAAGTAACCACCATTTTCTGGATAATCTTCTTGATGTTCTTATTGGCCGCTTCCACGGCTCCATTCATCTTTGGCCTGTAGGGAGATGAATTATGATGGACAATCTTAAAATCTTCACAAAGTTCGGACATCATCTTGTTATTCAGATTTGAACCGTTGTTAGTGATGATCCTGCTTGGGACACCATACTGACATATGAGGTTGTTTTTGATGAAGCGTACTACCACTTGTTTAGTAACATTAGCATATGAAGTTGCCTCCACCCATTTGGTGAAGTAGTCAATTGCCACTAAGATGAAACGATGCCCATTTGACGCCTTTGGTTCAATCATTCTGATCTTGTCAATACCCCAAATAGAGAAAGGACATGGGGAAGAAATAACATTGACAAGTGCAAGAGGTACATGAACTTTATCAGCATAAATTTGGCATTTATGGTACTTCTTAGAAAATTTGTAACAGTCAGATTCCATTGTCATCCAATAGTAACCTTCCCTAAGCATATTTTTCGCCATTGAATGTCCATTGGCATGAGTACCAAATGAACATTCATGAACCTCATGCATTAACATGTCTTCTTCGTGTCTATCCATGCATCTGAGCAAGACCATGTCATGATTTCTTTTATACATTACATCTTCATTAAGGAAAAAGTTACCTGCCAACCTTCTCAATGTCTTTCTATCTTTATTTGATGCACCAATTGGGTATTCCTGAGTCTTAAGAAAGTGCTTGATATTAAAATACCAATATTTTTAATCTACCATATCCTTTGTTCTAAACACATGAGCTGGTCTATCAATACGACGCACTGTAATATGAGGCACATCATTCCAAGTATTAACTTGATACATAGAAGCCAGAGTTTCCAAAGCCTCCGCCATTTGATTCTCATCTCTTAGAATATGATGGAATTCAACTTTGTTAAAGAGGGGTAATAGTCTTCTAGCATAATCTTTGTAAGGGATCAAGCCAGGGTGACGAGTATCCCATTCTCCTTTAATATGATTAACAAACAAAGTCGAATCACCATATACATCTAGAATCTTAATTCTAAGATCAATGGCCTCCTCGAGACCCATAATACAAGCCTCTTATTCTGCCATATTATTAGTGCAATCAAATGTTAGCCTTGCAGTAAAAGGAATGTGTGGTGAATGCAGAGTGATGATCACCACACCAACTCCTTTTCCGTAAGCATTCATCGCTCTATCAAATACCATGCCCCAGCGAGATTCAGGATCTGGACCTTCCCTAGGAAAAGGTTCATCACAATATTTTGTTTTAAAGAACATCACATTCTCGTCAGGGAAGTCAAACTTGACAAATTGATAATCATCTACCGGTTGGTGAGCAAGATAATCTTCCAGCACACTGCTTTCTATGGCCTTTTGAGTGTGGTACTCAATGTCGTATTCGAACAATAACATTTTCCAGCGGGTAATTCTCTCTGCGAGAGCAAGCTTTTCAAAAATATACTTAATCGAATCCATTTTGGAAATCAACCAAGTAGTATTAGTCAACATATATTGTCGCAAACGCTTTGCTGCCTAGGCCAGAGCACAACATGTCTTCTCTAACATAGAATATCGCGACTCACAATCGGTAAATTTCTTACTGAGATAGTATATGGCATATTCTTTCTTTCATGTCTCTTCTTGTTGTCCCAAAATACAGCCCATAGAACTATCCAACACAGTCAGATACATGATCAATGGTCTTCCTTCAATGAGAGGGAGAAAGATAGGAGGTTCAAGCAGATATTCTTTGATACTTTAAAATTCCCTCTAGCAATCCTCTATCCACACACAAACTTGATCCTTCTTTAGCAACTTAAAGATCGGTTCACATGTTGCGGTCATGTGGGAGATGAATCTGGAAATATAATTCAGACGCCCAAGGAAGCCTCTAACTTGCCTCTCAGTCCTTGGCACATGCATTTCTTGAATAGATTTAACTTCGTCTGGGTTAACTTCAATCCCTTTCTGGATGACAATGAAACCTAACAATTCCCATGATCAGACACTGAAGGTGCATTTGTTTTGATTCAGGCAAAGACGGTACTTCCTCAAACGCTGAAACAACTTCAACAAATCTTCCACATGCCCTTCTTCTGTCTGTGATTTGGAAATTATGTCATCAACATATACCTAGATTTCCTTGTGCATCAGATCATGGAATAGGGTGTCATAGCCCTCTGGTACATTACACCAGCGTTCTTCAACCCGAAGGGCATCACTCTGTAACAGAATGTTCCCCAAGGTGTGATAAACGTTGTTTTTTCCATGTCCTCAGGAGCCATTCTTATTTGATTATATCCAGAAAATCCATCCATTAACGATAATACTTTGAACTTTACTGTGCTATCAACCATCATATCAATGTGCGACAATGGGAAATCATCTTTTGGATTAGCTTTATTTAGATCTTTGTAATCTACGCACATGTGGACTTTTCCATCTTTCTTCGGTACGGGAACAATGTTGGAAATCCATTGAGGATACACTAATGTCATAAGAAAACCGATATTTATCTATTTTAATACTTCTTCTTTGATTTTTACTGCCATATCAGGGTGAGTTCTTCTCAACTTTTGCTTGACGGTCGAGCACTCTGGCTTCAAAGGTAAATGATGCTCCACAATATTTGTATCTAGACCAGGCATGTCTTGGTAAGACCAAGAAAAATGTCCACATACTCTTTCAATAGTCCAGTCAACTTGTTCTTCACATCAGGGTGCAACGATGCTCCAATCTTGACTTCCTTTGGCTCTTCTTCTGAACCCAAATTGATTTTTTCCATTGACTCTTTATACGGATGAATGGATTTTTCCTCGTGCTCGAGCAACCGTGAGATCTCTTCTGGAATCTCATCATATTCTTCTTCTGTCCCAAACACAGGATATTCAAAGTTGGGAGAGGGTGTAGGGTCATTGTATTCAACAGGTTTATTAATTAATCTGCACATGTGATTTGTGATTGCTTTTTAGAAACTGACTCATATATCAAATGATTATGCAGACTTATTCACAAATATATTTTGTTCAAAAAAGGTTTTCTCTGATAACCAATTTCCATGAAAAAGCAGAAAAATAAAAGACACAATTTTGAGAATCAAAGATAACTTTTATTTATGATTTTAATGATCAAAGTCAACAGATAAGCCCATACAACATTAACTTTCATTTTGGGCAGAATGAAAGCTTTTTGCAAAGAAAAAACAAATTACTCTGAGACATGGATGCAAGAAGGAATATCATAAGTGACCTAGTTCTGGATTCTGACTCCAGGCGTCACATAATTTGGAATTTCCTAATCTTATTCATCCTCCTTAATAGAATTAATTCCCGAAACAGTTGGATGGAGGTAGCCTCCGATGCGGAAAACATCATGATAGCTGCTCATAGTAGACTTTGACTTCAAACCTTCGGCTTTGCCATTCCTAGCAGAGAATCCTAAACTAGCCATGTTCTTGTTCACTGGAGGATCAACGACTCGTCCCCATACTTTACTTGGACCATTGAGCACAACCTGCTGAGCATCCTTGAATGAAATCATAGAGTTCTCATTCCCTCTTGTATTATCAACAAACAGATCCTGGAAATGCGTCCCTACAACAACTCCATCTGCTTCAAGAACACTGAAAGATGATAGATGAGATATCAGCAACGCTTGCTCTCCATTTATAATAACCACTTTACCTTCGTGCACGAATTTCAAATTTTGGTGCTGAGTAGAAGTGACAGCCCCTAATTCATGTACACAAGGTCTTCCAAGTAGACAATTGTATGGGGGTACAATATCCATGACTTGGAAAGTGATCTGGAACAAATGCGGGCCTATGTGAATAGGTAGATCGACCTCCCCAATAACCAACTTCCTTGATCCATCGAAAGCTTTGACAATAATACCACTTGGGCGCATAGGAGCCCCTTGATATTTTGACTTCATCAGCGTACTCCTCGGTATCACATTCAAGGAGGATCCATTATCAATAAGCATATTTGATAGTGAATCATTTTTACAGTTCATGGATATGCGGAGAGCCAAATTGTGGTTCCTCCCCTCGTCAGGAAATTCATCATCGCAAAAGCATAGGTTATTACATGATGTAATATCACCTACCACACTGCTGAATTGATCTAATGGCATGTCATACTCCACGAAGGCCTGGTACAACACCCTCATTAAATATTCTCTATGGGCAACATAATTCATCAACAAAGCCAAGATAGATATTTTTGAAGGAATCTGCAATAACTGATCCACAATTTGGTAGTCGCTCATTTTCATTATCTTTAAAATATCATCTACGCCCTTCTCCGGGGTTGTACCACTAGATTCCCCTATAACCTTCTTATCTTTATTACTTTCCACAACCTTTTTACCATCATTATCATTTCCCCAAACAACTTATGCAAGTACACGACCACTACGGGTCACTCTACTAGTCTCAACAATATTTCCAACCCTAGAAAACAGATGGATGGGAACTTCCACAACATCCTCTAAAATTGTAGCATTGTATTTGTACGATACAACTTTGTCTAATTTGTAAGGAACAGGCCCTGGCAAGAAAATCACCACGGGGGCAACAATTGGCTTGCTACAGTATTCAATTTCAAAGGGCATAATCACTTAAACACAGAACAATCACATTCACACCTTCTTCAAAAAATCTTGACATTAAATAATCATCGCCAGGGAACATATCCTCATCTGAGGAAAATAATTCATCCGCGGAAGCATATTCATCATCTGATTCTCCCTCAGCCAAACAAGCCTCAGTCTCATTAACCTCATGGTAATCATCTCTTTGGATTGAAACCTTGATAGTTCCATTATCCAACAACAACTGAATACCTTTTCTCACAATTGAACATCCTCGGGAGTCCCTGCAGTAAACTCGACAAGATCCATTGTGGTGCTCTACCTGACCAGCCATATGGTAGAAAGTAGCATGCAATTGTACAAGATCAACATTCATATGTTCCACATCAAAGATCTTGAATTATCTAGGACATCCAAAGACCATGTTCACTTTCTCCTCATACTCTTCCCTAGGCCTATATGGATGAGGCCCTCATCCATCATCTCATGCAAATCAGCTTTTATCTTATCTCAACCTTGTACATTAGTACTACAAATATCACAACCAACATATTCATGAGTATAATAACTAAACCCGCAAAGGTCTGCATGCATCTTTACCAATTCTCCTCTAACCAAGTTAATATCATAAATGCTAAAATCCCCTGGACAACCAACAACCATGTTAACAACATTCACTCCTCCATGTTTTGGGAGAGGATTATCTTTTACATTAGGACTGACATCCTTGAAGGACAAAAGGCCAGATCTAACAATTTTCTATACCTCAAACTTCAGAGGATAACAGTTTTCCATATTATGCCCTGGTGTACCCTGATGAAAAGCACACGTCTGTTGTGCCTTATAATACCAAGGTAAAGGGGATGGTATAGTAGGAGGTGGCCTAGTCTGGACCAACTTTTTCTGGATCAATGCTGGGAGTAGCTCTGCATAACTCATAGGGATAGAGTCAAAAGGCTCTCTTCTCTGATTTTTGCCTTGACTTCCCCGAGGGGCTGGTCTTTGATAAGAAACAATAGTCGGAGCCGCATTTATAATCGGAGTTACTGAGGCAACTTGTTGATGGTGCTGGTGATTTCTTCTAGAGGGATTTGAAATTCCGGGAATGTCACAGACTCAGAATATCTAATGGAATGTTAAGACATCTGATCTGACATTAAGCGCTGTACAGGTAGACTAGGCTGAACTTTTGATATCTGTTCTACAACAGTTACTGGACTAACATACCAGAGCCAACAACATGCAGGTTCTGATTTACTGAAGTTCAGAACAGTTAAGGATAATCTTACACATTGATGTTACGAGGAATGCTGTGACATCAAACATATAACCAATACAGAAAGTAAATAACACACAGAATTGTTCACCCAGTTCGGTTCAATCAACCTACATCTGGGGGCTTCCAAGCCAGGGATAAAGTTCACTATTAGTAGTATCAATTCAAAAACCCTACAGCCAACACACCCGTTGACAGCCTTCTCACTTAATCACTACCTAATGACACTTTTACCTAAGATCCAATCCTAGATATGAGACCCCTCTCACTCCCCCTCAATCACCGCAGTGATAACTTTCTATAGTACATAAACTGTTCAGAAGATACACTTCCATTACACATCTTGATCATGCTTAAAAGCTTCAATCAAGTACAATGCATACATCCTTTAACCTACAGGTTTCAAGGAGTATGGTGACCATCCCACAGCCCGGGTGGTTCACAACTAGCCCTAAGTGATTACATCTTGTCAATCAGCGATCTCCCAGATTAGGTTACAATACTTCTATTTATCACCCTTTTACCCAACTGGATTTGGGCCTTCATATGACAGCAATGCAGCTTTAACAACCTGCATAAAATAAGCAGAAAACTTCTGCTACAAGTTAGGTCTTCAATCGAGCTTTTCTCCTTATCCTTAGCTTCTGATTGAATCTTCTAGGGCTCCACGTATGCCTTCAATTTTCGCTACTTGTTATGCATTCTGTTTGGCA
This sequence comes from Vicia faba, assembly GCA_948472305.1. Lineage (NCBI taxonomy): Eukaryota > Viridiplantae > Streptophyta > Magnoliopsida > Fabales > Fabaceae > Vicia > Vicia faba. Next base: position 1,156,569,699 of record OX451738.1, on the reverse strand, counting down.
GAATATTCTGCATAACTTTAGGAACAGAACTGCATCAGTCTTGACAGTTCAGTAGCTTGATGTCTGGTATGATGTTATGACATCTCTTGAGACATGTTGTTCCAGATGTTGATCAACATGTTTAGGCATTTACAATAGAATTTTCAGGCTGTTCCTATTGTACATTTATTGTTGTTGCTATTTGTTTTACAAGAGATGAGCCAATCCCAAACGAAGGCACTTACAATCTCCCCCTTTGGCTAATTTTGGCTAAAACAAATACAACAATAATACTCACCATTCAGGACCTCTTGTGGCACAGGAGGAAGAGGATGCACCTCATTCCCTTTTAGACCACGAACCATTTCTTGTCACTGATGGTGGAAAAAGAGGACCGTGGGAGATAAACTATCCTTTCAGAGGCATCAGAGAACCTTTAAGGAGGGACCAGAATATCTCCCTTGTAACTCAGAACACAGGTCACAACTGTGTTCATAACTCAGATCACAAGTCACAAAGAAATTCACGCCATTTGAATTTCTGCTGAGTTTGTGACAAGTAGTCTTTGTGATCAAAATTTTGAGTAGTTGCTGCAACGGCTGCAACGAGGACAGTTTCTAACAGTACTCCTTTCTCCCCCTTTTTGGCCAAAAATTGCCAAAGAAAGCCCTCACACAACCAGATCCAAGAACAGTTTACCCAAATCCGTATAAACCCCATGATGGTTGTGAGAGAAAAGAATGTGTGACAGGAGGTTATATAAGGAGATACCAGGTTCAAAAAGATGGTAATATAAAATCTTGGTCAAGGATACCTGTTAGAGCATGTGCACATTTCAGACTGACTGTGCATGTATCGTTTGTTTCTGCCAATACCACAAAAAGAACCAGTCCTAATACATGCATAAATTTTGGTCAAAGCAATTCCTGAATAAAATCAGCCTTTGACCCATTTTCGGGACTGAAGATTTATTCCTTCTAGGAAACAGACTACCAATGACGTGGCGAAGTTATTTTCCCGTATTCTTCTTGATTTCCCCAAGGTTGCAATGTCGTTGATAATGTCATGACACTTACTTAGACATTACCTTGCATTTTTCAATAACAGCAGCCTTCTTTTTACTTCTTTCATTTAGGCACAGAGAAGGGCACTTTAACCAGCTAGTAGCAAGAGATTTTAAGCATGGCCATCACTCATGCTTTGTGTTGCTGAGATCCAATACACCAGAAGACTCCAAACTGCTTCACAGGACATCACAAATTTAGATGCCACTTCATATGCTGAATATATCTGATTTACTTCTTCTGATCTTCCATTCACTAGTAGTTGTTGGAGCTAGTGAAGTCTGATTTGCTATTGATAAGATCTGAATCTACCAAATTGCTCCAAAAGTATTAAAACTGCCACTTATGATACTTTTAAGAATCTCTAAGATTTTCTTCCTAACCCCAGTCCAATAACAAGAGCAATTCTTCAATCTCCTGTTGTTGAGACATTATCCATGACTTCACTTAGACGTTCACAATGTCATATTATCAGAACACATAAACATCAGCATACCACTGCCCTCTTCTGACTTCTGATCTTCAGATTAAGTCCAACAATACAGATACAGAGTCTCCCTTCAATGTATATTGTAATTGGGAAAAGTGCAACACTCAGTGACTTCCCTTGTTAAGGCCAATCAAAACAGTGGCGTGGAAACCAGTAGCACTAGCTCTGAGGTGGTAACTTCAAGCACTCTGAACTAGTCTTAGAATAGTAGGGACATCTCTGATTCATGCCCTTGCACTTCCACACTTATCATGACTCTCTTGTAGCCATAGTCTGAAACCAACCTCCAACCTTCTTAGTGAGCTTATTATCCTTTGATCATGTCATCCTTCTGTACAATATATTTACTAGTAGTTGCTAATACTAGTAAAGTCTTCAGACCACAATAGTAGTTATGCGTTGTTAAGCATACTACTTAAACACAAGTAGAATCTACTTATTCCAAACCAACAATAGAACTGCTACACTAGAATATTAAGATTCACAGTCCCAAGTTACAGCATGAACCTATCTGCTTGGATTCTGAGGTTAACATCCAGGGGATTGATGCCCTTTTATATTCCCCATAAGAAAGGTATGATTACTCACCAGAATATTCTTAGAGAGAAATAAACTCTCTACCAAGTTCTGAGTAATAGGTTCAGAATACAGCCTTGCATACATATTAGACAAACAATTAGTCTCCCATCAAAGTGCTTATATATATATATATCTTTATGCAAGATCCTAATGAATACTTAGTCTCCCGTCAAAGTATTCATTATTAGTTAGATTATGCCATCTTCTCAAGGTAGGATAATTATTCTAACAATCTTCTTCTCCATGTAAGAAGAACCACAACAACCACACAACCATGCAGCAACTAGCATGGATCACCTTCACCTTGTCTGCTGACCCTTGAACAGTACAAAGGAGTTAATTGTATCATACTCATGTAGACAAGAGCAAACCAAGTTGTTCACATAAATGAACTTTAAGTAAGACGAGGATGATCTTTTGAAGATAACTCCTCCTTGCCACATACAACTAACAAGTTCATCCTAGGTGATGGGGATGACTTGTCAAAGTGCAGATATCCACCATTTGACTTTGGTCCAGGATGTCAAGACATTTTGTATGACATGTCTTCAGTTTAAGGACTCCCCCTGAAACTCAGCTCAGATCTTTGTAGAGAATTAAGTGAATTCTCCTTCACATGCTGCAGTTTATGTGATTGGTAGACATAACCTGTTCTATTCCTATCCTCCTAGGAAATCACTAAGATCATGAGAAATAAACTCAAGCATCTTATAGAACAATGTAAGATAAGCTCCCTTTCACATCAGCTTGATCATACTACTCCCTCTGAACAAAATGTTATCCAACTTCCCTCTTTACGGATACAGTGTTGAGCTCTTTACTTTAGACACATAGTAAGTACTCTTTGGAATTTGCCACAGGTTTCAAATTAAGAGTCCTTAGTTTGCTTGCTGTACAAGTTTCAGGTTGCCACATTCTGTAACTTGTACTAGAAGAAACTTCATTGTCAATCATGAGGATGTTCACTAAATCTGGAACTTATCTGTCTTTCCTCAACAACTGATGTCTTCAACAGTTGTGATGTTGTACATCCTTTATCATCACAAGCTTTAGAACTTTTGATTCTGATTTCCACATATTTATCACATAAAGATTCTGCTTCCATCATTTATTCAGTTAGAATTATCTAATCACACTAGAGGATCCTGACTGATTACTTCTTCATGCTTGCTAAGCATATTTACTTGGCTGAAGACACAGAGATGATGTTCCATCATCCATCACATGAGGGGAAACCTGGAAATCACAGCTTTAAAGTCCTTTTAAGTGCTTTTAGCTCAGCACATATACTCCCTTAAACTCACAACTGGAGTAGATGACCTGTTGATCGTGTCCTGATCAATTATTTCAAAACAGATGTCTCCTCTTCCAGATCAGGAGTAGGTTCCAAACATATGTACTCACATTACATGTGTTTAGCACCCAGAACATCTGTTCTTCAACTGGCAGTTGCATGATGTTCTAACATCCTTAAGAACATCAGTTCCATCTCCTTGGAACACATCATCCTTGATAGTCTTCAAGGTCTTCAAGCAGCTTGCAGATGTATATGAGAATCATTGATCAATTGATACTCATCAACACTAATAATAAAAGCCTTTATGAGTGGACTTGAGGAAATCTCAAGTATTTTTGACATTATTGATAGATTGCAAAATCTGCTTACAAATTCTGTTGAAAATAATAACCCTAGAGTTCTTCTTTCACTTCAGGGGTTGTATCAGAAGCTATGCAGCGGAATAGCAGTACTTCACCAGAACTTACACAGTGCTTACTCCATATAGCAAGCATGACACATAAGGATTGAAAATAAATCAATCCTACACATATGATGCCTTATCAATATCTTCACTCCCGCATGAAGGTTTTGATAATATTCTTCTCTGTGCTGAATACAGGTTGAACAATGCACTCCAAACTCTTCACTCCCGCATGAGGTCTTTGAATTTGTTCAAACACTTCCATCTTCCTTCAACATTGCTGATCAGATTGATCTAGTTTTTCCCAAATTGGTCCATCCTCCACTCCTAGGGACCAAACAATATGAACACTACTGGTTCAAACAATATTCTACCTTGTACACAACCGGAAAGTATCCCCCATGGATCTCATCCAGAGACAGACAGGATGCCTGCGCTGATACCAATTGAAATTCCGGGAATGTCACAGACTCAGAATATCTAATGGAATGTTAAGACATCTGATCTGACATTAAGCGCTGTACAGGTAGACTAGGCTGAACTTTTGATATCTGTTCTACAACAGTTACTGGACTAACATACCAGAGCCAACAACATGCAGGTTCTGATTTACTGAAGTTCAGAACAGTTAAGGATAATCTTACACATTGATGTTACGAGGAATGTTGTGACATCAAACAGATAACCAATACAGAAAGTAAATAACACACAGAATTGTTCACCCAGTTCAGTTCAATCAACCTACATCTGGGGGCTTCCAAGCCAGGGATAAAGTTCACTATTAGTAGTATCAATTCAAAAACCCTACAGCCAACACACCCGTTGACAGCCTTCTCACTTAATCACTACCTAATGACACTTTTACCTAAGATACAATCCTAGATATGAGACCCCTCTCACTCCCCCTCAATCACCGCAGTGATAACTTTCTATAGTACATAAACTGTTCAGAAGATACACTTCCATTACACATCTTGATCATGCTTAAAAGCTTCAATCAAGTACAATGCATACATCCTTTAACCTACATGTTTCAAGGAGTATGGTGACCATCCCACAGCCCGGGTGGTTCACAACTAGCCCTAAGTGATTACATCTTGTCAATCAGCGATCTCCCAGATTAGGTTACAATACTTCTATTTATCACCCTTTTACCCAACTGGATTTGGGCCTTCATATGACAGCAATGCAGCTTTAACAACCTGCATAAAATAAGCAGAAAACTTCTGCTACAAGTTAGGTCTTCAATCGAGCTTTTCTCCTTATCCTTAGCTTCTGATTGAATCTTCTAGGGCTCCACGTATGCCTTCAATTTTCGCTACTTGTTATGCATTCTATTTGGCAGAATATTCTGCATAACTTTAGGAACAGAACTGCATCAGTCTTGACAGTTCAGTAGCTTGATGTCTGGTATGATGTTATGACATCTCTTGAGACATGTTGTTCCAGATGTTGATCAACATGTTTAGGCATTTACAATAGAATTTTCAGGCTGTTCCTATTGTACATTTATTGTTGTTGCTATTTGTTTTACAAGAGATGAGCCAATCCCAAACGAAGGCACTTACAGGATTAACCCTTCTCTCTTAAATAACAACATTTGCATCCCCCTCCTTCTTCTTAAAAAATCCATATGATGGCTTCTTCACATTGCTAGGACTTTCACTTTTTGTCAAACGACCTTCTCTTACGTCCTCTTCCAAACGGACGCCCATTCCTACCATTTCAGTAAAATCACTGGGCGCCACCATTCTTTCATAGTAGAATGCACCTAGTGTATTCAAGAAAATCTTTGTCATCTCCTTCTCTTCCATCTGACGAATCACTTGGGCGGTTACTTCACGCCATCTCTGTGCACATTCTTTAAATGATTCTTTGTCATTCTAGACCATGGCCCTGAGTTGATCACGGTCAGGCGCCATGTCGATATTGTATTTGTAACGTCTGATAAATGCTTCACCCAAGTCATTAAAAGAATGAATATTGGCACTGTCCAGGCTCACGTACCATTTTAACGCTGCACCGGTTAAACTGTCTTGAAAGAATTGAATCAACAGGCATTGATCATCTATATGAGTAGACATTCTCCTTACATAAATTACCAAATGACCACGAGGACAAGTGTTGCCCTTGTACTTTTCGAACTCCGGTACTTTGAACTTTGCAGGTATTTTCACATTTGGCACCAAACACATATCATTCACATTCTGCCAAACAACTCTTTTCCTCTGAGGGCCTTCAACTCTTTCTGCATCTTATCAAACTGATCTTGAAAATCGTCCATTCTATCATAAAAACCCAAGCTTTCACTTGGTGGAGGAATATGGAGATACATCATTAGCAAACGGGACCACATTCATCGAGGGAGGTGCAACATAGTGAACCTCGTTTCTAGCAGCGGGAGTAACATGTACCACAGGAGGTGTGGGAGCAGCAACAGTCTGAGTAAGCGGAGCAATATGAGGATCCTGATTAAAACCTTCTAGAATAAAGTTCTCTAGCATTCCCCAAGGATATCCCAGAGGAATACGATTTTGAACAACAGTTGGAGTAGCAGAAACAGGAACAGTCGGAGCTTCAGTAGTAACCATTATTTGTTGAGGCTGAGCAATCAGTGGATGATTTTGAGCATCTGCCAAAGATTCCATCAGAGTAGTGAGATTGGCCATACCGGCCTTCAGAGCATAAACTTCCTCGCGCAGCTCGCGATTCTCTTGTTCTAAGTTATCCATCTTCCTTCTGAAATTAGCTCGGGTATTGTACTGGTGAGACAGTTTGCTGTTCAAAGTAAAGAAGCTTAGTAAGACACCTGGATATGCATAAAAAATGCAAAAGTATGTACAATATTATGCATGATGTGCAATGTACATGACTTATTTTATTATTAATATTTCAAGGGACTTAAAGATTTATAGACAATTTTGCAAATACCTAAGTTATAACATATTTGAAATACTGAAAATTTTATTATAATAACTTCAAAATGGATTAAAAAATTTTTAGTACAAGTAAAAGATGAAAATAAAGTCTAAAACCCTAAGAAACAAAGCTGATGGAGATCACTCTATACGTTGACGCTTCCCTGTAAGTCTGGAAATCTGAGCTTTCAACCTCTGGTTTTCTTCTGCATATTTGGTGGCGACCTCCTTCTAATCATTTGAGACATGAAGTGAGCCACTAGGATCTGATTGAGGTTTAGGGGGAAATAATTCCCCTTGCCTTTCCATTGTCTCTACAGCCCAAGTCTCCAGAATCTCAATCAAGTCGTCTCTCTCTTTTAAGTCTGCTCGGTAAGAAGTCTCTAGAGTCTGGCACTTATTCTCCAAGCTTCTTTTTCCTACTGCATCCTGACTAAAGCAAGCTGGAGCTCTTCCACATCATCCAATAGGGGAGGAGTGGTCTTCAAAAACAAATCAGGCATAGATGCTTCCCGAGAATATGGAATTTTCAACTGAATAGCTCTTGCTTGTACCCACTACAGATAAGGCTCCAAAGAAACAACCCCCTAGGTCCCAAGTCCTTCCTACTCTTCCTGCGAATGTATCGCCAGGCCTTCGCAATCTTCTCCCTAGCTTCCTTATGGTCTTCTCCCTCTTTTAGGAAGAAACTACTCAAATTAATACTATTTGGCTTATCCCTCACCGGATATCCAAGTTGTCGCTGTGCAAGAACAGGGTTATAGTTAATTCCTCCCTTTGTACCAAGAAGAGGTACATTGGGGGAACTACCACAACCGTCGATAATCTCTACATCATGGTAAGCCTGATGATACCAGATAATATCTGAGTGAGTAAGTGCCATGATCTTTGGAGCCTAACGAGGTTCCTTCTTGACATCCCAGAAAGCATCAGATCGGGGCAAATGAGAAGTAAACCACTAATACAATAAAGGCGTGCAGCAGATGACCATCCCTCCATGATAAGAATCTCGAAGATGAATAGAGTAATAAGCATCACCTAACAATGTAGGAACTGGGTTCCCTATCATAAAGATCCTGATGGCATTGATATCAACAAATTTGTCTACATTAGGAAATAAGAACAGCCTGTAAGCGAGTAGAGCAAAGATGGCCTCAAAAGCAACCGTACTCTTCATCCTAGCAAATAGAGAGCTTTCTCCAATAAGAACTGAGCTTGTAATCCTCTAATCCCTCATTTGGTAGTCATGTGGGCTTCAACCTCAGACTTTCCTAAATGGATCAAAGCAATAATCTCATGTGATTTTAGCTCCCCCTCTAAACCAGTAAAAGGAACACTATCGGTAATAGGAAAACCTAACAAATAAGAATACTCCTCTAATGTAGAAATCAACTGATAGTCAGGAAAAGTAAAGCATCGATACACCAGATCATAGAACTAGACTAATGTTAAGAGAATACCCTCCTTCATCCTAAGTTTCATGACAAAAATGATGGACCCATACTTCCTCCAGAAATCTGCAGGACACTCAATCTCGGGAATCAGACTCATCAACTCATCTATCTTGGGATTTTTTAAACTGTACTTTCTGGTCTTTCTTTTTCCAGAATCCATAGTCAAAAAGTACCTGGGATATTCACAAAGAGTCAACTTTAATGTCCCTTGGAATAAAATTTCTTTAAGAGATGCTCATGGGTGCATGAATGTATGATGCAACAATTACACACAAGATCACAAACATAGGGTTCATAGGTTCCACGTCATGAGCATGAGGCTGAAGGTACTACCCATAAGGTGTGGTCTAAAATTTATCACCTGCCGAACAAGGTTCTAGAGGTTCCCAGAGTCTACATCCTTCCTTCGGATATTACCAACTTCCTAATTAACTCGGTAATTAGTAATATTCTCAAGAAAAACTCGTCTGAGCGAAGTATCACGTGACAACTATTTCTGGATTACTCCGTCATAGCTTCCGCACTACACTTAAAAGGCCAAGATGGGTTAGGTATTCTACAGTCCTCAGTTTTAGTAGGCTCCAAGATTGAAAGCAATATGTCTTCCCGATTACTTGGTAAATGACACTATAGTCAAAGGGGCCTCCACTGAGTGTGGGATTTAATGCCTCCTTTTTTGGGATTACTCTCTCAAAGTTAACATGACTATACCGCCTGTCCTATCTTAAGTTTGCCCAAGTCTGGGTATAGGACTTATGAGAAATCACCAAGCACCTTGAAAACTAGGAAAATCCAGACAAACAAATATATAACATATAACAAACAATAACACATATACAGATATAGATAAAGATAGGCTCAACCCACTTAGGGATGGACCAGCAAGAGGTCAATCTTTCCCCAGTGAAATCGCCATTTTTCTGTAGCGGTAGAAATATTGAGACTAAGCCATTGGACTGACTTGACTCGCACATGTCAAAATAAAAATTGCCACTGCCCTTTATTGTTTCCAAAGGAATGGGAAAAGAGAGAATAACCCAAAAGAGGGGGAAATATTCTAGGTAAGGGGATTGGTTATGCAAAGGGAAAGAATTAGCACCCTAAACATCTACGATACTCCACAGGAACCTCTTTGTAATAATCTGTATATTTTGGCTATAAAGTTGTGTTAAAATAGATTGTGGTGATGAGAAAATAAGTATTTTTATGACTTTTATACCCACCGCAATTATGAACCTTTAGTGCCTACTTACCACCTTTCATTCAATAGGGGGTCAGGGTACACGCAGTTCCTCTTCAAAAAAATTTAAAATACATGTGTGTTAGTTAATTTTATGAGATAAGACATCACCGTCACTGTCCGTGTGGAAAACATACTTATTACCCACATTCATGAGAAAGGATAATTTGCATCATCTCAAAGTGGAGGATATGGATTGGATTTTAAAATCAACAAAACCTCACTCAACACCCAAGTGGAAAATATCTCTCTTCACTACATATTGTAGAAATATAGTTGTTTGCATCACTACAAAGGTTGACAAGAGTCTAATCTTTTGAGAAAAAATTTCAAAGATAAAAGGCAAAATAGCAAAATAGTTTGAATGAGATAGATTGACTTTTAGTCTTCTTACAAAAATCTTAAGGTATTATTAAGTTGATTGAAATTTGATTGAGAAATAATGTTTGAAAATACATGGACATAAGTCCAAGTTTATTATGAAAGTGGTTCAAATTTTAAAAACAAGAAGAGTTTTCAAAAGTAGAGAGAAGATTTTTGAAATTAAAGAAGATGGGAGGAGATGAAGGGACTATCCTAAAGCATAAAGGCAAAAGCTAGGGAAAAGGACCATCTAACCAACAAGGAGCCCACACTTGACATGATGAGTCAATGTAGAATTCCATCCTTTGGATTTGAAACCAAGCAAACAATTAATAAACCTCTTAAGAATACCAAGCTTCAATTTTCATTAAGTCTTCAATAAAAATTGGGCTAAGTAACAACCGTACACAAATGAATTCCAGATTACAGACAAAGCATGTAACCATAATAACCTGCACATAATATAAACAAACAACCCAATGTCTTGGGGTAAACCCCAAGAACTCTAGACAAAATAATAATTAAGGTCACCAGGTCTTCATAATAGGTCAAGGTTTCTACTCCTAAGTCCAAAAAGTCCATAACTCCAAAAATCCAAGGATAGTAACCAAGTAGTCCAAGTAACATTAAAGTTTTTTTAGAGTTTAAGTTGGTTATTAGTGTTAGAACAAAGTTTGGTTCTAATCATATCTTAGAGTTTTGATGAGAACAATGAAATAAAATTTTGTGAAATATATTTTATACTCTGACTTGTGTGTTCTCTAAGTTCAGATGATATTCTGACTCATGCATCATAGAAAGAAATAGCATTCTACGCAAGTCTAAAGCAAACTCAGAAGGAAGCACTCCAAAGCAAACCCTGATGAAGAGCAATACTAAGCAACATCTGATAAAGCTAGCTGAAGCAAAGATCTGAAAGAAGCACGCTGAAAGCAACATATGATAATGCAAGATTAAAGCAAACTCTGATGAACACATAAATCGAAGAATACTCTGATAGAAGAAAAGATAAAGTATACTCTGAAATGGCAACGCTGCAAGCAAACACTTAAACTTCCAGAGACAAGCTCTGATAGTACCGTTAGTTATTAAATGCTAAGACGGCTAACACACTCAAGTGTACTACGCACGAGCATTGGAAACGTAAATACTAAGCCTACACGCATCATTAAATGCATGCACTCTCACCAAGGCTGTAACGATCAAGAATTGGAAGCTATATATAGAAGACCTTTTATTTCAAAGAAGCAAAATTGTGTGTCTCTATCCACTGTTGAGGCTGAGTATATTGTTGCAGGAAGCAGTTGTTCTTAGTTGGTTTGGATGAAACAAATGTTAACAGAATATAATGTCAAACAAGATGTCATGATATTATTTTGTGACAATCTAAGTGCCATAAATATAGGGGAAAAATCCTATTTAGCACTGCAGGACCAAACACATTGATATCCGTCATCACTTCATAAGAGAGCTTGTTGAAGAAAAGATTATTACCTTGGAACATGTAGCTACTGAATTATAATTGGCTGACATTTTCACTAAGGCTTTGGATGCAAACCAGTTTAAGAACTTAAGAGAAAAACTAGGGATCTGCATATATGAGGGTTTATAGCAATTAAGGGCATGTGGGAATATCATTAAAGTGATATTATATTATTTATGTTTCCAAAAATCAAATTTCGAAAGCAATCATTTCAAGACTGTCTCAAAGTTTTTCCCACACGCTATGAAATCACTTCCTTCTATTTTCACAAACTCTTCATTTTCCTTTATAGAAAAATAACCCTTGTCATTCTTCATCTCTTTGCTCAAAAATCTTCAAAGATGTCTCAACATCATGCATCGTCTCCCTCAAAATCTGTTAACCATCCCGAGGAGATCTCCCTTGACAGAGTACTTGACATTACTCCTCTAACAACAATTCCACCTCTTGAGAAGAAGGTCAAGAAACCCAGATCGTCACCTACAAAGAAATCCAAAGACGAATTTGACACTTCTAAAGGTAATGCTTCTACTGCTACTGATGATAGGACAGAAGAAGACATTGTTAATGTTGATAGAAGTATTAGAAGGCTGGTAGATAGAGTGTTAAATGAAGGTTTTGTTGTGCCTAGAATTTCAACTCCTCTTTCCTGAATGCCTGCTCCGATTGACAAAGGAATTGATCCTAAAAATGCTGCTAAATCATCCATCTTTAAGAAAGATGTTGCTGAAAGAAAACTTGGAAAGCTTGCTACTTCTGCTCTAGAAGAAGTGGGAGCCGATATTGAGAAGAACTCTCCTACTAAGGAAGATGTTGATGGCTCCAAAGCTGCAGAGAATCAAAATACTGAGAATGTGGTTAATGTTGATGAGTTGTCTGACAATGAGATCATTTCTAATGTGGTGCATGGAATTACTAAAAGGCTCAAGACTAGAAAAAGAAGAAATATGGATATCACACTCCCTGTCAAGAGCATCAAGAAGAAGACTATGTATGGTCCCCTAAAGCCCTGGAGTAAAGTGGTTCCTCCCTCTGACAAAAAAAAAGCTAGACCTGATAGCTCCACAAATGATGATGATGATGTTGTCCAGAACATATCACTTGTGAAGAGATCCAGAAGTAAGAAGAAAGTTGCATTAGTAGAAGAAGCTGACTCTGATTATGATGTCGAGGAAGATTTCTAGGACATCTCTCATGTGAAGAAATCTGCAAGCAAGAAGTTTTCTGTTAAGGTGCCTGATGCTCCTCTTGACAACATTTCCTTCCATTCTGTTGGAAATGCTGAAAAGTGGAAATATGGATTTCAAAGAAGAATTACCCTTGAAAGAGAGTTGGGAGCTGGTGCACTGGAGTGCAAAGAGATTATGGAGCTGATTTCTTATGCTGGATTGATGAAGACTGTCACCAGGTTTGCAAAATATTATGAGACTCTTATTAAGGAATTTATTGTTAATATTCCTATTGATTGTGTTGATCATAAAAGTAAGGAGTATAGGAAGCTGTTTGTTAGAGGTAGGTGTGTAGAATTTTCCCCTGTTGTCACCAATAGATTTCTGGATAGGTCTGAAGATGATTATTGTAAGCTGGAAGTAACTGATAATCAAGTGTGCAAAGCCATCACTGCAAACCAAGTGAGTGAGTGGCCTAGGAAGAATAAGCTTCCTGTTAGCAAGCTAAGTGTGAAATATGCTATCTTGCATAGAATTGGAGCTGCTAATTGGGTTCCTACCAATTATACCTCAACCATTATAATTGGCTTAGGAAAGTTTACTTATGCTGTTGGAAATAAGAAACTATTTAATTATGGTGCTTACATTTTTTATCAGACAATTAAGCATACAGAAACATGTGCTATAAAAATGCCTATTGCCTTTTGTGATATGGTGGCAGAACCGACTGTTAATACTGGTTTTGCATTTTTATTTGCAAATATTGCGGTAAGCAAGAGTCGCCACCGATTTTTCTTTTATCCAACAAAGGAAAGGGTGAAAAGAACATAAAAATACCTTTCGAGAGTTTTCTGAGTAAGGGGGTAGATTATGGAAAGGGAAGGTGTTAACACCCTTTCCATCTGTAGTTATCTACGGGCTCTTAGATGCTAGCTCATGTTTTGAAAATTGCTTGTGCTTTGTGTGTTTTTGAAAATGCCTTAGTGTGGCAATTCGCTTTGTGATAACTCTTGTATCAGTCCTCAAGAGTGTTGACAAGGCGAATGTTTTTTAAAGTGTTTTTGAAAATATTTTTGTGTAGGTGCAAAAAGTTGTTTTGAGCAAGCATCTAAGAACTTATCTACTTATACTAAAAAATGTCATTCTTTTCCTCCTAACCATTAGACATTGATATCCTACTATTAGTGAGTAGGTAACCCTATCGTTGGATGTATGAGGGACAAGCGCGGGTCATCGTTATAGTCATAGAAGGCAACATATAGGGATACCTTAGCAGTTCGAAGGGACTGTCATCATATATTTGTAGGCAATATCGAGGGACAAGATCATTTCTTATAGGAAACTCGAGGGACGTTGAGGGACTATGATCTTTATGATGACTTTAACCGAGGGTCTTTGCTAAGGGTATCCCTACGTTCGAGGGACATGACTATTATTTTTCCGAAGGAAACAAGTGAGGTTATCCTAGAGGTGCGAGTGTGAAAATGATTTAGTTCAGTTATTTATCTTGAAATTAGGGTTTTCTATCGTTCATTTTTATATTTCTATACAATCCTATTAATCTAAGCATTGCATAAAATATAGTAGCTGAAGGTAAAGGAGGAAATGTAAATCTAGGCTATTACAGAGCTTTGGGGAAGTTACATAATAATGAAGAGTGCGGAAAAGAAATCCTAAAACTATTATATCCCTGAAGCAATTACATGATAATGATTTAAAAAATGGAAAAAATAAAGCTACGCTATTACAGTTGAACGCACCCTATACACTTTATCTAGGAAAATAAAAATAAGATGAAAATAGCAAAGAAAATATTTTGGTGATCTTTTATAAAAAAAATGGTTTATGATAATTAATTAAATAAACCTAAAAACCTAATTAATTTTAATTAATAAAAAAAATGTTAAATTTGAAAAAAAAAAAGTTAATTAAAATACCTAAAACCTAATTAATTTAAATTAAAAAAAGGTTAATTTTAAAAAGAAAGTTAAAAAAACCTAAAATTAAAATAGTATTTTTTTGTAAAAAAAAGGTTTGTGAAAAAAGTTTTGTGGTTAAGTGAATTTAGGGTTGGAAAAGATAAATTAGTTAGAAACCAAAAACAAACAATGAAAATACCGGGGTGGATGTTGAACCTAAAATTAAATTAAAACCTAAAATTAAATTAAAAACCTAAATTAAATTAAAACCTAAAATTAAATTAAAACCTAAAATTAATTATTTAAGTTTATTATGAAAAATCAAAGGTTTGTGAAAAATGTTAGGTTTTATGAAAAAGGTTTTAAACAGAAAGAACGAAAATAGGTAAAATAGGTAAAAAGATAAATAGAATGGAAGGAAACCAAAACCAATAGGGATGGGTATTGAACTCATGCCCTTAACCTCCTCAGGATGTCTGCCTTGCCATGCATTGGTTGCTATTATGATCTGGCCTCGGTGTTTTTTAATAATCCTGCATGGAACCATTAGATGGTCTAAAATCTGCAGCGTTGAATCTCATGAACACATTAAATAAACTATTATATCATGAAATACAAAGAAAGCAAATATATGAAATTTTATAATGTTAAAACCGATATGACATGTATGAATGCTTCTACATCCTTTTGATTATGGAGATCAAACCAGCATTATCTCTACTGGAGAATGAGATGGCTTGTTTGTAGTGAGATGGGGTTTGTAACAATGATGACTTGTTTGTAGTGAGATGGGGATTTGTAACAAGGATTTCAATATTTCTAGGGTTCTCGAAAGAATTTGATATTTTGAAAGGGTTGTGGCAAAGGTTTTTTTCGTGTCCTGTTTGTGTGAAGAGAATGATATTATATAATGGACATTAGAGCAAAGATATGAGCTTTGAATGTGCAATTGGGCCTCCAATAATCACAAGAAATAGTGCAGATTTTCATTTACTTGAGTCTGTCACGTTCCAGGCTAAATCTCAGGGACTTAAGTACAATTTTTGAAGTTGAAATGTGAAAACAAAATGTAGCCGATATCGAGAATAAACTCCTATCCGAAAATAGGCTCAATCAGATAAATGGTGAATTAGTTATGAATTTTTTTAAGTTTCTCCTCAGACAAACTTATTTTGGGCTCCAGTGTCAATTCTGACATGTTCTTCAATAAAAAGTTGGTATTGGTCAGAGCAAAACCTAGTCTCGATTTTGGAAGCAAAGTTGTAGATCTCTGAGTCAGTGGCCTTGTGTAAAAATATAGGCCCGATCAGATAAAAATTGACGAGTTATGAATTTTCAAAGTTTCGACCCAGATGAAATAATATTTAGCATTCAGGATTTTTGGCGCGTCACACGCACTCTCGGCAGAAAATGAAGGCCTTTTGGATACCGTTCGAACTCGATACCTCCTGTGAAAACGTAACCAACTAAATTTATGAAATTTTAGCATCGGAACCAGATCGATACAATGAAAATAGACCAAGTTATGATTTTCTGAACATGACGCAAATAAACTTCTTTCACAAATTTTCTATACGAAAATACTTGATAAATCCGCATTTTTGAAGACCTTCTGATCAAAATTGGCTTCCAGCCGTGAGAGATGAAAACATAGATGACATCAAGACGGAATTTTAGCCACCAGAACGGGTTCAAAACGAGCCAGGATCTTCAAGTTATGATTTTTTTTGTGCGTAAAAACTGCACTTTCAGCACACTTTTTCACCATATTTCTTCGAGAAAACTCGCACATTCGAAGGTCTTCTTTAAAGAATTGGATCTCGATCCGAACTTGAATTTGAGAATAAGTTATCATGGATATCTTGGTGAAATAACACCTGAATATGACGCGCCGGGTTGGACTTGTGAATCTTTGAATCCCGAATTGCTGCGAAACGGTGAACCGATCATCACCACGAAAAAACTGAGAACATCCATTGACGAAATAAATGTCATTTGTAACCTGACGAAGCTTGCTAAATATACCTTGATTCCATAACCATAAAGCCAATGATATGTGTGTATGTAATAATGAAAATAAAGAGGGTAAATTTTGGGGTACAACAGCTGCCCCTGTTCAATCTTCTTAAACCCGAGGATTTAGATTGGCTTGTCTGACTTTCGTGATCTCAAGGTGGAAGAGGATTGAACACTAGAGTTCCCAGAAATTTGCATTCGCATGAAGTAACATTGTTGGTTAATTATAATCGGGAATGGGCTTACAAATGCCATTTGGAGAAGATGACTGAAAGTCGTCGGAGATGGTCTTAAAGACGTCGTCCAGAGAATATGACGGAGAGTCGTCGGAGATGGGCTTAAAGCTGTCATCCAGAGTAGATGCTGACTTCATAAGAGGTCTCTTTATGGGGAATCCTGTTCCTATTGTCTGAGGAGGAGTCCACTAGGGAATGTTGATTTCTATTGTTTTCCTGTTTGAGGAAAACTCTAGGGAATAGAGTCTAGGAACTTCAGTTGTCCATGGCTCTACTGAGGGGTTATCTCTGGATTGGAGAAATGAAAGTTTTCTATTTTCTGGTTGAAATCCAGGTTTCACAGTAATTTGCTGGGAAGAATGAAATTAACTGTTATCTAGAAATGTATCAGAAGAAACCTGTGTAGGGCTATTTTAGGATGAGTCCGGGTAAGACTTCATCTGGAAGTGTATGAGAAGGAACCTGAGTAGGGCTATTTTAGGAGATATATGAGAGGGAGTCTGGGTAGGGTTGCCTCAGGATGAGTTCGTGTAAAACTGCATCTGGAAATTGTGAGAAGGAACCTGGGTAGGGTTGCCTCAAGATGAGGCTGTGCAAAACTGCATTTGGAAATTCAAGAGAAGGAACCTGGGTAGGGTTGCCTCAGGATGAGTCCGTGTAAAACTGCATCTCGAAATTCAAGAGAAGAAACCTGGGTACGGTTGCCTCAGGATGAGTCCGTGTAAAACTGCATCTGGAAATTCAAGAGAATGAACTTGGGTAGGGTTGCTTCAGAATGAGTCCGTGTAAAACTTCAGAAGGAGGAAGAAAGAACCCGTGTAAGGTTGCTTCATGAATAGCCCGTAGAAAGTTGTATTTGGAAGTCAAAAGAAACCCGTGTAAGATTGCTTCATGATGAGCCTGTGTAAAGCTGTATTTGGAAGTCAGAAGAAACCCGTGTAAGATTTCTTCATGATGAGCCTGTGTAAAGCTATATTTGGAAGTTAGAAGAAATCCGTGTAAGATTGCTTCATGACGAGCCCGTGTAAAGCTGTATTTGGAAGTCAAAAGAAACCCGTGTAAGATGTTTCATGATGAGCCCGTGTAAAGTTGTATTTGGTCGTACAAATAATTACTCTGTTTTGTTTTAGGAGCTAATCCTGGACCTATTAAAAATTGTTGATGATAAATATCTGTTGATTAATCTTTCCTGAAAAGGTAAAGCATTAGTCGTATGCAATGTCATGATGTATGAAATGCATTGCGTAATTGTGTTCTCAAAATAAATGAGATTGGGATGTATGCATTTGTACTGTAGATGCTATGACATTTGTAGAATGATGTGTGAATGCAATCTATGAACGTATCAGCTGTTCTATTGTAGTATTGTTAAATCAGGGAAAATAAATCTCTGGTTGTTGCTGGGGGTGAAGAATGTAGGTCTTCAAATATGTTGAAGTTAAAACGTTGGGAGATAAAATTCCATTATTAGAGAAATAAACTCTGTTGGGGAAGGTAAACACTGTGAACTGAACTGTTGCTAGAAGATAGTCTGGAATAAGTATCAGGATGACATTCGTCTTTGGATCGTACCTGAACTATTTCTAGAAGATGGTATGAATAAGTATCAGGATGACATCCATCTTTGGATCGTACCCGAACTGTTGCTAAAAGATAGTCTAGAATAAGTATCAGGATGACATCCGTTTCTGGATTGTACCCGAACCGTTTCTAGATGAGAATCTGAAATAAGTGTCAGGATGACATCTGTCTTTGGATTGTACCTGAACTGTTTCTAGATGAGAATTTGGAGTAAGTGTCAGGATGACATCCGTCTTTGGATCATACCTGAACCGTTTCTAGATGAGAATTTGGAGTAAGTGTCAGGATGACATCCGTATTTGGATTGTACCTGAACTATTTCTATATGAGAATCTGAATAAGTATCAGTATGACATCCGTCTCTGGATCGTACCTAAACCATTTCTAAATGAGAATCTGGAGTAAGTGTCGGAATGACATCCGTCTCTGGATCGTATATGCACCGTTTCTATATGAGAATCTAGAGTAAGTGTCAGAATGACATCTGTCTCTGAATCGTATCTGCATCGTTTCTAGATGAGAATCTGGAGTAAGTTTCAGAATGACATCCGTCTCTGGATAGTATCTGCACCGTTTCTCGATAAGAATTTGAAATAAGTATCAGGATGACATTCGTCTTTGGATCATACCTGAACCGTTTCTAGAGGATAATCTGCTTTATTCAGAATGTTTCCATTGGGGAAGGGAAACTCTGTAATCCTCTTGGGGAACCCCGAGAAGCTTGGTGACTTCATTGGGGAATTTTTGTTGGAGCAGTAATTTAGAGATTTTACTCTGCCGAGGGTATAAGAACACCTGACATCAATAGGTTGCATGCTAAGAACATGGCAGTGACCTTGTAGTAGAATGTCCTTGCCTCTGTACCTATTGGAGAAGGTATCTACTGGGATTTTGTAGATGGTTTGACTGTTATCCCAACTCTTGGGGTTTTGAGTAGATGCAGATCAGGGTAATAAACCTTCTACTAATATACAAGTGATGAGATGACGGGACATAGTCGTACGCTTTAATCCATAACTTTTGTATGGACTATCCTTTCAGATTTTCAATCCATCGGGATAACCTTTTTTGCTCAAGCCACCTTTTCAGGTTTTCGATTTGTCGGGTGCACAGTTTTTTCCATATGTATATCCCAAATTTTTCCCCGAACCCTTTTGGTTCACCGGGATGCCCTTATTTTTTCCTAGGCCAGTCAACCTAGCGGGTCTTTGTCCATGCGTAGTATTTTCCGACTATGTCCATGTTCACCGAGTATGGGGAATTATCATTGTCCATAGTAGTAAGTGTTGCCACACTATCAGAAGATGTCTGTTTGATCGTACATGATTCGTTGTTGGAATTCATGTCCAATGCTCCAAGTGATTCAGATGGAGTTCTGCCTCTGGCTATTTGGCATTTTTGAGAGATTCTTTGCATATTGGCTTGACTGCCCCAGATTAATTAGACACCATGGCATTCCCCTTGATTATGAAAGACTTGTTATTTGGAATGTTTTTTCCGTCTGAGGTGATTCTGTCCATTGAGGGGGTCTTTGTTCACTGAATATTTGTTGTGTGAATTTCTCTGCCATTTGAACAATTAACCATATGCAAACAATGTCATTTAAAGAATGCAAAGCTTATTTTTGTCTTGATTTTTTTTTGAAAATGCGCTTTTTATAGTAAAACAAAATTTGCAAGAATGTGATATCAACTCATGATTTATAGAAAACCTTACAGGAGTCAGGATACCTTTGTAAAAGTATGTTCTCGAACTAACCCATGCTTCAGCTAAGACTTTTAAGGGTTGTAATGTAACACCCCTTTTAAATAACCCGCGAATATATTAATTAAATTAGAGTAACATGGAAAACAGGGATGTCACAATCCAAGATAAATATAAAAACCTCAAATCTACAGTTATCATGCTTTACTGAAGGAATTATTAAGATAAATATTCAAATCAATATCATGTTCTACACAGCGGAAATGTCTCAAAACCGGAATAACTTCACTTCATAAGTATTCCCAACATAAATTAAACAATAGAGTATAAAATAAAACTCATCATTCAAACGTTTCCCCCAGTGTTACAACCTATCAGAGCACGACACTGACACGCGGACTTAAAGTAACATAGCTCTAGAGCCATCCTCACCAACTCCTGAGCTGCTAACTTTAATCTGAAATTGTTAAAGTAAGGGTGAGATTTCTCATAATTAACATGCATTATAAGCTTATCAATCAACATTATATCACAAGCATATTATTTCACCCATTTTAGCATAAATTCATATTCAACACGCAGTTCCAATCATACAAGTCATTATGCACAAATCAATAATCAACCAAAGAATTGTAACACTAGAAGACATCCTAACATGTTACAATTCCATGCAAACACAAATGCAGACACAATGCATGTGGTACCAACACGTGACCAAGTCACCCAACACTGACCCATCATCAACCGGATACAGCAACCATCGATTCGTCCATAAACACCCGGACACGAATCCAACCTAACCACCCATCATCACCCGGGTATCGGTTAACGGCAATACAAGTCAAATTCCACACAATGGGAATTAACTTCACCAAAACAATGCATATGCACGCACATCACTAGCATGCAACATCAAATCAGTCTATGAAATATATCAATTTATCATAACTGAACCAAAACCAAAAAAAAACGTGATATCATTATTTATCATACACACATAAAACATCATAAACATGCACTTCATCCACCAAGACCTGATACAATCAATTATCATGGATACACCATTGCATATACACATAATAACATACCGCATAATCGGAAAGTCAACACATTTTCAAAATAAAATCAAGTTACAGTTATTTTCTTCATTTTATAAAATAGAGTATTTAATTTAAGAAACAACATCCAAAACGGCACTCAAAACGGACTTACGGTTTGAAAGTTATGAATTTTCAAAGTTTAATATTTTTCAAAAAGTTACAGCAGAACCCGGTTCCTACATATGCAGGAACCGGTTCCTGCGAAGTTCAAAAATCACGTTTCTGGAAAATGTATGGGAACCCGGTTCCTACCTATACAGGAACCGGTTCCTACGTGTAATTTTGCTAGTTTTTACAACTTCACACAGTGGAACCCGGTTCCTCCCCACTGGGAACCGGTTCCCACGACCTGCAGAGCCAAAAACTGCTATTTTGACAGCATTTATTCATTCCAATCTCATCCAATTCATACCCATTCGAATCCAACTCACAGCAATGTCAAAATAAGTTATAATGCATGATTCCAATGAGATTGTAACACACCATAACATCATACAATTTCCTCATAATATCCAATTGAATCAAAACATAAAAATTCATGGAATTGGGGTTTGAATTTCATAAACCTAACGATCCTAAATTGGGATTCCTAACAGGCTTAATCAATCCTATTGATTCCAAAACCTATAAGGCATATTAACTAAATGAAATCACCCCTTACCTTGCGATGATCCTTCGAATTCACGGCGTTTGGCTTTTTCCTCTCTTCTCTTCTCTTCTCCAATTTCACGTATAATGACTTTTCCCAATAACCTTCTTTTTCTTTTCCTTTTTATCCTTATTTTTATATTCCTTTTATTATTTTCCAAATAATATAAATTAGTTATTATTTAGTAGAGCTTTTTACTTCACACACCTCTAATTCAACCTTACACCTCCCGGTCTTCCTTTTTAATTTCATAATTAATTCATCCATTTAATCCAAAATATTATTAATTAAGCCTTTAATTAATTTAATAATTAAATTAATTCCAATAATCCAAAAATACCAATAATTAAATTTCCAATTAAATTAATAATTAAAAATTCTAATTATTTAATAATTGGATTATTTGGGGTGTCACAACTCTCCCCAACTAAAAGAGTTTTCGTCCTTGAAAACATACTTTAGACGAACAGTTCGGGATACGAGTCCTTCATCTGACTCTCCAGCTCCCAAGTGACATTTCCATCTGCTGGTCCTCCCCAAGCCACTCTTACCAACGCGATCTCTTTGCCTCGCAACTGTTTCAACTTCCGATCCTCAATTCTCGCAGGTACCGCTTCCACAGTCAAATTCTCTCGTACCTGTATATCGTCTACTCGAATCTCATGAGACGGATCAGCAATGTACTTCCTTAGCTGAGATACATGAAAAACATCATGCAAATTTGCAAGTGACGGCGGCAAAGCAATCTGATAAGCAACTTTCCCAACTCTCTTGGTAATCTAAAACGGACCAATAAAACGTGGAGTCAACTTCTTTGACTTCAAAGCTCGACCAATACCAGTCATCGGAGTAACTCCCATAAAAACATGTTCTCCTTCGCTAAACTCAAGATCTTTCCTCCTCTTATCGTGATAACTTTTCTGACGACTCTGAGAAGTCCTCATCTTCTCCTGAATCATCTTAATCTTTTCCGAAGTCTGTTGGACAATTTTCGGTCCAATCACAACACTCTCTCCAGATTCATACCAACACAACGGTGTCCGACACCTCCTACCATACAATGCCTCAAACGGAGCCATACCAATGCTCGAATGAAAACTATTGTTGTAGGTAAACTCAATCAATGGTAGATAACTATCCCAAGCTCCACCTTTTTCCAACACACAAGCTCTTAACAAATCTTCCAACGACTGAATCGTTCTCTCCGTCTGACCATCTGTCTGTGGATGATAAGCGGAACTCAAACGCAACTTAGTACCCAAAGCTTCTTGCAATCCCGTCCAGAATTTAGATGTAAACCTCGGATCTCGATCCGACACAATACTAGAAGGAATACCGTGCAAACTCACAATCTTCTCAACATACAATTCTGCCAACCTTTCCATCGGATAATCCATTCTTATCGGAATAAAGTGAGCAGATTTCGTCAACCGATCAACAATAACCCAGATAGAATCACAATTCTTCGATGTCCTTGGCAAACCAGACACAAAATCCATAGAGATTCCATCCCATTTCCATTCCGGAACAAACAACGGTTCCATCAATCCTGACGGTTTCTGATGCTCAATCTTCGACTTCTGACAAACCAAACAAGCATACATAAACTCAACAATTTTCTTTTTCATTCCCGGCCACCAAAACAACTTCTTCAAATCATGGTACATTTTAGTAGCACCAGGATGAATACTCAATCCACTACGATGTCCTTCTTCCAAAATACTCTTCCTAATCTCTGCAACATCCGGAACACACACCCTATTACCAAATCTCATAACACCATTCTCATCAATCCGGAACTCGCCTCCTTGACCTTGGTTGATCAATGTAAATTTATCAACTAACCCAACATCGGACTTCTGTCCATTCTGAATTTCTTCCAGAATACCACTAGTCAATTTCAACATACCCAATTTCACACTATTCGGAGTAGTTTCACATACCAAACTCAAATCTCTGAACTACTCAACCAAATCTAACTCATGGACCATTAACATCGACATATGCAAGGACTTCCTACTCAAGGCATCCGCAACAACGTTTACCTTACCAGGATGGTAATTCAAACCGAAATCATAATCCTTTAGAAATTCTAACCATCTCCTCTGCCTCATATTCAACTTTTTCTGATCAAAGAGATACCTCAGACTTTTGTGATCACTGAACACCTCAAACCGAGAACCATATAAATAATGCCTCCACAACTTCAAAACAAACACAACAGCTGCCAACTCCAAATTATGAGTCGGATAATTCCTTTCATGTACTTTCAATTGTCTTGAAGCATAAGCCACCACCTGCTTATCTTGCATCAACACACCACCTAATCCCATTAATGATGCGTCACAATACACAAAAAAAGACTTAGTCGGATTTGGCAAAATCAAGATCGGAGCACTTGTCAACCTCCTCTTCAGCTCTTGAAATCCTTTCTCACATTCAACATCCCAAACAAACATCTGACCCTTCCTGGTCAACTTAGTCAACGGTAACGCTAATTTGGAAAATCCTTCTATAAACTTCTTGTAATAACCTACAAGACCCAAAAAACTACGGATCTCAGAAGCATTCTTCGGCGCTTCCCACCGAGATACTGCTTCTACCTTCGTAGGATCCATAGCAATTCCATTCTTGGAAATTACATGGCCAAGAAAACTTACTTCACTTAACCAGAATTCACACTTGGACAACTTCGCATAAAGCTTCTTCTCTTTCAACAATTCCAACACAAATCTGAGATGTTCTGCATGCTCTTCATCGCTCTTTGAATAAATTAGAATATCATCAATGAACACCACCACAAACTTATCAAGATACGGATGAAATATCCTATTCATATACTCCATGAAAACACCAGGTGCATTAGTAACTCCAAACGGCATAACAGAATACTCGTAATGTCCATACCTCGTTCTAAATGCAGTTTTCTGAATATCTTCCGACTTCACACGAATATGATGATATCCAGATCTCATATCAATCTTACTAAATACACAAGCTCCAACTAGTTGATCCATCAAATCATCGATCCTCGACAAAGGATATCGATTCTTGATTGTAACTTTATTCAGTTGTCTGTAATCAACACATAATCTCATTGAACCTTCTTTCTTCTTAACCAACAACACCGGAGCACCCCACGGCGAAACACTCGGACGAATAAACTTCTTCTAAAGTAACTCCTCCAACTGTTTCTTTAACTCCGCTAATTCAGATGCCGACATACGGTAAGGCGCCATCGACACCGGACTAGTTCCAGGAATCAAATCTATAGTAAATTCTACCTCCCTCTCAGGTGGCAATTCACTAACGTCTTCCAGAAACACCTTTGGAAATTCATTCACCACTGGAAATCCATCACTCTTTGCTTTTCCCTCCGCTTCGATTGCAGAATACAACATAAATACCACATCACCATCTTTCACAGCTAGGTTCATCTGTTTAACCGACATAGTCACATCTTCGACACCAAACTCTTCAGGAAAAATAACCGTCTTCGCAAAACAGTTGATGTGAACCTGGTTGAATTCCAACCAGTTCATTCCAAGGATGATATCAAGTTATTCTAACGGTAGGCACACTAAATCCATACCGAAACCCCTACCAAAAATCACAATAGGACAATTCCTACAAACATACGAAGTAGTCACTGAACCCGACGCAGGAGTATCAATAACCATACTTCCATCCATATTAGAAATTTCCAAATTCAATCTTTTAGCACAATCCAAAGCAATAAAAGAATGCGTAGCTCCAGTATCAATAATCGCAATCAAAGGTATGTCATTAATAAAACATGTACCTTTAATCAGCCGATCATCTGGCTTAGTCTCTGACCCAGACAATGCAAACACTTTACCACCAGCTTGCTCCTTCTTGGGTTTTGTACACTGAGGACGAGTATGACCTTCTTCACCACAGTTGTAACAAGTCACCACTCTTACTCTGCAATCATTGGCCACATGGCCGAGTTTCCCACACTTGAAACACTTCTTATCATTACTTTTGCAATCCACCATACGATGTCCTGTCTCACCACACTTGTAGCACTTAATGGAAGAACTAGAATCTCCTCCACCAAACTTCTTCCAACCACCGGGTCTCTGATTACTTCTATCATAAGGCTTACCACGATCCATCTGTTGCTTACCCTTCCTATCAACATACCCTCGAGCATTCGACTTAGTGCTAGCAAGATCCTCCTCTAAAATCCTACTACAGTCAACCAGATCAGGAAATCTTCGGATACGCTGATACCGAATACCCTGCTTAATCTCATCACGAAGACCATTCTCAAACTTGATACATTTGGAAAATTCTCCATCTGCATCGTTAGTATAATGAGCATAATACTTCGCTAAGTCAGTAAACTTCGAAGCATACTCACTGACAGTCTTGTTACCCTTCTTGAGTTCCAGAAACTCAATCTCCTTCTTGCCTCTGATGTCCTCAGGAAAGTACCTCCTCAGAAAATCCCTCCTGAACACAGCCCAAGTCAACGCAATACCATCTTCTTCCATTTCAGTTCTGGTAGCAACCCACCAGTCATCAACTTCCTCTGCTAACATGTGAGTTCCGTATCTCACTTTCAGTCCTTCAGCACAATCAATTACTCTGAAGATCCTCTCGATCTCCTTCAACCACTTCTGAGCACCTTCGGGATCATGTGCACCCTTGAACAACGGAGGATTATTCCTCTGAAAATTCCCCAATTGTCGGTCAACACCAATCACAGCTTCCTGTTGGTTCCCTCCGAGTACTCCAGCCAACATTCCCAATGCTTCAGCAAGAGCATCGTCGTTTCTTCCGTTACCTCTTCCGGCCATTGTTCTGTAACATTACAAAACAACCTCATCAGCACACAAGTATCGACAGTGTCATCTTACACTAGTCGCATACAAAAGGGATAACAACACAAGACAAGACCGACTATGCTCTGATACCACTATTGTAACACCCCTTTTAAATAACCCGCGAATATATTAATTAAATCAGAGTAACATGGAAAACAGGGATGTCACAATCCAAGATAAATATAAAAACCTCAAATCTACAGTTATCATGCTTTACTGAAGGAATTATTAAGATAAATATTCAAATCAATATCATGTTCTACACAGCGGAAATGTCTCAAAACCGGAATAACTTCACTTCATAAGTATTCCCAACATAAATTAAACAATAGAGTATAAAATAAAACTCATCATTCAAACGTTTCCCCCAGTGTTACAACCTATCAGAGCACGACACTGACACGCGGACTTAAAGGAACATAGCTCTAGAGCCATCCTCACCAACTCCTAAGCTGCTAACTTTAATCTGAAATTGTTAAAGTAAGGGTGAAATTTCTCATAATTAACATGCATTATAAGCTTCTCAATCAACATTATATCACAAGCATATTATTTCACCCATTTTAGCATAAATTCATATTCAACACGCAGTTCCAATCATACAAGTCATTATGCATAAATCAATAATCAACCAAAGAATTGTAACACTGGAAGACATCCTAACATGTTACAATTCCATGCAAACACAAATGCAGACACAATGCATGTGGTACCAACACGTGACCAAGTCACCCAACACTGACCCATCATCAACCGGATACAGCAACCATCGATTCGTTCATAAACACCCGGACACGAATCCCGCCTAACCACCCATCATCACCCGGGTATCGGTTAACGACAATACAAGTCAAATTCCACACAATGGGAATTAACTTCACCAAAACAATGCATATGCACGCACATCACTAGCATGCAACATCAAATCAGTCTATGAAATACATCAATTTATCATAACTGAACCAAAACCAAAAAAAACGTGATATCATTATTTATCATACACACATCAAACAGCATAAACATGCACTTCATCCACCAAGACCTGATACAATCAATTATCATGGATACACCATTGCATATACACCAAATATGCACATAATAACAAACCGCATAATCGGAAAGTCAACACATTTTCAAAATAAAATCAAGTTACAGTTATTTTCTTCATTTTATAAAATAGAGTATTTAATTTAAGAAACAACGTCCAAAACGGCACTCAAAACGGACTTACGGTTTGAAAGTTATGAATTTTCAAAGTTTAATATTTTTCAAAAAGTTACAGCAGAACCCGGTTCCTACATATGCAGGAACCGGTTCCTGCGAAGTTCAAAAATCACGTTTCTGGAAAATGTATGGGAACCCGGTTCCTACCTATACAGGAACCGGTTCCTACGTGCAATTTTGCTAGTTTTTACAACTTCACACAGGGGAACCCGGTTCCTCCCCACTGGGAACCGGTTCCCACGACCTGCAGAGCCAAAAACTGCTATTTTGACAGCATTTATTCATTCCAATCCCATCCAATTCATACCCATTCGAATCCAACTCACAGCAATGTCAAAATAAGTTATAATTCATGATTCCAATGAGATTGTAACACACCATAACATCATACAATTTCCTCATAATATCCAATTGAATCAAAACATAAAAATTCATGGAATTGGGGTTTGAATTTCATAAACCTAACGATCCTAAATTGGGATTCCTAACAGGCTTAATCAATCCTATTGATTCCAAAACCTATAAGGCATATTAACTAAATGAAATCACCCCTTACCTCGCGATGATCCTTCGAATTCACGGCGTTTGGCTTTTTCCTCTCTTCTCTTCTCTTCTCTTCTCCAATTTCACGTATAATGACTTTTCCCAATAACCTTCTTTTTCTTTTCCTTTTTATCCTTCTTTTTATATTCCTTTTATTATTTTCCAAATAATAGTAATAAATTAGTTATTATTTAGTAGAGCTTTTTACTTCACACACCTCTAATTCAACCTTACACCTCCCGGTCTTCCTTTTTAATTTCATAATTAATTCATCCATTTAATCCAAAATATTATTAATTAAACCTTTAATTAATTTAATAATTAAATTAATTCCAATAATCCAAAAATACCAATAATTAAATTTCCAATTAAATTAATAATTAAAAATTCTAATTATTTAATAATCAGATTATTTGGGGTGTCACATGTAACGTGGCATGGTTCACAGTTTAAGAAACAAAGGATAAAGACTCAAAATTTATTTGTACCCACTCGTTCTTCGTGATGTTCTTTAGTCCTATGCTCAGTTAATTGTGCATTTCAAATTCCAGTTGAGTTCTGGAATGTTGGCCCCAATATTCCGGTGATGGTTCAGAAATTGAACGTTTGTTTGAGAAGGAAGTGCTTTTCGTGACCTTTTCTTTTTGTTGAGGATTTGTAGTACCTCTTTCTTTTTTGATTTTTCTATCCCTGTCTTTTGCCTGAACAGTTTCTTTTGTGATTACAACCAGCGAGATGCCCCCGTTTTTTTCTTAAGTCTCCTTCATAGGTTTTGACTTAATGGGCTTTTATTTTGAGAGATAATGACTGCATGTTCTTAATGATCATGTGGAACCATCACCGTCTTTTGGAGAACATCTTCTACACTATTTATCGTGTATGAAGGGAAAGCTTGCGACTGAATGCACATCTGAATTAACTGAGAAAACTATCCTGCCCCAGGTTATGATTAAGGGTTTTAATTTGTGTGAAAAGAAAACTCCTACTTCTTAGGCTCAAAGGGGTTGACTAGGGATTATCTTCCTTATAACTCCACTATTTAGGATTTGAAACAACGCTTGTACATCGTCAGCGGGGTCTGTTCAAAAGCATATTGTAGAGATTATGGTATTGTTCTCGTCATCCTCCTTCTAAAGGCTTAGAGCTTTTAATCAATAGTTGAATATCATAAAAGGGAAGTAAGAAAGCAGTTTAAGCATAATGAAAACAAATTAATTCAAGACAAAACATGTGCAATGCATTAATGAAATAACAAAGTTTGACATGACAATAATTGTTTGAACAAACAAAGAAAATACAACTTGAGAATTCAAATGAACAAAAATGCTCTCAATCCTGGCCATGATTTGGCATGGGAGTAGTGATCACATTGGGAGTCTCATGAGGTTCGAACTCAATCTCCTTGGTGTCAATCATATTTTGAATCTTGTATTTCAGTGCCCAACAATCGTCAGTATCGTGCTCAGGACTGCCAGAATGATAGACACACCTCGCACCAGGATTGTAGTTAAGAGAAGAAGTCTTAGGGTTTAGATGAGGTCCTATCAATGTAATCAAATTCATCCTTAACATGTGTTGTAATGCTTGAGACAACGACATGTTGATCTTGGTAAACTGTCTCTTAGGCTCATCTTGCCTTCTTTGATTACCCTGTTATTGTGGTCGTTGCACGCGTGCCGAATTAGAGATCAACACTGCCTCTACATATTGTGGTAGTCTGCCTTATTACGACCCTTCTGGCCATACACAACATTGACTTACCTCTTACCAGGAAATGGCTTCTTCTCAGCATTAGAAGATGCAGCCATCGGGATCTTCCCACTCTTGATACCACTTTCGATCCTTTCTCCAGTCAGAACCATCTTTGTGAATCCAAATGAGGAACTCCAAATCAGCAGATTAAAGAACAGGCATGTCAGAGTGCCCATGAACATATCTACCATTTCCCGATCATTCAGAGGAGGTTGTACCCTGCCAGCTAGATCCCTCCATTTCTGGGCATATTCTTTGAAGCCTTCACTAGAACCCATAGACATGCTTTGAAGTTGTGTACAAGTTGGAGCGAGGTCAACATTGTATTGGTACTACTTGTAGAAAGCAACAACCAAGTCTTCCCAGGTATGAATGTCTGTTCTTTCTAGTTGATAAAACCACTCCAGTTGCATGCCAGCTAAACTTTCTTGGAAGAAATGGACCCATAACTTCCGGTCAGCAGTGTGAGGCTGGATCTTCCTGACATAGGACCTTGAGTGCAACTTAGGGAAAAAGACACTGTCATACTTTGCAAAGATAGGGACCTTGAACTTAGGTGGGATGACCACCCCTGGAACCAAACCTAATTCTTCAAAATCCAGACCGGGAACCCTTTGGATCTCCATGGCATTGAGCCGATCCTCCAGTCATTTGTATTTATCGTCAGCAGGAGGATATTGCTCCTCAAAAAAGTCAGGTTCTTCTTCATCAGCCTCGGGGTTGTTGACTTCTTCATGATTACCCCCTTCGTTTGATGGAGTTGAATGATCTAGAGCTCCTTTAGGTCCTCTGAGTCTTCTTCCCATATTCAGGATGCCTGCCGATTTCTTTGCCTTCTTCTTCTTCTCTTTGATGACGAAAGCTTTCAGTTCTTCCTGCCCCTGGGCCAAAGCCATGAACATTTGTTAAAACTGAGCGTTTTGAGCTTGAAGGTCTTTTACTATTTGTTCAAGGGCCATTTCTTTTACTGAAGTAAACAGCGAAAATATGAGAAACCTGTACTGGAAGACCTGTTATGAAATGGCATGCATGCAATGTTTTCAAGGATCTCGCGGGGTAAACAAGAAGATGTCAGAAGTTGAAACTTGCAGCTTTGATTGAAGAACTTCGTATTGTTGAGTGTAATTCTATAAGAGTTAAGCTCACCATATCAAGTGGGTCATAGCCCCTGACTCAAGTTATCGTGTTTTGGTCTTTTGAAGGCATTGGTTAGAGGAAAATAAATCTACTTGCCCCTTGATAGACGCCTGCTTTGTCATAACCTGCATCACAGGCCCTTGAGATCCTTGAAATGGTTAAGGAAATGTTGTGGCATGATGTTATGATGTTTATGATGTCATGATTATGCTTAAATCACAGATAAACACAAGCAAATCTCACAATAGACCTTAGGTTCAATGGCTTGCATGAGGTTTAAGGTAAGTACCCTCTTGAATGTTCAGTTGGTTCAACCTGTCTTAGAAATAGTAATCGGGTTCTAAGGAATCTCAATATCGCTGATCTTTCTTTATCGGTATTGTTTCAACTTAGTAATCTTTTCTTGCGGCCGAAACATCCCGAAAGTCCAATCTCAATGAGTGTAGTATCGAGTATCAACCAATTCCCAGTTTTACACCGAGGCCGGCTATCTCACTACTTTCTAATGGCCAAGTTGGTTCAACTAAGGTTCTAAGGTTCGTTAGTGCTTCACGACACCACGGGGCGGCCCCGTATTCTCCCTGATTCAACACAAGGGATACCGATACCAACCAAAGTGTCACACCAACACATCTATCGCTTCAACCATATCGATCTAGATCGTACAGTCTCCATGATCTGTTGTTGTTTACCTAAAAAGATACCCCAGATCCGGGTATAGGATCTATAGTATCCCAAGTAAACCTTTAAAAGTAAATCAATCAAAATAAAGAAAGAAAGCAATTTTAAAATGAACTAGACCCTAAGGTAAACCCCACTTTTTGATCTCCCCAACAGAGTCGCCAGATCTGTGATACGATGGCAGAACCGACTGTTCATACTGGTTTTGCATTTGTATTCACAAATATTGTGGTAAGCAAGAGTCGCCACCGAATTTTCTTTTATCCAACAAAGGAAAGGGTGAAAAGAACATAAAAAACCTTTTGAGAGTTTTCTGAGTAAGGGGGTAGATTATGGAAAGGGAAGGTGTTAACACCCTTTCCATTCATAGTTATCTATGGGCTCCTAGATGCTAGCTCATGTTTTGAAAATTGCTTGTGCTTTGTGTGTTTTTGAAAATTGTTTTGAAAATGCCTTAGTGCGGTGATTCACTTTGTGATAACTCTTGTATCAGTCCTCAAGAGTGTTTACAAGGCGAATGTTTTTGAAAGTGTTTTTGAAAATATTTTTGTGTAGGTGCAAAAAGTTGTTTTTAGCAAGCATATAAGAACTTATCCACTTATACTAAAAAAGATCGTTCTTTTCCTTCTAACCTTTAGACAGTTCTATCCTACTATTAGTGAGTAGCTAGCCCTATCATTGGATGTATGAGGGAGAAGCGCGGGTCATCGTTATGGTCATAGAAGGAAACATATAGGGATACCTTAGCAGTTCGAAGGGACTGTCATCATATATTCGTAGGCAACATCGAGGGACAAGATCATTTCTCGTAGGCAACTCGAGGGACGTTGAGGGACTATGATCTTTATGATGACTTTAACCGAGGGTTTTTGCTAAGGGTATCCCTATGTTTGAGGGACATGACCATTGTTTTTCCGAAGGCAACAAGTGAGGTTATCCTAGAGGTGCGAGTGTGTAAATGATTCATTTCAGTTATTTATCTTGAAATTAGGGTTTTCTATCGTTCAGTTTTATCTTTCCATACAATCTTATTAATCTAAGCATTGCATAAAATATAGTAGCTAAAGGTAAAGGCGGAAATATAAGCCTAGGCTATTACAGAGCTTTGGGGCAGTTACATAATAGTGAAGAGTGCGGAAAAGAAATCCTAAAACTATTACATCCCGGAAGCAATTACATGATAATGATAAAAAAAAGCGAGAGTGGGCTGCTGTTTGTTGCTGTTTTTGCAATGAACTTGTTCCAAATTTCTTTTCCCTTTTGTGAACCAAAAACCCACACTTTTGTGATTTGAAAAAGTAGGAGGAGATAGCCCATGATTAAAAACAAACCCTTTTAGTTCTGATTCCAAATTCAAACCGTAATGATGAGCATTCTTTATTAACGAATAATTCTCGTTTGGACTTTTTTCACATGTTAATTGTTTGCTAACTTTTTTCTTTTCTAGTTTCATGAGCACGAGGATTGGATGGAAAGCGAGGTTGAAAGACGAAGAGGCCATGGTGAGGAGTGGATGAGTGGCTTGAAGGTGAAGCAAAGAGACTTGAAGAAACAAACATTTATTTTGTTTTTTTGTAAACAAACATATTTGTAACTCGCATTTCACATTTGTATCTCCTATGTAATTTTCCCAAAAGAATGTAACTTGAATACAAAACTTGAATGAATTTTATGAATGATGAACTTTGTTGTATGAAAATTAAACAACTCTTGGATCTTGATTAAAATTTGAAATTCTCACTTGAATGGTTTGGATGATACACTTTTCCTTTGAAACTTGAATTTCAAGAAATCACATATGATCTTTATAACTTGCGTCTCAAGTAAACCATGCACCTTGTCTTTCAGTTCCCAATCTTCATATCATGTCCAAACCCAACTTGCACTCTCAATGAGAACTGTAACTTTGATGTCCAAACCACAAGTAACTTGTAACTGAAGCAACAAAACATGCCTTGATTATCATGAGCCTCCAACCTTATTTCCTGAAGTGCGAGGAGATATTAGACATGAAACTCGTAACCAAATGTACTGGACTTTGAGTTATCTTTGAGGCGGGCGAAAGAAACATCTTCACAAAAACTAGGGATCCAAAACCCTAGCATCTTACCAAATAATAGGTAAATAAACCATAATCCAGGCTCAGATGAATTCGAGTGAGAAACAACCTTGTAACTTGATGAGAAAGAAATCCATGATACCTCAAAACTTCATTCCACGATCCACTAATCGAGAACCAGATGAATTTGCCTTTTACCTGATAAAGAAAACCTTAAACCAAAATTAGACATAAAGATGGCACAATCCTAATACCTCAAACCAAGGCACCTGATTCCATGAGATGCCGGATATGCAAACGACTTAGTAAAAATGATGCAAATAGGATGCAAAGTTCAAAGCCAGACAAAAGTAAAAAAGGTAGGGCAAATTTGGAGTATGACACACATGACATGCAATTATTCAGTTAAAATAAAACAAATAATAAAAAATACTAAATAAATAATAGTTGAAGAAAAACTAAGAGTATCCTTTCTCTCTCTTTTCTCACTCTCTTTTCCCTTGTGTATTGTCCATCTTCGAGTCCCTCAAACACGAGGTGATGTATCCATATCCATAATGGTAAGAGAGATGAAGTAAAAAAAGGGAAAACCACATTCTTCAGAATAATATGGTAGATAACTTTCCGCTTCCCACACTCCTAAATGTATGTATTAGTTTCTTGTAGTCTAAGATTCAAGTCCATAAGATTCCTATAAATACCTCCACCCGTAGATTGAAGAGGACATCCAATTCTCTTTGAATTACCATATAGACAGAACTTCTCACATTCTTTGCGCAAACTTACTATAACAATACAACAACCCTAAAAGTCTCCGACAAGTATTAATCGCAACGGGTTATTGTCACATATTGTAATTTTAACAAGTGCAATTTTGAATAATATCCTTTATTATTTTGTACAAAAGAGAACTAAGATAAATATTTCTCTCATGTATGTTTTTAGATTATTCTAGACAAATGTTTGTTACATTTCGTTATGTTTTGTTATATTATATAATAATAAAAAAATATGATGACATGTTTGTTAATAGTAAATATATATTTTTTTTTAAAAATTATTGATTTATAAATATCAACAACCTATTTACATTTTAAAAAAATACAAATAAATGTTGCTGTCAAAACTTAAACCCTAGATCAACAACCTGTTAACTCAATTAATATTTGACAACTAAAATACCCCACCCGCCCAACAATAAATATATTAAATCATACATGAAATATATTTTTAAATCTTATAAAATTTCTATTTTGAATTATTATTAGTTTTTATTTTAATTTTAACAATTGAATATTGATTTGTGAACCGAATAAAAATATTTATTTATTTTTATATTTTATTTGGTTTGATCTTCAATCTTTTCGGATTGTATGATCCGTTCACATTTTTAATGTTTACAATCGATATTTATATAAATATTTGAATTGAATAATTTTAGAGTTAAAAAATAGTGATTAATTAATGATATAAAATATATATATATATATATATATATATATATATATATATATATATATATATATATATATATATATATATATATATATATATATATATATATATATATATATATATATATATATATATATATATATATATATATATATATATATATATATATATATATATATATATATATATATATATATATATATATATATATATATATATATATATATTTCTGATAGTTTTATTTATTTTTTGGTTTTATATTTTTTTATGGTAATTAATATATTCCAATCACTTATAAAAATAATTAATTAAAATCACAATTTTCTTTTATAAGTTTTTATCTTATTAATTTATTTATTCTTAAAAAATATTTATAAATAATAAATTTTTTAAATTTATTGAATAAATAATATATTTTATTATTATTTTATATTAGATATATCAATTATTTGAATGTAATTTTTTATTATTATTTATAAATGTGTCTCGAAATTTAGATTATTTTTGTTTTCAACTAAAAAAGTTACTTGAAGACCAAGACTCAGAAACGGTATTCTTCGTAAATATCATTAACGGTCTCCGTTATCTCCTCGTGTACAATGGAATGGTTGATTAGTCAGCATTGGCGGCGCGAAAAGCTGCAACGTAGTTTATATTGTCTCACTCATTCGCCATATAAGCGCGTGTAATACACCATATGTCAAGCAACCGTTGGATTAGCGTAACGGAATCAATTGATGTATTGGATCTGAGCGTCAGAAAAAAACAAGACTTCAAGCTGTATCCAACTCAGTCTGGAATAAGAATGAGGATGAGGGGCATGATATGCATGTAACATGTTCATGCTAATTCTATGTATGTGTAATGCTATACAGCCCTATGACAGCTCATATATAAAAGTAGAAATTAAATATTTACAATTACTATTATCTTTTTTACTTTTTGGCCTATTCAATTAATATTAACATATATAGATTTTTTTAAAATTGGTAATATTTTTTAAAAGAATTTTATATATAATTAAATAAAGAATAAAATTTATGTATAATTTTTTAAGTGTGATTTTTACATTTTTCAATCAAAATATAATAAATATATAATTTCTTTTTACACATATATAAATTATTTTTATTTTCATTTTTTAAATAATATTTAAATATATTTATCATATTTTTATTAAAAATAATAAAAATTATATCTAAATTTTCTCCTTAAATAAATTATTTTCATAAGTTTTATTGGAAGAACTCAATCTATCTATTTATTAATAATGTGATTATTTTGAATAATTAGCGCATAAATCTTTTTTTTTAAAAAATCTAGATAATTTAATATTACTACTTACTCTTAGATAAAATACTGAATCATTGAAAAATATTTTATAAATAAGTAAATTTGTTTTTTATATTGTTAAAAAATATATTATTAAAACCCAAAAAATATTAATTCAATAATAAAAAACAAGAAAATATATTCAACGAAAATAAAAATAATTTATAAAATTTTATTTGTCTAGAAAAACATGCTTCTAGAGAATTTATTTTATATATGTTTAAAATGTAATATCTTATCCAAAAAAAATTAGATATTATATCTTAAATTGTATAAACAAATACTAAGAATTAAATTTGGTTAAATGAATCTGTAAAAATTATTTTATTTAATATTTTTAATAAATTTATTTTATAAAAAATAGTAATACATCATTGTCAATAAAAATACACAGTGTATCATTATTTTTTTAGCTAAATACAAATACATTTTTATATCTTTTATTATGATAATATGGTCACACAAACGTTTTGATATTTTTTATTTATGGAAAAATTTTAGATACAATTTTTTATTAATATTTTTAATTTAAAGAAAAAATTTAGATATTATTATTTTTACCATTTTAAAATAAAAAAAATAAGAAAATAAAAAATATATTTAAATATTAAAATAAAATAAAAATAAAATAAAATTAAAAAAATCATACACTTATCATATTTTCATTAAAAAAATATAATCCACACCTACAAAATTATATATAAAGAAATTATATATAAGTTTTTTTATTTAATCCATTTTAAATCTTTTTGGTATATTTTATTGCATAAATTTATATTGATATTAATTTTTTTTTTTCATTTTAGAATATCATGGCACTATTTCTTAAATTATCTTAATTAAAAAACTTGATTACACATCTGTCTAAAATTGATTTATATTATAAATTTATATAATTTAAATAAATTTTGTCAAATGATATAATATATAAAATATATGATAATATTATTTGTAAGTTACTTGTAAAATAATTCATAAAATATCTTCATTGCACTAAAAATTATATATACAGCTGTATGCTACAAAGATTATGTAATTAGTAAAAAAGAATTACTAAATACATTGGTAATATAATATTAGTATTTCAATATCAATTTCCAATGAATATTAAAAAATCAGAATTTAATAGTGTCCAAAATACAGTTAATAGTGTGAGTGATAATATTATATGTTTTACCTACTCAAAAAATAAAAAATAAAATCCCATAAAATGCGGTTATTATTTGACCAAGCATTAAAAAAATGGTAATTGTGAGAAGGCCCTGGTAGTATATTAAGAAAAGTGAGTAGAGAGAGGAGGGGCCACTCAGAGTGAGAGAGAGAGAGAAAACACTGCAAACACTGCAGACAGAAAGCGACAGAGGAGAGAGAAAAACAGAATAGCCTCCTCCGGCTCAGTGAAAAAACCAAATCATAGGTAAAATAAAAATTTCAATTGTTTTCAATTGTAAAGTTTCATTTCAATCCTTTGATTTCTGGTCTGTATCACTGTACTCAAGTAACATATTTTTTTATTAAATTATAATTTACTGCTTCTCGGTCTTTGTAACGTGTTTTTATTTATTATTATTTTTAATTTTATTAAAATTCATTGGTATTTTGTTTGTCTTGAGAATGGTGTAATTCATGTGTGTTGTATTAAGGTCGGCTAGTTGTTGTTTGTTTTTGATTTATATTTATTGATTTTGGTTCATTCTATGTCACAACACTATTTTCCAGATCGATAGAAAAAAGACACTTCTTACTCATGTTTTTTTGTTTGGCTTTTATATAAAGTAAAATCTTGACCTTAGATTTGTGATCCTTCTCTCTTCTCTCACTCACAGTACTTTTGTTATCTCTTTATATATATCAGTGTGTCACTTATTTTTGATACTCTTTCTTTTCTTTGTTTGTTTCTTCTTGGTGAGTGAAGATAGAGAGAGTGGAGGAAGCTTTTCTGTTGAAGGAGGAAGCTTCAAAAAAACAGGATAAACAGTGGATTTATGTCTTCTCAGTCTTCTCAGCTTATTCTGGAAGTGATTAGGGCTCCTTTGAAGCTCTGTATTGTTTCTGTTTCTTCTCTGTTGTTGACGATTCTCTCTGTTCATCTCAGCAATTTTTTTGTGAATCTAGCTGTTTCAATGCGATTGAGGCCTAAAAGGTATTTTACAGTTATTGTTTCTTCAATAATTGTTATTATTATTATTATTATTATTATTATTATTATTATTGTTATAATTTTTATTACTGTTTCTTTAGATTTTGGGGTTGATTTTGGGTCTGATGATGTTTTTTTTTGTAACCAGGACTTGTTGCCGAGTTGTGTGTTTTGGAGGATTTGAAATACAGAAATTTTCTAATCTCTTTTTGTTTTTAAGAGGGGATCTCACTTGAGAGATCTCGAGAGTTTTTGTCACTTTTTTTTGTCTCTGATTCACTTTCTTTGATTATTTCATTAGAATTTTTATTTTTTACAAATTTTAAGGGTTTTTAGAGGGTTTTAAGATTTTTTTTCACCATGTTGGGTTCTAGAAAATCTAGAGCTAAACCAAGGCCTCAACCCATGCCTATGAAGGTGACAAGGAAATTGCGGATTGTTTATAATGATCCTTATGCAACTGAATCATCATCCGAAGATGAGTCGCAGCCGAGGCAAATAAGGCGGGGCTGTGTCGAGATGCCTCTGCCTTTTATCCGTGATGTTTCTGCCGTGGCTGTTACTCAAGATTCATTCTATGGGAAGGAGAACATTGCAGCCAGAACGAAGAGTTCTCTGTCAGTGAGACGAGTTCAAACAAAGAGGAGGAGGTGTGTTCCTCCTGCTACTCCGACTACTAGAAGACAATCTTCCGCGAAGTATCGAGGAGTTCGAATGAGGAAATGGGGGAAATGGGCTGCGGAGATTCGTGATCCGTTCAAAGGTGCTAGAATCTGGCTTGGAACTTACAACACTGCTGAAGAAGCTTCTCATGCTTATGAATCCAAAAGACTTCAATTTGAAATGGAAATGGAAGCTAAAGCAAATGAAAAAGAAGCATGCATCAACCATAGTTGCTCTGCATCAGCACCAGCTGCAACTACATCAACTACATCATCCGCGGATGCTGCTAATGCTTCTGCGTCGGAGAAGTTTTCAACTACCGAAGATTCTGAGATGTTCTCGCATGCATCACCTTCTTCGGTGCTTGAATTGGATACTCTAGCATCCAATATGATGGAGAAGGTTGATGCTGTTGTCGAAGATGAACCTAGTGATATGATGGCTTGCCAACTTGAAGAGCTAGAAATTCCAGATCTAAGTGTTTTGAACTTGCCTGAGCCACCTGTTGCTGCTGCAGAGAATCCAATTGGGACTGATCTCAATTTTGGTGAGTTTGGATTTGATTTTGATCGGTTTAACATCGATGATTTTGGACAGGATTTTGATGAGTTTGGTGACTTTAGGGATATTCACATTCATGGCTTTGATGACAATGAGCCTAGTGAACTTCCTGATTTTGATTTTGGCATAGAAGACGATGAGTTTGCTGGTTGGATTGAAGAACCACTCCAACACAACATATCATGTGTCTAAGTTTTGTAGTCTCTTAGGAGTGAGACTAGATTGTAGGACTAAATATGTTCTAGATTTTGCCATGACTATGTAGTTTTGTCTTGAGAGACAAAACCAGTTTTTGATAGTGCGATTCTATCATCATTTTCAGTTTAATTTTCAGTCGAATGTGACATTGGATCCTTTGGTTTTCTTGTGCTATTAGAGCCGTCCCAAGGGTTCTTAGATTTTCTATATTGCTGCTGATGTAATAAAGGAATTTGAAAGTTCTTCCATTCCAACCTTCTTCTTTATATCATGTTAATTTATTTATTTTTTAAAATTTTTAT
The DNA here is from genome assembly GCA_948472305.1 of Vicia faba. Classification (NCBI taxonomy): domain Eukaryota; kingdom Viridiplantae; phylum Streptophyta; class Magnoliopsida; order Fabales; family Fabaceae; genus Vicia; species Vicia faba. Next base: position 1,156,529,155 of record OX451738.1, on the reverse strand, counting down.
TGATGATGTCGCCGTATCAATGTATGTTCGGTCATGTATGTGCTTCATAGTTTAATGGTGTCTACATATTCTTTTCTTTTGTAGCTGATGTTTCAATTGTTTATGTGTTCTAAAGGGATTGTACATTTAGAGCAGTAGATAGGTAGATATCAGTGTTTAGTGTGTATTGTAGAACTATATAGGTTAGTTGGGATGGAAGGTGTGAGAAATAAAAATTGGTGGATGTGTATGGTGAAATAAATAAGTTACTTCCTCTCTTCTGCTATCCGTTTTTTCTACACATACTGAGAAAAATGAATAAATGAAGGAAATATATTTTTTTAATTATATTACCTTTATTAAGATTTATAAATGATAAAAGTAATATTAATTTGAGGATATAATTATAAAAATTAATTAATTTTATATTTTAATTAAAAATTCTCATCAATCTATGTTCATTTTTGTTATATTATTATTATAATATTATTATTTATTTATTTATTTTTATTCTTGTATAAATTGAATACATTTTACTTGTGAATAAAAACGTAACAATTTCAGTGATTTTAGGAGAGCCACCAAAAACTTTCGCTACACCTCTAGTTATTATTATAAATAATTTTTTAAATTTATTTTATAATCAATGTATTTGGATTATAATGGTGTTTGATTTATTTAACAGTTGATGTATTTGTATTATAAGTAATTGGATGATGTATTTTTTTTATGTGTCATCCTAAAGCAAAGACCACACTCAAAGACCATTTCAACCTTTTTCCACTTCCAATTTTATTTGTTTCAGAAAAGGGAACATAATATTTATGACATTATGTTGGTGGTTTCAACGTAAATATGCTATTTGATTATTTTATATATTAAAAAATTATAAGAGAGAATAATATATGTCAAATTATTTTTAATTTTGTATAAAAAATACAAAATAAAAATAGAGATGATGTATTAATATAATTAGAAAATAGAATTAAAATTGCATTGAAACTAAATGCTATATTTATTTTATAATTTTTTAAAAATTTAAAATATAACAATTATTTTGGAACATGTAACATCTTGTTATTTTTTCTTATAAAATAAATAAATTAAAAACAACACATACTAATTATGTAATATTAATATAAAAATTGTTACTCAACTTTTATAATTATCATGACAGTGAATATAATTGATTCTAAGATAATTGAATTTAGTAGAATTGATGTTAACAAAATTGAATTTGGTATAATTTATTTATATTTAAATATATTTATGTAAAACTGAGTTGAATAATAAATTTTAATATAAAAATTACTCAGAATCAATTTTAGAAATATAAACTATAAATTATAATTTCAAATACAATCAATTATAGAAACAAAATCAATTATATTTTTGATAAAACAAACATATCAAAATTACCAAAAATCAATTTTATATTTCTAGAATTGATTCTGCATCTATTAAAAATTAATCTAATCCGCTAATAGTTTAATTAGTTTTTATAGCGTGATAATGAGATATATTTAATTCTAAAAACTAACACTATTTTACCATTACAAAAATTTATTAACTGAGATTCAAAATTTATTAACTGAGATTCAATATTCCCAAACTGATTTAAACAACATTTTATTTTTAGGTAAGACAAAAAAATACTGAGGGTCCCTCCGAGGGACATAAAATATAGAAATGAACAATTATAGAATGTAAGAATTAACAAAAACTACAAAACAGTCCTGTATCCAGCTGTATCGCATTTTATATTACTTTTTTTTTTTCCACATATAACTTAGGAATGGATTCTTGCTCTGATTTTTGTGTTCAAACATTAAAAAATTATCTGATTTTGTAATAAATTAGTATCCATAATGCTCCTATTCTTTATGGATGTATATTAATAAATCTAACTCTACCTCACATGAGAAGAAGAAAAAACTAATACTAGATTTGAGAACTTTCTTTGTGTGTGACAAAAGTAACTTTAAGTTGTTTTGATCATATCTTAGAAAGAAAATGTTTTGATTTATATGAAAATATTTAGATTGTGGGGCCGTGGAGAATTGAGATGCAATATTGATAACCACACATGACACTCGTGGGTAAAACCTAAATATAAATACCATAATATATTAAAATAAAAAAGAGTTACAAGATCATAGGGATTAAATCAAGACTTCTTGAGAAAAAAGTCCAAGTCTAGGGGTAATTTCTTTGTCAAACAAGAAATTTCTAAGCTAACTTTATGAATAAAAGAAAGTAAAGAAAAAAATTCTAAACTTAAGATGAAGGTTGGTAAGTAAATCAACACAAAAATTGACTTCTTTATATATATATATATATATATATATATATATATATATATATATATATATATATATATATATATATATATATATATATATAGTCATAAAATCAGTAGAGAATATGCACGATCAACAATTAAATCAACAAGACTTGATGTTCCAAGACATAAGGTCCGAATTAAAGAAGGCATTGACAACAAGCAATCAATATGCTTCAATCCAATGTTTTTTTCAACTGAACTCTCTAGATTTTGTTGGAAATCCACCAAATATCTATGATGAATTTCTATCAATTTTGATGCTTAAGATTGATATCACCACACAATGACAATAAATTATGAGAAAAAAAGAAAAAAAAGAAGACAATTATTTTCTACAGAGTTTCTCTCTGTTCACGAACTGTGGAAAACTTTCTTATTCACTTTGCAACTGCAAAATACTGTGAATACAACTTGATTGTCTTGATTACAAACTTAGGGGTTACTCCCTATTTATAGATTTTGGTTAGCTCAAAGTCCAAAACTATAAAAGTCCAAAATACCTATTTTGGTACTAAATCAAATATATCTATTTTAGATCTAAATCAAATCTATTTAAATCTAAAACTAATATAATTTGTGTGCTCTTTGACACACCATAGTTTTGACACTATGGATTACAATTTAACACACCACCTAATTCATTGTGTCTAAACTATCTATATTTATCATGGCTCTTAGTTTTCTGAATACTTTGACCTGTACCCCCTTTGTCATGATGTCTGCAATCTGATTCTCAGTTCTGCAGTATTCCAAATTCATCTTCCCATATGCTACCTGCTCTCAAAGATAGTGGAACCTCATTTCGATGTGCTTGCTTTGACCATGTGCTATTGGGTTCTTCGTCAGATTGATAGCTGACATGATGTCGATCTTCATGGTAATTGCTCCATGATCTTTCCCTGTTATCTCTTCAATATGTTTCATAAATCCAACTGGTTGTTTAACATAAACTTCTTCGTCTAAGGGTCCATTCAGGAATGCATAATTTACGTCCATCTGACATATGCGCCATCTGTTTATTTCTGCTAGACCAACAACCAACCTGATTCCTTCTTTCTGTAGAAATCCTTTCGCCACAAGCCTTGCTTTGTGTCAAGTTACTTCCCCTTTCGAATTCGTTTTTACTTTGTATACCCACTTGACATCAATTTCCTTCTTACCTTGAGGCAATTCGACAAGTGACCAAGTGTTGTTGTCTTCGATAGACTTTACTTCTTCGTTCATTGTTTTCACCCACTCCGAATACTTCAATGCTTCAGCTGCATTGACAGGTTCGACATCTGCATAGAAAGCATAATGTACCAACTCACCTTCATTATCTATCACATCATCTGATGTAATCACACAATCTTGCAATCTTACAGACATGCGTTTTGTTCTTTGAGGCTTGCTTGTACTTGGTTGATCTATAACTGCTGGTTCCTCTTGTCGGACTTCTCTTTTGACTTGAGTCTCTGCTTCTTCAAGTAGGATTCCCACTGAATCTTTCTTGACATTTTCAGTCCAATCTGATTCTTTAAACTCATCTATGATCACGTTCCTGCTGATCACAATCTTCTTCTTCACTGGGTCGAATAACTTGTAATCTCCTGTCGAATGATATCCAACTAGAATCATTTGACTCGACTTGTTATCAAGTTTTCTTCTCAACTGATATGGAACATGTCTATGTGAAATAGATCTAAATACCTTCAGATGACTCAAGCTATGCTTCATACCAGACTAACATTCTTCTGGAGTAATTCCTTATAGCTTCTTCGTAGGACATCTGTTCAAAATATATGTTGCAGTCGAAACAGCTTCACCCCAAAACTCTTTAGGTAAATTCTTACCTTTCAACATACTTCTCACCATATTCATGATGGTTCGATTCTTCCTTTCTGCAATTCCATTATGTTGTGGAGTATAGGGTGGTACCACCTCATGCATAATCCATTCCTTTTCACATAACATGTCGAAGTCTTTCGACACATACTCTCCACCACCATCGGTTCTCAAAACTTTGAGTTTTCGACCACTCATAAACTTAAACTTGGCAAATACTTCGATCACTTCACTTTTCTTCTTGATCAGGTAAGTCCATAACTTTTGACTGAAATCATATATGAATATAACAAAGTATTTGTTACCTCACATCGAATCCACCTGGATTGGTCCACACACATAAGAGTATATGACTTCAAGAATAGTCTTCGACCTGCTTCCTGCATCCTTGCTGAAGCTATTCTTGTGTTGCTTCACCAACACACATTCCTCACATACCTCGTTTAGAATATTGATTTCTGGAAATCCTGAAACCATATTTCTTCTCTTCAAATCTCTGATGTCTCTAAAGTTGAGATGGCCTAGTCTATAATGCCATATCCATTCATCTCTCCTAGCTGCAGTCGAAAGGCACTTGTGCTCCATCACATTTAGTTCGATCTTGAAGGTTTGATTCTAATACATAAGAGCCTTCAAGATTAATCTTCCATTTACATTGACGAATCTCATTATCTTATCTTTGATCGACATTTTATAATTTTTTCCAACCAACTGCCCTATACTGAGCAAATTGCTCTTCATGCCTGGTATGTACAACACATTGGAAATTACTGACCTCTTGCCATCTTTCCTCATAATCATAACATCACCAATACCTTTAGCTGCTAGGGTATTGTCATTTGCAAATTTTACCATATTTTTCATTGAGGGCTTTATGTTGACAAACCAGTATTTCCTTCCAGACATATGTGATGAGCATCCTGAATCCAAGTACCATTGGTTCTTGAATCTATCTTCATCTCTTGTTGTGACCATTGAAGGGGTAAAAAAACACTTAGAGGGGGGGGGGGGGGGGGGGTTGAATAAGTGACTCTTTTTCTTTTCAAAACAAAGTTCAACAATAATGGAAGGACAAGGTTATTTTTATCCTGGTTCGTTTGAACTCAAACTACTCCAGTCCACCCGCCAAGGTGATTTCTCCTTTCTCAACAAGGACTTAATCCACTATAATCATCTGATTACAAACACACAACAACTGTTGTGACTAACAATGCACAAGTAATCTTACAAGTGACTACCACCACTAAGACTTAAATCTAGTCCTAGTCTACTTGAGAAATTTGACCAAACTTGGTCTCTCAAGGAACAATTACAAGAGTTTAATCTTACAGACAGTGAAATAAAATTTTCTTCTAATCAAGCTATATCACAACTGTGATTTTTCACTTAGAATAAATTGCACAAAGTGTATGAACAAAGAGTTTGTGAGTCCAAAATTTTTCACGTAGTTTCTTGCTTCTTTTTGAATTTGATTGGTTTTTTTTTGGCTTGCAATAAATGTCCTTCTATTTATAGTAGGAACAAAAAGACCGTTGCTGCCTTCAGAAAAGTGGAGAGCATTAAATGCTTGCGTGTTTCCTTGCACTATTCCATTTTCCAAGAAACTAGCTTAAATACTTGAGTGCTTGCAGCCGTCTTTGCATTAATGAGCAAACGACAACTTGTAAGAACATGTTTCCTACGCTTGACAAGACAAGTTGGCTTTAAAATTCTTTCAGAACTTGCTTCAACGTCTTATATTCAGAACATGCTTTACACATCTTCTAAGCAGTGCTTTGCTTGCTAAGAACTTGATCAACGCTTGCTTTCAAATAACTTCTGAACAACACTTGCTTTCAAGTAATCTTCTGAGCAAGGAATCCTGCTAAATGTTAGAAGATACATTTAAATAAATTGTCTTACCAGAGTCAGCAATTACGCTTAAAACAAAAAGGTTCTTTCATCAAAGAACTTCTTCATAATTTTTAGCTAAGCACTTCATAATGCTTCTGTCAGAACATTATCTGAAACAGTCAAATACGTTCATCAGAGTATAAATTATCTAAAATGTAATTTATTGTTATCATCAAAACTCTGAGATAGATCAGAATTAATCTTGTTCTAACAATCTCCCCTTTTTTGATGATGACAAAAATTATTCAGATATAAAATATGATAAGAGATAAGAATCTCCCCCTGAAATGAATATTTCTATATATAAAACTTCCTGAGATTATTTATCAGAGTATTGAAAATATCTTCTTGGGTTTCTTCAGAACTTCTTTATGAAGATAATGTTCAGCTGAATTACTCTTTCAGAGTTAAAGTGATACCTGCAAAAAAAATTCTTTTGCACAAAAAGAAATCTTGTATTTTGTTAGAATGTCTGAGACTTAGTCCCATAACTGTTAAACAGTGATTAGTTCAAAATACTCATTTTCTTCCCCTTTTTGGCATAATCAAAAAGTGTATAAATAAAAATTGTTGAAGAGCTTAAAAGTTTTCATAAAATAGCAAAAAATATCCAGAAGTACAAAACAACAAACAAAAGACAAGAAACAGAAAGACGCTAGGATTTCTTAGTAACAAGAGCCATCAGAAGACTCTTTATCTCAGAGGCAGATTCTTCTTGTTTCATCATCCAGCCTTTGATTTCTTGATTTGTTTGGTCTTGCTTATCCAAGCGCTCATGTATGACTTCATTCTCCCTCTTGAGCTCATTCAGAGTGTCCATGATAAGTGAGGTAGGAGCAGAGGATGACGAAGCTTCAGCAGAAACAGGCTTAGAAGCAACAACCGTTGAGTTAGAATGCACAAAGGTTGAAAGTAGAGTGCCCAGATCCATTACAAGAGTTGGCACAGGTCCAGGAGCTGCCTTAATAGAAGGTTGATTCAATAGAACAATAGCCAGAGGGTTTTAATCGTCAGAGGCATCTTCAGATTCATCTTCTGATATGTCCATTGTATCAGCTGGTGTATCAGCAATCATTAAAGAAGACTTCTTATTCCAAATGTCAGCAGCTTTTGACTTGAAAGCGTGCAGATGTTTGGTAAAGTTGTCCAGCACCTGAAAGTGACATAAGTCTTGTAGATTCAGTGACTCAGCATCAAAATTTCTTCTAAAGGTTTCCCATAGAAGATCCGTTGCAGCTGGGTTCACGCTTCTGGTACAATCTTCTTTCAGCAGATTCAACCATGCTTGAACATCTGTTAAAAAATTCTAAAACAATGTATTCACATCTGGATGAACAGGTTTTAGGACAACCTTCTTGAAAGTTTTGTTTTTAAAAAATTATAGAGATTCATAATCCACTACAGTTCTTAAAAAGCTAGCAAGTTCAGGATTTTTGGTTAGTTCAGGAGTGGCTGAATGATCAGGTTGGTCAACAAAGTTAGGTGGTGCTGATTGTTCATAAGGTTCGGATGATTCAAAAGTTTCAGGTGGTTCAAAAGATTGTTGTTCTGGAATATGAGGGGGTGAGAGTATCGGTGAGTTTGGTGTTGGATGTTATGGTGAAGTAGGTGGAGTGATGTCAGGTAAAATTATTATTGTATTTTCAGGAGTGGGAATGGGGTTCTGAGGTTGTGGTCGATTCATAGCAAAAATGTTTTCAGATGGTAAGTTGAAAGGAGGCTTTATAGTGGCCAGAGGTTCATTTATCTCTGGAATTCTCCAAGAGCCAGCATCATACCATCCAGTGGGTCTGGGTGATAGAGGTCTGGGAGGAGGTCTTGAAAAGCGTTCAGTAGGAATGGGTTGAGAAACAGATGGTTCAGAGGGTTCTGAGTGTGAGGGTTCTGATTGAGAGGGTTCTGATTGGGTGTCAGAGTGTTCATCAGAGTCAAAGTCACTCAAGTATGATAAGACTTGATTTTTCTGAGGGTTGTCAGCAAGAGAGTCAGATGGTAAGGTCAGGTCAATATCAACATCTATATCTCCTAAGGTTTGGGAGGGTTCAGCAGATGTAGATACATTAACAAAATCATAAACAGTGATAGTTTTAGCAGGTTTACCTGTCTTCTTTTTCTTCTTCTGAGGTGTGGCAGAAGGTTCTTCAACTGCTTTCCTCTTCAAAGATTCCTGGAGAATAACATTTGGAGAAGCTTGATTTCTTCCTTGAAGCCAAGCTGGATCAATAGGTGTTCCAGTCTCTTTGCAGATTTCAATGTAGTGCAGGATGATACATGGATGATCTCCTGAATTGAACAGAGGGAAATCAGCAATAGGTATCCCTCTTCTTTTCACAACAGCTGACACATACGGAGTTGGTTCCATCAGCAGCTTATCAATTATTTTCCTTTTCAGTAAATTCTTCCCAGTCATAGTCTTACCACAAGTAGGTTCTAGCTCCCCCAGAAGATTGGCTTCATCTAGGTGAGCAATCATACCATTCTCAGTAAGAATGTCTGATATTAATCTACCCATAGGAATCCAATTCCTTTTGGATTTTGGGTTTTTCGTCCTTTCAGCTTCCATAGTCTCTTTTACGTGGTTCCAGAGATGTTCAAACAGCAAATAAGGCAAATCAATTTTTACATTTATTCCAAGGCAGAACAATAAGTATTGTTGATCAACGTTAATGTAATCTGGAGAGATGGTGTCCTTCCTATGGTGAATACATCCATGGATAATCCTTGCCCAAATCTTGTATTTATCTTTCAAGTCCCTGACTTTTGAATATCCTTGACCATTTGTGAAAATCTCTGAGTAGACCCTTGACATTTCCATTCTTCCACTTGGCATACCTGTAAATCCAAGTCCTTTAAACCCTAGCAACTTTCTGATTAGGTTTTCTGTAATCGATATTTCCTTGCCCATTATGAAAGAGAGGATAACCTTAGGGGTTGCAATAGCATGTATCCATAATTCCTTTACCAGATGTGGAAAGACTGGACCAATGAGACGATCAATTTTTTTTTCCAACCTTGAAACTTAACAGCAGGGAACAAGTCAAAACCATTTTCTCTTAGATTCTCAAAATCTACCATTAACTCACTTAAAACTTTCAAACTGTCCACAAGAATGAGAGTTGTTCTCTCAGGCACTATGTATTGCTCAGAGGGGGTAGAAGAAGAATCCATTGAAGTTCTTAGAGATGAGAGATGAAGAAAAGGGTTTTAGAGAAAAAGTACATAAACGATTGAGTTTGAAAGAGACGGTAAAGAATTAAAAAGGGTTTTTCAAAAAGTATGTATATGCAAAAGTTTCAGAAATAGGTTTAGGAATAAAATTAAAAAATAATTTAGAACAAATTTAAAACGAATTTAAAACGAATCTCATCATTACGTGCATTTAATGATTTTGCTAAAAATTAGGGAAAACGTGAGATTATGGCTAATCATAAAAAGTTACCTAGAACGTCATCAGTAGCTTTTGCACGCGTGACCTTTCAGAAATGCACCACGTGTTCATCTCCTGAAGGATGCATGTAACAACTGTTTGTTCTAATAAATTTCTGAACTATACTTAGAAATGAAACGTTAGAACATTTCATAACTTTTCATATAGTTTCTGATGTAACTTATCTTCTAACTTCTGAAGAGTTGTTAATCAGAACATTCATTTCAGAATATTCTGAAGTCAAACACAGAAGATAAATATTATTTTATTCAGGACATAATTCGATACAAATATTTTTCAAAATTAAATTAAATATATCTTCTGAAAGGGGTTTGGTAAAAATGTCAGCCCATTGATGGTCTGTTTTTATAAAAATTAAATTTAAAATTCTCTTCTGAATATAGTCCCTTATAAAATGATATTTAATTTCAATATGTTTGGCTTTAGAATATAAAATTGGATTCTTAGAAAGACAAATAGAAGAAGTATTATCACAGAAGATAGGAATCTCACTTTCATAAAGATTGAAATCTTCTAGCTGACTTTTCATCCAAATCATCTGAGAGCTACATCCAGCAACAAATATATACTCAGCTTCTGTGGTTGAAAGTGCAATTGTTGCTTGCTTCTTGCTGTACCACGAGATAAGATTGTCACCCAGAAACTGGCAGCTTCCAGAGGTGCTCTTTCTTTCAATTCTATCTCCAGCAAAGTCAACATCACAATAACCTACTAGTCTGTAATCTTGTGATCTTCTGTAACAAAAACCTAGATTAGTAGTACCTTTCAGATACCTAAGAATTCTCTTAATAGCTGTTAAGTGAGATTCTCTAGGATCTGATTGGAATCTAGCACATAAACACACGCTGAATAGTATATCAGGTCTAGATGCAGTCAGATAGAGAAGGGATCCAATCATACCTCTATAGAGCTTCTGATCTACCTTCATACTTACCTCATCTTTTCCCAGAATGCATAGGTGTCTTGGCATCTTTGCTTTCTGACATCTAAAATTTCTTCAGAAGTTCTTTAACATACTTCGTCTGATATATGTAAGTACCTTCTAGAGTCTGGTTGATTTGAATTCCCAGAAAGAACTTCAATTCTCCCATCATGCTCATTTCAAATTCTGCCTACATGGTCTCGGCAAATTCTTTTTCAAGGGAGATATTAGAGGTTCCAAAAATTATATCATCAACATAAATTTGACAAATTAAAATGTCATTTTTAAATGTCTTTCTGAAAAGAGTTGTGTCCACTTTCCCTCTGGTAAAATCTTTTTCTAAAAGAAATATACTCAGACGATCATACCAAGCTCTAGGAGCTTGTTTTAAACCGTACAAAGACTTTTTTAATTTAAAAACATATCTTGGATGTTTTGAATCATTAAATCCAGGAGGTTGATGGACATAAACTTCTTCTTCAATATAGCCATTTAAAAATGCACTTTTAACATTGATATAATGAAATGTTATTTTGTACAGCAAAAGAAATTAATAATCTTATAGACTCTAACCTGGCGACTGGGGCAAAGGTTTCATTATAATCAATTCCTTCTTGTTGACTATAACCCTGTACAACCAGTCGTGCTTTGTTTATGATCACCTCTCCTTGCTCGTTCGGTTTGTTTCTGAAAACCCATTTTGTTCCTATAACGTTGAATCCTTTTGGTCTTGGAACTAGATTCCATACATCATTTCTGGAGAATTGATTGAGTTCTTCTTGCATTACTAAGATCCAATCATTATCTTCCAGAGCTTCATCAATGGAAGTTGGCTCAATCAGAGAAACCAAACCAAACAAAGATTCTTCATTGATTCTGAGAGAGGATCTTGTTCTGATGGGATCTTCTTTTCTTCCAATGATTACGTCTTCTTTGTGAGCTGAAGAGATTCTAGGAAATCTTTTCTGAGTGGGTTAATAAGAGATTATGAGGTTGTCCAGAGCATTGTCAAGAGGATGATCTGTTGAGTCTTCCTTTGCTTCTGAGTATTTCTTTGCTTCTAAAGTTTCAGAGTTTGAGGGATGATCTTCTGTACCTACAGAAAATTCAATTTGCTTTGGCTGTTGCCGGCCAAGCTTATCATCAAACCTGACTTTGATTGATTCTTCAACAATCAGAGTTTTTGTGTTGTATACTCTATAGCCTTTTGAGCGTTCAGAATATCCAAGCAGAAAACACTTTTGTGCTTTAGAATCAAACTTGTTCAGAGTTTCTTTAGTGTTCAGAATAAAACAAGTACATCCAAAAGGATGGAAATAAGAAATGTTGGGCTTTCTGTTTTTCCACAATTCATAGGGAGTCTTTTCAAGAATAGGTCTTATAGAGATTCTATTCTGAATGTAACACGCTGTATTCACAGCTTCTTCCCAAAAGTTCTTAGCCATATTAGTTTCATTGATCACGGTTCTGGCCATTTCTTGTAATGTTCTATTATTTCTTTCTACAACTCCATTTTGCTGGGGAGTTCTAGGACAAGAAAAATTATGAACAATACCATTTTCTTTAAAATATTTTTCAAAATAATGATTTTCAAATTCACCACCATGATCACTTCTGACTTTTATAATTTTAAAATCCTTTTCGTTTTGCACTTGAGTACAAAAGTCAATGAACACAGAATGTGACTCATCCTTGTGTTTTAAAAACTTTACCCATGTCCATCTGCTGAAGTCATCAACAATGACCAATCCATACTTCTTGCCTCTGATGGATGCAGTTTTAACTGGCCCAAACAGATCAATATGAAGTAACTCTAATGGCTTAGAGGAAGCGACAACATTTTTGGATTTAAAGGAAGGTTTTGAAAATTTTCCTTTTTGACATGCTTCGCACAGAGCTTCTGAGTTGTACTTCAGATTAGGAAGTCCTCTGACTAAATTTAATTTATTTAGTTAAGAGATTTTTCTAAGACTGACATATCCCAATCTTCTGTGCCATACCCATTGCTCATCGCTAACAGACAAAAGACATTTAACGTTCTGAGATTTAAGATCTGATAAATAAATTTTGTAAATGTTGTTCTTTCTCTTGCCAGAAAAGAGGATTGATCCATCCTTTTGACTTACAACTCTACAGGAGTTTTGATTGAAGATAATGTCATAACCATTGTCACTTAATTGACTTATGGACAATAGATTATGAGCTAATCCTTCTACTAATAAAACATTAGAGATAGAAGGAAGGTTACCGTTTCCAATGGTTCCAGAACCAATAATCTTCCCTTTCTGATTACCTCCAAACTTCACGTCTCCTCCATCTTTAAGTTCCAGGATTTGGAACATAGACCTTTTTCCCGTCATGTGTCGTGAGCACCCAGAGTCCAGGTACCATGACTGGTGTCTCAATTGAGCTGTTAAGGACATCTGCAACAAATATTATATTATCCTTAGGTAACCATATCTTTTTGGGTCCTTTTGGGTTAGCATAAGAGTTTCCAGAATGTGATGTATATTTTATATTATGTGAGTGTCCAAACTTGAATTGTTTATTCAGAGGTTTGTAAGTGAAAGTCATTTTAGCAACAAGTTTTGGTATGTATGTCTCCTTCCCTTTGGGAGGTTCATATCCAATTCCTCTTCTGTTTTCCCCACTAACTCCATAGATCATTGAAGCTATTTTGCTTCTATCTATGCTTTTATCTAGGAAAGTTTGAAAGCTATAGTCATATTCTTTTAGAATATCTTTTGAACAAGACACAGATTCTGAACTAGAATTTTTTTGAATGTTTTGAAATTCTTTTTTAAGTTTAAAATTATTTTCTAAGAGTTCATTTTTTTCTGCTTCATGTTTCTCAATATCAGTGCAAGACTCTTCTTGAGTTTCTTGTATTTGATTTTGAGCTTACTATAGTTCTCCAGAAGTTTTGATAAACTATCAGCAAGTTCATTTCTAGTGAATTCAGAAAATACCTCTCTTGGTTCTGACTCACAGTCTGAGTCATCTGCTGTGGTAGCCATCAGAGCTAGGTTGGCATTTTCATCTTCAGAACCAGATTCATCTTCAGAAGAATCTGAGTCATCCCAGGTTTCCATCATCCCTTTCTTCTTACCAACCCTTTTCTTTGGTTTTTCTTTTTGAAGCTTTGGACAATCACTTTTGTAGTGACCAGGTTCTTTACATTCATAACAGATGACCTCTCTTCTGTTTGACTTTTCGTATCCAGAAGATTCTGGTTTATCCTCTGACTTCTTGAAGTTCCTGAACTTCTTTTGTCTGTGCTTCCACAGATGATTGATCCTTTTGGAGAGCAAGGATAGTTCATCTTCTTCTGACGCTGATTCTTCAGAGTTTTCCTCTTCAGCCTGAAAAGCGTTAGTATCAAATTTCTTAATAGATTTAAGAGCAAGAGACTTAACTTTCTTCAGAGGCTCGTGCTCATCCAGTTCAATCTCATGACTTCTGAGTGCGCTGATGAGTTCCTCCAGAGATACGTTGTTCAGATCTTTTGAAACTTTGAAAGCAGTGACCATTGGTGCCCATCTTCTGGGTAAGCTTCTGATGATCTTTTTCACATGATCTGCTTTGGTATATCCCTTGTTCAAAACTCTCAGACCAATGATCAGAGTTTGAAACCTAGAGAACATTGCTTCTATAGACTCATTTTCTTCAACTTTGAAGGCTCCATACTTCTGAACTAAAGCCAGAGCTTTAGACTCCTTCACTTGAGCATTTCCTTCATGAGTCATTTTAAGAGACTCAAACATATCATACACTGTATCTCTATTAGTGATTTTTTCATATTCTACTTTAGAGATAGCATTTAGAAAAATATTTCTAGCTCTATGATGATTTTTAAAATCAATTTTTTGTTGTCTATCCATATTTTTTCTATCAATCATATTTCCTTCTGAGTCAGTAGGATGTTTGTAACCATCCAAGACTATATCCCATAAGTCACTATCATGACCTAGAAAGAAACTTTCTAGTCTATCTTTCCAATAATCAAAATCTTCTCCATCAAACACTGGAGGTTTGTTGTAACTATTATTGTTTTGTTCAGCGGCCATTGTGTTTTCTTCTGGATCTTTTCCTGACACGGTTAAGTGTTGTGCTCAGAGTCAAGCTCTGATACCAATTGAAGGGGTAAGAAAACACTTAGAAGGGGGGTTGAATAAGTGACTCTTTTTATTTTCAAAACAAAGTTCAACAATAATGGAAGGACAAGGTTATTTTTATCCTGATTCGTTTGAACTCAAACTACTCAAGTCCACCCGCCAAGGTGATTTTGCATTTCTCAACAAGGACTTAATCCACTATAATCAACTGATTACAAACATACAACAACTGTTGTGACTAACAATGCACAAGTGATCTTACAAGTGACTACCACCACTAAGACTTAAATCTAGTCCTAGTCTACTTGAGAAATCTGACCAAACTTGGTCTCTCAAGGAACAATTACAAGAGTTTAATCTTACAGATAGTGAAATAAAATTTGCTTCTAATCAAGCTATATCACAACTGTGATTTTTCACTTAGAATAAATTGCACAAAGTGTATGAACAAAGAGTTTGTGAGCCCAGAATTTTTCACGTAGTTTCTTGCTTCTTTTTGAATTTGATTGGTTTTTTTTGGCTTGCAATAAATGTCCTTCTATTTATAGTAGGAACCAAAAGACCGTTGATGCCTTTAGAAAAGTGGAGAGCATTAAATGCTTGCATGTTTCCTTGCACTATTCCATTTTCCAAGAAACTAGCTTAGACACTCGAGTGCTTGCAGCCGTCTTTGCATTAATGAGCAAACGACAACTTGTAAGAACATGTTTCCTACGCTTGATAAGACAAGTTGGCTTTAACATTCTTTCAGAACTTGCTTCAACATCTTGTATTCAGAACATGCTTTACACATCTTCTAAGCAGTGCTTTGCTTGCTAAGAAATTGATCAGCGATTGCTTTCAAATAACTTCTGAACAACACTTGCTTTCAAGTAATCTTATGAGCAAGGAATCCTGCTAAATGTTAGAAGATACATTTAAATAAATTGTCTTACCAGAGTCAGCAGTTATGCTTAAAACAAAAAGGTTCTTTCATCAAAGAACTTCTTCATAATTTTTAGCTAAGCACTTCAGAATGCTTCTATCATAACATTATCTGAAACAGTCAAATACGTTCATCAGAGTATAAATTATCTAAAATATAATTTATTGTTATCATCAAAACTCTGAGATAGATCAGAAATAATCTTGTTCTAACAACCATCAGCATCATCTCTTCTTCTTCATGTTTTGCAAACTTTGCATCACTTTCTTGATTATTTCACTTTTCTGGATAATCACTCGAATAATGACCATACTTCTGACAATTGTAACATTGAATGTGACTCTTATCAGGCTTTTGACCACCACATCTTCCTCTATTTGCAACACCACCTATTTGGTTGCCTTGGTATGGTCTTCTCTGATTCGACGCGTTTCCTTCTTTCTGGTTCGACTACCAGTCGATTTGTTGTAGTCTCCTCTACCTCAGTCGAACCACTTTCCTTTGCCTTTGGTTTCTTTTATTGAATGTTCCTGCAAAGCCACATCACTCTTCGACTTTCCTGCATCTCTTTCATTCATTCTTTGCTCATGAGATTCAAGTGTCCCTTGAAGCTCTTCCTTTATCAATTTCGACAAGTATTTCCCCTCTTCTATAGCCACCACCACATGATTGAACTTAGGAGCCAAAGATCTCAAGATCTTTGAAATAACAGTTCTTGTTATTAATGTTTCTCCACATAACTTGATTTGATTCAGTAGTTTTGTAACCCTAGTGAAGAAATCAGATATACTCTCACTATCTTCCATCTGAAGCAATTCATACGTCCTCTTGTGAGTTTGTAACTTCACTTCTTTCACCTTTTCTACACCATCAAAGGACTTCTCAAGAACATCCCAAGCTTCTTTTACAGATTCTGAATCACTTACTTTTTCAAAATTTTCTGGACTCACACATTGATGAATTATAAATAGTGCTTTATAACTCAACTTCTCAATTTATGTTAGTTTCTTCTTTTCTTCTTCTGAAGCATTTTCTCCAAGCGCTTCGAATCCATCTTTTACAAGATCCCAAAGACCTTGACACTTGAATAATTTGCCATCATGAATTCTTTTTCTTCCTTAATCGTTTTTGATCCATACTTCCCTTGAATCGAAACCGAGCTCTTGATACCAGATGTTGGAAATCCACCAAATATCTATGATGAATTTCTACCAATCTTGATGCTTAAGATTGATATTACCACACAATGACAATGAATTATGAGAAAAAAAGAAAAGAAAGAAGACAATTATTTTCTGCAGAGTTTCTCTCTGCTCACAAATTGTGGAAAACTTTCTTATTCACTTTGCAACTGCAAAATACTGTGAATACAACTTGATTGTCTTGATTACAAACTTAGGGGTTACTCCCTATTTATAGATTTTGGTTAGCTCAAAACCCAAAACTATAAAAGCCCAAAATACCTATTTTAGTACTAAATCAAATCTATCTATTTTAGATATAAAAATCAAATCTGTTTAAATCTAAAACAAATCTAATATATGTGTTTTTCGACACACCATAGTTTTAACACCATGAATTACAATTTAACAGATTCCTCAATAGCCAACAAAGCACAAAACTTGACATTCTTCGCATTCCCCTCACCAAGATAATAACAAAAACTACCAATGTGATAAGTTTTGTCATCTCTGAAAATTCCACAACAAGTGCTAATAGATAGTGAACCCGAAGCAATGCCATCAATATTACATTTAATCCAACCAACCAGAGGAGGAAACCACAAAACATTAATAGATTGTAAATATTTGACCAAATGAATGGTGATATCAAACTTCTTTAAAAGGGGGAAATTATTGATGGAACCATTAGAAGATTTATCAGTGAGATTTCCAACTAGTTTGGCCTGAGCAGAAATGTTGTTTATATAATATTTTTGATCTTATCGATGATCAGAACTTGTAAGGATTGATATCTTCGTCTGCAAGGCTGGTATTGAGGAGGAGGGGAGTGTACCTGCAAGGCAGTATGATGCTCAAGTAAGAAAGAGTGCAAAGAGATACAAGATAAAAAATCCAGGGTTTTAAAAGTGAGTGATGAATATTGAGTATTGAATATTTGACCCTCACAAGTGTGAGGGTTTATATAGTGCTCCCGAAACTTGGCCATTGATTCCTATTTTTGAGCTTAGATATTAAGTTCCTCAAAAATAGGTAAATGCCAGGAACTAGCCATTGTAACAGGCAGAGATGCTCAAAATTAGCCGTCACAACGAGCAGAGAAGTGTTACACAGGAAATCATTATTTCTGGTCGTTTCTAGGTGCCTATCCCCGTGTGGCTTGGTAGGATGAGAACTAGCCTGTTTGAGTGGGCAGAAGTGACCTTGTAGACCTTGAGGGTCAATCGAGCAGGGCTCCTCGTGCGAGGGGTTGAAGGGAAAATGTGTCATTTATTCGTTCCTATTGATTGGGCCAAGGTCGTTGGATCGTCCTAGACGCATAAGTGGATTCAACCCTGCTTAGCTATTGGGCCAGTCTAGAACAAAAGACCCCAAGTCGTTTGCTCCTAGGCGCAGGAATGATGACTTAGAGTTAACCCATGTGTCGAGGACGCAATAATGCTGTTGGTGCTTGTCGTAGGAGACAAGGACATTCCACGATTTCCTAAGGATAGATACGTACGAGGAATCTAAGCATTGCCTCACGTGTTCGGCTCGCAGGGAGCCGAACAGTTGATTAGACTTCGAATTGTTTGCGTGTCACGCCTGCATCGAGCCACGCGTTGTAGAAGATGCATAATGATGGCAGCCTAGGGACTAGGGTTAATGATGACCCTTGCGCCGCCCTAGGTCGTGCGTGCGCGTGCACATGTGCTGAACTCGCTCTATAAATAGGAAAGACGACAATTCATTTATACTTTTGCTTCTATCTCTTTTTCACTCTCTCTAATCTTAACTTCCTCCACCGCTGCCACCATTCGCCGCTGCAACAGAAGCATTCGAACATAACCTTAATCTCTTCGACCACGTAAGTTTTTTTCCTCTTTGTTTTAAGCTAGATTTACCTTTGTTTTGACTGAAATATTTGCGGATAGGATAGACTAAGCCATGATGAACGTTGTTCCGCCGACTTGTTGGTGTTTGACGGTGGTTATGCCACTTTGTGATGTTATCACCAGCGAGGGGATGAGGTTGCAGAGAGTAAGTCTTAAAATACTGAAACAATCGTTCACATAAAAAAACCTTTTCAAACCCTCTAATTTTATTAAACTTCTTAAAACGTATCGACATATAGACATATAGGAAATTGATTAAAAAGCTAACTCACTAAATTACTTAAAGAATTGATTCAATCAGTTAAAGCAATAAAAAAGACCTTCTAATCTATTAGAAAAATCATTAATCGATCAAATCATATATCCATTTTATTAAATTATTTTATTAAATTATTTTTTATGATTTACAAATGATAAAAATAATATTAATTTAAGGATATAATTATAAAAGTTTAATTTATATTATATTATAGATTAAAAAGTGTCACCAGCCTATGTACTTCATTCATTTTAATTTTATTATTATTATTATTATTATTATTATTATTATTATTATTATTATTATTATTATTATTATTATTATTATTTATTCGTATTTTGATATAATTTGAATATTTTTTATATGCAAATAAAAATATAATAGTTTCAGTAATTTCAGGAGAGCCACCAAAAACATTGATTATATGTGGTTACTATTATAAAGAATTTTTTTTTAATTTATTTTTTAAATATATTTTTTAAATTTATTTAATAATTAAGATTATAGTAGTATTTAATTTATTTAACAATTAAAATATCAGAATTATAGATTATAATAGTGATATGAGGTTGGATATTTTTTTGTCAGTGTCATTCTAAAGCAAAGATGATAGGTTCAGAAATACACATAAATATCATAGTAATATAAAAAAGTATTGATTCCACAAAAGATTAAAGTCAAGAACCGTTATCTTATGTTATGTTGTTTATCTTAGGTATCGATTATGGTTTTTGTTGTGCAAAGGAAATAAATAAGCTAGAATTAAGAAACAATTAAAAGATGGAGAGACCGAAATGTGGTTCGCCTCAACAAACAACACTCACAAAGTTGTTCTATTTATAATTAAATTTGGGATAATATTTTCTTGTGAGAAAAAGAATTAATTCAAAGGAACCTTTCACTTTTGTGCCGTTGGAACTCGATTTTAACCTAAAATCTATATTATCACTTTTGTGTGTTCAACATTGTCAAATTGCAAAACTATATTTTTAAAAATTAATTACTTTTAATAATTTGAAAAATTATTTAAGGTGGAAAAATAAATTTAAAGATATTATTGACTTTCGCTTGTCTAATATCAAATTTTAAATACACAACTGTCCGCTTTCGCATATCTGTTTATGTTCTTAAAATCTTTTTTTTGAAAATAATTATTTTATAAATTAATTAAAAAAAATGTTTTCGCAGTGCTATATATTAAAATTTGATTACATTCTGTTCTTTCAAATCAAAATTGATAGCTTTAAGTTACACTTTCACCGATTAAAAATTGGTCCCTAACTAAACATATCCCATTTTAATCATTAATTTTACGATATAAATGCTATCACAATCGGTATGACCCTCCTTATATTTCGGACTCTATGAATTTAGTTACATATAATTTTAATGTAACTAGTACAATATTGGATATTAATGCTAGAAATACTCGTTATTATAATAATAATAATAATAATAATAATAATAATAATAATAATAGATAAAAAAAATATACAGGCAAGGATAACCTATATAAAAAGCAATAAAGTAGAAATTTGGTATTGCAGAACATAAATATATAAATAGTAAAAATAAAGCTCCAACACAAATATTCAATAATTGAATAAAATTCCAAAAATTTTATGTCAGCAAGATTACAACTTGAACGATCCGAAAAGTCTCTGAAAATTTACAGGATTTAATTCTAAGGTGCACTTATCTTCTCTCGGTCTAAGAAAATTAGCACTTTTACAAAACTGAATTTTCTACTTAAAATAAATTCTACAAAGTTTAGATACAAATTCTAAACTGAAAAATATATTTTATACGCTTCGATTTTGTGCTATTAATTGGAAAATCACGGGCTAAGTAGTGGAGAGTAACAAGGAAGTGGGAAAATTGAATTTGTTGAAGTTGAAGCGAAAATTGGGCTTTGGAAGCTTGACGACCGACAGGGTATTGTCGACTTGATCGTCAGCCCGTTGGAAAGGGTGACAACTGACACCTACCTGTCGACCAGGTCGTCGGGCAATCCAAGCTTGTTTTCTTCATTATTGGGTGACGACCATCAAGCTGGGCTCCATGTCGTCATGACAGTAACAGGTGGCCTTTTTCATCCCGTTTTTGCCGTTCTCTCTAGTTCTCTCGCACGAGAGCTTCCATCTGATAAATACCTAAAACAAACACAAAATATCGACATAATACAACTAAAAGACTTATGAAAATACGCTAAAGTGCATGAGAATCAAATAAAAAACATGATACTTTTCCGAGTTATCAAACTCCCTTACACTTGAACCATTGTTTGTCCTCAAGCAAGTCAGTTAGCATATAAACGCTACTAAAAATAACATGTTTCACCTCGGACGTCAAATGAATTTAACCTCGGTTGCTGAAGAGAAGTAACGAAGGGCGTCATGAAAAGCTTTCAGTTTACTCATCGGTTAATATAAAATCAAGGGCTTAAGTTATATGCACATGAGTTTGAATCTCAGCATCTGCATTTTAATTATTTTCAAAACTAGCGTATCATTCCTCGATTTTTCAATAAAACCGAAGTGTAAGATAGATATATATATTTTTAGAATTCGTATATTGTTTACACAAAATGTTAATAAATTAATTTATTTATAAAATACATTGTTTATCTAGAATATTACATGTTTACACAAAAAAACAATTTCTTGAAGATTTAGACTTTAGATCATCAAATCATATAATTTTGAGGGGGATCAAATGCTAGGTACATGTTATTCTCAATGACTTTTGCTTGCATTTATTTCTGAAATAAAACAAAGTAAGTGTTAGATAAATAAATGGTTTTCTGCTAAAATAAATATATAAGAATACAAACCTTAAACACAAATAATTTTCTGCTATTGCAATCCATCGTAGAGATCTTTTCATGGCAAACCTTAAAGTGGTGGATGTAGATTGTTTTAAGCGCTTCATGATGCTTCACAATGGTATTCAGAATGATCTTTTTGATATTCAAAATGACTTTATAATGAAAGTTTTTTATGTTTCTCGCGAACCACTAATGGTAGTGTCTTAAGCGTTGATAGTCATGAAATGGACGACAAATATTTGATTAAGGATGATGAATATTATCCTTAATAATTACGCCAAAATTATATCTTCGGTTTTGACAGGAATCGAGGTAAAATATGTTTACCCCTCGGTTTTAGAGGAAAATCGAGGTGGATAATATTTTTTTTCAACATTACATTATTTATACAGTTAATTTAAAAAAATTCAGATTCATCATTGTCGTTGCAATTTCAGATTTTGTTGCATATACCTTTTAAACGGTTGAACAATCTTCTTTGTTTAACCTGAAACAAAAATGCCTTTCTGCACTTACAATCTATCATAGGAAACTTTTTCAACATTCTTTAACTGAGTATTGTTTCAAAAATACAACAACAACATCCACACCATTAATGCGTACGAGTTTGAGGCAACAACATATAAGTTAGGATTAGGGTAAAATTAGTTTAACGATTGTTTTTATAGTAAAATATGATTATTTTATCCCTCAATTATTAAGAAAACCGAAGAGATAGATCATTTAGTTTACACTTATAAACAAATAAAAAAATAAACTGCAATAGTTGAGAGATTCGAAGCGTGTACCGAGTTATTTTTCCCCTTATTTATATTAAAAACGAGGGAATATGTTATTTTTATTTTTATAAACAATAAAACATGGCGCCTTGACATTAATACTTCAATTTTGTTTTGAATGAAGTGAAAGCTTCGTCGTGAAATGTATTATTTGTAGTAGTGAAAAGTAATGAGGTACAACATTAAGGTACAAAAGAATAAAAGAAACTGTAACAATCAAATACTCATACGTGGCTACAAAATCTGCACGTCTACGATCGACTCGATAGGTACTAACAACAATCCAAGGATGTCGCAAAGACACAATTCCGTACTTCGCGGCCAAAAATCTCTTCCTATACAAACCAATATGAATTATGCCATTATGTCAAAACCCAATTCTTTTATCAATTTTTCATTCGGGGCAATCACATTAAGCTCTTTATCTTTTCACACTCATGGTAGGTGAACCTATTAGTGATTATGATATACATTTCATTAGATTTGCATATTTAAATGTTAAGTTTTGAAGATTCAAGTATCATTAGGTCAAATGATCGCGTGAGAGTCACCTAACTTAGAAGGCGCATTCTCATTTTATTTATACATAACACATATGATCATTCATTTATTTTCAACAACCTACTTATTTAATGTGTGATTATACATGATGTCGACTGCATATATAAACTACTCAAGAATTACTAAAAAAATAAAAAATTAAGATTATGAGTTAACAAATATTCAGACCAATAGAAAGTTTGAGGTGTCGGAACGACACCAATTTTACAAAAAAATTTCTAAACTTTTTCAACCTAGTCTCTCTTTCTTTTATAGCCTACATATTTTTTACTCATGCTAAAAATTTTCTAGTCTTTTTATATGTCTAAGTTTTGTAGTATCCTAGGAGTGAGACTAGATTGTAGAACTAGTAATATGTGCTAGATTTTGCCATGACTATGTAGTAGTAGATATCAGTGCTTTTAGTGTGTACTGTAGAACTATATAGGTTGGTTGGGATGGAAAGTGTGAGAAATAAAAATTGGTGGATGTGTTTGCTAAATTAAATAAGTTACTTCCTCTGTTCTGCTATCAGTTTTTTCTAGACATACTAAGAAAAATGAATTAATAAAAGGAAAAAAAATATTTTATTAAATTATTTTTATTATGACTTAAAAATGATAAAAATAATATATATATATATATATATATATATATATATATATATATATATATATATATATATATATATATATATATATATATATATATATATATATATATATATATATATATATATATATATATATATATATATATATATATATATATATAGTTTTTACAGTTGAGCATAAAAATGATGTTCAACTCTCCTTAAAATATTTAATACCATCTCATCCAAATAATTTTGAATATAAAAATAATATTAATTTAAAAATATAATTATAAAAGTATTAATTAATATTATATTGTAAATTAAAAAGTATCATCAGCGTACTATGCGGACTACATCCATTTTAGTCTATGATCTTTATTAATATATGATTTTTATTTTAAAAAAAATTCATTTTAGTTCTATTATTATTATTATTATTTACTCATTTATTTATTTTATTTTTTATATGAATTTAGTATATTTTACATGCAAATAAAAATGTAATAATTTCAGTGATTTAGGAGAGCCACAAAATACTGACTACTTATTATCATAAACAAATTTGATTCTATATTTCTAGAAAATTATCTGATTTTGTAATAAATTATAGTATCAATAATACACCTATTCTTTATGGACATATATTAATAAATCTAACTCTACTTCACATGAGAAAACAAAAAACTAATACTAGATTTGAGAACTTTCTTTGTGTGTGACAAAACTATCTTTTAAGTTGTTTTGATCCATACTTAAAAAGAAAATGTTTTGATTTACATGAAAATATTTAGATTGTGGGGCCGTGGAGAATTGAGATGCAATATTAATAACCACACATGACTCTCGTGGATAAAACATATGAATATATAAATGCCATAATACATATTCCATGATGGAATAATGTAACTATATATCTATTTTTATTGTTCTTTAATGTGTATTTTTTTAATGCGTAAGAAACATAAGAAATAGAAGTTTCAATTGGATTTTTTAAAATAAAATTTCTCCAATCTCAAATATCAATAATTAATAGAAGAATAAAAATAAATGAACATAATTATTTTTATCCTAGTTCTATATAAATGAAGTTAATCACTCTATCCGTTAAGACGATTTTGCCTTCTCAATAAGGACTTAACCCATTATAATCAAACATATTACAGAACCACAACAAGACTATCTGTCTCTGTTGTAAATTACAAAGACCATTTGTCTTTATCTTCTTGAGTCTACAAACCTTCACTCAGCCACTCAAAGAACCAACCACAAAGACCAATTGTCTTTGTCTTCTTGAGTCTACAGACCTTCGCTAAGTCAATCAAAAAACAATCAACTTATAATTGAATACAAGTTTTGTGTTTACAAGATTGCTTCTTACTAGCGGATTATACAAGATTGAATTACAAATAATAACACAAGTGTTAAGCAAGTTACAAACAAAAGTTCCTTGTTAGCAAGTTAATGAGCAACAACTCATTGCTTTTACAAAAATTACAGAGTTATTTTGGCAACGTTTCAGCAACTTGAATAAGCGTGAGATTCTTCAAAGTTCTTCAACTTTTCCAATTCTTCCAAGTCTTCCAAGTCTTCCTTTTATAAATGTAAAGAAGTCCATTGAAGGATAGAATAAGAATACCAAAATTCCAACTGTCTTCTTACAACAGTCAGTGAGAGAATGGTAGACAACCTAGTACGCAAGTACTGTCCTTGCACTGCAAAACCAGCGTAGTGGAGGTGAGGTGATGTTATACCTTGTACTATTACTCACATGAAACCTTTTGATATTATTTTCTAATCTTCAGAGACTTCTGGATGTATAATGATTGAAGCATGTATAGAAGGATATAAACTAAGTCTCCAGAACTATGTCATCAGAGTCTTTCGAACTTGTTCAACCTGGACCTTGTCTTTAGAGTCTTCAGCACTTGCTCTTCAGAGTCTTCATAACTTTTTCTTTAGAGTCTTCAAAACTTTGTTCAACAGAACCTTATATTAAGAGTCTTCACAAGTTGGTCTAGAGAACCGCTGGTCTTCAGAATATTCAGAACTTGTTCAACATAAATTTGTATTTAGTGTAACACCCCAATTTAATTAAGGTTATTTTTATTTAAAAATAATAAGATGAGATGATGACGGTGATGATATGTTTTACGATGTGATGAGATGCTAGTTGGAAAATTAGAGGTTAAATTGTTGGGGGGTGTACGACTAATAGCGTAGAGAATATGACGTGAATAGAGAATACGAGTGATGTTGGTTTTAATTATTATTATTATTATTATTATTATTGTTATTATTATTATAGATAGATAGTTATTTATAATATTAGTGATTAATTAAATAATTAAAAATAAGAAGGGCAAAGTGGGAATATTGATTTAGGGGTCTAAATTGAGTTATTAGAAAATAAGAAGTGAGAACACGAGGAATAAAAGTCATTATTCCCAATTGATCGTAGAAGTGAGAAGCAGGAGAAAAAAGGAAGAACCTAGGGCTAAGGGAGGAATCCATTG
Organism: Vicia faba; assembly: GCA_948472305.1. NCBI lineage: Eukaryota > Viridiplantae > Streptophyta > Magnoliopsida > Fabales > Fabaceae > Vicia > Vicia faba. Next base: position 1,156,503,137 of record OX451738.1, on the reverse strand, counting down.
GAGCAGGGAAGAGAGCTCAAAACCTAAGGTAAGGGTGGGGTTCTGACACTATATGGGTTGTATGATGATGGATTATGGTAGCATTAGGTTATGTAATTGTATAATCTGCTTTGTGTGAATTATGATGTATATGTGTGATGATTGATGATGGTGAATTGGTGTGATAAACCTTGATCTTAATGATATAAAATGATCCCAAATTGATGGCTTTGAATTATATATGTTCAGTTGAATGATTGTTTATGTTTCATGATGAAAATTGGTTTTTCGGGATTTTAAAAAAGGGAAAAATCACAGTCTGCAAACTGCAGAATTTTTGGAAAAGTAGTAGTACTGGTTACCACCTGGGGAAAACCGGTTACCGCGTGCAAAAATCAGATTCTTGGGAAAAACTATAAGGGGTTAACCGGTTACCTTAAGTGGGTAACCGGGTACCCAAAGCCTTGACAAAATGGGTGTTTTCTAGAAAAAGCAGTAACCGGTTATCGCATGCAACTTTTTAAAAACTGAGTTACTGTTTTAGCAGTAACTGGTAACCACTGGAGGGTAACCGATTACCACTGAGACAGAATGGTCAAATTTTTGAAAAACTTCAAAAAAACTCATAACTTTTTACTCGGATATCAGTTTCACGCGCCGTTCAAACCTATGAAAAGCTTAAAATATTTTTTACTCAATAAAGATGATTTGAAAACAGTATGATATGATTTTATGTATTTTTTTGTTCGGATGTTGTGTTGTGATTGCGAAGTTGCAAATGTGATGATGAATATGAAGAGATTTCATGATGTAGTGATGTGTGACGATGTGTGAATAATGAGTTGTATTGGCTTGGTTTGTTGATGCGTGTTGATGTGTGTGTATGGTGATTTTTGTATTATTATGACATTTTGATGTAATTGTGAAGCTGTGAATATGATGATGGAATCGAAGAGATTCCATGATGTGAAAAAGTTGCAATGATGTATGAATAGCGATGTGTATTTGGTGGCTTGTGTTGGTTTGGGTTATTAATGTGTGTCGTGTCGTTGCATTTGTTGTCATAATATGTTAGTTTTACATGCATATTCATAAGTGATAATGTAGCCTTAGTGGCAAGTGATGATGTAGCCTTAATGGCAAGTGACAGTGTAGCCTTAATGGCAAGTTACGGTGTAGCCTTACTGGAAACTGACGGTGCAGCCTAAATGGAAAATGGACGTTGTTATGGTACCGCATGCATATAATTAGGGAAGTGGTCTCATTGCATTACGATGTTGTTGTTGAAGAGATGTGATATGTTGTTTGTTGGGTGTGATTGTTAAAATGATGTTGTGTATTTGGTGTTGATGCATGAAGTATGAAATTATGATTATATATTCCATGCTTTATCTACTCATTATCATATATTTGTTATATTGTTATAATATCTCACCCCTTCTGTTTGAATATTGTCTCTACATGGGTAACATGCAGGTGACAAAGATTAGATTGCTTGAGGTATGGAGTTGCGCCTAGTATTGCGTAGATTGAGTCAGGTCTTGCTCTGACACATAACATCATGGATTAACGCTCATTTTATTTAATTGATGTTTTCTTTGAAGAATTTTTGGGAGCTCTGTGAACTCTCTTTAAATTGAGAATTGTTGGTCATATGACGAATTTTTAATGTTGGAATTAAATTACGAATTCTTTTTCGTTGCGTTAATGAAGTCGAAGTATTGAGAACTATGATAATGATGTTGTTGGTGCATCTGAAATGTGTGTTATGTGTCAAATTATTAAATATTGAGCAAGTTGCATGATGAAGAATGACATGACATCCGATTTTGTTGTGATGAAAAGCTTTAATTTACTCTGATCTTTATTAAAATTACCGTTGGGGAAACAAGGTGTTTTAATTGGTATCAGAGTAGGTATATTCGTCCAGCTAGGTTGTTGAGTCGTTAGTATAGTGTGACAGTGGAATACTATCGATATTTTTCTATCTAACCATTGTTTGATGTTGTGATGTGGAGCAGAGAAATGATTGGAAGAGGCAACGATACACTTGCTACTACGTTGCAGGATTTAGCTCAGGCAATGTAGAATCAGCCTAATGCTGGTGGGAACAATGGAACTCGTGCTTTGGATACTTTCCAGAGGAACTGTACACCTACATTCAAAGGGAAGCATTATCCTGAAGGAGCACAAGAATGGCTCAAAGAAATTGAGAGGATCTTTCGAGTCATGGACTATTCTGATGCACAAAAGGTGTGTTTTGGTACGCACATGCTGGAAAAGGAGGCTGATGACTGGTGGGTTGCTACTCGCCAGAGACTGGAGGGCACATATGAGGCTATTACTTGGGCTGTGTTTTACAGGGAATTCCTGGAGAAGTACTACCCAGAGGATGTGCGTGGGAAGAAGGAGATCGAGTATTTGGAACTCAAACAAGGATATTTGTTAGTGACATAGTATGCTTCCAAATTTGTGGAGTTGGAAAACTTTTATCCTCATTACATTGAGGGGACAACTGAGTTCTCTAAGTGTGTCAAGTTTGAGAATGGCTTGCATTCTGAGATTAAGAAGGCCATTGGGTACCATAAAATCTGTAAGTTCTCTGATTTTTTAAGTAGTTGCAAAATCTATGAAGAGGATAATAAGACTCAATACAAGATGGTTAATGAGAAGAGAAACAAGCAACAACAAAATGTGGGAAGCCTTACAATGCTCCAGTTGGAAAGGGAAAACAAAGAGCGGTTGAGGGCAGAAGGCCAAGTAGGGGAGATGCTCCTACTAGCCTTATATGCTACAAATATGGAAGGACCGGGCATAGAATCGGTGAATGCGCAAGTGAAGCCAATAGGTGTTTCCGTTGTGGCAAGAATGGTCACGAGGTAACTGAATGTGAGCACAAGGCAACGATATGTTTCAATTGTAGTGAATAAGGACATATCAGTACCTAGTGTCAAAAATTGAAGATGACTCAAGCCAGAGGAAAATTATTTGCTTTGAATGGAAATCAGACATCAAGCGGAGATCATGATCAAAGGTATATGTTTCATTAATAGTACTCCTTTACTTACTATTATTGATACTAGTGCTACACATTATTTTATTGCTGCTGATTGTATGAAAAAGTTGGGTCTTATTTTATCTCTTATGGATGGAGAAATGGTCGTCAATACTACAGCTAAGGGATCAGTGACTACTTCTCTTGCATGTTTTAAGTGTCCTTTGTCAATCTATGACCGAGATTTGGTTGTGGATCTAATTCATTTACCGTTGAGTGGCCTGGATGTAATTTTGGGTATGAACTGGTTGGAACATAACTATGTTCATATTAACTGTTATAACAAGTCAGTGCGGTTTTCTACTCCTAAAGAGGAAGAGGAAGATAGTTTCCTATCTGCTAGACATTTGAAGGAGTTATTGTGGGATGAAGCTCAATTGTTTTCTTTAATGGCGTCGTTGTCTGCGGAGAATCAGGCTGTAATTGATGAGTTGCAGGTTGTATGTGACTTTCCTGAAGTTTTTCCTGACGATATTCCAGACGCGCCGCCCGAAAGAGAAGTGGAATTTTTGATTGATCTTGTACCTAGTAACAAGCCTATTTTTATGGCACCATACAAGATGTCAGCATCTGAATTATCAGAATTGAAGAAGCAATTAGAAGAGTTTCTTGAAAAGAAGTTTGTGAGACCAAGTGTGTCACCTTAAGGAGCTCCGGTGTTTCTAGTGAAGAAGAAAGATAGGAGTATGAGACTGTGTGTCAATTACCGACAGTTGAATAAAGTGACAATCAAAAATAGGTATCCATTTCCAAGGTTAGATGACTTAATGGATCAATTGGTGGGTGCGCGTGTGTTTAACAAGAGTGACTTGAGATCAGGTTATCACCAGATTTGGGTAAAGGATGAGGATATTCAGAAGATAGCTTTGATAACTTGATATGGACATTACGAGTATTCAGTGATGCCTTTTGGTGTTACCAATGCGCCGGGAGTGTTTATGGAATATACGAACCGTATCTTTAACACTTATCTGGATCAGTTTGTTGTGGTATTTATCGATGATATCTTGATTTATTCCAAATCTGAAGAAGAGCATTCCGAGCATTTGTGGATTGTACTACAAGTGTTGAAAGAGAAGAAGTTATATGTAAAGTTGTCGAAACGTGAGTTCTGGTTGACAGAAGTCAGTTTTCTTGGTCATGTTATTTCAGGTGATGGTATTGCTGTAGACCCGTCCAAGGTAGATGCAGTGTTGCCGTGGGAAGCTCCAAGATCAATTATAGAGATTAGAAGCTTTTTTGGTTTGGCTGGTTATTATAGGAGGTTTATCAAAGGCTTTTCTAAGTTAGCACTTCCATTAACTCAGCTAACCTGTAAAGGCAGAGCATTTGTGTGTGATATCCAATGTGAAGAGAGTTTTGTTGAGTTAAAGAAGAGATTAACGACTACTCCAATTCTAATATTACCTAATCCTGGGGAACTATTTGTTGTATATTATGATGCCTCTAAATTGGGTTTAGGTGGTGTGCTCATGCAGAATGATAAAGTAGTCACTTATTGTGATCGGTGGAAATAGAACTGACTGTTTTTTAGCTGGTTTCGTGAAATGTCGCGGAAGCAAGAGTCGTCACCGTCTTTTATTTTCTCCAACATGGAAAGGACAAAAGCACAGCAAAATTCCTTATGAGAATGTTTCTCGGTTCGGGAGGTAGATTTATAGAAAGGGAAGGTGTTAGCACCCTTTCTATCCGTGGTTATCCACGGGCTCTTAGGTACTTGCTCTTATGTTTTCAAAAAAAATGTTTGCTTTTCAAATGTGAGTGGGTTTGAAAAAGTTTCTTTGAAAGATTTCTGAATGACTCTTGTATCTGTCCTCAAGAGTGTTTGAAAAATTTGTTTTGAAAGCTTTTTGAAAGTGTAAGGTGTGAAAAGTATTTTGTTTGTTTTTGAAAAGAGCAAGTACCCATGAGTCATCTACCTACCCTAAGGAATTAGGCTGTGTAAAAGTCCTTAAGGTAGTGCCATCCCACCATTGAGAGGTAGGTAGCACCACCGTTGGAGGTGTTCGGGTCAATTCGATTGTAGGGACAGTATGGTCACCGAAGCAATAGCAGGACACCTTAGAAGCTACCCTTATGTCTTAGATCCTTTTTTTAATCCGAGGCAACCATTTCGAGGTAACTGTTTCGAGGCAACTGTTTCGGGGCAACTGTTTCAGGGCAACTGTTTCGAGGCAACTGGATCATGGACATAAGGACCGCTAAGACGTCCTATACTTGACGACCACGTTTCGAAGGCAACAAGTGAGGCGTACCCTAGAAGTGGTGTGTGTATTTGTGTGTTGTATTCAGTTAATGTTTGTCTTTGTAATTAGTGAGCTACGAGTTGTTTTTATTTACATACATTCTTTCATGCAGGTTTAGCAGTTAAGGGATGCGGAAAGTAAATTGCGGAAAAATAAATCATACGCTATTACAAGGCGCGGGTCTATACATCGCCAAAAATTACAAAGACCCGTTTTTGGTAAATAAGTACGGAAATTAAATAAAGCGATAAACCTATTTAACTATTATATTCTTGAAGGCAATTACATAATAATCAAATAAAGTAAATGCGCGCGAATAAATTAATCGGGAATGTCTAAGGGTGTTGACCCCTTTTTAAGAAAAGAAATTGAATTTTTTTGGTCTTTTTTGTAATTAAAATGAAATTAAAGCTAATTAATGACTAATTAATTAATTTAATTAAAGAAAATATTTTTTGTTTTTTATGTTTTTTTATGGAATAAAAGAAATAGAATAAAATTAAAAGTTAACTTTTACCTAATTCTAGATTTATTTTAATTTTTTTAAGAAAAGGAGTTAAAATTGCCTAATTAAACTATTTTGGTTAATATTTATTTACAAAATAAAATAATAATAATAATAATAATGATGTTAATTCTTTTTGATTTTTTTATGAAAATGTTAGTTGATTAATTGTTAATAATAAATAAAATAAAGGTTAGAAATTAAATAATAGAAAATGACAAAACAAAAATGAAAAAAAGAAATAAAATCAAAGGGGGTGTGTGGGCCAAATAGGAGGTTTATTGAAGCAGTCCAAGCCCACTGAAATCTAAGCCACGTTTGACTTTCATGATTTCCTGCAGCACGCTTGACTCCAGAGTATGGTGTGCTACACTTTTGGACCTTTGAATCTGTGCTGGTGAACACTTGGAGCGCTGGGATATGAGGTTTATGGTGTTCCTCCTTTGAGAATCTGCACATGAAAGCAATGAAAAAAATGATATGGAAATTATAGGGGACCTGGGAAGAACTTACAGCGCGGTATGAGCCTCAAGACTTGGCAAAGGTTGCTTTAGCTTCAGGGTGTGGCAAGGAATAGAACCACGTGCTTGTTTTGATTTGAAGATGCTCGCAACTATGTTTTAGAACTCTCACTTTTTGAATAATTTTTGGTTCTGCTCTTGGCCGTTTCTGCACACACCATTTTTGAATGAGGTTGGGAAGGCTTGTATATATAGTAATGAATGAGAATCAGTCACATGATGAGCCTTTAACCATTGCAATTATGCTTGAGATTTTGCCATAACCAACATTGAAACAACTTGCCTTTTGTGTCAAAATTTGAATTTCTATGCCCATAATAGGCCTTGCACGAATTTGGAAGGTATTTTAAGGTGATTTAAATCTATTCAACACAAAATATATCCCTCCATTAATTTCTTTGATTTTTATTTGAATTTTAAAGATTTAAAATGAATTAAATCAAATAAAATTAAATAAAAATGGAAAAATTAATTTTAAATCTTGAAATAAATTGTGGGACACGTGGGAAGCATGGCCAAGCTGAATCAAGTGGAAAAAGTGGGCCCCTTTTGTCAAAAATGAAGTTTCAAGGATAATTGACTTTGGCCATTTCACAAAAATTTCCCAACTTCTCCAATGCATATCTTGCTCAATTTTGAAGCTATGAACATGTTCTTGGACATTTTGGAAAGGTCTTGAAGTCCTATAACCAATGTCTTTGGTCCCATGTCATTTTTATTTACCAATCTCAAGTTATGGTCTTTTACTTAAAGTGCCTTTTTGTTGACTTTTGAAAATGACCTATAATGTTGAAATTGATATCTTTTTGTGAGAGCATTTCTTGGACTTGGAATGTGAAGATGAGTTGTAGGAAATGTCTTCCCCTTCAAGATGAGCATTGGATGGGATTTTTCTGATGAACCATGAAAAAGTTATGCCTTGGTCAAGTTACAGTTGACTTTTCAGCTGTCCAAAAATAGAAACTTTTGCATCTTGATGATTTTTGAGCCATTCTTGTGAAATCATGGTCAAGACTTGACCAAATGATGATTGTGGCCTCAAAATAAGATGTTGACCAAAAAAATTTGACTTTTGACTGCCAAATAACCATTTTGCCCCTGCAGTTGACTGTGAAGCATTTAGGGTTTTTTGACTGTGCAGCCCTTGAGTAGACTTTGAACCATTTGAGGTGATGCTTGGCAAATCTTTGAAGATTATGGGAGGGAAAATTTTGGGGTACAACAGTTGCCCCTGTTCAATCTTCTTAGACCTGAGGATGTAGATTGGCTTGTGTGCCTTTCGTGATCCGAAGGTGGAAGATGATTGAACACTAGAGTGCCCAGAAATTTGCACTCACATAGTAGAGTATCAGCAGTGTGATAGCAGGAATGGGCTTATAGATGCCATTTGGAAAGACGGTGGATAGGTGAATCTGAATAAGAAATAGAATAGCTTTCGTGTCTGGGGCATATCTAGTCTGTGCCTGATTGCTGCCGTCTGAATAAATGGTAGAATGACCGCCATGTCTGGGGTATATCCATACTGCATGAGTAACAGAATGTCATCCGAATCTGGATCGTATCTGGACTGAACAATAGAATAGCATCCGGGATGGAGCATCTCTAAGTTGTCTTTAGAAGTTTGAATCTGAATAAGCAATAAAATAACGTCCGGATCTGGAGCATCTCTAGGCTATATCTGAAAGGAAATCTGAATAAGTATCAGAACGTCGCCATGCCTGGGTCACATCTAAACTATCTCTAGAAGGAGTCTTGAATAAGCAAAAGAACAGCATCCATATCTGGAGCATTTCCAAGCTATCTCTGAAAGGAAATCTGGAATGAGTATCAGAATGTCGCCATGCCTGGGTCACATCTGAACTATATCTAGAAGGAGTCTTAAATAAGCAAAAGAATAACATCCATATCTGGAGCATTTTCAAGCTATCTCTGAAAGGAAATCTGGAATGAGTATCAGAACGTCGCCATGCCTGGGTCACATCTGAACTATCTCTAGAAGGAGTCTTGAATAAGCAAAAGAACAACATCCATATCTGGAGCATTTTCAAGCTATCTCTGAAAGGAAATCTGGAATAAGTATCAGAACATCGCCATGCCTGGGTCACATCTGAACTATCTCTAGAAGGGAGTCTTGAATAAGCAAAAGAACAGCATCCATATTTGGAGCATTTCCAAGCTATCTCTGAAAGGAAATCTGGAATAAGTATCAGAACGTCGCCATGCCTGGGTCACATATGAACTATCTCTAGAAGGAGTCTTGAATAAGCAAAAGAACAACATCCATATCTGGAGCATTTCCAAGCTATCTCTGAAAGGAAATCTGGAATGAGTATCAGAACGTCGCCATGCCTGGGTCACATCTGAACTATATCTAGAAGGAGTCTTGAATAAGCAAAAGAACAGCATCCATATCTGGAGCATTTCCAAGCTATCTCTGAAAGGAAATCCGGAATGAGTATCAGAACGTCGCCATGCCTGGGTCACATCTGAACTATCTCTAGAAGGAGTCTTGAATAAGCAAAAGAATATCATCCATATCTGGAGCATTTCCAAGATATCTCTAAAAGGAAATCCGGAATGAGTATCAGAACGTCGCCATGCCTGGGTCACATCTGAACTATCTCTAGAAGGAATCTTGAATAAGCAAAAGAACAACATCCATATCTGGAGCATTTCCAAGCTATCTCTGAAAGGAAATCTGGAATAAGTATCAGAACGTCGCCATGCCTGGGTCACATCTGAACTGTCTCTAGAAGGGAGTCTGGAATAAGTATCAGAATTGAGGATTCATGAAAGAAACTATCCTACTCATGATCTAGAATTAGCGGCAATAGTGTTTGTGCTGAAGATTTGGAGACACTATCTACATGGTTCCCGATTTGAAGAGTTTAGTGATCATTAAATCTTGAAGTACTTATTTGATCAGAAGGAGCTAAATATGAGACATAGGAGATGGTTGGAATTATTGAAGGACTACGAATTTGGCTTGAATTATCATTCGGGTAAAGCTAATGTTGTGGCTGACACTTTGAGTCGAAATACTTTGCATATGTCTGCTATGATGGTTAGAGAAGTAGAGTTGATCGAAGAATTCAGAGACATGAGTTTGGTCTGTGAGGTGACACCGCAGGATGTGATGTTGGGGATGTTGAAGATTGACAATGACTTCTTAGATAATATTAAAGAAGCTAAAAAGTTAGATGTGAAATTGGTAGACTTGATGGTAGAGGGTAACAAATATGAAGACAATGACTTTAATGTAGATGCCCAAGGTGTGTTGAGATTCCGAAACATGATTTGTATTCCCGATGATGCTGAAATGAGAAAGATGATTCTGGAAGAGAGCCATAAAAGCAGTTTGAGTATCCATCCGGGAGCTACCAATATGTATCACGACTTGAAGAAGTTGTTTTGGTGGTCCGGTTTAAAACGAGACGTGGCACAATTTGTGTATGCATGTTTGACTTGTCAGAAGTCAAAATCGAACATCAGAAACCTACAGGACTATTGGAACCTTTAAACATTCTAGAGTAGAAGTGAGATGGTATATCTATGAACTTTATGACGGGGTTGCCAAGTGCTCCTAGAGGGAACGATTCGATTTGGGTGATTGTTGATAGATTAACAAAATCATCTCATTTCATTCCAATCAGTATCAATTTTCCTGTGCCGAAGTTGGTAGAGATTTATCTTCACGTAATTGTGAAGATGCACGGTGTTCCGTCCAGTGTGGTATCGAATAGAGATCCAAGATTTAATTCTGATTTTTGGAATAGTTTGTAGGATACGTTGGGTTCGAAGCTGAAATTAAGTTTTGCTTATCATCTACAAACAAATGGCCAGACATAGAGGACTATTCAGTCGCTAGAGGATTTGTTGAGAGCTTTTGTTCTCGAGCAAGGAGGTACATGGGATAGTTGCCTTCCTTTGATTGAGTTCACTTACAACAATAGTTTTCATTCTAGTATTGACATGGCATCTTTCTAGGCTTGTATGGTCGAAGATGTAGAACACTGCTGTGTTGGCATGAATCAGATGAAAGTGTAGTGCTAGGACCCAAAATTATGCGACAAACTACGAAAAAGGTGAAGATGATCTAGTAGAAGATGAGAGCCTCACAGAGTAGGCGGAAGGGTTACCATAATAAGAGGAGAAAAGATCTTGAGTTTCAAGAGGGAGATCATGTATTCTTGAGAGTATCTTCTGTAACCGGTGTAGGACGTGCCTTGAAGTCAAGAAAGTTGACTCCTCAGTTTATTGGTCTGTATCATATTTCAGAGAAGGTGGGGAATTTTTCCTATAGAGTCGCACTACCACCTAATTTATCAAATCTACATGATGTGTTCCATGTGCCACAACTTCGGAAATATGTTCCCAATTGACCGTAGAAGTGAGAAGAAGAACTAAAGAGGAAGTACCTAGAGCTAAGAGAGGACTCCATTGGAGCAGGGAAGAGAACTCAAAACCTAAGGTAAGGGTGGGGTTCTAACACTATAATAGTTGTATGATGATGGGTTATGGTAAGGTTAGGTTATGTAATTGTATAATCTACTTTGTGTGAATTGTGCTGTGTATGTGTGATGATTGGTGATGGTGAACTGGTGTGATAAAACTTGATCTTAATGATATAAAATGATCCCAAATTTATGGATTTGAATTATGCATGTTCAGTTGAATGATTGTTTATGTTTCATGATGAAAATTGGGGTTTTAAAAAGGGAAAAAATCGCAGTCTGCAAATTGCAGAATTTTTGGAAAAATAGCAGTGGTAACCAGTTACCACCTGAGGGCAACCGGTTACCGCGTGCGAAAATCAAATTCTTAGGAAAAATTGTAAGGGGGGTAACTGGTTACCATAAGTGGGTAACCGGATACCCAAAGCCTTGACAAAATGGACGTTTTTTTGGAAAAAGCATTAATCAGTTACCGCTAGAGGGAAACCGGTTACCGCAAGCAATTTTTGAAAAACCGAGTCACTGTTTTAGCAGTAATTGGTTACCACTGGAGGGTAATGGGTTACCACCAAGACATAATGGTCAAATTTCTAAAAAACTTAAAAAAACTCATAACTTTTTACTCGGGTGTCCGTTTGACGTGCCGTTCGATCCTATGAAAAGCTAAAAATATTTTCTACTCAATAAAAATGATTTGGAAATAATATGAGATGATTTTATGGATTTTTTTCATTCCGATGTCGTGTTGTGATTGCAAAGTTTCGAATGTGATGATGAATATGAATAGATTTCATGATGTAGTGATGTGTGACGATGCGTGATTAACGAGTTGTATTGGCTTGGTTTGTTGATGCGTGTTGATGTGTGTGTGTGTGGTGATTTTTGTATTATTCCAGTATTTTGATGTAATTGTGAAGCTGTGAATATGATGATGGAATCGATGAGATTCTATGATGTGACGGTGTTGCGACGATATATGAATAGTGATGTGTATTTGGTGGCTTGTGTTGGTTTGAGTTATTAATGTGTGTCGTGTCATTGCATTTGTTATCATAACATGTTAGTGTTGCATGCATATTCATAAGTGATGATGTAGCCTTAATGACAAGTGACAATTTAGCCTTAATGACAAGTGACTGTGCAACTTAAAAGGCAAAGGGATGTTATTATAGTACCACATGCATATAATTAGGGAATTCAGTCTCATTGCATTATGATGTTGTTGTTGAAGAGATGTGATCTGTTGTTTGTTGGGTGTGATTGTTGAAATGATATTGTGTATTTGGTGTTGATGCATGAAGTATGAAATTATGATTATGTATGCCATGCTTTATCTACTCATTATCATACATTTGTTATGCTGTTAGGACATCTCATCCCTTCTATTTGAATGTTGCCTCTACGTGGGTAACGTGCATGTGATAAAGATTAGATTGCTTGAGGTATAGAGTTGCACCTCGTATTGTGTAAATTGAGCCGGGTCTTGGTCTAATACGTAACACCGGGATGAACACTCATTTTATTCAATTGATGTTTTCTTTGAAGGATTTTTGGGAGCTTTGTGAACTCTCTTTTAATTGAGAATTGTTGGTCATATGATGAATTGTTAATGTTGGAATTAAATTATGAATTCTTTTTTGTTGTGTTAATGAAGTCGAAATATTGAGAACTATGATGGTGATGTTGTCGGTTCATCCGAAATGTGTGTTATGTGTCAAATTATTAAATATTGTGCAAATTGCATGATGATGAATGATTTGACATCCTATTTTGTTGTAATGAAAAGTTTTAATTTACTCTGATCTTTATTAAAATTACCTTTGGGAAACAGGATGTTAGATTTAGAGTCTTCAGAACTTGGGCAAGATAATTTGGAATCTTCAGAGCTTTAGAACATATCATAAGCTCTACAATAGAATCGCAGTTAGAATTAATAAAACTAACTTTCTTTTAGAAATGTTGCTTTAAGGTGTATTCTAAGCCATGAAACACAAACTTGTATTCTTCAGTGTGTTGAGTTCAGAATATGATTATGTCACACGTCAATTCTTCAGAGACAAAACCTGTTAGCAAAAACTACACACTAAAAAAACTATTAAAATTCTAAATTATTATCTAATCACCCATATAACACTATTATTAAAATTCAAGACCAAATGTAAAATCAAATCTTATTCTTATATTTTTTCAGACTAAAATAGCATTGTATAATTCTTTTAAAATGATCCTTTTGGCATGAAGAAATTAGTTTTGTAATGGTTTTTTCAATTATATTAAAATTTAGTTTTACATTTTTGTTTCTATTTCATGTAATTGTTTTAGTTATGGTGGGCACTCTGAAACTAATGATTGAAAAATCAGATGTTGCTAAAGTGAAAGAAATTAGGCGTTTTATTAACAAAATGTTGTTAAAGGAGGTTTAATATCAACTCTCCAAATTTTTTTATGATAGTATCCGATCAAGTTTTTTTCTTTAAATCTCATACATCATATGATTCAAGTTTACGCTTAAGTGTTAATCAATAGTAGAATCAAGTAGTGCTTAATGTTTCAAAAGAATCTATTTAAATCATAAAATGATAACAGTAAGTCTTGAAGTATTAAGATAATCACATACATAAAAAATATTTTTGATTTTATTAAACTTCCTAAAACATATCCATGCATGTATGGAATTGATTAAAAAGTGGTTCTAATCAATTAGAAAAACTAACTCATTGTCTAAGTCGATTAAAAACTTGTGCCAATTAATTAAAGCAATGAAAAGATATTTTAATCAATTAGAAAAACTATAAATCGCTTAAATCATATAGCCATTATAAGGTTTCCTTTTTTGAATTATAGTTCCGTTGTTTGAAGTGTTTTAATTGATTAAAATATGGTTTAATCATTAAATCGTTTATTTGGTCCATGTATTAATTTCTTTTTGAGACAAATCTTTTTCTATATAAAATAGGCTTATTCTCATTTCATTTTATACTAGATTTCTAAATAGAAACCTCAATATTGTTTTGTACTCTCTTTATTTTTGAAATACCATTTCACTAGAATTGTCGTAGTGTTAAAAGACTTAAAAGTTCTTATGAGAGTCGTGTTATATTGATATTGTGATTAATATGTTTTATTCAACAGCGTGATTCTCTTGTGTAATATCTTTTGTAAATAACTTACATGTTGTAAGCTAAACCTCAAAAATTTAGTGAATGTTCTTGAGTTAAGCCTGTGTAAAATATCTGGTTGATGTTGAAGGTTCATGGATTGATATTATGTAAAAGCTTCAAGTGTTATTGCAGGTTTTTGGACTGGTACCGTAAAAGCTCAAGTTTGAGTTTAGTGGAACTCTCATGAAGAAACTCTTGGAGACACGAGTAGGGTTATGTCGAACATGTATGAATCTCTGGTGTAATCTTTTTATCCATTCTATTTTTATTTTCCATTGTTTATTTTCTTTCTGCCGCATATTTATCTTCTTCTTCATCTTCTTTCTACCTTTAAGATGTTATCTCTCTATTTATTTATATCTTCTAATATAAATGTTTTCGAAAATCAAAATTTTTATAAATTAATTTCGAACTTTAAATATCATAATTCACCATCTCCTTGTGTTTGGAGTCACTTGGTCAATGATGTTGAGTATAATCAAATGAAAGTATCATTTTATCGTATCCATAGGGATTAGAGAGATATCTAAATCATTCAACAAATTCTATAATTCTAAGCATAAGTTTCAAGATTTGTTTGGTTTATAAGTGAAGAAAATTAAATGCCTAAACTAAAGAAAGATAAGATTCATAGGAATAAACTTATTAGGAATTGGTTTTCACTCGCCGATTTAATATGCATATCAGAAACGAGTTATACACAATTTAAGAATGTTTCATTATTATCACGTACGCACACAAACAAAGCTCATGTCTAAACTTTGATACAATTTCTACCTTATGGTTTAATCGACAACTTCTCAGCCTATTAAACAATACAGTGGCATTAAGATTCAATACTTTTAGTGAATATTAAACCTAAATCTATGTCTAGCATTTAAAGTTTAATATTTGTTATCTTGGATCAAGATTAGAACCATATTTGTCAATATCAATTCAATCCATGAAATAAACGATAAAACAAAGATAAGAACGATAATAATTCAAACATAAATTGCATATAACGCCATGGTCAAAGAAAATACATACTATTTCGTCGAACTACGACCATTCCTAACAAGAGAGGGATTTAGTTACTCATGGTAGCTTGAAGCACAAATTGAGAATTAAGTTGAAACGGCATCAATGAAGGTTTCCCGACTCTTGATGTAAATCCACCTCCTAATCCTTACAATCTCCTTTATTTCTACTCTATTGCTATTGCAAATGATATTATTTGATAGTACAAGTGATAGAAAGTGAATGACTTTTCTGAAATAAGTTCTAGTCTATTTATAGCAGTTCTAGCCGCCTGAGTTCGCTAAGCGAACTATACTTCGCTAAGTGAAGTTTTACTTCTTCATTAAGATTTTAAAACAACTTGTCTTTAGGAAACCGTCAAAGTTCGCTAAGCGAGGTGAGGCTCTCTTAGCGAAGATGATTTCTTCATCCTGAAGTCTTTTCAAAATACCTTTCTTTGACCGCCCTGTTTCGCTAAGTGAATGCCCGATTCGCTAAGCAAACTTACTTCACTGATCTTTGCTGATGGCAGAATTGGCTGACTTTCTTCTGTCTTTGTTCGCTGGGAGCTCGCTATGAAAACTGTTCGCTGTAACTTTCGTTTAGCAAAGTATCTGTTTTCTGGTTTTTTGTTTAAGGGCCATAACCTAGACAAATGCAAACAAAACCAAGTAAACTTGTACAATAACACTTTTATTCAATAGATGATGTTTTTATGTTATAATCTTGTTAATTTAGTAATATAAATGCTATGTAATAATGTGATAATTTCCATGAATTAAGCATTCATCAAACTCTCCCGAACTTGAATCTCTGTTTGTCCTTAATCAAAGTAAATCAAAAGCAAAAGTTTCTATACCACCTTTCACATGATCAACCAAAATTTTCAAAGAAGTCATCAAGGTGAATGGTTTAATGTTGAATTTCCACATCCAAGTATACCATGTTTATCATTCTCCTAGCATTTAGATATACCTATGAAAAGAGTCCCCCACATAAAATTCATGTCAAGTAATCCAAGGCAATAAACATGTCTTTTGATGAATCACGCCTTTCACAATTTTGTGCATAATTGAAAAAATGATGAGGTATTTTGATCTCTCTA
This sequence comes from Vicia faba, assembly GCA_948472305.1. NCBI lineage: Eukaryota > Viridiplantae > Streptophyta > Magnoliopsida > Fabales > Fabaceae > Vicia > Vicia faba. The sequence continues at coordinate 1,156,487,112 of OX451738.1, read as the reverse complement.
ATGACAAACCTTGCTAACATCTAGATTAATTCATGAAATTACCTAAGCAAAGTATGTTGATAAGTAAAGACAATGATCACTAAGGTCTTTTCATGGTTGTAATGTGGCCAAGGTACCAAAGAAGTGTTATTTCTTATGGATAATGGAAAAAAAGTGTTTGTTTGGTTTTTCTTTGAAGGCATTCATCAACTTTGGTTCTTTTGTATCAAAATACTTATCCAAATCTTTTCTTGTTTCTTTCTTTTTGAACACATTCATCCTTGATATTATATTCCTTGCTCTTTTCTTTCCACTTTTCTTTTTCTTTCATTTTCTTTTGATTCTCACCACTTTCCATTTTTTCTTCTTTTAAATTGAACCTCTTTCTTTTCCTCCCCAAATTGAGCAAAACTTTACTTCTCTTTGAATGTTCTTGAAAAATTTGCACAAGATATTAATGATTTCGAGGTTCAATGCAAGAAAAATAGAATCTATCAATTATGAACTTTTATGATTTTTAAAAGATATAGAATAATATTCACTAAGTGGTTTACTTAATGCATTATTCAGTTCATAACTAATGGATTCATGTAATAAGGCTCAAAAGTGGTTTACAAATGATCACTCACTCACAAGGAATAATGAGGCTACATTTTAGTTTACTAGTTATGCTCAATTTCAAAGAAATTCCTTGATCCCTTCTATGTCTTCACAATTATCAGCATAAATGCAAGATTAAGCATGACTTAAATGAGTTAAAACAAGAATTTATCAGTCTTCTAAGCATATGGTGAACCATGGAAGGCTGCCTCACCTTTTCTGGTTTTGGAACTAAGTGATTTATAATGAAAACATGTTATTGCTTAAGATGAATGAGATAATTTTATGCAGATTACTCATGTCATATTCATGCTAAACCCTAAGAAATCAATAAAAACATACCTTGGTTTGTGCAATTCTCTCAAAATTGGATCCATATCATTGCACCTTTGTTGATTCATGTGAACTTAGTCTTCCACTCCTTTCCTTTTCCATTTCAATTGTAGAGGACACATGTTCAAGCAAGATATCATGGATTTATCATAAGACACTTACAGCTTAAAAACTATTTAAAGATACACTAATACTAAAGTGAAGAAAGTAGCATAAATAACACTTTTACCTATTCTGATATTTTCGCTTAGCGAAACAGGGCTCGCTAAGAAAATTCAGCAGAATTCAGTTATATGCAGAATTTTCTTTTTGGCTCATTCATGCTATTTTCTTTAAGACATTCTTCTAGGGTTCTCAAATGTTCAAGGATGCTCAAGAGTTGATCACACAAATTCTACTCTTAAGCAATGGGTCCACAACTAGGGTTTTATCTTGCACAAAAAGAATTAGTTTCAAAGGTCTCAAATGGTTTTCATGGTTGTCCATAGGTCTTCAACAATTCTCATATCATGTTTCAAGTCTTGCATCACAAGTTTGCTCAGTCAAATGGTAGATGATTGAAAGTCAACTATATTGGGTAAAAAGTCAATTGCGGTCAACATACAGTCAAACTTCAAGATTTTGGTCAACATCAATATTTTGAAGTGACATTAATCATTTGATTAAGGGTTGATCATGATTCCTCAATAGAAGCCCTCAAATAATCAAAAGTCTAAAGTTGCCAAATTAGGGTTTCATTAGGAGAAGTCAACTGAACTTTGACCAAGCATAACTTTCACATGATTCATCAACTTTTCCCTAACCAACGCCCATTTTGAAGGAAATTAAATTCTATACAATTTTGTATCCATATGATCAAGTCCAAAAAGTGATTCATTTGAGAGATATGTGCCAATACATTACATGTCATTTCAAAAGTTAACAAAAAGACACTTTTTGTCAGGGTAACTTACATTAAGATAAAGTCTCCAAATACAAAAATAATCAAAAGAGAAATTAAAGAGGACATCTTGAGCTTTCCAAAAAATTCAAGGTCTCATTCAAAAGATACATATTGAGAGAGTTATGACCAGTACATGTTGGGAAATTTTGGTAAAATGCATGAAGTGCAAAGTAAGCAAACTTGAAATTTTGAACTTGTGGGCCTAACTTTTTAGGTTCCAAACATGTCTACGACCTTATGGAAGACTCCTAAGCTCAATCATACCTTGTCTTATGTTTTCTTATTATTTTATTTATATTTATTTTATTTTTATTCAAATAAGTACAAAACAAATTAAATAAGGTACAAGATCATTGGCCCAAGCACATGATTGGTTTCTTAAATCATCTAGAGGCCCAAAGCAATTCAGTACAATTTGCCAAAATCGAGTGGACTCAAGAAGGCAAAAAAAATCTCAAAATTAGACGTTTTTTTAATGTGTTGGATTCTTGTCTAGCATAGCCATGATTGCTTGAGATGTTTCCATTTTGGTTGCTTCTTTCCATTCCTCTATTTAAGCACAACAAATCAGATCAAAAGAGAACATGATCTCTGCCTCAAGAACTTGCCAAAAGTCTAAATTTTCTGTAAGATCCCTAAATTGTCAAAACACTCGTCGTAAGCCTCCTCAGTGCAAAACTCCAATACCAATCACCTCCTGGAGCATCAAAGGGTAGGTTGGATCATTTATCATGATCCCAAACGCATTAAATCACAACGCATGTCATTACTGATTCCATTTTTGCAAAATTATATCTTTAATCTTGTCTTATTTTAAATTGATTTGATGCTTCTAAGATGATTCTGAGATATGCTTGAACAAGTATGAGAAAGTGTTATAGTTCCATGCACGCTAGTTTGCAACATGCCATTTTTACTCCGATCAGTGTAATTTGATTCAAAATGCACGATACAAAGACCCATGGCCAAAATTAAGTCCAGATTCGGATCCAGGAGGGTCGAATTAGGGGGGACATGGTGTTTTGGATCCTTAAAAAACTGATTTTTGCATGTTTTGTGTTTTACAGGTTGCCGGAGAAGACGACTAGAGCTAGGGCTCCGACACCTCTCCGACCAATAATATTTTGTTTCATTTTTGTTTTTATTGATTGGTTTATAGGAACAGTTGAAACAGCCACCCCAGCGGTAGAAGGAAGCATGCAAAGGTATTATTATACCAGGGCACAGGTTCGATCCTTGCCCTTGGTATTTTTATTTTCTATGTTTTCTTGTTTACAGATCCGGTGCAAATCCGCTTATCACACATACCATGCTTCTCACTTCCTCACCACATGATCATCACAAGATCAGATCTAGCGTCCCAGGATTGCATGTGCACCATGTGGTCCTTGGAATCAGCCATACTGGGTCACTCATCGGGCCGAGGCTCATATTTTGGGCCTAACGAAATCCGCTTCCTTACACCCCTAGAATTACTCTTTTTAGGCCCATTTATTTCTTTTTTTTGTCATTTTGTTTCTTTTTATTTTTCTTTATTAAACTTTTTTGTAATTAACTAAAATCAATTTAGATTTAGATTTTTTTTAAAATCAAATTCACTTAACCTTTTTTCTAATTAAATTAATTTTTTTCTAATGAAATAACTAATTTAGTTTCTTTAGGGATTTTATTGTTAATAATCAATTTCTTTTCTAAATTAAAAAACAATTAGGTTAAATTAGTCATCATTGTTATATATATATATATATATATATATATATATATATATATATATATATATATATATATATATATATATATATATATATATATATATATATATATATATATATATATATATATATATATATATATATATATATATATATATATATATATATATATATATATATATATATATATATATATATATATATATATATATATATATATATAAAGACAATTTTCTTTCCATATCTTTCCCCTTTTCACAATCTCCGCACACTTATTTATTTTCGCATTGTTATTTTTCGTAATTTTTGTAACTGTTAAGGGATGTAATAGCTTAAACTAGGGTTTACCTTTTCTTTCCCCCATTTGTTTAATTATTTGTACCCCCTACCCCGAGGCTTTGTAATAGTGTAGGAAATTTATTTTCTATCTTTACCGCTTTCCTTATAACTGCTAGATGTATGTTAATAGGCTTGTATGAAAAGACTAAAAGCAAACGGTAGATAACCCTAATCAAGATAAGACAATTGAAAATAAATCACTTTGCACACACGCACCTCTAGGGTGACCCCCACTTGTTTCCTTCAGAAAACAGTCATGTCCCTCGAACGTGGGACGCTTTAGCAAAGACTCTCGGTTAAAAGATCGTGATCCCTCGATGACCCTTTAATGCTGCCTCAGTAAACGATCTTAGTCCCTTTCGATAAATTGCTAAAGCTCGTTCAAGTTGCTTTCTATGACTGTACGATGACCCACGCCCATTCCTAAAACATCCAATGATAGGGCTTCCTACTAACTAATGGTTGGATAACACTATCTAAAAGAGGAGGAAAAGAACAAAGACTTTTGAGTAGGTAGATAGTTCTTAATCGCTTGCTCGCAAACATTTCACAACCTTTTTCACACAATGACATTTTTTTTCCAACAAATATTTTCGAAATAAACATTTTGTATGCATTCTCAATGATACGAGAATCATTACAAAATTGCCGCACTTAGGCATTTTCAAAATATTTTCAAACATACACAAACACAAATCATTTTCAAAAAGTGAGCTAGCGATTAAGAGCCCTTAGATAACTACGGATGAAAAGGGTGCTAACACCTTCCCTTTTCGTAACCTACCCCCCGAACTCAGAAAATTCTCAAAAGGTCTTTTCTGTTCTTTTCACCCTTTCCTTGTTGGATAAAAGAAAAATTGGCGGCGACTCTTACTATCTGCAACATTTGCAATAAAACGCAAAAAACCAAAAGTCGGTTCTCCCACCGTATTACATAACTGGTGACTCTGCTGGGGATTTCTCAAAGTGGGGTTACCTTTAGAGCTAGATCACCTTTATTGCTTTACTTTTTTTCCTTGTATGCTTTATATTTTGGGATATACTTGGGTTTATTTCTTGTATAGATCCTATACTCGGATCTGGGGGAATTTTTAGGTAAATAGCTATAGATCGTGGAAATTTTACAGTGTAGACCGATATAGTTGAAGCGATGGTTACGTTAGTGCGACACATTGGTTGGTGCCAGTGCCCCTTGAGTCAGTCAAGGAGAATGCTGGGCTGCTGCATGGTGTCATAAAGCACTAACTGACATTAGAACCTTAGTTGACACAACTTAGCCATTAGAAAGTAGTGAGATAGATGGATTTGGTGCCGACTGAAGTTGGTTGATACTCGATACTACACTCATTAAGGTCGGACTCTCGGGATATTTCGGTTGCAAATCAGATGGTGTGCTGAAACAATCCCTGAGAGAAAGACCGGTGATATGAGATTGCTAGAACTCAGTTACTTCTTTTAGGACAGGTTGAGCCAACTAAAACTCAATAGGTACCTACCTATACACTCCGTGAAAGCTTGAACCTAATGCCTTGTGTGTTTTGATTGTGTTAGATTAAATTATTCGAACATGACATCATAACACCATGAAATCATGACATCATCATTTTCACTAACCATTTCAAGGACCAAAGGATTTATCTCCGTTCTTTGTTGTAGGTAATAGCCTTCACTCGCAGAAACACTATTCGGATCAACTTCGTAAGGGTAGCTTCTCAACTCAAGGATTTAGTCTCAAGGGTTCCCGAAATTTCTCAATTCAACAAAAGGGATGGTCATATACTCAGTTTGGTTACCTCAGGTTTTGAATAAGACATGATGAGTGTGCTATTCCAGTTCTTTGACCCTGCACATCACTATTTTACCTTTCTAGATTATCAGTTGGTACCCAGAATAGAAGAGTTCTCTAAGCTACTAGGAGTACCCGTTCTTGATCAGAAACCCTTCCCGGTTTAAAGAAAGCTCCATAACCTGAAGAGATTGCAGTGTCCTTACATTTGAAACGATCCGACATTATATTAAATTGGGAAACAAGAAGTGGAGTCAAGTGTTTTCTTGCTAAGTTTATGTTAGAGAAGGCTCAGCTGTTTCAAGATGCTATGAGTTTTCAGGCTTTCGAGGAAATCTTGGCGCTGTTGATCTATGGTTTGATACTATTTCCTAATCTAGACTAACTCATAGATGTGAATGCCGTCAAAATATTTCTCACTCATAATCCTGTGCCTACTTTGCTGGGATACATTTTGCATTCCCTTCACACTCGTACTTTAAGGAAGCGAGGGACTTTTATGTGTTGCATACCTTTACTATCCAGGTGGTTTATTTCACACCTTCCCCGATCAGTAATGAAGAATGAATAAGGTTTAAGGTGGTCTCAAAGGATAATGTCGCTCTCTCATTCAGATATCTATTGGTGTTCCTGATCTCAGGAGGATATTGTTATCATTGACCGTTGTGGGGAATTCCCTAATGTTCCACTCCTTGGCATTAGGGGAGGAATTACTTACAACCCTTCTCTAGCTTTACATTAATTCGATTATGATTTAAGAGACGATCCTCATGACATGCTTATCTAAGGTATTATATTCGATTACAAGGACAATCTTCAAGGTTATCATCAAAGGTTTATACATGCTTGGGGCATGGTGAATAAGATCTATGTTAAGAATTTAGACATAAGAATTCAATCCCTGTAGAACCCTACATCAGATGGGTGCGATCTCATGCTTAAAATCTTATAATGCCTTATCCCGCTATCCTACCAGTAATTGTGGAACCTGCTGCTGAAGGTGATGTTCCTCATACCATTATTCATCCAGATATGCCTACCGACCTTGAAGAGCTACAGAAGTTTTAGATTCAACAAAAAGAAGAAAGAGACACATTTGAGACTCAGTTCTATGCTAGCGAGAAGAAAGTGTTGGAGCTGACAAAACAACTCCATGAAAAGCAGAGCATTAATGCATATGTTAATACAAAGAGGAAGCGTACATGGGAGACTTGAGTCTTAGGTTTCAGGAGTTCATATTGTTGTCTCCTTGAGACCCTTTTGTTTTCGTTGTAAGCCTAAGAGTAAATTATAATTTGAACTTACTAATGAAAGCTTTTGTTTATGTTTCCTTTTGATTAACGAATTTAAATCTCACAAGGTCTTTGAAAACATTGCATTTACATATCATGCATCATTACATGACAGGTTTTCCATACATGTTTTCTCATCTACTTATGGTTTATTTCAGTATAAGATGGCCCTCGAACAAATTGTTAAAGAACTTCAAGCTTAACACGCTCAATTCAGGAGACTCTTCTGAATCTAGAACATGGGAAGAAAGATTTGATGGCGCTCGTCACCAAGAAAAATAAGACTAAAAAGCCAGCTGCTATCCTCAATATGGGGAGAAGGTTCAAAGGTCCTGCTCAACCGGTTCAAGTGGACAATATTTCCTCTGAGGAAGACGATAACCAAGAAGAGAATGGTAGAAGAATCAAGACTGAAGGTAGAAATAACCAGGGTTCTGAAGATGAAGACTACTCTGATGAACAGTACCCCCCTATAGATGACAAGTACAGGTAGTTGGAAGACCGACTCAAAGCTATGGAAATCCAGAAAGTGCCTGGATTAGATTTTGGAGAACTAGGTCTGATCCCGGGGGTGGTCATCCCTCACAAGTTCAAGGTTCCCGTCTTTGCTAAATATGATGGGATCTCTTGTCCCAGACTCCATTTTAGATCGTATGTCCAAAAGATCCAACCTCATACCATCAACAGGAAGTTATGGGTCCATTTCTTTCAAGAAAGTTTGTCCGGCACTCAACTTGAATGGTTCTATCAGCTGGAAGGAACCAACATACATACATGGGAAGACTTGGCTGCTGCTTTTTACAAGCAGTATCAATATAACGCTGACCTTGCACTGACTCGAGTGCAATTGCAAACATGTCCATGGGCTCGAACAAAGGGTTCAAGGAATATGCATAAAAATGGAGGGATTTAGCTGGAAGGGTGCAACCTCCCTTGTCTGACCTGGAATTGGTTGATATGTTCATGGGCACTCTAACAGGTCCATTCTTTAATCTGCTAATCGGGAGTTCTTCAACTTCTTTTACTGAGCTGATATTGACAGGAGAAAGAGTTAAAAGTGGTATTAAGAGTGGGAAGATTCCAATGGCTACGTCTTCTAATGCCATGAAGAAGCCATTTGGTGGTAAAAAAGAAACCAATGTTGTCTATGGCCAGAAGATCCGTAGTAAAAATGATTGCCATCCGTTTGTGGGAGAGGTGTTGATCTCTAATCTGGCGTCTGTTCAACAACAACAACAGGGAAACCGATGAAGGACAGATGCTCTGGTAAGTAAATTTACCAAGATCAGAATTCCTTTATCTCAAGCATTGCAACATCTAATAAAAGCTGAACTCATTTCACTGCGGGATCCTCCTTCAAATCCCAACACATCCTCTCCTAAGTACAATCTGAACACGAAGTGTGCCTATCATTCTAACAGCCCTGGGCACGACACCAACAATTGTTGGGCCCTGAAAAAAAAAATTTAGGACATGGTTGACAATAAGGAAATTGAGTTCGATCCTCCGGAGACTCCAAACGTGATTACTGCACCTATGCCGAAGCATGACAAAGGCATAAGTGCTATTGAAGATGTTATATATGCTGCCTCTGTAAGTGACGTGGTTACTCCTCTCTCCACAATAAAAAATAATCTGTCACATGCCGGTTTATTTCTGGGATGTGTTAAAGATTGTTATTACTGCACAATTCAACCCAATGGCTACAAGTTACTGAAGGAAGGCGTTCAACGCTTGATGGATGAATAGATAATTTTGATCGAGAAAGTTTCGTATGCTGAGAATTTGTGTCGAGATTTGTCTATCGTATTCGGTACTCCTGTCAAGATCACTTCCAAAGGTCTTGTAAGGATTACCACCAATCCGAAAGCCGCTCCTCTAATTATCACCACACCTAGACCCATCCCATATCCTTCGGATAAGGCTATTATGTGGAACTATGGATCCGACGTCTACTACCATGGCGTCAAACATGAATTGTCTAATGAAGATACTGAAGAGGTTGATCCCAATATTGACAATATTGCGGGGACCAACAAAGTTACCAGAAGCGGAATGATTTTCTCCCTGGAAATATCCTCAAAAAATGTTGCTACACCTATCCAAGTTACCAAGTCAGCTGCTAAGGTTCGAGGAAAAGAGTCAATAATAGAGCCTGCCCAGATGGAGGCGCCTAGAGAAATCACAGATGAATACACCTCTAGACAATAGGTGGAAGAGGTTTTGAAGATCATTTGCAAGAGGGACTATAAAATTATTGAATAGTTGGGGCAAACCCCATCCAAAATCTCCATGTTATCTTTATTGTTGTGTTCTGAAGCCCATGCACAGGCTTTAGTAAAATTCTTAAAGACTGCTCACATGCCGTAAGAAATTTCGGCTGATCAATTTGGAAGTTACGTGGCCATCATAACAACTGATAATGGATTAGGTTTCTCTCATTCTGACCTGACACTGGAAGGGAGAAATCATAATAGGGGCCTGTATGTCTCTATTGAATGCAGGGGCACTACATTGGCTTATGCGATAGTTGATACTGGCTCTTCATTGAATGTTCTTCCAAAAGGCGCTCTTGATAGACTGGGTCGTGAGGGGGTTGTGCTGAAACCCAGTGACATTATAGTCCGAGCCTTTGATGGGTCCAAAAGAATGGTGCATGGAGAAGTGGATCTTCCTATTAAAGTGGGTTCACAGATCTTTGAATCCACCTTCTATGTAATGGACATTCGACCAACTTATTCTTTCCTATTGGGACGTCCCTGGATCCATGGGGATAGAACTGGTACCTCCACCTTGCACCTGAAATTAAAGTATCCCATGAAAGGAAAGATTGTTACTGTCTGCGGAGAAGAGGAGTACATGGTTAGTCATCCGAATTCATTCCGATACATGGAGATGGACGGGGATTTCATTGAGACTCCGTGTCAAAATTTTGAAGTGATTTCCCCTGCTGCTATTAAGGATGTTTCTGCCATTCCAAAGACCACTAGTATTCCACACAAGATGGCTTCCTTGAAAGATGCCAAAGCTACTATAGAAGAAGGTGGTTGTACTATTTGGGGTCAACTTCCTGATATCCCTTATAAATATGACAAGTTTGGTTTGGGCTTTACTGCAAAAGGTCAAAGGGCTATTCGTCACGCTCGTGCTGGAATACCTCTATTCCATATCAGCAATAATAGAGTCAACACTATAGAGGATGCTAACAATGATTTTGACTTCAACAACTGGATATTCCCTACCATTGGCAACGGACCCGACAATTGGAAAGCTGAAGACATTATCCCTATCTCCTTTAGTTAGGAGTAATAGCTACATTTCTTTCTTATTGCTTTAAAAGATTTTGGTTATGTAATAAACAATGACTTTAAACCTTGTGTCTTATCCGGGGCACGATGGTTCATTTGTTAAGGGTTGATAATTCATAAACATTTTTCATTTAATAAAAACATTAGACGTTTTGCATTCAAAATTTTGTGAACTCTATTTTTATTTTATTTTATTTTCAAATATCTATGTGTTCTTACACACACCCACACACTACATTGCAGATCCCCATCCATTCTGGATCTCATTGATAACGATTCTGCTATTGCCGCTTATGACTTTGAAAATCCAATCTACCAAGCCGAGGACAAAGTCAAGGAAGATTGTGAGATACCTGAAGAACTTGCCAGATTCTTAATACAAGAAGAGAAGGCTATCCAACCACATGAAGAGCCAATCGAAGTTGTAAAATTGGGTATTGAGACAGACCATAAAGAAGTCAAGATAGGCGCCAACTTAGAGAGCAACGTTAAGAACATTTAATTTAGATGTTGCATGACTATGTTGAAATCTTTGCTTGGTCGTACAAAGACATGCAGGGCTTGAAACTGACATTGTGGTCCATCATCTGCCAATGAAAGAGGGTTGTTCTCCAATTAAACAGAAGATTCGTCACATGCGTCCCAAGATGTCAGAGAAGATAAAAGCCGAGGTTATGAAGCAATTCAATGCAGGCTTGTTAGCAGTGACATCATATCCTTAATGGGTTGCTAATATTGTTTTGGTGCCAAAGAAAGATAGTAAAGTGCGTATGCATGTAGACTATAGGGATCTGAATAGGGCGAGCCCTAAAGATGATTTCCCACTTCCGCATATTGATGTTCTGGTCGACAACACTGCTCAACACAAGGTATTCTCTTTCATGGATGACTTACAGAGTTATAATCAGATCAAGATGACGCTTGAAGATGGATAAAACCACCTTCGTCACACAGAGGGGCACTTTCTGCTACAAGGTTCTACCTTTTGGGTTGAAGAACACTGGCGCAACTTATTAGCGTGCCATGGTAGCTTTATACCATGTCATGATTCATCACGAGATAGAGGTCTACGTCGATGACATGATAACAAGATTGAATACTGAGGAAGAGCACCTTGATCATTTACATAAACTATTTGAAAGACTGAGAAAGTATAAGTTAAGGTTAAATCCGAACAAATGAACCTTTGGGGTGAGATCTGGTAAACTCCTGGGTTTCATCGTTATCAATAAAGGTATTGAAGTTGATCCTGCCAAGGTCAAAGCCATTCAAGAAATGTCGGATCCTTATACCGAGAAGGAAGTCAGAGGTTTCTTAGGACGACTAAATTATATTGCCCGATTCATATCTCATTTGACTGCTACCTGTGAACCAATCTTCAAGCTGCTGAAGAAAGATCAAGTAGTAAAGTGGAATGACGACTACCAAAAAGATTTTGAAAAAATAAAGGAGTACCTACAAGAACCTCCGGTTCTAATGCCACCAGTTGAAGAAAGGCCTTTAATCATGTACCTAACAGTGCTAGAGAACTCAATGGGGTGTGTACTGGGGCAGCATGACGAGTCTGGTAGAAAAGATCATGCAATATACTACCTTAGCAAAAAGTTTACCAACTGTGAAACAAGATATTCACTACTCGAGAAAACTTGCTGTGCTTTGGCATGGGTTGCTCGCTGACTAAGACAATATATGTTGACTCATACTACTCTGTTGATTTCTAAGATGGATCCCGTCAAGTACATATTCGAGAAGCCAGCTCTCTCTAGAAGACTAGCCCGATGGCAAATGGTCTTGACTGAATACGACATTCAGTACACCACTCAAAAGGAAATCAAGGGAAGTGTATCGGTAGACCATTTGGCGCATCAAGCGGTGGACGACTATCAGTCTATGAAATTTGAATTCCCAGACGAGAACATTATGCTAGTTATAGATTATGAAGAACCTAGACCGTACGAAGGACCTGAGCCAGGATCCCAATGGATTATGGTTTTCGACGGAGCTTCTAACGCACTTGGTAATGGAATTGGTGCTGTAATTATCTCTCCCCAGGATTTCCATATGCCCTTCACCTCCATATTATGCTTTAATTGCACCAATAACATGGCCGAATACGAAGCAGGCATTATGGGCATTAAAGCTGCTATTGACCTAAGAATAATTTCTTGTATGTATATGGGTTCTCAGCCCTGGTGATCAGTCAGATTAAGGGAGAATGGGATACAAAGCACCTGAATCTTATCCCTTACCCAGAACATGTGCTAAATTTAATTCCGTATTTCGAAGAAATTACTTTTAAGCACATCACACGAGAAGAGAATCAGTTGGCAGATACATTAGCTAAAATTTCATCCATGTCCAAGGATATATGGGATAATGAAGCTGCTAGAATTACTATTGAAAAACTAGACGAGCCGACACACTGTTATGAAATTGACACTGATGGAGTAGAAGAGAAACCTTGGTTTTATGAAGTGAAGAGGTATCTTGAGGCTCAAGAGCACCCTGAAGGAGCATGGATCAATGGCAATAATTTCCTATGGAGGTTCTCATCTAAATTATTCTTGAGAAATAGAATTCTGTACAAGCGCAATCATGATTCGACTCTGCTTCGTTGTATGGAAAAGAAAGAAGCAGAAAAGATTATGGAGGATATGCACGAAGGCATCTTTGGCACTCATTACAGTTGGCATATTATGGCTAAGAATACTTTGATAGCAGGTTACTATTGGTCTACTATGGAAACCGAATGTCACCACCACTTGAGAACTTATCATAAATGCTAGGTCTACACTGATAAAGTACACGTGACTCCAGTACCTCTGAATGTTTTGACTTCTCCTTGGCCATTTGCGATATGGGGCATTGATATGATCGGAGAGATTAAGCCCACTGCTTCTAACGAACATGGCTTCATCCTTGTCGCCATTGATTACTTCACCAAGTGGGTTAAAGCAACCTCGTCCGCCTACAAAGAACGTCGTGGCCAAATTAATTAGGCATAACTTGATCTGTCGGTATGGCTTCCCCGAGAGGATTATCACAAATAATGGTACTAATCTCAACAACACTATGATCACTGAACTCTGTACACAGTTTAAGATCAAGCACCATAACTCTTCTCCGTATCGACCAAAGATGAATGGCACAGTGGAAGCCGCCAATAAGAACATAAAGAAGATCATTCAAAAGATAGTTGTGACCTACAAAGACTGGCACGAGATGTTACCGTTTTCTCTCCACGGCTATCGCACTTCAGCTCGAACATCAACTAGGGCAACCCCTTTCTCTCTAGTCTACGGTATGGAAGCCGTATTACCTGTCGAAGTTCAGATTCCCTCTCTAAGAATTATGAAATATGAAGACTTAGACGAAGACGGATGGGTTCAGACTAGGTTAGATCAGTTGAATTTGATTGACGAGAAGAGGCTTGTGGTTGTCTACCACAGTCAGATGTATCAGAAGCGTATGATCAAGGCATTCAACAAGAAAATCAAGCATCAAGTATATCAGGCTGGTGACTTGGTAATAAAGCGCATCATCCTACCGCAAGGCGGTCCCAGGGGAAAATGGACTCCCACCTATGAAGGGCCATTTGTAGTAAAGAATATATTTTCAGGCAGTTCCATGATACTAACCACCATGGATAGTGAAGATTTCCCGCACCCTGTAAACGTGGACATAGTCAAAAAATACTATGCATGAAAAAGTAACCCGCTAGGTCGACTAGCCTAGGATAAAATAAGGGCAACCCGACTAACCAAAAGGGTTTGGGAAAAAATTAGGGATAAGAATATAAACAGATTGTACACCCGACAAGTCAAAAACCTGAAAAGGCGGCTTGGGAAAAAGGGGTATCCAGGTGGATTGAAAACCCGAAAGGGCAGTCCAAGAAAAAGTTAGGGATTAAAGCGTATAACTATGTCCCGTTGGATCACTCACAGCAAGCCTTGTTACCAACATTAGTTTCAAATGGTACAAATCAATTTATTTCTTCTGACATCAAGGGATGAGATGCTCAAAGACACAAGGGCAATAGCAGAGTTGAAACACAACGAGATTATTTTCACGTAGCTATATGTTTTCACTTTGTAATCTTTCTTCATTTTCTAGACGATTTCCTCTTACTAGGATTTTTGTCTCTTTGTACAAATTCGCCTGTTTATAGGCAAATTATCAATACAAATACCATTTCAAAAATTCAAATGTTTTGTTTTTTCTATTTTGTTTGCAAAAACGTCCAATAACTAAATTGAATGAACATATGCATATGAATATGATTACTGTTAACAAATATATGCATAAAAACAGGAATACACATTTTCTCAAGACTCTAGGAGTTGGGATAATGTTCAAGTCACCCATAAATTGTCACAGGATTATCCCTACAAAGTTATATTCGCAAGCTCAATTTTTCAACAAAGATACATCCCCCGCAAGGCTGAAATAACTTAATTCGCAAGCAGATTTCCCTAGCAGATGGGGGAATATGATATTTTCCCCGACAACATCACTAACCAACAGAGTCCCATCCCTTTCCATAGATTATGACGTCAGCACAGTTCATAGGAATTCTCTTCCCCAACTGAGATTATTCCTTCGACACTGTAAAATCCCTTGCAAAATTCTTTACTCCAGCATAACTTATTTCCTCAGTAGGAGTATTCCTCAACAAAGTGTTTCTCCAACATGGTTTATTTCCCCAACATGATTTATTTCCCCAATCGGGTTTATTTCCCCAACGGAAAACACTCTCCCCAGATTTAGCCTATTTCTATGACTACTACAAATCACCGGCAAAATCCCTTTCTCCAGCAAAGGGTAGTCCAGGTTGCTATCCCCAAAAAGTTTGCCAATGAATCTGAAACTGGATCAAATATCGTTCAACCTTATTCTCTCCAGACGGGTTGGTATCCATATTAGAAACTCGGTCAGACAACACCTCAAAAGGTTATCCATATCTTTTATCCCCAGTCAGGCATATAAGAGCTACATTCCCCAGTAGAGTGGTGCACAAGTGATGTGCCTAAACTCTTCTCCCCAAAGCAGAAATCAACGTTCCCAGCAGAGTTTCCTCAAATAACAAGCATGAATCCCTATCGAGATCGAAGATACAGATACTCTTCATCCCAGCAGCAATCATGGATTTATTTCCCTAGTAAAAAATGTTATACGAAGCTACCGATGCACTTCATATTCATATATCATTTACAAACGTCATAGCATGTGCATACGAAACACATGTAGCACAATCTCATTTATTTTGAGAATATCATTATGCAATGCATTTCATGCATCATGACATTGCATACAGCTATGTTGTACCCCAAAATTTTCCCTCCCATTTTTCATGCAAGATACTATCCTAGGATTTCTCGAATACTCAATTTGGCTCAAAAGTTGATCAGACAGATTCTCTTCCTAGGCAGTAAGTCAACAATTAGGGTTTGTTATTTCCCAAAGAAAACTTAGTCTCTAAGGTTTCAAATGGTCTTCATAGATCTTCATGTCTCCTCATGGATGTTCGTGCCAAGTTTCAAACCTCGCATTGCAAGTATGCTCAGTCAAGGGTTTAGATGAATGAAAATGACTCCATTGACCCAAAAGTAGACCTTTTGCAAGACCAAGTTCAAGAGATTGTAACTTATTCATTATTTGATATTTTTGAGTGGTTCTTCTGGCGTATGACTTTCCTTAACGTCATCTCCAATTTCTCTTCACAAATTAAGAGCTGATTACATGTGGAGGATCACCAAAATTCGAATACTTTAGAGGTTGCTTCATGGACTTTGACCTAATCTTAAGTAACCGTCGTCTGATTTCTAGGAATTATGATTTCCTCAAATTACAAGATCTTGAGACGATTATTTATGCATATGGTCATAAGTGATGTCTCTTACGAGTTTATCTTCAAAGATCGAAGGAAAATTGTGTATGGAAGACTTTGAAAATTATCGAATCATCACAAGTCATTTGTTTAATTTCGAATGTTCTTAACCATAATTGTTTTCTCAGGACTATGATTCTCACATTGAAGTTTGTTAATTTTACAAGATTGATGAATGTTCTTAAAGCATGTTTGTTTTGGCAATAAAGTTCCATTTTATTCGAGCATGGAGTGCGAGTTCATTTTGAATGCAAGTTTGATTTGGACATGACGTGAAGATTAAGATTTTCATTTAAATGACCATGGTTTTGAGTTCGAGTTAACCAAGTGGAATTGAATTCTTAAACATTTATTTTGTTTAGAAATTTGATTGGAGTACAAGGTGCATGGTTTACTTGAAATACAAGTTACAAAAGTCATTTGTGATTGCTTGAAGTTCAAGTTACAAATTCAAGGTGTATCATTCAAACCATTCAATTTCAAAGTTCAAACAAAATCCAAGATTTGCCTAATTACTGTACAACAAATTTCATCATTCACAAATTCACTTAAATTTTGTGTTCATTACATTACAAGTAAAATATAAGTTACAATGCTTTGTTTACAAAAAGAAATATCGCTTCTTCAATTTTCTTTTGCTTCTTCTTCAAGAAATCCATCCACACCTCGCCATGGTTTCTTCGCTTTTCAACCTCGCTCCAACGCTAGTACCATGAAACAATAAAGGAAAAAGTTAGCAAGCATGTGAAAATTCAAGAGCATATTGTTACGAACAAGTTTGAATGCTCATCATTAGGGTTTGTATTTAGGAATCAGATTTAAAGGTTGTTTGCTTTTAATCATAATCCCTCTTCTCCTATTTCACAAATCACAAGGTTTGGGCCTTGGTTCACAAAAAATAAAAAGAAAATTTGCAAACATAGCATAAAGTCCAAGGATGTCCAACAACAACAAAATATTGCAACAAGCCAAACAAATGCAGCACAAATAAAGCCAAGACTGCAACCCAAAGGCAAACTGCTAAAACAACAACAACATAGCAGCAACAGCTGGGCAAACAACAGCTAGGTTGCCAAGCAAAAGCAAGGGCAAACCTGTAACAAAATATTGCAGCAAAACAGCAGCTACTGTAATCATAGCAAGCAAGCTTCCCAAATGCTGCAAAACACACAAACCAATAAAGCATAACAAATGCAGCATAAAGATAACAACATCAAAAAGTAAAACAAAACAGAACAAGGAAAAACAGCAAGCTAGCTTGCTCAACAATCTCAAAGGCATCATCATTTTCCTAACCTATGCAAGCTGTTGTACCCCAAAATTTGCCCTCCCATTTCCTCAACATTTTCTCACCACAAGACCCTTGGAGCTCAAGATCCAGCTAGGGTTTCCTCAGCTCAAGACTTCTCCTTGCACTGTTGACCCAAATTAGGGTTTGTGTTTGCACAAAGATGTTTTGACCTAAAATGCCTAAAGTGACTTTCATGCTTCATATTGAACTCCCAAGTTTATCCATACCAAGTTTCAAGCCTTGATTCCATTCTTTGCCC
Organism: Vicia faba; assembly: GCA_948472305.1. Classification (NCBI taxonomy): domain Eukaryota; kingdom Viridiplantae; phylum Streptophyta; class Magnoliopsida; order Fabales; family Fabaceae; genus Vicia; species Vicia faba. The sequence continues at coordinate 1,156,469,383 of OX451738.1, read as the reverse complement.
AGTCAATTGGACAGTTGACCTAGAAATCAACTGTATTGGAGAAAAAGTCAAATGTGGTCAATTGACAGTCAAACCTCATGAAATTTGACCCACATCAACATATTGAACTCATATGAACCATTTTATCAAGTTTGGGTCACAATTCCACAAGAAATTTGATCAGATCACCAAAAGGGCAAAATGGTCATTTTTAGGGTTTTGACTGCACAAAGGCAATTTTTGACTGTTTGACCTAGCCAATGGCAAACCAAGCTCACATATGGACTCAAGGACTCAATGGCATTGTCTTGACATGTTCAACAAGTTCAAAAGATCCCAAATGCACAAGATTGACAGATGAATTTTCCAGTCAATTGATCAATTTTTGACTGTATACTGAAAAGTCAAACTTTGACTTTTTGGTCAAAATCAAGTGTCAAGATTCATTTTTCATCAAAACATGTAAAAACATGAAACTTGTTCATCAAAAAATCAAAAATCACAAATTAGGGTTTGAAATGAAGAATTTTCATAACTTAGAATTTTTCTAAGTTATGAAAATCCCTAATTTTTTCCTAAATTTGTCCCACTTTTTCATCAAGATACATTTGGATTCAAGGAAAAGTCAAAACATTAAAGTTATAGTTCATTGCAAAATCTACAACTTTGATTCACAAAATTTCCTCAAAAGAAGCTTGTAGCTCAAGTTATGATTTTTGGAACAAGGGTGCAAAATATTTCTTAACTTAGAAAATTTTTGACCTATTCTAGGCAGGATTTTTGCCTAACTTCATGGCCACTTTTCACATGTTTCCACTTGGAATTTCAATTTTCATTACAAAGATGGATTGTAGTACACATTCCAAGCTTTCCAAAATGTCCAAGAACTCATCAAACAACCTTGTGGTTAGGGAGAATCGAATTTGGCAATATGGGTAAAACTCACTTTGTTCATGACCAATTTACATGTTCATAACTTTGCATTTTTGAACTCAGCATGCTCTAAGCTAGATTACAGGCCTTTTATCTCATCCACACTCAATAATTTAATGCAAACCCCTTATGTTCAAGCCTTATCTTATGTGTTTAAACATTACATACAAGATTGAGCCATAATTAGAAAAAGCAATATATCCATTTTTGAAAAGTTGAACTTTATGTCAAATTTGCAAATCAAGAAGTACAAGGCAAATCTCTTTGGCACAAGTTCAGAAGGATATCACACTGATCAAGAGGGATGGTTGCAGCACATTTGAGGGGCCTGCACAAGTCTAGAAACCAAGTTGACATTTTTTGCTTAAGTGTGAAGAAACTTGGCATAACACACAACAACTCTCATTTCTACCAACACAAGCTAAGACAAACTTGCTGTACACCTTCCAAACATCAAACCTAAGCTAAGGCACGAGCAAAACACCTTCAAAACCTCATCAAACCTCAAAACACCATCCTACTGCAGAAAACAGAGTCACCTCTGCAGTTGGACTTCCATAGCTCAATCCACTCGTGCATTCTTGCTAAAACCAGTTCATACACACTCCATACCATATATACAAGCTATCCCAAGCATTGGACACGACCTGTAACACCTCTAACCAACTTCACATTTTTGCTTTTTCTATTTTGCAGGTTGATTGCCATAACTTGATTCACTTGGTTTCAAAGCAAGCTAAAGGTTGAAATAGCATCCCTGGACTTCAAGCAAGCTGAACCAATCCTCACCTTGCCTTGAAAGTGCCTCCATTGCCAGACACGATCCAATCTAAACAGGTAAGTTCATGGACTTCTATCTCTCAATATAGGAAGAGTTAGCTTTAAGTTTATGAATGAAAAATGTTCTACTCATGCCCCTGAAGCTATACATATCTTCACTTTCCATTTATATTGCATGTGCTGAGAGAATTTAAGACCTGAACATTGACAAAAACTTAGGTTAAGAATTAGGGATGGAGAAATTCTCTCTCATTTCTGAGAGTTAAGTTAAGTTTTTTATATGTATGGAATCGTGGCTTAATGCTTGACATTTTTCATGTTGTGAGTTTGTGCTAAAAGTCCAAGAATCATGAGATAGCAGAAACGTGTGTTTTGTTCAAGGATGCTGGAGGTTGAAGAAGACAGAGTCCTTGGGCTGGGCCTGAAATGTTTTTCCTTTTCACACCACTGTTTTACACATGCACCCCCTGGCCCATTTTGAGTTTTATTTATCATTTTTAATTTTTTCCTTTTGATTTTGTTTCTATATTTTTATTTAAACATGAAAAAATATTAAAATTATTTTTCCCATATTTTTTGCATTTTTTTTGTTATTTATTTGGCTTTATTTAGTTTTGTACATAAATAAACATAAATATCTTTTATTTAAAAATACTAAAAAAATAATACAAACATATTTTATTTCTGATTTTTATGTTATCTCTTGAAAACATTTTTATAAAAAAAATATACTTTTTTTTGTAAATATTAAATATTTTATTTTTTGTACATATAATGAATATTTAATAAATAATGTAAATACTTATATATTTATTAGTATATTTAGGTTAAAAACACAAAAATAATACATTTTTATTTTTATTAATATTTAACTTAAAAAATCACCTTTTGATAATATACTTCCTTTTTATTTATTTTTTGTACATGATTAATAAATATTGAATATATTATATAATAAGTACCTTTTATTTATAAAATTAGGGTTTTGCCCTAAATGCATAAAAATACCAAAAATTAATTCATTTTTATTTTTGTTTATTTGATACATGAAAAATACTTTTCACATACATATAAAAAATCATTTTTTTCTGCATCTTGCATATTTATTATATTTTATTTAATTATTGTGCAATTAAATAATTTGTATAATTCAATTTGGATGTAATAGCTTAGGTTTTAATTTCTTGCTAAAATATCCCCATTTGAACATTTGTACCCCCATCCCATATTTGTGTTGTAATAACTTAGGACCTTTTATTTTTCGCATTTTTAAAGCTTTCTAATTATGCCATGTTAGAATTAGGGTTTTGTATGCAAATCAAAAACAACAAATAGTTTGACCTAAATTCAAGATAAACAAGCATGAAAATGGACAACACTAATCACACTTGCACCCCCTAGGGTTACTCCACTTGTTGCCTTCAATAATGGGCCATATTGCATGTTAGGTATCTTTGGCAAAAACAAAATAATCAAATGATTAAAGTCCCTCGATGACGCTTTCAAAAGTTGCCTAAAAATGATCAAGTCCCTTAAAGGAAAGAAAATGCCAAAGATACTTGGCACAATTGCAATCATGGTCTAAACGATGACCCGCGCTCGTCCCGTTCACATCCTAAGACAAGATTGTCCACCAAATACAATGGTGGAACAAAATTGTTAAAAGGGTTAAAACATAGCAATGATCTTTGAGAAATTTAGGGTAGATAGCTCTTAATTACTTGCCAACTTGCAAAACAAAAACACTTGCCTATTTTTTTAAAACCACACATCACTACACTTTCAAAACAACTCTCAAAAAACATTGAAAACCTTTTCAAAAGACATACACCTTTGTATACATCCCAACATGGATCATTACAAAGGTTGCCACCACATTGGCCTCTTTTCAAAACATTTTTTCAAACTCACACACAAAGCACCATTTCAAACAATTGAAAATCAAGGCAAGTTGATCTAAGCAAGTAACTAAGAGTCCATGGATAACCATGGATAGAAAGGGTGCTAATACCTTCTCTTTCTATAATCTACTCCCCGAACCCAAGAAAACATCTCAAAGGTTTTTGCTGTGCTTTTTAACCTTTCCTTAGGATAAAATAAAAAGTCGGTGGCGACTCTTGCTCAACCGAAACATTTGCGAAAACAAATGCAAAACCTAAAGTCAGTTCTCCCACCGTATCACAGAACTGGAGACTCTGCTGGGGAAAACTTTAAAGTGGAGTAACCTTAGGGCTTAGATCACCCTCTTGCATGACTAAATTGTTTGTTTTGATTGCTTTACATCTTGGCTCTCTTGTTTGGGTTTGCAATCCTACACCCGGATTTGGGGAAACATTCATAGATAGCAATACGTTGTGGAAACTGTGCGGGGTATATCGACATGGTTGAAGCAATAGCTATATTAGTGCGACATATTTGTGAATATCGGTAACCCTTGAGTTCAATCAAGGAGAGTACGGGGCCGCTGAGTGATGTCACTAAGCACTAATGACCTAGAACCTTACTTGACCATCTTGGCCTTTCATTAGGGGTAGTGAGATGACCGGCTTTGGTGCAGTCCGAAGTTGGTAGATACTCGATACTACACTCATTGAGGGTTGTTTTCTTGGAATATTTTGGTCGCTAGTTAAGTGGCTAAACCAAAACAATGAACAATGAAAACAATCCAATGATATTGAGCTCCTTAGAACCCGGTTACTATTTATAGGACATGTTTTTAAGCCAACTACACTCAAGAGGGTACTTACCTATGAAACCTCATGCAAGCTTGAAACTAGGGTTTTGTGTGAATTGTTTGTACATATGTTTTGTGCATACATCATGAACATCATAAAGCATCATATGCATTCACTAACCATTTCAAGGGTTTAGATCTTCATCTTTGTTCTTGTTTTGTTGGTTATGGAAATTTCTCGCAGTAAAACTATCCAAGTCAACCTTGTGAGGATCCCTCATCAACTCAAGGAGCTCACATCAAGAATTCCGGAAAGCTCTCCCTTCAGTGAAAGACATGGTAGACTGCTCAGCTTAGTCAACACCAACATTGAAGAGGACATGATGAAGGTGCTGTTCCAGTTCTTTGACCCTCTTCACCACTGTTTCACTTTTCCCGACTACCAATTGGTGCCCACTTTGGAGGAATTTTCTCAACTCCTGAGGATTCCTATCCTTAATCAACTACCTTTCAACAGTACGGAAAAGGAACCAAAGCCTGAAGATGTTGCTCAAGCACTACATCTACAACCATCTGACATCAAGGGGCACTGGGAAACTAGAAGCGGTGTCAAAGGATTTTTAGCAAAATTCTTGTTTGAGAAAGCACAAGAGTGTTGGAATTCATTGGACCTACAAGCCTTTGAAGAAATTGTGGCACTTCTTATCTATGGGTTTGTTTTGTTCCCAAATCCTGACCAGCTTGTAGATGTCAACGCCGTCAAGATCTTCTTGTCCAGAAATCCAATACCAACATTGCTTGGGGACATTCTTCACTCATTTTACACTCGAACAATGAGAAAGAGGGGTGTTCTCATGTGCTGTACTCCTCTCCTTGCAAGGTGGTTTATTTCGCACCTTCCACAATCTGTCTTGAAGAATGACCAAGGCTTAAGGTGGTCACAACGGTTGATGACCATTACTCACTCTGATGTACATTGGTGTTCTCGGTCCAGAGAAAATGTCATCATCGTCGATCGTTGTGGAGAGTTCCCTAATGTTCCATTACTTGGCATTAGGGGAGGCATTACCTACAACCCTTGTCTAGCCTTGAGACAATTTGGATATGCACGGAGAGATGGCCCTCACGACATGTTGATTCCTGACCTAGTTTTTGACTTCGACAACGATGCGCAAGGACTTCGCCAAAGATTCATCAGAGCTTGGAGGATGCCTAACAAGGTTGACAGCAAGACACTGGGGCACAAGAATTCCATCCCTCTTGAGCCTTAACTCAAATGGGTACGAGCCCGAGCCCAGAGTCTAATGATGCCTTATCCTCATGTTCTCCCTGTGATTAAAGAGCCCGTTACGGAAGAGGAGGTTCCCTACACTATCCTATATCCTGACATGCCTACATCGTGGGAGGAGATGCAGAAGAGTTGGATCCAACTCAAGGAGGAACAGAACACTTTTGAAGCCAGCTTCTACGCCAGTGAGAAGAAGGTTTTGGAGCTTACCCGCCGACTCCATGAGGAAGAGACCCTCAACACCTACATCGCACCAAAGAGGATGCGCAATGTCTTTTTACCTTGAGAAGTTTTTTGTAATATTTGGCCCATGGGGCATTTATGTACTGACAAATTTCTTCTTATTAATATGACGTGCGTTCTTTTTTGTTTGCAACAATTTTGAATGTTCTAAATCCTTGAATGCATTGCATACATAAGCATACCATTCATCATGTGCATAAGCAGGTCTCCACACCAGATTTCCTTATCTTTCTGCTGTTTATTTTAGTAAGATGGATCTCGAACAGACGGTCAAGGACTTGCAGTCTCAAAACGCACAGTTTCAACAACTCCTGATGACCTTGGCTAAGGGTCAGGAAGATCTGAAAGCCCTGCTAGGGAACAAAGACCAAGTGAAAAAGAAGAAGAAGAGAATCGGGGTGGCTACCCTAGGAAGAAGGTTTGAGGGTGAAGCCAGAAGAGTGCTTGAATTTCCCCCTACATCTGAAGAAGGAACCAGTAAAGGGAATGCGGCTGCGGTACCTTCCGAATCCGAGGTTGAGGAAGAGGAGGCTGAAGAAGACGAAGACTACTCTGATCAACAATACCCGCCCGCTGATGATAAGTACAAGGGTTTGGAAGACAGGTTGGCAGCTATGGAGCTGCAGAGAGTTCCCGGCTTAGATTTTGAAGACTTGGGATTAGTTGCTGGAATTGTGATCCCCCCGAAGTTCAAAGTGCCAGTTTTTGTAAGGTATGACGGGCTGTCCTGCCCGAAAATGCATCTCAGATCATATGTAAGGAAGATCCAACCTTACACTGCAGACAAGAACCTTTGGATCCATTTCTTTCAGGATAGCCTTTATGGGGCTCAACTCGAGTGGTTCTATTAGCTGGATGGAGCCAGTATCCGAAACTGGGAAGACTTGGCCACCACATTTTATAAACAATATCAGTATAATTCTGACCTTGCTCCTACGCGTACCCAACTTCAGGGTATGTCACTGGGGACGGGCGAAGGATTCAAGGAGTATGCACAAAAGTGGAGAGACTTGGCTGGCAGGGTGCAGCCACCGCTGACTGACCGTGAACTTGTTGACATGTTCCCAGGGACCCTGTCCGGACCATTCTTCAATCATCTGATTGGGAATTCTTCTGCTGGGTTTACAGATTTGATCTTGACTGGTGAGAGGATAGAAGCAGGTATCAAGTCAGGGAAGATACAGAAAGGTGCCGCTGCGAGTATTGAGAAGAAGCCTTTCAAGAAGGAAGCTAGTGCTGTTTATGGTCCTAGAAGACAAGTTAAGCCGGAACGCCGCCAAGCTGTCAATGCATTGGTAATTTCAAAGCCTGTTGCTGCTCCTCAGCAGTATAATCAACAAAGGGGTGAGAGACCCAAGAGGCAGTACACTCGGCTCAGCATGACCCTGTCTCAGATTTTGCCGCAACTACTATCAACCAATCTGGTAACTGTCAAAGAAGCTCCGAAGGTAGTGAACACAGCTTCTCCAAAGTACAACCCCAACGCCCGTTGCGCTTATCACTTTGATAGCCCCAGGCATACTACGGACGATTGCTGGGCTCTGAGGAATAAGGTTCAAGACCTTATTGATGCTAAGGAAATACAGTTTGAGGCGCCCGAAAGACCAAATGTTGTGACTGCTCCCATGCCCCAGCATGGAGTGAGTGCCGTGGAAGAAGACCGATATGTAGCCTCCGTGGAAGAGATTGTTACTCCATTATCGACTGTCAAAAGGAATCTGTTGCTAGCCGGTTTATTTCCGGGATATGGCGAAGATTTCCTTCTATGTGCTGTTTCGCCTTTTGGTTGTCCTTTGCTGAAATCAGGTATCCAAAGCCTGATGGATAGCAAAGAAATCTTGTTCGAGAAGATTGTTGTTCCCGCTGTCCCTGCCGAAGAAGTTTTTATTGTCACTATTTTCAACAAACCTCCCAAGGCTCCTTCAAAGAAGCCTGTCAAAATCATGTCCACTCAGAAGATTGCTCCCATCATCATCACTGTTCCAGGGCCTCTCCCTTATACATCCGACAAAGCTGTCCCATGGCACTATGGGGCAGATGTTTATGTGCTTGGAGTGAAGCAAGAGTTTGATACAAGTACCGGTATCAGTAACATCACCGGGCCTGCCAAAATTACTTGCAGTGGTAGGCTGTTCTCGCCAGATATTGCACCACCAACAATTCAAAAACCTCTTATCATCACACCTGCAAGTGTGCATGTTCCGCTTCCTAATCAAGTTCCTGTTTCTACCCCTGCCGCCGAGTCCTCCGACACTCGGGGCAAAGGGATTGCTACTGATTTGCCTACCCTGACGGAGGCGCCGAAGACAACCACTGTTGAAGCCTCCCAGCAAGAGATGGAGGAGATCCTCAAGATTATCAAGAAAAGTGATTTCAATGTTGTTGAGCAGTTGGGGCACACCCCATCAAAAATTTCTATGCTATCACTGCTGTTATGTTCAGAGGCCCATGCAAAGGCTCTGATATCCTTCCTGAAGACGGCTCATGTGCCGCAAGAAACATCTGCTGATCAATTTACTGATTGTGTGGCCAACTTGACTGCTAATAATGGTCTGGGCTTCTCTGACGCCGATCTGACTGCAAAAGGAAGGAACCATAATGACGCCCTGCATGTCTCTATTGAATGCAGGGGCACTACTCTTGCCCATGTGTTGGTAGACACTGGTTCTTCATTGAACGTATTTCCTAAGAAGGACCTAGACAAATTGGATTGTGAGGGTCTGGAGCTCAAGCCTAGTAACATTGTTGTCCGAGCCTTCGACGGTTCGAAAAGGATGGTACATGACGAAGTTGACATCCCAATCAGGGTTGGTTCTCAAGTTTTTGATTCCACTTTCTATGTGATGGACATCCGTCCATCCTACTCTTGTTTGCTGGGTCGTCCATGGATCCATAAGGCTGGAGTTGTGACATCCACACTGCATCAGAAGCTTAAATACCCGGTTAGAGGAAATATTGTTACAGTTCAAGGGGAAGAGGAGTATATGGTCAGCCACTTAAACTCGTTCCGATACATAGAAATAGACGGGGAATTCATTGAAACCCCCTTTCAACACTTTGAAGAGGTGCCTCAGACACTGGCGTCAGCTGAAACTGTGATTGAAGACCCTCCTTTGAAGATGGCTTCCTTAAAGGATGCCCGGGCTGTGATTGAGAAGGGAGAATGCACAAACTGGGGCCGACTTCCTGACTTCACTCTAAAAACTGACAAGTTTGGTTTGGGCTTCACTGCGGAGGCTCAGAAGGCTGTTCGTAAGGCGAGGATTGGAAGACCTCCTGTGTTCATCACCAACCCAGGAGTGAATTCTATTGAAGACGAAGTGGAGGAATCGGAATTTGACAGCTGGATCTACCCAACAACCGATAGTGGACCGAGCAACTGGACTACCAAAGACTTCACACCTATTACTTTTGTCACTCAGTAATAAACTCTTTTGTTTTCAATTTGTAACAAACAATATGTTGAAACTTTTATAGCTCGGCGTCCTACCCGGGGCACCGTGGATCCGTTTGTGAGGGCTTTTGTATGACATTTTCATATATCATTAATCAAAACATTGGATGTTTGTTGCATTTCAAATCTTGTGTTCCTTTTCTTTCTTTATCATATATTGCAAAACAGCTATATTTACACACACTCACTTATACAGGTTCCAATCCACTCTGGATCTCACTGGTAAGGACTCTGCTACTGCCAGTTATGACTTCAAAAATCCGATCAACTTAGCCGAAGACGAAGGTGAAGATGATTGCGAAGTGCCTGGTGAGCTCGCAAGACTGCTACTCCAGGAAGAGAGGGCCATTCAGCCACATGAAGAGCCAGTGGAAACGGAAAATCTAGGTACTGAGACAGACAGAAAGGAAGTCAAGATCGGTGCCAATCTAGAGTTCAGTGTGAAACAACGGTTGATTCAGATGCTGCATGACTACATGGAGATCTTTGCTTGGTCTTACGAAGACATGCCTGGTTTGGATGCCGACATTGTGGTTCATCACCTGCCTACCAAGGAAGACTACCCTCCGGTAAAATAGAAGGTCCGCCGTATGCGTCCAGAGATGTCCGAGAAAATCAAGGCTGAGGTTATGAAACAATTTGATGTCGGGTTTCTAGCAGTGACTTCTTACCCTCAGTGGGTTGCCAACGTGGTTCCAGTGCCGAAGAAAGATGGTAAGGTCCGAATGTGTGTTGATTACAGGGATTTGAACAGGGCCAGCCCCAAGGATGATTTCCCTCTGCCTCATATCGATGTTCTGGTTGATAATACTGCTCAGCATAAATTTTTCTCCTTCATGGACGGCTTCTCCGGTTATAATCAGATCAAGATGGCTCCTGAAGATATGGAGAAGACCACTTTCGTTACTCAGTGGGGCACCTTTTGCTACAAGGTCATGCCTTTTGGGTTGAAAAATGCTGGGGCAACTTACCAACGTGCCATGGTTTCTTTGTTTCATGATATGATCCATCATGAAATAGAAGTGTATGTCGATGATATGATTGCAAGGTCCCAAACTGAGGAGGAACACCTTGACCATCTACGGAAGCTGTTTGACCGTCTGAAGTTGTACAAACTGAGGTTGAACCCGAACAAGTGCACCTTTGGGGTGAGATCTGGAAACTACTAGGTTTCATTGTAAGCGACAAAGGTATTCAAGTAGATCCTGCCAAGGTGAAAGCCATACAAGAGATTCCAACTCCCAAGACAGAGAAAGAAGTCAGAGGTTTTCTAGGACGGTTGAACTACATTGCCCGGTTCATCTCACATCTAACTGCTACCTGTGAACCAATCTTCAAGCTACTGAAGAAAGATCAAGTTGTACGTTGGAATGATGAATGTCAGGCCGCTTTCAAAAAGATCAAAGAGTATCTCCAAGAACCACCCATTCTTATGCCACCGGTTGAAGGGAGACCTCTAATCTTATACTTGACAGTACTTGTCAACTCAATGGGGTGTGTGCTGGGGCAGCATGACGAGTCTGGCCGAAAAGAGCACGCCATTTATTACCTGAGCAAAAAGTTTACCGACTGTGAGACTCGGTACTCACTGCTCGAGAAAACTTGCTGCGCTCTGGTATGGGCTGCTCGCCGGCTGAGACAATATATGTTGACTCACACTACTCTGTTGATTTCAAAAATGGATCCAATCAAGTACATATTCGAAAAGCCTGCTCTGTTCGGAAGAATAGCAAGATGGAAAATGATCTTGACGGAATATGACATCCAGTACACGACTCAAAAAGCAATCAAAGGAAGTGTATTGGAAGACCATTTGGCACACCAACCTGTGGACGATTACCAGTCGTTGAACTTTGAATTTCCAGACGAAGATATCATGGTAGTAACTGATTGTGAAGTACCTGGACCGAATGAAGGACCCGAGGAAGGATCCTGATGGTCTGTGCACTTTGATGGAGCCTCGAGCGCTTTGGGTAATGGTATCAGCGCTGTAATCATATCCCCAAAAGGCACTCATACTCCACTCACTGCTCGGTCATGTTTCAACTGCACCAACAACATGGCGGAGTATGAGGCATGTATCATGGGTCTTTAAGCCGCAATTGATTTAAGGATCAAGTTTCTGAGTGTCTTCGGAGATTCCGCTCTCGTGATCAATCAAGTCAAAGGCGAGTGGGATACGAAACACCCGAATCTTATTCCTTACAAGGAGTACGTGCTGACATTGCTTCCCCACTTCGAAGAGATAACTTTTGAACACTTCCCAAGAGAGGAGAATCAGTTAGTGGACGCGTTGGCTACGATGTCTTCTATGTTCAAAGTCAAATGGGACAACGAGGCACCCCGGATCATCATTTGGAAGTTGGACGAGCCTGCATATTGCTGTGATCTTGAGGCTGAGGAGGTAATTGAAAAACCCTGGTATCATGAAGTGAAGAGGTACTTGGAAGCTCAAGAATACCCCGAGGGTGCGTCTGTTAATGACAAGAAGTTCCTGAGAAGGTTTGCGGCAAAGTTCTTCCTCAGCAATGGCATTCTCTACAAACGAAACCATGATTCAACCTTACTGCGTTGTGTGGATAAGACTGAAGCAGACAAGATCATGGCAGAGCTACATGAAGGTACCTTCGGAACACATTCTAGCGGACATACCATGGAAAAGAAAATCCTTCGGGCAGGATATTTCTGGTCCACAATGGAAGCCGACTGTCACCAACATTCGCGAACTTGTCATAAATTCCAGATTTATGCTGATAAGGTGCACATTCCTCCGGTTCCTCTAAACGTATTGACAGCACCTTGGCCTTTTGCAATGTGGGGCATTGATATGATCGGTGAGATCCGACCGACGGCATCCAACGGGCACCGCTTCATCTTGGTAGCAATTGATTACTTCATAAAATGGGTTGAAGCAGCTTCTTATGCTACGGTAACCAAGAGCGTCGTGGCACGGTTCATTCGGCACAGCCTGATCTGTCGATACGGTGTACGTGAGAGGATCATTACGGACAATGGTACCAATCTTAACAACAAGATGATCACTGAGCTCTGCGAGCAATTCAAGATACATCACCACAATTCTTCTCCTTACCGGCCGAAGATGAATGGGGCTGTAGAAGCAGCGAATAAGAACATCAAGAAGATTGTGCAAAAGATGACAGTGACCTACAAAGATTGGCACGAAATGTTACCGTTTGCTCTTCATGGGTACCGTACCTCAGCACAGACGTCAACAGGGGCAACTCCCTTTTCTTTGGTCTATGGCATGGAGGCGGTCTTGCCTATTGAAGTCCAGATACCCTCTCTCCGGATAATGAAGGATGCAGACTTGAGCGAAGATGACTGGATCCAGACTCGACTTGATCAATTAAACCTAATTGACGAAAAGAGACTCACTGCTATTTGTCATGGTCAGACGTATCAAAAACGGATGATCAGGGCATTTAACAAGAAGGTCAAATGACAAGACTATCAAGTCGGAGACCTGGTAATCAAGCGCATCATTCTTCCTCAAAGTGATCCCAGGGGCAAATGGACCCCTACGTACGAAGGGCCATTTGTGGTTAAACATATCTTCTCAGGAGGAGCTATGATTCTAACCACCATGGATGGTGACGACCTTCCTCACCCTGCCAATGCAGACATAGTAAAAAGATACTACGCATGAATCAAAGACCCGCTAGGTTGACACACCTAGGCAAAAACAAGGGCTTCCCGGCGAACCAAAAGGGTTCGGGCAAAAGTAAGGGATGAAATGAAAAAATCTGTACACCCGGCAAGTCGAAAACCTGAAAAGGCGGCTTGGGCAAAAATGGGTATCCCGGTGGACTGAAAACCCGAAAGGACGGTCCAGGCAAAAGTTAGGGATAAAGCGTAACACTATGTCTCATTGGATCATCTTGCATCCTGAATTTGGCATCAATTATCGGGCTCAGACGACATCGATCAATCAACTTCATCTTCAACTAAGCAGCAAAATGATGAGACGCTTGAAGAAATAAAGGCGATAGAAGAGTTGGAACCCAGTGGGATTTATTTTTCACATAGCTGTTTTGTTTCCTTTCCACAAAATTGTATAAACTCTACGTTGCTCTGCGGCGTTCTCTTACTAGGACGTCAGCCTCTTGTACAAAAATGCCTATTTACAGGCAAATTTCAAAATCAATACAAGTTCAATCTTTCAGACAAATTATCCATTGTTTTTCCTTTTTCTGTTTTGTTTTGTGAAGAACGTCCAATGTTCATTTTTGATATATGCATTTGCCGTTAATTGCTAACCATGAATATTTTCATACGAGACAAAGGATTAATTATAGGTGACATCAGAAACAGGGGCAATGTAGAATTGTCCAAGCAGTCTAGTTGCTCTATCCACCAAAGTACCATGGTAGGTTCAGCTGAAGAACGTAACCAAGTTACCTCAACTCCCCACAGAGTAAGGCAAGATTCAGCAATACTTCCCCCAAGTAGAGTTGGTTTCCTATCAGCCCTGAAAAGGCACAATATTCCCCTAGCAAGTCAGCAATATTCTCCTCAAGCAGAGCTAGTCTACGGCCAGCCTGAAGGAAATTGAGCATCCCCGGAAGATCTCAACATTCCTCAGCGGAGTATAGACATTCCTCAGCAAGCATCCCCGGTAGTCTTAATATAAGATTGTTCCCCGGTGGAACCATCCCCAAGTACAACCTAAAGTTTCCCCAGGAGAGTGGAATCCATATCCCCAGCAGGTCTTGAAGCTTATCCCCTGCAGAGTACGAACGTCTCTCCCCGACTTGATTCAAAGGTTATTTTCCTCACCAACTTATAACTGGGTTATCCTCAGCTAATAACCACGGAAAGATCGTCCTCGGCGAAGTTCTTCCTATCCCCAGTGGAGTTCATCAAAGTTCGTCAACATAACTTATCAGCAGAATCCCCGGCGGAGTCTACCATTGGAATCCCCAGCGGAGTTCTCATCAAAACCTCAGAGAGGTATCTCTTCTCGCAGAGTAATTCCCCACAGAGTAATTTCTCTAACATGTTTGTTCCCCAACAGAGTCATCTCCTCCTACCGATTTATTCTTGCAACCATCATCCTCAGCGGAAGCGAAGAACTCTACTCTTCAACATCAGCCCATGATTTGATTCCCTCGCCAGTCGTCAAGGATTTATTTTCCTAGACGAAAATACATTCATAAACATTTCACATTTCATACATCCTGCTTGCATACACGATAAAGTGCATACAACACTATCTCATTTTGAGCATCATGACATCGTGCATTTCATACATCATGACATTGCATATAACTGATGTTTTGCCTTTTCAGGAAAAGGTTAATCCAAAGATGATTACTATCAACTATCGCAATTCCAGATTCGATTCCTGTATCTAGCCAGGGCATATCTGTGAGCGACTGATTTTAGATTAACACCTGTAACAAGCCAAGAAATTATCTACGTTAAGAGATTTGAAGATCAATCCCTGTAACAGGCCAGGAAATTATCTTTCATTCTCAGGTCAGAGGTCTACACCTGTATCCAGCCAGGAAAGTTATCTCTACCAACCTTTTACAATTCCAGATTCGATACCTGTATCCAGCCAGGGCATATCTGTAGACGACAATTCCAGATTCGATACCTGTATCCAGCCAGGGCATATCTGTAGACGACAATTCCAGATTCGATACCTGTATCCAGCCAGGGCATATCTGTCGACAACATTTCTAGATTCGATTCCTGTATCTAGCTAGGGCACATCTGTGAGCAACCAATTGTAGATTCGATACCTGTATCTAGCCAGGGCATATCTGCATAAACAGACTGAAGATCAACACCTGTAACAAGCCAGGAAAACACCTTTCTTTCTCAAAATACACAAATTCTCGCTAAGGAATCTCTTATGCGATCAACACTTCCAAATGGCATCTATAAGCCCATTCTCGACAAGGTTCTGTCACGTCTCCAGATGGCATCTATAAGCCCATCTCCCTATCCACCATCTCTCCAAATGGCATCTATAAGCCCATTCCCGCCATCACATTGCTGATACTCCAGCGTGCGAGTGTAAATTTCCGGGCACTCTAGTGTCCAATCTCCTTTTACCCTCGAGTTGCGAAAGGCAAACTTGCCAATCTAACTCTTCAGGTCTAAGAAGATTGAACAGGGGCAACTGTTGTACCCCAAAATTTTCCCTCCCATTTCCTCAACATTTTCTCACCACAAGACCCTTGGAGCTCAAGATCCAGCTAGGGTTTCCTCAGCTCAAGACTTCTCCTTGCTGTTGACCCAAATTAGGGTTTGTGTTTGCACAAAGATGTTTTGACCTAAAATGCCTAAAGTGACTTTCATGCTTCATATTGAACTCCCAAGTTTATCCATACCAAGTTTCAAGCCTTGATTCCAATCTTTGCCCAGTCAATTGGACAGTTGACCTAGAAATCAACTGTAATGGGG
The DNA here is from genome assembly GCA_948472305.1 of Vicia faba. NCBI lineage: Eukaryota > Viridiplantae > Streptophyta > Magnoliopsida > Fabales > Fabaceae > Vicia > Vicia faba. The sequence continues at coordinate 1,156,453,597 of OX451738.1, read as the reverse complement.
AAAAAGTCAACTGTGGTCAATTGACAGTCAAACCTCATGAAATTTGACCCACATCAACATATTGAACTCATATGAACCATTTGATCAAGTTTGGGTCACAATTCCACAAGAAATTTGATCAGATCACCAAAAGGGCAAAATGGTCATTTTTAGGGTTTTGACTGCACAAAGGCAATTTTTGACTGTTTGACCTAGCCAATGGCAAACCAATCTCACATATGGACTCAAGGACTCAATGGCATTGTCTTGACATGTTCAACAAGTTCAAAAGATCCCAAATGCACAAGATTGATAGATGAATTTTCCAGTCAATTGATCAATTTTTGACTGTATACTGAAAAGTCAAACTTTGACTTTTTGGTCAAAATCAAGTGTCAAGATTCATTTTTCATCAAAACATGTAAAAACATGAAACTTGTTCATTAAGAAATCAAAAATCACAAATTAGGGTTTGAAATGAAGAATTTTCATAACTTAGAATTTTTCTAAGTTATGAAAATCCCTAATTTTTTCCTAAATTTGTCCCACTTTTTCATCAAGATACATTTGGATTCAAGGAAAAGTCAAAACATGAATGTTATAGTTCATTGCAAAATCTACAACTTTGTTTCACAAAGTTTCCTCAAAAGAAGCTTGTAGCTCAAGTTATGATTTTTGGAACAAGGGTGCAAAACATTTCTTAACTTAGAAAATTTTTGACCTATTCTAGGCAGGATTTTTGCCTAACTTCATGGCCACTTTTCACATGCTTCCACTTGGAATTTCAATTTGTATTACAAATATGGATTGTAGCACACATTCCAAGCTTTCCAAAATGTCCAAGAACTCATCAAACAACCTTGTGGTTAGGGAGAATCGAATTTGGCAATATGGGTAAAACTCACTTTGTTCATGACCAATTTACATGTTCATAACTTTGCATTTTTGAACTCAGCATGCTCTAAGCTAGATTACAGGCCTTTTATCTCATCCACACTCAATAATTTAATGCAAACCCCTTGTGTTCAAGCCTTATCTTATGTGTTTAAACATTGCATACAAGATTGAGCCATAATTAGAAAAAGCAATATATCCATTTTTGAAAAGTTGAACTTTATGTCAAATTTGAAAATCAAGAAGTACAAGGCAAATCTCTTTGGCACAAGTTCAGAAGGATATCACACTGATCAAGAGGGATGGTTGCAGCACATTTGAGGGGCCTGCACAAGTCTAGAAACCAAGTTGACATTTTTTGCTTAAGTGTGAAGAAACTTGGCATAACACACAACAACTCTCATTTCTGCCAACACAAGCTAAGACAAACTTGTTGTACACCTTCCAAACATTAAACCTAAGCTAAGGCACGAGCAAAACACCTTCAAAACCTCATCAAACCTCAAAACACCATCCTACTGTAGAAAACAGAGTCACCTCTACAGTTGGACTTCCATAGCTCAATCCACTCGTGCATTCTTGCTAAAACCAGTTCATACACACTCCATACCATATATACAAGCTATCCGAAGCATTGGACATGACCTGTAACACCTCTAACCAACTTCACCATTTTTTCTTTTTCTGTTTTGAGGGTTGATTGCCATAACTTGATTCACTTGGTTTCAAAGCAAGCTAAAGGTTGAAATAGCATCCCTGGACTTCAAGCAAGCTGAACCATTCCTCACCTTGCCTTGAAAGTGCCTCCATTGCCAGACACGATCCAAGCTAAACAGGTAAGTTCATGGACTTCTATCTCTCAATATAGGAAGAGTTAGCTTTAAGTTTATGAATGAAAAATGTTCTACTCATGCCCCTGAAGCTATACATATCTTCACTTTCCATTTATATTGCATGTGCTGAGAGAATTTAAGACCTGAACATTGACAAAAACTTAGGTTAAGAATTAGGGATGGAGAAATTCTCTCTCATTTCTGAGAGTTAAGTTAAGTTTTTTATATGTATGGAATCGTGGCTTGATGCTTGACATTTTTCATGTTGTGAGTTTGTGCTAAAAGTCCAAGAATCATGAGATAGCAGAAACGCGTGTTTTGTTCAAGGATGCTAGAGGTTGAAGAAGACAGAGTCCTTGGGCTGGGCCTGAAATATTTTTCCTTTTCACACCACTGTTTTACACATGCACCCCCTGACCCATTTTGAGTTTTATTTATCATTTTTAATTTTTTCCTTTTGATTTTGTTTCTATATTTTTATTTAAACATGAAAAAATATTAAAAATATTTTTCCCTTATTTTTTGCATTTTTTTGTTATTTATTTGGCTTTATTTAGTTTTGTACATAAATAAACATAAATATCTTTTATTTAAAAATACTAAAAAAAATAATACAAACATATTTTATTTCTGATTTTTATGTTATCTCTTGAAAACATTTTTATAAAAAAAAAAATACTTTTTTTTGTAAATATTAAATATTTTATTTTTTGTACATATAATGAATATTTAATAAATAATGTAAATACTTATATATTTATTAGTATATTTAGGTTAAAAACACAAAAATAATACATTTTTATTTTTATTAATATTTAACTTAAAAAATCACCTTTTGATAATATACTTCCTTTTTATTTATTTTTTGTACATGATTAATAAATATTGCATATATTATATGATAAGTACCTTTTATTTATAAAATTAGGGTTTTGCCCTAAATGCATAAAAATACCAAAAATTAATTCATTTTTATTTTTGTTTATTTGATACATGAAAAATACTTTTCACATACATATAAAAAATCATTTTTTTTGCATCTTGCATATTTATTGTATTTTATTTAATTATTATGCAATTAAATAATTTGTATAATTCAATTTGGATGTAATAGCTTAGGTTTTAATTTCTTGCTAAAATATCCCCATTTGAACATTTGTACCCCCCATCCCATGTTTGTGTTGTAATAACTTAGGACCTTTTATTTTTCGCATTTTTAAAGCTTTCTAATTATGCCATGTTAGAATTAGGGTTTTGTATGCAAATCAAAAACAACAAATAGTTTGACCTAAATTCAAGATAAACAAGCATGAAAATGGACAACACTAATCACACTTGCACCCCCTAGGGTTACTCCACTTGTTGCCTTCAATAATGGGCCATATTGCATGTTAGGTATCTTTGGCAAAAACAAAATAATCAAATGATCAAAGTCCCTCGATGACGCTTTCAAAAGTTGCCTAAAAATGATCAAGTCCCTTAAAGGAAAGAAAATTCCAAAGATACTTGGCACCATTGCAATCATGGTCTAAACGATGACCCGCGCCCGTCCCGTTCACATCCTAAGACAAGATTGTCCACCAAATACAATGGTGGAACAAAATTGTTAAAAGGGTTAAAACATAGAAATGATCTTTGAGAAATTTAGGGTAGATAGTTCTTAATTACTTGCCAACTTGCAAAACAAAAACACTTGCCTTTTTTTTCAAAACCACACATCACTACACTTTCAAAACAACTCTCAAAAAACATTGAAAACCTTTTCAAAAGACATACACCTTTGTATACAGCCCAATATGGATCATTACAAAGGTTTCCACCACATTGGCCTCTTTTCAAAACATTTTTTCAAACCCACACACAAAGCACCATTTCAAACAATTGAAAATCAAGGCAAGTTGATCTAAGCAAGTAACTAAGAGCCCATGGATAACCATGGATAGAAAGGGTGCTAATACCTTCCCTTTCTATAATCTACTCCCTGAACCCAAGAAAACATCTCAAAGGTTTTTGCTGTGCTTTTTAACCTTCCTTAGGATAAAATAAAAAGTCGGTGGTGACTCTTGCTCAACCGAAACATTTGCGAAAACAAACGCAAAACCTCAAGTCAGTTCTCCCCCCGTATCACACAAGCCCTTCAGAAAATTGTATAAAAAAGAAAAACGGATTTACATTTCATTGAAAGATAAAAGAGGAAAGAGACAGGTTTGAAAGATATCACCTAACTCACACAACATGCCGAAGTCAGCTTTGTCCAAATCTGCCCAAAACTCAGTCCAAATGTTGCACAAAATAGGCAACCTAAGGCCTGCACCTCAACATGTTCAAAGTCAACATACCACAAATATTAAAAACCTCAAAATTTCCCCCACTTTTCACCCTTATTTTCAATATAATAACAGTTACTATTTCATAAGAAAAACATGAGTAAGGGGGCAAATCAATAAAAAAATAGCGTACAAACCAAGAGATCACAAAAATCCAGAAAACCAAACAAAAGATAGAACAGAATCAATAGCAACTGTTATCCATCACCACAACATGTATCAAACATAGAGATTGAATCGATTTCAACTCAAATCCCCAACCCTTTCCAACTGATTTTCCTTCCTCACTCACCCTCGGTCACAACTGAACACCATCATCTATCTCATCTCTCCATCCAGCAAACTCAAAACAACTAGCTTCCAACAGGGAATCGTAAGAAAAGAAGCCAACAAAACCAACAAGAGAACAAAAACCAGCAAATGAATGAGGAAGCCATACCAGAAAGAAAAGCTTCAATAAGTATGATTCTTCCCCCTATTCTCACACCTATGTTTGCATACTTTCTTCACCAATTATGGCATGATTCCTATTTGTTACTGCATTAGAAAAGGGGTAATAAATTAGTAAAAAAACAAAAAAATCATTAGACAGCAAACTACAAAATGCAGTAAAGCAAGCCTTCAACATTCTCCAACCCATCACCGATTCCCCTTAATGAACATTATAGGATGTGAAGTTTAAGGTTATAGAGAGGTTTGGACTTGAATCGATAAGAGGGTAGCATCGCTAGGTCGAATCAGTGAGGATGAGAGAGATGAGAGAGACAGGTTCATGTTACAGAGTTGTTGGAGAAAGGTGAGGATAAGATGACGATGGAAGTCTTGGTTTAACAGAGGGGTATCAAGAGAGAGGGAAGAAGAGAACGATAGATTAGGAAGAGAGAAAGGGTTTTCAACGTTTTGTTTTTTTTCTTTTCCCAAACAACAATAACGATGTTTCTGTCTATAGGGTTTCAAACCCTTTCCATTTCCTTCCCAGAATCGGGTTTGGGCCTGGTTTATTTGGCCCAACCCATTTTTTAGCTTTAAATTATATATTGGCAAAGGTAATTAAAGTGACGAATGAACAATTGGTGTGGTGGTCAAGGCCTTGGTGTTTGGAGGAGAAGTCTTGGGTTCGAGACCCCTTGGGGACGTTTTTTCCATTTGTTTGTTTGTTTGTTTCATTTTTTTCTTTTTTTGTTAAAACAAAATATTCTTGGGCTTTAACTTCTAAAGCCCATGCTTTCAAAAAATCAGCATCACCCCCATTTTCAGTTTAACACCAGCTTTCTATCTTGTTTTGTTTTAATATTTTAGTTTGTTTTTATTTGTTTCACTAATTTATTAAATTATGTAACTTTGTTAGATAATTTTCTTAATTAGATTAGTTCTAATTTTTAATTTAGGAACATTTTGTAATTAATTAACCTTTTTTTTCTTTAGTCTTAATTTGTTTGATTAATTTCGTCATATAAAAAAACCCTAAAAGACAATATATATATATACATTTGATTTAATTTCTTTAAACTAATTATTTTCTTTAATAGAATAGATTTTTTAATTCTCTTTCCAAACTTTTCAAACAAATACCAAGAATTTTTATTTCCTTATCTTTACTTTGTTAATTAATTTTTATTTCATAGATTTGTTGTAGTTTCAATTAATTGCTCAATTCTATTTAATTGTATTGATTGCCTATTTTGACTTTTAATTGCATTGATCCATCCCCATTTGTGAATTTGTACCCCCACTCCCGAAAGCTCTGTAATAGCGTAGAATTTTAATTTCCGCAATTTGCTATTTTCCTTATACTGTATAGTAATTAGGTGTGCATCGCAAGATTTAAAATCAATCGCTAGATAACCCTAATCAAAGACAAATTAACTTGAATCAAACACACTTTTCACACGCGCACCTCTAGGGTAACCTCACTTGTTGCCTCGAAAAACAGTCATGTCCCTCGAAAATGGGACGCTTTAGCAAAGACCATTCGATAAAAAAGATCGTAGTCCCTCGATGTCCCTCAAAGTTGCCTTCGGTAAAATGATCTAATCCCTTACGAAAAATTGCTAAAGCATCTCACAAGTTGCCTTCTATGATTGTACGATTGACCCGCGCCTGTCCCTTCACATCCAACGACGGGGCTTCTTACCAAAACGATGGTAAGATAGAAATATCTAAAGGAGGAGGAAAAGAACATCTAATACCTTTTGAGTAGGTATATTTGCTCCTAGTTGCTCGCTTCCTCATAACAAAAACATTTTATACACCGACACTCTCATCTTGAAACATTTTTAAAAGACAAACATTTTGTACACGTTCTTATTGAAATGAGAGCCATTACAAAGACACCTTTTTTAAAATCACTTTCAAAAACACATCCCACAAATACCTCTTTGAACTATTTTCGAAACAAAACTTTGTACGCGTTCTTATAGAAACGAGAACCATTACAAAGACATTTTTAAAATACTTTCAAAACCCACACCACAAACACATTCAAACAAAAGCAAGTGATCTAGCAAGCAACTAAGAGCCCGTAGATAAATACAGATGAAAAGGGTGCTAATATCTTCCCTTTTCATAATCTACCCCCCGAACTCAAGAAAACATCTCTAAAGGTCTTTCCTGTTCTTTTTAGCCTTTCCTTTTGGATAAAAGAAAATTCGGTGGTGACTCTTGCTATCCACACAATTGCGATCAAACGCAAAACAACCAAGTCAGTTCTCCCACCGCGTTACAGAACTCGCGACTCTGATGGAGAAAAAACTTAAAAGTGGGGTTACCTTAGGGCTAGATCACCTTTACTTGCTTTCTTTGTTTGACTTGTATGCTTTACATTTTGGTTCTTTGTTTGGGCTTAATCCCCTACCCAGATTTGGGATACCTTGTAGGCAAGTAGTAATACATTGTGGAAACTGTGCGGTGTATACCGACATGGTCTAAGCAATAGCTACGTTAGTGTGACATATTTGTGGGTACCGGTAGCCCTTGAGTAGTCAAGGAGAATATGAGGTTGTTGAGTGATGTCATGAAGCACTAACTGACTTTTAGAACCTTTACTTGACCAACTTGGCCATTAGGACGTAGTGAGATGACCGACTTTGGTGCAGTCCAAAGTTGGTAGATACTCGATACTACACTCATTGAGGTTTGGTTTTTTGGGATATTTTGGTCGCCGTGAAAGAGGCTTGCGCTGAAACAATGCCCGAGAAGACAAATCAGTGATATTGTGATCCCTTAGAACCCGGTTACTATCACTAGGACAGGTTGATCCAACCAAACTTCAAGAGGGTACTTACCTATAAAACCTCATACAAGCCCAAACCTAAGGATTTGTTTGATTTAACGTGTGCATATGCTTGTACATAACATCATGATATCATACCATAGCATTTTAGACTAACCATTTCAAGGATTTTGAGATTCATCGTTGTTCTGTTTTATAGGATATGACTCCCACTCGCAGGAACACAATCCAAGTCAACCTTGTACGAGTACCTTTTCAGCTCAAGGATTTAGGGTCGAGGGTCCCTGAGAATTCTCCGTTCACCAAAAGATATGGACGACTTCTCAACTTGGTTACCTCGAGCTTTGATGAAGATATGATGAAGGTGCTTTTCCAGTTCTTTGACCCGTTGCACCATTGCTTTACCTTCCCCGATTACCAGCTTGTACCAACTATGGAAGAGTTCTCCCAGCTCTTGGGAATTCCTATCCTCGATCAACTACCTTTCAACGGTACCAAAAGAGACCCAAGCCCTGAAGAGGTTGCCCGAGCCTTACACTTGTAACAATCCGACGTCACGAATAATTGGGAAACAAGAAGTGGTGTCAAAGGGTTCTTAGCCACGTTCTTACTGGAAAAAGCTCAAGACTGTTGGAATAACCTAGATTTACAAGCTTTCAAAGAAATTTTGGCCCTTCTCATCTATGGGTTGGTACTATTTCCAAATCCTGACCAACATATAGATGTGAATGCTGTCAAAATCTTTTTATAACATAATCCGGTGCCTACTTTGTTGGGAGATATCTTGCATTCTCTCCACGCTCGCACCACGAAGAGAAGAGGAACCCTCATGTGTTGTACTCCTCTATTGGCTAAATGGTTTGTTTCGCATCTTCCCAATCCGTTGTGAATAATGAGCAAGGTTTGAGGTGGTTCAACAGGCTGATGTCACTCAGGCATTCAGATATCTACTGGTGTTCTCGATCCTTGGAGGATATTACTATCATCGATCATTGTGGGGAATTCCCTAATATACCTTTGCTTGGAATTAGGGGAGGCATCACTTATAACCCTTTCTTAGCTCTGCGACAATTTGGGTAAGCACAAAGAGATGGTCCACATGACGCGCTCATCCAAGGTGTAGTGTTCGACTATGAAAGTGACAATCAAGACTACCATCAGAGGTTTATACGAGCCTGGAGGATGGTAAGCAAAGTGGACAGTAGGACATTGGGGCACAAGAATTCCATTCCCCTTGAGCCTTGCCTTAGGTGGGTACGGGATCGCACTCAGAGTCTCACAATGCATTACCCCTCCATTCTCCCAGTTATCATAGAGCCTGTTGTTGAAGAAGATGTCCCATACATTGTCCTTCATCCTAACATGCCCACCTCTCTCGAAGACTTACAAAGGGATTGGATACAACTTAAGGAAGAACGATACACTTTTGAAGCCCAATTCTATGCCAGCAAGAAGAAAGTTCTGGAACTCACCAAGCAGCTTCATGAAGAGCGGAGTCTGAACGCCTACATCGCACCAAAGAGGATGCGTTCAACTTTTTTGTCTTAGGATATTTTGTATTTTATTTCTTTCATTGTAAGCCCAAAGAGGCATGATGTACTCAAACTTGGATTTATTAATATAACGTGTGTTCCTTTTTTGTCTAAAGCAAATTAAAATCTCTAATTTCCTTGAAATCATTTGCACATGCATATTCATTCATCATAACACAAACAAGTTTCTTACAACATGTCTCCTTATCTTTCTACTGTTTATTTCAGTGAGATGGATATTGAGCAGACAATAAAAGATCTTCAGGCGCAGAACGCTCAGTTTCAACAAATGTTCTTGACTCTGGCAAAAGGATAAGAGGAGTTGAAAACTCTGCTGATCAAAGAGAAGAAGAAGAAAGCGAAGAAATCAACCGGTGTTTTGAATATGGGAAGAAGGTTCAAAGGACCAGCCAGATGGACTCTAGACTTTGCAACATCATCGGGTGAAAGGGATAATCAAGAAGGGAAAAACAAGGAAGTGACTGACCCTCCAGAATTTGAAGAGGAAGAAGAGGTCGACTACTCTAAAGAGAAGTATCCTCCAGCTGATGAAAATACAAACAGTTGGAAGATCGCCTCAATGATATGGAGATCCAGAAGGTACTCGGGTTGGATTTTGAGGAGCTAGGACTTGTCTCAGGGGTTGTCATACTGCAGAAATTCAAGGTCCCCACTTTCGCTAAATATGACGGTGTCTCTTGTCCAAAGCTGCATTTGAGATCATACGTCAGGAAAATTCAACCCTATAATGTGGATAGGAATATATGGGTGCATTTCTTCCAAGAAAGCTTGCCAGGAACGCAGTTGGATTGGTTCTATCAGTTGGAAGGGACCAACATCCGCAATTGGGAAGATTTGGCGACCGCTTTTTACAAGCAATACCAGTATAATGCTGACTTAGCTCCAACACAGACGCAGTTGCAAGGCATGTCTATGGGTATAGGTGAAGGTTTCAAAACCTATGCTCAAAAATGGCGAGATCTCACAGGAAGGGTCTAACCCCCTCTATCTGACAGAGAATTGGTGGATATGTTCTTAGGGATGCTATCTGGTCCATTCTTCAAATACCTGATCAGAAGCTCCTCGGCTGGGTTTACCGAATTAATCATGACCGGTGAACGGGTAGAAGCGGGTATAAAAAGTGGAAAAATTCAAAGAGATGCATCCTCGAGCGCGATGAAGAAGCCCTTTACCGGAAAGAAGGAGGTCATTGTTGCATATGACCATAGGAATCCAGACAGAACTGAATACCGTCTAGTGGTAGGAGCTGTCGTGATCTCTAAGCCTACACCTACTCAACAAAGGAACAATCAGTCTAGAATGGAAAGGCCGGTAAGATAGTTTACCCGGATAAATATGATGCTGTCTCAAGTCTTGCCACATTTGTTGAAATCTAATCTGGTAACCTTACGGGAAGCTCCGAAGAATCCCAACACTTGCTCTCCCCGTTATAACCCAAATGCGCATTGTGCTTACCATTCATAAAGTCTAGGTCATGATACACACGACTACTGGGCTTTGAAAAACAAGGTGAAAGACCTTCTCGAGGCAGACAAAATGGAATTTGACGCCCCTGAGATCCCAAATGTTATCACTGCTCCTATGCCCAAGCACGGCCATGGTGTTAACGTTGTTGAAGATGATGTGTTTGTTACTGTTGTTGATGAACTTGTTACTCCTCTCCTGACTGTCAAAAGGAACCTGTTGAAGGCCGATTTATTTCCGGGCTGTGGCAAAGGCTGCCGCCTCTGTTTATCTCTACTGACTGGTTGTCATTTATTGAAGGCAGGTGTCCAGCGCCTAATGGATAACAAAGAGATTTTGTTTGAAAAGACTACCATTCCGACCATTTCTTATAAGGATGTTTCAATAATAACCATTTCCTCCAATCCTCCTAGGGTCTCCACCAAAAGACTCGTTAGGATTACATCTGTTTCGAAGGTGTCTCCACTGATAATTACTATGCCAGGGCCAGTCCCATACTCCTCATACAAAATTGTTCCCTGGAACTATGGGGGTGACGTCTACTACCACGGTGTCAAGCAAGATTGGCTGGCTGATGAAGACCCGGTTTTTGAGAAGACTGACCCCGACATTGGCAACATTATGGGAACCAACAAAATAACTAGAAGTGGAAGAGTGTTCTCCCCTAAGGTTTCTCCTCCGAAAGCTGTTACTGGTTCTGTGATCATTCCTGCTGATACTACTACTACAGTTCCCGTGATTACCCCTGCTAACACCCCTATCACCGAGTCAACAGAGACTCGGGGCAAAGACATTTTGGTTGAGCCTGTACGGATGAAGGCGCAATCAGTATCTATCCCAGAGGCTTCCAAGAAAGAGATGGAATCAATTTTGAAAATTATAAAGAGAAGCGACTATAATGTAGTCGAACAGCTAAGGCAGACCCCTTCAAAGATTTCTATGCTAGCTTTACTGTTGTGCTCCGAAGCTCATGCGAAGGCCTTGGTGAAATTTCTTAAAACTGCCCATGTGCCACAAGAAACCTCTGCTGACCAATTTGAAGATTGTGTGGCTAGTTCGATAGCTGATAACGGTTTGGGCTTTTCTGATGCTGATCTGACACCTAGAGGGAGGAGACACAATGATGCGTTGCATGTCTCTGTCGAATGCATGGGCAATACTTTGGCCCATGTCTTGGTAGATACTGGTTCATCATTGAATGTGCTTCCTAAGAAGGCTCTGGATAGACTAGACTGTGAAGGTTTGACCTTAAAACCCAACAACATAGTGGTAAGGGCCTTCGATGGTTCGAAGAGAATGGTGCACGGGGAGGTGGACATCCCCATCAAAGTTGGAACTCAGACCTTTGATTCAACTTTCTATGTGATAGATATTCGCCATTCTTATTCCTTTTTATTGAGCTGACCTTGGATTCATGACACTGGTGGCATCACCTCTACATTACATCAAATGTTGAAGTACCCAATCAAGGGAAAAATCATCACTGCCCATGGAGAGGAGGAATATATGGTCAGTCACCTGAACTCCTTCAGGTATGTGGAAATGGATGGTGAATTCATCAAAACTCCGTGTCAGCATTTCGAGGAAGTCCCACAAACAGTTGCAGCAACCAAGACTGTTTCCAAAGTCCCGAAGAATACCAGACCTCCGCTGAAGATGGCTTCTTTGAAAGATGCCAAGGTAGTAGTCGAAGAAGGTGGGTGTACCATTTGGGGCCAACTTCCAGATATTCCCTACAAATATGACAAATTTGGTTTGAGTTTTACTTCAGGAGCCCATAAATCTATTCGTCGTGCTCGTGCTGGGGGACCACCTTTGCAGATCAGCAACCATGGAGTCAATGCAGTGGAAGATAGTGATGACAACTGTGACCTGGAAGAATGGATTTTTACAACTATCAGCGGAGGAATCAACAACTGGGAAGCCAAAGAATTTGTCCCTATTACTTTTATCCAACAGTAATTGTCTTTAAATTTTTGTCGGACTTGTAATAATTAAACAATTTAGACTTTAAGGCCTTGTGTCTTACCCGAGGCACAACAATCCATTTGTGAGGGTTGTTACTTCATTTTCATATGTCATCAATAAATCATGGACGTTTTTGCATGCAAATTTTACGCTCTTTGTTCTTCTTTTTCTGCATTTTATTTTTTTTCAAAGATAGCTATGCTCTTACACACACTCACATATCAAAATGCAGATCCACATCAACTCAGGATCCCATGGGTAACAATTCCGCTATGGCCTATTGTGACTTTGAAAATCCGATCTACCAAGCCAAAGACGAAGGTGAGGAAGATTGTGAGGTGCCAGGGGAACTAGCCAGGTTACTACAACAGGAAGAAAGGACCATACAGCCCCACGAAGAGCCAGTTGACATAGTTAACTTAGGAACCAAAGAGGACAAGAAAGAAGTAAAGGTAGGTGCCAATCTGGAACCTAGTGTCAAGAAGAGATTAACTCAGTTACTACACGACTATGTTGAGGTCTTTTCCTGGTAATAAGAAGACATGCTAGGACTTGACGCGGATATCGTGGTCCATCGTCTGCCGACAAAAGAAGACTGCCCTCCGGTAAAATAGAAAGTCCGTCGCATGCAGCCAGAAATGTCAGAGATGATCAAGACTGAAGTCATGAAGCAGTTCAACGCGGGATTCTTAACCGTCACCTCCTATCCACAATGGGTCTCCAATGTTGTTCCAATGCCTAAAAAGGACGGTAAAGTACGCATGTGTGTGGATTACAGAGACTTGAATAGGGAAAGCCCTAAGGATGATTTCCCGCTTCCCCATATCGATATTCTGGTTGACAACACCACACAACATAAAGTATTATCCTTCATGGATGGTTTCTCTGGGTACAATCAAATCAAAATGGCACCTTAGGACATGGAGAAAATGACCTTCGTCACACAGTAGGGCACGTTCTGTTACAAAGTTATGCCATTTGGGCTGAAGAACGTCGGGGCAACTTATCAGTGCGCCATGGTAGCTCTGTTTCATGATATGATCCATCACGAGATAGAGGTTTACGTGGATGACATGATAGCCAGATCTCAAACTGAAGAGGAACACCTTGACCATTTGCAGAAACTGTTTGAAATACTGAAGAAATACAAACTAAGGTTGAACCCGAGTAAATGCACATTTGGAGTGAGGTCTGGTAAACTCCTAGGCTTCATTGTCAGCGGTAAAGGTATCGAAGTGGACCCTGTAAAGGTAAAAGCAATACAAGAAATTCCTGCTCCTCGCACCAAGAAGGAAGTCAAAGGATTCTTAGGACGGCTAAACTACATCGCCAAGTTCATTTCTCACCTAACCGCTACTTGTGAACCAATCTTCAAATTACTGAAGAAAGATCAAGTGTTGGATTGGAACGACGACTGCCAGGCTGCCTTCGACAGGATCAAAGAGTACCTAAAGAGCCTCCTATTTTGATGCCGCCAGTCGAGGGAAGACCTTTAATCACGTATCTAACTGTCTTGGAAAATTCAATGGGGTGTGTGCTGGGGCAGCATGACGAGTCTGGCCGAAAAGAGCGTGCAATATATTACCTGCGCAAAAATTTTACCGACTGTGAAACCAGATATTCATTGCTCAAGAAAACTTGCTGCGCTCTGGCATGGGCTGCTCTCCGGCTAAGACAATATATGTTAACCCATACTACGTTATTGATATCCAATATGGATCCAATTAAATACATATTCGAGAAGCCCGCCCTCTCTGGAAGAATAGCAAGATGGAAGATGATCCTGACTGAATACGACATTCAATACACTACCCAAAAGCAATAAAGGGCAGTGTGCTAGCCGATCACCTTGCTCATCAGGCTGTGGATGACTACCAGTCCATGAAATTCGAGTTCCCAGATGAAGACATCATGTTGGTAAGCAATTGTGAAGAATTCATACAATATGACGAACCTGAACAAAGATCCAGATGGACCTTGGTTTTTGACGGAGCTTCCAACGCACTCGGCAATGACATAGGCGCTGTGATCATATCCCCTGAAGGATGTCATACTCCCTTGACCGTGAGGCTTTATTTCAACTATACCAATAATATGGCGGAATATGAAGCGTGTATTATGGATCTCAAAGCCGCCATAGATTTGGGAATTAGGTCCTTAAAGGTATTTGGAGATTCAGCCTTAGTCATCAGTCAGATCAAAGGAGAATGGGACACGAAGCATCCTAATCTCATCCCTTACAAAGAACATGTGTTGACATTAATCCCACAGTTTGAGGAAATTACCTTTGAGCATTTTCCACGAGAGGAAAATCAACTAGTGGACGCGCTAGCCACTATGTCATCCATGTTTAAAATCAGGTGGGATAACGAGGCTCCCTAGATCACCATTGAAAGGATGGATGAACCAGCTTACTATCACAAGATCGATACTGAAGAAGTAGTGGACAAGACTTGGTTCCATGAAGTTAAGAGGTACCTCGAGGCCCAAGAGTATCCGGAGGGAGCTTCAGTCAATGATAAGAAGTTCTTGAGAAGATTTTCTGCTAAATTCTTCCTCAGTAATGAAATCCTCTATAAACGCAACCATGACGCTACTTTGCTTCGTTGCATAGACCGGAGTGATGCAGAAAAGATCATGGCCGATTTACACGAAGGTACCTTTGGCACTCATTCTAGTGGACACATGATGGTTAAAGAGATCCTATGGGCAGGATACTACTGGTCCACCATGGAAGTGGATTGTTATCAACATTCACGAACTTGTCACAAGTGCCAGATCTATGCTGACAAAGTACATGTGCCTCCGGTTCCCCTAAACATCCTGACTGCTCCTTGGCCCTTCACAATGTGGGGCATTGACATGATTGGAGAGATCAAACCCACAGCTTTTAATGGACACCGCTTCATCTTGGTTGCCATTGATTACTTCACGAAGTGGGTCGAGGTAGCTTCATTCGCTTATGTTACCAAGAATGTTGTGGCCCAATTCATCAAACAATATCTCATCTCTCGGTATGGTATCCCAGAGAGAATCATCAAAGATAATGGTACCAATCTCAACAATACTATGATTACCGCAATATACGCCCAATTAAAGATCCAGCACCACAACTCTTCTCCTTACCGACCGAAGATGAATGGCGCTGTAGAAGCCACAAATAAAAACATCAAGAAGATCATACAAAAAATGACAGTGACCTACAAGGACTGACATGAGATGTTACCATTTTCTCTCTATGGTTACCGTACCATAGCGCGTACGTCAACAAGGGAAACTCCTTTCTCTTTGGTATACGGTATGGAAGCTGTCCTACCAATTGAAGTCCAAATACCTTCTCTGAGAATCATAAAATATGTAGGGTTGAATGAAGATGAATGGATTCAAACTCGACTTGACCAGTTGAACTTGATTGATGAGAAGAGGCTTACAATTGTCTGTCATGGTCAGATGTACCAAAAATGCATGATCAAAGCTTTTAACAAGAAGGTCAAACATCAGGTGTATCAGGTTGGTGACTTGGTAATCAAGCGTATCATATTGCCACAAGGTGATCCCAGGGGAAAATGGACTCCTACATATGAATGACCATTTGTGATCAAAAACATATTCTCTGGTAGAGCAATGATCTTAACCACTATGGATGGCGACAACCTTTCACATCCTGTAAACGCGGATATAGTTAAAAGATACCACACATGAATAAAGACCCGCTAGGTCGACTGGACTAGGCAAAAATTAGGGCATTCCGACGAACCAAAAGGGTTCGGGCAAAAATTAAGGATAAAATACGAAACAAATCTGTACACCCGGCAAGCTGAAAACCTGAAAGGGCGGCTTGGGCAAAAAAGGGTATCCCGGTGGGCTGAAAACCCGAAAGGGTGGTCCAGGAAAAAGTTAGGGATTGAAAGCGTATGATTATATCCCGTTGGATCACCTTAAAAACAACCTTTAGTATCGGTTGACAAACTCAAACGGTTCTAATCAATCCAATCGGCCTCGGAAAAAGCAGCAGGTGGATGAGACGCTCAGAGATACGAAGGCTATAGCAGAGTGGGAACCCCATGGGATTATTTCACATAGCTATCTTTTCTTTGTATAAATTTTCATTTTCTACGATGACATTCTCTTACTAGGATGTTCGTCTCTTTATACAAAAATACTTATTCAAGTTAATACAAAGATATTCCTTTAAAAGTGCAAAGCTATCTGTTTCTCTTTTATTTCCCTGTTTTGTTTGCAAAAACTTCCAATGATTATTTTTGAACATATGCATTTGAACGTGATTCTTGTTTACAAATAAGCGCAAGAAAGAGAAAGAACAAAAAACAGAAAGACAATTACTAATGGCTTTAAGAAATAGGATAATATCTATAGGCCATTCCATAAAATCCCCGCAGGTACTTTTTCCAGCAAGAGCGGAAGCAAGGACATCCTACTATAGGATCACTAACGTATCTCCAGTATGCAGCCTAATGGTATCAGGTGCTCTCACATTCCCGACAGAGCAAAACTTCCAGTTACCGGTCCAAAGATTCCTCAGTGAAAGTCGCCCAGTTTCTCAAGATTCCCCAGCAGGATTTCACGAAGTCCACAAGCAACGCACAGAGTTTCCCTTCCCCAACAAAGTTTATTTCTCTAATTATGGAAACCCATCCATCAATGCTTCAACAAAATATTAAGACTTACACCCCTTATCCCCAGCAGCAGTCAAGGATTTATTTTCCCTAGTCCACCAAAACTACAGCAGAACAATTAATATGTTTATACATTGCATTCATACGTCATAGAATTGACAACACAAATGCATATAGTGCAATCTCATGCCATGAATTTTCATACATCATGGCATCACATACAACTAACTCTTCACCTTTTCAGGAAAGATCAATCAACAGGAAATTATCATCAACAAATTTCCGACAGGACAACTATTTGTAGACAAATCAATTGCAGATCAATTCCTGAGAAAGGACTGGTTGACCATCTACATAACAAATATTTCCTCCAGACCCCTGTTGTTTCAGTTTAAATCTCTCAACGGTTTATTCTGATTCTTTCCCGCAGATATCTTCTCTGGTTCAGATAAGTCGCTTCAAGATTTATTCTGATTCTTCTCTAGACCCCCGCTGGTTCAGCTTATATCTCTCAACGGGTTCTTCTGATTCTTTCCCGCATATATCTTTTTTGGTTCAGATAAGTCGCTTCAAGATTTATTCTGATTCTTCTCCAGACCCATGCTGGTTCAGTTTAAATCTCTCAACGGTGTATTCTGATTCTTTCCCGCAGACATCTTTTTTGGTTCAGATAAGTCGCTTCAAGATTTATTCTGATTCTTCTCCAGACCCCTACTGGTTCAGTTTGAATCTCTCAACGGTTTATTCTGATTCTTTCCCAGAGACATCTTCTCTGGTTCAAATAAATTGCTCCTAGATTTGTTCTGATTCTTCTCCAGACACCTGCTGGTTCAGTTTGAATCTCTCAATGGTTTATTCTGATTCTTTCCCACAGACATCTTCTCTGGTTCAGATAAATCGCTCCAAGATTTATTCTGATTCTTCTCCAGACCCCTGCTGGTTCAGTTTAAATCTCTCAATGGTTTATCCTGATTCTTTTCTAGTAGACACTTTCTCTGGTTCAGATAAATCGCTCAAAGATCTATTCTGATTCTCTCCAGTTAAAGAATACCCAAGACTTCTTTTGGTTCAGTTTAAACCTATCAACATTTTATCCTGATACTTTCCAAATAAACATTGTCTCTGGTTCAGATAAATCGCTCCAAGATTTATTCTGATCCTTCCCAGTCAAACAACATGTAAGACTTCTGCTAGTTTCAGTTTAAATCGACCAAAGGTTTATTCTAATTCTTTTCCAGTTGAAGTCAATTTCAGACTTAGTCCAATTTCTGTCAACAATCACCTTCGGATGGCATCTATAAGACCATCTCCGACAACTCTCCATAATTTCTCCAAATGGAATATTTAAGCCCTTTCCCTACACAACCAACCAACACATCACCGAGTGCAAATTTCTGGGCACTCTAGTGTTCAATCATCTTCCACTTTCTAGCTACGAACGACAAACATGCCGATCTCACTTTTCAAGTTTAAGAAGATTGAATAGGGGAAACTGTTGTACCCCAAAATTTTCCCTCCCATTTTTCATACAAGATACTGTCCTAGGGTTTCTCGAATACTCAATTTGGCTCAAAAGTTGATAAGACAGATTCTCTTCCTAGGCAGTAAGTCAACAATTAGGGTTTGTTATTTCCCAAAGAAAACTTAGTCTCTAAGGTTTCAAATGGTCTTCATAGATCTTCATGTCTCCTCATGGATGTTCGTGCCAAGTTTTAAACCTCGCATTGCAAGTTTGCTCAGTCAAGGGCTCAGATGACTGAAAATAACTCCATTGACCTAAAAGTCGACCTTTTGCGAGACCAAGTTCAAGCGATTGTAACTTCTTCATTATTCGATATTTTTGAGCGGTTCTTCTGGTGTATGACTTTCCTTAACGTCATCTCCAATTTCTCTTCACAAATCAAGAGCTGATTACATGTGGAGGATCACCAAAATTCGAATACTTTAGAGGCCGCTTCATGGGCTTTGACCTAATCTTAAGTAACCGTCGTCTGATTTCTAGGAAATGTGATTTCCTCAAATTACAAGATCTTGAGACGATTATTTCTGCATATGGTCATAAGTGATGTCGCTTACGAGTTTATCTTCAAAGATCGAAGGAAAATTGTGTTTGGAAGACTTTGAAAGTTATCGAATCATCACAAGTCATTTGTTTGATTTTCAATGTTCTTAACCACAATTGTTTTCTCAGGACTATGATTCTCACGTTGAAGTTTGTTAATTTTACAAGATTGATGAATGTTCTTAAAGCATGTTTATTTTGGAAATAAAGTTCCATTTTAATCGAGCATGGCGTGCGAGTTCATTTTGAATGCAAGTTTAATTTGGACATGATGTGAAGATTAAGATTTTCATTTAAATGACCATGGTTTTGGGTTCGAGTTAACCAAGTGGAATTGAATTGCTAAACATTTATTTTGTTTAGAAATTTGATTGGAGTACAAGGTGCATGTTTTACTTGAAATATAAGTTATAAAAGTTATTTGTGATTTCTTGAAGTTCAAGTTACAAAATCAAGGTGTATCATTCAAACCATTCAATTTCAATGTTCAAACAAAATCCAAGGTTTGTCTAATTACTGTACCACAAATTTCATCATTCACAAATTCACTAAAGTTTTGTGTTCATTACATTACAAGTAAAATATAAGTTACAATGCTTTGTTTACAAAAAGAAATATTGCTTCTTCAATTTTCTTTTGCTTCATCTTAAAGAAATCCATCCACACCCCTCCATGGTTTCTTCGCTTTTCATCCTCGCTCCAACCCTCGTGCCCGTGAAACAAGAAAGGAAAAAGTTAGTAAGCATGTGAAAATTCAAGAACATATTGTTACGAACAAGTTTGAATGCTCATCATTAGGGTTTGCATAGGAATCAAATTTAAAGGTTATTTACTTTTAATCATAATCCCTCTTCTCCTATTTTACAAATCACAAGGTTTGGACCTTGGTTCACAAAAAAGGAAAAGAAAATTTGCAAACATAGCATAAAGCCCAAGGCTGTCCAACATCAACAAAGTATTGCAACAAGCCAAACAGAAGCAGCACAAATAAAGCCAAAACTGCAACCCAAAGGCAGA
Organism: Vicia faba; assembly: GCA_948472305.1. NCBI lineage: Eukaryota > Viridiplantae > Streptophyta > Magnoliopsida > Fabales > Fabaceae > Vicia > Vicia faba. Next base: position 1,156,433,631 of record OX451738.1, on the reverse strand, counting down.
CTGCTAAAACAACACCAACATAGCAGCAACAACAGGGCAAACAGTAGCTAGGCTGCCAAGCAAAAGCAAGGGCAAACCTGTAACAAAATATTGCAGCAAAACAGCCGTTGCTGTAAACATAGCAAGCAAGCTGCCCAAATGCTGCCAAACACACAAACCAACAAAGCACACCAAATACAACATAAAGATAACAGCAACAACAAGTAAAACAAAACAGAACAAGGAAAAATAACAAGCTAGCTTGCTCAACAATCTCAACTGCATCATCATTTTCCTAACCTATGCTAACCCTTCAGAAAATTGTATAAAAAAGCAAAATGGCTTTACATTTCATTGAAAGATAAAAGAGGAAAGATTCAGGTTTGAAAGATATCACCTAGCTCACACAACATGCCAAAGTCAGATCTGTCCAAATCTGCCCAAAACTCAGTCCAAATGTTGCATAAAATAGGCAACCTAAGGCCTGCACCTCAACATGTTCAAAGTAAGCATACCACAAATATTAAAAACCTTAAATTTCCCCCCACTTTTCACCCTTATTTTCAATATATTAACAGTTACTATTTCATAAGAAAAAGGTGAGTAAGGGGGAAAATCAATAAAAAAATAGCGTACAAACCAAGAGAGCACAAAAAATCCAGAAAACCAAACAAAAGATAAAACATAATCAATAACAATTGTTATCCATCACCACAACCTGTATCAAACATAGAGATTGAATCGACTTCAACTCAAATCCACAACCCTTTCCAACTGATTTTCCTTCCTCACTCACCCTCAGTCACAACTGAACACCATCATCTATCTCATCTCTCCATCCAGCAAACTCAAAACAACTAGCTTCCAACAGGGAATCGTAAGAAAAGAAGCAAAAAAAACAACAACAAGAGAATAAAAACCAGCAAACGAAGGAGGAAGCTGTACCAGAAAGAAAAGCTTAAATAGGTATGATTCTTTCCCCTATTCTCACACCTCTATTTGCATACTTTCTGCACCAATTATGGCATGATTCCTATTTGTTACTGCATTAGAAAAGGGGTAATAAATTAGTAAAAAAAATCATTAGACAGAAAACTATAAAATGTAGTAAAGCAAGCCTTCAACCTTCTCCAACCCATCACCGATTCCCCTTCATGAACATTATAAGATGTGAATTTTAGGGTTATAGAGAGGTTTGGACTTAAATCGATAAGAGGGTAGCATCGCTAGGTCGAATCAGCGAGGATGAGAGAGATGAGAGAGACAGGTTCTGGTTACAGAGTTGTTGGAGAAAGGTGAGGATGAGACGACGATGGAAGTCTTGGTTTAACAGAGGGGTATCGAGAGAGGGAAGAAGAGAATGATAGATTAGGAAGAGAGAAAGCATTTTCAACGTTTTGTTTTTTTTCTTTTCCTAAACAACAATAACGGCGCTTCTGTCTCTAGGGTTTCAAACCCTTTCCATTTCCTTCCCAGAACCGGGTCTGGGTCTGGTTTATTTGGCCCAACCCATTTTTTAGCTTTAAATTATATATTGGCAAAGGTAATTAAAGTGACAAATGAACAACTGGTGTGGTGGTCAAGGCGTTGGTGTTTATAGGAGAAGTCCCGGGTTCGAGACCCATTGGGGACGTTTTTTCCATTTTTTTGTTTGTTTGTTTGTTTGTTTCATTTTTTCACTTTTTGTTAAAACAAAAGCTCCTTGGGCTTTAACTTCTAAAGCCCATGCTTTCAAAAAATCAGCATCACCCCCATTTTCAGTTTAACACCACCTTTCTATCTTGTTTTGTTTTAATATTTTAGTTTGTTTTTATTTGTTTCACTAATTTATTGAATTATGTAACTTTGTTAGATAATTTTCTTAATTAGATTAGTTCTAATTTTTAATTCAGGAACATTTTGTAATTAAATAACCTTTTTTTCTTTAGTCATAATTTGTTTGATTAATTTCGTCATATCAATAAACCCTAAAAGACAAAAATATATATACATTTTATTTAATTTCTTTAAACTAATTATTTTCTTTAATAGAATAGATTTTTTAATTCTCTTTCCAAAATTTTCAAACAAATACCAAGAATTTTTATTTTCTTATCTTTACTTTGTTAATTAATTTTTATTTCATAGATTTGTTGTAGTTCCAATTAATTGCTCGATTCGATTTGGTTGTATTGATTGCCTATTTGGACTTTTAATTGCATTGATCCATCCCCATTTGTGAATTTTTACCCCCACTCCTGAAAGCTCTATAATAACATATAATTTTAATTTCCACAATTTACTATTTTCCTTATACTGTATAGTAATTAGGTGTGCATGGCAAGATTTAAAATCAATCGCTAGATAACCCTAATCAAAGAAAAATTAACTTGAATCAAACAAACTTTTCACACGCGCACCTCTAGGGTAACCTCGCTTGTTGCCTCGAAAATACAGTCATGTCCCTTGAATATGGGACGCTTTAGAAAAGATCCTTCGATAAAAAATATCGTAGTCCCTCGATGTCCCTCTATGTTGCCTTTGGTAAAACGATCTAATCCCTTACAAAAAATTGTTAAAGCAACTCACAAGTTGCCTTCTATGACTGTACGATTGACCCACGCCTGTCCCTTCACATCCAACGATGGGGCTTCTTACCAAAACTATGGTAAGATAGCAACATCTAAAGGAGGAGGAAAAGAACATCTAAGACCTTTTGAGTAGGTAGATTCGCTCCTAGTTGCTCGCTTGCTCACAACAAAAATGTTTTATACACCAACACTCTCATCTTGAAACATTTTTAAAAGGCAAACATTTTGTACGAGTTCTTATTGAAACGAGAGCCATTACAAAGACACATTTTTTAAAATCACTTTCAAAAACACATCCCACAAACACCTCTTTGAACTATTTTCGAAACAAAACTTTGTACGCGTTCTTATAGAAACGAGAACCATTACAAAGACATTTTCAAAATACTTTCAAAACCCACACCACAAGAACATTCAAACAAAAGCAAGTGATCTAGCAAGCAACTAAGATCCCGTAGATAACTACGAATTAAAAGGGTGCTAATACCTTCCCTTTTCATAATCTACGCCCCGAACTCAAGAAAACACCTCTAAAGGTCTTTCCTGTTCTTTTCAGCCTTTCCTTTTGGATAAAAGAAAAGTCAGTGGCGACTCTTGCTATTCGCATAATTGCAATCAAACGCAAAAAAACCAAGTGAGTTCTCCCACCGTGTTACAAGCTGACTCTTTACCTTTTCAGGAAAGATCAATCAACATACAAACATCATCAACTACCTATATGACCAGACATCCTTCTCAAAGGCTACATCCGACAAATGGCTACTTAAGCAATTTCCTCAGAGGGTCATTCTAAAAGGGGAATTTCTTTCTAGATGAAGTCGGGCATAGACATCTTCTAGTACATCATTCAGACAAAATTGAGCATAGATTCCTTCTGAAGCTCCTTCAGAAAAGTCGAGCGTAAACTCTTTCCAACACCCTTTCTAGATGAAGTCGGGCGTAGACATCTTCTAGTACATCATTCAGACAAAATCGAGCGTAGATTCCTTTTGAAGCTACTTCGAAAAAGTCAATTGTAGACTCTTTCCAAAACCCTTTCTAGATGAAGTCAGGTGTATACATCTTATAGTACATCATTCAGGAAAAATCGAGTGTAGATTCCTTCTAAAGCACATTTGGAAAAGTCGGGTGTAGACTCCTTCTAATACTTCCTCCAGTTGAAGTCGAGCGTAGATATCTTCTGGTACAAATAAAATTGAGCATAGATTTATTCTGATACTCCTTCGAAAAAGTCGGGCGTAGACTGTTTCCAATATCTCTTCTAGTTGAAGTCGGGCGTAGACATCTTCTTGTGCATCATTCAGATGAAATTAAGCATATATTCCTTCTGAAACTTCTTTTAGAAAAGTCGGGCATAAACTCATTCCAATACCTCTTCCAGTTGAAGTCGAGCATAAACATCTTCTGGTTCAGATAAAATCAAGCGTAGATTTATTCTGATATTCTTTTGGAAAAAGTCAGGCGTAGATTCCTTCCAATACCTCATCCTGTTGAAGTCGGGCATAAACATCTTCTGGTTCAGATTAAATCGAGCGTAGATTTATTCTGATTATCCTCTTGGACAAAGTCGGGCGTAGACTTAGTCTAATTTCTATCAACAGTTACCTTGGATGGCATCTATAATCCCATCTCCGACGACTCCCTGTCACCTCTCCAAATGGAATCTTTGAGCCCATTCCCGCTATGATCAACCAACAATGTTACTTCGAGCACAAGCGAGTGCAAATTTCTGGGCACTTATTTGTTCAATCATCTTCTACCTTCAAGTCACGAATGGCGGACATGCCAATCTAACTCTTCAGGTTTAAGAAGATTGAACATGGGTAGCTGTTGCACCCCAAAATTTTCCCTCCCTTTTTCTTCAAGACATTGTTCTAGGGTCCTCAAATGCTCAAGGATGCTTAAGAGTTGATCAGACAAATGCTATTCATAGGCAATGGGTCCACAACTAGGGTTTCATCTCGCACAAGAAAGAATGGGTTTCAAAGGTCTAAAATGGTTTTCATGGTTCTCCGTAGGTCTTCAACAATGTTCGTATCAAGTTTCAAGTCTTGCATAACAAGTTTGCTCAGTGAAATGGCAAATGACTGAAAGTCAACTGTATTGGGTAAAAAGTCAACTATGGTCAACATACAGTCAAACTTCAATATTTTTGGTCAACATCAACATTTCGAAGTGATATTCATCATTTGATCAATGGTTGATCATGATTCCTCAAGAGAAGCCCTCAAATCATCAAAAGTCCAAGTTGCCAAATTAGGGGTTTCTTAGGAGAAGTCAATTGAACTTTGACCAAGCATAACTTTCACATGCTTCATCAACTTTTCCCAAACCAAAACCCATTTTTAAGGAAATTAAATTCTCTACAATTTTCAATCCGTATGCTCAAGTCCAAAAAGTGCTTAATTTGAGAGATATGAGCCAATACATTACATATCATTTCAAAAGTCAACAAAAAGATACTTTTTGTCAAGGAAACTTACATCAAGATAAAGTCTCCAAATGCAAAAATTATCAAAGGAGAAATTAAAGAAGACATATTGAGCTTTCCAAAAAGTCAAACATCACCTTCAAAAGATGAAAATTGAGATAGTTGTGAGTAGTGCAAGTTGGGAAACTTTGGTAAAATGGATGAAGTGCAAAGTAAGCAAACTTGAAATTTTCAACTTGTGGGCCTAACTTTTTAGGTTACAAACATGCCCATGACCTTATGTAAGACTCATAAGCTCATTCATACATTGTCTTATGTTTTATTATTATTTTATTTATATATTTTTTATTCAAATAAATACAAAATAAATTAAATAAGGTACAAGATCATTGGGCCAAGCGCATGATTGGTTTCTTAAATCATCTATAGCCCCAAAAAATTTAGCACAACTTTCCAAAATTGAGTGTACTCAAGAGGGCAAGAAAAATCTCAAAATTGGAAGTTTTTTTAATTTGTTGGATTCTTGTCTAGCATAGCCATGATTGCTTGATATTTTTCCATTTTGGTTGCTTCTTTCCATTCCTCTATTTAAGCACAACAAATTAGATCAAAAGGGCACACGATCTTTGCCTCAAGAACTTGCCAAAACTCTAAATTTTTTGTAAGATACCTAAATTATCAAAACACTCATCGTAAGCCTCCTCAGTGCAAAATACCAATACCAATCACCTCCTGGAGCATCAAAGGGTAGGTTGGGATCATTTGTCATGATCCCAAATGCATGAAATCACATCACATGTCATTACTGATTCCATTTTTGCAAAAAAAATTATATCTTTAATCTTGTATTATTTTAAATAGATTTGATGCTTCTAACATGATTTTGAGATATGCTTGAACAGATCTGAGTAAGTGTTATAGTCCCATGCATGCTAGTTTGCAACATGCCATTTTTACTCTGATCGGTGTAATTTGACTTGAAACGTACGATACAAACACCCATGGCCAAAATAAAGTCCAAATTCGGATCTAGGAGGTTCGAATTAGGGGGGACATGGTGTTTTGGATCCTTAAAAAAACTGATTTTTGCATGTTTTGTGTTTTACAGGTTACCGGAGAAGACGACCGAAGCTAGGGCTCCATCGTCTCTCCGGCCAATGTAAATGTAAATGTAAATGTATTTTGTTTCATTTTTGTTTTTATTTATTGGTTTATAGGAACATATGAAATTTCTGCTCCAGCAGTAGAAGCAAGCATGCGAAGGCATTAGTATACCAGGGCACAGGTTCGACCCCTGCCCTGGTATTTTTATTTTCCATGTTTTCTTGTTTACAGATCCATTGCAAATCAGCTTAGCGCGCATAACATGTGCCTCACTTCCTCACCACCCGATCATCACAGGACCAAATCTAGAGTCCTAAGCTTGCATGCGCACCATGGGATCCTTGGAATCAGCCATACTGGATCACTCATCAGGCTGGGGCTCATGTTTTGGGCCTAACGAAATTTGCTTCCTTACACCCCCGGAATTACTCTTTTTAAGCCCATTTCTTTCTTTTTTCGTCATTTTGTTTCTTTTTCTTTATTAACTTTTTTTTGTAACTAACTAAAATCAATTTAGATTTAGATTTTTTTAAAATCAAATTCACTTAACCTTTTTTCCAATTAAATTAATTAAATTAATTTTTTTTCTAATGAAATGACTAATTTAGTTTCTTTAGGGATTTTATTATTAATAATCAATTTCTTTTCTAAATTAAAAAAACAATTAGGTTAAATTAGTCATCATTATATATCTTTCCCCTTTTCACAATCTCCACACGCTTATTTATTTTTGCATTGTTATTTTTCATAATATTTGTAACTGTTAAGGGATGTAATAGTTTAAACTAGGGCTTACCTTTTCTTTCCCCCATTTATTTAATGATTTGTACCCCCTACCCCGAGGCTTTGTAATAATGTAGGAAATTTATTTTCTATCTTTACCACTTTCTTTATAACTGCTAGGTGTATGTTAATAGGGTTGTATGAAAAGACTAAAAGCAAACGGTAGATAATCCTAATCAAGACAAGACAACTGAAAACAAATCACTTTGCACACACGCACCTCTAGGGTGACCCCCACTTGTTGCCTTCAGAAAATAGTCATGTCCCTCGAAGGTGGGACGCTTTAGCAAATACCCTCGATTAAAAGATCGTAGTCCCTCGATGCTGCCCCGGTAAACGATCTTAGTCCATTTCAATAAACTTCTAAAGCGTCCTACAATTAAGACGAAAAAAAACCAAAAGTCGGTTCTCCCACCGTATTACAATTAAGATTCAATACTTTTAGTGAATATTAAACCTAAATCTATGTCTAGCATTTAGAGTTTAATAGTTGTTATCTTGGATTGAGATTAGAACCGTATTTTTCAATATCAATTCAATCCATGAAATAAACGGTAAAAACAAAGATAACAATGATAATAATTCAAACATAATACATACTGTTTTATCGAACTATGACCAATCCCAACAAGAGAGGGATTTAGATACTCATGGTAGCTTGAAGCACAAATGTAGAATTAAGTTGAAATGACATCAACAATGAATTCCCGATTCTTATTGCGAATCCACCCCCTTCTCCTTACAATCTGCTTTACTTCTACTATACTACTATTGCATATGATATTATTTGATAGTACAAGTGATAGAAAGTGAATAACTTTGCTGAAATGAGCTCTGGTCTATTTATAGCAGTTATGGATGCCTGAGTTCGCTAAGTGAACTATACTTCACTAAGTTTTACTTCTTCATTAAGATTTTAAATCAACATGCCTTCAGGAAACTGTCAAAGTTCTCTAACAAGGTGAGGCTCGCTTAGCGAAGTTGATTTCTTCATCCTGAAGTCTTTTCAAAATATCTTTCTTTGACCCCCATGTTTCGCTAAGCGAATGCCCAATTCGCTAAGCAAACTTAGTTCACTGATCTTTGCTGCTGGCAGAATTGGCTGATTTGCTTCTGTCTTTGTTCGTTAGGAGCTTGCTATGCGAACTATTCACTGTAACTTTCATTTAGGGAAGTATCTATTTTATGGTTTTTTGTTTAAGGGCCATAACCTGCACAAATGCAAACCAAACCAAGTAAACTTATACAATAACACTTTTATTCAATAGTTGAGGTTTTTATGTTATAATCTTGTCAATTAAGTAAGATAAATGCTATGTAATAATGTGAAAATTTCCATGAATCAAGCATTCATCAGTCAATGTATGGTATCAAAGCCTAACTTCTGTTATAAGACTAATCGTCCTAGAAGGTATCAATGAATTCAAATGACTCACTAAACACGACCCCATCCTTTAATGGAGAAGGATATGATTTATGGAAAGAGAAAATGATAATCTTCATAGATTTAGGATAAATTATGATATTTGGAAGGTTGTGAAAATGGTGTTTTTGTTCTCACACATTAAGGTAATGATGTTGTTGAAAAAAAGATAGAGAAAATTGGACAAAAGAAGAAAAGGAGAAAGTTCAACACAATTTAAAATCTAAAACTATTATCATTATTTATCTTCGCATTGATGAGTTTTTTTTGTGTTTCTCACTGTGAGACTACAAAAGAAATGTGAGACACCATTCAAGTTATTCATGAAGGTACAACTAAGATAAAAAAGGCTAGGATGAATCTATTGACCCATGAGTATGAGCTCTTAAGAATTAAACCCGAAGAAAACATTTAGGATATGGAAAGACGGTTCTTTCAGATTGTGATTCATATAAGAACTATGGGTAATTCATTAGAGGCATAAACCCTAACTATAAATAAAAAAACCACTGCAATTTATGAATCTAAGGACTTTTCTTCCATGGATTTGACTACTTTTGAAATTCTAGAACTTTGAAACAAGTTAATACTGATGTTTCAACATCAGAACACAATGTCAAGACAGATGTTATGACATCTGCTTGAATTACAGAACTTAATATAACAAAACTATAACTTATGCAGAAATAAATTGTAGAATGATAAATAACATAGCTGATTGTTAACCCAGTTCTGTGCAATGTCACCTACTCTGGGGGCTACCAAACCAGTAAGGAAATTCACTATGACAACATTAGTTCAAAGCCTAAACAATCTCAGTTTACAACTTCTCTCCTAATCACTACCTTGTGCAACTTATACCTATAAACCTTCTAAATATGAGATCCCCCTCTCACTTCCTAGCTATCACCTTTGTGATAAGATGCAGTCACAAACCAGTGACTAGAATCAAAACCAGAAAATTACACTTCCAATAAACAATACTCAGTTTTGCTTAAAAAGCTTTTTATTGAGAACAATGAACAACACTCAACTCTATGCTTAAAATATTCAAGAGTGAAAACAATAACATGATAAATAATCAAGTAACAATCAGACTACCTCACTAAATTAAAAGTTACATGGGTGACTTACAAAAACACAAGAGACTCTCAAAACTTAAGACTCTAAACCTCCCCTAATTTTAAAATTGAGTAAAGTTCAATTACAATAGGTTTAAGTTTATCTTTAAATATGCCTCAGTATTCCATCGGATTCGAAATCTTCACCCATATATTTTTTGATCCACAAGCTGAGGGGTTGCACCAATTATGCAGCAAAATTTCCTTAAATCTTGGAACAAAACATCAAGTTTCCTAAATTGCCTCAAAATCCAATTTTAGAAACTTATGTACAACTGGAGAATAAATCACTTGTTTCAAATTAAATATTCCTGATCAGCGTAAACCACTGAGATATATCCAAAAGAAATATTATAAAATCAAATCAAATTTGTCAAGAATTAAAACAGTCCGTGTTGATGTTCTGGTACAACATGTCACAACATCTGTTAAAACATCTGTCTTCAATGTAACCTCACACTCTGTTGTACCCGTTTGGTCAAGATGTTATGACATATTGTTCAACATCTGTCATGAACCATGTTTTTGAAAAATTGTTGCCAATCCTAAAACCATGGATCTAACAATCTCTCCCTTTTGTAAATTTTGGCTAAAACAACCTTAGCACAATTAAAACTAGAGAGAGGAATAAAAGTACAACCATAAAACACAAGCTACATAAAAACATGTAAACTTTGTAGAAAACTACAAACATAAAGATATATTAGAGATTACATGCAGTTAAAATAATGTCTTTAAAGCTCCAGGAGTAAGATGTCAAGACATGTGATCTGACATCGCACCAACATAACTCCAAGTTTAGACTCGACCAATACTCCCTCTGTCACACATAATGAATCCTCCTCCTCAAGGGGAAAACCCAAATCACTAGAAAACAAACCTAGACTTCAAGGGGAAAACCTAAATCACAAGAAGAACAAACTTGAATTTCAATGGGAAATCCCTAAGCAGAAGAAGAAAAAACTTAAACTTCAAGGGGAAAACCCAAAGCACGAGAAAACAACCTTGAACTATCCAAGTTCACACATTAGAAGAACATTCAACACAAGCAGCACACCTAACTCATAGCTGCTAGAGTCTTATAATACCATAAGGTAACCAAGGTTCTACACAAAACACAACAGACAGGATGTTAGAAAATCTGGTAAGACATCCTGCACACAACCACATCAGAAGTAGCAGCAGAAGCAAAAACATCAAACAAGCATGACAGACAATCATGACCCCCCTAAATAGTTTCATACAACAAGAAACCACAACAAACTACTCTCTCTTTAGAAGTGATATAGTTCTATCAACATGATAATAAACATGTTAAGACATGTGACATAACACCAGGGCACACAAAAACACTAACACTTTACTCCCCCTTTTAGCCAAAAATTGACAAGAAAAAAATAGAGTAAATGTAAACATACACTATTAATGGAAACAAACAAATGGAAACAAAACCTAATGGATGTAAATAGAAACAAAGGCTAATGGAAGGAAACTAATGTTAGAACATCATTACAAATACAAACAGAAAAAAAATAATTTTTCCTCTTTGAAACCAGATATCCAGACTAACCACCTGAGTCAATAAAATTGACCCGATCTTCATCACCATTTGGGACAGACTCATGTCCTTGAGCATGACTTTTCTTGAAGGACTTCATTTTTGTCACAAATTTTTCCCTATTACTAATGCTTAAGTAGATGATCCAATAGATGGTACATCATTGGCCTCAACTTTCTTTGGATCAATACTCTTTTCCTTCATGGATTCCAACAAATGAACCCTTTTAGCATCAACATCTTTGGAAGATTCGCTCATGTTGAAATGCAGTTTGAGAGGAGGAACAACTAGTAAGGTATTAATTAAAATGAGAGGTACCTTTTTTGTAATGATACCTTGCTTGTAACGACATACCAGTCAAAGAGAGAGTTTAAAAAGAAGTATAATCATTCTAATTAACAGTGCACCACTCACTATAGGAAAGAGACACTCTATTGTAACTCTTCCTCACTTCCTAAGCTTTGATTGCTGAGAACTCTCACAATAATTGAACTGAGTTTAACTTGGTCATAAATAATCTTACCTGGTTTGAACATAAACCAATATCTTTTCTTGAATTTGCATGCACCACTAGATGAAAGCAAGAGAAAATATTGTTAGCACTTTTCCCATCCCGCAATAACTTTTCAGCAGTACAAATTCCAAAAACACCCCTCAAATTCCAAATACTTTAAAAATATATCTCTCAGTAGATTCTCAGAAGTCCTAAGCTTAGTAGAAACACCATTGCCTGTAGCAATACTCCTGACAAATAGATGACTAGTATTAAAGAGCTTTATCTTATTATGCAAACTCACACCCTTGCCATAGTACAATGTCATGACATCCAGTTGGACATTATGTTCTTTTAGCAACCAAAAAAATTGAGCACAATAACTTTCTTCAGCATAATTATTAGACTTAGAAAAAGACTAGGATACATAAATTAACTTATTGCAGATCCAAGGAACAAGATTGTTTATCAAGAAGAAATATCCTTCACTAACACAAACTCCACATATCATAAGTTAATGTCTCCTTTAATTTGAATACAAAACTTGACATAACACCAGTAATAGAAATTGATATTAGATATCTAAAACTAAAGGTGACCCCTTCACAAAAAAATCAATTCCTTTGGATAAATTTTCTTAACAAAAAAAAACTTGTTGGCTTGAGAGCTATCTGATTCAGTGCCTGCTAGATCTTTAGAGTTAGACTTATTTTCTGAAATCCCAGACATCTAAGATGATGTTCCAAAATTTGATTCAACATCAATTCCCTGTTTAATGATTGAATCATTGACTCTAATTATAAGGTTAACATCTCTATATGATATGCTCTTGGTAGAGTAACCCTGACATATCCATTCATCATATTTGGAACTCATTTTCCATGAGAAAGTTGATAAAGGCCTTTAAAGTCCTCTCATATATATGAATTTTCTTTGCTGTAAATTACCCAAGTCATTTTAGAAAAATCATCAACAACAACACAAACATACCTCTATTTACCAAAACTCTCACCTTGCATTGGCCTCATTAGATTCATAAAAGGAAGTTCTAGAACCGTGTCAACATCATATATTGCAACTTCTAGAGTGACATCTTGACTTTATCTTCCTAGGTCATTAAGCATGTGGATGTTCTAGTAGATTATTGTGGTATCCCCAAATTACAATTGTCTTTGGACCTAACTTCCTCATCAGAACTTCATTATTCTCATTAGTGACCAAAACATTCTCCCTTGATGGGATTTACCTTCAGAACTTGATCACATAACTGACTTTTGATTTTCATATTAGTTGTCAGACATTTAACAAGCATAACATCATTAATCCAGTCCTCCAACACCCTTAATATCACCTTTTGGCACCATTACAAAAAATAACAAAACTGGAAGAATGAGACTTAATGAAAATCATAAACATATTTACTCCAATCATATGTTTGGAACAACCACAAAAAAATCTTCTCTCATGAAGATCCAAAAGAGGCATGAGCAATAAGATAATTAGCTTTTTCTCTGAGTTTTAACCATTGCTTGGTTATTCTTAGGCTAAATTTGACCTTTGGGATAGCAATACAATTTGAGACAAAACAAAATGCCTGATATGACCAATAATACCATAGAAGAGACATCTTCAGTGCAATTACACACCTTTAGCTTGAGAATTTAGATGTCTGGCATGATGTTGAGACATTTTGTTTGACATTATTAACTCATTCTTCCTTTTGATGAAACCAAGGTTTGTCACTAGAGACATTCCTTGCATGTTAGAACCTTGACAATCAAACCTTACCCCTTTTAGGTTTCCAAACATCATCCCATCTTGAAGAATCTCACCAAAATATTGGAATTATTTGTTCAACATATTCGCATGCTTGATAATGATTTCAAGTTTGAAGGTCAATAAAATCACCTCATATTTACAAGTAAAAGATACTAGACAAACATTTTTCCTTATCATCCTGTAGTTGAGAAATAATTACCTTTTGATTTTCTCCTTTTTGATAGACTTTTTTGCATAGTTCTTTGTAGGAAGCACCTAACTCATTAAATATTTCTCCAATAAGGAAGTCTAAATCAGAAGCTCACCTTCCAGATAAAGGAAAAAATAGGTTTGACATAATCATCAACAGGATCACATCCCTCATCAGACCAAGAAATAGAAAGCCCCTGAAGATATTTCTTAAGTTAGGAAGGGAATTATGAACTAAATATGTCCAAAGCCTTGAAATTCAAGACACTGAATTCCTTTACTTTAATTGGCATTTTCTTCTATTTCAGTTTTTCTTTGAGAACCATAGTCCTTGCTGATGACACGATTGATGTTCTTGACATTTGGCTTTGACTTTCTATCAACTTCCCTCAGAACTTGGTTGAATTTCATCCTAAGGAACAATAGCATTTAATAAACCTTCATAAAAAACCAGGCCACAAGCTCCTAGAGAATGGGAGACAAAGGCATGATTTTGTTCTTCACTTCAGATCTTTATGTAAAATTGCTTGGAAGAAACTTGAGTATGTTCCAAACCATCTGTTCTTCTGAAATCTTTGCTTCCAAATCACTTAGATGTACCTTCATGAGAGATCTTGAGAGATTCTCAAGCATTTTTGGCCATAGCACAAGTGTTAACAATTTGAACCTCTCTTTATCAACTCCATTGAATATGGAATTCAAAGCTTTAGAGTTAACAAGAGCCAACACATACTCTTTCCTTCTATACCCTTAGCACATGGATTCTCCCAACCTGACAAATTTTGAAGTTCTGATTTCCATTGAATTCAAGAATGCTAACATTCTATCCTTCCAAAAGACAAACCAGGATGGATGCTCTGATGCCAATTGAAATTCTGGCACTTTGAAACAAGTTAATACTAATGTCCCAACATCAAAACACAATGTCAAGATAGATGTTGTGACGTCTGTTTGACATACAAAACTTAATATATCAAAATTGTAACTTATGCAAAAATAAATCACATGATGATAAATAACATAACTGATTGTTAACCAATTTCGGTGAAACGTTACCTACTATGGGGGTCTACCAAGCCAGTAAGGAAATTCATTATGAGAACATTAGTTCAAAGCGTAAACAATACCTGTTTACAACTTCTCACCTAATCACTACCTTGTGCAACTTCTACCTAGAAATCTTCTAGAAATGAGATCCCCTCTCACTTCCTACCAATCACCTCAGTGACAAGAATAGTCACAAACTAGTGACTAGAATCAAAACCAGAAGATTACACTTTCAATAAACAATACTCAGTTTTGCTTAAAAGCTTTTTACTGAGAACAATGAACAATACTCAACTCTATTCTTAAAATCTTCAAGAGTTAAAACAATAACTTGATAAACAATCAAGTAATAATCTGTCTACCTCACTTTATCAAAAGATACATGGGTTACTTACAAAAACACAAGAGACTCTCAAAACCTAAGACTCTAAACTTCCCCTAATTTTACAATTGTGAGAAGTTCAATTACATTAGGTTTAGGTTTCTCTTTAAGTACACCTCAGTAGTCCATGGGCTTCAAAATCTTCACCCAGATATTTCTTGATCCACAAGCTAGGGGTTGCACCAATTATGTAGAAAAATATCCTTAAATCTTGGAGCAAACATTAAGTTTCCTAAATGTTATCAACATACAATTTTAGAAACTTATGTACAGTTGGAGATTATATCACTTGTTCCAGAATAAATCTTCTTGACTTGCGCAAATCATTGAGACATATCCAAAATAAATATCATAAAATCCAATCAAACATGTCAATAATTAAAATAACTTGTACTGATATTATGGTACAACATGTCAGAACATCTGTCAGAACATTTGTCTTCAATGTAACCTCACACTTTGTTGTATAAATTTGGTAAAGATGTTATGACATCTTGCTCAACATCTTTCATGAACCATGTTTTATCAAAATTTCCGCCAATCCTAAAACCATGGATCTTACAACTTTATTTGGAAATTTGCAAGAACACAAGATGGAGCTGAAGATGAAGAAAAACCTAGCTCTCAAATTCGAGAAAGAAAAATATTCAAACTCTAATGAAGATATGGCGCTTATTGAAAAGTTCAAAATGTTCATGAAGCATGACAAGCAAAAATTTTTCAACACAAGAAAGAAAGAAGGTATTCATTTGTTCCAACCTGTTACTAATATGGAAATAAAGGAAATATAAAACCGAACTGCCCGCAAACAAAAGTAAAAAATAGAACCAAAATTAAAAAAATCACAAAACCTAAAAAAGAAGTATAATAAATATGATCCAGGTTATGAACCTAAGAATAAAATTAAAAACTTCAATAATATATGTCATGCTAATAAGACCTCAAGATATAAATATCTTAAATGCACATATTTTAATAAAAATGGTCACATTGCTTTGTTTTGCTTTGTTAAAATGAGTCATGAAAGTAAAAATGACCATCCTCCTCATTTATATAAAGAATACCATGAACGTAAAATGAGAAACATATCTGCTGGTAATTACGACCCTAATGAAAATTCTAGAGAAATTTTTTATTACACTAACATTGGAGGATCCAAAATAACTTCGGTACCTAAAGATAAGATGAGTTTATAATAAAGGAGTGCTTTACAATATTAAGTGCTAAGTGGTACCTTGATAATGACTATTCAAAGCATATGACTGAAGGTAAAACTTTTTTCTCTTTATTTATTCCTAAAAAAGAAGAATTTGTCTCTTATATTGATAACAACAATGGGAGTATAATTGATACAAGCACCATTGGTAAGTTCCTCAATCCAAAAATTGGGGAAGTTCTTTTAGTTGAAGGTTTAAAGCATAATTTTCTAACTATTAGCCAATTAGGTGACAAAGGTAAGAATGTAACTTTTGATTCTTCTAAATGTACGGTTATAAAATCTAATTCAAATTAAATTCTTTTTACCAATTCCAATAGTTGGAATATTTACACCGTATACCTTAACAAAATCCCTTCAAATGTTGTATGTATTTTGAATAATTAGGATTAATCTCGCATATGGCACAAGAGAGTAGTTGATACCTAGTTAAATCCTTATCTGTTGAAGATAACTCAAATGGTCGAAGATGCTCAAGATGTTTTATCAAGACATACTTTTAAGATGCTCTTGAAGGTCAAGTCATCTCTTTGAAGTAAACACTCTGGTCAAACGACATTCAAGTGAAGACTTTTATTTCAAGGTTCGTCAATGGTTTGTCTTGAAACTCTGGCACACACAATATCAAAAGTCAAGACTGATGTCTCAACAACACACAATGTCATGACAAATGTTATAACATATGCTAACAGAAAATAGATTTGCTAAAATAGAAAGATTGTGCCGAAAAGTAAATTACAGAAACTTAAAGAACACAATCAATTATTAACCCAGTTCGGTGAAACTCACCTACTCTGGGGGCTACCAAACCGGGAAGGAAATCTACTCTCAGTAGTATTAATTCGAAGCTAAACAGTCCCAATTTACACTTCTTACTTAATCCCTACTCAATGCAATTTCTACCTAGGCACCTCTTAAATATCAAATAATCCCAGTCCCAGGGAATGTGACAAGAAACCAAAAATAAGATTACACTTCCAATACAAAAAAATACTTAGTTTGCTCAAAAGTTTCACTAAGAACAATACTAAACTCTTTGCTTAAAATCTTAGAGGAGAACAATAACTTGATAAACAAGTAACAATCAGTCAACTCAAATGCATCAAAATATACATGAGGACGTACAAAGAACACACGAAGAAACTAAGGAACTCTCAAACCCTAAACCCTTATTTTTCACAAGGTTTTAAAATAAAACTATGCTCCTTAAAAACTAGGTCTTGGATGACTCCTTATATAGACTTCTGCAGTTGGGCTTGGACTCTTCAATCAAATATAATCTTCAGCTCTAAATCCCTATAGAATCTTCACAAAAATAGAAGCAAAAAACTAATCTTTAAAATATTTCCTAAAAAGTCTCAAAGATCCTTTTTATGAAACAAATCAAATATGCAATTGTTCCTAAAATTCTTTGATTGTCTACGCCTGTTATGAGTACTAGAAACCTCCAGAATCTCATATTTTTTAATCAAAACTTCAAGGAAATAATCCAGTTGTACTGTCAAGATGTTTTGTTGCAACATGTTACAACATCTAATAGAACATCTGTCAAACAAGTACAACCAAACTCTGTTGTACCAGTTGGTCAAGATGTTATGACATCTTGTTCAACATTAGGCTATAATACATGTTTTTCCCAATGAAACATGTTTTGATAAGGTTGTTGTCAACTACTTGTTTTACCAAAATTGTTGCCAACTATAAAATCATAGACCTAACATGTCCTATAAACTCTCACATGACGATAGTAATCTTAAATATATCTCAAGCACCATGAAGATAGAAAACTAAATGTTCTTGGTTGATGCTAAGACTTAAAGCTTCAAAGTAGTGAAAGAGTGGAAGTGTGAAAGCTTATTTGGTCTTGTATGTCTGAGTGACTAGTATCTTGTAAATAGACAAGGGCATATATGAAAATATAATGACACAATCACACACACTAAAAACCTTTGAGAAGCCTCTCACATTTTATTTAAACCACCTGGAAATGTTTTTAAGGCCTAGCCAACTGATTAAGGGATTATCTTATCAATTGGATGATTTTTCCAGCATAATTGAAGTTTCTTTTGGATTGGATGCATTATGCAAAACAACATGGAGTATGTTCAAGCTAGTTCTAGTGCAGAATGAACACATGTGAAATCGATGTTCCAACATGTGTGGTGCAATATCTGGTCTCATACAATAGACATATGTTATTACAATTATGGTTCTGAGTTATTCTATCCAATACCCACTCTACAAAGAAGATCTATAGATTCAAGCTAAATAGTTAATTTGGATGTATTGGTGCAACATGTTGAACACGATGTTTTAACATGTGTGCAGTGCAACATCCGGTCTTGACAACAGGCCATATGAATGTTGCTTGGTGCACAATTTCTGATTGGGATTGAATCAAATTTGTTGCAGTTAATTTAGCAATGTTTGGTTGATTTGTTTGACTACTGGAGACGTTCAAATCAGATTTAAAAGAGATTTAAATTTGAAATATAAAAAATCATATATTTTTGTTGGAGACAATCATGGAGAAAATCGTATCCAACTAAATCAACTATTTTATGGACTGAGTCAAATCAGATATCCCAGGAGGAAAAACCCAAAAGACATTTCTACCAAAGGATGATTAGTCTCAAATTTGAGATATGGATTTTATGTGTAAGGATTAGTATCCTTGGGCTAGGGTTTGAGTTTTTGTAACTTTAATTCCATACTAATGCCATAATAAGGGTTGGAGTAGAAACTTTGTGTAAATAACTATATGTTTCAGCAACTTGGCATAGTTGTTGGTTTGTCTTAGTTGAGTTGTAATATTCAACATTCAATAGGTTTTTTTTATTGAAGTTGATCACTTTGGATTAGTGATTAAAAGAAATGAGAATGGTTCTCATATTTAGGGGGAAACTTATATAGAAAGTCACTAGGATTATGAGTAGGCATTGAAAATCATGGGGTTGATGTTCTTGGAAGACTAAGTGTACTAATTTAAAGTAGTGAGTTTCCTTTCTTGGGTAGAGTTCCCTCTATGCGTAGGTGTCATTTTCCCAGAACTGGGTTACCAATATATGGCATTACTTAATTCTTTTACATTGACTCTGCATTACTATCCATCTGTGTGTTATATCTGGTTTATCTTGTTGGACCAATTGTTCCAATATCGTGTCCAACATTTATCCCCTTAGGAATAGAGCTTAAATAATAATCGTTTAGTCATAATCAAATAATAGATTATTTTCACTTGGTTAAGTCTAAAATTTATTAGATAAGTCTCTTAATGATTGCCAATGACTAAATATGAAAACCTTCCATTTGTGGCTTAAATAATCTATTATTGTGGGTCAATAATCGATTGGCATAATTCATTATGGAATTCATTTTGCCCATGGATTGTTTCCAAATTCAAATAAAAATTTGGCGTATAAATTGAGACATTCTCTACCATTTTATTTCATCCAGAAAAAAATCTTTGGTCTCACTTTCTTACTCCCTTATCATTTCATCTAAATCTCATTTTCTCACATATATTTTTCAATTAGTGATCCGAGAGTATTCTTGAGTCTTAGTGAGGATCACTAATCTGGGTGAAGGTTTAATTGTAATGTACCAAGAGTGTATCATCTCTTGAGTAAATATTTATTCTATAATAAGTTGTTTTCTTACGAAATAAAGCAGTAAAAGCTCTTCTTTCGTTTGGGGCATTATCTTAGGAAACCTTCGCTTGGTTCGCGAGTTTTTCCAAGAACGAAAGCCCTATTGTGGTTCATGAAGATTGTGATATGGTGGCAAAACTGACTGTTTTTACTGGTTTGCATTTTGTGTTTTTTCGCAAAATGTCGCGGTAAGCAAGAGTCACCACCGACTTTTATTTCATCCAACCGGAAAGATAAAAAGTACAGAAAAAAATCCTTTTTCGAGATTTTGAGTACGGGGGTAGATTATAGAAAGGGAAGGTGTTAGCACCATTTCTATCCATGACATGGGCTCTTAGATACTTGCTCATTTTTAAATTGCTTGTGTTTGTGTGTTTGTTTTTTAAAAATTTAACTTCGTGATAACCCTTGTATCAGTCCTCAAGAGTGTGACGAAGTTGTTTTTGAAAATTGTTTTGAAAGGTGTAAGTGTGAAAAGTTTTGATTTGAGCAAGTACCTACTAGTTTCTACTTACTCGAAAAAAGATTGTTTCTATCCTTATTTCCTTTAGACAGTGCCATCCTACTATTGAGAAATAGGTAGCACAGTCGTTGGAATTTGTAAGGGTCAATTCGAAAGGGACGTACGGTCACTAAAGCAATATTAGGACACCTTAGTAGCAACCCTAGAGTCTTAAGATCTTTTCGAGACAACATTTTTGAGGCAATGTTTCTGAGGCAACATTCGAATGGGACAATTTGATCTTTTAGACTGGAGGGTAACCACTGAGACACCCTATGCTTAATGATCGTTTACCAAAGGCAACCGAAGTGAGAGTATACCCTAAGAGTGAATATGTGCGAGTGATTTATTTTTGGTTTATTATCTTTGCACATTAGGGTTTTCTAACCATTTTAATTTTGTCATGCATTCTTGCCATACAATCCTATTAGCATACATCTAGACATTTAAATATTTGCGGGAATTAAAAATGAGATAAAATAAACCTAGCTATTACAAGGCTTCGGGGAGGGGGATTAATTACATAACCAAAAATCGGGGATTTAAACAGTAAATAAAAAACCCTAAGTTAACTATTACAAACCCTGAACAATTACAAAATATTGGCAAAATAATCAACAAGCGCGCTGCGAATTAGATACGAGACGATTAGGGTTTTGACCCTTTGCCTAATCTTACTTGCGATTAATTAAAGAAAAATGTTTTGTCATGTTTTGTTATTTGAGAAAATAATGGAATAATTGAATAAAAAAAAGGACCCTAATTACTAATTAATTTTAATTAAGAAAAATAATTAAGTTAACCTATTTTTTTGTATTTTTATTTTATTTGCAAAAGGAAAACAATTAAATCAAGAACTAAACCTAATTTTTCTAGTTGATTTTAATAGTGAAAAACAACTTAAAGTTACCCTAAATTAAATTAAATTTGATAAATAAAACCTAATTCTAATTTTTGTGAATTCTTGATTTTGTGATTTTATAAAAAAATTGATTTTAAAATAAAATAAATAAAGAATTAAGAATAAAGCAAAAATAAAATAATAAGAAAAAAATGAGGAATGGGCCTGTGTTGTTGTTAACAAATCTGGGGGTTTGAAGTTGAATTTTTAGGCCCAAAATGCTCCAAGCCTGGTTGACCACGCTTGATCCTGTGCAGTGTTGACTTTGTGGCACACCATGGATCTTCATTGCTGGCACGTTGGATCTGGCTAGCTGGGGATCCAGTGGCCAGGCGTTGAGGGTGTATGGAAGGCGTGTGATGGAGTATTGCATTGGATCTGCAAAGGGAAAATAAGAAAATTCATTTTGCTGGGACCTGGGATCGAACCCAGGCCCTTGTACTCCCTACCAATGAAGCGTTGCCAACTGAGCCGCGTTGTTAACTTGTTATTATAATAACAATAAAACATAATATAAGAAAATCAAAAAGAGCTGATTCCAAGACGCGAAATTCAAACGTCCCAATGGCTACTTGACACACCATCGTCTTCTTCTTAGCAATCGTCATTTTTGAAAACAAGACTCTTATTTACAGACGTTCACTGTAGGTATAACCCTGCACATTTCAAAAATTTCATACGAGCAAGATAAATGAAAAGTAATGGTACCAATCAACTCGTCTCATCCTCACGAGCATCATGGTACCTGATTCAAAGCCTAATTTTGCCTGTACAAAAAGACCCTAAAAATAACTCAGAAACCCTAGCAATGGCAACATCACGTACAAGCATAAAAAACGCAATTAAATGGCATGATTAGCTTGCAAACATGATAACAAACCCGAATATAAAAATCAAAAGTGCTAATGATGCAAGAATCGTGATAATCTAATTGAAAAAATGTGTCAAACCGTGTGAGGTGTAGCGCGCGTTTCTGGGTATTTCGGGCCTTGCAAATGATTGGGACGGCTTCCTGGGACGTCCAACAATGGATTGGGATAACTAGGATGGCTTGATATGGCCTGTGAAGTGAAAACCAATTCACACATTTGCCAACTTTTTTCAGTTTTATTCTATGCTTCTCACGACCTATAACCCCTGTTTTTTGATATGGAATTCTTCATTATATAACCTAGAGTGAATTAAGTTAACAAACTTGGACTAAATCTTTGCATTTATCCAAGATTTGATTTGATTTTCAAGCTATATGATATGTTGCTATTTTGAGCCTAATCATGCCTTTCTTGTACCAATTGGCCTTAACTCGAATTGATCTTGTAAACTCAGCATATCTTGATTGCTAATCTGTCAAAAAAACGAATCAAATAATATCTTTGTTAATTTTCATCATTTATTTGATTTAATTCACGTTTTAATTAATTAAAAATCAAAATAAATTGAAAACTGAAGCACATAATGGGTGAGTGAACATTTGAGTCGTGGACCACATTATACTTGAGGTGCAGGGATAAAAAGTTGGGCCCATTTAGCAAAAAATGCAAATTTGAGCACATTTGACTTTTGCCAGTTTTACAAAAATGGTCAACTTGGCCAATGCATAACTTCCTCAATTTTGACCCTAGAGAGGTGTTCTTGTATTTTTTAGAAATCTTAGGATGTCCTCTAAAAAACCCTTTTATTCTCATATCAATTGAGTTCTCCATGTTCATGTATGAAGCTTTGACCCAAAAGGTGTTTTTGTTGACTTTTCAAAAGGACCTATAATGTCAAAATTCATATCTTTTTGTGAGTGCATATTCTGGACTTGGGAGCTGAAGATGAATAGTAGAGAATTACATCCTCTTCAAAATGAGCTTTGGATGGGTCATTTATGATAAAGTATGAGAAAGGTATGCTTGGTCAAAGTTGAGTTGACATTTCCTATAAAACTCTAATTTAGCAACTTTTGGGTTTTGATGAATTATGAGCAATTCTTGAGGAATCATGATCAACCCTTGATCAAATGATGGATAATACTTCAAAATGAGGATGTTGACAAAAAATCTTGAAGTTTGACTGTATGTGGGCCACAATTGACTTTTGACCTAGTATAGTTGATTTTCAGGCATCTGAGCAATTGGCTGAGCAAACTTCTTCTGCACGGCTTGAAACTTGACATGGATGATCTTGAGAACATATTAGGACAATGGTGAGCATTTGAGTCCTTTGTGGTTCACACATCTTGATGAAGATGGAAACCCTAATTTGGAGGTATACTTCCTTAGGAGAGAGTTTGTCTGGTCAATTCTTGAACTTCCTTGAGCAATTTGGGGATCTCACTTGCCATGTATTGAGAAATATGGGAGGACAAATTTTAGGGTACAACAGCTGCCCCTGTTCAATCTTCTTAAACCCGAGGATGTAGATTGGCTGTCTGCCTTTCGTAATCTGAAGGTGGAAGATGATTGGACACTAGAGTGCCCAGAAATTTGCACTCGCATGAAGTAGTACTTGATTTGTGATATCGGGAATGGGCTTACAGATGCCATTTGGAAGTTGAGGATTGAAGATTGTAGGGGATGGGCTTAAAGATGCCATCCGAAGAGGTGTCGACCGCATAAGAGATTCCTTTGTGAGAACCCTTATACCTGTTGTTGAGGAGGACTTCGCTGGGGAATGTTGGTCTCTGTCTTGGGAGAAATAGAGTTTTAGGAGCTTCAGTTGTCCGTTACTGTACTGGGGAATAACTCCAGTTTGGTGAAGCGGAAGTGAACTGCGTATCTGGTCGGGGTATATGCTGCAACGCAACTTACTGGAGAGATGCGAAACCAATCGTGTTTGATCGGGTCCCGGTCTTACAATGTTGTGGACTGCTATCTGGGGATAAGAGAGGATGAACCAGGATAGTAAGGTTATGAGAAGGAACCTGGATAGTAGGGTTACTTCGAGATGAAAGCCTGGATAGTAGGGCTTGAGAAGGAACCTGGATAGTAGGGTTACTTCGACATGAAAGTATGGATAGTAGGGCTGTGAGAAGGAACCTGGATAGTAGGGTTACTTCGAGATGAAAGCCTAGATAGTAGGGCTGTGAGAAGGAACCTGGATAGTAGGGTTACTTCGATATGAAATCCTGAATAATAGGGCTGTGAGAAGGAACTTGGATAGTAGGGTTACTTCTACATGAAAGCCTGGATAGTAGGGCTATGAGAAGGAACCTGGATAGTAGGGTTACTTTGATATGAAAGCTGGATAATAGGGCTTGAGAAGGAACCTGGATAGTAGGGTTACTTCGAAATGAAAGCCTGGATAGTAGGGCTGTGATAAGGAACCTGGATAGTAGGGTTACTTCGATATGAAAGCTTGGATAGTAGAGCTTGAGAAGGAACCTGGATAGTAAGGTTACTTCGACATGAAAGCCTGGATAGTAGGGCTGTGAGAAGGAACCTGGATAGTAGGGTTACTTCGATATGAAATCCTGGATAGTAGGGCATGAGAAGGAACCTGAATAGTAGAGTTACTTCGACATGAATGCCTGGATAGTAGGGCTGTGAGAAGGAACCTGGATAGTAGGGTTACTTCGATATGAAAGCCTGGATAGTAGGGCTTGTGGGAAGGAACCTGGATAGTAGAGTTACTTCGAGATGGAAGCCTGGATAGTAGGGCTTGTGGAAGGAACCTGGATAGTAGGGTTACTTCAAGATGAAATCCTGGATAGTAGGGCTGTGAGAAGGAACCTGGATAGCAGGGTTACTTCGAAATGAGTTTGGGTAAAACTGCAGAGGGAACCTGGGTGAGGTTGCCTTATGATGAGTTGGTGTAGGACTTCAGGAGGAACCTGGGTAAGGTTGCTTTGTGATGAGTCCGTGTAGGACTTCCATGGGGAACCTGCGTAAGGTTGCATTTGTTGCACCGATGATTACTCTGTTTAGCTTCAAGTGTTGATCATGGACCTGCTGGAAATGGTTGATAGTAACTATCTTTCCTGAAAGAAATACAGGGTTAGTTATGTGCGATGCATGAGATGCCTTGTGACGAGGTTCTCAAAATAACACAGATTATGTTATATGTAATGTATGCACATTTTATGATGTATGAACATGAAATGCTGACGTAATAATCTGAGTCCGGGAAAATAAATCCCTGACTGCTGTTTAGAGAGTATGAGAAATGGTATTCTTGACTGCGGTAAAAACCATAGTTCCTCTACTTCTATTGGGGATTGTGAACAAAGATGACTAGCCGGGGATTCACATCCATTTGGTTGGTGAATACTCTGTCGGAAGAGACCCTGTATGAGGATAACTCTACGGGGAATAACTCGGTTGGAGAGGAGATACTCTGTTGATAGATCTGCTGATTTGGAGAAATAAACTCAGCTGGGGATGAATTTCCGTTGCTGGTGACAATGAATTCTGTTGGAGATTGAATTTCTGTTTGTGAGAGAAATAAATTCTGCTTGGGGAAAAATTTATTGACTCACTCGCGATTGTGAACCTCAGCTGGGGAGAGTTATGTCCTGTTTGGGAAAGCTAACAACACTGTCTTCAGATACTTTTTACTCTGTGGGGAGTGTATGTACCACTACTCATGTTCTCAAGCTAGCTCTATCCCGATACCTAATGGGCGGAGTAACTATAAGGTTTGGGCACTTCTTGTTTTCCCTGTTTTTGGCATTACGAGTAATCGTATTTTGTTTCTCATGTAAACATTTATGAGCGGCAATCATTTTGAAATGCATATATCAAAAATAAATCATTGGACGTTCTTGCAAAACAAAACAGAAAAAGAAAAACAAATTGAAATTTCTTGTGAAAATGAATTGTATTGATTTTGAAGTTGTCCTGTAATAGGCATTTTGGTGCAAAGAGGCTGACGTCCTAGTAAGAGAACGCCGCTGAAGGATATTACAATTTGTAAAAAAAGGAAAATAGTTATGTAAAACAATCCCATTGGGTTTCAACTATGCTATTTCCTTTATATTTTCAAGCGTCTCATCACTTTGCTGCTTGGTCAATGGTGGATCAGATTGATTGGCGCCGTCTGAGCTTGATAGTCGATATAGAAGTCTGGTTGCAAGATGATCCAATGAGACATAGTGTTACGCTTCAATCCCTAACTTTTGCCTGGTCTGCCCTTTCGGGTTTTCAGTCCACCGGGATACCTTTTTTTTCCCAAGTCGCCCTTTCAGGTTTTTGACTTGCCGGGTGTACAGTTTTTTCATTTTCATCCCTTACTTTTTCCCGAACCCTTTTGGTTCACCGAGAATCCCTTATTTTTGCCTAGGCCAGTCAACCTAGCAGGTCTTTGATTATGCATAGTATTTTTTCACTATGTATGCATTGATGGGGTCAGGAAGGTCGTCACCATCCATGGTGGTTAGAATCATAGCTCCGCCCGAGAAAATGTTCTTAACCACAAATGACCCTTCGTACGTGGGGGCCCATTTTCCCCTGGGATCACCTTGCGGTAGTATGATCTGTTTGATCACTAGATCCCCGACTAGATATTCTTGATGTCTGACTTTCTTGTTAAAAGCCTTGATCATTCGCTTTTGATACGTCTGACCATGACAGGTAGCAGTATGTCTATTTTCATCGATTAGATTCAGTTGATCAAGTCGGGTTTGGATCCAGTCGTCTTTGTTCAAACCCGCATCCTTCATAATCCTGAGAGAGGGTATTTGGACTTTGATGGGTAGGACCGCCTCCATGCCATATACCAAAGAGTAGGGTGTTTCCCTTGTCAACGTCCGTGCTGAGGTACGGTACCCATGAAGAGCGAATGGTAACATCTTGTGCCAGTCTTTGTATGTCACCGTCATCTTCTGTACAATCTTTTTGATGTTCTTGTTAGCTGCTTCAACAACCCCATTCATCTTTGGCCGGTAGGGAGAGAGTTATGATGCTGTATCTTGAATTGTTTACAGAGCTCGGTGATCATTATGTTGTTGAGATTTGTACCATTTTTAGTAATAATCCTCTCTAGTACACCATATTGACAAATCAGATTGTGTTGGATGAACCGCGCCACGACGTTCTTGGTTACTGTAGCAAAGGAAGCTGCCTCAACCCAATTTGTAAATTAATCAATGGCTACCAGAATGAAGCGATCCTTGTTAGACGCAGTATGTCTGATCTCGCCGATCATGTCGATGCCCCAAATTGAAAAGGGCCAAGGAGCTGTCAAGACATTCCGAGAGACTGGAGGCACATGCACCTTATCAGCATAAATTTGGCATTTATGACAGGTTCGACAGTGCTGATAGCAATCGGCTTCCATAGTGGACCTGTAATATCCTGCCCGTAGGATTTTCGTCGCCATGGTGTGTCCACTAGAATGGGTTTCGAAGGTACCTTCAAGTAATTCTGCCATGATCCTTTCTTCCTCCCTCTTGTCCATACATCGCAGTAAGGTTGAATCATGGTTACGCTTATAGAGGATTCCATTACTGATGAAGAACTTCGCAGCGAACCTTCTCAGAAACTTCTTATCATTAATAGATGCCCCCTCGTGGTATTCTTGAGCCTCAAGATACCTTTTGACTTCGTGAAACCAGGGTTTGTCTGCCACTTCTTTGGTGTCGATCTCACAGCAGTGTGAGGGTTCATCCAACCTCTGAATGGTAATCTGGGGAGCTTCATTGCCCCACCTAACTTTGAACATATAAGACATGGTAGCTAGTGCGTCCGCCAACTGGTTCTCTTCTCGTGGGAAATGTTCAAAGGTTATCTCCTCAAAGTGTGGGAGCAATGTCAGTACATACTCTTTGTAAGGAATAAGATTCGGGTGCTTTGTATCCCACTCGCCTTTGATCTGACTTATCACCAGGGTGGAATCCCCGAATACACTTAAGAACTTAATCCTCAGGTAAATAGTAGCTCGAAGACCCATGATACATGCTTCATACTCCGCCATGTTGTTGGTGCAGTTGAAACATAATCGGGTGGTGAATGGAGTATGACAACCCTCTGGAGATATAATTACAGCGCCAATGCCATTACCCAATGCATTCGAGGCTCCATCAAAATACATAGACCATCGGGATCCCTCATCGGGTCCTTCATCCGATCCAGGTTGTTCGCAGTCGGTTACCAACATGATATTCTCATCCGGGAACTCGAAATTCATGGACTGATAGTCATGCACAACCTGATGCGCCAAATGATCCGCCGATACACTCCCCTTGATTGCTTTTTGGGTTGTGTATTGGATGTTGTACTCGGTCAAGATCATCTTCCATCTTGCTATTCTTCCGGATAAGGCGGGCTTCTCGAAAATATATTTGATCGGATCCATCTTGGATATTAACAAGGTAGTGTGAGTCAGCATATACTGTCTTAGTTGGCGAGAATCCCATGCCAAAGCGCAACAAGTTTTCTCGAGCAATGAGTATCGGTTCTCACAGTCGGTAAACTTTTTGCTAAGGTAGTAAATTGCATGCTCTTTTCGACCAGACTCGTCATGCTGCCCCAGCACACACCCCATTGAACTATTTAGCACTGTCAGGTATAATATCAAAGGTCTCCCTTCAACTGGAGGCATTAAAATTGGTGGTTCTTGAAGGTATTCCTTGATTCTTTCGAAAGCGGTCTGGCATTCATCATTCCACTTTACCACTTGATCTTTCTTCAGCAGCTTGAAGATTGGCTCACAAGTAGCAGTCAGATGTGAAATGAACCTGGCGATGTAATTCAGCCGTCCCAAGAAACCTCTAACTTCCTTGTCTGTGCGGGGAGCCGGCATCTCTTGTATGGCTTTTACCTTTGCAGGGTCTACCTGAATACCTTTGTCACTGACAACAAAACCCAGAAGCTTACCCGACCTTACCCCGAAGGTACACTTGTTCGGATTCAACCTCAGCTTGTATGTCTTCAACCTGTCAAACAGTTTCTGGAGATGATCAAGGTGCTCTTCCTCAGTCTGGTACCTGGCTATCATGTCATCAACATAAACCTTGATCTCATGGTGAATCATATCATGGAACAAAGTGACCATGGCGCGCTGATAAGTTGCCCCGACATTCTTCAACCCAAAAGGAATTACCTTGTAACAGAAGGTGCCCCAATGTGTAACAAAGGTTGTCTTCTCCATGTCCTGATGAGCCATCTTAATCTGGTTGTAGCCAGAAAAACCATCCATGAAGGAGAAGATTTTGTGCTGCGCGATATTGTCGACTAGAACATTAATGTGAGGAAGTGGGAAGTCATCCTAGGGGCTTTCCCCGTTCAGATCTCTGTAGTCCACACACATCCGTACCTTACCGTCCTTTTTAGGTACCGGAACAACGTTGGCAACCCACTGCGGATAAGAAGTCACAACTAAGAATCATGCATCAAACTGTTTCATGACCTCTGCCTTGATTTTCTTTGACATTTTAGGGTGCATACGACGGACCTTCAATTTTACCGGAGGGCAATCTACTTTAGTCGGCAGGCGATGTACCACAATATTAGTGTCCAAACCAGACATGTGTTCATAGGACCAGGCGAAGATCTCAACATAGTCGTGTAGCATCTGTGTTAACCGTTGTTTGACACTAGGCTCCAGATTCGCACCTATTTTAACCTCTTTCCTGTCTTTCTCTGTACCCAAATTCACTTACTCAACTGGCTCTTCATGAGGCTGTATGGCCCTTTCTTCCTACTACAATAGTATAGCAAGTTCTCCAGGCACCTCACAATCATCCTCACCTTCGTTCTCGGCTTGGTTGATCGGATTTTCGAAGTCATAATTGGCAGTAGCAGAGCTATTATCAATGGGATCTAGAGTGGATATGGATTTGCAGTATGATACGTGATTGTGTGTAAGAGAATAGCTGTTTTGATAAAGTGAGAGACAGAAAAGAAAAACAAGGAGCGCAAAATTTGTATGCAAGAAACGTCCAATGCTTTATTAATGATATATGAAATGACAAATAATATCCCCCACAAGCAAAGCCAAGGTGCCTCGGGCAAGGCACCGGGCCATAAAGTTTCAAATTGTTTATTACAAATCTTAAAACAAATGAGTCAATTACTACGGAATAAAAGAAACAGGTATGAAGTCCCTAGCCGTCCAGTTATTCGGTCCACCGTTGGTCATTGGGTAGATCCAGCTGTCGATGTCTGAATCCTCTTCATCGTCTTTAATTGCATTAATTCCCCAATTACTGATGTGTAGAGGAGGTCTTCCAGCCCGAGTGCGCCTAACAGCCCTTTGAGTCCCTTCTTCAACCACAACCCTGGCGTCCTTGAGAGAAGCCATCTTCAATGGAGGTTTGTTGGTAGTAACTTCAGTTGATGCCAAGACCTGAGGGACCTCTTTGAAATTCTGACAAGGAGTTTCTATGAATTCCCCGTCCATCTCTACGTAGCGGAAGGAATTGATGTGACTCACCATATATTCTTCTTCACCTCACACCGTGACAATCTTTCCCTTCACCGGATACTTCAGCATTTGATGGAGTGTGGAAGTAACTGCCCCCAGCCTCATGGATCCAGGGACGACCCAACAAGCAAGAATACAACGACCTGATATCCATTACGTAGAAGGTGGACCCAAAAGTCTGAGAACCCACTTTGACAGGGATGTCCACCTCCCAGTGAACCATTCTCTTCGATCCGTC
The DNA here is from genome assembly GCA_948472305.1 of Vicia faba. Taxonomy (NCBI): domain Eukaryota; kingdom Viridiplantae; phylum Streptophyta; class Magnoliopsida; order Fabales; family Fabaceae; genus Vicia; species Vicia faba. Next base: position 1,156,402,920 of record OX451738.1, on the reverse strand, counting down.
AAAATCCCTTACCACAATATTACTAGGCTTCAGAGTCAAACCCTCACAGTCCAAATGGTCCAATGCTTTCTTCGGTAGAACATTCAGTGAAGACCCAATATCTACCAGCACATGAGCCATAGTGGTTCCCCTACACTCAATCGAGACATGCAGAGCATCATTATGATTCCTTCCTTTCGGTGTCAGCTCTGCATATGAAAAACCCATCCCATTGTCAGCAGTCAGGCTGGCCACACAATCTTTGAACTGATTTGCTGAAGTTTCCTGCGACACATGCATAGTCTTGAGAAATGCAATCAAAGCCTTCGCACGGGCTTCAAAATACAACAGCAGAGACAACATGGATATCTTTGATGGGGTCTGCCCCAGCTTCTCGACCACATTGTAGTCACTCTTCTTAATGATTTTCAGAATTTCCTCTATTTCTTGTTTAGAGGCTTCCACAACGATATTCTTAGGTGCCTCCGTCTGGGCAGGCTCACCTATAATTTCCTTGCCCCGAGTCCCAAATGGCTCAGCAGCAGGGGTGCTAACTGGAGTAAGAACTGGAACAATAGTTGATGTACTAGCAGGAACAACAAATGGAATGACAATAGGTTTGTTGATAGTCTCAGGGGAAATCTCGGAAGAGAAAACCCTTCCACTTCGGGTAACTTTGATGGTTCCGACAATGTTACTGACATCAGTATCAGCTTCTTCATTCTTCAGATCTTGCTTAATGCCATAATAATACACATCAGCACCATAATGCCATGGGACAACCTTGTCTGAGGTGTACAGGATGGGACCAAGCACAATGATTATCAGCTGAGCAATTCTTGGAGCGGATGTAATCCTAACAGGTCTTCTCAAGGAAACCTTGGAAGGATTGGCAGAAATGGTTATAATGGTAACGTCTTCATTTGGAACAACGGGAATCATAGTCTTCTCGAACAAAATCTCTTTATTATCCATCTGGCGGTGAACATCTGACTTCAACAAATAGCAACCATAAGGTAGAATCGAACACATATGGCAACCTTCACCACAACCCGAAAATAAACTGGCCAGCAACAAATTCTTCTTAATAGTTATAAGAGGAGTAGAAATTTCTTCAACAGAGGTCACAAACAAATTAGTGTCAACAACATTAACTCCACGACCATGTTTGGGCATGAGAGCAGTTATAACATTCGGCTTCTCTGGAGCATCGAACTCTTTCTCCGTGGCTTTAAGCAAATCTTATACTTTGTTTCTCAGATCCCAACAATCATTTGTATCGTAGCCAGGACTCTCAGAATGGTAGGTGTACCACGCGTTGGGATTGTATCTGGGAGAGGTAGTGTTTGGATTCTTGGGATCCTCTCTCAAGGTTGCCAAGTTAGATTTTAATAAATGAGGTAGAACTTCAGCCAATGTCATGTTGATGCGGGTAAACTGCCGTTGTGGTCTTTCCACCCTTTGTTGATTGCTGCATTGTGGAGCAACTGCGGGTCTTGGTATCACTGCAGCATTTACCGTTTGACGATGTTCAGATATGCTTTGGCCCCTCAGGTTATAGACCGCACTGGCTTCCTTCTTACCAGCGAAAGGATTCTTTGCTAAACTTGAGGAGGCGTTCTTCTGTATTTTACCACTCTGAATTCCAGCTTATACTCTTTCTCCAGTTAAAATCAGCTCAGTGAATCCAGCTGATGAACTTCCGATCAAGTGATTGAAAAATGGACCAGACAGCGTCCCTAGAAACATATCAACCAACTCCCTATCAGACAACGGGGGTTGAACTCTCCCAGCCAAGTCTCTCCATTTTTGAGCATACTCTTTAAAACCTTCACCTGCACCCATGGACATACTCTGGAGTTGAGTACGAGTGGGAGCAAGGTCGGCATTGTACTGATACTGCTTGTAGAAAGCAGCAACAAGATCTTCCCAGTTTCGGACACTGGCTCCCTCCAACTGGTAGAACCATTCAAGCTAAGGCCCTGACAGTCTATCTTGAAAGAAGTGGACCCACAAATTTCTATAAGCGGTGCGGGGTTGGATTTTCCTGACATAAGAACGGAGATGGAGTTTTGGGCAGGACACCCCATCATACTTAGCAAAAACTAGGGCTTTGAACTTTTGAGGGATAACCACTCCCGATACCAGACCCAGTTCCTCAAAATCTAGTCCAGGTATCCTCTGAACTTCAATGGCACTGAGACGGTCTTCTAGCTGCTTGTATCTATCCTCAGCAGGAGGATATTGCTCGTCGTCATAATCAGTATCATTGTCAGATACTGCAGGACTAGGGTCCTTTTCCCCTTCTTGGTTCTCCCCTTCCTTGGATGAAGAGGTCAGACCAGTTTGTTGCCTCAACCTTTCTCCAAACCTTCTGCCCATATTCAGAATACCGATAACCTTATTCTTCTTCTTTTTCTCTTTCAGAATGAGGGCTTTCAGATCTTTCTGCCCCTTTGTCAGACTGATGAACATCTGTTGGAACTGGGCGTTCTGTGCCTGAAGATCTTTGATGGCTTGATCGGAAGATATTTCTGCTGAAATAAACAACGAAGAAGATGAGAAACCTGTAGTGGTAGCTGTAATGATGTGTATGATAATGGGATGCTCATGTAATGATTTCAAAGATTTCGGGAAATTTAAATTTGCAAACCAAAATAAACAAAAACTTTTATTAGCTTAAATTTTAAGGTTCAAAATGCCTTTAAGGTGTTACAAATAAGTAAATAAAACAAATCTAAAACTAGGTAAAGAAAAATCAAAAGTCCCATGGATGCTTTCTCTTTATGCTGATATAATCATTGAGCACTCTTTCTTCCTGAAGCTTCCTGGTGAGCTTTAAAACCTTCCTCTCTTGATCATGGAATTGTTCCCTGTAAGTATCCCGCTCATTCCTCAGTTGAATCCAAGACCTCCGTAACTCCCCAAGATCAGTGGGAATGTAAGGATAGAGAACCGTGTAAGGAATGCCTTCTTCAGTAGTGGGCTCCACAATCACTGGTAATATGGCCACATAAGGCATCATAAGTTTTTGGGCACGAGCTCGTACCCATTGGAGGTAAGGATCCATAGGAGTGGAAGTCTTTGGTCCCAAATATTTGGGGTCAGGTCTGTTTACCATGCCCCAAGCTCGTATGAACCTCCGACAGTATTCCTTAACATCATCCTCATAGTTGAATTCAATGCCTTCAATAAGTAACTCATGGGGACCATCCATTCGAGCATGACCAAATTGTCGCAAATCTAGACAAGGATTGTAAGTTATACCCCCTCTGATACCAAGTAACGGGACATTAGGGTACTCCCCACAGCGGTCAATAATAACAATGTCTTCCATAGCTCGGGAACACCAAAGAATATCCGTATGCGCGAGTGACATGATCCTGTGCAACCAACCCAAACCTTCTTTCTTCTTCGGTACAGGCTTAGGGAGGTGAGAAATAAACCACCTCGACAGCAACGACATGCAGCACATAAGAGTCCCTCTTCCCTTCATGGTACGAGTATGGTGAGTGTGCAAAATATCTCCAAGCAAGGTAGGCATATGGTTGTGAGAAAGGAAAATCTTGATAGCATTCACATCTACAAAGGAGTTCGGATTAGGGAAGAGAACTAAACCATAGATAAGAAGAGCCAAGACATCCTCAAAAGCCTGAAAATCCATATCATTCCAAAACAACTGGGCCTTGTGTATCAGAAATTTGGCTAGAAAACCCTCAACTTCGCTTCGAGTTTCCCAATTGGATACCACATTGGACCATTTCAAATGCAAAGCTGAGGCAATGACTTCTGGCTTAGGAACTTCTTCTATACCTGTGAAGGGTACCTGTTCAAGAATGGGTATACCCAATAGCTGAGAGAACTCTTCCAAGGTGGGTACCAACTGATAATCTAGAAAGGTGAAGCAATGATGCTTGGGATCGAAGAACTGAAAAAGTACGCTCATCATATGTTCATCAAAGTTTGAAGTAACCAGGCTGAGAAGTTGACCATGTCTCTTAATGAAAATAGAAGTTTCATAAACTCTTGATACTAGCTCTTTGAGTTGGGAAGGTATCTCCACAAAGCTGATTCGGATAGTATTTCTACGCACGGAAGCCATGATCTGCAAAACAGAACAAACATAAATTCCCTTGGTCTTTGAAATGGTTAGTGTAATGAAGCATGAATGCCATATTATGATGCATGATGTCATGATAAACCATAGGTATAGCAAACACAGGTATTGCAAACACAGTCAAATCACACAAAGCTCTTAGGTTTAAGGCTTGCATGAGGTCAAAGGTAATACCCTCTTGAAGTTAAGTTGGTTTCAAACCTGTCCTAGAAAAGTAACCGAGTTCTAGAGGATCTCAATATCACTGACCATCCTTCATCGTTCATGGTTTCAGCTCACGTAATCTTTTCTTGCGGCCGAAATATTCCGAAAGTATGATCTCAATGAGTGTAGCATCGAGTATTAACCAGTTCTCAGCTCTACACCGAGGCCGAATATCTTGCTACTTTCTAATGGCCAAGTTGGGAAATTAAAGGTTCTAAGGTTAGTTGATGCTTTATGACACCATGCAGCGGCCCTGTATTCTCTTTGTTTCACCATAAGGGATACCGGTACCAACCAAAGTGCCACACCAACGTAGCTACTGCTTCAATCGTATCGTTCTACGCCGTACAGTTCCCTCACAATCTATTGCTACTTGCCTAAAAGGTGTTCCCCAGACCCGGGTGTGGGATCTATAGTAACCCCAAACAAAACCCTCAAAAATAAAGCAAACAAAGCAATCAAGGGAAGCAATTTTAATGACCTAGATCCTAAGGTATACCCCACTTATAAGTCCCCAGCAGAGTCGCCAGTTCTGTGATACGGTGGCAGAACCGATTGTTTTTACTGGTTTGCATTTTGCGTTTTGTGTTTGCAAAATTTCGCGGTAAGCAAGAGTCGCCACCGACTTTCATTTCATCCAACAGGAAAGGAAAAAAGTACAGAAAAAAAAAATCCTTTTTTTAGAGATTGAGTACGGGGGGTAAATTATAGAAAGGGAAGGTGTTAGCACCCTTTCTATCCATGATTTTCCATGGGCCCTTAGGTACTTGCTCATTTTTAAATTGCTTGTGTTTGTGTGTTTGTTTTTTGAAAAGTTTAACTTCGTGATAACCCTAGTATCAGTCCTCAAGAGTGTGACGAAGTTGTTTTTGAAAATTGTTTTGAAAGGTGTAAGTGTGAAAAGTTTTGATTTGAGCAAGTACCTACTAGCATCAACTTACTCGAAAAAAGATTGTTTCTATCCTTTTTTCCTTTAGACAGCGTCATCCTACTATTGAGAAATAGGTAGCACCGTCGTTGGAATTTGTAAGGGTCAATTAGAAAGGGACGTACGGTCACTAAAGCAATATTAGGACACCTTAGTAGCAACCATAGAGTCTTAAGATCTTTTCGAGGTAACATTTTCGAGGCAACATTTTCGAGGCAATGTTTTCGAGGCAACATTCGAATGGGACAATTTGATATTTTAGATTGGAGGGCAACCACTAAGACACCCTATGCTTAATGATCGTTTACCGAAGGCAACCGAAGTGAGAGTATACCCTAAGAGTGAATATGTGTGAGTGATTTATTTTCAGTTTATTATCTTTGCTCATTAGGGTTTTCTAACCATTTTAATTTTGTCATGCATTCTTGCCATACAATCCTATTAGCATAGATCTAGACAGTTAAATATTTGCGGGAATTAAAAATGCGAGAAAATAAACCTAGCTATTACAAGGCTTCGGGGAGGGGGATTAATTACATAACCAAAAATCGGGGATTTAAACAGAAAATAGAAAACCCTAAGTTAGCTATTACAAACCCTGAACAATTACAAAATATTGGCAAAATAATCAACAAGCACGCGGCGAATTAAATACGAGACGATTAGGGTTTTGACCCTTTACCTAATCCTACTTGCGATTGATTAAAGAAAAATGTTTTTTGTCATGTTTTGTTATTTGATGAAATAATGGAATAATTGAATAAAAAAAGGACCCTAATTACTAATTAATTTTAATTAAGAAAAATAATTTAGTTAACCTATTTTTTGTATTTTTATTTTATTTGCAAAAGGCAAACAATTAAATCAAGAATTAAACCTAATTTTTCTAGTTGATTTTAATTGTGAAAAACTTAAAGTTACCCTAAATTAAATTAAATTAATTAAATTAAATTTGATAAAAAAAAACCTAATTCTAATTTTTGTGAATTCTTGATTTTGTGATTTTATAAAAAAATTGATTTTAAAATAAAATAAATAAAGAATTAAGAATAAAGCAAAAATAAAATAATAAGAAAAAAATGAGGAATGGGCCTATGTTATTGTTAGCAAATCTGGGGGTTTGAAGTTGAATTTCTAGGCCCAAAATGCTCCAAGCCTGGTTGACCACACTTGATCCTGTGCAGTGTTGACTTTGTGGCACACCATGGATCTTCATTGCTGGCACGTTGGATCTGGATAGCTGGGGATCCAGTGGCCAGGCGTTGATGGTGTATAGAAGGCGTGTGATGGAGTATTGCATTGGATCTGCAAAGGGAAAATAAGAAAATGCATTTTGCTGGGACCTGGGATCGAACCCAAGCCCTTGTACTCCCTACTAATGAAGCGTTGCCAACTGAACTGCGTTGTTAACTCTTTATTATAATAACAATAAAACATAATATAAGAAAAGAAAAAAGAGCTGATTCCAAGGCGCGAAATTGAAACGTCCCAATGGCTTCTTGACACGCCAACATCTTCTTCCTGGTAACCGTCGTTTTAGAAAACAAGACTTTTACCTACAGACGTTCACTGTAGGTATAACCCTGCACATTTCAAAAATTGCATATGAGCAAGATAAATGAAAAGTAATGGTACCAATCAACTCGTCTCATCCTCACGAGCATCATGGTACCTGATTCAAAGCCTAATTTTGCTTGTACAAAAATACCCTAAAAATAACTCAGAAACCCTAGCAATGGCAACATCACGTACATGCATCAAAAACGCAATTAAATGGCTTAGTTAGCTTGCAAACATGATAACAAACACGAATATAACAATCAAAAGTTCTAATGATGAAAGAATTGTGATAATCGAATTGAAAAAATGTGTGAAACCGTGTGAGGTGTAGCGTGCGTTTCTAGGTGTTTCAGGCCTTGCAAATGATTGGGACGGCTTCCTGGGACGTCCAGAAATGGATTGGGATAGCTAGGATGGCTTGAGATGGTCTGTGGAGTGAAAACCAATTCACACTTTTGCCAACTTTTTTCAGTTTTATTCTATGCTTCTCACGACCTCTAACCCCTATTTTTTGATCTGGAATTCTTCATTATATGACCTAGAGTGAATTAGGTTAACAAACTTGGACTAAATCTTTGCATTTATCCAAGATTTGATTTGATTTGCAAGCTATATGATATGTTGCTATTTTGAGTCAAATCACGCCTTTCTTGTACCAATTGGCCTTAACTCGAATTGATCTTGTAAACTCAGCATATCTTGACTGCTAATCTGTCAAAAAAACAAATCAAATCATATCTTTGTTAATTTTCATCATTTATTTGATTTAATTCACTTTTTAATTAATGAAAAATCAAAATAAATTGAAAAATGAAGCAAATAATGGGTGAGTGAACATTTGAGTAGTGGACCACATTATACTTGAGGTGCAAGCATAAAAAGTTGGGCCCATTTAGCAAAAAATGCAAATTTGAGCACATTTAACTTTTGGCAATTTTACAAAAATGGTTAACTTGGCCAATGCATAACTCTCTCAATTTTGACCCTAGAGAGGTGTTCTTGGATTTTTTTAGAAAGCTTAGAAAGTCCTCTAAATAACCCTTTTGGTTTCATCTCAATTGAGTATGACATGTTCATGTATGAAGCTTTGACCCAAAAGGTATTTTTGTTGACTTTTCAAAAGGACCTAGAATGTCAAAATTCATATATTTTTGTGAGTGCATATTTTGGACTTGGGAGATGAAGATGAATTGTATATAATTGCATCCTCTTCAAAATGAGCTTTAGATGGGTCATTTCTGATAAAGTATGAGAAAGTTATGCTTGGTCAAAGTTGAGTTGACTTTTCCTATAAAACCCTAATTTAGCAACTTTTGGGTTTTGATGAATTGTGAGCAATTCTTGAGGAATCATGATCAACCCTTGATCAAATGATGGATAATAATTCAAAATGAGGACTTTGACCTAAAATCTTGAATTTTGACTGTATGTGGGCCATAGTTGACTTTTGACCTAGTACAGTTGATTTTCAAGCATCTGAGCAATTGGCTGAGCAAACTTCTTCTGCAAGGCTTGAAACTGGACATGGATGATCTTGAGAACATATTAGTACAATGGTGAGCATTTGAGTCCTTTGTGGTTCACACATATTGATGAAGATGGAAACCCTAATTTGGAGGTATACTGCCTTAGGAGAGAGTTTGTCTGGTCAATTCTTGAACTTCCTTGAGCAATTTGGGGACCTCACTTGCCATGTATTGAGAAATATGGGAGGGAAAATTTTCGGGTACAACAAAGATCAACAATAAAAATATCCACAATGGATTATGAGCTCATACAGGTTAAAGGCATTAGCGGTTCAAGATTATCCTGTGAAAAATCTCATCTTGGTTCTCGACTTCATCCTTATGTAAAAGCTCAGTTGGTTCTAGATTATCCCATGTAAAAACTTAACTCAATTTGATGTCAGCATGAATAAAACCCCAGTTCAGTTCAAAGGTGAGCCAACTCAAAACCCCATCTTAGTTTGAGATTAGCCAACAAAATATATCTGATTAGTTTGGAGGATAACCACTATAAACCTTATTCCTTATTTGGTTAGAAGTTAGCCTTTAAGATTAATTTCCTTGTATAAGGAGGTTTGTGTTAGATGACAAAGACTTATCTAGAGGGGGTGAATAGATCCTTAAGTAAAAATTACCTTTCAAAAATAGGTAACTAAAATTTATTTTGAAACACAATGTTGAGCAGAAGACTTTTAGCCGTATGGAATTAAAACAATGATAAAAACAATCAACATAATTATATATCAATTAAATGTTTATCACAAATCACAACGGTTACCTATTTCCAATGACATTATGTATAAAACGAAACTTTGCAATTTATTGAACACTTGGCGCGCGATCAATTTTTTGGATTTTCCTTTGAGCTTTGTTGATGTGAGAAAGAACTTACAATGAAAGTGATTATAAGATAATCAAAAAAGAAAATTTAACTTTAACAATCAAAGAGAAATTCTATACGAATTGGTCGATCAAACAACAAGTTCAACAAATTTTATATAGTAAGTAAATGAGAGAGAGAGAGAGAGAGAGAGAGAGAGAGAGAGAGAGAGAGAGAGAGAGAGAGAGAGAGAGAGCGACATAAGGATTTATTTCGGAAGTTCACTAATATGTCTTCGCTATGGATATGTCTGCCCCCCATTTTAAATTGAAATTGAGATATCAATCTTACTTTGAAAAAATTTGATTGTAAGAGAAGTGTTACAACAGCAACCCTACAAATCCTAACCGTTTGTTGTTGAATCCACCCCTTCTCTTCTTTTGACCTTTGAAATTCTGGCTGTCAGATCCTGGATGTCCTAAAAGATATCGAGACATCGAATCCGACTTCACACACAACAACAAGAAGTATAAATAAATAAAACAGTGCTAAAAGTAAATAACACCATATATCATTACCCAGTTCAGAGACAACGACTCCTACTCTAGGGGATACCAAGCCAGGGACGATTTAACTAGATAGTATCAATATTTAGACCTTATAACAAACCTCTAGTTTACAACCTACACACTTAATCACTACCCTTTTTCTAACTTCTACCTAAGACACACATTGGTATGAGGCCCTCCTCAAATCCATCTTCAATTACACTCAGCAATTGGAGACACTCTAACACAAGTAGAGAACAAAAACGAAAGTGACTCTTCCAAGACACACAAAACTCAATGCGTAAAAGCTTATAATAATTGACACACAAGTACTCAATGCTTCACAACTTTTGAGTACCTAACACACAAATGTTATATGCTTAAAAGCTTAAGAACATCTGACAAGGAACTTAAAAACCAACAATAATAATTTCTAAAACCTAACAAAATACACACATAAGTTTAACCTAAAACTAGGTATACACCAGTCTATTTATAACATTATTATAGACTGGGTTGGGCTTCAAAACAGCAGCAACGAGGCTGCACAAAGTCTGCAAAAACTTCTGCAAGATAATTGGTCTTCAATCAATAGTTTCCTAAAATGTCTCCATATTTAGAAACTATGAAAATCTTCAAAAACCAACATAAAATAATCTGAGTTATCAATCTTGGACGCCACATCAACTAACTCAATATTCTCCAAATATTCAATAACTGATAAATCAGCTGAGACGTTACTAACGACATATGCAAACACGATGTCCTATCTTTAGGTTGTGACATCTTCTTTGACATGTTGAAATCAGTAAGTTGAGAGTTCTTTATTCAACAGTTGATACCAAGTTTCTTTTACCAAAATGATTGCCAATCATAAATTCAGAGAAATAACAATCTCCCCTTTTGGCACATTTTGGCTAAAACAACCAAATAACCCTTGCACATAAAAAACCATAATATATTTGAAAAATCAAACATATATATCAGAGGCACAATAACAAAAAAGAAACAAGCAAGGTTAGAGCACAAAAATAGCAGCACACAACCAAAATGCAGTTAGTAGTTAGAGGATCTACTAACACAGCTACAACATACATAGAGAGTCTAAGTTCTCTATGCCATGATATCGAGACATCATGTCTGACATACTTCAGTCCAGAACAACATGAACTCCCCCTCAATACCTGCTATCACAAAAATGGAGGAACACAAATTCTCCCCCTCACAAGTACCATCAATAGTACTTGGTCCAGCACTCCCAATATCATACTAGTCCCCCCTTTTAGCCATAATATGACAAAGGTAAGCAGACAATATTAGAAAAAATTTAAAGCACCTAAAAGTTATAAAGTAGCAGGGTGCAGAAAGTTAAAAATATCCTGGGTATTTAACCCTTACATAATCATAAAACAAAATTGACAAAGCAACCAGAACGAAGGTAATACAATCTTTAAGCACTAGCATAACTAGTGTGATCATTCTCTTCTGAACCAGATTCATCACCATCTCCAGTAGCTTCATTGCTTGAAGATGCATTATCATCAGATGTACTTATGTGAACAGTATCATAAGCAGTACTCGAATCAGAATTACTGTTGTCTACAGACTGATTATCACCATGCTTAGCTTGCCTGGCATCTTCGTTAGAGCTTATATCAACCCTTCAAGCTTGACTTTTCTAGCAGTGCTAATACTGATAGAGTCCTCCAATTCCCTGCACATATCCTTCAATTGAGAAATTATTTCTCCTTTTGAAGTTTTAGGAACAACTACCTGCAAGAATGTTACAATAATGTTTGGAACATGTGTTCCAGTAAACAACCTATGATGTAGGGACAAAGGAGATTTCCTTGGCTTCATATTGTCATTAGGAAATATTATTCTCGGACTGATTCAGCACTATCACACATATGAGAGTGGGAAGGCAAATGTGCATCTTTGTAGAAGTGGATGCATCCTGCTTCAAGATTTGATCAAAGATATACTTGCCATAATTAAATCTCCTTCCAATACCTACAACAAAAATGAATTTACCAAGACTAATGGATATCGTAGAAATATGCTGAGTAGGCACCCAGTTCATCGTAGAAACTCTGGAGGATTTAATATTTCACAATGAGTCTACCAGAGGACACCTTCCCATTTCTAGGCTAGTGCTTTATACTTCCACCAGTGATTTCCTTACAGATTTGATCACCTGAATCTTTGAGCTTAGCTTGAGCTTCTTCATCTTTGCCTAGAAATTTGTTGATGACCATAGGAGAGAAATCCACAACTTTTCTTCTTACATTCACCTTCTCATAGTCTCCACAATTTGCATCAGCACACTCATCAGGAATATTCATAATAAACTCCCTGACCAGTCTCTTGAAATCTTTTATCTTCTACTGTTTCTTCCATTATCCAACTGATACTTACCTGCAAAGGACAGAAGAAAAAGAAATCAGTGCAGTTAAATTGAAAAGCATTTTCGAGCAGATAAATATAAAGTCATCATTAAAGCTTGTTAGCCGGAATCAGATTGTTTTTAGGTTCATCATGTTTTACTTGTCTTCTTTGCAAATCACAAGAAGATTTCTCTTCTTGGTTCACAAAGAGGAAAGATTTTGCAAGCATACAATCAAATAAAAGATACAAGGCAGCAAGGCAAAGCAAACTGAACAACAAATTGCATTAGTCAACCAAAAGCAAACTAAGTTGCAAAAATGTCAAACCAAGTTGCAAAGCTGTCCAAACCAAGTACACAAAGCTGTCAAAGCACAAGCTGTCAAAGAAAGCCTAAATGCAGAAAATATGGAAAGCAAGTACAATGCAGAGATAAACCAAGATACAAGCAAGCAGGCTTGTCAAAAACATCTCATCATATTCTGGACAAAACAAGCTTTTCAGAATAAAAAAATACATTAAGCAATTTAAAAATGCTTTATGGAGAGAGAAAGAGAAAACCAGAAGAAGGTTTTCCAGTTTGGCAAGTTGTACAAAGCAGTAAGAAAGAAGATAAATATAACAGGCTAACAGTTCAAGGAGGGAGAGGGCCACAAAACTGAAACTCAAATCAAGTTGAAAAATCACAAACACAAGTTATCAAACTTGCAACCTGCCTGCATAACTTGCAAAACTGCTTGAAAACACAAGCATCAAGCAAAACTGCATGTAACCTGCATAACCCATTCAAACCTACAGAAGCAAGCCTGCCTCCAACTAAATCCTGCTTCCAACAATACCAGAAGCAAGCAAAAACTCAAGCAAGCCTGCCTTCCCAATACAACATATACTGCAAGTAGCAAACCTGCCTCCCATAAACCTGCAGAAGCAAGCCTGCTTCCAAAGGCGAGCTATCAACTGTTATCATTACGCTCCTCCCTCCTCCGTGGCCACCTGAGAGCGCCGCTGTTCCAAGTCCTCTCTCCACCATCCTTTCCAGAGAACAAAATGCCAAGGTATCTTTCCCTCAACTTTTCTACGTCTCACATCATAAACGCCAAAGATTAAATTTTTCAAACAATAAAACACACATGAATTGAACATGCAAACTGTAAAGAAAACGCGTACCCTTTCGAATCACCTCCTTGTATAGTCACGGAGAGGAGAGGATGGAGGTAGAATTCAGGTAGCCTGGAGCAACGAGGGAGGAAGCAGTTGCTCATGGGGTTTGAGAGAGAGAGACGAAGAGGACGAAGACGAGAGAAGGAGCGGCGCCGTTAACAACTGTAAACCATAATTTCCCAACAAATGAAACAACCCTAAACAAATGTTGTACAACCCTTCATCATGGGCCTTCGCCCAACCAAACTGAGGCCCAAACACGTACTGGAACCTACACCCCCCTTCCCTCTTCTTTATTTTGTTATTTTTCTTTGTCCCTTTTTATTTGGGCCATCCAAAACTTTCCTTAGGCCCATTTGTTTTTTTTCTTTTAATGTTTAAAACCAATACTTTTTTCTTATCACCTTGTTTTCACATTCAATAATCTAAATCTTTTTTTTGTTTAATAAAGAGAACATATTAAGTTTTATATGAAATTTTCTTAATAATTTTTACATTTAATAAATACACATAAATAATAGAATACTTTAACTTAAATAGTTTTTTTTCTCTTTTCTTCAAAGCTCATTGTTTATATAATTAACAAAATACAAATAAAAATAATTATACTTAGTCTAACTTAGGTTAAAATATTTTTTGTAAATAAATATACACATCTCATATCTCTTTGACTTTCATTATCTTATAACTTGTTATATTTTTACATTGAGAATGCTACAATTCGATTTGGTTGTAACATAATACTTGGACATTACTATTCTGATAAGACTCATCCCCATTTGTACCCCCATCCCTGGATACTTATTTGTAATAACTTAGACTTTAAATTCCCGCAATTTATCGCTTTCCGTATACTGTATAGTAATTAGGGTTTGTATGCGAAGATTCAAAATCAATCGCTAGATAATCTAATACAAGATAAATGCATGAAAATTAATACACCATTCACACTTGCACCTCTAGGGTAACCTCGCTTGTTGCCTCGGAAAATGCAATCATGTCCCTCAAGTATGAGACACTCTAGCAAATTCCCCTTCGATAAACAAAGATCATAGTCCCTCGATGACCCTCGGTGTTGCCTTCGATAAAACGATCTCGTCCCTTACAAAATTGCTAGAGCATCTCACAAGTTGCCTTCAATGATTGTATACGATGACCCGCGCCTGTCTCGTTTAACATCCTAACACAAGGTTGTTCACCGATTACAATGATGAAACAACACTGCTAAAAGGGTTAAAAATATAAGAAAGATCTTTGAGTAAAATAGGGTAGACAACTCTTAGTTACTTGATCAAAAATCTTGCAAAACATCCTTGCCATTTTTTCAAACACACTTCACAACACAACTTCAAAAAACAACTTTCAAAACATTGAATTATCTTATCAAAAAAGACACACACCTTTGTATATATTCGAACAAGAATCAATACAAAGGTTTCCTAGACAAGGCATCTTTTTCAAAACATTTTCGAAACCAGACACACAAAGCACCATTTCAAACAATTTAAAAGCAAAGGCAAGTGATCTAAGACAAGTAACTAAGAGCCCATGGAGAACCATGGATGAAAAGGATGCTAGCACCTTCCCTTTTCATAATCTACCCCCCGAACCCAAGAAAACATCTCAAAGGTCTTTCCTGTGCTTATTGACCTTTCCTTAGGATAAAATAAAAAGTCGATGGTGAATCTTGCTAAACCGAACAAGTGCGAAAACAAACGCAAAATACCAAGTCAGTTCTCCCACCGTATCACAGAACCGGCGACTCTACTGGGGAATTTCTAAAAGTGGGGTTACCTTAGGGTTTTAGATCACCTTTACATGCTTACCTTAATTGCTTGGATTGCTTTACTTTTTGGGTTCCTTGTTTGGGTTTGTTTTAAATCCTACACCCGGATTTGGGGACACCTTTTAGGTAAGTGGCAATAAACTGTGAGGGAACTGTGCGGGGTATACCGACATGGTTGAAACAGTAGCTACGTTGATGTGGAACTTTGGTTGGTACCGGTAACCCTTGAGTTGAATCAAGGAGAGTACGGGGCCGCCGCGTGGTGTCGTGAAGCATCAATTGAGTTTAGAACCTTACTTGGCCATCTTGGCCTTTTTAGGGGTAGTGAGGTGACCGACTTTGGTGCAGTCCGAAGTTGGTAGATACTCGATACTACACTTATTGAGGGTTGTTTTCTTGGAATATTTTGGTCTCCAGTTAAGTGGCTAAACCAAAACAATGAACACAGAAAATAATCCAGTGATATTGAGCTCCTTAGAACCCGGTTTCTATTTTAGGACAGGTTTGAGCCAACTAACTTCAAGAGGGTACTTGCCTACCAACCCCATGCAAGCCTAAACCTAAGGACTTGTTTGCTCTGTGTGAATATAATTACCTGTATATACACTTGCTTACTTTTGCATACATGTACATAACATCATAACATCATACCATATCATTTTCAATAACCATTTCAAGGATCTCGAGGGTCTTTTGATGCAGGGTCACGTTGAACCAGACGTCTACCAAAGGGAAAGAGGTTTCATTTTCCTCTAAACAAACGCCGTCAAAGATCAAGTGCAACAACTTGAATCGGGGGCTATGACCCACTTGACATGGTGAGCTTGATTCCCGTGGAAAGACATCCACCGATACAAAGTTCTCCCATCAAAGATGTTGATCAAAATTCGCCTCTAACATTTTCTTGTGTTTACCCCGAGAGATCCTTGAAAACATGCATCCACATATCATGCATTGTATCATAACAGGTTTTCCTTTTCAGGTTTACTTATTCTCCTACTGTTTATTTCAGTAGAGATGGCTCTAGAAAGGACTGTCGAAGATATCCAGGCTCACAACGCTCAACTTCAAGAATTGTTCTTGAACCCGTCCCAGGGGCAAGAGGAAGTGAAAGCTCTCCTCACAAGGGGCATGGTCCTAGGGAATTCAGGCAGTGTTAGGAATGATCAATTGGAAGAGCTGCAGATTGAGCTGGCAACAATGAAGATCCAGATGATGGGACAACTGGTGGGCCAGATGGCTCTCATTTAAGACTTGGCTCAAAGACAAGAGAAGCTCAGGGTTCTCGTCAACAAACTACTTCGAGATAACCAAGTGGGGAAAACATCTAGGGTTGAAGATCAAGTCATCATTCAACCTCCTTTGAGACAAGAAGACAAGGGAAAAGCTCCTCAACTTGCTTCAGTGTCACAAGCCCAGCAACAACCTCGCCAGCGTCAACGGGGTAATCAGCGTAAGCAAAATACGTCTGGAAGACAGTTCACTGAGACCGACATACCATCATCTCTAATACTGGAACGCTTGTTGGAGGTCAATCTGAATGCTTTAAAGGATCCTATTCAGAAGCCCAATACCTCTGCTCCTAGCTATCACCCTGACGCATTTTGTGTATACCACTCCTATAGTCCTGGACATGACACCGACGACTGTTGGGCTTTGAAAAACAAAATTCAAGATTTGATTGACAATGGAGTGCTGAAATTCATGCCGGATGGCGAGATGAAAATCTTCCGCTGAGGGTTATTCACCTGAAATGACAAGTTCGAATTAAGAGGCTTTTGTTCCATTTGAATTTTCAAGTTGTAATTTCTTTTGTTATTCAAACAATTATCTGTTGATGTCAAACTCTGTTTCATTAATGCATTACATATGTTTGTCTTGAATTCATCCATTCGTTTTCACTATTCTTGAATTATGCTTCCTACTTTCTTTATGATATTTAACTCTTGATAAAAAGTTACAAGCCTTTAGAGGGAGGATGACGAAATAATACCATAATCTCATACAATATGCTTTTGAACAGACCTTGCTGACGATGTATAGGCATTTCTTTCAAATCCTAAACACTAGAGTTATAAGGAAGATAATCCCTAGTCAACCCCTTCGAGCCAAAGAAGTAGGAGTTTTCTGTTTTAAACACAGATCGAAACCTTTGATTTAAACCTAGGGCAGGGTAGTCTCTCAGTTAACTCAAAAGATGCATATTGAAGTCGCAAATTCTCAGTTCGTAATACAACGAATGACATAAAAAACATTCCCTTTGAAACCAAAAGACAGTGATGGTTCCTTATCTCATAGGCAGTCAATCTCTCAAAAGAGAAAAACCCACTAAGCCAAAACCTACGAAGGAGGCTTAAGAAAGCTGGGGCATCCCGCTGATTGTAATCTCGAAAATAGAAACAATCAGGCAAAAATTAGGGATAACGAATCAAAAGAAAAAGGTTGTTATAAATCCTCAACAACATGAAAAATGTTGCAAAAAATGATGACTGCCTTCCATAAAATTCAACTTGTGTGGACCATCACCAAAATGTCGTTCCAAACTCGAATAGAGTTTGACGCACAATTAACTGAGTTTAGGATTGAAGAACATCACGAAGAGCGTGTGGGTACAAATATACTTTGAGCATTTATCCTTTGTTTCTTAAACCGTGAACCGAGCCACGTTACAACCCTTCAAAAGTCCTAATTGAAGCATGGGTTAGTTCGAAAGCATACTGTTACAAAAGGTATCCTGACTCATGTAAGGCTTTGCTCTAAATTTTGTGTTAAATTTGTCTTATAAAAAGTTTTCTGCTAAAAAACGCATTTTTCATAACGTCAAGACAAGCATAAACTTTGCATTATTTGAATATCGTTGTTTGCACATGTTTATTTGTTTGGCAGCAAAGAAATTCACAACAGTGAATGTTCGGAGGAACGAAAGCTCTCTCAGTAAGTAAAATCACTTCAAGTGAGATGACACTCCCATGGAAAAAATATCCCATCAACAAAGGGGGACTTGGTATGTGTTGTACCCCAAAATTTTCCCTCCCATATTCCTCAAGATTTGTCAAGATTGATTTTCAAATTGCTCAAGAGGTTGTACAGTCAAATCACCTCCTAAGCCAGCTGAAATTAGGGTTTTGATTCTTTCAAGGAATTTGGAGTTTTCAATGGTTCAACCAAGTCTCAAGGGCCTATATACATCCTCAAGCACCTACATGCCAAGTTTCAAGACTCATAATGCCAATTTGCACAATCAAAAGCCTCATTTGATCCACAGTCAACTGCAAGGGCAAAATGGTCATTTTGCAGTCAAAAGTCAGAAATTTTGGTCAACATCTTATTTTGTGCTCACAATCATCATTTGATCAAGTCTTGATCATGATTCCACAAGGATAGCTCAAAAATTATCAAGATGCAAAAAGTTACTATTTTTGGACAGCAGAAAAGTCAATTGTACCTTGACCAGGGCATAACTTTTTCATGGTTTGTCAGAAAAATTCCATCCAATGCTCATTTTGAAGGGGATGTAATTTCCTACAACCCATCTTCACACTCCAAGATCAAGAAATGCTCTCACAAAAAGTTATCAATTTCTACATTATAGGTCAAATTCAAAAGTCAACAAAAATGCACTTTGAGTCAAAGGCCATAACTTGAGATTGGTAAATCCAAATAACATGGGACCAAAGGCATTGGTTAGAGGACTTCAAGAGCTTTCCAAAATGTCCAAGATCATGGTCATATGATCAAAATTGAGCAAGATGTGCATTGGAGAAGTTGGGAAATTTTCATGAATTTGCAAAAGTCAACTTTGCTCAAAACACCTCATTTTTGCTAATGGGCCTCAAATCTCTTCTTGAAACTTCATCCATGACTTATGCACGACCCATCAAGATTAATTGGATTTATTTTCTTATTTTTAGTAATTAATTGGATTTTTAATTGATATTAATTCATTTAATTAATTTAAATTGTAGGAAAATAGAAGATTTGATTTTTTCAATCAACTTGTGAAGCAAATCTGACCTAGACATGCTGGCAAATTTGTGCTCAAAGTCAAAGATACAAAAAATCCAAAATTGGCAACTTTGTTCAATCATGAAAAATCAAAAAGATTTGATTTTCAATCAAGGATTCAAACATCAATGCAATGGATTTTTGCCCAAGCTTTTGACCTAATTCAGTTGCCTTATATACAAGCAAGCTAACCCTGATCAAAGAGACGTGAAAAAGCTACAGAAACAACCATAGCACATTGAAGAAATTCCAAGAAAATTGAAAACTGATTTTTGCATTCTAGGTCGATTCAAGGGTTTTTATTGATTCCAATACATAGCAGGAGGTTCCAGGGACGTTTTGCAATCCAATTCAAGCACTAAAACTCAAAGAATCAAAGAATACAGAACCATGGTTTGCTTTTCTTATTCAAAATCGTATTGCCTAATTCATGAGCATTTAACATGATTTCTTGATTGTTTTGCATTGCTAGGGACCATACGAAGTTAATGGTATGATTTAATTGGATTATAATGCCCTGAATCATAAGATACCATGAACAAAATTCTAGGGTTCTTGAACTTTAAATTGGGGATTTTAAACCAGGAAAAATTGAGACTATTAAGATACATGACTGAATTCGTGAGGACAAGACAAACAAGAATCACACCTCGCGAAATATTTATATGTACTGAGCTTCTATTCGCTATTTTTCGTTGCAATGGTTAGTGGGGGTTAAAAACCCCCGCTATCTGTTTATATTTTTGCAGGAACAATGAAGAAGATGATGATGTGTTAGTACCTGGTTGGCATGTTTAAAAAAGGGAACGCGTTGTTTTGTTTTACAACATATTGTTTACTTTTTATATATAATATTTATTATCTATCCACTTAACAAACGCGCATTACAGCTCAGTTGGCAAAAGCATTTGAGGATTATCCCTTGAGACCTGGGTTCGAACCCCAGGTCCCCCAAACGTTTATTTGTTATTTTTCTTCAGGTGCTCTTGTGTACGCTTGCAAAAGGATGTCCACCATGTGCTTCAGATCTCAGCACGCCAAGTGGCCTCAGACCTGATCCAAGGGTCTAGATGAGAGCTCACCATACTCCCCAGTCAACCGGCGTGTGGGTAATCAGAAAAGTCAAACGGACTGGAATATTGTTGGGCCACAAATTGCCAAAGACACCTCCTAACTTGGGCCAGCACCCCCCCTGGGTTTATTCTTTTTCTTCCTTTATATTTATTTATTTAATTGTTTTTACTATTATTAATTATTATTATTTTCACTAACCAAAATAATTAACATTTTCTTAAAAAATTTCAGAAAACATAAAAAACATAATATTTTTATTTGTTAAAATTAATTAGTTATTTTTGTAAATAAATACTAACATAATTAATTTAGTTCCTAATTAGGTTAATTTTAATATTTTCACAATAAATCTAAAATCAACATAGAATTAGGGTTCTTGACAACTTTTAATCATTTTTTTTAATTTCCTTGAGACATTAAAAAACCAAAAATATTTCTTTTTATTAATTAGTTTTAGGTTTAATTTAATTTAATTTAATAAAAACTTCCTTCTTTAACAAAAGGGGTCAAAACCCTAAGAACTTCTCCGATTCAATTATTCTCGCGCGTGTGAATATTTTTTATTCATAATTTTTTTGACCATATTTATGTATTTGCTCCAAGGATGTAATAGCTTTAAGTAGGACTTTTTATCGCTTTTATTTTATTTTCCGCAATTTACTTTTCCAAGGGTTTGTTTTTGGCGATGTAAATACCCGACGCCTTGTAATAGTTTAGATTTATTTTCCGCAACTATTAACTGCTAGATGTATGCTAACTAGGCTATGCATGACAAGACTTCTCTTAAATTAAAATCAATCGTAGCTCACCATAACATGTAAAAAGATAACATAACTGAAACCTGACACACTCGCACATGCCACTCTTAGGGTACGCCTCACTTGGTTGCCTCGACGTGGTCATTGAGTATAGGGTGTTTTAGAGGTCACTTTCCTGTCTAAAGATCAAAAAGTTGCCTCGAAACGGCTGCCTCGATAAAAAATGATCTAGGACATTAGGGTTACTGCTAAGGCGTCCTACTATTGCTTTGGTGACCACATGTCCCTATAATCGAATTGACCCTTAAAACTCCAACGACGGTGCTACCTACTTCTCAATAGTGGGATAGTATTGTCTAAAGGACATTTACACAGATTAATTTCTTTTGAGTAGGTAGAGGTTCTCAGGTACTTTATCTTTCAAAACAAAAAATACTTTTCACACTTACACTTTTCAAACAAAAGTTTTCAAACAAACACTTCATACACTCTTGAGGACAGATACAAGAGTTAAATCGAAGTTTTCAAAACAAAACTTTTTCAAAACCCACAAACACAAGAAAAGCAAAACATTTTTGAAAACATAGTGAGCAAGTACCTAAAAGCCCATGGATAACCACGGATAGAAAGGGTGCTAACACCTTCCCTTCCTATAATCTACCTCCCGAACCGAGAAACATCTCGAAAAGGAATTTTGCTGTGCTTTTTTCCTTTCCTTGTTGGAGAAAATAAAAGATGGTGGCGTCTCTTGCTTACCGCGACATTTTGCGAAACGCAAACGCGAACCAGCATTCCAAAACAGTCAATTCTATTTCCACCGATCACAATATGGTATTGTCCAGCAAATCTGGGGCAGTCCAGTCAAGATTTCAACAAATCTTTCAAAGACCATTACACCTGGGGCAGTCCAGTCAAGATTTCAAGAAATCTCTCAATTGTAGGTAAACCTGGGGCAAATCTCCGTCGCCATCACTTGGGGCATTTAAACGTCAATCTCATCAAAGGGATACGAACATTCCAAGTTTCCTGGCAGTGCCACAAGCATCTGATATTAGGGGCAGTGATGAACATCTCCGAAATCTTTCTGAAAATAAGTTCAAGCGTCCTCAAGAAGATTATCACCTCTCTAAGCAGACCAGCAATCATGGGTTTATTTCCCAAACATTTGTCAAGGATTTATTCTCCAAAACAAATTACATTTCAAATTGATCGGTCGTTAAAAATTTCCTTCATCACCTGCTGGAAGTTACGATCGTCATCAAAAATACCTTCATCACCTGTTGGAAGTTACATCCACCAACAGAATAACGGACAGCTGAAGCTCCTAAAAATCTGTTTCTCTCAAAAATGAAGATTCTCATTCTCGAGGTGGCGTATAAACTCCTGACTTTATACCAGCAGCTTGATTCTCCCCAGTGCAATCGCCACGGAGGTCATTCTGTCACTTATTTAGATCCCAGTTACAGTCTCAGATATACTCCAGATACGGAAGTGATTCTGCTACTCATACAGATCTCAACTTCAGATACAGTCCAGATACGCTCCAGACACGGTTTCCGTTCTGTCACTTATTCAGATCCCAGTTACAGTCTCAGATACACTCCAGGCACGAAAGTCATTCTGCTACTCATACATATCTCAACTTCAGATACAGTCCAGATACGCTCCAGACACGGTTGCCGTTCTGTCACTTATTCAGATCCCAGTTACAGTCTCAGATACACTTCAGACACGAAATTCATTCTGCTACTCATATAGATCTCAACTTCAGATACAGTCCAGATACGCTCCAGACACGGTTGCTGTTCTATCACTTATTTAGATCCCAGTTACAGTCTCAGATACACTCCAGACACGAAAGTCATTTTGCTACTCATACAGATCTCAACTTCAGATACAATCCAGATACGCTCCAGACACGGTTGCCGTTCTGTCACTTATTCAGATCCCAGTTACAGTCTCAGATACACTCCATACACGGAATTCATTCTGCTACTCATACAGATCTCAACTTTAGATACAGTCCAGATACGCTCCAGACACGATTGTCGTTCTGTCACTTTTTCAGATCTCAGTTACAGTTTGAGATACACTCCAGACACGAAGTCATTCTACCACTCATACAGGTCTCAACTTTAGATACAGTCCAGATACGCGTCAGACACGGTCTCCATTCTGTCACTCATTCAGAATTTATCCCCAGCACATAGATGCTCCCTACACAGATGTTTCTATGTCGCCCATTCATAATTCAGATACAATACAGATACACTCCAGATACGGCAGTCATTCTGATATTCATTCAAAATTCCAATACAGTTACAGTCTCAGATACACTCCAGACACGACAGTCATTCTGATATTCATTCAAAATTTCAATACAGTTACAACTCAGATACACTCCAAGACACGGAAGTCATTCTGCTACTCATACAGATCTCAACTTCAGATACAGTCCAGATACGCTCCAGACACGGTTGCCATTCTGTCACTCATTCAGAATTTATCCTCATCCCAGAGATGCTCCAAACACAAATACCTTCCTGCTTCTCATCCTTTCACCTATAACATACAATTCAACTTCCTGATATTCCCGACAGAATTCAGTTTCTCATTCTTAAAGTGGCATACAACCTAAACCTGAACTTCTTCCAGACAGGAATAAGCTTTTCCCAGAGTCCTGAGTTTTTACTCTCCAACAGGATAGCCACTCCGTAATAGTATGGCTATTCCCCACAGAGTTCTAATTCCCCAAGTAGAATGAAGACTCTCATTCTCAAATCCTCACAGAGTTTTCAGATATTCCCCGGCGAAGATCTCCTCAAAGCAGGAATCCCCAGTAGATTGGCATACAACCCAAACTCCTGATTTCCCCAACAGTGGTCCCATGACTTCTCACTTTCAACGATCAAAGGATTTTCAACCCTCGGAAGTAGTCAAGGACTTATTTCTCCGACAGCGGTCAAAGATTTTTATTACCTCCAGCCATCCAGCAAGGCGGCTGATCAGCTTACATACATATTCATTACATTCATATAACACATACATTGCATCATACAACATGACTTTGTGTTTCAGCTAATACTTTTACCCTTCGCAGGATAAGTTTAGCAAGTTTCGAGCTTCAAAGATTTCTGAAAAAATAGTTTACGGATGCTTCCCGACACAGATGCTAACCTGTTGCCTATTCAGACTCCCAACTCAGAGACGAGCCAAACATGGATACCTTTCTGATACTCACCTGCAACAAACAGTCTTGGATGGCATCTTTAAGCCCATCTCCAGCAAGATTCTGTTACATCTCCAAATGGCATCTTTAAGCCTAGTCCCTCAACTATGCTTTGACGAGTGCAAATTTTTTGGGCACTCTAGTGTCCAATCATCTTTTACCTTCGAGTTGCAAACAGAAAAATTGCCAATCTAACTCTTCAGGTTCAAGAAGATTGAACAGGGGCAACTGTTGTACCCCAAAATTTGCCCTTCCTTTTCCACAAAAAAATCACAACTTCAGGGTTTTCCCTGATCTTTTCAAATTGGCTCACGAATTGATCAAACAGACTTTTCTTTGACGACAAATTTGGAATTAGGGTTTTCGCTCGTATTTCTCAGAAGAAATTGAATCCACAATAATTCAATTTGCTATTACATTATTTTTACGCTTGTTCCAGATTATCGGTTGTTTCTCAAGACCTAAATATCTGGGATAGGAGCCGAGGCTTTGATTGAAACTTTGAGGCATTGGTTTGATCAGTGAAGTGAAAGGTGTGTGGAATGCTTATTTGTTTAATTGTACAAAGCATATGATTAATTGGAGTGCCAGGCGTATTGTGATTAATCCGAGATTGCAAGACGAAAAAGTTTGTTGATTTATTTATTTCATCTGAATTAAAGTTATTGGGATACATTTCCAGTTATTTTAATTCAAGAGATTTAAATAATTAAATAGACAGTGCAAAAGAAAGAATGAAATATTTGACAATAAAGAATTCTTATTTGATAAAGACTTTTTATTTATTTATTTCAAATATTGTTACAAATGTTATTCGAATATTGTAAATTTATAATTTACAGTGTTTACAATAATATTTATTACAATAAATGAAAAGAAAATAAATCTAAAGCCTAAGTCTCTTGAAATCTTTGATCTTCTACTGCTTCTTCCATTATCCAAATGATACTTACCTGCAGACAGAAGAAAAAGAAATCAGTGCAGTTAATTTGAAAAGCATTTTCAAGCAGATAAATATAAAGTCATCATTAAAGCTTGTTGGCCAGAATCAGATTGTTTTTAGGTTCATCATGTTTTACTTGTCCTCTTTGCAAATCACAAGAAGATTTCTCTTCTTGGTTCACAAAGAGGAAAGATTTTGCAAGCATACAATCAATTAAAAGATACAAGGCAGCAAGGCAAAGAAAACTGAACAACAAATTGCATTAGTCAACCAAAAGCAAACTAAGTTGCAAAAATGTCAAACCAAGTTGCAAAGCTGTCCAAACCAAGTACACAAAGCTGTCAAAGCACAAGCTGTCAAAGAAAGCCTAAATGCAGAAAATATGGAAAGCAAGTACAATGCAGAGATAAACCAAGATACAAGCAAGCAGGCTTGTCAAAAACATCTCAACAGATTCTGGACAAAACAAGATTTTCAGAATAAAAAAATACATTAAGCAATTTAAAAATGCTTTATGGAGAGAGAAAGAGAAAACCAGACGAAGGTTTTGCAGTTTGGCAGGCTGTACAAAGCAGTAAGAAAGAAGATAAATATAACAGGCTAACAGTTCAAGGAGGGAGAGGGCCACAAAACTGAAACTCAATTCAAGTTGCAAAATCACAAACACAAGTTATCAAACTTGCAACCTGCCTGCATAACTTGCAAAACTGCTTGAAAACACAAGCATCAAGCAAAACTGCTTGTAACCTACATAACCCATTCAAACCTACAGAAGCAAGCCTGCCTCCAACTAAAGCCTGCTTCCAACAATACCAGAAGCAAGCAAAAACTCAAGCAAGCCTACCTTCCCAATACAACATATACTGCAAGTAGCAAACCTGCCTCCCATAAACCTGCAGAAGCAAGCCTGCTTCCAAACCCAAAAAACTAAAACCTGCACAAGCTTGCATAAAGGCCTCCAACTGAAGCCTGTTACAAAAAAACACAAAAAACACCAGAAGCAAGACAACCTACCTTACTAAAACACCAGAAGCAAGACAGCCTGCCTAAAAAATTGATCAACCTTCCTCCAAACACAACCTGCCTCAAAAACCATTCAAGCCTGCCTTCAACAAGCAAACTCAGTCTTGCCTAAACTACAAGCACAATTCAAGCCTCATCAACCATCAAAAATAGTTCAAACATGAGCACCCTCATCATTAACATAGAAAAAGAAGAAAAGAACTAAGGAGCAAAACTCTCAGAAAACATTCATCATTAACGAATCAGTGGCCAACAGAAAATCGTTCAAAACAGTAGCTTTCAGAATAAATTTTCATCATCAAATAACCTAGCAAACTCAAAGCCAAATCAACAACAAATAGCTCTTTTCAGAATAAACAAATTCGTCATCATCAAGCATCAACAACCAAAGAAGAGGAAGAGAAAATCTAGAAACAAATATTCAAGGGTTTTCAAAGATAAGTTTCATCATCAAACAAACGTAAAGATACAGAAATACCAGAGGTGAGCTATCAACTGTTATCATCACGCTCCTCCCTCCGCGGTGGCCACCTGAGAGCGCCGCCGTTCCAAGTCCTCTCTCCACCATCCTTTCCAGAGAACAAAACGCCAAGGTATCTTATCCTCAACTTTTCTACGTCTCACATCATAAACGCCAAAGATTAAATTTTTCAAACAATAAAACACACAAGAATTGAACATGCAAACTGTAAAGAAAACGCGTACCCTTTTGAATCATCGCCTTGTATAGTCACAGAGAGGAGAGGATGGAAGTAGCATTCTGGTAGCCTGGAGCAAGGAGGGAGGAAGCAGTTGCTCATGGGGTTTGAGAGAGAGACGAAGAGGACGAAGACGAGAGAAGGAGCGACACCGTTAACAACTGTAAACCCTAATTTCCCAACAAATGAAACAACCCTAAACAAATGTTGTACAACCCTTCATCAAGGGCCTTCGCCCAACCAAACTGAGGCCCAAACACGTACTGGCGCCTACACCCCCCTTCCCTCTTCTTTATTTTGTTATTTTTCTTTGTCCCTTTTTATTTGGGCCATCCAAAACTTTCCTTAGGCCCATTTGTTTTTTTTTCTTTTAATGTTTAAAACCAATACTTTTTTCTTATCACCTTGTTTTCACATTCAATAATCTAAATCTTTTTTTGTTAAATAAAGAGAACATATTAAGTTTTATATGAAATTTTCTTAATAATTTTTACATTTAATAAATACACATAAATAATAGAATACTTTAACTTAAACAATTTTTTTTCTCTTTTCTTCAAAGCTCATTGTTTATATAATTAACAAAATACAAATAAAAATAATTATACTTAGTCTTACTTAGGTTAAAATATTTTTTGTAAATAAATATACACATCTCATATCTCTTTAACTTTCATTATCTTATAACTTGTTATATTTTTACATTGAGAATGCTACAATTCGATTTGGTTGTAACATAATACTTGGACATTACTATTCTGATAAGACTCATCCCCATTTATAAACATTTGTACCCCCATCCCTGGATACTTATTTGTAATAACTTAGACTTTAAATTCCCGCAATTTATCGCTTTCCATATACTGTATAGTAATTAGGGTTTGTATGCGAAGATTCAAAATCAATCGCTAGATAATCTAATACAAGATAAATGCATGAAAATCAATACACCATTCACACTTGCACCTCTAGGGTAACCTCGCTTGTTGCCTCGGAAAATGCAATCATGTCCCTCGAGTATGAGACACTCTAGCAAATGCCCCTTCGATAAACAAAGATCGTAGTCCCTCGATGACCCTCGGTGTTGCCTTCGATAAAACGATCTCGTCCCTTACAAAATTGCTAGAGCATCTCACAAGTTGCCTTCAATGATTGTATACGATGACCCGCGCCTGTTCCGTTTAACATCCTAACACAAGGTTGTTCACCGATTACAATGATGAAACAACACTGTTAAAAGGGTTAAAAACATAAGAAAGATCTTTGAGTAAAATAGGGTAGACAACTCTTAGTTACTTGATCAAAAATCTTGCAAAACATCCTTGACATTTTTTCAAACACACTTCACAACACAACTTCAAAAAACAACTTTCAAAACATTGAATTATCTTTTCAAAAAAGACACACACCTTTGTATATATTCAAACAAGAATCATTACAAAGGTTGCCTAGACAAGGCATCTTTTTCAAAACATTTTCGAAACCAGACATACAAAGTACCATTTCAAACAATTGAAAAGCAAAGGCAAGTGATCTAAGACAAGTAACTAAGAGCCCATGGATAACCATGGATGAAAAGGATGCTAGCACCTTCCCTTTTCATAATCTACCCCCCGAACCCAAGAAAAAATCTCAAAGGTCTTTCCTGTGCTTATTGACCTTTTCTTAGGATAAAATAAAAAGTCGGTGGTGACTCTTGCTAAACCGAACAAGTGCGAAAACAAACGCAAAATACCAAGTCATTTTTCCCACCGTATCACAGAACTGGCGACTCTGCTGGGGAATTTCTAAAAGTGGGGTTACCTTAGGGTTTTAGATCACCTTTACATTCTTACCTTGATTGCTTGGATTGCTTTACTTTTTGGGTTCCTTGTTTGGGTTTGTTTTAAATCTTACACCCAGATTTGGGGACACCTTTTAGGTAAGTAGAAATAAACTGTGAGGGAACTGTGCGGGGTATACCGACATGGTTGAAACAGTAGCTACGTTGATGTGGCACTTTGGTTGGTACCGGTAACCCTTGAGTTGAATCAAGGAGAGTACGGGGCCGCCGCATGGTGTCGTGAAGCATCAATTGACTTTAGAACCTTACTTGGCCATCTTGGCCTTTTTAGGGGTAGTGAGGTGATCGACTTTGGTGCAGTCCGAAGTTGGTAGATACTCGATAATACACTCATTGAGGGTTGTTTTCTTGGAATATTTTGGTCTCCAATTAAGTGGCTAAACCAAAACAATGAACACAAAAAATAATCCAGTGATATTGAGCTCCTTAGAATCCGGTTTCTATTTTAGGACAGGTTTGAGCCAACTAACTTCAAGAGGGTACTTGCCTACCAACCCCATGCAAGCCTAAACCTAAGGACTTGTTTGCTCTGTGTGAATATAATTACCTGTATATACACTTGCTTACTTTTGCATACATGTACATAACATCATAACATCATACCATAGCATTTTCAATAACCATTTCAAGGATCTCGAGAATCTTTTGATGCAGGGTCACATTGAACCAGACGTCTACCAAAGGGCAAGAGGTTTCATTTTCCTCTAAACAAACGCCGTCAAAAATCAAGTGCAACAACTTGAATCGGGGGCTATGACCCACTTGACATGGTGAGCTTGATTCTCGTGGAAAGACATCCACCGATACAAAGTTCTCTAATCAAAGATGTTGATCAAAATTCGACCTCTAACATTTTCTTGTGTTTACCCTGAGAGATCCTTGAAAACATGCATCCACATATCATGCATTGTATCATAACAGGTTTTCCTTTTCAGGTTTCCTTATTCTCCTACTGTTTATTTCAGTAGAGATGGCTCTAGAAAGGACTGTCGAAGATATCCAGGCTCACAACGCTCAACTTCAAGAATTGTTCTTGAACCCGTCCCAGGGGCAAGAAGAAGTGAAAGCTCTCCTCACAAGGGGCATGGTCCTAGGGAATTCAGGCAGTGTCAGGAATGATCAATTGGAAGAGCTGCAGATTGAGCTGGAAACAATGAAGATCCTAATGATGGGACGACTGGTGGGCCAGATGGCTCTCATTCAAGACTTGGCTCAAAGACAAGAGAAGCTCAGGGTTCTCGTCAACAAACTACTTCGAGATAACCAAGTGGGGCAAACATCTAGGGTTGAAGATCAAGTCATCATTCAACCTCCTTTGAGACAAGAAGACAAGGGAAAAGCTCATCAACTTGCTTCAGGGTCACAAGCCCAGCAACAACCTCGCCAGCGTCAACGGGGTAATCAGCGTAAGCAAAATATGTCTGGAAGACAGTTCACTGAGACCGACATACCATCATCTCTAATACTGGAACGCTTGTTGGAGGTCAATCTGACTGCTTTAAGGGATATTATTCGGAAGCCCAACACCTCTGCTCCTAGCTATCACCCTGACGCATTTTGTGTATACCACTCCTATAGTCCTGGACATGACACCGACGACTGTTGGGCTTTGAAAAACAAAATTCAAGATTTGATTGAAAATGGAGTAATGAAATTCATGCCGGATGGCGAGATGAAAATCTTCCGCTGAGGGTTCTTCACCTGAAATGACAAGTTCGAATTAAGAGGCTTTTGTTCCATTTTAATTTTCAAGTTGTAATTTCTTTTGTTATTTAAACAATTATCTGTTGATGTCAAACTCTGTTTCATTAATGCATTGCATATGTTTGTCTTGAATTCATCCATTCGTTTTCACTATTCTTGAATTATGCTTCCTACTTTCTTCATGATATTTAACTCTTGATAAAAAGTTACAAGCCTTTAGAGGGAGGATGACGAAATAATACCATAATCTCATACAATATGCTTTTGAACAGACTTTGCTGACGATGTACATGCATTTATTTCAAATCCTAAACACTGGAGTTATAAGGAAGATAATCCCTAGTCAACCCCTTTGAGCCAAAGAAGTAGGAGTTTTCTGTTTTAGACACAGATCGAAACCTTTGATTTAAACCTAGGGCAGGGTAGTCTCTCAGTTAATTCAAAAGATGCGTATTGAAGTCGCAAATTCTCAGTTCGTAATACAACGAATGACATCAGAAACATTCCCTTTGGAACCAAAAGACAGTGATGGTTCCTTATCTCATAGGAAGTCAATCTCTCAAAAGAGAAAAGCCCACTGAGCCAAAACCTATGAAGGAGGCTTAAGAAAGCTGGGGCATCCCGCTGATTGTAATCTCGAAAACAGAAACAATCAGGCAAAAATTAGGGATAATGAATTAAAAGAAAAAGGTCGTTATAAATCCTCA
The DNA here is from genome assembly GCA_948472305.1 of Vicia faba. Classification (NCBI taxonomy): domain Eukaryota; kingdom Viridiplantae; phylum Streptophyta; class Magnoliopsida; order Fabales; family Fabaceae; genus Vicia; species Vicia faba. The sequence continues at coordinate 1,156,371,943 of OX451738.1, read as the reverse complement.
ACAACATGAAAAATGTTGCAAAAAATGATGACTGCCTTCCATAAAATTCAACTTGTGTGGACCATCACCAAAATGTCGTTCCAAACTCGAATAGAGTTCGACGCACAATTAACTGAGTTTAGGATTGAAGAACATCACGAAGAGAGGGTGGGTACAAATATACTTTAAGCATTTATCCTTTGTTTCTTAAACCGTGAACCGAGCCACGTTACAACCCTTCAAAAGTCCTAATTGAAGCATGGGTTAGTTCAAAAGCATACTGTTACAAAAGGTATCCTGACTCCTGTAAGGCTTTGCTCTAAATTTTATGTTAAATTTGTCTTATAAAAAGTTTTCTGCTAAAAAACGCATTTTTCAAAACTTCGAGACAAGCATAAACTTTGCATTATTTGAATATCGTTGTTTGCACATGTTTATTTGTTTGGCAGCAAAGAAATTAACAACAGTGAATGTTCGGAGGAATGAAAGCTCTCTCAGTAAGTAAAATCACTTCAAGTGAGATGACACTTCCATGGCAAAAATCTCCCATCAACAAAGGGGGACTTGGTATGGTATTGTCCAGCAAATCTGGGGCAGTCCAGTCAAGATTTCAACAAATCTTTCAAGGACCATTAAACCTGGGGCAGTCCAGTCAAGATTTCAAGAAATCTCTCAATTGCAGGTTAACCTGGGGCAAATCTCCATCACCATCACTTGGGGCATTTAAACGTCAATCTCATCAAAGGGTTACGAACAATCCAAGTTTCCTGGCAGTTCCACAAGCATCTGATATTAGGGGCAGTGATGAACCTCTTCGAAATCTTTCTGAAAAGAAGTTCAAGCGTCCTCGATAAGTTTATCACCTCTCTAAGCAGACCAGCAGTCATGGGTTTATTTCCCCAACATTTGTCAAGGATTTATTCTCCAAAACAAATTACATTTGAAATTGATCGGTCGTTAAAAATTTCCTTCATCACCTGCTGGAAGTTACGGTCGTCATCAAAAATTCCTTCATCACCTGTTGGAAGTTACAGCCACCAACAGAATAACGGACAGCTGAAGCTCCTAAAAATCTATTTCTCTCAAAAATGAAGATTCTCATTCTCGAGGTGGCGTATAAACTCCTAACTTTACACCAACAACTTGATTCTCCACAGTGCAATCGCCACAGAGGTCATTCTGTCACTTATTTAGATCCCTGTTACAGTCTTAGATACACTCCAGACACGCAAGTCATTCTACTACTCATACAGATCTCAACTTCACATACAGTCCAGATACGCTCCAGACACGGTTGCCGTTCTGTCACTTATTCAGATCCCAGTTACAGTCTCAGATACACACCAGACATGGAAGTCATTCTGCTACTCATACATATCTCAACTTCAGCTACAATCCAGATACGCTCCAGACATGGTTGCCGTTCTGTCACTTATTCAGATCCCAGTTATAGTCTCAGATACACTCCAGACACGGAAGTCATTCTGCTACTCATACAGATCTCAACTTCAGATACAGTCTAGATACGCTCCAGACACGGTTGTCGTTCTGTCACTTATTTAGATCCCAGTTACAGACTCAGATACACTCCAGACACGGAAGTCATTCTGTTACTCATACAGATCTCAACTTCAGATACAGTCCAGATACGCTCCAGACACGATTGCCATTCTGTCACTTATTCAGATCCCAGTTACAGTTTCAGATACACTCCAGACATGGAAGTCATTCTACGACTCATACAGGTCTCAACTTCAGATACAGTCCATATACGCGCCAGACACGGTCGTCATTCTGTCACTCATTCAGAATTTATCCCCAGCACATAGATGCTCCCTACACAGATGTTTCTGTGTCTCCCATTCAGAATTCAGATACAATACAAATACACTCCAGACACGGCAGTCATTCAGATATTCATTCAAAATTCCAATACAATTACAGTCTCAGATATACTCCAGACACGGCAGTCATTCTGATATTCATTCAAAATTTCAATACAGTTACAACTCAGATACGCTCCAGACACAGAGACCATTCTTTTTGCTCATACAAACCTAGTCTCAGATACACTCCAAGACACGGAAGTCATTCTGCTACTCATACAGATCTCAACTTCAGATACAGTCCAGATACGCTCCAGACACGGTTGCCATTCTGTCACTCATTCAGAATTTATCCTCAGCCCAGAGATGCTCCCAACACAAATACCTTCCTGCTTCTCATCCTTTCACCTATAACATACAATTCAACTTTCTTGATATTCCCGACAGAATGAAGTTTCTCATTCTTAAAGCGGCATACAACCTAAACCTGAACTTCTTCCAGACAGGAATAAGCTTTTCCCAGAGTCCTAAGTTTTTACTCTCCAACAAGATAGCCACTCCGCAACAGTATGGCTATTCCCTACAAAGTTCTAATTCCCCAAGCAGAATGAAGACTCTCATTCTCAAATCCTCACAGAGTTTTCAGATATTCCCCGACGAAGATCTCCTCAAAGCAGGAATCCCCAGTAGATTGGCATACAACCCAAACTCCTGATTTCCCCAACAGTGGTCCCAGGACTTCTCACTTTCAACGATCAAAGGATTTTCAATCCCCGGTAGCAGTCAAGGACTTATTTTCCCTGACAACGGTCAAAATTTTTTATTACCTCCAGCCATCCAGCAAGGTGGCTGATCAGCTTACATACATATTCATTACATTCATATAACACATACATTGCATCATACAGCATGACTTTGTGTTTCAGCTAATACTTTTACCCTTCGCAGGATAAGTTTAACAAGTTTCGAGCTTCAAAGATTTCTGAAAAAACAGTTTACGGATGCTTCCCGACACAGATGCTAACCTGTTTCCTATTCAGACTCCCAACTCAGAGACGGTCCAAACATGGATACCTTTCTGATACTCACCCACTCACCTGCAAAAAACAGTCTTGGATGGCATCTTTAAGCCTGTCTCCAGCAAGATTTTGTCACATCTCCAAATGGCATCTTTAAGCCCAGTCCCTCAACTATGCTTTGATGAGTGCAAATTTTTTGGGCACTCTAGTGTCTAATCATCTTTTACCTTTGAGTTGCGAACGACAAAATTTCTAATCTAACTCTTCAGGTTCAAGAAGATTGAACAGGGGAAGTTGTTGTACCCCAAAATTTGCCCTCCCTTTTCCACAAGAAAATCACAACTTCAGGGTTTTCCCTGATCTTTTTCAAATTGGCTCAGGAATTGATCAAAGCGACTTTTCTTTGACTACAAATCTGGAATTAGGGTTTTCGCTCGTATTTCTCAAAAGAAATTGAATCCAGAATAATTCAATTGGCTGTTACATTATTTATACGCTTGTTCCATATTACCGGTTGTTTCTCAAGACCTAAATATCTGGGATAGGAGTTTAGGCTTTGATTGAAACTTTGAGGCATTGGTTTGATCAGTGAAGTGAAAGGTGTGTGGAATGCTTGTTTGTTTAACTGTACAAAGCATATAATTAATTGGAGTGCCAGGCGTATTGTGATTAATGCGAGATTGCGAGACGACAAAGTTCATTGATTTATTTATTTCATCTGAATTAAAGTTATTGGGATACATTTCCAGTTATTTTAATTCAAGAGATTTAAATAATTAAATAGACAGTGCAAAAGAAAGAATGAAATATTTGACAGTAAAGAATTCTTATTTGATAAAGACTTTTTATTTATTTATTTCAAATATTGTTACAAATGTTATTCGAATATTGTAAATTTATAATTTACAGTGTTTACAATAATATTTATTACAATAAATGAAAAGAAAATAAATCTAAAGCCTAAGTCTCTTGAAATCTTTGATCTTCTACTGCTTCTTCCATTATCCAACTGATACTTACCTGCAAAGGACAGAAGAAAAAGAAATCAGTGCAGTTAAATTGAAAAGCATTTTCAAGCAGATAAATATAAAGTCATCATTAAAGCTTGTTGGCCGAAATCAGATTGTTTTTAGGTTCATCATGTTTTACTTGTCCTCTTTGCAAATCACAAGAAGATTTCTCTTCTTGGTTCACAAAGAGGAAAGATTTTGCAAGCATACAATCAATTAAAAGATACAAGGCAGCAAGGCAATGCAAACTGAACAACAAATTGCATTAGTCAACCAAAAGCAAACTAAGTTGCAAAAATGTCAAACCAAGTTGCAAAGCTGTCCAAACCAAGTACACAAAGCTGTCAAAGCACAAGCTGTCAAAGAAAGCCTAAATGTAGAAAATATGGAAAGCAAGTACAATGCAGAGATAAACCAAGATACAAGCAAGCAGGCTTGTCAAAAACATCTCATCATATTCTGGACAAAACAAGCTTTTCAGAATAAAAAAATACATTAAGCAATTTAAAAATGCTTTATGGAGAGAGAAAGAGAAAACCAGAAGAAGGTTTTGCAGTTTGGCAGGCTGTACAAAGCAGTAAGAAAGAAGATAAATATAATAGGCTAACAGTTCAAGGAGGGAGAGGGCCACAAAACTGAAACTCAATTCAAGTTGCAAAATCACAAACACAAGTTATCAAACCTGCAACCTACCTACATAACTTGCAAAATTGCTTGAAAACACAAGCATCAAGCAAAACTGCCTGTAACCTGCATAACCCATTCAAACCTACAGAAGCAAGCCTGCCTCCAACTAAGGCCTGCTTCCAACAATACCAGAAGCAAGCAAAAACTCAAGCAAGCCTGCCTTCCTAATACAACATATACTGCAAGTAGCAAACCTGACTCCCATAAACCTGCAGAAGCAAGCCTGCTTCCAAACCCAAAAAACTAAAACTTGCACAAGCTTGCATAAAGGCCTCCAACTGTAGCCTGTTATAAAAAAACACAAAAAAACACCAGAAGCAAGACAACCTACCTTACCAAAACACCAGAAGCAAGACAGCCTGCCTAAAAAATTGATCAAACTGCCTCCAAACACAACCTACCTCAAAAACCATTCAAGCCTGCCTTCAACAAGAAAACTCAGTCTTGCCTAAACTAAAAGCACAATTCAAGCCTCATAAACCATCAAAAATAGTTCAAACATGAGCACCCTCATCATTAACATAGCAAAAGAAGAAAAGAACTAAGGAGCAAAAGTGTCAGAAAACATTCATCATTAACGAATCAGTGGCAAACAGAAAACCGTTAAAAATAGAAGCTTTCAGAATAAAGTTTCATCATCAAACAACCTAGCAAACTCAAAGCCAAATCAACAACAAATAGCTCTTTTCAGAATAAACAAATTCGTCATCATCAAGCATCAATAACCAAAGAAGAGGAAGAGAAAATCTAGAAACAAATATTCAAGGGTTTTCAGAGATAAGTTTCATCATCAAACAAACGTAAAGATACAGAAATACCAGAGGCGAGCTATCAACTGTTATCATCACGCTCCTCCCTCCGCCGTGGCCACCTGAGAGCGCCGCCGTTCCAAGTCCTCTCTCCACCATCCTTTCCAGAGAACAAAATGCCAAGGTATCTTTCACTCAACTTTTCTACGTCTCACATCATAAACGCCAAAGATTAAATTTTTCAAACAATAAAACACACAAGAATTGAACATGAAAACTGTAAAGAAAACGCGTACCCTTTCGAATCACCGCCTTGTATAGTCACGGAGAGGAGAGGATGGAGGTAGCATTCTGGTATCCTGGAGCAAGGACAGAGGAAGCAGTTGCTCAAGGGGTTTGAGAGAGAGACGAAGAGGACGAAGACGAGAGAAGGAGCGGCGCCGTTAACAACTATAAACCCTAATTTCCCAACAAATGAAACAACCCTAAACAAATGTTGTACAACCCTTCATCATGGGCCTTCGCCCAACCAAACTGAGGCCCAAACACGTACTGGCGCCTACACCCCCCCCCCTTCCCTCTTCTTTATTTTTTTATTTTTCTTTGTCCCTTTTTATTTGGGCCATCTAAAACTTTCCTTAGGCCCATTTGTTTTTTTTCTTTTAATGTTTAAAACCAATACTTTTTTCTTATCACCTTGTTTTCACATTCAATAATCTAAATCTTTTTTTTGTTAAATAAAGAGAACATATTAAGTTTTATATGAAATTTTCTTAATAATTTTTACATTTAATAAATACACATAAATAATAGAATACTTTAACTTAAAGATTTTTTTCCTCTTTTCTTCAAAGCTCATTGTTTATATAATTAACAAAATACAAATAAAAATAATTATACTTAGTCTTACTTAGGTTAAAATATTTTTTGTAAATAAATATACACATCTCATATCTCTTTGACTTTCATTATCTTATAACTTGTTATATTTTTACATTGAGAATGCTATAATTCGATTTGGTTGTAACATAATACTTGGACATTACTATTCTGATAAGACTCATCCCCATTTGTAAACATTTGTACCCCCATCCCTGGATACTTATTTGTAATAACTTAGACTTTAAATTCCCACAATTTATCGCTTTCCATATACTGTATAGTAATTAGGGTTTGTATGCGAAGATTCAAAATCAATCGCTAGATAATCTAATACAAGATAAATGCATGAAAATTAATACACCATTCACACTTGCACCTCTAGGGTAACCTCGCTTGTTGCCTCGGAAAATGCAATCATGTCCCTCGAGTATGAGACACTCTAGCAAATGCCCCTTAGATAAACAAAGATCATAGTCCCTCGATGACCCTCGGTGTTGCCTTCGATAAAACGATCTCGTCCCTTACAAAATTGCTAGAGCATCTCACAAGTTGCCTTCAATGATTGTATACGATGACCCGCGCCTGTCCCGTTTAACATACTAACACAAGGTTGTTCATCGATTACAATGATGAAACAACACTGTTAAAAGGGTTAAAAACATAAGAAAGATCTTTGAGTAAAATAGGGTAGACAACTCTTAGTTACTTGATCAAAAATCTTGCAAAACATCCTTGCCATTTTTTCAAACACATTTCGCAACACAACTTCAAAAAACAACTTTCAAAACATTGAATTATCTTTTCAAAAAAGACACACATCTTTGTATATACTCAAACAAGAATCATTACAAAGGTTTCCTAGACAAGGCATCTTTTTCAAAACATTTTCGAAACCAGACACACAAAGCACCATTTCAAACAATTGAAAAGCAAAGGCAAGTGATCTAAGACAAGTAACTAAGAGACCATGGATAACCATGGATGAAAAGGATGCTAGCACCTTCCCTTTTCATAATCTAACCCCCGAACGTAAGAAAACATCTCAAAGGTCTTTCCTGTGCTTATTGACCTTTCCTTAGGATAAAATAAAAAGTCGGTGGCGAGAACTGACTAGTGTTTTGCGTTCATATTCGCACTTGTGCGGTTGAGCAAGAGTCGCCACCGACTTTTTATTTTATCCTAAAGGAAAGGTTAAAAAAGCACAGCAAAAACCTTTTGAGATTATTTCTTGGGTTCGGGGGGTAGATTATGAAAAGGGAAGGTATTAGCACCCTTTTCATCCATGGTTATCCATGGGCTCTTAGTTACTTGGTTTTTTAGATCACTTGCCTTGTTTTTCGATTGCTTGAAAATGGTGTGTGTGTGGGTGCTTTTGAAAATGTTTTGGAAGAAGATGCCTTGTCTTAGGCAACTAATGTATTTGACTCGTGATTGAGTGTTTTACAAAAGTGTGGATCTTTTCGAAAAGATGTTTTCAAATGTTTTTGAGAGTTTGTTTTGAAAGTGTTGTGGATTGTGGTTTTTGAAAAGAAGGCAAGTGTTTTTGCAAATTGATCTCAAGTAACTAAGAGTTTTGTCTACCCTATTGTACTCAAAGGTTTTTGTCATGTTTTAACCCCTTTTAACAATTTTGTTCCACCATTGGATTTGGTGGACAATCTTGCGTTTAGGAAGTTTATTCGGGACGGGCGCGGGTCATCGTATGGACCATGAATGCAATGATGCCAAGTGTCTTTGGCAATTTGCTTTGAAGGGACTATGATCATTCCGTTTAGGCAACATTTTGAGAGACTTATGATCATTCGATTTTGTTTTGCCAAAGATACTCGACGTGCAAGCATGGCCCATTTTGGAAGGCAACATGTGGGATTACCCTAGAGGGTGCAAGTGTGATTGTGTATTGATTACATGTATTTGTCTTGTATTAGGTTATCTAGCGTTTGATTTTATGTACATGCAAACCCTAGGTCTAACCATGGTATAATTGGAAAACTGTAAATTGCGGAATGTAAAATCTACGCTATTACAAATAGTATCCAGGAGTGGGGGGTATAAATGTACAAAAGGGGATGAGACTTATAGTATCCAATAAGTTACAACCAAATCGAATTCGCAATCAAATGTAAATATCGAATATACAAATATAAGATAACCAAATGTGTATAGGGCAATGTGAATGGATTTGCATTGTGTAAGTGTAAGTGTGAGATGTATATGTATTGTGTGTAATTATTTACAAGTGCGAAATGTGAGATTGATGCGAGATTAGGGTATTTGACCTAAACATGTTTTAAGGAATCTTTGATTTGTATATCTTTAATATGTACAAAAGAAGATGTTTTAATAAAAAAATGTTTTCAGTTTTAATTATATGATAAAAATGTATTTTTATACAAAAAGTATTAAATGTCCAAAACTAAATTATGTATGTTAAAAAGTATTTTTAAATTTGTTATGTACAAAATGTTTTAAGAAATTTAAATTATGCAAGAAAAATGTATATTTACTTTAGTATGTACAAAATATATTTTAATTAAAAGAGTAAATAAATAAAAAGAAGAAAGTATTTTCAATTTTTTAATATATGAGGCAAAAAAATGTATTTTAATTAAGTTAGGATTTTGCAAAGAATAAAAAAGAAAGTATTGTTTATAATATAAAAAAAGAAAGGGTTTAAAATTCTAATGGGCTTTATGGGCATTAAGGAACGGGCAAGGCCCATGCGTTTGGGACGAATTTTAGGGTTGGGAATTGTTATTCAGTTTGGGAACAAGCTTAGGGTTTGGGACGGCGCCGTTCGTTCGCTTTCGTGCTCTTCCTCGTTCATCCTGCTTCTTGGTCATGGCTACTGAGTTTATCTTTACGCATGTCCCAGTACTTCCTTCCGTTCGAGGCCACCGGCGCCACCCATCTTCCTCCTCTTTACACTAGCTCCAACGGCAAAATGAAAGGTATGAATTCATTCAAACGTATTAGGGGCCTCGTGTTTTGCATGCTTAGTTCTCTGCTTATTGATTCGGATTTATGTGCTTTTTGTTGGTTATGCGAAGAGGAAAAGAACTGTACCTTTCTGAGGAGACGGAGGAGGGACGGTGGTGGAGGCGCCCAGGAGGCCGGAACGAGCGGAGGGAGATTTGCGTGATGAAGCTTTTTTGAGGTCCCTGGTATTTTTTATCTGGTTGCTATTTTCTAGGGTTTTGAGGATGATAGACTTGTACTGAGAAACCCCTTTAAAATTCACTTCTTTATCTCTTCTACTGCATGTTGCCTTGATTTGTTGCCTTGAATTGTTGTTGCTTGGACGAACTTTCTCTCTTCTTCTTGAACACTGTATACTTGCTGCCTTAGATTTGTTTGACTATACTGGGATTGACGCCTTGAGCTTGCCTTTGATACCTTTGTTGAGTTGGATGCCTTCTGAAATGTTTTATGGCCCAATGATGTTTATACTGAGGGCCTAGGGTTGGTTCTGAATGCTTTCTTGATATATGAGGGGTTATGTTTGGATATGCTTGAGGGGTTATGTTGGTTATGGTTTTTGTACAGGCTATGAGGTTTTGACAGTAGGTGGTGTTTCTGGTTTAAGGTTAGGCTTCAGCAGGTTTTACTTCTTGAGGGTTTTTGATGTTAGAGGTTATACTGTGGTTCAGGAAGATTGTTATGTTGAGGCTTAACAGGTTCTTGAGGTTAATGCAGGTTGATGAGGTTTGATATATGGTTACAGCTTGTAAGTTATATGTTTGTGACAGGTTTGTATGTTTATGTGTTTGTAATGGTTTTTGAGGTGTTTGACAGGATGTTGGGTTCTTGAGACAGGTATGAGGTTATGGCTTTTTGTCTCTAGTTTTTGGCTTGGTTGTTTGACAGTATGGTGGTCTTGGCCAGTTATGCTTGGTTGGTAAATGGTTTTAGCAGGTATGGTGAGGTTTTGACAGTATGGAGAGGCTTGGGTTTATGGTTAAGGCTATTGCAGGTTTTTTTTAAGCTAAGTGTATTTTCTTTTGTTTTTTTGTCGTTTCTTCTCTTGGTCTTTGGCGCCTAATACTTGTTCAAACCTTGGTATTTTTTCTTGATCCAAGTTGCTGGGTATTTTTACAAAGTTTTTTTGGCACTTTTCTGTTTTGGTAATTGACTCTGCTGTGTTCTTCTGCCCAATTTTGAGTAATGCTGAATTAATGCTTCTTTTAGCTTTTGCCTTACTGTCTAAGCCTGAAAAACCTGCTTCTATCTCTCTTTTTTCTCTCTCTGTAGTACAATTGGATATTATTATATGATTCTTTCTTGTACTATCTTTTCTGAAAGGGCTATTGGTGGGAAATGATGATTTGAGTTAGCTTGCTTGCATACAATTTCTCTGCATCCTTATCTCTTTTTGACAGCTTTGGTACTTTGTCTTTTCCTTGATATCTTGGCCAAATCCTCCTCTTTGGTAGCTTTGAGTAGCTTTGTTGACATCTTTGACAGCAAATTTCACTTTTGGCTTTTGATAGAAAGTTGTAACTTGGATTTTTTTCCAGTTTGGTTTGAATTTGAAGTTTGAGATTTTGAAACTATGCAGTTTGATATTCTATGCATTTTGACATTTGCATTTTTTCAACTTTGCATAAAAATTCTTCCCTCTCTGTGAACCGGGAAAAATCCCGTGATTTGCAGAGAGGGTTAACTGATCCCAGTCAGTGGCCCTTAATGATGAGTCTAATTTTAACTGTCTTTTCCAATTTAACTGCTTTCTGACTTTCTCTTTTCTTTTGCAGGTAAAAAAAAAAGGATGGAGAGGAATAAAGTGAAGCATGAAGAATGAAGAACTAGAAATAAATAGGATAATTTTTATTTTATTTAATATTTAAATTAATGTAAACCATTGTTTGTAATTTAAATTATAAACAACATTTGTACAAATAATTCAAATATCAATAAAATCTTTATTACCCAATTAATTCTAATTCTCTTTCTTTATTGTTTATTTATTTATTTAAAAACTCTTTGAATTAAAACAATTGAAAAATAAATTTCAATCATTCAATTTAGAATAATAAATAACTTAAATAAAACAATGTCTTAGTAATATTGATCAATTAAACCTGTCTCTTCCAATATCCAAAGCAAAGCAGCAGTTAACCAAAATAAACTGATCAAACGCATTCCCTTTTCACTGATTTGCAACAAACACCGTGAATCCAATACTGCATACTGTTTTTGACTGGCTCAAACAAAACAACATGAATTCAAACCAACTGCCTCTTCCGCTGATTAAATCAAAACAATGCGAATTCAAACCGAATCTCGGAATAACTTGCAAAGTGCTGTGGAATCTTAACCTTTCTGGGAATATGCCCATAAAAACCCTTAATTCCTGATTAAATGCCAACGAACATTCGCCTGATCGCAATTGAGCCAGAATCAACCAAAACCCTAAGCCAACTGTGTGAACTGTTCTAGAGCCATGAAAACCAGTAAAACCCTAATTTTGCTTGACTGACAAGAAAAGTCCGTTTGTCCGATTCTTGAGCCAGTTTGAAAAATCAGGAAATGCCTGAAGCTGAGATTTCTTGTGGAAAAATGCGAGGGCAAATTTTGGGGTACAACAGTTGCCCCTATTCAATCTTCTTGGACCTGAAGAGTTAGATTGGCAAATTTGCCTTTCGCGACTTGGAGGTAAAAGAAGAATGGACACGATAGTGCCCAGAAAATTTGCACTCGGCGACATGACGGTGGAGGTGAATGGGCTTAAAGATGCCATTTGGTGATGGGCTTACAGATGCCACCTGGAATGAGTATCAGGAAGGTGGCCATGCTTTGGACCATCTTCGAACTGGGGGTCTGAATAAGCAATAGATTGACATCCGTTGTTGGGAAGAATCCATAAACTGTTTTCAGAAAGTTGCACCTGAACAAGTTGGTAGATTGACATCCGTTGTAGGGAAGAATCCGTAAACTGTTGTCAGAAGTTGAGAAGAGTCTGAACAAGTCGGTAGATTGACATCCGTTGTAGGGAAGAATCCGTAAACTGTTGTCAGAAGTTGAGAAGAGTCTGAACAAGTTGGTAGATTGACATCCGTTGTGGGGAAGAATCCGTAAACTTTTTTCAGAAGTCTTGAAGTTGAAGAGGAATCGGTGTAGGGTTTCCTGCTGATGCGTCTGAATGAATCTGGAATAGGTATCAGAATGTCGCCGTGTCCGGGTCACATCTGAACTATTTCTGGATGAATCTCGGGAGATGATCTTTGTCTGTCGACTGATCTTACCTGAAAAGGTGAAGGGTTAGTTGTATGCGATGTTATGATGCATGATGCAATGTACGTGACATCAATATTTATGAATGTGATGAATGCGCATGTAAGTTGACGAGCTAATCTTGCTGAGGATAAATGAATCCGAGATGGCTGAAGATAAAGGCATCTTGACTGCTGCCGGGAAAAATAAGTCCTTGGCTGCTGCTGGGGAAGAGAATTCCTGATGACCTCTACTGGGGGGTTCCAAACTAGTAGACTCACGCTGGGGACGCCAGATTGAGAATCTTCGGCTTGATGGGAAGTAACTCTGGCGACTTCACTGGGGAACTCAAGATTTGTCCTCCCAAAACTCTGTGGGGAGAAGGTTCAATGGTCTGGCTCCGCTGGGGATACTGAAGCTTAAACTCTGAGGGGAATTGAATTCCGGAGGATTCTCTGGCTGGGGATTTGCAAAGATAAGTTACTGCTGGGGGAATTTTGATGAACTCCGCTGGGGATAGGGAGAATTTTGGCGAGCGCGATCTTCCGTGGTGGTTAGCTCGAGAAGAATCTGAACAAGCGATAGGTTAACATCCGTTACTTGGAGAACCCGTGAACTATTTTCAGAAATCTTGAAGTTGAATCAGCAATAGAGCCGCATCCGTTGTTGGGAAGCGTCCGTAAACTAATTTCAGAGGTTGCATCTGAACAAGCTGATAGATTAACATCCGTTACTTGGGAAGAATCCATAAACTGTTTTCAGAAGTCTTGAAGAAGAATCTGAACAAGTGATAGGTTAACATCCGTTTACTTGGAGAACCCGTGAACTGTTTTCAGAAATCTTGAAGTTGAATCAGCAATAGAGCCACATCCGTTGTTGGGAAGCGTCCGTAAACTAATTTCAAAGGTTGAGAAGAGTCTGAACAAGTTGGTAGATTAACATCCGTTGTTGGGAAGAATCCGTAAACTTGTTTCAGAAGTCTTGAAGAGGAACCGGTGTAGGGCTTCCTGATGATGAGCTTGTGTAAAACTGCATCGGGTTTTGAACACTTTTGACATTCGAATGCCCCAAGTGGTGATGTAGATAAATTCCTGGCTTATTACAGGTGTTGGTCTACAATCGGTTGTTCACAGATGTTTTCCTGGGTTGTTACAAGTGTTGATCTGGAATTCTTCAGACATGCCCTGGCTGGATACAAGAATCGAATTTGGAAAGGTGATAGTTGATAGATATGCCCTGGCTGGATACAAGAATCGAATCTTCAAACTCTTCAGACGTGCCCTGGCTAGATACAGGAATCGAGTCTGGAAATGTAGTCAACAGATATGCCCTGGCTGGATACAGGAGTCGAATCTGGAATTGTTGTAGTTGATAGACATGCCCTGGCTGGATACAGGAATCGAATCTTCAAACTCTTCAGACGTGCCCTGGCTAGATACAGGAATCGAGTCTTCAAACTCTTCAGACGTGCCCTGGCTAGATACAGGAATCGAGTCTGGAAATGTAGTCAACAGATATGCCCTGGCTGGATACAGGAGTCGAATCTGGAATTGTTGTAGTTGATAGACATGCCCTGGCTGGATACAGGAATCGAATCTTCAAACTCTTCAGACGTGCCCTGGCTAGATACAGGAATCGAGTCTGGAAATGTAGTCAACAGATATGCCCTGGCTGGATACAGGAGTCAAATCTGGAATTGTTGTAATTGATTTGTTGAACACTTTTGACATTCGAATGCCCCAAGTGGTTGTGAAGGAGTCTTGAATCAGATTACTCTGCATATTGAGAGATTTCCTGGAATCTTGACTGGACTGCCCCAGGTTAATTGGATTTTGAAAGATCTGTTGGACCTTGACTGGACTGCCCCAGGTTAATCGAATTGTGATATGTCATGCCCCTTGTTGATAGGAGATTTGATGGAAGTGTTATCCTCTTGAAGTGATTTTGACTTACTGAGAGAGTTTTCGTTCCTCCGAACTTTCGCTGTATGAATTCCTTCGCTGTCAAACAAAAAGGGTCAAATGTAGACAGTGATATTCGAATAATGCAAAGTTTATGTTTGTCTCGAAGTTTTGAAAAATGCGTTTTTTAGCAGAAAACTTTTCACAAGACAAGTCAACACAAGATTTAGAGTAAGCCCTACAGGAGTCAGGATACCTTTTGTAACAGTATGCTTTCGAACTAACCCATGCTTCAATTAGGACTTTTGAAGGGTTGTAACGTGGCCTGGTTCGCGGTTTAAGAAACAAAGGATAAAGGCTCAAAGTATATTTGTACGCACCCGCTCTTCGTGATGTCCTTCAACCTAAGCTCAGTTAATTGTGCGTCACACTCTGCTTTGAGTTTGGAACGACTTTTGGGCGATGGTTCACCAGTTAATTTTTGGGAGACAGTCATCATCTCCTTTTTCTTTTTCAACACTTTTCATGTTGTTGTAATAACCTCACTATTTTGATTTTGATTTGTTATCCCTGACTTTTGCCTGACTGTTCCCATTTTCGAGATTACTGTCAGCGGGATGCCCCAGCTTTCTTAAGCCTCCTTTATAGGTTTTGGCTCGGCGGGCTTTTCTCTTTTGAGAGATTGATTGTCTATGTGATAGAGAACCACCCCTGTCTTTTGATTCCAAAGGAACGCTTTCTCTTTTTTGACGTCGTTCGTTGTATTACGAACTGAGAGTTTGCGATTTCAATGCGCGTCTCTCTTGAATTAACTGAGATACTACCCTGCCCCAGGTTTATATCAAAGGTTTCGATTGTTTAGAACAGAAAACTCCTACTTCTTTGGCTCGAAGGGGTTGACTAGGGATTAACTTCCTTATAACTCCAGTGTTTGGGGATTGAAAGAAATGCCTGTACATCATCAGCAAGGTCTGTTCAAAAGCATACTGTATAAGATCATGGTATTGTTTCGTCATCCTCCCTCTAAAGGCTTACAGCTTTTTATCAAGAGTCAAATATCATAAAGAAAAGCATAAGAGTAGTGAAACGAATGGATGAATTCAAGACAAACATATGCAATGCATTAATGAAAACAGAGTTTTAACATCAACAAATAATTGTTTGACAGCAAAAGAAATTACAACTTTGAAAATTCAAAAAGAAGCAAAAGTCTTTCAGCTTGAACTTCGTCATTTCAAGTGGAGAACCCTTTAACAGAAGATCTTCATCTCACCGTCTGGCATGAATTCTAGCACCCCAATGTCGATCAGATCTTGAATCTTGTTCTTCAAGGCCCAACAGTCATTGGTGTCGTGTCCCGGGCCGTAGGAGTGGTAAACAAAGAATGCGTCGGGATTATAGTGAGGAGAGGAGGTATTGAGCTTCTGAGGAGGGTTCTTTACGGTAAGTAAGTTGACCTCCAACAGGCGCTTCAGTATGAAAAATGATGGTATTTCAGTCTCCGTAAACTGTCTTCCCGACTTTTCTTGTTTACGCCGATTGCCCCGTTGACGCTGGCGAGGTTGTTGGTGGGTTTGTGACCCTGAAGTAAGCAGAGGAGCTTTCCCCTTGTCTTCTTGAGTGGATGGAGGCTGAGCGGTGACTTGCTCTTCAACCTCAGATGTTTGCCCCAGTTGGTTGTTTGGAAGCAGTTGGCGGACAAGAACTCTGAGTTCCTCTTGTCTTTGAGATAGGTCTTGGATGAGAGCCATCTGGCCCACCAACTGTCCCATCATTTGGGTCCTCAGTGTTGTCAGATCAAACTGCAGCTCCGCAATCTGATCACTCCTGGCATTGTTGGAATTCCCCAAGCCCTTGGTGAGGAGAGCTTTCATCTCTTCTTGCCCCAGAGACAAGTTCAGGAACATCTCCTGCAGCTGAGCAGTCTGGTCTTGGATGTCTTTGACAGACCTTTCTAGAGCCATCTCTTGCTGAAATAAACAGCATGAGAGTAAGGAAACCTGAAAAAGGAAAAACTGTCAAAATGAAATGCATGATATGTGGATGCATGCTTTCAAGGGTCTCTTGGGGTAAACACAAGAAAATGTTAGAGGTTGAACTTTGCTCTTGGATTGGAGATCTCCGCACCGGGGGACGTCTTTCCACGAGAATCAAGCTCACCATGTCGAGTGGGTCATATCCACTGATTCAAGTTGTTGTTCTTGAACTTTTGATTGGAGAGCTTTGTGTCGGTGGATGTCTTTCTACGAGAACCAAGCTCACCATGTCGAGTGGGTCATAGCCACTGATTCAAGTTGTTGCACTTGATCTTTGATTGTATTGGTTAGAGGAGAAACCTCTTGCCCCTTGATAGATGTCTGGTTCAACGTAACCCTGCATCAAAAGAACCCTCGAGATCCTTGAAATGGTTATTGAAAATGCTTATGGTATGATGTCATGATGTTATGTATGCACAAACAAGTGAGTGTATATACAGACAAACATATTCACACAAAACAAACAAGTCCTTAGGTTTAGGCTTACATGGGGTCTGGGTATTACCCTCTTGAAGTTGGTGGGCTCAACCTGTCCTATTAGAAGTAACCGGGTTCTAAGGGTCCCAATATCACTGAATTGCTTTCATTGTTCATTGTTTCGATTTAGCCACTGAACTGGCGACCGAAATATTCCAGGAAAGCAACCCTCAATTGAGTGTAGTATCGAGTATCAACCAACCTCGGACTGCACCAAAGTCAGTTATCTCACTACCCTAAAAAAGGCCAAGATGGTTCGATTAAGGTTCCTAAGGTCAGTTGATGCTTCGCGACACCACGCGGTGGCCCCGTACTCTCCTTGACTGAACTCAAGGGTTACCGGTACACACCAAAGTGCCACATCAACGTAGCAGACTGCTTCAACCATGTCGGTATACCCCGCACAGTTCCCTCACAGCCTTGTTGCTACTTTCTAAGAAGGTATCCCCAGATCCGGGTTAGGATCTATAAAACTCCGATACAAAGCCCACAAATGTAAAGCAAACAAAGCAATCAATTTGAAAACAAAGGTGATCTAAACCCTAAGGTAACCCCACTTTGAAATATTATCCCCAGCAGAGTCGCCAGTTCTGGTGATACGATGGGAGAACTGACTAGTGTTTTGCGTTCATATTCGCACTTGTGCGGTTGAGCAAGAGTCGCCACCGACTTTTTATTTTATCCTAAAGGAAAGGTTAAAAAAGCACAGCAAAAACCTTTTGAGATTATTTCTTGGGTTCGGGGGGTAGATTATGAAAAGGGAAGGTATTAGCACCCTTTTCATCCATGGTTATCCATGGGCTCTTAGTTACTTGGTTTTTTAGATCACTTGCCTTGTTTTTCGATTGCTTGAAAATGGTGTGTGTGTGGGTGCTTTTGAAAATGTTTTGGAAGAAGATGCCTTGTCTTAGGCAACTAATGTATTTGACTCGTGATTGAGTGTTTTACAAAAGTGTGGATCTTTTCGAAAAGATGTTTTCAAATGTTTTTGAGAGTTTGTTTTGAAAGTGTTGTGGATTGTGGTTTTTGAAAAGAAGGCAAGTGTTTTTGCAAATTGATCTCAAGTAACTAAGAGTTTTGTCTACCCTATTGTACTCAAAGGTTTTTGTCATGTTTTAACCCCTTTTAACAATTTTGTTCCACCATTGGATTTGGTGGACAATCTTGCGTTTAGGAAGTTTATTCGGGACGGGCGCGGGTCATCGTATGGACCATGAATGCAATGATGCCAAGTGTCTTTGGCAATTTGCTTTGAAGGGACTATGATCATTCCGTTTAGGCAACATTTTGAGAGACTTATGATCATTCGATTTTGTTTTGCCAAAGATACTCGACGTGCAAGCATGGCCCATTTTGGAAGGCAACATGTGGGATTACCCTAGAGGGTGCAAGTGTGATTGTGTATTGATTACATGTATTTGTCTTGTATTAGGTTATCTAGCGTTTGATTTTATGTACATGCAAACCCTAGGTCTAACCATGGTATAATCGGAAAACTGTAAATTGCGGAATGTAAAATCTACGCTATTACAAATAGTATCCAGGAGTGGGGGGTATAAATGTACAAAAGGGGATGAGACTTATAGTATCCAATAAGTTACAACCAAATCGAATTCGCAATCAAATGTAAATATCGAATATACAAATATAAGATAAACAAATGTGTATAGGGCAATGTGAATGGATTTGCATTGTGTAAGTGTAAGTGTGAGATGTATATGTATTGTGTGTAATTATTTACAAGTGCGAAATGTGAGATTGATGCGAGATTAGGGTATTTGACCTAAACATGTTTTAAGGAATCTTTGATTTGTATATCTTTAATATGTACAAAAGAAGATGTTTTAATAAAAAAATGTTTTCAGTTTTAATTATATGATAAAAATGTATTTTTATACAAAAAGTATTAAATGTCCAAAACTAAATTATGTATGTTAAAAAGTATTTTTAAATTTGTTATGTACAAAATGTTTTAAGAAATTTAAATTATGCAAGAAAATGTATATTTACTTTAGTATGTACAAAATATATTTTAATTAAAAGAGTAAATAAATAAAAAGAAGAAAGTATTTTCAATTTTTTAATATATGAGGCAAAAAAATGTATTTTAATTAAGTTAGGATTTTGCAAAGAATAAAAAAGAAAGTATTGTTTATAATATAAAAAAAGAAAGGGTTTAAAATTCTAATGGGATTTATGGGCATTAAGGAACGGGCAAGGCCCATGCGTTTGGGACGAATTTTAGGGTTGGGAATTGTTATTCAGTTTGGGAACAAGCTTAGGGTTTGGGACGGCGCCGTTCGTTCGCTTTCATGCTCTTCCTCGTTCATCCTGCTTCTTGGTCATGGCTACTGAGTTTATCTTTACGCATGTCCCGGTACTTCCTTCCGTTCGAGGCCACCGGCGCCACCCATCTTCCTCCTCTTTACACTAGCTCCAACGGCAAAATGAAAGGTATGAATTCATTCAAACGTATTAGGGGCCTCGTGTTTTGCATGCTTAGTTCTCTGCTTATTGATTCGGATTTATGTGCTTTTTGTTGGTTATGCGAAGAGGAAAAGAACTGTACCTTTCTGAGGAGACGGAGGAGGGACGGTGGTGGAGGCGCCCAGGAGGCCGGAACGAGCGGAGGGAGATTTGCGTGATGAAGCTTTCTTGAGGTCCCTGGTATTTTTTATCTGGTTGCTATTTTCTAGGGTTTTGAGGAT
The DNA here is from genome assembly GCA_948472305.1 of Vicia faba. Taxonomy (NCBI): domain Eukaryota; kingdom Viridiplantae; phylum Streptophyta; class Magnoliopsida; order Fabales; family Fabaceae; genus Vicia; species Vicia faba. The sequence goes on along the minus strand of OX451738.1, from coordinate 1,156,352,456 downwards.
GATAGACTTGTACTGAGAAACCCCTTTAAAATTCACTTCTTTATCTCTTCTACTGCATGTTGCCTTGATTTGTTGCCTTGAATTGTTCTTGCTTGGACGAACTTTCTCTCTTCTTCTTGAACACTGTATACTTGCTGCCTTAGATTTGTTTGACTATACTGGGATTGACGCCTTGAGCTTGCCTTTGATACCTTTGTTGAGTTGGATGCCTTCTGAAATGTTTTATGGCCCAATGATGTTTATACTCAGGGCCTAGGGTTGGTTCTGAATGCTTGCTTGATATATGAGGGGTTATGTTTGGATATGCTTGAGGGGTTATGTTGGTTATGGTTTTTGTACAGGCTATGAGGTTTTGACAGTAGGTGGTGTTTCTGGTTTAAGGTTAGGCTTCAGCAGGTTTTACTTCTTGAGGGTTTTTGATGTTAGAGGTTATACTGTGGTTCAGGCAGATTGTTATGTTGAGGCTTAACAGGTTCTTGAGGTTAATGCAGGTTGATGAGGTTTGATATATGGTTACATCTTGTAGGTTATATGTTTGTGACAGGTTTGTATGTTTATGTGTTTGTAATGGTTTTTGAGGTGTTTGACAGGATGTTGGGTTCTTGAGACAAGTATGAGGTTATGGCTTTTTGTCTCTAGTTTTTGGCTTGGTTATTTGACAGTATGGTGGTCTTGGCCAGTTATGCTTGGTTGGTAAATGGTTTTAGCAGGTATGGTGAGGTTTTGACAGTATGGCGAGGCTTGGGTTCATGGTTAAGGCTATTGCAGGTTTTTTTTAAGCTCAGTGTATTTTCTTTTGTTTTTTTGTCGTTTCTTCTCTTGGTCTTTGGCGCCTAATACTTGTTCAAACCTTGGTATTTTTTCTTGATCCAAGTTGCTGGGTATTTTTACAAAGTTTTTTTGGCACTTTTCTGTTTTGGTAATTGACTCTGCTGTGTTCTTCTGCCCAATTTTGAGTAATGCTGAATTAATGCTTCTTTTAGCTTTTGCCTTACTGTCTAAGCCTGAAAAACCTGCTTCTATCTCTCTTTTTTCTCTCTCTGTAGTACAATTGGATATTATTATATGATTCTTTCTTGTACTATCTTTTCTGAAAGGGCTATTGGTGGGAAATGATGATTTGAGTTAGCTTGCTTGCATACAATTTCTCTGCATCCTTATCTCTTTTTGACAGCTTTGGTACTTTGTCTTTTCCTTGATATCTTGGCCAAATCCTCCTCTTTGGTAGCTTTGAGTAGCTTTGTTGACATCTTTGACAGCAAATTGCACTTTTGGCTTTTGATAGAAAGTTATAACTTGGATTTTTTTTTCAGTTTGGTTTGAATTTGAAGTTTGAGATTTTGAAACTATGCAGTTTGATATTCTATGCATTTTGACATTTGCATTTTTTCAACTTTGCATAAAAATTCTTCCCTCTCTGTGAACCGGGAAAAATCCCGTGATTTGCAGAGAGGGTTAACTGATCCCAGTCAGTGGCCCTTAATGATGAGTCTAATTTTAACTGTCTTTTCCAATTTAACTGCTTTCTGACTTTCTCTTTTCTTTTGCAGGTAAAAAAAAAAGGATGGAGAGGAATAAAGTGAAGCATGAAGAATGAAGAACTAGAAATAAATAGGATAATTTTTATTTTATTTAATATTTAAATTAATGTAAACCATTGTTTGTAATTTAAATTATAAACAACATTTGTACAAATAATTCAAATATCAATAAAATCTTTATTACCCAATTAATTCTAATTCTCTTTCTTTATTGTTTATTTATTTATTTAAAAACTCTTTGAATTAAAACAATTGAAAAATAAATTTCAATCATTCAATTTAGAATAATAAATAACTTAAATAAAACAATGTCTTAGTAATATTGATCAATTAAACCTGTCTCTTCCAATATCCAAAGCAAAGCAGCAGTTAACCAAAATAAACTGATCAAACGCATTCCCTTTTCACTGATTTGCAACAAACACCGTGAATCCAATACTGCATACTATTTTTGACTGGCTCAAACAAAACAACATGAATTCAAACCAACTGCCTCTTCCGCTGATTAAATCAAAACAATGCGAATTCAAACCGAATCTCGGAATAACTTGCAAAGTGCTGTGGAATCTTAACCTTTCTGGGAATATGCCCATAAAAACCCTTAATTCCTGATTAAATGCCAACGAACATTCGCCTGATCGCAATTGAGCCAGAATCAACCAAAACCCTAAGCCAACTGTGTGAACTGTTCTAGAGCCATGAAAACCAGTAAAACCCTAATTTTGCTTGACTGACAAGAAAAGTCCGTTTGTCCGATTCTTGAGCCAGTTTGAAAAATCAGGAAATGCCTGAAGCTGAGATTTCTTGTGGAAAAATGCGAGGGCAAATTTTGGGGTACAACAGTTGCCCCTGTTCAATCTTCTTGGACCTGAAGAGTTAGATTGGCAAATTTGCCTTTCGCGACTTGGAGGTAAAAGAAGATTGGACACGATAGTGCCCAGAAAATTTGCACTCGGCGACATGACGGTGGAGGTGAATGGGCTTAAAGATGCCATTTGGTGATGGGCTTACAGATGCCACCTGGAATGAGTATCAGGAAGGTGTCCATGCTTTGGACCATCTTCGAACTGGGGGTCTGAATAAGCAATAGATTGACATCCGTTGTTGGGAAGAATCCATAAACTGTTTTCAGAAAGTTGCACCTGAACAAGTTGGTAGATTGACATCCGTTGTAGGGAAGAATCCGTAAACTGTTGTCAGAAGTTGAGAAGAGTCTGAACAAGTTAGTAGATTGACATCTGTTGTAGGGAAGAATCCGTAAACTGTTGTCAGAAGTTGAGAAGAGTCTGAACAAGTTGGTAGATTGACATCCGTTGTGGGGAAGAATCCGTAAACTTTTTTCAGAAGTCTTGAAGTTGAAGAGGAATCGGTGTAGGGTTTCCTGCTGATGCGTCTGAATGAATCTGGAATAGGTATCAGAATGTCGCCGTGTCCGGGTCACATCTGAACTATTTCTGGATGAATCTCGGGAGATGATCTTTGTCTGTCGACTGATCTTACCTGAAAAGGTGAAGGTTTAGTTGTATGCGATGTTATGATGCATGATGCAATGTACGTGACATCAATATTTATGAATGTGATGAATGCGCATGTAAGTTGACGAGCTAATCTTGCTGAGGATAAATGAATCCGAGATGGCTGAAGATAAAGGCATCTTGACTGCTGCCGGAAAAAATAAGTCCTTGGCTGCTGCTGGGGAAGAGAATTCCTGATGACCTCTACTGGGGGGTTCCAAACTAGTAGACTCACGCTGGGGACGCCAGATTGAGAATCTTCGGCTTGATGGGAAGTAACTCTGGCGACTTCACTGGGGAACTCAAGATTTGTCCTCCCAAAACTCTGTGGGGAGAAGGTTCAATGGTCTGGCTCCGCTGGGGATACTGAAGCTTAAACTCTGAGGGGAATTGAATTCCGGAGGATTCTCTGGCTGGGGATTTGCAAAGATAAGTTACTGCTGGGGGAATTTTGATGAACTCCGCTGGGGATAGGGAGAATTTTGGCGAGCGCGATCTTCCGTGGTGGTTAGCTCGAGAAGAATCTGAACAAGCGATAGGTTAACATCCGTTACTTGGAGAACCCGTGAACTATTTTCAGAAATCTTGAAGTTGAATCAGCAATAGAGCCGCATCCGTTGTTGGGAAGCGTCCGTAAACTAATTTCAGAGGTTGCATCTGAACAAGCTGATAGATTAACATCCGTTACTTGGGAAGAATCCATAAACTGTTTTCAGAAGTCTTGAAGAAGAATCTGAACAAGTGATAGGTTAACATCCGTTTACTTGGAGAACCTGTGAACTGTTTTCAGAAATCTTGAAGTTGAATCAGCAATAGAGCCACATCCGTTGTTGGGAAGCGTCCGTAAACTAATTTCAAAGGTTGAGAAGAGTCTGAACAAGTTGGTAGATTAACATCCGTTGTTGGGAAGAATCCGTAAACTTGTTTCAGAAGTCTTGAAGAGGAACCGGTGTAGGGCTTCCTGATGATGAGCTTGTGTAAAACTGCATCGGGTTTTGAACACTTTTGACATTCGAATGCCCCAAGTGGTGATGTAGATAAATTCCTGGCTTATTACAGGTGTTGGTCTACAATCGGTTGTTCACAGATGTTTTCCTGGGTTGTTACAAGTGTTGATCTGGAATTCTTCAGACATGCCCTGGCTGGATACAGGAATCGAATTTGGAAAGGTGATAGTTGATAGATATGCCCTGGCTGGATACAAGAATCGAATCTTCAAACTCTTCAGACGTGCCCTGGCTAGATACAGGAATCGAGTCTGGAAATGTAGTCAACAGATATGCCCTGGCTGGATACAGGAGTCGAATCTGGAATTGTTGTAGTTGATAGACATGCCCTGGCTGGATACAGGAATCGAATCTTCAAACTCTTCAGACGTGCCCTGGCTAGATACAGGAATCGAGTCTTCAAACTCTTCAGACGTGCCCTGGCTAGATACAGGAATCGAGTCTGGAAATGTAGTCAACAGATATGCCCTGGCTGGATACAGGAGTCGAATCTGGAATTGTTGTAGTTGATAGACATGCCCTGGCTGGATACAGGAATCGAATCTTCAAACTCTTCAGACGTGCCCTGGCTAGATACAGGAATCGAGTCTGGAAATGTAGTCAACAGATATGCCCTGGCTGGATACAGGAGTCGAATCTGGAATTGTTGTAATTGATTTGTTGAACACTTTTGACATTCGAATGCCCCAAGTGGTTGTGAAGGAGTCTTGAATCAGATTACTCTGCATATTGAGAGATTTCCTGGAATCTTGACTGGACTGCCCCAGGTTAATTGGATTTTGAAAGATCTGTTGGACCTTGACTGGACTGCCCCAGGTTAATCGAATTGTGATATGTCATGCCCCTTGTTGATAGGAGATTTGATGGAAGTGTTATCCTCTTGAAGTGATTTTGACTTACTGAGAGAGTTTTCGTTCCTCCGAACTTTCGCTGTATGAATTCCTTCGCTGTCAAACAAAAAGGGTCAAATGTAGACAGTGATATTCGAATAATGCAAAGTTTATGTTTGTCTCGAAGTTTTGAAAAATGCGTTTTTTAGCAGAAAATTTTTCACAAGACAAGTCAACACAAGATTTAGAGTAAGCCCTACAGGAGTCAGGATACCTTTTGTAACAGTTAGCTTTCGAACTAACCCATGCTTCAATTAGGACTTTTGAAGGGTTGTAACGTGGCCTGGTTCGCGGTTTAAGAAACAAAGGATAAAGGCTCAAAGTATATTTGTACGCACCCGCTCTTCGTGATGTCCTTCAACCTAAGCTCAGTTAATTGTGCGTCACACTCTGCTTTGAGTTTGGAACGACTTTTGGGCGATGGTTCACCAGTTGATTTTTGGGAGACAGTCATCATCTCCTTTTTCTTTTTCAACACTTTTCATGTTGTTGTAATAACCTCACTATTTTGATTTTGATTGGTTATCCCTGACTTTTGCCTGACTGTTCCCATTTTCGAGATTACTGTCAGCGGGATGCCCCAGCTTTCTTAAGCCTCCTTTATAGGTTTTGGCTCGGCGGGCTTTTCTCTTTTGAGAGATTGACTGTCTATGTGATAGAGAACCACCCCTGTCTTTTGATTCCAAAGGAACGCTTTCTCTTTTTTGACGTCGTTCGTTGTATTACGAACTGAGAGTTTGCGATTTCAATGCGCGTCTCTCTTGAATTAACTGAGATACTACCCTGCCCCAGGTTTATATCAAAGGTTTCGATTGTTTAGAACAGAAAACTCCTACTTCTTTGGCTCGAAGGGGTTGACTAGGGATTAACTTCCTTATAACTCCAGTGTTTGGGGATTGAAAGAAATGCCTGTACATCATCAGCAAGGTCTGTTCAAAAGCATACTGTATAAGATCATGGTATTGTTTCGTCATCCTCCCTCTAAAGGCTTACAGCTTTTTATCAAGAGTCAAATATCATAAAGAAAAGCATAAGAGTAGTGAAACGAATGGATGAATTCAAGACAAACATATGCAATGCATTAATGAAAACAGAGTTTTAACATCAACAAATAATTGTTTGACAGCAAAAGAAATTACAACTTTGAAAATTCAAAAAGAAGCAAAAGTCTTTCAGCTTGAACTTCGTCATTTCAAGTGGAGAACCCTTTAACGGAAGATCTTCATCTCACCGTCTGGCATGAATTCTAGCACCCCAATGTCGATCAGATCTTGAATCTTGTTCTTCAAGGCCCAACAGTCATTGGTGTCGTGTCCCGGGCCGTAGGAGTGGTAAACAAAGAATGTGTCGGGATTATAGTGAGGAGAGGAGGTATTGAGCTTCTGAGGAGGGTTCTTTACGGTAAGTAAGTTGACCTCCAACAGGCGCTTCAGTATGAAAAATGATGGTATTTCAGTCTCCGTAAACTGTCTTCCCGACTTTTCTTGTTTACGCCGATTGCCCCGTTGACGCTGGCGAGGTTGTTGATGGGTTTGTGACCCTGAAGTAAGCAGAGGAGCTTTCCCCTTGTCTTCTTGAGTGGATGGAGGCTGAGCGGTGACTTGCTCTTCAACCTCAGATGTTTGCCCCAGTTGGTTGTTTGGAAGCAGTTGGCGGACAAGAACTCTGAGTTCCTCTTGTCTTTGAGATAGGTCTTGGATGAGAGCCATCTGGCCCACCAACTGTCCCATCATTTGGGTCCTCAGTGTTGTCAGATCAAACTGCAGCTCCGCAATCTGATCACTCCTGGCATTGTTGGAATTACCCAAGCCCTTGGTGAGGAGAGCTTTCATCTCTTCTTGCCCCAGAGACAAGTTCAGGAACATCTCCTGCAGCTGAGCAGTCTGGTCTTGGATGTCTTTGACAGACCTTTCTAGAGCCATCTCTTGCTGAAATAAACAGCATGAGAGTAAGGAAACCTGAAAAAGGAAAAACTGTCAAAATGAAATGCATGATATGTGGATGCATGCTTTCAAGGGTCTCTTGGGGTAAACACAAGAAAATGTTAGAGGTTGAACTTTGCTCTTGGATTGGAGATCTCCGCACCGGGGGACGTCTTTCCACGAGAATCAAGCTCACCATGTCGAGTGGGTCATAGCCACTGATTCAAGTTGTTGTTCTTGAACTTTTGATTGGAGAGCTTTGTGTCGGTGGATGTCTTTCTACGAGAACCAAGCTCACCATGTCGAGTGGGTCATAGCCACTGATTCAAGTTGTTGCACTTGATCTTTGATTGTATTGGTTAGAGGAGAAACCTCTTGCCCCTTGATAGATGTCTGGTTCAACGTAACCCTGCATCAAAAGAACCCTCGAGATCCTTGAAATGGTTATTGAAAATGCTTATGGTATGATGTCATGATGTTATGTATGCACAAACAAGTGAGTGTATATACAGGCAAACATATTCACACAAAACAAACAAGTCCTTAGGTTTAGGCTTGCATGGGGTCTGGGTATTACCCTCTTGAAGTTGGTGGGCTCAACCTGTCCTATTAGAAGTAACCGGGTTCTAAGGGTCCCAATATTATTGAATTGCTTTCATTGTTCATTGTTTCGATTTAGCCACTGAACTGGCGACCTAAATATTCCAGGAAAGCAACCCTCAATTGAGTGTAGTATCGAGTATCAACCAACCTCGGACTGCACCAAAGTCAGTTATCTCACTACCCTAAAAAAGGCCAAGATGGTTCGATTAAGGTTCCTAAGGTCAGTTGATGCTTCGCGACACCACGCGGTGGCCCCGTACTCTCCTTGACTGAACTCAAGGGTTACCGGTACACACCAAAGTGCCACATCAACGTAGCAGACTGCTTCAACCATGTCGGTATACCCCGCACAGTTCCCTCACAGCCTTGTTGCTACTTTCTAAGAAGGTATCCCCAGATCCGGGTTAGGATCTATAAAACTCCGATACAAAGCCCACAAATGTAAAGCAAACAAAGCAATCAATTTGAAAACAAAGGTGATCTAAACCCTAAGGTAACCCCACTTTGAAATATTATCCCCAGCAGAGTCGCCAGTTCTGGTGATATGATGGGAGAACTGACTAGTGTTTTGCGTTCGTATTCGCACTTGTGCGGTTGAGCAAGAGTCGCCACCGACTTTTTATTTTATCCTAAAGGAAAGGTTAAAAAAGCACAGCAAAAACCTTTTGAGATTATTTCTTGGGTTCGGGGGGTAGATTATGAAAAGGGAAGGTATTAGCACCCTTTTCATCCATGGTTATCCATGGGCTCTTAGTTACTTGGTTTTTTAGATCACTTGCCTTGTTTTTCGATTGCTTGAAAATGGTGTGTGTGTGGGTGCTTTTGAAAATGTTTTGGAAGAAGATGCCTTGTCTTAGGCAACTAATGTATTTGACTCGTGATTGAGTGTTTTACAAAAGTGTGGATCTTTTCGAAAAGATGTTTTCAAATGTTTTTGAGAGTTTGTTTTGAAAGTGTTGTGGATTGTGGTTTTTGAAAAGAAGGCAAGTGTTTTTGCAAATTGATCTCAAGTAACTAAGAGTTTTGTCTACCCTATTGTACTCAAAGGTTTTTGTCATGTTTTAACCCCTTTTAACAATTTTGTTCCACCATTGGATTTGGTGGACAATCTTGCGTTTAGGAAGTTTATTCGGGACGGGCGCGGGTCATCGTATGGACCATGAATGCAATGATGCCAAGTGTCTTTGGCAATTTGCTTTGAAGGGACTATGATCATTCCGTTTAGGCAACATTTTGAGAGACTTATGATCATTCGATTTTGTTTTGCCAAAGATACTCGACGTGCAAGCATGGCCCATTTTGGAAGGCAACATGTGGGATTACCCTAGAGGGTGCAAGTGTGATTGTGTATTGATTACATGTATTTGTCTTGTATTAGGTTATCTAGCGTTTGATTTTATGTACATGCAAACCCTAGGTCTAACCATGGTATAATCGGAAAACTGTAAATTGCGGAATGTAAAATCTACGCTATTACAAATAGTATCCAGGAGTGGGGGGTATAAATGTACAAAAGGGGATGAGACTTATAGTATCCAATAAGTTACAACCAAATCGAATTCGCAATCAAATGTAAATATCGAATATACAAATATAAGATAAACAAATGTGTATAGGGCAATGTGAATGGATTTGCATTGTGTAAGTGTAAGTGTGAGATGTATATGTATTGTGTGTAATTATTTACAAGTGCGAAATGTGAGATTGATGCGAGATTAGGGTATTTGACCTAAACATGTTTTAAGGAATCTTTGATTTGTATATCTTTAATATGTACAAAAGAAGATGTTTTAATAAAAAAATGTTTTCAGTTTTAATTATATGATAAAAATGTATTTTTATACAAAAAGTATTAAATGTCCAAAACTAAATTATGTATGTTAAAAAGTATTTTTAAATTTGTTATGTACAAAATGTTTTAAGAAATTTAAATTATGCAAGAAAAATGTATATTTACTTTAGTATGTACAAAATATATTTTAATTAAAAGAGTAAATAAATAAAAAGAAGAAAGTATTTTCAATTTTTTAATATATGAGGCAAAAAAATGTATTTTAATTAAGTTAGGATTTTGCAAAGAATAAAAAAGAAAGTATTGTTTATAATATAAAAAAAGAAAGGGTTTAAAATTCTAATGGGCTTTATGGGCATTAAGGAACGGGCAAGGCCCATGCGTTTGGGACGAATTTTAGGGTTGGGAATTGTTATTCAGTTTGGGAACAAGCTTAGGGTTTGGGACGGCACCGTTCGTTCGCTTTCGTGCTCTTCCTCGTTCATCCTGCTTCTTGGTCATGGCTACTGAGTTTATCTTTACGCATGTCCCGGTACTTCCTTCCGTTCGAGGCCACCGGCGCCACCCATCTTCCTCCTCTTTACACTAGCTCCAACGGCAAAATGAAAGGTATGAATTCATTCAAACGTATTAGGGGCCTCGTGTTTTGCATGCTTAGTTCTCTGCTTATTGATTCGGATTTATGTGCTTTTTGTTGGTTATGCGAAGAGGAAAAGAACTGTACCTTTCTGAGGAGACGGAGGAGGGACGGTGGTGGAGGCGCCCAGGAGGCCGGAACGAGCGGAGGGAGATTTGCGTGATGAAGCTTTTTTGAGGTCCCTGGTATTTTTTATCTGGTTGCTATTTTCTAGGGTTTTGAGGATGATAGACTTGTACTGAGAAACCCCTTTAAAATTCACTTCTTTATCTCTTCTACTGCATGTTGCCTTGATTTGTTGCCTTGAATTGTTGTTGCTTGGACGAACTTTCTCTCTTCTTCTTGAACACTGTATACTTGCTGCCTTAGATTTGTTTGACTATACTGGGATTGACGCCTTGAGCTTGCCTTTGATACCTTTGTTGAGTTGGATGCCTTCTGAAATGTTTTATGGCCCAATGATGTTTATACTGAGGGCCTAGGGTTGGTTCTGAATGCTTTCTTGATATATGAGGGGTTATGTTTGGATATGCTTGAGGGGTTATGTTGGTTATGGTTTTTGTACAGGCTATGAGGTTTTGACAGTAGGTGGTGTTTCTGGTTTAAGGTTAGGCTTCAGCAGGTTTTACTTCTTGAGGGTTTTTGATGTTAGAGGTTATACTGTGGTTCAGGCAGATTGTTATGTTGAGGCTTAACAGGTTCTTGAGGTTAATGCAGGTTGATGAGGTTTGATATATGGTTACAGCTTGTAAGTTATATGTTTGTGACAGGTTTGTATGTTTATGTGTTTGTAATGGTTTTTGAGGTGTTTGACAGGATGTTGGGTTCTTGAGACAGGTATGAGGTTATGGCTTTTTGTCTCTAGTTTTTGGCTTGGTTGTTTGACAGTATGGTGGTCTTGGCCAGTTATGCTTGGTTGGTAAATGGTTTTAGCAGGTATGGTGAGGTTTTGACAGTATGGCGAGGCTTGGGTTCATGGTTAAGGCTATTGCAGGTTTTTTTTAAGCTAAGTGTATTTTCTTTTGTTTTTTTGTCGTTTCTTCTCTTGGTCTTTGGCGCCTAATACTTGTTCAAACCTTGGTATTTTTTCTTGATCCAAGTTGCTGGGTATTTTTACAAAGTTTTTTTGGCACTTTTCTGTTTTGGTAATTGACTCTGCTGTGTTCTTCTGCCCAATTTTGAGTAATGCTGAATTAATGCTTCTTTTAGCTTTTGCCTTACTGTCTAAGCCTGAAAAACCTGCTTCTATCTCTCTTTTTTCTCTCTCTGTAGTACAATTGGATATTATTATATGATTCTTTCTTGTACTATCTTTTCTGAAAGGGCTATTGGTGGGAAATGATGATTTGAGTTAGCTTGCTTGCATACAATTTCTCTGCATCCTTATCTCTTTTTGACAGCTTTGGTACTTTGTCTTTTCCTTGATATCTTGGCCAAATCCTCCTCTTTGGTAGCTTTGAGTAGCTTTGTTGACATCTTTGACAGCAAATTTCACTTTTGGCTTTTGATAGAAAGTTGTAACTTGGATTTTTTTCCAGTTTGGTTTGAATTTGAAGTTTGAGATTTTGAAACTATGCAGTTTGATATTCTATGCATTTTGACATTTGCATTTTTTCAACTTTGCATAAAAATTCTTCCCTCTCTGTGAACCGGGAAAAATCCCGTGATTTGCAGAGAGGGTTAACTGATCCCAGTCAGTGGCCCTTAATGATGAGTCTAATTTTAACTGTCTTTTCCAATTTAACTGCTTTCTGACTTTCTCTTTTCTTTTGCAGGTAAAAAAAAAAGGATGGAGAGGAATAAAGTGAAGCATGAAGAATGAAGAACTAGAAATAAATAGGATAATTTTTATTTTATTTAATATTTAAATTAATGTAAACCATTGTTTGTAATTTAAATTATAAACAACATTTGTACAAATAATTCAAATATCAATAAAATCTTTATTACCCAATTAATTCTAATTCTCTTTCTTTATTGTTTATTTATTTATTTAAAAACTCTTTGAATTAAAACAATTGAAAAATAAATTTCAATCATTCAATTTAGAATAATAAATAACTTAAATAAAACAATGTCTTAGTAATATTGATCAATTAAACCTGTCTCTTCCAATATCCAAAGCAAAGCAGCAGTTAACCAAAATAAACTGATCAAACGCATTCCCTTTTCACTGATTTGCAACAAACACCGTGAATCCAATAATGCATACTGTTTTTGACTGGCTCAAACAAAACAACATGAATTCAAACCAACTGCCTCTTCCGCTGATTAAATCAAAACAATGCGAATTCAAACCGAATCTCGGAATAACTTGCAAAGTGCTGTGGAATCTTAACCTTTCTGGGAATATGCCCATAAAAACCCTTAATTCCTGATTAAATGCCAACGAACATTCGCCTGATCGCAATTGAGCCAGAATCAACCAAAACCCTAAGCCAACTGTGTGAACTGTTCTAGAGCCATGAAAACCAGTAAAACCCTAATTTTGCTTGACTGACAAGAAAAGTCCGTTTGTCCGATTCTTGAGCCAGTTTGAAAAATCAGGAAATGCCTGAAGCTGAGATTTCTTGTGGAAAAATGCGAGGACAAATTTTGGGGTACAACAGTCACGTTGAACCAAACGTCTACCAAAGGGCAAGAGGTTTCATTTTCCTCTAAACAAATGCCATCAAAGATCAAGTGCAACAACTTGAATCGGGGGCTATGACCCACTTGACATGGTGAGCTTGATTCTCGTGGAACGACATCCACCGATACAAAGTTCTCCAATCAAAGATGTTGATCAAAATTCGACCTCTAACATTTTCTTGTGTTTACCCCGAGAGATCCTTGAAAACATGCATCCACATATCATGAATTGTATCATAACATGTTTTCCTTTTCAGGTTTCCTTATTCTCCTACTGTTTATTTCAGTAGAGATGGCTCTAGAAAGGACTGTCGAAGATATCCAGGCTCACAACGCTCAACTTCAAGAATTGTTCTTGAACCCGTCCCAGGGGCAAGAGGAAGTGAAAGCTCTCCTCACAAGGGGCATGGTCCTAGGGAATTCAGGAAGTGTCAGGAATGATCAATTGGAAGAGCTGCAGATTGAGCTGGAAACAATGAAGATCCAGATGATGGGACAACTGGTGGGCCAGATGGGTCTCATTCAAGACTTGGCTCAAAGACAAGAGAAGCTCAGGGTTCTCGTCAACAAACTACTTCGAGATAACCAAGTGGGGAAAACATCTAGGGTTGAATATCAAGTCATCATTCAACCTCCTTTGAGACAAGAAGACAAGGGAAAAGATCCTCAACTTGCTTCAAGGTCAAAAGCCCAGCAATAACCTCGCCAGCGTCAACGGGGTAATCAACATAAGCAAAATACGTCTGGAAGACAGTTCACTGAGACTGACATACCATCATCTCTAATACTGGAACGCTTGTTGGAGGTCAATCTGACTACTTTAAGGGATCCTATTCGGAAGCCCAATACCTCTGCTCCTAGCTATCACCCTGACGCATTTTGTGTATACCACTCCTATAGTCCTGGACATGACACCGACGACTGTTGGGCTTTGAAAAACAAAATTCAAGATTTGATTGACAATGGAGTGCTGAAATTCATGCCGGATGGCGAGATGAAAATCTTCCGCTGAGGGTTCTTCACCTGAAATGACAAGTTCGAATTAAGAGGCTTTTGTTCCATTTGAATTTTCAAGTTGTAATTTCTTTTGTTATTCAAACAATTATCTGTTGATGTCAAACTCTGTTTCATTAATGCATTGCATATGTTTGTCTTGAATTCATCCATTCGTTTTCACTATTCTTGAATTATGCTTTCTACTTTCTTTATGATATTTAACTCTTGATAAAAAGTTACAAGCCTTTAGAGGGAGGATGACGAAATAATACCATAATCTCGTACAATATGCTTTTGAACAGACCTTGTTGACGATGTACATGCATTTCTTTCAAATCCTAAACACTGGAGTTATAAGGAAGATAATCCCTAGTCAACCCCTTCGAGCCAAAGAAGTAGGAGTTTTCTGTTTTAAACACAGATCGAAACCTTTGATTTAAACCTAGGGCAGGGTAGTCTCTCAGTTAATTCAAAAGATGCATATTGAAGTCGCAAATTCTCAGTTCGTAATACAACGAATGACATTAAAAACATTCCCTTTGGAACCAAAAGACAGTGATGGTTCCTTATCTCATAGGCAGTCAATCTCTCAAAAGAGAAAAGCCCACGGAGCCAAAACCTACGAAGGAGGCTTAAGAAAGTTGGGGCATCCCGCTGATTGTAATCTCGAAAACAGGAACAATCAAGCAAAAATTAGGGATAAAGAATCAAAAGAAAAATGTCGTTATAAATCCTCAACAACATGAAAAATGTTGCAAAAAATGATGACTGCCTTCCATAAAATTCAACTTGTGTGGACCTTTACCAAAATGTCGTTCCAAACTCGAATAGAGTTCGACGCACAATTAACTGAGTTTAGGATTGAAGAACATCACGAAGAGCGGGTGGGTACAAATATACTTTGAGCATTTATCCTTTGTTTCTTAAACCGTGAACCGAGCCACGTTACAACCCTTCAAAAGTCCTAATTGAAGCATGGGTTAGTTTGAAAGCATACTGTTACGAAAGGTATCCTGACTCTTGTAAGGCTTTGCTCTAAATTTTGTGTTAAATTTGTCTTATAAAAAGTTTTCTGCTAAAAAATGCATTTTTCAAAACTTCGAGACAAGCATAAACTTTGCATTATTTGAATATCGTTGTTTGCACATGTTTATTTGTTTGGCAGCAAAGAAATTCACAACAGTGAATGTTCGGAGGAACGGAAGCTCTCTCAGTAAGTAAAATCACTTCAAGTGAGATGACACTCCCATGGCAAAAATCTCCCATCAACAAAGGGGGACTTGGTATGGTATTGTCCAGCAAATCTGGGGCAGTCCAGTCAAGATTTCAACAAATCTTTCAAAGACCATTAAACCTGGGGCAGTCCAGTCAAGATTTCAAGAAATCTCTCAATTGTAGGTTAACCTGGGGCAAATCTCCGTCACCATCACTTGGGGCATTTAAACGTCAATCTCATCAAAGGGTTACGAACAATCCAAGTTTCCTGGCAGTGCCACAAGCATCTGATATTAGGGGCAGTGATGAACCTCTCCGAAATCTTTCTGAAAAGAAGTTCAAGCGTCCTCGAAAAGTTTATCACCTCTCTAAGCAGACCAGTAATCATGAGTTTATTTCCCCAACATTTGTCAAGGATTTATTCTCAAAAACAAATTACATTTCAAATTGATCGGTCGTTAAAAATTTCCTTCATCACCTGCTGGAAGTTACGGTCGTCATCAAAAATTCCTTCATCACCTGTTGGAAGTTACAACCACCAACAGAATAACGGACAGCTGAAGCTCCTAAAAATTTGTTTCTCTCAAAAATAAAGATTCTCATTCTCGAGGTGGCGTATAAACTCATGACTTTACACCAGAAGCTTGATTCTCCCCAGTGTAATCTCCACGGAGGTCATTCTGTCACTTATTTAGATCCCAGTTACAGTCTCAGATACACTCCAGACACGGAAGTCATTCTGCTACTCATACAGATCTCAACTTCAGATACAATCCAGATACGCTCCAGACATGGTTGCCGTTCTGTCACTTATTCAGATCCCAGTTACAGTCTCAGATACACTCCAGACTCGGAAGTCATTCTGCTACTCATACATATCTCAACTTCAGATACAATCCAGATACGTTCCAGACACGGTTGCCGTTCTGTCACTTATTCAGATCCCAGTTATAGTCTCAGATACACTCCAGACACGGAAGTCATTCTGCTACTCATACAGATCTCAACTTCAGATACAGTCCAGATACGCTCAAGACATGGTTGCCATTCTGTCACTTATTTAGATCCCAGTTACAGTCTCAGATACACTCCAGACACAGAAGTCATTCTGCTACTCATACAGATCTCAACTTCAGATACAGTCCAGATACGCTCCAGACACGATTTCCATTTTGTCACTTATTCAGATCCCAGTTACAATTTCAGATACACTCCAGACACAGAAGTCATTCTACCACTCATACAGGTCTTAACTTCAGATACAGTTCAGATACGCGCCAGACACGGTCTCCATTCTGTCACTCATTCGGAATTTATCCCCAACACATAGATGCTCCCTACACAGATGTTTCTATGTCGCCCATTCAGAATTCAGATACAATACAGATACACTCCAGACACGGCAATCATTCTGATATTCATTCAAAATTCCAATACAGTTACAGTCTTAGATACACTCCAGACACGACAGTCATTCTGATATTCGTTCAAAATTTCAACCTAGTTACAGCTCAGATACGCTCCAGACACGAACGCCATTCTTTTTGCTCATACAAACCTAGTCTCAGATACACTCCAAGACACGGAAGTCATTCTGCTACTCATACAGATCTCAACTTCAGATACAGTCCAGATACGCTCCAGACACGGTTGCCATTCTGTCACTCATTCAAAATTTATCCTCAGCCCAGAGATGCTCCAAACACAGATACCTTCCTGCTTCTCATCCTTTCACCTATAACATACAATTCAACTTCCTGATATTCCCGACAGAATGATGTTTCTCATTCTTAAAGCGACATACAACCTAAACCTGAACTTCTTCCAGACAGGAATAAGCTTTTCCCAGAGTCCTAAGTTTTTACTCTCCAACAGGATAGCCACTCCGCAACAGTATGGCTATTCCCCACAAAGTTCTAATTCCCCAAGCAGAATGAAGACTCTC
This sequence comes from Vicia faba, assembly GCA_948472305.1. Classification (NCBI taxonomy): domain Eukaryota; kingdom Viridiplantae; phylum Streptophyta; class Magnoliopsida; order Fabales; family Fabaceae; genus Vicia; species Vicia faba. The sequence goes on along the minus strand of OX451738.1, from coordinate 1,156,335,763 downwards.
ATTCTCAAATCCTCACAGAGTTTTCAGATATTCCCCGATGAAGATCTCCTCAAAGCAGGAATCCCCAGTAGATTGACATACAACCCAAACTCCTGATTTCCCCAACATTGGTCCCAGGACTTCTCACTTTCAACGATCAAAGGATTTTCAATCCCCGGCAGCAGTCAAGGACTTATTTTCCCCGACAGCGGTCAAAGATTTTTATTACCTCCAACCATCCAGCAAGGCAGCTGATCAGCTTACATACATATTCATCACATTCATATAACATATACATTGCATCATACAGCATGACTTTGTGTTTCAGCTAATACTTTTACCCTTCACAAGATAAGTTTAGCAAGTTTCAAGCTTCAAAGATTTCTGAAAAAAACAGTTTACGGATGCTTCCCGACACAGATGCTAACCTGTTGCCTATTTAGACTCCTAGCTCAGAGATGGTCCAAACATTGATACCTTTATGATACTCACCCACTCACCTGCAACAAACAGTCTTGGATGGCATCTTTAAGCCCATCTCCAGCAAGATTCTATCACATCTCCAAATGGCATCTTTAAGCCCAGTCCCTCAACTATGCTTTGACGAGTGCAAATTTTTTGGGCACTCTAGTGTCCAATCATCTTTTACCTTTGAGTTGCGAACGGAAAAATTTCCAATCTAACTCTTCAGGTTCAAGAAGATTGAACAGGGGCAACTGTTGTACCCCAAAATTTGCCCTCCCTTTTCCACAAGAAAATCACAACTTCATAGGCACAACCAATGGGATTCTTTTAGACCTCTTAGCAGTAGTTCCCTTCAACTCTTTAGACATTGTAGAAGGAGAATTTTCAATCATCATACCTTTACCTCTTCTTTTCTTGAGCCTTTTTGTTACTTCAGAAGCCAAACATTTGGTAATCGGATCATCATCAAACTTAATTACACCAGCCTTCTTCTTACTTCTTCTTTCACGAGCAACTTGCCCGGGAGTGGATTCATTTGGATCTGCACTAGAGATCTTAGCATCCCTAGTTTCTTCATCCTCAAATATCTGAACATTTGAAAAAATTACATCTTCCTTCAAAACATTGCAAACAAACCTTCTACTCTTAAGGTTGTTGTTATCATTTTCAACAATATTCTCATTAACAATAACTGGTCCAATAAGGTTCATCCTCCCAGACTCCTTCCTAAGTCAATATTAGATCTATCCTTCATATTATTAGATAGAGAAGACTTACTAGAAGTCCTAACAACCTTTAAGACAGATGATCTTGCTTTCTCTTGGGTAGATACTAGAACGATGAATATGGGAGGAATATCCAAAACTAGGTCAGATGTTTAACTATTTGACTTGTATCATCCAACCTAAGTATTGACTGAGATAATTCATGATCTTCAGTCGAAGCATACACGAAATCAGATGGAAGATGTTGAGACATCTTTGATTTTTGTCGGAGAAAATTCTTAGATGAGTGTAGTGACCATGATTTTTTAAGACTGGATGCAATAATAATTAGGAACCAATAGGCTTGATGTGAATAGTTTTTCTAACTTACTAGGCTTTGAAAGAATGGGATTAAGTAGGCATATGAGTCATGATATTTGAGGTTTCGATTGGCCCATGAAAATAGCAATACCTGCTGCAATTTCCTATACTTGTGCACTTTAAATTGCTCTCTTAAATTTTTAAAGTTTGCACATTTAAAACTTAAGTCTTCCATTCTGACTTGATCTTCCATCTCATGTGTCTTGACATTTGTGACCTCAATATTTCTTTGCTGAAAGAGGTGTTTATCACATTTTGTTATGCTCAAGTTGTCACAATACAATGTCCTGCAATCTTATGTGACTTTATAAGCATATAACCTTTGTTGTGGCTCAACAGTTTTGACCCTCTGACATAGTGCAAAACACTTTGTTTCCTAAGAACTTGATAGATAACAATTATCCTCTGATCTGCTTCCTTTCATGACAACCTCATCCTTCTCATTTATTATTGTACACTCAAAATTTGTAAAGTTAACTCTGAGACCTTGATCACATAATTGACTTATACTTATCATATTAGCATCCAATCCTTCTACAAATAGCACATCATCAAGATTAGGTTGTCCTGTATAATGCAATTTTCCAACACCTATTACTCTACCTTTCGATCCATCTCCATGTTGGTGTAAGCCCTAGAGGCCAATACTTTTGGTACTTGTATCGAATTATTTATTAATAATAAAAGGAATTTCTTTATTATGTTTGCTTTCCAAAATAATAAAGTCCCTAGAATGGTTTATTTGTTTAATGAAATGTTAAGTGTGACTTAATCATGAGATCCCATTAAACATAAGACACTATTTTTAAAGTATCCGTAGTCAAGCTTTAATGTGAAGTGGGATAGCATTAAAGCATTAAGATTATTATGAGGATAGATTGATGATCACATCTTATGGATCATATATAAGGAGTTATCAAGTCTTGACATAGGTATGAATATTAGGAGTAATATTTATACTGGATTGACCCGCTATGAGAATACTACATAGAATGTTATGCAAAGTGTCATAAGTTATTCTCATGATGATAATGGTGTATACCACCCTTCGACCTGAAACCACTATGGACCCTAGATGTATAGTCAACTACTTTATTGCTGATCAAACGTCATCCGTAACTGGATGACTGTAAAGACGGTTGATGGGTACTTCACAAAGCATGCTAAGGGACATGAGGGACCTAGATGGAATTTGCTCATCCTGCATAACAGGATAAATGTCTAAGGGCCCAATATTGAACTGGACAAGGGTGACACAGTGTATGCCTTGTGTTTAATATAGACATGAGGGCAAAAGGGTAATTGTACAACACAAATATTATCACGGAAAAGGTTTGGTCAGATCACATGACATTTTCGTGACTTGGGTAACAGTGATGTGTTGCTAGATACCACTCACTGTTTATTATATTAAATGTGTGATTTAATATAATTTCCAACGTCGCGAAAACCTACAGGGTCACACACATAAGGACAGGTTGATGAGAGATAGAATAAATAAGGAACACCGTAAGGTACGGTGCACTTAAGTGTAATACGGAAAATGGTAAGGTACCATGTGGATAAGTGATATATGGTACATCATAAGGTATGATGTCCATAAGCTTAATTGGGCTTTTAGCTTATAGCCTTAATTGGGCTTTTAGCTTATAGCCCACACGAGTGATTCTATAAATAGATCCCTTGTGATGAAGCAATTTCACTTGATGCATTTTTGTTTTTGACTCTCTCTCTCTCACTCAAGGTTTCCGTTCGTGATTAGCTAGCACTGTGACCGGAAGCGATCTGTTCGTGTGGACTGAGTAGAGGCGTTGTTCTTTATCAACACTCGTGATCACAACATCAAAGTTCTGAATTGCCACAGGAGGTAAATATTTCTATCACTGGCCGTGCTCATTCGTAAGGATCGCTAAAGGAAAATTTTAAATTCCGCTGCGCTTTTGGTCGCAATTTTCCTTCACTCCATAGGTCACATTTTTAGTTAAAGATGTTTTGATTCCTACTAAGAATTTCTTGACACTTGTCATGTTCCTAGAGCATCCACTATCAAAGTACTAAGCTTCTTCAGCGGATGCTCTGAGAGAGATGCGAGTGGCTTCTTTAGGGCTATTATCTTTATGAATCCATTCTTTCCGTTCATTCCAAATTTTCCTTCTTCTAAATTTTGGATCAGATTTTGGATAACCATATAATTTGTAGCAATATTGTTTTAAGTGTCCAACCTTTTTACAATACAAATATTTCCATATTTGGTTGATTCCTCCCTTGTACATTGTTTTATGTCCTCGATGATGTTGAGGCATGAGATTAGACTTCTTCTGTTCTTGATCCTTTTCTGAAGGTACAAACTTTATCACAAACTTTCTCTTTTTGTTCTTCATACCTTGAATTTCATATCCAAGACCTTTAACATTTCCCGAATTTCTCCAAGCTTTAAGAATCTCATCCATAGTATCTGAACCATTATTCAACATTCTAATGGATTTAGTCATATTTTCTATTTTCAAGTTTAGCAATACAACTTCCTCTTTTAGATAACTAATAATGGCTAAATGCTCTACTTCCTTAGCCTGTAGTTGGGCCATGACTTTCTTTTGATATTCTCCATGTAGGCATACTTATTAACTTTTGATACATAACTCTCTGTATGATTCAAAAAGTTACTCAAAAGTAAGATCTTCATTATCTGACTCTTCATCAGACTCATAAACTCCAGTCAGGGCATTCACCTTTTTAGCAGATTCCTCTTCATGATTGCTTTCAGAGTCTCCTTCTGACCAAGACACAGATAGACCTTTCTCCCGCTTCTTTAAAAATGTGGCACACTCAGATTTTATGTGACCGAATCCATCACATTCATAGCATCGAACTCCTTTTACACGGGTTGGCTTTTATTCATTTTCCTGGTTTTTTATAATGTCGAAAGACATGTTCTTGACATTTTACCGGGACTTCCTAAACACGTTGTTGAACTGTCTTCCAAGTAACACAAGATCTTCAGATACTCCCTCTAAGTTCAACTCACTATCATTCTCTGAGTCTTCAATACTGGAGGCAAAGGCTATACTCTTCTTCTTCTCAGACCTATCATTGATTGCAAACTCAAAGGTGTTAAGAGAGCCTACTAGTTCATCAACTGTCATAGTGCTTGTATCATGGGGTTCTTCGATGTCAATGGCATTCATGTCAAACTTCCTTGGAAGAGATCTGAGAATCTTCCTGATTAACTTATCTTCAGATATATTCTCTCCCAAATCCTCTGAATCATTTGCAATATCTAAAACAGTCATGTGAAAGTGCTGGATACTTTCATCCTCATTCATCTTCAAATTCTCAAATTTTTTTGAGAGAAGTTGAAGCTTTGCGATTTTAACCTTAGGGTTTCCTTCATGCACCTTTTTAGAATTTCCCATGCAACTTTTGCATGTTTACAATTCTTTATCAGCTTTAAAATATCTTTATCCACTCCATTGAAGATGGCATTCAGAGCTTTGGAGTTCCCTTGAGCTGATAACTTATCAACATCATCCCAATCTTCTTCAGGTTTCAATACATCAGTTGCCTTACCATCTGCATTCAAAACCTTTGGAGGATACCATCCTTTGATAACATTTCTCCAAGCCTTGTCACCCAAGGATTTTATGATGGTTTCCATACGAGGTATCCAACTGTCATAGTTGGTTCCATTTAGAATTGGTATTTTAACCACATATCTAACATCCTTACCCATTGCGCCAGAATGTAACTTCGTTGAATCTCACCCAGAGTCAGAGCAGGATGTCTACTCTGATACCAATTGAAATTATGGCTTCTAGATCCCAAATTTCCTAAAATATGTCGAGACACCGAATTCGACTTCACACATAACAACAAGAAGTATAAACAAATAAAACAATACAGAAAGTAAATAACACCATATATGATTACCCATCTTGGAGACAACAACTCCTACTCTGGAGGCTACCAAGTCAGGGACAAAATTAACTAGATAATATCAATTTTTAGACCTCACAACAAACCTCCAGTTTACAGCCTACACACTTAACCATTGAAGCCACCGACCAAAAACACAGAGCTGCCACCGAACTTTATTTATCCCGAAGGAAGGGGAAATATCGATAAAACCACGAGGGAATGGATAAGATGGTCTTGCGACCAAGAGAAAGGGTAAGGGAGTCGGTTATGCGGGGGGAAGGTATTAGCACCCCTTGCATCCGTTGTACTCAACGGGATCCATTTTGTTTGTTTGTCTTAAAGGGTGTGAATTATCTACAACTAGGCTTGCTTAAAGGGAAATGGATGGTTTTTGATTATTGTGTTCGTGAGGGTTTCGCGACCCTTTGCCTACGTATCCAATGAAGGAATCAGAACACCGTAGTTCCTCAAAAAAGGGGTGGTTTGTTTGTGTTTTTAGTGGGCGATGTTAACGCAAACATTCTAGCAATAAGCATGGCCGGTATCACGGTAGAATGGAGATAACATGCCCTTGGGGGCATTTTGCTTGGTTGAGTGTTTTTTCGAGTTTTAAAATAAATTAAAGTAATGATTAAGAGCGTTTTTGGATTTTTTTGATTTGAAATGAGAAGTTTTAATTACAAAAGGAAAGGGTTAAGAAGGAGACTAGAAACCTAATTGTTTGTTATGTACAAGTGAGCTAAAAGTCTATTTCGACATAAGGCGATCAAACGGGTTTTAATCGCCTCACGGAGCTAACTAAGGGAGTATGCCATCGGGGTTTGAATGAACAAATAAAGAAACTAAGACCCTAAATATTTATTGTTTTAAGAAAAATGGTACTATAATATTTTTTACAACTTATTACGAAATGAATATCGAAACCTAATTTCAACTTATTTTGGGTATTTTATTAAGTTAAATAAAACAAATTGAATTAAAGAAAATTAAAAAAAATAATTAAGTAAATAACAAAATGAAAAATTTAATTAAAACAAACATGTTTTTTTGTATCTTTTCTCATGAAATAACTATGTAAAGGAAAGAAATTAAATAAGTATGTTTTATAAGAAATATATAAAATAAAATACATAAAGACAAAGCCTAAAGAAACTAAAAAAGGAAAGAAAATGGAAAGTTCCCCCAGCAGGGGTTGAACCCGGGTCCCCAAGGTGTGTTATTAGAGGCTTAGCCAGTTGAGCTATGCTGTTATTCATTATATCCATGCTTCTGTTAGCACAAAAGGGAAAAAGAACGAAAAGAAGAAAATGGGCCAGCGGCCCAATGGACCGACCCGGTTGGGTGTAACAAAAGATGAGAAGGAGAAACCCTAAGGGTTATAAGAGGGCGCCGCTTAAGCTGCCTAGGGAAGGAAAAGCTGCAGATTAAATCTTTATTAACATTTTCAATAAAACAATAAAAAATAAAACTTTGTGACAAACAAGAAAACAATCCTCTCTTTCTTTCATCCGTAACATCACCGTCCCTATTCTACCATTTCTCTCCAAACAACACTTTCTCGATCTCCATCCCTCTTTGATACAGGCATCATAGAAGCATGCACACACAACAACAATAACAACCAGCACGTTAGAAGAAAAAGAAGGTGAAGTAGAAGATTCAAGGAAGGATAAAGACTCGAAAAAGAGGAAGAAGAGATCTCAAAACTCATCGTTGTTCACCGCATCTGCTTCAATCTTCTGCACCATTGCATGTATGATTCTCCTTACTATCTGCTTTTCTCTTTATACACATGTGTATAGCTTGATGAGAGAATCAGAAACCATATGGAGTCTTGTGCAGTTATACTGAGTCATGAAACCGAGTCAGAAACGAGTTTGGGTGAATCGGCTAACTAGGAAGTCGTGCTTGAAAACGTGGTTTTAAGTCTTGAGAGTAGAGTTTCGAGGGCCATTGAAAAAAAAGGGGTTTTTGTTATGAAGATAAAGAGGAGATTGAAGTTGGACAAATGGGTTGATGGACTTTCTTTCTGAGTGTTTAGGTTTTTAATGTGCTTGAAATGGTTGCTAGGTTGTGAGCGTCAGGTATTTGTGAAATTGCTTGAATGAGAAAATAATGAAAAATATTAAAATATTAGAGAGATGAAAGTGTCCTGTTAGCATGATAGAGGAGGGAAGAGTATTCGGTGGAGATGGTGTTGTTGTACAACAGGGTTAGGGTGGGATAGAGTTTGGAAACGAGTATCTGCGTGAATCGAAGAAGGGTTGTAACAGTTTGTGTATAACGAAGGGAGGTGGTTGGAAACCAGTAGCCATTGAAAGAGTTGTGATTATTGTTAGTGATTTTCAAGGTTGTTTGTTGGGGATTGATTGAGGAGAGGGAGTCAGAGCTTTGTAGGTTATCTTGTATAATATTTCTCTATTGATTTCTTTCTCAATTTTTTTACTCAACTCACCTTATTTCTTTTGATTGTTTCCAGGTTTATCAAGAATATAAAAAAATGCAAACACACTCAAAGCCACAAACAGTTTTAACAAAATTGGACAACAATATTTGGCGAAGGTAATTTACAGAATAAAGCGCAAATAAGCATATCAAAGCAAGTACTAGTGGAGAGTTCAGAAAGAGTACCGACCCCGAATGTTCTCGGAGGTGAAGATATCCCCTGGTAATTTTCTTCTACTATGCTTATGCTCTTCTCCTCTATTCTTATGGGAATCATTGTGTGAACGTGTGTTAGTTTATTGTGAGCAAGTCGCGAGCCTGTGTTGAGTGATGCATGGAGTATGCTGGAGGTTTGAGTTACAAATGCAGGTTGAGGTGAGTTACATGTTATTCGGAGATGATGGGATTGGATGCTCGCAGGTTGATTGTTAAAAGCCAGAATACTATATTTTTTATTTGATGATGTTATGATGGTGATAAGAAAGTGTAGTATTTGGTTCTTGGCTTCTGTTGTGTTTTTTTTCATTTTTTGTTCTTACAGTTTGTGGTTGGTTTTTGGTTTTTTAAGCTATGTGTCCAAGTTTTTAATGAAACACTGGTGTGTTTATTTATAGTACAGGGGTGGAAATGTGGGGGGAAAAATTGGTGAGATTTGAACAATTTATGATGCTATTTTATGCCTTTAATGTGCAGGTTTTTAACTTGCCTATTTGGTGCAAGTTTTGAACAGGTTTTGACAGTTTTGTTGGACAACTATGTGCAGGTTTTTTCTTTCCTCTTTCGTCTTTCTGTGATGCAAAGCCTAATGCTTTTTTTAATTAAAGTTATGAAGGGTTTGCTTTTATGGAAAATGACGATGTGTAGAGGTTTTGGCTGCTTGCACTAATGTTTTGACTTGCTGCTATTTTATTTGTCTTGTTTTGATGTCGCTTATATGTTTGATACCATTTATGTTGCATTGTTTTCTTGTGGCATGTTTTGCCTGCACGCTACTATGCTGGACAGTTTGCTTGGTTTGTTGTAACATTGTAGGCTAGCTGTGCTTGTCTTTATTTTGTGCGCTATGCTGCTTTTGGCTTTGTGCGCTGTATGTTTTGCCTTGTGCGTTGTGCTTGCTTGCTTGCTGAAATTTTTCTTTTCTTCTTTTCGCCCTTTTTGTGAACAAAAGAGAAAAAACTCTTTGTGATTTGCAATTCGGGAGAAAACTAAGACATGATAAAAAAAACATCTCCCTCTTTAACTGATTCCAAAAGGCAAACCCTTATGATGACATAACAATCCATTAATTCTTGTTTGAAAATTTTCATGTTTTGATTGCTAACCCTTTTTTTCTTTTTCTTGTTTCATGAGCACAATTATTTGACGATTCGAAGCGAGATCGAACGATGAAAATACCAAGGCGAGGACGAATGACTTGAAGATGAAGACTTGAAGAAACACAAATTATTTTTCTCTTTTTTTTTGTAAATAAATCAATATGATTGGTATTTCATACTGTAATTTATTTTTCATACGCTTTGTAATCAGTCCAAAAAAATGTAATGAACGCAAAAGCTTGAATGACATATTTTTTTGAATGAATTCTCTTGTATGGAAATCGAACAACTCTCGATCTTGTGTAAATCCTAAAATCCTCTCTTGAATGATTCGAATGCACATCTCAACTTTGTAACTTAAATCTCAAGGAATCATGAGTAATGGTTATAACTGGTATTCCAAACACATCACGCGCCTTATAATCAAACTCTCAAACAAAACAAAATGAATGCTTAAGAAATTAATTCCACTGATTAATTCGAACCCCAAAACACTGGTCGCTTGAACCTTAATCTTCAAATCCTGCCTGAACCACACTTGCGCTTCTCGAACAGAACTCTTACTTCGACATTCAACCTACATTAACTTGAAACTTAAGCAACAAAAACAAGTCCTGATTATTATGAACATTTAACCTCATTTTCCAAAGTGCTCGAACTCCACATTTGCAAATTCAAACTCCAAATTCTCGACTCAATGGCTTAGAGACTTAAAGAAGAAACTTGAAATGCGAGGAGGTGGAATTCTTGACCTAACGCACTGAGCTCTGAGCCATCCTCGAGGCAGGAGAAAGAAACATCTTCATATAAACCAAATATCTGAAAACCCTAGCATCTTGACCGACACACATAGGGAAATAAACCCTAATCCAAACTCTGATAAATTTGATCAAGAACCAATCCTTGTAACCTGACGACACAATTCATTCCATGATCCGCTAATCGAGAACCAAATGTGCTTCCTTTTTACCTGATAAGAAAACCTCAAAACAAGATTAGACATAAAGAGGGCGCATCCCTAAAACTTTAAACCAAAGCGCCTGATTCCCTGAGATGCGGGATATGCAAATGACTGAAAAATGATGCGAATGGAATACAAAGTTCAAAGCCAGACAAAAATAAAAGAGATAGGGAAAATATGGGGTACAATAGCTGTCCCTATTTAATCGTCTTAAACCTGAAGGTGAGATTGGCGTCAGCCTTTCGAGAGTTCATGGTGGAAGATGATTAAATACCAGGAACTGAAATTTGCCCTGGAGAGATGGTGTGGGTGTTATTCGTTGGTGTGAATGTCCTCCTGGAGAAAGACAAACTGGCCTTCTGGTGGACTGATCATGATGGATAAAACATGGTTAAAAAAAAGTTGTTTGTATTGGGGTAACGGTACCAATAGAAGGTTCTCGAGGGAGTGAATGGTAGAGTGACTGAAAAGATATGGTTGACAATATCGCGGCGACTGGAGGTAATAAACATAAGGATAACACGAAGGTAAAGTCTGCGGAAGACTTAAGACCCTAAGAATATGGCGCAACAGCAAGATCTACAGACGATCTACGACCTTAAAAACATAACGCGATGGTAAGATCTACAGACGATCTACGACCCTAAAAAATATGATGTGAAGGTAAGATCTACGGACGATCTACGGCCTTAAAAGGATGACACGACGGTAAGATCTACGGACGATCTACGACCTTAAAAGAGGTAAAGAGGAGAAGGTAAAGTCCACAGACGACCTACGACCTTAGGAAATGAAGTGAAGGTGAGATCTACAGATGATCTGCAACCTGAGAGGATGAAAGGGTAAAGTCTACGGACGACCTACGTCCCTAGGAAATATAAAGTGACGGTAAGATCTACGACCCTAGAAAGATAAAGCGACGGTAAGATCTACGGACGATCTACGACCCTAAAATGATAAAGCGACGGTAAGACCTATGGACGATCTACGACCATAAAAACATAACGTGATGGTAAGATCTACGAACGATCTACGACCCTAAAATAGATAAAGCGACGGTAAGATCTACGGACGATCTACGACCTAAAAAACATAACGCGATGGTAAGACCTACAGATGATCTACGACCCTAAAAACATAACGCGATGGTAAGATCTACGAGCGATCTACGACCCTAAAAGAGATAAAGCGACGGTAAGATCTACAGACGATCTACGACCTAAAAAACATAACGCGATGGTAAGATCTACGAACGATCTACGACCTTAAAAAGATAAGTGACGGTAAGATCTACGGACGATCTACGAACTTAAAAGAATGAGAGGGTAAAGTCTACGGACGACCTACGACCCTAAAAGATAAAGTGAGTATTGAGAGTTGGGGAGAATGACGTAATAAAACCCTGGTTTATTTTAGTTGGTAGTGTAGTAAAAAATGTTAACTGGGAATTATGAAGATGAAATTTTTGTGAAGATGTTTTGTGGATTTGGGAATTAATTTGGGATTGATCTGGCTCATGTTTCATATGCATTTAAGGCGTGACATGATGATTCATGGATATGCTATGCGTTTGAGGATGCAATGCAGTATGTCGTGATGATTATTGTGTGCAAAATGTTAAAAACTCATTGGGATCTGTTGTTCGTCATCTTGGGGTACCAACATGGACTAGTGCTTAAAATTCGAGAAGAAAGAATTAGCCTTGTCGAGTTCACTGGGGAATAAATCTTGCTGAGGAGAAATGACTTGATCTGACTTCCTTCAAGTGTTGGACTTTGTGAATAACTGAAAAGAGACATTGATCCCAAACAATGCCCCAAGTCTCTCCGTGTGGGAGAATCGGGCGCTCAATCAAATGTAAGGAGGCGACGAGGATGAAATCTTGGTCAAGGTGACCGTTATGACTTGCTACCTGCACAAAAGAGCGGACACTTGAATGCCACGACATTCCCTTGGGATGCCTTCATATCCATGTAATGTAGAGTTTCACATCTTAGCTCGTGATTATTATTGACTTATTGTTTTCAATCCAATGCTTAACAAAGAATTTAAATCACAATTCGCATACGAAAAATAAAGTAAAAGAACATAACAAAGATTTTTAATGGAAGGGAAATTTTTTATTAATGAGTTTGGCCCGTGAATGGACATTCATACATAGATACAACTCCTAAATGAGGAAGTTGCGGAAAAGAAAAGAAATACAACAAGTAAAATGGCAATAAGAAAATCTCAAATTTCCGTTAAAACGAATATTACTATAGTTATCATATCCCGGGTTGTCCTAGTGTCGTGCTTCCAAAGGATAATAGTCAGATCGATCCATCCCGCATTAGGAGGGTGTACGTGAAGAGTCTTGAGACTGCAGTCTCTCTCTTTTTGTCACTAATTTTTCCTGAATCGCCCTTTCGGGTTTTCAATCTACCGGGACACCCATTTTTGCCTAAGCCGCCCTTTCGGGTTTTCGACTTAGCGGGTTATTCTCTTTTTTTCCTTTTTTAGCCCTAACTTTTGCCTAAGCCGCCCTTTCGGGTTTTCGACTTAGCGGGTCCTTTCATGCGTAGTATTTTTTGACTGAGTCTGAATTGACTAGAAGCATAACGTCTTCCATATCCATGTTTGTCAGGATTAGAGCACCTCCTGAGAAAGCTTTCTTTATGATGTAAGGTCCCTCATAGTTGGGAGTCCACTTGCCTCTTGGATCAGTGTGGATTGGGAGAGTCTTTCTTAATACCAGGTCACCTGAGTGGAACTCTCGAGGCTGAATCTTCTTGTCAAATGCCCTTTTGAGACGTTGTTGGTATAACTGTCCATGACAAATGGCTGCCAGACGCTTTTCTTCGATGAGATTGAGTTGGTTGAGTCTCGTTTGAACCCATTCTGCTTCATCAAGTTTAGTATCCATCAGAACCCTTAAGGAAGGAATCTCCACTTCAACTGGGAGTACCGCATCCATACCGTATACTAGTGAAAATGGAGTTGCCCAAGTGGAAGTACGTATCGAAGTTCGATAGCCATGCAAGGCAAAAGGCAACATCTCATGCCAATCTTTGTATGTTCTCACCATTTTATGGATGACCTTCTTTATGTTCTTGTTAGCGGCTTCGACTGCCCCATTCATCTTTGGCCGATAGGGTGATGAATTATGGTGCTCGATCTTGAACTCTTCACACATTTCCCTCATCATCTTATTGTTGAGATTTAACCCGTTATCAGTGATGATCTTGTTAAGAGTTCCATACCGGCATATGATTTCTCTTTTGATGAAACGAGTGACAACTTTCTTGGTCACATTCTTGTACGATGCCGCTTCCACCCACTTGGTGAAGTAGTCAATAGCAACGAGGATAAACCTGTGTCCATTTGAAGTGCTCGGCTCGATGCGTCCAATCATATCGATGCCCCATATTGCAAAGGGCCACGGTGAAGTCATCACATTCAAAGGAGTGGGAGGAACATGTATCCTGTCTGCGTAAACCTGACATTTATGGCACATTTTGGCGTATACACAACAATCACTTTCCATCGTCATCCAGAAATAACCTGCTCGTAGGATTTTCTTGGCCATGGAATACCCACTGGCATGAGTCCCAAAGGAGCCCTCGTGTATTTCTCGTATAATGGATTCTGCTTCGTGTCTATCCACGCATCTGAGTAGAACAGAGTCATAGTTTCTTTTGTACAGAACGTCTCCTGACAATAAAAACTTAGACGCCAACCTTCTGAGAGCCTGTTTATCACAAATCGTAGCACCTTCGGGGTACTCTTTCTTCTCAAGATATATTTTGATGTCGAAATACCACGGCCTTTCATATGATACATCTTCAGTTGTGAGACAATGAGCAGGGAAAATATGTGTTGGCTCCTTGTAACGACAGATCCTTATACTGGGTGCATGATTCAGGTAATTGACTTTGAACATTGCTTCTAAAGTGGCCAGAGCGTCTTCCAGTTGATTCGCTTCTCGAGGAATGTGCTCAAAGGTGACCTCATCGAAAGCAGGCAACAACTCAATTATGTAATCCATGTATGGAACTAAATTAGGGTGTCGTGTATCCCAATCACCCTGTACTTGATGTATCACTAAAGCAGAGTCCCCATAAACTTCAAGGATCTTGATCTTCAAATCAACGGCGGCTTCATGGCCCATCACAGAAGCTTCATATTCAGCGACATTATTCGTGCAATCAAAACATAATCTAGCAGTGAAAGGTATGTGAGTGTTGTGTGGAGAGGTCAGAACTGCCCCAATACCATGACCCATAGCATTTGATGCACCATCGAACGTGAGAGTCCATCGCTCCCCTGGTTCAGGTCCTTCATTGTCATCAAGTTTCATAATATCCTCGTTTGGAAAGTTGAACTTCATGGGATGATATTCTTCCAATGGTTGGTGTTGTACCCCAAAATTTGCCCTCCCATATTCTTCAAGAGATTGCCAAGCCAAGCTACAAAATTTCCCAAGGGTTGTGCAGTGCAACTGTTTCCTATACAGTCAAAACTAGGGTTTGTGTTCTGATCAGGAATTGAAAGTTTTCAAGGACCCAATCAAGTCTCATATGCCTACAAATGTGGTCAAACATCCTCATATCAAGTTTCAAGGCATTCAGCTCAAGATTGCACAGTCAAAACCCTAAATTGCACTACAGTCAACTGTAGGGGCAAAATGGTCATTTGGCAGTCAAAAGTTCAAATTTTTGGTCAACATATCATTTTGAAGCCACAAACATCATTTGATCAATGCTTGATCATGATTCTCAAAATTTGGCTCAGAAATCATCAAAGATGCAAAAGTTGCTATATTTGGACAGTTGAAAAAGTCAACTGAAATTGACCAGGGCATAACTTTCACATGGATTATCAGAAAAATTCCATCCAAAGCTCATTTTGAAGAGAAAGACATTTCCTACAACTCATCTTCATACTTCAAGTCCAAGAAATGCTCTCACAAAAAGTTATCAATTTCAACATTACAGGTCATTTTCAAAAGTCAACAAAAAGGGACTTTAAGTCAAAGGCCATAACTTGAGATTGGTAAATCAAAATGACATGGGACCAAAGACATTGGTTAAAGGACTCAAAGACCTTTCCAAAATGTCCAAGAACATGTGAAAAGCTTAAAAATTGAGCAAGTTATGCCTTGTAGAAGTTGGGAAATTTTTGTGAAATGGCAAAAGTCAACTATCATTGAAAATCCAATTTTTGACAAAAGGGCCCCATTTTTTCCACTTGGTTCATCCTTGTCATGCCACACACGTGTCCCATGGTTAATTTCAAGACCAAATATTGATTTTTTTATTTTATTTAATTTTTGATGATTTAATTCATTTTAATTCTTTGAAAATTCAAATAAAATTTAAAAACCAATGGAATAGTGTCATGTGAACTTGGACAATTTCTATGTATCATGAACTAACTCAAGAAATCAGGCTAGGGTTCATTTGCACACTAGGTCTAGGTTTGGCTAAAAAGGAGGAAAAATGGTTAAGAGTGAAAACCCTAAGACTAATTCCTTCATGAGCTTGAATCTAGGTCAAAGAGTAAGCCAATTCCATTCCATTATGATCACTGAGTCCAACCCTAACCATAACACAGCAAAAGGCTCGCTCAAAAGCTGATTGGAACTTTGAAAAATTGGCCATATAATGCAAAACTGATTTCAAAGTTGGAGGATCTTTCAAGCCTTAATTCTTTTCCCATTAGCATCCTGAGGCACTCCTGAACGAATCTCAATCACAAACAACAACAAAAGCGTAAGGAATTGGTGGATCGTACTCAAACTGTACAGAACTTTTTTTGAAATCGTGTTCTCAATTCTAAGCATGATCATTGCATTTTAATTGTAGATTCTTGTTCCTTACAAAGTTTCAAAGCTAACCATAATAATTGATTTCGTTTTTGAGCAATACATGTGATTTGGCCATGAACGATATTTAGGGTTACAGGTTTTTTGAAAATGGGGATTTTGCCTAGAGGAAAAATTAGGGCTCAGGACCACCATGGTTGAACTCAGTACACCAAGACGAAGGGATTGACATACTCGCGATTAATTTCTGATTCACGTAGCTCTATTCACTATTTTTTCAAATGTTGCCTAATGAAACGCGTAAGAAACCGTTGCCTATTTGTGTTATGTTACAGGGACGGGGAGGAAGAAGAAGGCGTGTCAAGCAATGATTCGTCCATTCAAATTTTCGCGCCAGGCCATCCACTAACGTTATATTTCATTTATTATACTTACGTGTTATTATAGGTTAAATGAAAAGCGCTTGGCTCAGTGGTAACACGTTGTGCATATGACTCTCATGACCTGGGTTCAAGTCCCAGGTCTTGCAAAATTCAATATTATTTTTCAACTTGAATTCACATGCAGCGCTAACATTAAAGCTCACCATGCACACTCCAAAATGCATTGTCCACGCGTCCCAGGAGATCTGATCAAGGGTTCAGCTTGAAAGTATACCATGGATGCAAGTCAACAGGCGTGCATGTGATTGGAAAAGTCAACAAAATTCAAAGCAATTGGGCCAGGCTTTTCAAATCTACACCCCCCTGGTTTGCCTTATTATTTTATTTTATTTTTTTCTTTCTTTAATCTTTCTTTTTATTTCTTTTATTTGTTATTTATTTAATTATTTATTTTTTTTTAACAAAATATAAAAACCTTCAAAAATCAGAAAAGACCAATAAAAAAATATAATTTTTATTTTAATTATTTTCTAAATAAATGTTTGTAATTATTTAGTTTTAATTAGGTTTTCAAATTTAATTCTTTTAATAACTAAAATCCAAAAACTAGAATTTAGGTTTAATGACTTTTATTTTCTTTTTTTTATTTTTTTCCCCTTTTTCAGAATAATAATGTTATCTATTTATTTTCATAAATTAAAAAATGTACATAAATTAGTTTAGAGTTAAATTAGGTTAAAAGTCAATATTTTCATAATAAATTTAAAAAACATTAGAACTAGGGTTTAGCATTTTAATTTTAATTAATTTTTCATTTTTCTTTTAAATCTAAAAAACACAAAAATACCATTTTTCATTTAATTTTAATTTTAGATAACTTAATTATTTTAATTCCTTTAAAGGGTTCAACGCCCTCGCATTTGATTATTTTCTTTTTCGCGCGTTTCATTTATTTCTTTTGTGAATATAATGTACTTGTACCAAAGCCATGTAATAGCTATTAGGCATTTCTTTTCTGCAATTTATTTTAAATCGGGTTCGGTTTATTTTGGCGATGTGGACCCGCGCCCTTTGTAATAGCGTAGGACTTTTATCCTTTCCGCACTTTAAATTCCCGCACTTTTAACTGTTAAACAATAACATGAAAGAATGAATGCCCAAAAATAAAATCGAATCGTTAGATCACCAATGCATGACAAGACAAACAATAAACTGAAAATGACACACAATTCGCACACACCACCCCTAGGGTACGCTTCACTGTTGCCTTGCCTTCGAAAGGTGATCGTCGAGTAGAGGACGTCTTAGTAAGTCCTCATGATCCGGGAACCTGGCATGAGGGTAGCTTCTAAGGTGTCTTCCTATTGCTCTGGTGATCACCATGTCCCTACAAACTCGAATTGACCCGAACACCTCCAACGGTGGTGCTACCTACCTCTCAATGGTGGGATGGCACTACTTTAAAGGACATCTACACAGACGAATTCCTTAGGGTAGGTAGGTTCTCAAAGATACTTGCTCTAATTTCAAACAAATCAAAATACTTTTCACACCAACACACTTTCAAAAACTTTCAAAACAAACTTTTCAAACACTCTGACGTACGAGTTGAAATGAAACTTTTCAAAGAATATTTTTGAAACCCACATTGAAAAGCAAGCAAACATTTTGAAAACACATTGAGCAAGTATCTAAGAGCCCATGGATAACCATGGATAGAAAGGGTGCTAACACCTTCCCTTTCTATAACCTACCTCCCGAACCGAGAGCAATCTCTTTAAGGAATTTTTCTGTGCTTTTGTCCTTTCCATTTGGAGAAAATAAAAGACGGTGGCGACTCTTGCTTACCGCGACATTTCGCGAACCAGCTTTAAAACAGTCAGTTCCAGATCCACCGATCACAGAACTGGCGACTCTGCTGGGGATGAACTTAAAGTGAGGTGTACCTTAGGACTAAGATCACTGTGTTTTCAATTGCTTTCCTTGTTTGCTTTATTATTGTGGGACTGTCTTGGGAGTTCTATAGATCCTAACCCGGATCTGGGGGATACCTTCTTAGAAAGTAGCAACAAGGCTGTGAGGGAACTGTGCGGGGTATACCGACATGGTTGAAACAGTCTGCTACGTTGATGTGGCACTTTGGTGTGTACCGGTAACCCTTGAGTCAGTCAAGGAGAGTACGGGGCCTCCATGTGGTGTCATGAAGCATCAACAGACCTTAGGAACCTTAATTGAACCATCTTGGCCTCTTTAGGGTAGTGAGATAACTGACTTTGGTGCAGTCCGAGGTTGGTTGATACTCGATGCTACACTCAATTGAGGGTTGCTTTCCTGGAATATTTCGGTCGCCAGTTTAGTGGCTAAATCGAAACGATGAACAATGAAAGCAATCCCGTGATATTGGGAACCTTAGAACCCGGTTACTTTGATTAGGACATGTTGAACCCACCAACTTCAAGAGGGTACTACCCAGACCCCATGCTGGCCTTAAACCTTAAGGGCTTGTCTTGTGTGCCTTGTGTGCCTTACATGTTTGTCTTTGTAAATATCTGTGGTGTTTAATCATAGCATCATGACATCATCCGGCATCATACGCATTGACTAACCATTTCAGGGGTTCGAATTTTCATCTTTGTTCTTGTTTTGTAGGACATGGAAACTGTTCGTAGAAAGACAATTCCAATCAGTCTTGTAAGGATCCCTCCTCAGCTTAAGGAGCTTATATCCAGGATTCCCGAGAACTCCTCATTCAGTGAAAGGCATGGAAGTCTCATCAGCTTGGTCAATACCAACATTGAGGAAGATATGATGAAGGTCCTGTTCCAATTCTTTGACCCTCTGCATCACTGTTTCACCTTCTTGGACTATCAGTTGGTACCTACATTGGAGGAGTTCTCCCGACTCCTGAAGATCCCTATCCTTGATCAGCTACCCTTCAACGGTACAGAAAAGGAACCTAAGCTTGAAGAGATTGCTAAAGCCTTGCACCTACAGTCATCTGACCTCAAGGGACATTGGGAAGTTAGAAGTGGTATTAAAGGGTTCTTAGCCAGGTTTCTGTTTGAAAAGGCCTATGAATGTTGGAACTCCCTTGACTTGCAAGC
This sequence comes from Vicia faba, assembly GCA_948472305.1. Taxonomy (NCBI): domain Eukaryota; kingdom Viridiplantae; phylum Streptophyta; class Magnoliopsida; order Fabales; family Fabaceae; genus Vicia; species Vicia faba. Next base: position 1,156,316,304 of record OX451738.1, on the reverse strand, counting down.
TTTTGAAGAGGTTGTGGCTCTTCTTGTTTATGGTTTGGTGTTGTTCCCTAACCCAGATCAGCTCATTGATATCAGTGTTGTCCAGATCTTTATGTCCAGGAATCCTATACCTACGTTGCTGGGGGACCTCCTTCACTCATGTTACACTCGAACCATGAGAAAAAGAGGTGTCCTAATGTGTTGCACTCCTCTCCTGGGAAAGTGGTTTATTTCGCACCTTCCACAATCAGTCCTGAAGAACGAGCGGGGTTTGAGATGGTCACAACGGTTGATGACTCTTACACATGCAGATATACATTGGTGCCCTAGGTCCAGGGAAGATGTCACTATCATTGATCGTTGCGGGGAGTATCCTAATGTTCCTTTACTTGGAATCAGAGGGGGTATTACTTATAGTCCATGCCTGGCTTGGAGACAATTTGGTTATGCTCGGAGGGATGGTCCTCATGACATGTTGATTCCTGACATAGTTTTTGACTTTGACAACGATACTCAAGGACTTCGCCAGAGATTTATCAGAGCTTGGAGGATGCCTAGTAGGATAGACAGCAAGACACTGGGGCACAGGAACTCCATCCCTTTGGAGCCTTACCTCAAGTGGGTACGAGCCCGCTCTCAGAAACTAGTAATGCCTTATCCTCACATGCTTCCAGTAATCAAAGAGCCTGCCTTGGAAGGAGAGGTGTCTCATGTTATTCAGCACCCTGATATGCCCACATCCTGGGAAGAGATGCAGAAGAGTTGGATCCAGCTTAAGGAAGAACGGAATTCTCTTGAGACTAGTTTGCATGCCAGTGAAAAGAAGGTCTTGGAGCTCACCCGCCTGTTGCATGAGGAAAGGAATCTCAACACTTACATAGCTCCAAAGAAGATGCGCAACATATTTTGGGATTGATTTGATCTTTTGTACTTTTTGCCCATGAGGCTTTGATGTATTAAACAATGATTTTCTTAATAAAAACGTGTGTTCCTTTTGGTCTACAACAAATTTGAATTTTCGAACCTTTGAATGCATTACATAAACATATCTCATTCATCATGTGCATCATAGGTACTCTTCTTTTCAGGTTGTTTACTGTTCTTCGCTGTTTATTTCAGCATCATGAATCCTGAATCATCGACCGAGGCATCTATCAAGGCTCTTCAGGCGCAAAACGTCCAGTTTCAGGCGCAAAACGCCCAATTTCAGGAGCTGATCAAGGGCTTGGCTCAAGGTCAACAAGAGTTGAAGACCATGCTTCTGAAGAAGACTAAGAAGAAGAGGAGGACTGTGCTATTTAACACTGGGCGCAGACTCGGGAACACTTTGGTTGAAGCTGAAAGGACTCCTCCATCTGTGACGGAAGGTAGTCACCATGAAAGGGAGGTCACTACTCCTGTGGGCTCTGATACTGAAACTGACTTGAACGACGAACAGTACCCTCCTGCTGAAGACCGGTACAAACAGCTGGAAGACAGATTAAAGGCTGTGGAAGTTCAGCGGGTGCCTGGATTGGATTTCGGAGACTTGGGGTTATCTACTGGAGTGGTGATCCCGCACAAGTTCAAAACACCTGCCTTCGTGAAGTATGATGGGGCTTCCTGTCCCAAGATGCACCTCCGTTCTTATGTAAGGAAGATCCAGCCTTACACAGCAGACAAGAACCTTTGGATCCACTTCTTCCAGGAGAGTCTTTCAGGGACTCACCTCGACTGGTTCTATCAGCTAGATGGAATCAGCATTCGTAACTGGGAGGATCTGGCCACTGCTTTTTACAAGCAGTATCAGTATAATGCCGACCTCGCTCCTACGCGTACCCAGCTCCAGGGTATGTCGCTAGGGTCGGGTGAAGGTTTTAAGGAGTACGCTCAGAAATGGAGAGACCTGGCTGGCAGGGTGCAGCCACCATTGACGGATCGGGAGCTGGTAGATATGTTCTTGGGGACCCTATCTGGTCCATTTTTTAATCATCTCATTGGTAATTCCTCTGCTGGGTTTACTGATCTGATCCTGACTGGTGAAAGGATCGAGGCCGGTATAAAATCGGGGAAGATACAGAAAGTTGCCTCCTCCAGTACTGAGAAGAAACCCTTCAAAAAGGAGACTAGTGCTGTATATAGCTCCCGGAGAACAGAGCGACCTGAACACCGCCAATCTGTCAGTGTGGTAATGATTGCCAAACCTGCTGCCGCTCCTCGGCCAACTAATCCTCAAAAGTTTGAAAGACCCCGGAGAGAGTTTACCCGGTTAAGCATGACCTTATCACAGATCCTGCCACAGTTGCTATCCACCAATTTGGTGACTGTCAAGGAGGCTCCAAAGTTTCCCAACACTGCATCTCCCAAGTTCAATCCAAATGCTCGCTGTGCTTACCATTCAGATAGCCCGGGGCACTCTACTGATGACTGTTGGGCACTAAGGAACAAGCTGCAGGACCTTATTGACACCAAGGAGGTACAGTTTGAGGCATCTGACAAGCCTAATGTGGTGGCGGCTCCCCTACCTGCTCATGGAGTGAATGCTATTGGGGACGAAGACGAAGTGGATGATGCTGAGTTTGATAGTTGGATCTACCCGACAACCGACAGTGGTCCTAACAATTGGAGTGCAAAAGACAATCTCTCTGTTTCTCTTGTTCCCCAGTAATGAATTTCTTTGTTTTTGATTTGTAATAAACAATAATTTGAGACTATATGGCCCGGTGTCTTACCCGGGGCACCGTGGTTTTATTTATGAGGGCTTTTGTTTGTCACCGTCATATATCATGAATAAAAGCATTGGACGTTTTTCACATTTCAAATTTTGCGCTCCTTTTCTTTCCTTTCTTTACATATTATAAAACAGCTGTATTTACACACACACTCACTCATACAGGTTTCAATCCACTCTGGATCTCACTGGTAACGACTCTGCTACTGCCAGTTATGACTTCGAAAATCCGATCAACTTAGCCGCAGACGAAGGTGAAGATGATTGCGAAGTGCCTGGTGAACTTGCAAGACTGTTACAACAGGAAGATAGGGCAATTCAACCCCATGAAGAGCCAGTGGAAATAATAAACTTGGGTACTGAGGAAGACAAGAAAGAGGTGAAGATTGGTGCCAACCTAGAACTCAGCGTGAAGCAACGGTTGACTCAGATGCTGCATGACTATAAAGAAGTCTTTGCCTGGTCCTACGAAGATATGCCCGGATTAGATACCGACATTGTGGTCCATCACTTACCAACTAAGGAAGATTGCCCTCCGGTTAAGCAAAAGGTCCGCCGTATGCGTCCAGAGATGTCCGAGAAGATTAAAACCGAGGTTATGAAGCAGTTTGATGCCGGGTTTCTTGCAGTCACTTCTTACCCTCAGTGGGTTGCTAATGTAGTGCCGGTACCTAAGAAGGACGGCAAGGTCAGGATGTGTGTCGATTACAGGGATCTGAACAGGGCCAGCCCCAAGGATGACTTCCCTCTACCCCACATTGATGTTCTTGTTGATAATACAGCTCAGCATAAAGTGTTCTCTTTCATGGATGGTTTTTCAGGCTATAATCAGATCAAGATGGCTCCGGAAGACATGGAAAAGACTACGTTTGTTACTCAGTGGGGCACCTTCTGCTACAAAGTCATGCCTTTCGGACTAAAGAATGCTGGGGCAACCTACCAACGTGCCATGGTTACTTTATTTCATGACATGATCCATCATGAGATAGAAGTGTATGTTGACGACATGATCGCTAGGTCCCAGACTGAGGAAGAGCACCTGGATCATCTACAGAAACTGTTTGACCGGTTGAAACTGTACAAACTTAGATTGAACCCTAACAAGTGCACCTTCGGGGTAAGATCCGGGAAGTTGCTAGGCTTCGTGGTCAGTGATAAAGGCATTCAAGTGGACCCCGCTAAGGTCAAAGCCATTCAAGAGATGCCAGTTCCTAAGACAGAGAAGGAAGTCAGAGGCTTTCTAGGACGCCTGAATTACATCGCTCGATTCATCTCTCATCTGACCGCTACCTGTGAACCAATCTTCAAGCTGCTGAAGAAAGATCAGGTAGTACGTTGGAATGATGAATGTCAGGCTGCTTTTGACAGAATCAAAGAATATCTCCAAGAACCACCCATCCTTATGCCACCAGTTGAAGGGAGACCTTTGATACTTTACCTGACAGTGCTTGATAATGCAATGGGGTGTGTGCTGGGGCAGCATGACGAGTCTGGCCGAAAAGAGCATGCAATTTATTACCTTAGCAAAAAGTTTACCGACTGTGAGACCCGATACTCACTACTTGAGAAAACTTGCTGCGCTTTGGTATGGGCTGCTCGCCGGCTGAGACAGTATATGCTGGCTCACACTACCTTGTTAATCTCAAAAATGGATCCTATAAAGTATATATTCGAAAAGCCTGCTCTGTCTGGGAGAATTGCAAGATGGCAGATGATCTTGACGGAATACGACATTCAGTACACAACCCAAAAAGCCATCAAGGGAAGTGTATTGGCAGACCACCTAGCACATCAAGCTGTGGATGACTACCAATCAATGAACTTCGAGTTTCCAGATGAAAGCATTATGATAGTAACTGACTGTGAAATACCTGGACCGGATGAAGGACCTGAACCAGGATCCCGATGGTCTATGCACTTTGACGGAGCCTCCAATGCTTTGGGAAATGGTATCGGCGCCATAATCGTATCTCCACAAGGTACTCATACTCCATTCACCGCCCGGCTGTGTTTCAACTGTACCAACAACATGGCGGAGTATGAAGCGTGTATTATGGGTCTTCAAGCTGCGATTGACCTGAGGATCAAATTTCTGAGTGTCTTCGGAGATTCCGCTCTTGTGATCAATCAGATCAAAGGAGAGTGGGATACGAAACACCCAAACTTGATTCCTTACAGAGAATGTGTGTTGGCCTTGATCCCCCATTTCACAGAGATAACATTTGAGCACTTTCCAAGAGAAGAGAATCAGCTGGCGGACGCGTTAGCTACAATGTCTTCAATGTTCAAGGTTAAATGGGATAATGAAGCTCCCCGGATCATCATCTGGAAACTGGACGAACCGGCATACTGTTGTGATCTCGAGACTGAATTGGTAATTGAGAAACCTTGGTACCACGAAGTGAAGAGATATCTGGAAGCTCAGGAATACCCTGAAGGTGCTTCTGTCAATGATAAGAAATTCCTGAGGAGGTTTGCAGCCAAGTTCTTTCTTAGCAACGACATCTTGTACAAGCGAAACCAGGACTCAACCCTACTGCGTTGTGTAGATAAGACTGAAGCAGATAGAATCATGGAAGAGTTACATGAAGGGACCTTTGGTACACACTCCAGTGGACATACCATGGCAAAGAATATTCTACGGGCAGGGTATTACTGGTCCACCATGGAAGCTGATTGCTACCAACACTCTAGGACATGCCATAAATGCCAGATCTACGCAGACAAGGTGCATGTTCCTCCGGTTCCCCTGAATGTTCTGACTGCGCCTTGGCCATTTGCAATGTGGGGCATAGACATGATCGGCGAGATAAAACCTACGGCATCTAATGGACATCGCTTCATCCTAGTGGCAATTGATTATTTCACAAAGTGGGTTGAGGCAGCATCCTATGCTACGGTAACCAAGACTGTTGTGGCACGGTTCATTCGGCATAACCTGATCTGTCGGTACGGTGTCCCTGAGCGGATTATTACAGATAACGGTACCAATCTGAATAACAAGATGATTGCTGAGCTCTGCGAACAGTTCAAGATACAGCACCACAATTCTTCTCCTTACAGACCGAAGATGAATGGGGCTGTAGAAGCAGCTAATAAAAACATCAAGAAGATCGTGCAGAAAATGACAGTAACGTATAAAGATTGGCACGAGATGTTACCGTTCGCTCTACATGGATACCGTACTTCAGCTAGGACGTCAACCAGGGCAACTCCTTTCTCTCTGGTTTATGGCATGGAGGCAGTCTTGCCGATCGAAGTACAAATTCCTTATCTCCGGATAATGAAGGATGCAAATCTGAATGAAGATGATTGGATCCAGACACGACTTGATCAGCTCAACCTTATTGACGAAAAGAGACTTGCTGCTATCTGTCATGGTCAGACGTATCAGAAACGAATGATCAGGGCATTTAACAAAAAGGTCAGACCACAGGAATATCAAGTCGGGGATCTGGTGATCAAGCGAATCATCCTTCCTCAGAGTGATCCAAGGGGCAAATGGACCCCTACATACGAAGGGCCATTTGTGGTTAAGCATGTGTTCTCAGGAGGAGCAATGATATTAACCAACATGGATGGTGACGACCTTCCTCACCCCGCCAATGCAGACATAGTTAAAAAATACTACGCATGAAAAATGACCCGCTAGGCTAACATGTCTAGGCAAAAGTTAGGGCTTCCCGTCGAACTAAAAGGGTTCGGGCAAAATGAAGGGATGAAAATGAAAAAATCTGTACACCCGGCAAGTCGAAAACCTGAAAAGGCGGCTTGGGCAAAAATGGGTATCCCGGTGGACTGAAAACCCGAAAGGGCGGTCCAGGCAAAAATTAGGGATAAAAGCGTAATACTATGTCTCATTGGATCACTTTGCATCCAGAATCCGGTATCTACATCAAGTTCAGACGGCATCGATCAGTCAACTTCACCTTCAACCAAGGTCATCAAGTGATGAGACGCTCAGGGTTATAAAGGCGATAGCAGAGTTGAAACCCAGTGGATCATTCATATTTCACACAGCTGTTTATTTTCTTTTGTACAAAACTTGTATAAACTCTCTTGTTCGGCGACGTTCCGCTTACCAGGACGTCAGCCTCTTGTACACAAAACGCCTATTCACAGGCTATTCAAAATCAATACATATATACTTTTTAGTTAAACGTGCCAACTGTTTTTCTTTTTCTGTTTTGTTTTGCGAAGAACGTCCAAGGTTCAATTTGTGATATATGCATTGACAATAATTTGCTAGCTCATAAATATTTGCATACGAAACAAAGAATTAATTGCAGGTGACACTAAAAACAGGGGCAATAAAGAGTTGTCTGAGCAGTCTAATTGTTCTATCCTCCAAGGTACCAAGGTAGGTTCAGCTAAAGAACCTAACCAGACATCTTAAATTCCCCAGAGAATGAGACAGCAAGTCAGTGCATTCTTCCCCAGCATATCAAAACTTCCCCAGGAGAGTCCCATCCAAGTTCCCCAGGAAAGATGGAATTCATCTCCCCAAGCAGTAAGCTTATCCCCAGTAAATTCTGGAAGCTTATCCCCTCACAGAACACGAACGCATCGTCTGGCTTGATTTAAAGAGTTATTTCCTCAACAGGATATAACTGGGTTATCCTCAGCCAAAAGCCAAGGGAAAGTCGTCGTCAACGTAGTTCTTTCCCATCCCCAGTGAAGTCTATTCACACTTCCAATACAACAACGGTATCCCCAACAGAGTTACTATCAACACTCAGCAAAGCATCTCTATTCCCACAGAGTATTGCTTCCCAGCATGATCGTTAGAGTATTTTTTCTCCCCGCAGAATCTTCCATTCGCCAAGTTTATTCCGCAACGGAGTCATCTTCTCCTACCGGTATCCTTGCAGTTATCATCCCCAGCGAAAGCAAAATCTATTCTTCGACATCAGCCCAGGATACGACTTCCCGGCACCCGTCAAGGATTTACTTTCCTAGACAAAAACATACATAAAATATCACATACATCATTATAGCATGCATAACGCACTGCATCATACAAATCTCATTTATGTTGAGAACATCATTGCTTGATCCATATCATGCATTGCATATGACTGACTTTTATCTTTCAGGAAAGATCCAGTTAAGTTCTCAAGCTACATTTCAAGACCTAGGCCGGTTCAGTTAAATCATCCCAAGATTTTCCTGATGCTTATCCAGTCAAAGGCCTTCTCTGGTTCAGTCAGATCGACCTTAAGATCTCCCTGATGCTTATCCCAGTTGAAGACATTTCAAGACCTAGACCGGTTCAGTTAAATCATCCCAAGATTTTCCTGATGCTTATCCAGTCAAAGGCCTTCTCTGGTTCAGTCAGATCGACCTTAAGATCTCCCTGATGCTTATCCCAGTGGAAGACATTTCAAGACCTAGACCGGTTCAGTTAAATCGTCCCAAGATTTTCCTGATGCTTATCTAGTCAAAGGCCTTCTCTGGTTCAGTCAGATCGACCTTAAGATCTCCCTGATGCTTATCCCAGTTGAAGACATTTCAAGACCTAGACCGGTTCAGTTAAATCGTCCCAAGATTTTCCTGATGCTTATCCAGTCGAAGGCCTTCTCTGGTTCAGTCAGATCGACCCTAAGATCTCCCTGATGCTTATCCAGTTGAAGACATTTCAAGACCTAGACCGGTTCAGTTAAATCATCCCAAGATTTTCCTGATGCTTACCCAGTCAAAGGCCTTCTCTGGTTCAGTCAGATCGACCCTAAGATCTCCCTGATGCTTATCCAGTTGAAGACATTTCAAGACCTAGACCGGTTCAGTAAATCGACCCTAAGATTTTCCTGATGCTTATCCAGTCAAAGGCCTTCTCTGGTTCAGTCAGATCAACCCTAAGATCTCCCTGATTCTTATTCCAGTAGAAGACACCCAAGATTTTTCTCGACAAGCGTTGTTGAAGTTAAAGACACCCAAGATTTTTCTCAACGAGCGCTGTTGAAGTTAAAGTCGCCCAAGGTTCTCTTACCATTCATGCTAAGGTAGTAATCATCCCTGGTTCTTTCATCGCCGTTTGAAGCTCCAGACTCAGCTCCTGTAACCAGTCAGGACATATCTATACCAAGCATCCGAAAACCAGCTCCTGCGACGTGTCAGGTACTCATTTTCTTTTGCAGGTATGCAGGTTCTCGCTAAGGAATCTCTTACGTCATCAACATCCAAATGGCATCTATAAGCCCATTCCCCCTCATTGCTAACATGTGAGCGCAAATTTCTGGGCACTCTGGTGTCCAATCTTCTTTTACCATCGGATTACGAAAGGCACGTCAGCCAATCTGCATCCTCAGGTCTAAGAAGATTGAACAGGGGCAACTGTTGTACCCCAAAATTTGCCCTCCCATATTCTTCAAGAGATTGCCAAGCCAAGCTACAAAATTTCCCAAGGGTTGTGCAGTGCAACTGTTTCCTATACAGTCAAAACTAGGGTTTGTGTTCTGATCAGGAATTGAAAGTTTTCAAGGACCCAATCAAGTCTCATATGCCTACAAATGTGGTCAAACATCCTCATATCAAGTTTCAAGGCATTCAGCTCAAGATTGCACAGTCAAAACCCTAAATTGCACTACAGTCAACTGTAGGGGCAAAATGGTCATTTGGCAGTCAAAAGTTCAAATTTTTGGTCAACATATCATTTTGAAGCCACAAACATCATTTGATCAATGCTTGATCATGATTCTCAAAATTTGGCTCAGAAATCATCAAAGATGCAAAAGTTGCTATATTTGGACAGCTGAAAAAGTCAACTGAAATTGACCAGGGCATAACTTTCACATGGATTATCAGAAAAATTCCATCCAAAGCTCATTTTGAAGAGAAAGACATTTCCTACAACTCATCTTCATACTTCAAGTCCAAGAAATGCTCTCACAAAAAGTTATCAATTTCAACATTACAGGTCATTTTCAAAAGTCAACAAAAAGGGACTTTAAGTCAAAGGCCATAACTTGAGATTGGTAAATCAAAATGACATGGGACCAAAGACATTGGTTAAAGGACTCAAAGACCTTTCCAAAATGTCCAAGAACATGTGAAAAGCTTAAAAATTGAGCAAGTTATGCCTTGTAGAAGTTGGGAAATTTTTGTGAAATGGCAAAAGTCAACTATCATTGAAAATCCAATTTTTGACAAAAGGGCCCCATTTTTTCCACTTGGTTCATCCTTGTCATGCCACACACGTGTCCCATGGTTAATTTCAAGACCAAATATTGATTTTTTTATTTTATTTAATTTTTGATGATTTAATTCATTTTAATTCTTTGAAAATTCAAATAAAATTTAAAAACCAATGGAATAGTGTCATGTGAACTTGGACAATTTCTATGTATCATGAACTAACTCAAGAAATCAGGCTAGGGTTCATTTGCACACTAGGTCTAGGTTTGGCTAAAAAGGAGGAAAAATGGTTAAGAGTGAAAACCCTAAGACTAATTCCTTCATGAGCTTGAATCTAGGTCAAAGAGTAAGCCAATTCCATTCCATTATGATCACTGAGTCCAACCCTAACCATAACACAGCAAAAGGCTCGCTCAAAAGCTTATTGGAACTTTGAAAAATTGGCCATATAATGCAAAACTGATTTCAAAGTTGGAGGATCTTTCAAGCCTTAATTCTTTTCCCATTAGCATCCTGAGGCACTCCTGAACGAATCTCAATCACAAACAACAACAAAAGCGTAAGGAATTGGTGGATCGTACTCAAACTGTACAGAACTTTTTTTGAAATCGTGTTCTCAATTCTAAGCATGATCATTGCATTTTAATTGTAGATTCTTGTTCCTTACAAAGTTTCAAAGCTAACCATAATAATTGATTTCGTTTTTGAGCAATACATGTGATTTGGCCATGAACGATATTTAGGGTTACAGGTTTTTTGAAAATGGGGATTTTGCCTAGAGGAAAAATTAGGGCTCAGGACCACCATGGTTGAACTCAGTACACCAAGACGAAGGGATTGACATACTCGCGATTAATTTCTGATTCACGTAGCTCTATTCGCTATTTTTTCAAATGTTGCCTAATGAAACGCGTAAGAAACCGTTGCCTATTTGTGTTATGTTACAGGGACGGGGAGGAAGAAGAAGGCGTGTCAAGCAATGATTCGTCCATTCAAATTTTCGCGCCAGGCCATCCACTAACGTTATATTTCATTTATTATACTTACGTGTTATTATAGGTTAAATGAAAAGCGCTTGGCTCAGTGGTAACACGTTGTGCATATGACTCTCATGACCTGGGTTCAAGTCCCAGGTCTTGCAAAATTCAATATTATTTTTCAACTTGAATTCACATGCAGCGCTAACATTAAAGCTCACCATGCACACTCCAAAATGCATTGTCCACGCGTCCCAGGAGATCTGATCAAGGGTTCAGCTTGAAAGTATACCATGGATGCAAGTCAACAGGCGTGCATGTGATTGGAAAAGTCAACAAAATTCAAAGCAATTGGGCCAGGCTTTTCAAATCTACACCCCCCTGGTTTGCCTTATTATTATTTTTTTTTTCTTTCTTTAATCTTTCTTTTTATTTCTTTTATTTGTTATTTATTTAATTATTTATTTTTTTTTAACAAAATATAAAAACCTTCAAAAATCAGAAAAGACCAATAAAAAAATATAATTTTTATTTTAATTATTTTCTAAATAAATGTTTGTAATTATTTAGTTTTAATTAGGTTTTCAAATTTAATTCTTTTAATAACTAAAATCCAAAAACTAGAATTTAGGTTTAATGACTTTTATTTTCTTTTTTTATTTTTTTCCCCTTTTTCAGAATAATAATGTTATCTATTTATTTTCATAAATTAAAAAATGTACATAAATTAGTTTAGAGTTAAATTAGGTTAAAAGTCAATATTTTCATAATAAATTTAAAAAACATTAGAACTAGGGTTTAGCATTTTAATTTTAATTAATTTTTCATTTTTCTTTTAAATCTAAAAAACACAAAAATACCATTTTTCATTTAATTTTAATTTTAGATAACTTAATTATTTTAATTCCTTTAAAGGGTTCAACGCCCTCGCATTTGATTATTTTCTTTTTCGCGCGTTTCATTTATTTCTTTTGTGAATATAATGTACTTGTACCAAAGCCATGTAATAGCTATTAGGCATTTCTTTTCTGCAATTTATTTTAAATCGGGTTCGGTTTATTTTGGCGATGTGGACCCGCGCCCTTTGTAATAGCATAGGACTTTTATCCTTTCCGCACTTTAAATTCCCGCACTTTTAACTGTTAAACAATAACATGAAAGAATGAATGCCCAAAAATAAAATCGAATCGTTAGATCACCAATGCATGACAAGACAAACAATAAACTGAAAATGACACACAATTCGCACACACCACCCCTAGGGTACGCTTCACTGTTGCCTTGCCTTCGAAAGGTGATCGTCGAGTAGAGGACGTCTTAGTAAGTCCTCATGATCCGGGAACCTGGCATGAGGGTAGCTTCTAAGGTGTCTTCCTATTGCTCTGGTGATCACCATGTCCCTACAAACTCGAATTGACCCGAACACCTCCAACGGTGGTGCTACCTACCTCTCAATGGTGGGATGGCACTACTTTAAAGGACATCTACACAGACGAATTCCTTAGGGTAGGTAGGTTCTCAAAGATACTTGCTCTAATTTCAAACAAATCAAAATACTTTTCACACCAACACACTTTCAAAAACTTTCAAAACAAACTTTTCAAACACTCTGACGTACGAGTTGAAATGAAACTTTTCAAAGAATATTTTTGAAACCCACATTGAAAAGCAAGCAAACATTTTGAAAACACATTGAGCAAGTATCTAAGAGCCCATGGATAACCATGGATAGAAAGGGTGCTAACACCTTCCCTTTCTATAACCTACCTCCCGAACCGAGAGCAATCTCTTTAAGGAATTTTTCTGTGCTTTTGTCCTTTCCATTTGGAGAAAATAAAAGACGGTGGCGACTCTTGCTTACCGCGACATTTCGCGAACCAGCTTTAAAACAGTCAGTTCCAGATCCACCGATCACAGTTGGTGAGCGAGATGATCAGCAAGAATGCTACCTTTGATGGCCTTTTGTGTGATGTACTGGATGTCATACTCAGACAAAAGCATTTGCCACCGAGCCAATCTGCCTGTAAGTGCTGGTTTCTCGAAGATGTACTTTATCGGGTCCATCTTAGATATCAGAAGCATAGAATATGTCAACATATACTGCCTCAAACGTCGGGCTGCCCACGTAAGAGCACAACAAGTCTTCTCAAGTAAGGAATAACTCAATTCACAATCAGTAAACTTCTTGCTTAAATAGTAAATGGTGTGTTCTTTTCGTCCAGCATCATCATGTTGTTTGAGCACACAACCCATAGATCCTTCAAGCATAGTCAAATACATAATGAGAGGTCTCCCGAGAACTGGTGGTATGAGTATTTGTGGTTCTTAAAGATACTGCTTAATCTTCTCGAAAGCTTCTTGACAACTCTCATCCCAACAAATATCCTGATTCTTGCGTAACAATTTAAAGATGGGTTCACAGGTAGCAGTAAGATGGGAAATGAACCTGGTTATGTAATTCAACCTTCCAAGGAAACCTCGTATTTCCTTCTCATTTTTCAGCGTCGGCATATCTTGTATTGCTTTTACTTTGTCTGGATCTACTTCAATTCCTCGTTGACTCACGATAAAACCAAGTAACTTACCCGACCGAACCCCAAAGGTGCATTTGTTGGGATTAAGCCTTAACCTGAACTTTCGCAAACGATCGAACAACTTCTTCAAATGAACAACTTCCGGAGCCATCTTTACCTGATTGTAGCCAGAGAATCCATCCATAAAGGAAAACACCGAAGACTGAGCAGTGTTATCAACCAATACATCAATATGAGGCAACGGGAAATCATCCTTCGGGCTTGCTCTATTCAAGTCTCGGTAATCAACACACATGCGTACCTTACCATCCTTCTTAGGTATGGGCACAATGTTAGCAATCCAAGGCGGGTAATTTATCACATATAGGAAACCTGCTTCGACCTGTTTCTAAACCTCCTCTTTGATCTTCAAGGCCATGTCGGGTCTAGTCCTTCTTGGTTTTTGCTTTACAGGAGGACATTCTGGCTTGAGTGTCAATCTGTTCATTACTATATCAATGTCTAAGCCGGGCATGTCTTCATACGACCAAGCGAAGATGTCAGCATACTCTTGAAGCAATTCAATCAACCCCTTCTTTTCTTCACTTTGCAAGGCGGCCCCTATCTTGACTTCTCTTTTTACCTCTTTAGTACCGAGATTGACGACTTTTGTTTATTCTTGATACGGCTGGATGACCTTCTCTTCCTGTCTCAGGAGTCTGGCTAGTTCTTCAGGGACTTCACAATCTTCCTCATTATCTTCGTTAGCATGATCAACTGAATTCTCAAGGATATAAGGAGCCATAGCACTATCATTTCCAACGGAGTCCGAGACGGATCTGCATGATCGATGATTTTATGTTTTATTTTTAGAAAGCGCAAAAGAACATTTAGAATATGAAAAGACCAGAAGTTAAATATCCAGGACTTGCAACAGGCGGTTCCAGAAGTTGTTTTGAAGAAGACCAAGAAAAGAAAGGTAGAAACAGAAGGATCATCCCAAAGGACTCCAAAAGCTACTAAAAAGAAAGGTAATCCTTCTTCTGTTACTGTTTTAGAATCAATATCTATATCAATATATGAACCTTTAACTACCCAATCAGAAATTCCAACCCAACAGACTTTTGATGATTTTGACTTAGGGTTTGACCCCTCAGAAACTCTAAGTCTAAGAGAAATTCACTCCCTTCCTATCAATCCAAATTCTGATTTAACTCAACCAGAACTTGCCAAAGTTCTGTCTAACATTGACTCTTTTGACCGAGATATTTCTGCTCCCACACCACATAATCCAAATCCTCTAATCCCTGATAATCAAAACTCTGAAACTACAACAGAAGTTCCACAACCAGATATTCCACTCTCTCCACAACCAGATATTCCACTACCTCTCTCTCCACAACCAGATATTCCTCATCCACCATCTTCTCAACCTGAATAATCACAACCAGAAGTTCAAACTTCTGAGAACCAACCATCTGAGACCTCTGAACAAGAACCTCACAATCTTTCAACCAACCAATCTGAAGAACCTACTTCAGATTCAGATACAATCCCCATTCCAGGAATCACTGAACCACTCATCATCAGTATGCCCCTCACCATCCTAGATATTCCACAAATTCCTTCTTCTCTAGAATCAACACCACCAAATTCCCCAACTAGTCCAATCATTATAACCGATTCTCCGACTCCTTCACCCAAGAGAAATCCAGATGACAACGTTAGACTTGTCATTGATCCATCTGTATTGGAACGATTAGTTGCTATATCTCATAAAACCAAAACTGCCATTCCAAAACCAAAACCATCTGAACCCACACCAGATGTTGGTACAAGTTTATTGATGTTTGAAACAGGAATGCAGAAGTGGATAACCTCCTTGAAGCAAGCTAGTCCAGAGATGACTAATCCTGCTGCTTCTGATTATCTTTGTATAAGTTTCAGAAATTGGCTAAGTTCTGAAACATTGAAGCTAAAAGAACAGAGCTACGAACAGGTTCAACAGAATCTCAGTGATATGCTAAAGGTTTTTGAAGACCAAGTTCTGATCCATCTGCCCAAGGAAAAGATTCTCCCTCTGGACAATGCTCCCTGGTTAGAACATCATCTCTCAAATGAAGTTTAACCAGAGTCAGAAGGTCTCGCTCTAACTGCTGCTCAAGAAGAAATGATCTCAGCAGAGGAAATGGTTCAAAGTGATCAAGTTGCAGAATGCTCTGAGAAGCATCCAGTTACTGAAGAATCTCCAGATCCTTCCTATGAAAGGAAAACTTTGGAAGAATTGAAGAGAGTAAATGTTGTTATCCAGAAAAGATTGGATAAGCAGGATGATACAAACAAAGAAATCAAGAGCATCCTGAGCAAACAAGAGGAAACCAACACCCAGATCAAAGGCTTGCTGGAAGCTCTGTTCACACGCCTTCCTCCTCCATCTTAGATTTTCTTATGTTTTAAATCTATTTATCTGTAATATTTGTTTTACATTGTTTCTGTTCTGAACTACGTATCGTTGCTTCTTGTTTATTAATATAAATCATTGTTTTTGCTTTGATTATATTGCTTTTTGATAACTGACAAAAAGGGGGAGAAAGTAAGATGTTTTCAATAACGGTTTACTAAGACAAAAGTCTCAAACATTCTGAACTACTTAACCTCTATGTTTTGAAAAGCTTGAACAAGTACAAAACTATGATAAAAGACGTAGTCAAACTCTGATGCTCAAAGACTCGAGGAACTTAAGGGAAGTAATCAACTCAGGGGGAGTTTTTCTTCTCTATTCTAAACTCTTTATTCTTTATTTTTTTAATTGAAAAATCTGGTTTTTGTCATCATCAAAAAGGGGGAGATTGTTAGAACATAGTTTGATTCTACAACCCTTGGTTAGAGTTTTGATGATAACAAATACAAGAATAAATAAATACAAAGAATATATACAAAGAACAAATATGCTTCTTAAAAATATGTTTTGTATATGCAGAAGTTCTGATCTGATCAGCATCAGAAGATAAGCCATAAAGTATTACACGCTAAAGCAATCAGATTATACGCTGAAGATTGGTGACCAGAACTTGCACTTAATTACAAATAAACTCTGATTCTGAAAAAGACATATCAAACCAAGTCATCAATATTCTGAAGCGTCGTCAACAGTTAAGGAAATAAGAATCTGAAGCGTTACTGGACATTCAAGACAGAATTAATGCTAACGGCTTTCTTCAGACAAGATCTTCTCCAAAAGGAAAGTGTGTTAATATCATTAAACTTGCTTTATGGACAACGTCATTATATTGTCTATATAAACAAGTCAGCTTGCAAAAAAAAAATAAGTACGTACGTACACACAACAATTTGCTAAGAACACCAACCACGCATACTCAAGCTCTAGAAAATTCATTCTTTATTCTAAGCTAAACCTGTGTAATTTATCACAGTTGTGATAAACTGTTTTGTTAGAAAACAACAACACATTTTTATTTAATCATATTGTAAAAGATTTCCTTGAGATTAACGGGATTGTGGTTGTACTCAAGAATACTTTAACAGTTGTTAAAGTAATTGTTGTAATCTTTTGAGATAGTGGATTAAGACCTCGTTGGAGAGAGGCGAAATCACCTTGACGGATGGATTGGAGTAGTTTGAGATCAAACGAACCAGGATAAAAATACCGTGTCATTAAGCTGTTTTAGATCCAAGTTTTCAATTCAACCCCCCTTCTTGTGTTTTTCACATCTTCAAACTTTAGGGATATTTTTCTAGTCTCCCCTTAGACTTTTCTTTCTTCTTTTGCATGTCATTAAAACAAAAACTTCTTTTTATTGCAAACTTCAAAACACTTAAAAATTACTGATGAGAATCATTCCTTTGTTGAGTATGGGAGATGATAAGAGAGTTTCTTCTCGATCTTATTGTTCTTCCATTCTAGGCCTTGGTGTGGTTCAAGTATCAAAGACTCCTTTCATGGATAAGTGGATAAGTGACTAATATCTCTCTCTTGAGACCAACTAGCTATTATCCGCAACAAAAATACAAACCAACGCAAACTCTTTTTGCCTTCAGGCTTTTCTTTCAAACTTTTTTTCAAAAGATAATGTTAATTCATTTCTTGCTGACGCGTAAGTCTCCAATGGTCGAGTTGTGGAAGAAGACAAAATTAATATTGTTCATTAAAAAATACAAAATAAACTGAAACTTTTTATCTGAACTACAAAGCTCTGATTCCTTAAAAGGGATACGTAGGCATCTGGTCACGGGGCTTAGATGAGAAACCTTTGTAATATTTTGTTTATTTCCCCGTGTTTTATATTTTTGCATGCATGCCCCTTTGCATCATTCTTTTTAGCTCTTAATCTTTAAACATAGATCTTGCACACCCTTATATTAGATCAAATACAAGTGGGTCTTGTAGAGTACCACAAACGTGTGGGGTGCTAATACCTTCCCTTCGTGTAACCGATTTCCTTACCCGGTCTCTATGGTGGCAAGACCGTGATTTCACCCCTTCAGGTTTTCTCGATGTTTACCTTCCCCTTTCGAAGGGATAAAAGACATTCAATGGTGTCTTCATTGATTTTTATCTTTTATGATTTCGGTCGGTTGTTTCACATAACCATGGCCAAATGCTCTTTCGTTGCTTTCTAAAAGGTGTTTGTTAAATTTTCTCAACAAGATTTTTTTGCATTGAGTAGGGCAGAAGCACAAATTTTCATTTTCTTATGGTTTCTACTCATATAGGAGTATTGTATTCTCCATTGTGTGAGCTCTATTGTTGCCCTGATGGAAAGCATGAGAGAAAAAGTATTTCTTGTATGGTGTCTCATCTAAAGACACTACACTTATGCAGTTTCGAACCTAAAAATACAATTTGAAAAGCTATTAGTAATTATCCGAATTTACGACATCCGATGAGACTTTAAGAGGAGTTGTACAGTGGATATGTGGAAGGTGTGTGAGCATTCATGCCATGAGTCAGGCATAATGTCATCATCCTGATGGTATGGTTAGGGTTACTCATGGGATATGGGAGGTCGAAATTCACATTATGAGGGGATAATATTGGACGTGAGGTTGTTAAAGAGAGTTTTCACATGACCTATCTTCACTGTAAAGAGCATATCTCTTAAATGTCTTCTTGTTTTCTCCCAGGAATTGAAAGATGTTCTCTTCAAGGTGGTTGATTATACAAGATCTATAAGTGCTTAGGTTCAGTTGTTACTTCTCCCTCGTTGCACTTTATAGGTGTTTAAGCCTCATAATAGGCAGGACCACAATTTGGGAATCGAAAAGCCTTGCAACAACATCATATTTTATAGTACTTAACTACTTGGAGGGATGTAGATGGTCTTACCAAGTTAGTTGATAATGTGTTGGGCTACACTGAGCCAGAAAAGTCGGGCCATGAGGGAGTTTTTGTTGGGGAAAAATATGAAAAGTTTAGCTCTAACGTCAAGAAATGCCTTTGTAAGATTGCAAATGGCCACTTCACAATGGATGTAAACGTGTTTGTAAGTTTCAGAGTGCGCCTAAGAGGGGGTGAATTAGTTACTTTAAAATTATGGTTTTTAGACATAAGTTGTTCTTTTTTTATGGTTAGGTGCAAGAGTTAGAAAACAATAAAGTGTAGAAAAAGTAAATAACACAAGGATGCATCCTAGTTCTCATCACAATCTGAAGGTACGTCTAGTCCCCTTTCAACATGAAAGAGATATCTAGACAAGACACACTTAGTCTTTCTATACAAGACTATAACCAATAACTAAGGCAACAACACCTTAAACCCAACCAAGTTAAAGTGGGAAGAATACTCTCAAAATTAAATCTCTTGCTTCCAACATTCTTGGACAGCAAGGTATACAAACCATTTCTTTTCTACTCTCTTGTTTCCAAGAATCCTTGACCACAAGGAAACGCACATAATATCAAACAATCCTTGATACTTAGGAATTTCTCACAATAAATGATGAATAAAGACGTATAGTAATTATCACTTTTATAAACTTAAGTAATATATAAATATAACTGATCTTCAATTCCTATGAGAATAATTCAGAAACACTAAAGTGTCAAAATGCTCAAGAATGTTCTGGTTTAGATGATGTGAAAGTATGCAGAAAAATTCTTGAATAAAAATTGATGACTTGTGATAAGTGATTTTTACACCTTTATTTACAGTTGATTTTAGTTATAGTTTCTTTATTTTGTCAAGTGTTTTAGTCCATTCTTCTATGTTTCATGCGTTGGTTGTGTATTTTGTTGTTTTCAGGCTTAAAAATGAAGCTACAGGGTACCTGACATGGCCACCCGTGTCACCTGACACGAGCCGTGTTAGGAGAGGATGATCAATAGGCGGTTTGAGAGTGTTATACCTCAAAATTTTCCCTCCAATTTTTACTCAAAGCATGCTCCTAGAGATCCTCAATTTCTCAAGGTTGACCAAGAATTGACCAGACAAATTCTCCTCCTAAGGCAATGAACCTCTAGCTAGGGTTTCACTTTTCACCAAAATGTGTAAGCTCCAAAGGTCCCAAATGTTTTACATGGTCCTATTATGTATTCAATATTGTCCTTGAAAAATTTCATGCCTTGCACTACATGTTTGCTCGATCATTTGCTCAAATGCTTGGAAATCAACTATACTAGGTCAAAAGTCAACTGTGGCCCATGTACAGTCTAACTTCAAGATTTTTGGTCAACATCAAAATTTTGAAGTGATATCCATCATTTGATCAAGGGTTGATCATGATTCTTCAAGAAATGCTCTCAATTTATCAAAAGTCAAGAATTGCTAAATTAGGGTTTCTATAGGAAAAGTCAACCAAACTTTGACTAGGCATAACTTTCATATGCTTCATCCATTTTCCCCCAACCAAAGCTCATATTGAATAGAATCACATTCCCTACAACTTCTCTTAATCCCTCAAGTCCAATAAATGGGACCATTTGAAAGATACAAGCTCATACATTACATGTCATTTTCAGAAAGTCAACAAAAGCCACTTTTTTCCAAGACCTTTTACATCAAGATAACATCTTCAAATGCAAAATTGATCAAAATAGGGATTGAAGTAGACATCTAGGGATTTCCAAAAATTCAAAGATCATCATCATGAGAAAACAATTGAGCAAGTTATGGCTTGCCCAAGTTGGGAAAATTTGGGAAATTTTAAAATTGTTACATTGAGCAAATTTGAAGTTTTAAGACAAGGGCTCATTTTCTTGGATTTCAAACATCTTCCTAAGATTATAGAGGACCCTTAAAACCATATTTGCATAGTATTGATTTTATTTGAATTTTATATTAATTTTATTTAATTAAAAGTCAAACAAATCAAAATTATTGCAAAGTATATGGGCCATTATTATTTGGGCTTGGTTTGATGCATGGATAGGCCCCATATTTCGTGCGCAACAAGGCCAGCATTGTCTAGGTGCATTCAAATTTGAAAATGGACATTATTCCTTGATTTTTGCCAAGGTTACATATCACCATTCATGGCCTTGAAACATCATGTTTAAGGCTGTTTAAACTTTGTTTTCTTATCTCCTCCCATCTCATCTATAAATACAAGACATTAGCAAGCCAAATGGACACACACAGCCTGGAAAAACTCTGCAAATTTAAAAAAAAAACATCAAAGTTGTCCAGTTAGAATTTCAGTTTCCAGCCCTCCTCAATCCAAACAAAATATCAAAACACACTCCTAGAGGTCCCCTGAAGCATTTGCAACCATTACTAAGCTTTGAAACATTACCAAACGCATCAATCAATTCACACGGTTTGTATTTTCTTCCAATTTCATTTTGCTTGATTCATGTAACATAAATGTGTTTTTATCATACATTACTGATTATTGAAGTATTTTCAAGCTTTTTGCATAGTTGGATTGCAGTTTTGATGCAGGTATCGCGATTTACCATTTTTAGGGTTTGAACTTTAGAATTGGGTTTTTTCAGATCATCATCATGCTCAGGAGGATGATACTAGTTGATTCATGACCTCACATTTGATTTTTGTTTCTTATTATGAGTTTTATAAGTTGCAGGTGCTATAGTGACAGACCAAAATTGTCACTATAGGTCTCAATGTCTAAAACGACTGAGGGAGGAAGAAGATGATGCGTGGCAGCCCCCTACTGGGCAATTCAAATATGCGGGCGTTGTTATTTTATTTTAAATAATTACCTGAAGTTTTGATTATATTATTTTTGTTTCATTTGGTATAACGAATGAATGGATAGCTCAGATGGCATGGAAGCGCGTGTGTGAGGGAGAGTACCTGGGTTCGAGTCATAGGTCCAACATTTTCTTATTTCTCAATATTTTCATGCAGATCTGGTATTCCTATTGGTTTGACGTCCATCATACTTCATCAAACCCTAGCCATCAGATGTACATCTGATCAAGATGGACACCTCTAGTATGCAAGCTAACCTTATGCCCTCAAGGACTCATCTCACCAGATCAAACACCAGTTTGGGCCTTAACTCTTGGGCCTCACATTTTTTTGATCTACACCCCCAATTTCTAACCATCTCAGGCCCATTTTGTTTTCTTTTATTTGTTTTAGTTTTTCTTATTATTTTTGTTTTCTTGATTAATTTTTTTAGTTAGCAATAAATAATCAAAAAATCACAAAAAATTAGGCTTAGACATTTTAGTTAAATAATTAATTTCTTAATTAATTGATTAATTAAATTTTAACCATTTTCTTAACTTAAAACAAATTAGAATTTAAGACTTAATTTAGATTTAATTTACTTTTTATAATAAAAAAAAACAAAAAGAACTTATTTAATTTTATTTTCCAAATAGAGTTTAGGATGATTTCAATTTAATTATTTTCTGAAAATAAAAACAACCAAAAAGGATTTTTTTTACTTAGTATTTTCTTAGGTTCCTTTTAGACGTGATATTCATTTCGCGCACATTATTCTTGTTCTTGTATTTTTTGTAATAATGTAACTGTATACCGGTATGTAATAGATTAAGTAGGACTTTTTTACTGCTTTCTTTATTTTTTTCCTAAAGCATTGTACATTGTAAACCCCTTCCCCGAAGCATTGTAATAGTGAAGGATTATCTTCCGCACTTTATTTTCTGTACATATTAACTGCTAGTAACTAGGTGTGTATGGCAAGACTGAAATTAAAACGTTAGCAAAACCTAAATTTGCAAGATAAATACTAGAACTAAACACAATTGCACATGTGCACCTCTAGGGTATCCCACTTCGGTTGCCTTCAGAAAATAGTCATGTCACTCGAAACGGGGACACTTAGTAAAGACCCGTAAATTAAAAAGATCATAGTCCCTCGATGACCCTACAGTTGCCTTCTCGGTAAATGATCTAGTCCCTAACCAAAATTGCTAAAGCGTCTCCACAAGTTTCTTTTGTGACTGCATCGTCCCTTCGATGTCCCTCATACATCCAACGATAAGGCTACCTACTCACTAATAGTAGGATAGCACTGTCTAAAGGGTAGGAGGAAAAGAACAACCATTTTCGAGTATAAAAGTAGATAGCTGTTAGAAGTTTGCTCAAAAACATTTTGCGCTTACACAAAAAACTACTTTTCAAAAACATTTTCAAGACACTTTGTATACTTTCTCCACATTCCCGAGAAACATTAAAAATTCTTCCATACCAAGGCATTTTCAAAACAAACTTTCAAATACATAAAGTACAAAGGTATTTCAAAATGAGAAAACCTCCAAGAGCCCGTAGAAAACTACGGATGGAAAGGGTGCTAACACCTTCCCTTTCCATAATCTATCCCATTACTCAAAAAATCTCGAAAAGGTCTTTTTCTGTTCTTTTCACCCTTTCCTTAATTTGGATAAAACAAAAGTCGGTGGCGACTCTTGCTTATCGTAACATTTGCGAACACCAACGCAAAACCAGTATATAACAGTCGGTTCTGCCACTGTATCATAGAGAGTCAGAGGCAGAGAATGACACAGGTGCCCGTGTCAGAAAGTCTGGGCGAGAGGATTTGTTGGTGCGATGGACAGAGAACGAAACGGGTGCCCGTGTCAGGTGACACGACACGTGTCGGCCAGGACGCTGATTTTGAGTGTTTTTAGGATTTTTAATGATTTGGGACCCAGAAGGGCATTTTGGGAATTTCATGAAGAATGGAAAAACACAAGAAGGGGGGTTTGGATTGGGGTTTTCAAAATAAATCAATAGAAACGTTGATTATCCTATTTCGTTTGAACTCAAACTACTCTAGTCCACCCGCCAAGGGTTTTTTGCCTCTCTCAAACGAGGTCTTAATCCACTAATCAAAACTTGATTACCTAGATATAATGACTACTGTCAACTTCTTCTTGAGTTTAAACCACAACTTGGTTTTCTCAAGGAATTACAAGATACAACAATTGAAGGTGTGTACAAAATTTTTTTCTAAACAAAACTATATCACTATAGTAATTTATACACAATTGAAAAGCATAATATAAAATTGGGTAATGATGATTTTTCTCTTTCAGTGCGCAATAGTGTGTAGCTCGATCTCTTCTTCAAGTTTTCTTTATATAGGTGAAACATGAGAGACATGAGAAGATTATTTGGGAAGGTTGATAATGTGTAGTTAATGTTCTTTCCAAAAATAGAGATATTGTCTTGGTTCAACCATTACTTTTTGATTTGTAATGAATGATTTAGTAACACTTTAGAACATGCTTTCTTTGAATCATATCAAAAGATGAATGTTACCGTTTGAGATTTCTTTTTGTTCTTCTAGAACTTTACTTTATCAGAATATCAGAGTTTATCTTGTAATGTTGGTGCAATCAAAAGTTGTAGCTTTCAAACTTCCTCATTTTAAGCGTGTTACACATATTTGCTTCTAAGTATGACATGCTATAACAGAGCTTCAGAAGCATAACTATATCATCTTTTATGCTTCTTCAATCAGAGTTTCCATGCATATTAATATAATTTATTAGAGAGCATATGTGTTCTTTATATATTACATGTGTTTGTTATCATCAAAACTCTTATAAGAATGTAGAACCAAACTATGTTTTAACAATCTCTCCCTTTTTGATGATGACAAAGACTTGTTTATTTTGATATAATACTTAAGAACATAAAGAATTAATGTATCCCACTGTGTTGGATACTTAGATAAAGAAAAAATACTTCTATGAAGATGCTATGATGCGCCCATAATTGAAATTACTTTCAGAGTAAGTTTGAGGAGGTGGAAGTCGTGTGAACAAGGCTTCCAATAAACTCTGGATCTGATTGTTCAATTCCTCTTGTTTCCCAAGCAACCCTTAATTTTCTTGATAGTTTCATCCTACTTATCTAACCTTTCCTTAAACACAACATTTTCTTTCTTCAACTCCTCTAGAGTCTTCAGCATAAGAGAAGATGAGGTTGTTTCAGTAGAAGAGACCATATTCTCAAAACTTATTGCAACTGATTCTTACTCAGGAGTTTCTTCGAATTCCTTGCCTTTGTCTTGAAACTTGACCATAGGAAGAGGTTCAGGAGATGGTTCATTAAACTCTGATGTCTGAGGGGCTTCCCAAGAGGTGTTGTCCAGCAAAAGGAGGGGTTTCTTTTCCCAATTTCGCAGAACTTGATCGTTGAAAATATTCAGGCGATCGCAGAAGTTATGTTGAGCTATTTCATAGCTGAGCTCCTTTAGCTTCAACGTTAAACCATTTTCTGAATTGATTCCAGTGAGAATCAAAAGCAACTGGATTGAGATTCTCCATGCAAGGTAGCTTTAGGGAGTTAACCCATTCCTGTATTTCTGTTTCAAAAATCAACAAGGATTTACCAACATATGCTTTGGATATTTTTGGTGTTGGTTTACGAATGACAAATTTCTAAGAGCTTGTGACAAGATTGTCCCAAGCATCTAAATCAATTATGATTCTAAGGGGATCTTCTGGGTGGTTATTTGGAGAGGGAGAATAAGAAAGAATTATAGGTGAGTTGGGTGGTGTGGAAAAATAGGGAGATGGAGGATCTGGAATGGAGAAGGTTTGTGATATAGTTGTGGGGATTATTGGTGGTTGAGGGATAGAGAGAGGACAAGTGATGATAGAGATGGATGTTTTCGTATCAGAGTTAAGATTTGGATTTTCGGTTTGGAGAGCTTCAAACAACGAATCGAATTGATTAATATCAGAGAGAACTTGTGTAAGTTCTGGGTAAGGCTGATAAAAAAGGGTAGAAGGTGAATTGTTCAGAGGATTATTTAGAGGTATTGAAGTGTTAATATCTAGGTCAAAATTATCAAAGGTTTGAGGAGATGTATTTTATGTGGGCTTTGGAGATGAGGGGTTTTCAGATGTTGATAAAAATATTTATTCAATGACAAAAACAAAAGACGAGTTACCTTTCTTTTTGGCAGCTTTGGGGGTCTTCTGAGAAGTTCCTTCTCCAACTGCTTTCCTTTTTCTTGATATTCTTGGAGCAACTTCCAGAGGTTGTTTCCTTGGATCAATAATGTTCACATCTAGAATCGTACCGTCACTCTTGAAGGCTTCCAGATATCTGAGAACAATTTCTGTAGAAGAGTCTTCTTGAGTGAAGAGAGGAAAATATTTCAGGGGCACTCTTCGGGTGGTGATGACTTCCTTTATAGTGATTGTTGGGTCCTTCTTAATGGTGTCAATAATCTTCATCTTCTTCATATTCTTGGCATTTAGTGGCTTTCAAGCACAAGCTTCCAGAACATGAACTTGTTAAGCCTCAGTCAGATGTTCTATCAGACTGTTTTCTGTTAGAATGTCTGAAATGAGTCTTCCTAGAGGGATCCAATCTATCTTTGTTCTTTGTTCTTTTCTTGTTTCTTTTAATCTGTTTTCAGATGATTGAACAGAAGATGTGGAAGATGAACTTTTGCTTTGGTGGGGATGAAGTACAGAAGGTACTGCTGATCAATGTTGACATGGTCTGGTGAGCGGGTTGGTTTCCTGTGATTGATGCATCCCAGAATTATTTTGGACCAAATTCTGAGGTAATCCTTCAGATATTTGATTTTGTTGCATAGTTGACTAGAAGTAAAAATTTCCTTTGACACAATGGTTAGGTCAGAGCCTTTGTCTGCCATATCACTACATCTAATACCACTGCCGTCGTGATCTATGAGTTTCCCAATGAGATCTTCAATGATGATGATCTTCTTACCCATAACAAAGAATGATACCTGATGATTTGAGGCTGTGGCATGGATCCAGAATTCTTTCAAAAGTATTGGAAAACTGAACCTATGAGGCGATCAAAATACTTCGTCCAACCTTGAAACTAAACATCAGGGGTTAAATCATATCCATTTTATTTCATGCTTAGGAAATCAACAATAAGTACACATAGAACTTCTAGAGAATCAATGGGTGTGAGAAGAGTTCTTGATGGTTTGATGTACCTTTCTTCATTTTAGGAGGAAGAACCAGGGATGGTTTGAGAAACTTGAGGAATTTGTTTAGAGGAAGCCATTTGTTCACAAACTCTTTTAGGGTTTTTGAAAAATGAACAGATGAAGAGACAAAAGTGAGTGAGAGTGAATATGTGATAGCATTGGTGATGAAGTGAAGTATACATAGCTAACCGAAGAGAGAAAAAAAATTAAAATTTTTATTAAAAAAATGATTACGTGCATTTAATGATTCCTGAAAAGAGGGATAGCATGAAGATATGGAATAGTTACCGATTTGACTAGCGCCTCAATGCATTAAATCATTCGTTTCAGTCC
Organism: Vicia faba; assembly: GCA_948472305.1. Taxonomy (NCBI): domain Eukaryota; kingdom Viridiplantae; phylum Streptophyta; class Magnoliopsida; order Fabales; family Fabaceae; genus Vicia; species Vicia faba. The sequence goes on along the minus strand of OX451738.1, from coordinate 1,156,289,273 downwards.
CTTCAAAATTTAAGCACGTCTTCAGCCTTAGAGGGTGACCTTGCATTTAGAGTTGACAGATGTTAATATAGTGAACTACTTGCATCTATCTTAGAAATGAAATGTTTTTGGAGAATGTCCAGATCTTCTGGATAGATCCTGATACAACTTTCCTTCTCACTTTTGAAGAACTATTGATCAGATGGTCACACAAGGAAATTAAAGCATAAAGTTCTGAGGGTTTAAATATACAGAAACAACATTGTCATTATGGGCATACTTCCATAATGAGATGATTCAGAATGAAATTAAATCTATCTTCGGAAAGGGGTTTAGTAAATACATTAGCCCATTGATGGTCTGTGTCTATAAATTTTAAAGAAAGAATTCCTTTCTGAATATAGTCCCTAATAAACTGATGTTTAATTTCTATATGTTTAGCCCTCGAATGTAAAATAGGATTTTTTGAGATATAAATAGTAGAAGTATTACCATAGAGGATATGAATGTTAATCTCATATATGTTAAAGTCTTTAAGTTGACTCTTCATCTAGAGCATATGTGGGCTACATCTAGCTGCTGCTATATATTCAGCTTCAGCAGTTGAGAGTGCAATGGTGGATTGTCTTTTGCTGGACCGCGAGATTAGATTGTCTCCCAGAAATTGCCAGCTTCCAGAAGTAATTTTTCTTTCTATTTTGTCTCTAGCAAAGTCAGCATCACAATAGCGTACTAATTTATACTCTCTAGATTTTCTATAGTAAAGACCAAGATTATTAGTACCTTTCAGATACTTGAAAATTTGCTTAACTGCTGTTAAGTGAGATTCTCTAGGATCTGATTGGAATCTAGCACAAAGACAGATGATATGCAAAATATCAGGTCTTGAAGCTGTTAAATATAAGAGAGAACCAATCATAGCTCTGTAGAGCTTCTGTTCTACTTTCTTACTTACCTCTTCCCTTTCCAGAATGCACGTGGGATGCATAGGAGTTTTGGATGACTTACATTCTGACAGGTCAAATTTCTTTAGAAGTTCTTTGACATATTTTCTTTGATGAATATAGGTTCTTTCTGGAGTTTGGTTGATTTGGATACCCAGAAAGAACATGAGTTCACCCATCCGACTCATTTCAAACTCTGCCTGCAAAGACTTTGCAAATTCTTTTCACAAAAAGGCTTTAGTAGATCCAAAAATTATATCATCTACGTAAATTTGATAAACCAGAATGTCATTTTTAAAGAGTTTACAGAATAAGGTTGTGTCCACCTTCCCTATGGTAAAATAATTTTCTAACAGAAAATTACTTAGTATTTCATACCAAGCTCTGGGAGCTTGTTTCAGACCATATAATGATTTTTAAGTTTATAAACATATTCTGGATGTTTTGTATTTTCAAAGCCAGGGGGTTGGTGCACATAAACTTCTTCATCAATGTAACCATTTGAAAAATCACTTTTAACATCCATCTGATAAAGAGTGATGTCGTTGTTTACAGCAAAAGAAATTAAAAGTCTGATGGATTCTAACCTAGCGAGTGGAGCAAAGGTTTATGTATAGTCTATCCCTTCTTGGTGACTATAAACATGTGCCACCAGTCATGCTTTGTTTCTGACGACTTCTCCTTGTTAATTTAGCTTGTTTCTAAAGACCCATTTGGTTCCAATGATGTTAAAGCCTTTTGGTTTAGGAACTAGATCCCACACATTGTTTCTGATAAATTGATTGAGTTCTTCTTACATTACAAGGATCCAATCATTGTCTAGAAGAGCTTCGTCAATAGAAGTTGGCTCAATCAAAGATACTAATCCCATGAGTGATTCTTCAAAGTTTCTGAATGTAGATCTTGTTCTGATTGGGTTATCTTTCTTTCCCATAATCAGGTTTTCCAGATGAGCTAGGTTGCTTCTGAATTTTCTTTTCTGGATGGGGTCTTCAAATGTTGTTGTAATATTTGTGACATCCTCTTCTTTATTTGGATGTGATTCTTTATTAAGAACTCCTGATGCTCTGTCTTTGGTACCTGTAAGTTGAACTTTTATATCTGTAAAAATTTTACCTTACTTTGACTTTTGAGAGCCAAACTTATCATCAAATCTGACACTGATGGATTCTTCCATAATTCATCTTTCTATGTTATATACTTTGTAACCTTTTGAGCGTTAAGAGTATCCTAACATGATACACTTTTGTGCTTTGGAATCAAACTTGTTCAAATGTTCTTTGGGGTTTAGATATATCTTTCAAAAAATGAAAAATTGGAGCCAAAATTTGAATTAATGATATATCTTTCAAGAAATGAAAAATTGGCACCAAAATTTGAATTAATGATATATCTTTCAAAAAAATGAAAATTTGGAGCCAAAATTTGAATTAATGATATATCTTTCAAAAAATGAAAAATTGGCACCAAAATTTGAATTAATGATATATATTTCAAAAAATAAAAAATTGGCCCCAAAATTGACAAGCTTGAAATTGCTGATTTTTTCAAATTTTCACATTGTGCAATCGATTACATCAGTTTTTTTTTTCAAAAATGGCGCAAAATACACTGTGCAATCGATTGCACTCTAAGAGTAATCGATTACATCAGTGAAAAAAATGATTTTTTTTATTATTATTTTATTTGCAAATAGAGATATTAGGGAAATAATACCGGAAAACCATATTTGTCAGATGCTTTAACTCGGTACCTACAAAACATAAATATTAAAAGACGGATATTTTTTTGTATTTTGATCAGAAGTTAGTCAACAACGCATATACAAAATACACAAATAAGGTGCTTGGAGATTTCTCAAGAGCAAACTTAAAGATAGGAGATAGAAAAAGAGGAAGAACCAACCCTAATGTGATTTTGTTGCATTGAATTGCTATGATATGATGGAGGAATCTTAGGGGTAAAATTTAGGGTACAACAGCTACCCTTATTTAAGTGTCTTCTATCTGGAGATGCGAAGATTAAAAATCTTCATGTTGACGTGATTGAAGATACTTAAATATAAAACAAGCCCTACTTTTGGACCTAAGATACCATTCAATGCTTATGAATATGAATGCAGATGAATCAAATTCAAAAGGACGCAAGACACCACTAGGGATGTAGCAAAGGAAACAAGGATCAAAAGAGAAACTTGACCAGGAAAATAAATCACAGGTGAACAAAAAAAACCCTGACTCTATTGGGGTAAAGCCTAAAGAAGAGACAAGGTGTCATCAACTCAAATATTGAGGAAATAGTAAAGAATGATAACGATCGACAGATAATTGTGAACTACCAACTCAATGGATGAAGGTAGAAAATTAATAAGATACCGACTCACAGATGACGATAGACTACCAACTCAATAGTTGAAGGTAGAACATAAAGAGATACTGACTCATAGATGACGGTGAACTACCATCTCAATAGTTGAAGGTAGAAGACCAAAAAGGTACCGACTCACAAATAACGGTAAACTACCAACTCAATAGTTGGAGGTAGAAGATAAAAAAAGATGATGACTCATAGATGACGATAAACTACCAACTCAATGGTTGAAGGTAGTAGATCAAAAAGATACTGACTCACAGATGCCGGTAAACTACCAACTCAATGGTTGAAGGTAGAAGATTAAAAAGATACCGACTCATAGATGATGTTAATCTACCAATTCAATAGTTGAAGGTAGAAGATCAAAAAAATACTTTCTCATAGATGACGGTGAACTACCAACTCAATAGTTGAAGGTAGAAGATCAAAAAGATAACGACTCATAGATGACGGTAAACTACCAACTCAATAATTAAAGGTAGAAGATCAAAAGATACCGACTCATAGATGACGATAAACTACCAACTCAATAGTCGAAGGTAGAAGATCAAAAAGATACTGACTCATAGATGACGGTAAACTACCAACTAAATAGTTGAAGGTAGAAAGAACATATTGATAATAACAAGTTTCCCCAAAATTTTGGTGTTTCACCTAGAACGGGTCTCGACTTCTTCTTTAACCGAGGCATTTCGCCTAGAAAGGGAAATATATAAGTTGTCTCAAATAAATAGATTTCCACTTGTAAATATCTCTCAACAAATTGTCTCTGTTATATTGAAAGGACTTGCCATCCATTAGAGTAATTTGACAACAAACTACAAACTATCCACTCATAGATCAGCTACTGCAGACTCCTACAAAAATATCTATCTTGGCTTTATTGATGAACTCCTCTGCTCACAGAGAATCTTTGATGAGGGTATTGGACCAAGATTTCATGGAAAGTGATATGCCTGTAGACCAATTCAGCAGTGTGGTAGGGAACATTACATCATGTAATAACCGGAGTTTATGTAACAATGAACTGCCCGATGAAGGAAGGAAGGAATCACAATCTGGCCCTCCACATCTCTATGAACTGGAAGAATGATTCATTATCCAATGTGCTAATTGATAATGGATCCGCATTGAACGTTATACCAAGGATTACAATTATGAAGTTGAAATATCAAGGAACGCCCATGCGCCCAAGTGTCATTATTATGAAAGCGTTTGATGGATCAAGGAAATATTTTATTGGTGAAGTGGACTTTCCTATTCATATAGGCCCACATTTGTTTCAGATTACTTTCCAAGTCATGGATATTATACCCGCTTACAGCTATTTGTTGGGACGTTCGTGGATACATGAGGCAGGGGCTGTCACTTCGTCTTTATACCAGAAGTTGAAGTTTGTGCGTGAAGGAAAAGTGGTAAATATAAATGGAGAACAAGCATTATTGATATCTAATTTATCCTCTTTCAGCATTGTGGAGGCATATGAAGCTGCTGTTGGAACCCAGTTCCAAGCTTTATCCATTGATAATATAAGGGGAAATGAGAATTATATGGCATCGTTTAAGGATGCTCAACAGCTTGTGCGTAATGGCCATAGTGAAGTATGGGGACAGATTGTTGATCCACTTGTAAACAAGAATAGTGTTGGCTTGGGGTTCTCTGTGAAGAATGATAAAGGTAAGAGCATGAAGCCGAAGTCTTATGCAGGCAAGTATCAAGACATCTTTCGTAGCGGGGGTTATCTTCATCCAACTGTTTCCAGGATTAATACCATTGTGGAAGATGAAGCAGAGCAAAAAATGCCAAATTATGTGATGCACAGAGTTAGGGTCCAAAACTGGATCACCATTGATGTTCCCTCTTGCATACATGTTTCTAAGTAAGTTGTTTTTGTTAATATTTTTGAAAATCTTTCACTCTGCCCAAGGTGAAAGTATTAATATTGTATGGGCTTATTGGTTTGCTTTGATTTTTAAAATAAATAATAAAAGTTGTCTTTGTTTCCCAAATTGTGTCTTTATTTTTTGCTTTTTCTTGGAAAATGGTAATCATAAAAAACATTTCAAAATAAATAATAACCGAAATTCAATCTGCATGATCACTTGTTATATGTGTCAGTTTCTAAAAGCAATCATAAATCATATGTGCAGATTAATTAAAAAACTCGTTGAATATAATGACCCTGCACCCTCTTCCAACTTTTAATGTCCTGTGTATGAGGCCGAAGAACAAGACTATGATGAGATTCTAGAAGAGGTCTCACGGTTGCTTGAGCACGAGGAGAATTCCATTTAGCCATATAAAGAGCCATTGGAAGTAATCAATTTGGGTTTAGAAGAAGATCCGAAGGAAGTCAAGAATGGAGCATTATTGCATCCTGATGTGAAGAGCATGTTGATTGAGATGTTGAAAGACTATGTGGGTATTTTTTCTTGGTCTTACCAAGATATGCCTGGTTTAGATACATATATTGTAGAGCACCATTTGCCGCTAAAGCCAAATGCCCGCAAATCAAATAGAAGTTGCGAAGAACTCACCCAGATATGGCAGTGAAGATCAAAGAACAATATCTAAAGCAGATTAATGCCGGTTTTCTTGTGATATCAGTGTAACCTCAGTGGATTGCCAATATTCTCCCAGTATCGAAGAAAGACGGAAAAGTTCACATGTGCGTAGATTACAGAGATCTAAATAAAGCTAGTCCAAAAGATTATTTTCAATTGCCACGCATTGATATGTTAGTGGATAGCACAGCAAAATTCAAAGTTTTCTCGTTCATGGATGGATTTTCCGGGTATACTCAAATAAGGATGGTTCCTGAGGACATGTAAAAAACAATGTTTATCACACCCTAGGAAACATTTTGTTACAGAGTGATGCCCTTCGGGTTGAAGAATGCTGGTGCAACATACCAGAGGGCTATGACAACCCTATTCCATGATCTGGTGCACAAGGAAATTGAGGTATATGTTGATGACATAATTGCCTAATCCCAGACTAAAGAAGGGCATGTAGAAGATTTGTTGAAGTTGTTTCAGCGTTTGAGGAAGAATTGTCTCTGCTTGAATCCAAATAAATGTACCTTCGGTGTTCGGTCAGGGAAATTGTTGAGTTTCATTGTTAGACAGAGAGGGATTGAAGTTGTCCCTGATAAAGTCAAAGCAATTCAAGAAATTCCAACGCCGAGAACTGAAAAGCAAGTCAGTGGGTTCCTCGAGCGTTTGAATTATATTTCCATATTCATTTCCCACATGACCGCAACGTGTGAGACGATCTTTAAGTTGTTAAAGAAAGATTAAGGTTTTGTGTGGATAGATGACTGCCAAAGGGAATTTTAAAGTATTAAAGAATATCTTCTTGAACCTCCCATCTTGCTCCCTCCTGTTGAAGGAATACCATTGATTATGTATCTGACATTGTTAGATAATTCCATGGGTTGTATTCTGGGACAACAAGATGAAACAGGAAAGAAAGAGTACACCATTTATTATCTCAGTAAAAAGTTTACTGATTCAGAGTCACGGTATTCCATGTTGGAAAAGACATGTTGTGCTCTGGCATGGGAGGAAAAACGTTTGCGGCAGTATATGTTGAATCACACTACTTCGTTGATCTCCAAAATGGATCCAATCAAGTACATTTTTGAAAAGCCTGCTCTTACTCGGAGAATTTCCCGTTGGCAGATGTTTTTATCTGAATATGACATCGAATACCACACCCAAAAAGCTATTAAAAGCAGCGTGTTGGAAGATTATCTTGCTCACCAACCGGTTGATGATTATTAGTATGTGATGTATGATTTCCCCGATGAGGATGTGATGTTTTTATAAGTGAAAGATTGTGATGAACCATTTCCTGGGGAAGGTCCTGATCCTAAATCTCGCTGAAGCATGATATTTGATGGAGCTGTGAATGCTTATGGTAAAGGAATTGGTGTTGTGATTGTCACTCCACATGGATCACACATTCCTTTTACTGCAAGGTTGATATTTGATTGTACTAATAATATGGAAGAATATGAGGCTTGCATCATGGGTCTCGAAGAAGCTATTGATCTCAGAATTAAAATTCTAGATGTGTATGGTGATTCAGCTTTAGTAATAAATCAGATTAAAGGAGAGTGGGATACTCGTCACCCCGACTTTATCCCTTACAAAGATTATGCTAGAAGATTGTTACCCTTCTTTCATAAAGTTGAATTCCATCACATCCCCAGAGACGAAAATCAAATGGAAGATGCTCTGGCAACTCTGGCTTCTAGGCATCAAGTGAATACTTGGAATGATATACCTCGAATTATAGTTCGGCGACTGGATAGGCCCGCTCATGTGTTTACGATAGAAGAGGTAGCTGATGAGAAACCTTGGTATTAAGATATCAAGCATTTTCTCAGACTCAGGAATACCCGATTGGTGCTTCAAATAAAGATAGAAAGACATTGAGAAGATTGGCTGGCAGCTTCTTCCTCAGTGAAAATGTGTTGTACAAGAGAAATTATGACATGGTCTTGCTTAGATGTGTGGATAGACACGAAGCAAACATGTTGATGTATGATATTCATGAAGGTTCATTTGGCACTCATGCCAATGGACATTCGATGGCTAAAAAAATGCTAAGGGTCAGTTACTATTGGCTGACAATGGAATCTGACTGTTACAGATTTGCAAAGAAGTGCCATAAATGCCAGATTTTTGTGGACAAAATTCATGTGCCTCCGACACTTCTCAATGTCATTTCTTCCTCGTGGCCTTTCTCTATGTGGGGTAATGACATGATTGGAATGATAGAACCCAAAGCCTTGAAAGGACACCGTTTTATCATGGTAGCAATTGATTACTTCACCAAATTGGTGGAAGATGCTTCATATGCTAATGTTACTAAGCAGGTGGTAGTGCGCTTCATTAAGAATAATCTTATATGTCGGTATGGTGTGCCGAGAAGAATCATCACCGACAATGGCTCGAATCTAAATAACATGATGATCACAGAACTTTGTGAAGAATTCAAGATTGTCCATAACAATTCATCTCCGTACAAGCTGAATATGAATGGGGTTATTGAATCTGCTAATAAGAATATCAAGAAGATCATCCAGGAGATAGTTATTACTTATAAATATTGGCATGAAATGCTCCCTTTTGCTTTACCTGGATATTGGACATCTGTCCGCACTTCAACAGGAGCAACCCCGTTCTCCCTTGTGTATTGAATGGAAGTGGTGCTCCCAATTGAGGTTGAGATTCCCTCTTTGTGTGTGATAATGGAAACCAAGTTGTCAGAGGTTGAATGGGTCCAGAACAAGTTTTACCAATTGAATTTGATCTAAGAGAAAAGAGTGACGACTTTGTGTCATGGGCAGTTATATCAGAAGAGAATGATGAAAGATTTTGATAAGAAGGTCAAACCTCGTGAATTCAGAGAAGGCGACCTCGTGCTCAGGAAGATCATGTCTTTTAATCTTGATTCTAGGGGCAAGTGGACTCCGAATTTTGAAGGCCCATATGTTGTCAAGAAAGCCTTCTCTGACGGTGCATTAATTCTTGAAACTATGGATGGCGAGGAGTTCCCATGTCCCATGAATGCTGATGCAGTCAAGAAATACTTCGCCTAAATAAATACAAGAACAACTCGCTAATTTGAAAACCCAAAAGGGCGGATTAGGCAAAAAGGAGCGTCTCGGTAGGCTGAAAACCCAAAAGGGAGGTCTAGGCAAAAATTAGAGACATAAACAGAATAAAATTTCCCGCTAAGTTGAAAACCCGCAAGGGCAGCATAGGAAAAAGTTAGGGACTTTCTTGTCAAGTAACTACATCAGACAAGACTTGATCATTGAAGAAACAATCTTCTTGGATCCTCACCATACTTCAACGGAAGTTGCTGCTCAGAATTTCAAAGTTGTTAGAGGGAATATTAGTCATTGCATCTCAATGTATCTTTTCCATTATATATTACCATTTTATGAACATTGTAATCATCCGTGGAGTCTCGCCATTCGTAGACTACCATTCTATCAATAAAATTTGAGCTTTTACCCAATTCTTTGTATTTCTTATTTTTATTCAGCTTACAAAGACTCCATTTATTATTGATAATAATTCTCAAAGCAAAAAGATTAAATAACAATTATTTTTCGAAAAGAATTTACAACTTACTTTTACGTTAGATTTTGTGATTCTAGAGGAATACAAAAGTGATGATCCCAAGAATGGACAAACTCCAGTAATTTTTGGAAGTTTTGTTTCCCCCGAGAAGGTTTTCTCAAGTCGTTTTCGCTGGTATGCGTGTGATTTTTGTATATTGAAGACGATACCAATTGGCATAAGGTGCGGTATTGGGTTTGTGATCCTAGTTTCCCCAGTCAAGTATTTGTTTATTTTTTGATTTTTGGGTTTGCATGGTCTGAGGCATCTATCCCAGATTCCCCAGTGAACTCTTCGCTCATATGACGAAAGGTCTTTTTCCCTTGGTGTGCTGAGATGGAACTATTTGCAAAATGTCGCTCTTTCTGCAGTATTGGCATTATTGTTGGTATTTATTTCCCAGGCAACTAGACCAGGGAAATATATTTTCTAAGTGTTGTTACGGTTTTCAACCCTTTGGGTTTTCACCGCCAAGTGTTGGGTTTGATTTAAAATCCCCATGAGTTTGACCTTTTTCTATATTGTTGACTTCTTGATTCCCCAGGAAGGCTATCCTGGGGCATCTTTTGCTGGAATAAGTTTGTATGATATGAAGACTCAATCCAAGATTCCTCAGTGAAGGCTTCACTATTTGATAGAAGTTTTTTCTCCCCGTGCATGCTGAGATTTGACTCATTTACGAAGCATCTCCCTTTCGACAGTACTTGCATTTTGTTTGATTGCCCGATAATTAGGCAAGGGTAATGTTTTATTTAAGAAGTGTTGATGCATTTTTCAGTTTTTTGGGTTTTCACCCGCCAAGTGCTGGGTTTGATTTAAAATCCCCATAAGATTGATTTCTTGTTGTAATGTTTGACTTCTTAACTCCCTAAGTTGTTATCCCCATGAGGTTTAATACATTTTACCCAGAGAAGTTGGTGCAATACTTACTCTCAATATTGAAGAACGTATCTCGTTTCCCATCTTCGATGTGGTGTTGGCCTCCCCAATAAAGTCAGCACGAGGTCCCCAGTTGATGTCTCGGTGATTAGGCGTTATCTCCTTTAGTCAAGTCTGTATGATGTTCCCCTAATAAAGTCAGCTCGAATTCCTTAGTTGGGGTTTTACCGATATGGTTTCCATCTGCCTTATTTGAAATCAGTATTGCAATCCCCAGTAGAAGTGTGGACCGTGAAAACATTTATTTCCCCATTGAAGTCTGAGTGTTATTCCCCGGTGAAGCTTGGAGAAGGATGTTATATCCCTGTATCTGTACTTTTTTGTCGCTGTGATTTGTTTACTTCCGGATTATGTTCCTTCCCAGTGAAGTTAAGCCGCGAAATAGGATTTTGTTTCCTCGTTTGGTGCTTATTTTCTTATGGAATGTTCATCTTGGATGTGATTTAGCCGAGTGTTGATTGGGCCTGAGTTGGTTTTGCCTGGTTACTCCCAGTGTTATATGTTTGTTTTGTCAGCATATACATGATAACACTCAAACATTCATACATACATTATGCATAGTTAAATTTAGCAAATCATTTCTCATTCATATTCGTTAATATTTTGTTGACATATTACCCTGTTTTGCAGAGTTGTGTTGTCCTCTCTCCAATAGAGTGTCGGCCATAAGCAGAAAGTGTATATTCTTTCAATTTCCCCACTGAGTTATCCCTCGTGGAAGATTTTTGCTTTTGCCTTCCAGTACAGCTCTTTATCTGGATAGATTGGGTTTCCCTCTTGAGTTTATTTCTCAAAGGATGTATTTTGGTTGACTGTTTCACTCCAGTTTATTTCTGGTTTGAATCTTTGTTTCCTAGGAATATTATAACTTTGGATTTCTACAAGCTTCGAGCATTGGTTTGAGAATATGCATTTATTTTGGCACGAGAAAACTTTTATCTCCTCAGCAGGAATATGTTGGCATTTCCCCAGGAAGTTGTATTTCATTCCCCAGGAAGCCATGATTCATTCCCCATGAAGTCATATTTCTTTCCCCAGGAAGCCATACTTCTTTCCCCAGGAATTCATATTTCTTTTCCTAGGAAGCCATGTTGTTTTCCCCAGGAAGTCATTTTTATAATCCTTCCTATAATAACAAGTGGTAGTCTCTTTATTAGAGGCAGCTTATATATTACCCTTTCCAGGCGGAATGCCTTGGTTAAAGAAGAAGTTGAGACCCGTTCTAGGTGAAACACCAGAATTTTGGAGAAACTTGTTATTCTTTTTGCTGCCTTCAGTGAACGTTGGTAGTTCACTGTCAGTGAATGTCGGTGCTATGATATTTCTTTTCTCTCTACCTTCAGTGAAAGTCGGTAGTTCACCATCAGTGTATGTTGGTGATTGTTATCTTTTTTCTACCTCTAATAAACGTTGGTAGTTCACTGTCAGTGAATGTCGGTGCTATGATATTTCTTTTCTCTCTACCTTCAGTGAAAGTTGGTAGTTCACCATCAGTGAACGTTGGTGATTGTCATCTTTTTTCTACCTTCAGTGAATGTTGGTAGTTCACCGTCAGCGAACTTCGGTGCTATGATATTTCTTTTCTATCTACCTTCAATGAAAATTGGTAGTTCACCATCAGTGAACATTGGTGATTACTATCTTTTTGCTACCTTCAGTGAATGTTGGTAGTTCACCGTCAATGAACGTAGGTGCTATGATATTTCTTTTGGCTACATTCAGTTAATGTTGGTAGTTCACCGTCAGTGAACATCGGTGCAATGATATTTCTTTTCTCTCTACCTTCAGTGAAAGTTGGTAGTTCACCATCAGTGAACGTTGGTGATTGTTATCGTTTTGCTACCTTCAGTGAAAGTTGGTAGTTCATCGTCAGTGAACATCGATCTTTGTCTCTCTACCTTCAATGAACTTTGGTATCTCACCGTCAGTGAGCACTGGTGTTGTTATTCTTTTCTCTTTCTACCTTCGGTGAATGTTGGTAGTTTCTCCTTCAGTAAAAGTTGGTGTATCCTTTGATTTTTTACCATCCTCTATGAGTCGGTATCCTTTTGATATTCTACCTTCAACTATGATTTAGTAGTTTACTGTCATCTATGAGTCATTATGTTTTTGATCTTCTACCTCTGACTATTGACTTTGGTAGTTCACAGTTGGTTGTCAATCACTTTTATCATGTACTATCTCCTCTTTAACTGAGTTGATGCTACTTTATCTCTTCATTGGGTGTTACACCAGTAGAGTCGGGTCTTTTTGATTCACCGGTGATTTACTTTCCTGGTCGGGTTTCTCTTTTGATCCTTATTTCCTTTGCTACATCCCCAGTGGTGTTTTGCGTCCCTTTGAAGTTGTTCATATACATTCATACTCATAAGCATTGCATGGCATCTTAGGGAAAAAAATAGGGTTTGTTTTATATTTAAGTATCTTCGGTCACGTCGACACGAAGATTTTTAACCTTCGTATCTTCAGATAGAAGAAACTTAAATAAGGGCAGCTGTTGTACCCCAAGTTTTGCCCCTAAGATCCCTTCATCATACCATATTGATTCAATCATAACAAGATCACATTAGGGCTTTTGGTTCTCCTCCCTATCTTTAGCTTTGCACTTTGAGGAATCACCAAGCATCTTGACTTGTTTTTCTTTTGTGATCATGCATGTTTTGTTTTGACTTTCCTTTTAATTAATAAAATGCAATGTTGGTTTGTCTTACTTGTTAATAATGTAGGTAAAGGCAATGTGGCTTAGCAAGTTGATCCATAAGTTCATGAGTTTATTTCCATGCCCTTGTCAATAAAGCTTGAGAAATTCAAACCTCACCAATGAAGTTGTTTTGGAAGAAATGTCATGGCAAGGTTTATTTTGGTTCACCACATTTCAAAGTTATCAAGATTGATTCAAAAGTACAAGGGGTTGATTGAAGAAGTTGTCATAGTTGGACAAGACCTTGTTCCCATTGGTCACAAGTGCATATTTCTCTCAATTCTCAAGATATGGAAGTGGTTTCGGTTGCTACGAGTTCTCATTATCATCCTCAAAAACTTATATCTACAAAGCAAAAGTGTTGGTACAAGAAGGTTGTTTAAAATTGTCAAAGTTCCTCAAAGCATTTTCTTGATCTAGGAGCTACGGTTTTGAACTTCAAAGAAGTATATCTTGCTCATCTTTTGGTATTTTTGAGTGATTCCAAAAACATCCTTCTCTTAAAATGGTTATTAACAAATCACTTCAAAATTTTTAAGGAGTTTTCATGTGGAAGAAACTTGATGATGAAGAAAGTTTACAAGTCCTCCATATGAACCCCCAACTTCCCATGTGTGACCCCAAATGATCATAACTTGGTCAATTTTTATCACCTTGGGCCCACTATTTTTCCATAATTATCTTGAGAATGTGAATTTTATTCCTTCTTTTATGTGCAAAGTGATAAAATGGATGGAGGGTGCCTTGAGGATACAAACGATTATAGGTCATTTCATGATTTTTTGCCAACTTCAACAATTCATAACTCTCTCAATTTTTGGAGATTTTGAATGGTTCAAGTTTCAAAATGTGATTCAAGAGGTCTATTTCATGCCATCTTTTTGGTCAAGAGCAAATTCCAAGAGGAAGGTCGTGTTTGGATGCAAAACATTATAGGTCACTTTTGAAGAAAAACTTGAAATATTTCTAAGTATGGAAACTCAACCTCTTTTTCCAAACTTTGACTCATTGCAACTTTCAACTCAAACATCCATTTGATTCTATTCTTTTTCCATTGCAAAGCTTGTAATATCATCTTTCTAATGCATCAAGAACCATGCCCTAAGACCCCTTGAGCTGAGAATGCCATTATTTCAAAAGTAGTAACTTGGAGTTGAGGTTTATCCAAAAGTCAGAATTTGAAATCCTTAATTTGGCTTCTAAACACAAAATTGTTGCGCGTTTTTGCTTCTAAACATGTCTAGGGAAATTCCAGAAGTGATTAGCATAACAAAACGCCAGGTTTGGATGGGTTTTGATTAAAATAGAAGTCACACTTTTCTTGTTTGCAACTTCACACGATTTCCCTTCAAACTTCATCATTTCACACGCTTGGACGTTCCATCAGCTTCCCTATAAATAGAGGGTCATTCCCCATTCATTTCCTTAAGCTTTGAGAGCCAAAAACACCCTGCCAAAACCTCACACGAACCCATCTTTTTTTGAAATCAATTTCTGAGATTTAAGCTTCTTTCTCCAAAATTCTTTGCACATTCATCATCCTTAAGCATCATACAAACTCTCGAGCACTTAAACCAAGCAAAACGAGCCATAATTCAAGCAACAGAAGTCTAGTTTCAGAGCTTCTTTCTTGAACTTCGAAAAGGTAGAATTCTCCACCATTTGGATCCAAATAAAGCACCAACCTATTCTACTCCTTCTCCTGATTCTTGTGTTTCTTATAATTTTTAAATCCATTGAGAATTGAGAGAGAAATCTCAAATTGAAGGTGCTCTCTATTTTCTGGGTTTTTTATTCTTATCTCTTTGCATACCTTATATAAATTTGGCACGATGGTGATGTTAGGATCGTCTTGAAGAGACAAATCAAATGATACTAGTCTGGGATCCTAATTTTTCCATTTGAAGGATCTCATAAAATATCCGTTGCAGGGCGTCTAGAGGTTGAAGATGATGACATGTCTCGTCTCAGCCAATGATAGCGTGCCAAATGTTTTAATTTTAATGGTTGCCTTTTTTTGTTCCTATGCGTATCTCACTAAGGTCCATATTAAGAACAGTGTGTCTGGTCCATTGGATCAGCTTACTAACGCGTTTTGACTATGATCTGATAGCCCACATCTTTTTGGTTTTATTTTATTTTCTGATTTTATATTTTAATTGATTTAATTTTCAAAAATCCATAACTCTTTTATTTTTTATCCAAAAATTATGAAAAAAAATCACAAAAATACTTTGAATTATTTCTGATCTCATGACTTATTTTTCACATTTTTATTTTGACATTTGATATTTATTTTTTTTGCATTATTTGCTTTCTTTTAATTACTTTAGAAATACTTTCTGACATTTTTTAATTCTAAAAAAATTCATAAATATCATTTTATATATTTATGTGGATCTTCATTGGTTCTATCAATCTTTTGATGGATCTTCATCAATTTTGGTCAACGCGGATCACTTAAACATCACTAATCATTATATGTTACATTGAGGATTCTAAAATTTATGATATACTTGACATAAAGCAAATGCAATTCATTGTGTAGAGGCTTTGGTTCTACCAATCCTCTAATGAATTCCAAATGCAAGATTCAAGATGGTCATCCAACTAACTACTAATTATTGACAATTGATTTTATTTTATGCTTTTACTTTTGCTTTATTTTATGCTTTTTACTTTATGCACCATTTACTTTAGCATTTACATTTAATGCTATTTTTCATCTTTACTCACCTGAGCCCCTTTATATTCTTGTCATTTTTATTTTGCTCACTTGAGCTTTTCTTTTATTTTTTTAAGATACTTAATAATCAACATGAACCATAAAAAACTTTAATGATACTTGGACTATTTGGTTTCTATCCTTGGCATTATGGAGTATTGGACTTCTTGGACTTAGGATTAGAAACTTTGCCCTATGTTGTAGATCTTGTGACCTTAACTGATATTTTGTCTGGAGTTCTTGAGGTTTACCTTAAGACATTGGTTTGTTTGTTTGTTTTGTGTGCAGATTATTATGATTATATACTTTATTTGTAATCTGGAATTCAGCCATACATAGCCGTTACTCTGCCCAATTTTTGAGAAGACTTTATAAACTTGAAGTTTGATTCCCTCAAGAGGTCTAGTATCTTTGCTTGCTTGGTTTCAATCCAAAGAATGAGAATTATATTTTGAATCATAATGTCAAGTATTGGCTTCTTGTTGGTTAGATTGTTCTTCTCCCTAGCTTTTACCTCATGCTTTAGGATAGTCTCTTCTTCTTCTCCCATCTTCTTTAATTTCAAAAATCTTCTCTCTCCTTTTTAAAACTCTTCTTCTTTTTAAACTTGAACTACTTTCGTAATAAACATGGACCTAGGTCCATGCATTTTCAAAACCTTTTTTTATAAATAAACCTCAATCAACTTAAATAATACCTTGATATTTTTTGCGAGAAGACTAAAAGTTAATCAATCTCATTTCAAACCATTTTGCCACTTTGGCTTTTTTGCTTTAAAAACTTTTCTCAAAAGATTGGACTCTTGTCAATCCTTGTAGTGATGCAAATAGCTATACTTCTATAATATGTAGTGAAGTGATATATTTTCCACTTGGGTGTTGAGTGAGTCATTGCTGATTTTAAAATCCAAGCCATATTTTCCACCTTGAGATGACGCAAATTCTTCTTTCTCATGATTGTGGGTAATAAGTATGTTTTCCACACGGACAATGACGATGGTGTCTTATCTCATAAAATTAACCAACACACTTGTGTTTTAAATTTTTTAAAGAGGAACTACGTGTACCCTGATCCCCTATTGTATGAAAGGTGGTACATAGGCACTAAATATTCACAATCACGGCGGCTGCAAAAATCATTAAAAAAATACTTCTTTTCTCACCTCCACCATCTATTTTTATACAACATTTTATAGCTAAAATATACAGATTTTTCAAAGAGGTTCCTGCGGAGTACCGTAGATGTTTAAGGTTCTAATACCTTCCCTTTGCATAACCAAACCCCTTACCTAGAATTGTTCCCCCTCTTTTTGGATTACCCGCTCTTTTCCCATTCCTTTCGAAACAATAAAGTGTGGTGGCGATTTTTATTTTGATCTGTGTAAGTCTAGTCAATCCAATGGCTTAGTCTTAACATTTCTACCGCTATAGTTATATATACATACATACATATATATACATACATACATACATATATACATATATATATATACATACATACATACATACATACATACATACATACATACATACATACATACATACATACATACATACATACATACATACATACATACATACATACATACATACATACATACATACATATATACATAGATGCGGAAAGTAAAAGTGCGGGAAAGAATAAATCCTAAGATATTACATTATATGAGCAGTTACAATATTTAGAAAAAGAAACGCGAGAAGATAAACTAACTATTACAAAATCGTCCGTGCGACCTATACATTTGTTTTCTAGAATTTAAATAACAAAGAAAAATATTAGAAAAAAATGTTTTAATAAACCTAAGATTCTAAGTTAGAAAAATATCTTGATCTTTGTTTGATAAAATATTTTTATAGTGTGAAATAATAATTAACCCTAATTCTAATCAGTTTACAAATTAATTATGAAATAAAATCAAAATGTGAATAAATTAAATCAATTTTTATTTATCAAAAATTGAATTAATTAATTAAAACCTAAACCTAATTTTTAGTGATTTTTTTTTATTTTTACTGATTAAATAAAATTGATTAAAAAAAAGAAATTAATTAATTAAAACAAAAAAAATAGAAAAAAGTGTTAAAGAGGAAAATAGGTCCAAAACAAGTTACAGGCGCTGGGTGTTAAACCCACGCCTCTGCCTTTACCAGCCTTCTCTCCTTGCTAACTAAGTTGTGCTCGTTTCTTAATAAATGATAATCAATCAACTTAAATTAAAACGAAAATAAAAAATCTCTTTCAAATAACACGATCAGCATAGGTGGGACCCTGGTATTTTGAATGGGCCAATAAGAACATTCTATCATGCCACACCTGCCTCTGACTCAAGTCAAATGTTCAACCAGGCCGAGGAAGTGTCGGAGCCCTAACTCCGGTCGTCTTCTACGGCGAACCAAAATCTCAAAACATGTGAAATCATTTGATTAAAACCAGAAACACATGCTACCCCCCTAATTCATGCATTGTGAATCCAATGGTGGGATTATCTTGACCTGAAACAAGCTGCAAACAGAGTTACAATAAAAATGCAAAAAAAAACACTATTAAAATGGTAGGTAGCCATGTCCAAGTCTAAGCTTGTACGTAATGCCTCGTTCCCACCCTAATTATCATTCTGAAAACATCTGACCACAAGACATTAGTAAACAATGCATGAATTTAAGATTCCAAATGCAAGAAATTTTAACAATCAATGAATGTGGCTAGGCTTCTTCTGGGCACGACTAAAACTGTTTTTTAGACTAGACTTGTTCATGAGAATGTCAGGATGACGAATAAATGCGTGAAATTTGTTAAGAGTGGCTGGAGAATAGGGTTTTGTGTTACCCTAGATCAAGAAATATTTTGAGAGTTTTTGTGTTATAAAGCTAAAACAAGTGTCGTCCCTGTGAGATCTGAGGATTGTATACTTATATGAATTTGAATTAGTTCAACAAATATGGCCTCATATCATGTACAATCAAAGTTATCAATTGTTTCTAAAACAAATTGAAAACTTTCCAAAACCATGAAGATCCTTCCCAAAATAACTCCACACGATTTTTGTAGCTGGCTGGCATGGATTTGGGCTTTTCAATTGATCCAAAACAAGACTTGCACGCCTAAGCCCATTTACCTTGTATTTATTTTGAATTTAATTGAATAAAAATCAAAATAGATATGAATAGAAATCATGGTAAGGTATGAATGGATTTAGAGGTCCTCTACGGTGTCATGAGCATGTTTGAACTCTAAAATTCAGGCCCAATAGCCCAAAATCACAAATTTACTCAATTGAGATTTCATGCATTTCTCAAACATTGCCCAACTTGTGCAACTCATAACTCACTTAATTTTTATCTTTTGATGGAGATCTTTGAATTTTTGGAAATCTCAAGATGTCCTCTACAATCTCTCTTTTGATCGTTTTTGCATTTGAAGACTTTATCTTGATGTAAGTTGCCTTTATAAAAAGTGTTTTTTTGTTCTTTTGAAATGACCTATAATGTACGGGCTCATATCTTTCAATTGAAGCACTTTTTGGATTTGAGCATACATATACAAAGTTGTAGAGAACCGAATTTCCTTTAAAATTGGATTTAGTTGGGTAAAATTTGATGAATCATGTTAAAGTTATGCTTGGTCAAAGGTCAATTGACTTCTCCTAAGGAAAACCTAATTTGGCAACTTTGGACTTTTGATGATTTGAGGGATTCTCTTGAGGAATCATGATCAACCCTTGATCAAATGATGAATATCATTTCAAAATGTTTATGTTAACCAAAAATCTTGAAGTTTGACTGTATGTTAACCACAGTTAACTTTTTTCCCAATAGAGTTGACTTTCAATCATCTGAGTCATTGATTGAGCAAAATTGTGATGCAAAGCTTAAAACTTGACATGATCATTGTTGAAGACCTATGGAGAACCATGAAAGCCATTTGAGACCTTTGAAACCCATTCTTCCTTGTGCAAGATGAAACCCTAGTTATGGACCCATTATTTAGGAGGTGAGTTTGTCTGATGAACTCTTGAGAATCCTTGAGCATTTGAGAACCCTAGAAGAATGTATTGAAGAAAATAGGTGGGAAACTTTTTGGGTACAACAGAACGTTTGGAAGGTTACAATGCTTTTGATATCGAAGCTCTCGAAATGAGTTTGGTTCCAGACGTAGTGATTCCTCCTAAATTCAAAGCACCTGACTTTTGAAAATACAAGGGACTCACATGCCCAAGGAACGATTTACACATATACTGCAGAAAAATGCATGCCTATGCTTATAATATAAAGTTGATGATCAATTGCTTCCAAGATAGCCTGAGTGGGGAATCTTTATATTGGTATATGCAGTTGGAAAGAGCACATGTCTAATCATGGGCAGACCATGCTAATGCATTCTTAAGACAATACAAATACAACTTGGACAATTCACCTAAGCGCATGCAACTCCAGAACTTCTCTCAAAAGAAAGATGAGTCCTTCAAAAAGTATGCTCAATGGTGGAGAGAAATGGTCGCTCGAGTACAACCACCACTACTTGAAAAATAATTGGTCGATATGTTCATCAGTATGCTACAAGGCCTATATTATGATAAAATGGTAGGTAGCGTCTCTTCTGAATTTTCTAATTTAGTACCAATTGGAGAAAGAATTGAAGCAGGTGTGAGAAGTGGAAAAATACAAGGTGGCATCCTCCAATACTCCTTATAACCCAAAGAATCATACTCCGAACTTCTCAAAGAAAAAGGAAGGAGAAACTAATGTTGTCCCAACACATCCAAGGGCACAACAACCATTGGTGATCCCACGAGAACAATAACCACCAAATAGGTTTGAAAGGCCTTCGAGAAGATTTGATCTCCTCCATATGCCATACAAATCAATTACTATTACACCTTCTCAAGGCATCCTTTGTAGAGTTGAAGCCACTTAGACTTCTGGTTGGGGCACTCCCGCCAAAATACGACACAAATGCAAGGTGCGAATATCATGCCATTTCTCCAGGGCATGCCATAGAAAAATGTTGGGGCTTTAGACATATGGTTCAAGATTTGTTGGACTCCAAAGATATCACTTTTGACAAACCAAATATCAAGATAAATCCCATTCCTTAACATGGTGGTCCAGTTGTGAATGCAATTGAGATAGTCTCTAACCTTGGAGAGGCTCGACGAGTAAAAGCTTCGATAGATATCCTGAAAGATTATTTGTTTGAAGGTTTTATATTGGAACAAAATGACGCCTTCGAAAACACTTTCAAGAAATTAGTGGATCAAGGTATATTCCAATTCAGGAATTACCCTGAAGAAGGATATGTAGTTGTAATCAATGGGGGTACAGGAAAACCATTGGTGATTCCTTGCTAATGTCCGAATTCTGCAAAGAAAACACTTGAAATTCCTTGGGGAGAGCTCACTCCAACAAATATACTAGTAACAATATCAGTGCTTCCGAAGAGTACAATGGTAATCAGGGGTCCGTCTCTTACTTGTTAGAACATAGTTTGATTCTACAACCCTTAGTTAGAGTTTTGATGATAACAAATACAAAGAACAAATATGCACCCTAAAAATTATGTTATTGTGTATGCAGAAGTTCTGACCAAAGCAGCATCAGAAGTTAAGCTATAGAAGCTACACGTTGGGGTAATCAGAATTTGCGCTGAAGATTGATGACCAGAACCTGCTCTTAAGTGAAGTAAACTCTGATTCTGAACAGAAGCATTAATCTAAGTCATTAATGTTTTGAAGCATCAGCAGCAGGAAAGAATGTAAAGATTCTGAAGTGTTACTATTCAATCAAGACAGCATCAATTACAACGGCTTCATTCAGACAGGATCTTCTCCAAATGGAAACTGCTTTAATGATCATTATCACGCTTAATGATGAACAGGAATCCATTGCCTATATAAACAAGCTAAGTGATCAAATCGTTTATGATTTGCCAACGCTACTACAATACAATCAAAAAAATGCTGCAAGCTTACTCATCTCTATTCCACGCTCTAAATTTGTGTAAACTATCACAGTTGTGATAACTGTTTTTGTAACGGAAAAAAACTGTACACGCATTCTTGTATCTTTGTTTAAAACAATTTTCCTTGAGATTAACCGGAATGTGGTTATACTCAAGAAGACTTTGACAGTTGTCAAAGTAGTGATTGTAATTTGTTTATGAATTAGTGGATTAAGTCCTCGTTAGAGAGAGGCGAAATCACCTTGACGGGTGGACTGGAGTAGTTTGAGATCAAATGAACCAGGATAAAAATACTGTGCCATTGCGCATTTGATTTCAAGTTTTCAATTCACCCCCCCCCCCTTCTTGTGTTTTTCACTTCTGAAAATTGGCATCGGAGCACCTGGTTCTGAGTTAAAAATCTTAATCTTGTCAGTACAAGATCCAAGCTTTAGAAAAACACTATGGTGGGACCAAGCCAAAACATCAGCAATGACTACCATGAAGACAAGGACAGAATCAGTGGCAAAACTCCAGTCTTTGATGGAGAAAATTTTGACTACTGGAATGATAGAATTGAGAGTTTCTTTCTGGCCCATGATGCTGATCTATGGGACATGGTAACTGATGGATACACACACCCAGTGGATGGAAGTGGTCAGAAGATAGACATAAAAATGATGTCTGACCAGCAAAAGTGTGATTTCAGAAACCACCACAAAGCCAGAACAATACTCCTCAGTGCTATCTCGTACTCAGAATATGAGAAAATCTCAAACAGAGAGACAGCCGAGAACATGTTTGACTCTCTGAGAATGACGCGTGAAGGCAACATTCAAGTCAAAGAAACCAAGGCCCTTACGCTCATTCAGAAGTATGAGGCATTCAAGATGGAAGATGGTGAATCCATAGAAGCTACGTTCCCAAGATTCCAAATCCTTGTTACTGGTCTGAAGGTTCTTGACAAAGGATACTCTACTGCTGATCACGTAAAGAAGATCATCAGAAGCCTACCCAAGAAATAGAGGCCAATGGTCACAGCACTTAAGCTAGCCAAAGATCTCAACAAGATATCTCTGGAGGAACTTGTCAGCTCTCTCAAAAGTCACGAGATTGAGTTAGAAAAAGATGAGCCTCAAAAGCAAGGTAAGCCTCTAGCTTTAAAATCTAACAAAAAATCTGATTCTAAGGTTTTGCAGGCTGTGGAAGAAACTTCTGATGGGTCCTCATCAGAAGAAGATGAAATGTCTCTCCTCTCCAGAAGGGTGAATCAACTGTGGAAGAAGAGACAAAGGAAATTCAGAAATCCTAGAAGATCAGAGAATCAAAATGAACCCTCATCCAGATACAGAAACTCTGAATCTTCCTCTAGACACAGAAGATCTGAAGGTTCTTCAGGATACACGAATCCAAATAACAAGGACATCATTTTCTATGAGTGCAATGAGAAAGGGCACTACAAAAGTGACTGTCCAAGGCTTCAGAAGGAGAAGCCCAAAAAGAAGTTCTTCAAGGAAAAGAAGAAAATCCTCATGGCAACATAGGACGACTCGGACACCTCTGAAGCTGACTCAAAGTCAGATGATGAAAGAGAAAACATAGCTCTCATGGCAAACATGTCAGAAGACAGTGAAGCTTCTGGTTCAGACTCAGAATCAAACACTGAAGAGGTAATCCCTGATTTCACCATTAATTTTACTAAGGCTGAACTTGCAGAAAGTCTAAATGAAATTCTGGAAAAGTATCAGCAAATCAAAGTCAAATTCAAGAACCTGAAAAGGGATCTTGCCTCTGACACTAAAAAGACTGAGAGTCTCATATTAGAAAATTCTAAGTTAAAAGAAAAATTTTCAAAATTAGAAAATTATTTGCAAAACTCTCAAAAGGAAATAATCTCATAGACTCCCAGTAATGCTGATGAGATCATCAAAGAGTATGATCACAACTTTTGGAAGTTTCTGGATAAAAACATAGATAGAAGCAAGATGGCTTCAATGATCTATGGAGTTAGCAGAAATGGCAGAAAAGGGATAGGATATCAAGGTAAGGTATCTACACCTAAACAGGCCATGGACTTAGTCATAAAACACACACCACTTAAATCACATTTTATATATGGGCACACACATGACATAAAATACAATCAGAATTTTGGTAAAACTAAAAAACAAGGACCCAAAAAGATATGGGTACCTAAGGACAAAATTATATATGTAGCAGATATCTTTAGCAGCAAGGCTAAAACACCAGTCGTGGTACCTGGACTCTGGCTGCTCTCGACACATGACGAGAAGAAGGCATATGTTCCAAATCCTGGAACTTAAACCTGGAGGCTACGTGGGCTTTGGAGGCAACCAAAGAGGAAATATCATTAGCTCTTGAAGAGTAGGTAATGGAAATCTTCCCTATATAAATAACGTGTTATTAGTTGATGGATTAATGCATAACCTGATATCCATAAGTAAATTAAGTGATAACGGTTATGATATAATCTTTAATCAAAATTCATGCAAAGTTGTTAGTCAGAAAGATGGAACTATCCTGTTTAGTGGAAAGAGGAAAAATAACATTTATAAAATAAAACTTTCTGAACTAAAGAGTCAGAATGTAAAATGCCTTCTTTCTGTTAACAACGAGCAATGGGTCTGGCACAGAAGATTGGGGCATGTTAGTATGAGAAGAATATCTTAGATTAACAAACTCAATCTTGTCAGAGGACTTCCTAATTTGAAGTTCAACTCAGATGCTCTGTGTGAAGCATGTCAGAAAGGCAAATTTGCAAAACCAGCTTTTAAATCCAAAAATGTTGTTTCCACCTCTAAGCCATTAGAACTTCTGCACATAGACTTATTTGGACCAGTAAAAACTGCTTCTGTCAGTGGCAAGAAGTATGGGTTAGTGATCGTAGATGACTATAGCAGATGGACATGGGTAAAGTTCTTAAGACACAAGGACGAGTCACACTCTGTGTTCGTTACCTTCTGTAACCAAGTTCAGAATGAAAAGGATCTTAGAATTGTCAAAGTTAGAAGTGATCATGGTGGGGAATTTGAAAATAAAAATTTTGAATCATTTTTTAATGAAAAATGCATCTTGCTTGACTTCTCTTGTCCTAGAACTCCCCAACAAAATGGAGTTGTAGAACGAAAGAACAGAACATTGCAAGAAATGGCCAGAACCATGATCAATGAGACTAACATTGCTAAGATCTTCTGGGTAGAGGCAATTAACACAGCGTGTTACATTCAGAATAGAATCTCTATAAGACCTATTCTGGAAAAGACTCCATATGAATTGTGGAAGAACAGAAAGCCCAACATTTCTTATTTCCATCCTTTTGGATGCACTTGTTTCATTCTGAATACTAAAAATTATCTGAACAAGTTTGACTCTAAAGCACAAAAGTGTATCATGTTGGGATACTCTGAACGCTCAAGAGGGTACAGAGTATACAATACAGAAACACAGATTATTGAAGAGTCAATCAGTGTTAGATTTGATGATAAGCTTGACCCTCAAAAGTCAAAGCAGAATGAATTCTTTGCAGATATAGAAGTTGAATTCACAGGTTCTGAAGACAACTCATCAGAATTTCTCAACAGAGACGCTCCAAAAACCTCAGAAAGAAATACTGCAAGCAATCCAGCACCTTCTGTTGATCAACTTTAGAAAAGGCTATCCAGAAGTAGCATAGCTCACCCAGAAGATAAGATCTTAGGAAAGTAGGATGATCCAATCAGGACAAGATCAACATTCAGAAACTCTGAAGAATCCCTCATGGGATTGGTCTCTCTGATTGAACCAACAACAATTAATGAAGCACTTCTGGACAATGACTGGATTCTGGAAATGTAGGAGGAATTGAATCAGTTCACCAGAAATGACATATGGGATCTGGTTCCTAAACCAAAAGGATTCAACGTTATTGGAACAAAGTGCGTGTTCAGAAACAAACTGAACGAGCAAGGAGAAGTCATCATAAATAAAGCACGACTGGTGGCACAAGGTTATAGTCAGCAAGAGGGGATAGACTATACAGAAACCTTTGCTCTAGTTGCCAGGTTAGAATCTATCAGACTTTTAATCTCATTTGCTGTAAACAATGGCATCACTCTGTATCAGATGGATGTCAAAAGTACATTCCTAAATGGCTATATAGATGAAGAGGTATATGTTCACCAACCCCCTGGGTTTGAGAATTCCAAACACCCAGAATATGTTTTCAAACTAAAGAAGTCACTCTATGGTCTGAAACAAGCTCACAGAGCTTGGTATGAAAGACTAAGTAACTTCCTGTTAGAAAAGGAATTCACCAGAGGGAAAGTGGACACAACCTTGTTCTGTAAGACATTTAAGAATGACATTTTAGTATGTCATATTTATGTTGATGACATCATCTTTGGATCTACTAAACCCTCTATGGGAAGAGAGTTTTTTAAATGCATGCAGGCAGAGTTTGAGATGAGGTTAATGGGGGAACTCAAATTCTTTCTGGGCATTCAGATAAACCAAACCCCAAAAGGAACTTACATTCATCAGAGCAAATATGTCAGAGAACTTCTGAAGAAATTTGATCTCTCAGAATGTAAGCCCTCAAAGACTCCAATGCACCCCACGTGCATTCTGGAAAAGGAAGAGGTAAGTAAAAAGGTAGAACAGAAAGTCTACAGAGGTATGATTGGTTCTCTCCTTTATTTGATGGCTTCAAGGCCTGACATTTTATTTAGTGTTTTCTTATGTGCTAGATTCCAATCAGATCCTAGAGAATCTCACTTAACAGTAGTTAAGCGAATCTTCAAGTATCTGAAAGGTAATACTAATTTGGGTTTGTTTTATAGAAAATCCAATGAATGCAGCTTAGTAGGATATTGTGACGCTGATTTTGCTGGAGACAGAGTAGAATGTAAGAGCACTTGTGGAAGCTTCCAGTTTCTAGGAGAAAATCTGATTTCATGGACCAGCAAGAGACAGTCCACAATAGCACTGTCAACAGCAGAAGTTGAATACATAGCAGATGCTGGATGTAGCACACAAATTCTCTGGATGAAAAGTCAACTTGAAGACTTTAACATATTTGAGAAGTTTAGAAGTACAGATTGCCTCAGAATCTATCCATGAAGATCTGAATGTTTCACTTCAAGGATAGAGGCATGCAGTTCACATCATCAAACACTTGTCATCCTCTCACCAGCTACCTTCTGAGGCTGAACACACGTTCAATTTATGAAGGGTCCAAGGCTCTGATTGGATGCATTGAGACACTTGTCAGTGGTAACCGTTTAATATATTTCCAAATCCCCTAATTTCAGGTGTCATTAATGCATATAATCATTACTATTTTTTTTCTTACTGTTTATGTTTTCAAAAAAACCCTATTTAAACTCAAAATTACTATTTCATTCATTCACTTTTACTCTCTTCAATATTTTCTCTTGTTTCAAGTTCTTTCTTTCTAAAACCCTTTTCATCTTCCTTAAAAACCCGTGTGAACAATGGCATCATCATCAAGTCTCAAAAATCTTAGTGCTCATGAATCTTCATCAACAGAATAATATGAAGAACCCTTTAGAACGCTTCTCACTCCTGTTGACAACCTAGAAGTTCTCTCTGAACTGATAATTGATTTTGAGAGCTTGCAAGAAAATGGTTTCAACCTCTATGAAGACGTTACTGCACAGGGATAGAATAGGTATTTTGACCGTCTGTTGGGTCCAACGTTTCCCATTCTCGTCAAAGAATTCTGGATACATGCTTCCTCATCCAACCACCAGGTTACTTCTTAAGTTATGGGAAAGAAAATTGTGATAACAGAAGATCTTATTGGGAAGCTCCTTGGATACAATGGTGGTGGAGTTAGATGCATTGATATGGCTGAGAGATGCTCTGACCTAAGATCAATTGCAAAGGAAATCTTCACTTCTGGATAGCCCTCCAGTAAAATCAGAGATTTGAAGGATCATCACAAAATCTGGGCCAGAATCATTCAAGGATGTATCAACTACAGGAAGCCAATAAGCTCTCCTGATTACATCAATATTGATCAGCAATTTCTGATTTATTTCATTGCTAAGAAGACAAAGGTAAATCTTTCACACCTGCTCTTCAACCATCTCAGAACAAGTGTGAAGGAGACCAGAGAAGACGAAAGGACTAAGAGGGATTGGATTCCCTTAGGAAGTCTGATATCAAATATTCTAACAGAAAATAGGCTGATAGAACATCTGACAGAGGCTCAGGAAATAAGCACCTTGGAAGCAACTGCTGGGAAGCCTTTGAACGCCAAGAATCTGAAGAAAATGAAGATCATTGAGAATATCAAGAAGGAACCAATTGTTGCTTCTCATGAGACCATTACTTCAAGGAGTATACCTCTGAAGGATTTTTCCATTATTTTCTGAGATAGACTCCAAAGCAGAAATCATTGTCAGATACCTTGACGCTTGCAAGGCTGATGGGACTGCTCCAGAAATCAATATTCAGGATCTGCACAAGGTTGCTCCAGAGGTTGTGTTAAAGAAATCCAAGAAGAGGAAACCAGCAGGAGAAGGATCCTCTCAGAGGACACCTAAAGCTGCCAAAAAGAAAGGTAATCCATATTCTGTTTCTGTTATAGAATCAAAAACTGTTTCAACATCTGAAGCCATGCCTTCCCAACCTATAGAAAATCCATCACCCCAAACCTTTGAAGATTTTGACATAGAGTTTGATCCATCTGTAACTCTAGGTAATTTTTTGAATGAACCTCACTCCCCTAATCCAAATCCAGAACATCATCAACCAGAACTTGCTAAAGTTCTATATGATATTGATATGTTTGTCCATGACTTTTCCTCACCACTCCCAGATAATCCAAACATCCAACAACAACCAGAAATTCCATAACCACACTCTCCACAATCAGATATTCCATAACAACAATCTCCTCAACCAGAACATATGAACCCTAACTCACCACAACCAGAAACTCAACCTTCTGAAAACCCATATTCTGATATTCCTGAACCAGAAACCCAACATGCTGCCACAAACTAATCTGAAGACTCTCCTTCAGATTCTGATACCACAATCCCAATCCCTGGAATAACAGAACCTCTTGTGGTTCGCATGCCTCTCACTATTCATGATATTCCAGAAATCCCTTCATCCCTTGAACCCACACCACCAAACACCCCTACCAGACCAATTATTATTCTTGACTCTCCCACTCCATCACCCATCAAACGTCCGACTGACACCTTCAGACTTGTCATTGATCCACTAGTGCTGGAAAGACTAGCTTCCACCTCACACAAATTGGCATTCCCAAACCTAAACGAACTGCAACCACATCAGATTTTGGTACAAGTTTGTTGATTTTTGAAACAGGAATGCAGGATAGGATCAATTCTTTGAAGCATGCAAGTCAAGAGATTTCTAATCCTACTGCTTCTGATTTTATGTGGGAAAGATTCAGAAATTGGCTCAACTCTGAAACTCTGAAGCTGAAGGAATTGGGTTATGAAAGGGCTCAGCAGAACTTCAGTGATCAGCTGAAGGCTTTCCAAGATCAAGTTATGAATAAACTATTCAAGAAAGATATCCTCTCGCTGGAGAATGCTCGCTGGAGAATGCTCCCTAGAAAGAGCATTATCCTTCAGAAGTAGCTGAACCAGAATCAAAAAGTCTCTCTCTGACTACTGCTCCAGAAGATATCATTGTAGCAGAAGAAATGGTTCACTCAGAAGAGGCTGCAGAATGTTCTACGCAACATCCAACCCCTGAAGAGACACCAGTTTCCTCCTTAGTCATGCAAACTCTGAAAGAGTTGAAGAAAGAGAATGCTTTAATCCATGCAAGACTGGATAAGCAAGATGGTACGAACAAAGAGATCAAAGGTATTCTGGATAAACAAGAAGATACTACAAAGGAAATTAAAGATATTTCGGGCAAGCAAGAAGAGTCAAGTACTCAGATCAAGAGCTTGTTGGAAGCGTTGTTCACACGTATTTCCGCTCCTTCTTAGATTTTCTTTTAAAATTATTTATCTGTAACTTTTATATTTACCTCCTTGTTTCTGAAACTTGTCATTGCATTATGTTTTAAATATAATTCATCTATTTTGGCTTTGATTATATAGCCTTTTTGATACTTGACAAAAAGGGGCAGAAAGTAAGACATTTTCAATAATGGTATACCGGGACAAAAGTCTCAAACATTCTAAGTTATTTAACCTCTACTTTTTGAAAAGTTTGAACAAGAACAAATTCTGTTAGGAAATGCAGCAAAATCTCTGATGAGAAGGAACTTCAGGGAAGTAATTAACTCAGGGGGAGTCTCTCTTAAACCTTTTGTTCTTTATTTTTCATTGAAAATTCTAGTTTTTGTCATCATCAAAAAGGGGGAGATTGTTAGAACATAGTTTGATTCTACAACTCTTAGTTAGAGTTTTGATGATAACAAATACAAAGGATAAATATGCACCCTAAAAATTATGTTATTATATATGCAGAAGTTCTGACCAAAGCAGCATCAGAAGTTAAGCTATAGAAGCTACACGCTGAGGTAATCAGTATTTACGCTGAAGATGGATGACCAGAACCTACGCTTAAGTGAAATAAACTCTGATTCTGAACAGAAGCATTAATCTAAGTCATCAATGTTCTAAAGCATCAGCAGCAGGCAAGAATGTAAAGATTCTGAAGCGTTACTATTTAATCAAGACATCATCAATTACAATGGCTTCATTCAGACAGGATCTTCTCCAAATGGAAACTGCTTTAATGATCATTATCACACTTAATGATGAACATGAATCCATTTCCTATATAAACAAGCTAAGTGATCAAATCATTTACGATTTGCCAACGCAAATGCAATACAATCAAAAAAGCACTGCAAGCTTACTCATCTCTATTCCACGCTCTAAATTTGTGTAAACTATCACAGTTGTGATAACTGTTTTTGTAACGAAAAACAATTGTACACGCATTCTTGTATCTTTATTTAAAACAATTTTCCTTGAGATTAACCGGATTGTGGTTGTACTCAAGAAGACTTTGACAGTTGTCAAAGTAGTGATTGTAATCTGTTTGTGAATTAGTGGATTAAGTCCTCGTTGGAGAGAGGCGAAATCACCTTGACGGGTGGACTGGAGTAGTTTAAGATCAAACGAACCAGGATAAAAATACGGTGTCATTGCGCATTTGATTTCAAGTTTTCAATTCAACCCCCTCTTCTTGTGTTTTTCACTTCTTCACTACCCCATATGAACGTGATAAAGTTGTACCATGGAGTTATGATACTACTGTTTACGTTAATGGTTTGAAGCAATAATGCAAACCATCAACGAGCCAAAGACCTGCAATTACAAATATAGTAGGAACATGAGGCATGACCCACATTGGTCGAATATATGGTCACAAACAACAAAAGAAATAAGATATTATGGTCAAAGATAAAGGTAAAGTTATGATGGAGACAACTCAAGAGCAAGAATCTCCGAGCAAAAACTTCACTTATCAAGAAGCTGAAGAATTCTTAAAAATAATTAAGAAAAGTGACTATAGAGTGGGGGATAAACTTCACCAAACCTCGACAAAGATCTCAATACTCTCATTACTAATCAACTCAGAAGCACGATGATATTATCTGATGAAGATTATGAGTTCTTCACATGTTACAAAGGATATTACAATAAATCAATTTGATGGATTCGTGGCAAATCTAACATTAGTATCACACCTAGGCTTCAATGACAGTGAGTTACCTCCATAAGGTAGAGCTCAAGACAAGGAATTGCACATTTAAATCCAGATAGGGAAAACTAATCTATCTAGATTACTCACAGATATTGGTTCCTGTCTCAATGTCTTACCAAAAACAAGTCTAATGAAGTTGACAACTGACGAAATTGTAATAAGGCCAAGCTCTATGCTGGTTAAAGCTTATGATGGTTCACAAAGCACAATATTTGGATAAGTATATCTCCCATTAAAGATATTCCCTCATATGTTCTACATTATCTTTCAGGTGATGGATATAAAACCAATATATACTTGCTTGCTCGGGCAACCTTAGATTCACATTACAGGGACTATCAACTTAACCCTGCATAAAAAATTTAAATTCCTCGTCGAAGGAAAACTGGTGATAGTCGACAAAGAAGAAGACATATTTGTTAGTCATTTGGAGTCCTACAGATATATCAGTGTAGGAGAAGATTGTGTGGAGACGCCATTCTAAGTCTTAGAAGTAGCTATAGTAGTTACGCTCCCAGTAGAGGAAATCTCAAAACCTGGAACCCCTATGGCATCATGGAGAGATTTACAAACAATTATGGAGAATCGAACATCTAATGGTTGGGGAAAGCTTATATAGATACCTGAGAAGAAAGATCACTTCGGTTTGGGCTATCAACTTTTAAAGGTTGCTAAGACAGGAAACGGGCAATTTCCTCCCATCCAGAAAACCTTCATCAACAAAGTAGTAGAACATGGTGGACATGTGTCAATGATATCCAGCAAAGAAACCAACAAAGGAGAATCCAACCTCATCTTAGAGTGTGCTCTGGGTGAAAAACTCAAGAATTGGACAACTGTGGAGATTCCAAAGATCTTTTTCTTTCCAAAATAATTTTTATGTTTTAAAAAAGAACCATGTCCCGCTCAAGGCATAAGGGTAACTTGTAAGGACCCCCATTTGTTTTCAAATAGTATTTTAAATTAATAAGAGTTATATTTTGCATTCAATTAAGATCGATGTCTTTCTCCTGTATTTCTCTTTTATGTTTTCAAATGGCAACACTTTTTCTTCATATACATTTTTCTAATTTGCTTTCTAAAAAACACCAATAACGATACTGCTACTATCCGATATAATTTTGATGCACTAATTAACCAAGATGAAGATGAAGATGAATAAGATCTTGAACTCTCTAAAGAATTGGAGAGGATAGTAGAACTGAAAGGATATAATATATAACTGCACCAAGAACCTATTGAGATCATCAACCTTGGTACAGAAAAAGATCCAAAAGAGATCAAACTAGGGGCAACATTGGAGGAAAGCGTCAAAGAAAGGTTGATAAAACTTTTGCATGAGTATGTAGATATATTTTCTTGGTCTTACAGAGATATTCCAGGATTGGATACAAATATTGTGGTGCATAGACTACCTCTCAAAGAAGGTTGTTCTCCAGTTAGAAAAAAAAACTCAAAAGAACTCGTCCAGACATGTCTGACAAGATTCGAGAGGAGGTCCTTAAATAATTTGATGCAGGGTTCTTAGCCGTGGTAGATTATCCACCTTGAATAACTAACATCATGCTTGTGCCCAAGAAGGATGGTAAAGTACACATGTGTGTAGACTATCGGGATCTAAACAATGAAAATCCTAAAGACAATTTCCCGTTACCTCACATTGATGTTTTGGTGGATAATAGAACTCAAGCTTCGATATTTTCTTTCATGGATGGTTTCTCAGGTTATTATTAGATCAAAATGGAACCCGAGGATATTGAAAAAACTAACTTCATGACTCCCTGGAGCATGTTTTATTACAAAGTAATATCTTTCAGTCTAAAGAACGCAGGGGCAACTTATCAAAGAGAAATAGTCACGTTATTTTGCGACATGATCCACAAAGAAGTTGAGGTATATGTGGATGATATGATTTCCAAATCTCTTACAGAGGAGGATCACATCATTCACTTTCAAAAATTATTCGAATATCTATGAAAATTTAGGCTAAGGTTGAATTTGAATAAATGTACATTTGGTGTCAAGTCAGGAAAACTATTGGGTTTTATAGTAAGTCAACAAGGTATTAAGGTAGATCCTGGCAAAGTGTAGGCCAAACAAGATATGCCAGCTCCGAGAATAGAAAAAGAGGTTTGTGGCTTCTTAGGACGATTAAATTATATATCAAGGTTTATATCGCACCTAACGCTATGTGCGATCCTATATTCAAATTACTTGGAAAATATCAAACGGTGGAGTGAATGACGAATGCCAGACAATCTTTAAGACAATAAAACAATATTTACAAGAGTCACAAAACTTGATGCTATCAGTCCTTGGAAAACCACTTATCATGTGTTTAACAGTGCTTGAAGGATCTATGGGATGTGTATTGGGGTAACACGATGAAACAGGTAGAAAAGAGAATGTAATCTACTACCTAAGAAAAAAGTTTACTGACTGTGAAACTTGATATTCACTCCTCGAGAAGACTTGGTATGCCTTGGCTTGGGCCACTTAACGTCTGAGATAGTGCATGTTAACTCATACAATGTGGTTAATAGCAAGAATGGATCCTTTAAAGTATGTGTTTGAAAAACCGGCTCTTACAGGAAGAATCACCATATGGAAGATGTTGTTATCCGAATACAACATCCAATATGTCACTCAAAAGTACATCAAAGGTATCATAATAGCTCAACAACCGTTGCCAAAATATCAACCAATGAAGTTCAACTTTCCAGACGAAGATGTCAAGGTTATAGGTGACTACGAAATACCGGGACCTGATAAAGCACCTGAACCAGGGGCACGATGAACACTCACATTTGAAGGTGCTTCAAACGTACTAAAACATAGCATTGGGGAAGTATTGACTTCTCCAAATAATTTTTATAAACCTTATACTGCAAGGTTATATTTTGATTGCACCAACAACATGCTAAATATGAAGCTTGTATCTTGGTTCTAGAAGCTTATATTAATCTAAGGATTAAACACCTCAAAGAATATCGATACTCAACATTAGTCATATACCAAGTCAGCGGTGAATGGGACACTCGTCATCCCGAATTGATTCCATATCGGGATTATGTTTTGAATCTTGCTACGAAATTTACTGAGATCATTTCACTCACATTCCAAGAGAAGAAAATCAAATGGCGGACACCTTAGTAACTCTATCAGCTATGTTCAAAGTAACTTGGCTGAATCACGATCAGACATTTTGAAGATCCTACACATTGTCTTGCCACTGAAGAAGGACTAGATAACAAACCTTGGTTCTATGACATCAAGAGCTACTTGGAGAAAAAATAATATGCAGAAAATGCATCCATAATTGACAAGAAAACTCTATGAAAACTAGTTGTGAAGTTATTTTTAAACGCTGATGTGTTGTACATAAGGAACTAAGATATGGTGTTACTCAGGTACATGGAGAAACATGAAGTAGATATGCTTTTGAGAGAGATCCATGACGGAACCTTCGAGACTCATACAAATGGATATGCCATGGCTAGAAAAATATTAACAGAAGGTTATTATTTATTGACGATAGAAGTTGACTGCTACCAATATACAAAGGCATGCCACAAATTCCAAATCTACGCTGACAAGGTGCACATACCACTAACTCTTTCGAATGTCCTGAGTTCACCTTGGCCATTCTCGATGTGTGGAATTGATATGATAGGAATGATTGAACCGAAGGCTTCTAATGGACACCAATTCATACTAGTCGCCATTGATTTCTTCACCAACAGGGTAGAAGTTGTGTCTTATGCAAATGTAACAAGACAAGTGGTTACTCGGTTTATCAAGAAGAAAATTATATGGAGATATGGGGTTCCTAGCAGAATTAATACAGAAAATGGGTCCAACTTGAACAACAAAATGATGAAGAAGTTTTGTGATGATTTCAAGATCTAGCATCATAACTCATCACCTTATCGACCGAAGATGAACATGGCCGTTGAAGCTGCCAATAAAAATATCAAGAAAATCATTCAGAAAATGGTGAAGACATAAAGATTGGCACGAAATGCTTCCCTTTGCTTTGCATGGCTATCGTACCTTAGTTTATACTTTGATAGGTGCAACTCCTTTTTCTGTTGTTTACGGCATGGAGGATGTACTCCGTGTTAAAGTGGAAATCATATCACTATGAGTTATGATGGAAAGGAAACTTGAAGAGTCAAAGTGGGTTCAACACAACTTGATCAACTCAACCTTATTGAAGAAAACTGCTTAATGGCTCTATGCCTCGGTCAGTTTTACCAAAAGTGGATGAAGAAGGCATTCAACAAAAAGGTTTGTCCTCAAATATTCAAAGAAGGGGATTTGGTTCTCAAGAAGATTATGATACCTCTCCTAGATTCACAAGTTAAATGGACACCTAACTACGAAGGTCCATATATGGTTAAAACAACATTCTCAGATGGAGGTCTTATCCTAACAAAAATGCATGGGGAAGAACTACCACATCCGACGAACTTTGACGCACTAAACAAATACTTTGTATAAAAGACTCGCTAAGTCAAAACGCTAAATAGACGACTTAGGAAAAAAGGTGCGTCCTGGTGGATTGAAAACCCTAAAGGGAGATACAGGAAAAAACTAGGGACATACAATCAAAAATAAATTATTCCGGTGGATTGAAAATTCGAAAGGACTGTCCAGGAAAAAGTTAGGTATCTTGTGATCGGTGGAAATAAAACTGACTGTTTTGGAATGCTGGTTCGCGAAATGTCGCGGTAAGCAAGAGTCGCCACCGTCTTTTATTTTCTCCAACAAGGAAAGGACAAAAGCACAGCAAAATTCCTTTTCGAGATGTTTCTCGGTTCGGGAGAAGATTATAGAAAGGGAAGGTGTTAGCACCCTTTCTATCCGTGGTTATCCACGGGCTCTTAGGTACTTGCTCACTATGTTTTCAAAAAATGTTTTGCTTTTCTTGTGTTTGTGGGTTTTGAAAAAGTTTGTTTGAAAACTTCATTTTAACTCTTGTATCAGTCCTCAAGAGTATATGAAGTGTTTGTTTGAAAACTTTTGTCAGAAAAGTGTAAGTGCGAAAAGTTATTTTCGTTTTGAAAGAGAAAGTACCTGAGAACCTCTACCTACTCAAAGAAATTAAGCTGTGTAAATGTCCTTTAGACAGTACCATCCCACTATTGAGAAGTAGGTAGCACCGTCGTTGGAGTTTCGGGTCAATTCGATTATAGGGACATGTGGTCACCAAAGCAATAGTAGGACGCCTTAGCGGTAACCCTAATGTCCTAGATCCTTTTTTTATCCGAGGCAACCGTTTCGAGGCAACTTGGATCTTTAGACAGGAGGGCGACCTCTAAAACACCCTATACTCAATGAACACGTCGAGGCAACCAAGTGAGGCGTACCCTAAGAGTGGCATGTGCGAGTGTGTCAGGATTCAGTTAAATTATCTTTGCACATGTTATGGTGAGCTACGAGTTGATTTTAATTTCAGAGAAGTCTTGTCATGCATAACAGTTAATAGTTGTGCGGAAAGTAAATTGCGGAAATTAAATCTAAGCTATTACAAGGCGTCGGGTATTTACATCGCCAAAAACAAACCCTTGAAAAATAAACGCGAGAAAATAAAGAAAGCGATAAAAAGTCCTAATTAACGCTATTACATCCTCTGAGAAATTACATAAATATGATCAAAAATAATATGCGCGAAATAAAATTGCATCGGAGAAGTCCTTAGGGTTTTGACCCTTTTTGAGAAAGAATGAGTTTTTTTGTTATTTGGCATTTAATTGATATTAAACCTAAAACTAATTAATTAATTAATTAAAAGAAAAAATGTATTATTTAGTTTTTTATGTTCTTAAGGAAAACAAAATAAAAAGGATTAAAATTGTCAAAAGAAAACCCTAATTCTATGTTGATTTTAAATGATTGAGAAAAAGTTAAAATTAACCCTAATTAAACTAAATTAATTTGTGTTAGTATTTATTTACAAAAAATAAAGTGAAATTAGTAAATAATAATAATAATAAAAATATTTACATTTTTAGTTTTGCTGAATTTATTGTGAAAAATATTAATTTGGTTAATTTAAGTAATAAAAATGATTATAGTAAATATTTAGAATAAAGAAGAAAAAAGAAAAAGAATTAAAAGAAAAATAAACCAATTGGGCGTGCTGGCCCATTTTGGAGGTATTATTGGAAATTTCTGGCCCATTTGTACACAAGCCCTTTTGACTTTCTGGCTTCTCCATGGTTCGTGTTGACTGGGAGTATGGTGATCATTCACCTCTGACCACTGGATTTGTGCATGTAGGCATCTGGCGCTTGGAAAGATGAAGTACATGGTAGACCTCTTTTGGAATTCTGCACACAATTATGTTAAGAAAAATAATAGAAACGTTTTGGGGGGACCTGGGATTCGAACCCAGGTCCCAATGACTAACACTCCAATGCCTTGGCCATCTGAGCTGGAACGCGTTTCTGTTAAATATATAGATAATGAATATTACATACAAAAACACAATATTATGTTATAAAACACAAAACACGCGCGTTTTTTCAAACGAACCAATGATGTATCAACACATCATCATCTTCCTCGCTGAACCTGTAAAAACAATGTTAGATAGCGGGGGTTTTTAACCCCCACGATATGCAACGGCGAAAAATAGAGACTAGCTCTATAGTTTATATAAATGTTTCGCGATGGTTGCTTTGGATTCGTCTGGTCTCAACGAGTTCAATCATGGGTCTCACAAGGCTTAATTTTTCTTGTATTGCAAAGCCCCAATTTGAAAGCTTATGAACCCTAGAATTCATCCATGGTAACTTGTGATTCTGTACACTATAATTCAATTAAC
Organism: Vicia faba; assembly: GCA_948472305.1. Lineage (NCBI taxonomy): Eukaryota > Viridiplantae > Streptophyta > Magnoliopsida > Fabales > Fabaceae > Vicia > Vicia faba. The sequence continues at coordinate 1,156,250,960 of OX451738.1, read as the reverse complement.
TCATGCCATTAGCTTCATATGGATTCAAGCAATGCAAAACAAACAATAAATCATGTTAAATGCGCATGAAATAGCCAATACGATTCTGAAAATAAGAAGAAACCGTGGTTCTGTTCTTAGTGATTCTTTGAGCTATGAAGCTGGAAATTGATTGCCAATCGTTCCTGGGATCCCCTGCAGTGTATTAGAATCAATAAAAGTTCTTAAATTGTCCTGGAATATAGAAATCAGTTTTCAAGTTTTCTTGGAAAATTTTAATATGGCTATGGCTTTGTTTGCAGCTTGTTCACGTGTGCATGATCAGGGTTAGCTTGTATATTTATAGGAGAATGAGATTAGGTCAGAATCTTGAGCAAAAATCCATGGAATGATGATTTGAATATTTGAGTGAAAATCATATATTTTTGAATCTTCATGATTGGAAAAAGTTGCCAAATTTGGAGATATTGCATCTTTGACTTGGTGCACGAAATTGCCAGCCTTTTTAGGTCATTCTTGCTTCACAAAAAGATTGAAAAACCATATCTTTATATTTTCCTACAATTTAAATTAATTAAATGAATTAATATTGATTAAAAATCCAATTAATTAATAAAAAATAAGAAAGTAATTCAATTAAACTTTATGGGTCGTGCATAGGCCATGGATAAAGTTTCAAGAAGAAATTTGAGGCCCATTAGCAAAAATAAGGTGTTTTGAGCAAAGTTGACTTTTGCAAATTCCTAAAACTTTTCCCAACTTCTCCAATGCATAATTTGCTCAATTTTGATCATATGAACATGTTCTTGGACATTTTGGAAAGGTCTTGAAGTCCTCTAACCAATGCCTTTGGTCCCATGTCATTTGGATTTACCAATCTCAAGTTATGGTCTTTGACTTAAAGTGCATTTTTGTTGACTTTTGAATTTGACCTATAATGTAGAAATTGATAACTTTTTGTGAGAGAATTTCTTGGACTTGGAATGTGAAGATGGATTGTAGGAAATGTCATCCCCTTCAAAATGAGCATTGGATGGGATTTTTCTGATGAACCATGAAAAAGTTATGCCCTGGTCAAGATACAATTGACTTTTCTGCTGTCCAAAAATAGTAACTTCTTGCACCTTGATGATTTTTGAGCCATGCTTGTGGAATCATGATCAAGACTTGATCAAATGATGATTGGGAGCTCAAAATAAGATGTTGACCAAAAATTATGACTTTTGACTGCAAAATGACCATTTTGCCCCTGTAGTTGACTGTGGATCAAATGAGCTTTTGACTGTGCAAATTGGCACTGTGAGTCTTGAAACTTGGCATGTAGATGCTTGAAAATGTATATGGACATATGAGACTTGATTGAACCATTGAAAACCCCAAATTCCTTGAAAGAACCAAAACCCTAATTTTAGCTGGCTTAGGAGATGGTTTGGCTGTACAATCCTTGAGCAATCTTGAACCATTTGAAGATGATTCTTGACAAACCTTGAAGAATATGGGAGGGAAAATTTTGGGGTACAACATATCTTATGCAAAAAAATGAACAAATAGACTGTGATTCGAGAATTCATTACCATGACTATGAAAGGGAATGATCGGTCTAAATCATATGACTCAGAAGCAAATAAAACTGGAGTTATCAAAGGATATTGGAGAAATAGCATTATCAATTATCACTTTCATTGCCATTTTCAAATTTTGTTAACTTTTCGTTAATTACATCGTTTTAGGAATTTCATCTTGTACTCTCACATATTAAAAGGCATGTTCATTAATAATACAATTCAATTTATTCAAATATATTTTTCATTTTTCAAGTTGTTAGTAAAATACTACGATTATTTCTTGTAAACACCACATCAAAATTATTTTGGGGATTTGACAAAACAAATAAAAGCATTTGATAAAACATCAAAAAAGCATTTTGGTTAGAAATTGTCGAAAGAAAAACCACGTCTATGTCCACGCCTACGCTTGCGCCTACGATACAATTATCAATGCCTTGCTGACACTATTCACCATGATATATCAAATTCAAATAAACTTGGAGACACCATAACAAAACAACAAACAACATTGGGGGTTGGTGACTGAGGAGGAAGCCAATGGTTTAAAAGGAGAAATATTAAAAACATTTACAAAACACTTGGTGCATATGCATACGAAACATTCGGTGCATATACAAAATAACACATTTAGGTATCATATCAATAACATTGTCATTGGGTATCATATCAATTTAGGGAATTATGCATATACATTGTGACTTGCATTTTCAAAAGCTTCTTAGGCCAAGAATATTGTGATATATCTTGGGGCCTATTGGAATCATCTTATCTGCACAAGACAAATGAATACCTTGGTTGAGGACAGACATAACCAGTAAACTAGATTTATATCTTTGGTTTAGTTATCTAAGATTCGATTACCAAAACAATTTCTCAAAATCTGCATTATTTATCTCCTAAGTAGTGATAAATATGCAAATATGCGATATAACCTACTATGTTAGTCTCGAAGCCTTAGTAAGTTATCTAGTCTCAAACTCATATTATCTATCCCCCGGGTTATGTTAGATATGCGAAAATCTATGATATAGTTCATTGTGTCAATCTCTAGGTGACAATGATTTATCAAGTCCTTGATATTTATCCTCTAGATCGTGATAAATACACAAATCTGCATTACAACTTGCTCTGTTAGTCTCAAAGCATTAGTGATATTATTTGCAAACCCGTATCATTTACTCCCTAGGTTGTAGTAGGTATACGAGACTCGCGATATTACTCGTTGCATTAGTCATAAAGTAGCAATAAGTTATTTGTTTTCTGCAATATAGTTCATTGTGTTAGTCTCCAAGCAACATTGGATTGTCAACTTTGTACTATTCATCCCCTAGCCTGTGATAAGTAAAAAAAATCTACATTGTATCTTACAATGTTAGTCTGGAAGTTGTTGGCTGGGATTTTCGATAAGGACTAAAATCCAACCAAGAGAAAAGAATCCAAGAAGTTTCTTTGAAAAGGTGAAAGTATCTAAGTTGACTACAGCTTCAGTCGACCAAAAGAGACCCCTTAAGTAGTTAGTTGAGCTGGAAATGTCAAAAATCCTAAAGCGTCCAGATCAAGCGAGCAAAGCGCTTTGAAGGGAAAATGAGTTTGAGTGGAGAACATGGGTTCGTGGATAGAAATTTCAAAATACATGTGGCATACAAAGAAATGAAGCTCGCCAGAAAGAAATTATTATATGTGTATTATAAATAAATCACTTAGTGCATACTGTCATACCCCAAATTTTCCCTATTGATTTCTAATTTTCATCCCTTATTAAAATTCCAGAATTATCATTTTCTTTATAATGTGTTCGTATATATGAGGTTTAAGTTTACAAAGAGGGGTTTCACCTTATTAAAAAAACTAATGGTCCTTTCTAAATTAGAAAAGGCCCAGCAAAAATTAGGGGCCCATTTCGTTTTGGTTAAAGCTTTTGGTTTCAGCCCATTTTGAAGGAGGGTTTACACTATTTGAGAACTCTTGGGCCTTTCTAAATCACAAAGGTCCATGTAAAGTTATTGGCCCATTTATGAATGAATGGAAGGGGGAGGTATGCAGATTATAAGAGGGGTTTTTTTTAATCAGGATTGGCCCACTAAAGTATTGAGGCCTATTTTAAATAAGTTAGGGGGTGTATGTTTTAAATTAGGAAGGCTCATAGCAATTCGTTCATGAAAGCCCAATAATTGATACAAGTTGGCCCATTTCAGGTTTTGTTGTGTTGAGAAATTATTTTGCTTTTACAGTAACATTTAGTCATAATTATATTTATTTTATTATTTGAAAAAACATTGACTAAAAAATCAAATTTTGAAACTAAGAAAAGGCTTTAATCGCACAGTCCAGCTGATTGCAAGCCTAAACCCAAAAAAAATGCACAGTTCAAATCAGAAGAAAAAAATGCATGTTTCAAAACTAGAACAGTAACTATTCGAATCACTAAGGAAAAATGCATGTTTTATTATTAAAAACAGATAATGTTCAAATCCAAACATAATAAAATCAAATACATAATTGAATCAAATCTTAACTAAAACAAACTCAATACAAAATCAAAGTCATTATACAGAATCAACTCGAATCAAAGATTTTATACAAATCCATATCAAATTACAACTAAATAAAAATATATTCATACAAAATCAGAAATAAATCTCTAAAATCCCTATTTCTCTATTCAATCTTTAAGTAACGACAATCTCATAAAAAACCTTACTATTCTATCTAAATAAAAAACACTATAAAAGCCTAAGAACTCTAAGAGAAAAGGGGGAAGAAAAATTGAAAGAGGAGAATTTTTACAAAGGCATAATAGGGAAGAAAGCTTGAGAGCATAGAAGGATATTCGAGCACGCCGCCATAAACCTTTGCACATCGCTGCTCCGTAAGCCTAGGGTTTCAACATCTGAAACCCTAGATCCTTGAACCGCCTCTAATGTACCTGAGATACATAGAGAAGGAGGATTAGAAATCAAAAGGAAATCATAGGAGAACAAATGATTCATGCACAAAGAGGTAATCCATATAACACTTAGCTTTAGGGTTTTTGTGCTTGTTCTATTTTATTGCATTTGATCTTAGATTTTTTAGAGAGATTTGGGGTTCAGGGATGTTTTTGGGGTGATTATCATTGTTGTTATATCGGAGAAGGAGGTAGACGATCGGGGCCGCTGCCGCTTAGGGGATCGATTAGGGTTTCTGTTTGGTGGTTAGAAGAGAGGGATGAGAGAATAGGGAAGAGAGAATGAATAAAAATGACTAAAATAATTTGTAAAACAAAATATATCATGTCTAGTAATGAGATGCATGTGTGATTCCATGATCATTACCATGCACCCTCCGTCATAATCGCATGATCCACATCAAGTGTTCCAAAAACACACGGTCATCGCATTACCATATAACTGTCCACATGGAGTCCAAACGGACTCCTCAACACATTTTGGGCCAGGCCCTTGATACTCGCACCCCCCCCTCTCTGTTTTTGTTTTACTTACATGCACAAAACCTCACACCCCCCCCCCCCTTAGGCTAATGGGCCAAGTCCAACATTTGGACTTGGACCATTACTCCATATGCCCCCAACGTTTTCTACATAGTCCAAATATAAACCCCCCCTGCGTTGGGCCTGAATTCAACATCTGAATTCAGGGCCCTACTACCTATACCCCCTATTTTGCTAGCCCAACATGATTTACACCCCCCTGCATTTTCTAGTTTAGTTTTTTTTTATTTATATTTTTTATATTTTATATTTTAATATATTTATAATTTTAATATTATTTTATTATTATTATTATAAATCAAACATTTATTTTCAAACTCATCCAAATATTTATTTTATTGCATTAAAATTATTTTAATCATGAATTAATAAGATATTTTTATAATTAATACATTAAAAAATATTAAACCTAAAACTAATTAATTAATATTAAACCTAAAACTAATTAATTAATTAATTAATTAATTAAAAGAAAAAAAGTATTATTTAGTTTTTTATGTTCTTAAGGAAAACAAAATAAAAAGGATTAAAATTGTCAAAAGAAAACCCTAATTCTATGTTGATTTTAAATGATTGAGAAAAAGTTAAAATTAACCCTAATTAAACTAAATTAATTTGTGTTAGTATTTATTTACAAAAAATAAAGTGAAATTAGTAAATAATAATAATAATAAAAATATTTACATTTTTAGTTTTGCTGAATTTATTGTGAAAAATATTAATTTGGTTAATTTAAGTAATAAAAATAATTATAGTAAATATTTAGAATAAAGAAGAAAAAAGAAAAAGAATTAAAAGAAAAATAAACCAAGGGGGCGTGCTGGCCCATTATGGAGGTATTATTGGAAATTTCTGGCCCATTTGTACACAAGCCCTTTTGACTTTCTGGCTTCTCCATGGTGCGTGTTGACTGGGAGTAGGGTGATCATTCACCTCTGACCACTGGATTTGTGCATGTAGGCATCTGGCGCTTGGAAAGATGAAGTACATGGTAGACCTCTTTTGGAATTCTGCACACAATTATGTTAAGAAAAATAATAGAAACGTTTTGGGGGGACCTGGGATTCGAACCCAGGTCCCAATGACTAACACTCCAATGCCTTGGCCATCTGAGCTGGAACGCGTTTCTGTTAAATATATAGATAATGAATATTACATACAAAAACACAATATTATGTTATAAAACACAAAACACGTGTGTTTTTTCAAACGAACCAATGATGTATCAACACATCATCATCTTCCTCGCTGAACCTGTAAAAACAATGTTAGATAGCGGGGGTTTTTAACCCCCACGATATGCAACGACAAAAAATAGCGACTAGCTCTGTAGTTTATATAAATGTTTCGCGATGGTTGCTTTGGATTCGTCTGGTCTCAACGAGTTCAATCATGGGTCTCACAAGGCTTAATTTTTCTTGTATTGCAAAGCCCCAATTTGAAAGCTTATGAACCCTAGAATTCATCCATGGTAACTTGTGATTCTGTACACTATAATTCAATTAACTCATGCCATTAGCTTCATATGGATTCAAGCAATGCAAAACAAACAATAAATCATGTTAAATGCGCATGAAATAGCCAATACGATTCTGAAAATAAGAAGAAACCGTGGTTCCGTTCTTAGTGATTCTTTGAGCTATGAAGCTGGAAATTGATTGCCAATCGTTCCTGGGATCCCCTGCAGTGTATTAGAATCAATAAAAGTTCTTAAATCGTCCTGGAATATAGAAATCAGTTTTCAAGTTTTCTTGGAAAATTTCAATATGGCTATGGCTTTGTTTGCAGCTTGTTCACGTGTGCATGATCAGGGCTAGCTTGTATATTTATAGGAGAATGAGATTAGGTCAGAATCTTGAGCAAAAATCCATGGAATGATGATTTGAATATTTGATTGGAAATCATATATTTTTGAATCTTCATGATTGGAAAAAGTTGCCAAATTTGGAGATATTGAATCTTTGACTTGGTTCACGAAATTTCCAGCCTTTTTAGGTCATTCTTGCTTCACAAAAAGATTGAAAAACCATATCTTTATATTTTCCTACAATTTAAATTAATTAAATGAATTAATATTGATTAAAAATCCAATTAATTAATAAAAAATAAGAAAGTAATTCAATTAAACTTGATGGGTCGTGCATAGGCCATGGATAAAGTTTCAAGAAGAAATTTGAGGCCCATTAGCAAAAATAAGGTGTTTTGAGCAAAGTTGACTTTTGCAAATTCCTAAAAATTTCCCAACTTCTCCAATGCATAATTTGCTCAATTTTGATCATATGAACATGTCCTTGTACATTTTGGAAAGGTATTGAAGTCCTCTAACCAATTCCTTTGGTCCCGTGTCATTTGGATTTACCAATCTCAAGTTATGGTCTTTGACTTAAACTGCATTTTTGTTGACTTTTGAATTTGACCTATAATGTAGAAATTGATAACATTTTGTGAGAGTATTTCATGGACTTGGAATGTGAAGATGGATTGTAGGAAATGTCATCCCCTTCAAAATGAGCATTGGATGGGATTTTTCTGATGAACCATGAAAAAGTTATGCCTTGGTCAAGATACAGTTGACTTTTCTACTGTCCAAAAATAGTAACTTCTTACACCTTGATGATTTTTGAGCCATGCTTGTGGAATCATGATCAAGACTTGATCAAATGATGATTGGGAGCTCAAAATAAGATGTTGACCAAAAATTCTGACTTTTGACTGCAAAATGACCATTTTGCCCCTACAGTTGACTGTGGATCAAATGAGCTTTTGAATGTGCAAATTGGCACTGTGAGTCTTGAAACTTGGCATGTAGATGCTTGAGAATGTATATGGACATATGAGACTTGATTGAACCATTGAAAACCCCAAATTCCTTGAAAGAACCAAAACCCTAATTTTAGCTGGCTTAGGAGATGGTTTGGCTGTACAATCCTTGAGCAATCTTGAACCATTTGAAGATGATTCTTGACAAACCTTGAAGAATATGGGAGGGCAAATTTTGGGGTACAACAGTTGCCCCTGTTCAATCTTCTTAAACCTGAGGAGGTAGATTGGCTTGCATGCCTTTCGTGATCCGAAGGTGGAAGATGATTGAACACTAAAGTGCCCAGAAATTTGCACTCTCATAGTGTAGTATCAGCAATGTGATGTCGGGAATGGGCTTACAGATGCCATTTGGAGAGATGATGGACACGAGGATGGGCTTATAGATGCCATCTGGAGATTGTTGGTAAGAGGATGGGCTTATAGATACCATTTGGAGATGTGACAGAATCTTGTCACGGATGGGCTTATAGATGCCATTTGGAGATGTAATGGATAGTTGTGGAGATGGGCTTAAAGATGCCATCCAGGGGTGTCGATCGCGTAAGATATTCCTTAGCGAGAACTTGCATACTTGTAGTTTGTAGAATTGTAACTTGGTAGGTTGAAAGAAAGAACCTGTATAGGGTTGCCTGATGATGGTCAAGTAGATAGTTGTCCTGTCTGGTTTCAGGTATTAATCTACAATCCGTCATCCACAGATATTTCCTGGCTAGTTACATGTGTTGATCTAGAACTTAAGAAAGGTTGGTCGAGGAGATAGCTTTCCTGGCTGGTTTCATGTATAGATCTCTGACCTGAGAAAGAAAGATGGTTTCCTGGCCTGTTACATGTGTTGATCTTCAATCTCTTCATGTAGATAACTTTCCTGTCTGGTTTCAGGTATAGATCTATAATCAGTCGCTCACAGATATTTCCTGGCTAGATACAGGTGTTGATCCGGAACTTAAAAAAGGTTGGTCGAGATAGCTTTCCTGGCTGGATACAGGTGTAGATCTCTGACCTGAGAGTGAAAGATAATTTCCTGGCCTATTACAGGTGTTGATCTTCAAACTCTTCATGTAGATAACTTTCCTGGCTAGTTACAGGTATCGAATCTACAATCAATCGCTCACAGATATTTCCTGGCTAGATACAGGTGTTGATCCGGAACTTAAAAAAGGTTGGTCGAGATAGCTTTCCTGGCTGGATACAGGTGTAGATCTCTGACCTGAGAGTGAAAGATAATTTCCTGGCCTGTTACAGGTGTTGATCTTCAAACTCTTCATGTAGATAACTTTCCTGGCTAGTTACAGGTATCGAATCTACAATCAATCGCTCACAGATATTTCCTGGCTAGATACAGATGTTGATCCGGAACTTAAAAAAGGTTGGTCGAGATAGCTTTCTTGGCTGGATACAGGTGTAGATCTCTGACCTGAGAGTGAAAGAGAATTTCCTGGCCGGTTACAAGTGTTGATCTTCAATCTCTTCATGTAGATAACTTTCCTGGCTAGATACAGGTATCGAATCTACAATCAATCGTCCACAGATATTTCCTGGCTAGATACAGGTGTAGATCCGAAACTTAAAAAAGGTTGGTCGAGATAGCTTTCCTGGCTGGATACAGGTGTAGACCTCTGACCTGAGAATGAAAGATAATTTTCTGGCCTGTTACAGGTGTTGATCTTCAAACTCTTCATGTAGATAACTTTCCTGGCTAGATACAGGTATCGAATCTACAATCAATCGCTCACAGATATTCCCTGGCTAGATACAGGCGTTGATCTGGAACTTCAAAAAGGTTGATGGCAACCATCCTTTGATTTGACTTTTTCCTGAAAAGGCAAAACATTAGTTGCATGCAATGTCATGATGTATGAAATGCATGATGTCATGATGTTCTCAAAAATAAATGAGATCGTGTCGTATGCACTTTATCATGTATGTAAATAGGAGATATAAAATGTGAAATGTTTATGAATGTATTTTCGTCTGGGAAAATAAATCCTGGACGAATGCCTGAAGGTTAAATCCTGGGCTGATGTTGAAGAATAAAGTCCTTCATTTCTGTTGGGGATGATGAACAAAGATGATTGCAAGAATAAACCGGTAGGAGAAGATGACTCCGTTGGGGAATAAACTTGATGAAGAGATTATTCTGCGGGGAAATACTCTGTGGGAAGAGATACTTCGCTGAGATTTTGATGATAACTCCGCTGGGGACTCCGTTGATAAGCTCTGTTGGGGAATTTGATGAACTCCGCCGGGGATAGGAAGAACTTTGCTGAGGACGATCTTTCCGTTGCAATTTGCTGAGGATAACCCAGTTAGACTCTGGTGGGGAATAACCCTCTGAATATGGTTGGGAGAGATATTTGCACTCTACAGGGGACAAGCTTCCAGAATCTACTGGGGATATGATTCGACTCTCCTGGGGAAACCTTTTGGACTGTATTGGGGAAATGGCTCCGCTGGGGTGTCTGAATTCCGCCGGGGAGCAATCTTATCTTTCTGTCGAGGAATATTAAGACTGCTGGGGATGTTTGCTGAGGAATATCTGTATACTCTGCTAAGGAATATTAAGATCTTCTGGGGATACCCAACTTCCTTAGGACTGATTGTAGGCTAACTCTGCTCGGGGGAGAGTATTGCTGACTCGCTGGGGATACTGTGCCTTTTTAGGGCTGATGGGAGACCAACTCTGCTTGGGGAGAGTATTGTTGAATCTTGCCTTACTCTGCGGGGAATGAAGGTATCATGGTCAAATTCTTCAGCTGAATCTACCTTTGTACCTGGTGAGCAAAGCAGCTAGATTGTTTAGACAATTCTTATTGCCCCGGCTTCTATGGGAGAAGGTACCTGTGGAGGTCTTGATAACTTCCAATTTGATAAATCTTCTTCTGGTAGGCAAGTGACGAGATGCCGGGACATAGTCGTACGCTGTGATCCCTAACTTTTGCCTGGACCGCCCTTTTGGGTTTTCAGTCCACCGGGATACCCTTTTCTGCCCAAGCCGCCTTTTCAGGTTTTCGACTTGCCGGGTGTACAGATCTTTTCATTTTCATCCCTTATTTTTGCCCGAACCCTTTTGGTTCGCCGGGAAGCCCTTATTTTTGCCTAGGCCAGTCGACCTAGCGGGTCTTTGATCATGCGTAGTATTTTTCGACTATGTCCATGCTCTCAGAATGTAGGGGGTTGTCACTGTCAATAGTGTTGTGTTGTCATATTACCAGAAGATGTTTGATCGTACCAGATTTGTCGCTGGAATTCATGCCCAATGCCCCAAGTGACTCAGGCGGAGAGTTGCCCTTGGCTATTTTGGCATTTGAGAGATTCTCTGAATCTTGACTTGACTGCCCCAGATGATGGACAATGATCATGCCGTGCCCCTTGATTGGAAGTGCTTTTGTTCACTAGATATTCGTCGTGCAAATTTCTCTGTTGTTCGAACAAATAGCCATATGTAAACAATGTTATTTTAAGAATGCAAAGCTTATGTCTGTCTTGAAGTTTTTGAAAATGCAGTTTTCAATAAAACGAGTGAATTTTTGTAAAATGTGATGTCAACTCAGGATTTTACAGCAAGCCCCACAGGAGTCAGGATACCTTTTGTAACAGTATGCTTTCGAACTAACCCACGCTTCAGCTAGGACTTTTAAGGGTTATAACGTGGCCTGGTTCACGGTTTAAGAAACAAAGGATAAAGGCTCAAATTTTATTTGTACCCACCCGTTCTTCGTGATGTTCTTCAATCCTAAACTCATCTATTCGTGCATTAGCTCTTGTTTGAGTCTTTGCTCTGATATTCCGGTGATGGTTCAGATATTGACAATTTATTTTGAATAGGCAGTCAGTTCTTTTTTGTTAAGGGTTTGTAGGACCTCTTTCTTTTTTGATTTCATTATCCCTTTTTTTGCCTGAACTGTTTCTTTTGTGATTACAGTCAGCGGGATGCCCCAGTTTTGTAAGTCTCCTTCATAGGTTTTGACTTAATGGGCTTTTATTTTGAGAGGTAATAACTGCCTGCCCTGACGATTATAGGGAACCATCACTGTCTTTTTGTCTCAGAAGGACTTCTTTGATGCCATTCATTGTGCACCTGGATTAACTGAGAGAACTACCCTGCCCCAAGTTATGATTAAGGGTTTTAATTTTTGTGAAAAGAAAACTCCAACTTCTTTGGCTCAAAGGGGTTGACTAGGGATTATCTTCCTTATTACTCCACTGTTTAGGATTTGAAACAATGCCTGTACCTCATCAGCGGGGTCTGTTCAAAAGCATACTGTAAAGATCGTGGTATCGTTTTCGTCATCCTCCCTCAAAAGGTTTAGAATTTTTTTTTAATCGAGAGTTGACATCACAAAAAATGAAAGCAATGTGAATATAGTGAATATGAATGGATTGATTCAAAACAGACATATGCGATGCATTAATGAAATAAAAAGTTTGCCATGAATAAATGTTTGAACAATCAAAAGAAAATTACAAATTGAAAATTCCAATGAACAAAAAGTCTTCTAGTCTCAGGACTTGTCACTTCAAATGGTGAACCTTTGAGGGATAGAAGAAGAACTCAGCCTGACCATCTTGTGCAAACTCCAATGCTCCTTCATCAATCAGGTTTTAGATTTTGTACCTCAACTTCCAATAATCGTCAGTATCGTGCCCCGGGCTGTTAGAATAGTATGCACACCTGGCATCAGGATTGTAGTTGGGTGAAGAAGTCTTAGGATTCGGGTGAGGTCCTACCAACGTCACCAGATTCAAATTCAACAGGTGTTGCAAAGCTTGGGACAGCGGCATGTGAGCTTGGTAAACGGCCTCTCAGTAGCCCGTTGCTAATGGTCAGGTTGTTGTTGGACCTGTGAGGTAGTGGCACCCTGGAGAGGTCTATTCTTCATCAAACCAAACCTTTGACTTCTCGGAAGTTGATTAATGACTTGCTCCTCAGCCTTGACTATTTGCTTCCTACTGTTGTATCTGTCTTGATGAAGCTGGTTGATCATGGTTCTCAACTCTTCTTGCTCCCGAGCTAAGCCTTAGATAAGAGCCATTTGCCCCAGCATCTGGGTTTTCATTGCATCTACCTCAGCTTGCAGATGTTTCAGCCGTTCGTCCTTACTGTCTTCAGGACTCTTCTTGACCAAATTCCCCATGAGGAGTGTTCTCAACTCTTCCTGCCCCTTGGATAGGCTTAGGAAGATTTCCCTGAACTGAGTCTCTTGAGTATGAAGATCCTGGTTGTCTTGTTGGAAAGCCATTGCTGAAATAAACAGCGAGAACGTGAGAGACCTGTAAAGGGTGACCTGTGATGCAATGATATGTATGATATGCATGCAATGTTTTCAAGGATCTCACGGGGTAAACAAGAAACTTGTTAGAATTTGAATCTGGTAGCTTGATTGAAGGAACTTCATATTGTTGAGAGTTCTTCTTCAAGATTTAAGGCTCACCATATCGAGTGGGTCATAGCCCCTGACTCAAGTTATCGTGCTGGGATTTCTTGGCTAGAGGAAAATAAATTCCCTTTGCCCCTTGCTAGACATTTGATTCATCATGACCTGCATCACAAACCCTTGAGATCCTTGAAATGGGTTAGTCCTTATGCAAGATGTATGCAATGTTATGATGGTATGATGTCATGGTAAAGGCACACCACAAGTATTCACAAAAGGCAAACATGGTAAAGGCACACAAGTCACACAAAAGGAGCCCTTAGAGTTCAGGCTAGCATGAAGTTTAGGTACTACCCTCTTGAAGTTAGTTGGCTCAAAACCTGTCCTAAAAATAGTAACCGGGTTCTAAGGAGCTCAATATCATTGGATTGTTTTCTATGTTCATTGTTTTGATTTAGCCACTTAACTGGCGACCAAAATATTCCAAGAAAACAACCCTCAATGAGTGTAGTATCGAGTATCTACCAACTTCGGACTGCACCAAAGTCAGTCATCTCACTACCCCTAAAGAGGCCAGGATGGTCAAGTAATGTTCTAAGGTCAGTTGATGCTTCACGACACCACGCGGAGGCCTCGTACTCTCCTTGACTTGAGTCAAGGGTTACCGGTACTCACCAAAGTTCCACATCAACGTAGCAACTGCTTCAACCATGTCGGTATACCCCGCACAGTTCCCTCACAGTTTGTTGCTACTTCTAAAGGGTGTCCCCAGATCCGGGTTAGGATCCATAAAACTCCGATACAAGCCCACAATATTAAAGCATTCAAGGCATACAATTGAAAACATGGTGATCTAATCCTAAGGTACACCTCACTTATAATTTCCCCAGCAGAGTCGCCAGTTCTGTGATCGGTGGAAATAGAACTGACTGTTTTGAAATGCTGGTTCGCGAAATGTCGCGGTAAGCAAGAGTCGCCACCGTCTTTTATTTTCTCCAATAAGGAAAAGACAAAAGCACAGCAAATTTCCTTTTCGAGATGTTTCTCGGTTCGGGAGGTAGATTATAGAAAGGGAAGGTGTTAGCACCCTTTCTATCCGTGGTTACCCACGGGCTCTTAGGTACTTGCTCACTATGTTTTCAAAAATGTTTGCTTTTCTTGTGTTTGTGGGTTTTGAAAAAGTTTATTTGAAAACTTCATTTTAACTCTTGTATCAGTCCTCAAGAGTATATGAAGTGTTTGTTTGAAAACTTTTGTCAGAAAAGTGTAAGTGCGAAAAGTTGTTTTCATTTTGAAAGAGCAAGTACCTGAGAACCTCTACCTACTCAAAGAAATTAAGCTGTGTAAATGTCCTTTAGACAGTACCATCCCACTATTGAGAAGTAGGTAGCATCGTCGTTGGAGTTTCGGGTCAATTCGATTATAGGGACATGTGGTCACCAAAGCAATAGTAGTACGCCTTAGCGGTAACCCTAATGTCCTAGATCCTTTTTTTATCTGAGGCAACCATTTCGAGGCAACTTGGATCTTTAGACAGGAGGGCGACCTCTAAAACACCCTATACTCAATGACCACGTCGAGGCAACCAAGTGAGGCGTACCCTAAGAGTGGCATGTGCGAGTGTGTCAGGATTCAGTTAAATTATCTTTGCACATGTTATGGTGAGCTACGAGTTGATTTTAATTTCAGAGAAGTCTTGTCATGCATAACAGTTAATAGTTGTGCGGAAAGTAAATTGCGGAAAGTAAATCTAAGCTATTACAAGGCGTCGGGTATTTACATCGCCAAAAATAAACCCTTGAAAAATAAACGCGAGAAAATAAAGAAAGCGATAAAAAGTCCTAATTAACGCTATTACATCCTCGGAGCAATTACATAAATATGATAAAAAATAATATGCGCGAAATAAAATTGCATCGGAGAAGTCCTTAGGGTTTTGACCCTTTTTGAGAAAGAATGAGTTTTTTTGTTATTTGGCATTTAATTGATATTAAACCTAAAACTAATTAATTAATTAATTAAAAGAAAAAAAAAGTATTATTTAGTTTTTTATGTTCTTAAGGAAAACAAAATAAAAAGGATTAAAATTGTCAAAAGAAAACCCTAATTCTATGTTGATTTTAAATGATTTAGAAAAAGTTAAAATTAACACTAATTAAACTAAATTAATTTGTGTTAGTATTTATTTACAAAAAATAAAGTAAAATTAGTAAATAATAATAATAAAAATATTTACATTTTTAGTTTTGCTGAATTTATTGTGAAAAATATTAATTTGGTTAATTTAAGTAATAAAAATAATTATAGTAAATATTTAGAATAAAGAAGAAAAAAGAAAAAGAATTAAAAGAAAAATAAACCAAGGGGGGGGTGCTGGCCCATTATGGAGGTATTATTGTAAATTTCTGGCCCATTTGTACACAAGCCCTTTTGACTTTCTGGCTTCTCCATGGTGCGTGTTGACTGGGAGTATGGTGATCATTCACCTCTGACCACTGGATTTGTGCATATAGGCATCTGGCGCTTGGAAAGATAAAGTACATGGTAGACCTCTTTTGGAATTCTGCACACAATTATGTTAAGAAAAATAATAGAAACGTTTTGGGGGGACCTGGGATTCGAACCCAGGTCCCAATGACTAACACTCCAATGCCTTGGCCATCTGAGCTGGAACGCGTTTCTGTTAAATATATAGATAATGAATATTACATACAAAAACACAATATTATGTTATAAAACACAAAACACGCGCGTTTTTTCAAACGAACCAATGATGTATCAACACATCATCATCTTCCTCGCTGAACCTGTAAAAACAATGTTAGATAGCGGGGGTTTTTAACCCCCACGATATGCAACGACGAAAAATAGCGACTAGCTCTGTAGTTTATATAAATGTTTCGCGATGGTTGCTTTGGATTCGTCTGGTCTCAACGAGTTCAATCATGGGTCTCACAAGGCTTAATTTTTCTTGTATTGCAAAGCCCCAATTTGAAAGCTTATGAACCCTAGAATTCATCCATGGTAACTTGTGATTCTGTACACTATAATTCAATTAACTCATGCCATTAGCTTCATATGGATTCAAGCAATGCAAAACAAACAATAAATCATGTTAAATGCGCATGAAATAGCCAATACGATTCTGAAAATAAGAAGAAACTGTGGTTCTGTTCTTAGTGATTCTTTGAGCTATGAAGCTGTAAATTGATTGCCAATCGTTCCTGGGATCCCCTGCAGTGTATTAGAATCAATAAAAGTTCTTGAATCGTCCTGGAATATAGAAATCAGTTTTCAAGTTTTCTTGGAAAATTTCAATATGGCTATGGCTTTGTTTGCAGCTTGTTCACGTGTGCATGATCAGGTTTAGCTTGTATATTTATAGGAGAATGAGATTAGGTCAGAATCTTGAGCAAAAATCCATGGAATGATGATTTGAATATTTGATTGGAAATCATATATTTTTGAATCTTCATGATTGGAAAAAGTTGCCAAATTTGGAGATATTGCATCTTTGACTTGGTGCACGAAATTTCCAGCCTTTTTAGGTCATTCTTGCTTCACAAAAAGATTGAAAAACCATATCTTTATATTTTCCTACAATTTAAATTAATTAAATGAATTAATATTGATTAAAAATCCAATTAATTAATAAAAAATAAGAAAGTAATTCAATTAAACTTGATGGGTCGTGCATAGGCCATGGATAAAGTTTCAAGAAGAAATTTGAGGCCCATTAGCAAAAATAAGGTGTTTTGAGCAAAGTTGACTTTTGCAAATTCCTAAAAATTTCCCAACTTCTCCAATGCATAATTTGCTCAATTTTGATCATATGAACATGTTCTTGGACATTTTGGAAAGGTCTTGAAGTCCTCTAACCAATTCCTTTGGTCCCATGTCATTTGGATTTACCAATCTCAAGTTATGGTCTTTGACTTAAACTGCATTTTTGTTAACTTTTGAATTTGACCTACAATGTAGAAATTGATAACTTTTTGTGAGAGCATTTCTTGGACTTGGAATGTGAAGATGGATTTTATGAAATGTAATCCCCTTCAAAATGAGCATTGGATGGGATTTTTCTGATGAAACATGAAAAAGTTATGCCCTGGTCAAGATACAATTGACTTTTCTACTATCCAAAAATAGTAACTTCTTGCACCTTGATGATTTTTGAGCCATGCTTGTGGAATAATGATCAAGACTTGATAAAATGATGATTGGGAGCTCAAAATAAGATGTTGACCAAAAATTCTGACTTTTGACTGCAAAATGACCATTTTGCCCCTGCAGTTGACTGTGGATCAAATGAGCTTTTGACTGTGCAAATTGGCACTGTGAGTCTTGAAACTTGGCATGTAGATGCTTGAGAATGTATATGGACATATGAGACTTGATTGAACCATTGAAAACCCCAAATTCCTTGAAAGAACCAAAACCCTAATTTTAGCTGGCTTAAGAGATGGTTTGGCTGTACAATCCTTGAGCAATCTTGAACCATTTGAAGATGATTCTTGACAAACCTTGAAGAATATGGGAGGGCAAATTTTGGGGTACAACATATCTTATGCAAAAAAATGAACAAATAGACTGTGATTCGAGAATTCATTACCATGACTACGAAAGGGAATGATCGGTCTAAATCATATGACTTAGAAGCAAATAAAACTGGAGTTATCAAAGGATATTGGAGAAATAGCATTATCAATTATCACTTTCATTGCCATTTTCAAATTTTGTTGAATTTTCGGTAATTACATCGTTTTAGGAATTTCATCTTGTACTCTCACCTATTCAAAGGCATGTTCATTAATAATACAATTCAATTTATTCAAATATGTTTTTCATTTTTCAAGTTTTTACTAAAATACTACGATTATTTCTTGTAAACACCACGTCAAAATTATTTTGGGGATTTGACAAAACAAATAAAAGCATTTGATAAAACATCAAAAAGCATTTTGGTTAGAAACTGTCGAAAGAAAAACCACGTCTATGTCCACGCCTACGCTTGCGCCTACGATACAATTATCAATGCCTTGCTGACACTATTCACCATGATATATCAAATTCAAATAAACTTGGAGACACCATAACAAAACAACAAACAACATTGGGTGTTGGTGACTGAGGAGGAAGCCAATGGTTTAAAAGGAGAAATATTAAAAACATTTACAAAACACTTGGTGCATATGCATACGAAACATTCGGTGCATATACAAAATAACACATTTAGGTATCATATCAATAGCATTGTCATTGGGTATCATATCAATTTAGGGAATTATGCATATACATTGTGACTTGCATTTTCAAAAGCTTCTTAGGCCAAGAATATTGTGATATATCTTGGGGCCTATTGGAATCATCTTATCTGCACAAGACAAACGAATACCTTGGTTGAGGACAGACATAACCAGTAAACTAGATTTATATCTTTGGTTTAGTTATCTAAGATTCGATTACCAAAACAATTTCTCAAAATCTGCATTATTTATCTCCTAAGTAGTGATAAATATGCAAATCTGCGATATAACCTACTATGTTAGTCTCGAAGCCTTAGTAAGTTATCTAGTCTCAAACTCATATTATCTATCCCCCGGGTTATGTTAGATATGCGAAAATCTATGATATAGTTCATTGTGTCAATCTCTAGGTGACAATGATTTATCAAGTCCTTGATATTTATCCTCTAGATCGTGATAAATACACAAATCTGCATTACAACTTGCTATGTTAGTCTCAAAGCATTAGTGATATTATTTGCAAACCTGTATCATTTACTCCCTAGGTTGTAGTAGGTATATGAGACTCGCGATATTACTCGTTACATTAGTCATAAAGCAGCAATAAGTTATTTGTTTTCTGCAATATAGTTCATTGTGTTAGTCTCCAAGCGACATTCGATTATCAACTTTGTACTATTCATCCCCTAGCCTGTGATAAGTAAAAAAAATCTACATTGTATCTTACAATGTTAGTCTGGAAGTTGTTGGCTGGGATTTTCGATAAGGACTAAAATCCAACCAAGAGAAAAGAATCCAAGAAGTTTCTTTGAAAAGGTGAAAGTATCTAAGTTGACTACAACTTCAGTCGACCAAAAGAGACCCCTTAAGTAGTTAGTTGAGCTGGAAATGTCAAAAAGCCTAAAGCGTCCAGATCAAGCGAGCAAAGCTCTTTGAAGGGAAAATGAGTTTGAGTGGAGAACATGGGTTCGTGGATAGAAATTTCAAAATACATGTGGCATACAAAGAAATGAAGCTCGCCAGAAAGAAATTATTATATGTGTATTATAAATAAATCACTTAGTGCATACTGTCATACCCCAAATTTTCCCTATTGATTTCTAATTTTTCATCCCTTATTAAAATTCCAGAATTATCATTTTCTTTATAATGTGTTCGTATATATGAGGTTTAAGTTTACAAAGAGGGGTTTCACCTTATTAAAAAAACTAATGGTCCTTTCTAAATTAGAAAAGGCCCAGCTAAAATTAGGGGCCCATTTCGTTTTGGTTAAAGCTTTTGGTTTCAGCCCATTTTGAAGGAGGGTTTACACTATTTGAGAACTCTTGGGCCTTTCTAAATCACAAAGGTCCATGTAAAGTTATTGGCCCATTTATGAATGAATGGAAGGGGGAGGTATGCAGATTATAAGAGGGGTTTTTGTTAATCAGGATTGGCCCAGTAAAGTATTGAGGCCTATTTTAAATAAGTTAGGGGGTGTATGTTTTAAATTAGGAAGGCTCATAGCAATTCGTTCATGAAAGCCCAATAATTGATACAAGTTGGCCCATTTCAGGTTTTGTTGTGTTGAGAAATTATTTTGCTTTTACAGTAACATTTAGTCATAATTATATTTATTTTATTATTTGAAAAAACATTGACTAAAAAATCAAATTTTGAAACTAAGAAAAGGCCTTAATCGCACAGTCCAGCTGATTGCAAGCCTAAACCCAAAAAAAATGCACAGTGTAAATCAGAAGAAAAAAATGCATGTTTCAAAACTAGAATAGTAACTATTCAAATCACTAAGGAAAAATGCATGTTTTATTATTAAAAACAGATAATGTTCAAATCCAAACATAATAAAATCAAATACATAATTGAATCAAATCTTAACTAAAACAAACTCAATACAAAATCAAAGTCATTATATAGAATCAACTCGAATCAAAGATTTTATACAAATCCATATCAAATTACAACTAAATAAAAATATATTCATACAAAATCAGAAATAAATCTCTAAAATCCCTATTTCTCTGTTCAATCTTTAAGTAACGACAATCTCATAAAAAACCTTACTATTCTATCTAAATAAAAAACACTATAAAAGCCTAAGAACTCTAAGAGAAAAGGGGGAAGAAAAATTGAAAGAGGAGAATTTTTACAAAGGCATAATAGGGAAGAAAGCTTGAGAGCATAGAAGGAGATTCGAGCACGCCGCAATAAACCTTTGCACATCGCTGCTCCGTAAGCCTAGGGTTTCAACATCTGAAACCCTAGATCCTTGAACCGCCTCTAATGTACCTGAGATACATAGAGAAGGAGGATTAGAAATCAAAAGGAAATCATAGGAGAACAAATGATTCATGCACAAAGAGGTAATCCGTATAACACTTAGCTTTAGGGTTTTTGTGCTTGTTCTATTTTATTGCATTTGATCTTAGATTTTTTAGAGAGATTTGGGGTTCATGGATGTTTTTGGGGTGATTACCATTGTTGTTATATCGGAGAAGGAGGTAGACGATTGGGGCAATTGCCGCTTAGGGGATCGATTAGGGTTTTTGTTTGGTGGTTAGAAGAGAGGGATGAGAGAATAGGGAAGAGAGAATGAATAAAAATGACTAAAATAATTTGTAAAACAAAATATGTCATGTCTAGTAATGAGATGCATGTGTGATTCCATGATCATTACCATGTACCCTCTGTCATAATCGCATGATCCACATCAAGTGTTCCAAAAACACACGGTCATTGCATTACCATATAACTGTCCACATGGAGTCAAAACGGACTCCTCAACACATTTTGGGCCAGGCCCTTGATACTCGCACCCCCCCTCTCTGTTTTTGTTTTACTTACATGCACAAAACCTCCCCCCCCCCCCCCCCTTAGCCTAATGGGCCAAGTCCAACATTTGGACTTGGACCATTACTCCATATGCCCCCAACATTTTCTACATAGTCCAAATATAAACCCCCCTGCGTTGGGCCTGAATTCAACATCTGAATTCAGGGCCCTACTACCTATACCCCCTATTTTGCTAGCCCAACATGATTTACACCCCCCCTGAATTTTCTAGTTTAGTTTTTTATTTATTTATATTTTTTATATTTTATATTTTAATATATTTATAATTTTAATATTATTTTATTATTATTATAAATCAAACATTTATTTTCCAACTCATCCAAATATTTATTTTATTGCATTAAAATTATTTTAATCATGCATTAATAAGATATTTTTATAATTAATACATTAAAAAATATTTAACCAACACTAAACTCTTTTTCATAATAAATTAAACTCAACAATCAATTTTCAAAAAGGATCACGAAAATAGTTTAATCGACTACGCACTTCGTCTAATATCTCAGCTATTCAAACACCTAGACTAAGTACAAGGGGAATTCAAATATCTTCGTAATCCATAAAAAACACCAACCAACTACGAACGACGAATTGGGACTCTGATTCCTCATAAGAGGATACATAGGCATACAACTTAAAAATCGTGGCAAGTTCCCCTAATAAAAAATTAAAATCCTATTTCTTAAACCATAATTATAAACCCTAGTATCCTTGTGAACAAGGTAGATGAGAGATGCTTAACACCTTCTCTTCGTCTTAGAATGAATCCAACAACTTAGAATCTCTATCAGAATTATGGTTATCTTTTATACTCCCTTCCTTAGGATAAAAATTAAGGGTAAATACTCTCAATTTAAAATTGGTTCCAACACATAGTGTTAGGGATTCAAACTTTCACATTCCTATACGCTAGTCACCCAGAGTACCCAAACGAACGAGCAAAATGAATCATGCTAGGGCAATGTATGTTTGAATCATCTTATTTTCAACTATTTTGATGTTATGTCATTTATGTTTACAGTTTAAAACATTATTCGTTTTATTTTACAAGTCTTGATTTATTGCTTATAAACTCGTTTGGCACCAGTTGAACGAATCCTTTTTGAACATACTTTGTTAAAACACTTAAAAACTGAAGTACTGTACTGAGATTCCCTGGTCGATCTCGCAAGTAAAATTTTGTTAAGAGACCAGCATTGTATACCGAAACCAGAGGTAAACAAATTGGCACTCCCGATGCGACAATGCTAATAAATTTGTATTTATGTTTGGTTTTACAAAGTTTCTTGTGGTTTAGTTTGTGTGTGTATGCATTTAAGAAGTGGTAAACATTTGTCGAAGTCTAAAATTCCACGCTCTGACAGAAACACTGCACATACATAAATTTATATGAAAAATATGGATGTCATACCAGTGAGTGCCACAACTCAAAGCGCGACGATTTTATCTCCTGTAAGATCGACCATTGTTCATGGTTTAGTGACAACAGCCACAACGATAGAACCTAGGCATGGGGTATCACCATTTGAACCAAATCGATCACTCTTTCCAGGGGGTTCAGGGTCATCATTTGTCCCTTATCAAATATGGTATGCCTTATTCCATGATGGTTGGTGTTGTACCCCAAAATTTGCCCTCCAATTTTTCCACAAGAAATCACAGCTTCGGGCTTTTCCTGATTTTTCAGACTGGCTCAAGAATCGGTCAAACATACTTTTCTCATCAGTCAGACAAGATTTAGGGTTTTCATTGATTTTTAAGCAGTTCAAGCAGATTGCTTAGGGTTTGGTTGAGTTGGCTCAGGTTTTGATCAGGCGGACGCTTCTCCGACAATTAAAACAAAACTAGGGTTTTTGTGCGCGCATTCTCAGAAAGAATTAATTTTACAGTTCTTTTCAGTTTACTCTGAGATTTGGACTGAAGCATTTGGATTGAGTTTGCAGTGTTTGACTAAATCAGTGAAAAGAGGCATATGGACGTTTGTTTGATTTGACTTTGCATTGCTGTGGCTATTTGAAACGCCAGGTTTATTAATTGATCGATGCTAAAACCACAGTGTTTATTAATTGTTTATTTATTCTAAGTTAGGATAATTGGAATTTATTTCCATTTATTATAATTTAAGAATTTATAAGTAATTAAATAGACAGCTAAAAAAAAGGGAATTAACTGATCAAAAGGATTTTTATTTATTCATCTTTAATTGTTTTGTTACAAATTATTATTTGAACAACGGTAAATTTATTTACATTTTTGTTTACAATAATAATTTTACAAATGATTAAATTTGAAATAAAACTATCCTAAAAATCCCTAAGTCTTCATCTTCTATCCATTGCTCCTTTGCTCAATTATCTTTACCTGCAAAAAGAAAAGAAAAAGAAGTCAAATGCAGTCAAAATAATTAAGAGCAGACAGATAAAAAAAATCATCATTAAAAGCAACTGGCCGGAATCAGTTTGCCCTCTCTGCAAATCACGAGGTTTCTCCCGGTTCACAAAGAGGGATGAAAAATGCTTGCAAAAAAGTATGAATGCACAAAGTTGTAATATTACACAATTTCAAAATGGTCAAACAAACTGCACATTTCAAAGTTTCAAAATCATTGCCAACAAAGTCCAAAATGAACTACAAAATCCAAAGTCAACTAGAGTTGTCCAAGGCCAAAGATATCAAAAGCTGTCCAAAAGGATATGGAAAGATATCAAAGTACAAAATGCTGTCAACAAAGTACACAGAGAAAAGAAGTATGCAGAAGAAAACTAGAATGCAAGCAAGGTTCAAATCATCACTTTCCAGCCAAATTGCTTTTTCAGAAAAGTACATTTTTAAAGCAATAAAAATGCTTTTTTAAATGTAGAGAGAGAGAGAGAGAAAAAAAATAGAAAAGAAAGGGCTTACAGGCTTTAGGCTTGAAGAAAAGATATAAAACAATCATACCAACACAGTACAAGGGGCAGAAGATAACACAAGAAAAAGAAGATAACAAAACTGAAACATTAGAACATAAACTGCCTCCACCAGCTTGAAGCCTAAGCTCCAAACCTTACAAAGGCCAGGAACCTGCATTAATCTCCAAGACCAAAACATTCAAAGCTTCCAAACCTGTAAACTCCAAACAAACATCAAGCCAAAAGCCTACTGTAACATAAACCTGCTTCAAACCCAACCTACATAAGTCTTGAACCAAACAGAACCATCAAGCCTCCAAGCCTCAAGCAAAAACCTGCCTGAAGCCTTTCAACCTGTAAAGCTTTCAACCAACCCAAAAAAGCTATACCAAACAACCTGTCAAACCAGAACATCAAACAACCAAACCTCAAACTATTAAGCCTTAAACACTCAACCTGCTGAAGCCAAACAGAAGCCAAAACCTGTGGCCTTTAACAAAGCCTTACTTGTTTCAAACTTAACCTGCCAAGCCTGAAACCAGCATAAACCAATAAAAGTCTAAAACCCTGTCAAACAATCGAAACCAAAGCAACCAAGCCCTCAGAACTGTGATTCATCACTGGGCAAAAATCATCAAAGCATCTCAGCAAGCCCACAGTGGAAGAGGAAAAAGAGCATACAAGCATACAAAGCAGCATATTCAGGGAAAACATATCATCATCAATTAATCTCAGGGCAAACCATGAGCTAGGCAACAGAAGCAAGCCAACAAGAAGAGGAGGAAAAGGCAACTCAAGCACAACATACCAAATACCAAACGTATCAAGCATATCATAAGGACATCATACAAAGCCAGTAACCAGAAGCAAAAGAGTCAGCATATCAAAGATTCAGAATATCATCATAATCACTCAGAACATCATCAGAGGCAAAGTGGACAGAAGAGGAAAAGAAATTAAAGCAAGGTTTTCAGATATCATCACTAAACCTAAAAAGGCAAAGACACAGGTACCAGTTTTTCCAGCAAGCTAGCATCATTGTCGTCCTCGCCCTTGGCCATCCTCGACGCCCCCAGTCCGTTCCTCCATCTCAAGAAAGGTAGAAATTCTTTCCCCCTTTTATACACCTCACGGAAACAACAACAACATATAAATCAGAACTTGCCAAAACAAAACTAAAAACATGCGAATTTCGAATACAAAGATATAGAAAAAAAATCAAACCTCGTAACCACCGCCTGGAGGAACCTTGTGGAGAGAAGAGAAATGGAGATGGAGCTGATTGGCCTGGGCGAAGGACGTCGTTCAGTGACTATGGCATGAGAAAACAAAGACGAAGAAAGAAGTGATGAACGGCGCCTCAATATGAAACCCTAACCCTTTTCCAAATGACACAAAACCATTGAAACGTTGTGAAACGCATTGGGCCGGTTCACCCTTCAGCGCGCCTAAGCCCATACAAATGCACGCCTCACCTCCCCATTTACTCTTTCTGCTTGTTTGTTGTTTGGGCCCAAAACCCCTTTAGCCCATTCAATCTTTTCCTTTTTTTTAAACACTTACAAACTAACTTATTTTTATCGTTTTTACTCTTCTTTTTTATAATTTAAACTAATGTAATCTATTTTCGTTTATAAAAATTAAAAAAATACCTTAACTCTTTTTTATATATAAAACTTTCTTTTATTTACATGAATATTAATATATAAGTAGGTTAATAGATTCTATCTTAAAACTCTTTTAGTAAATCTTTTTTTTACATATACATAAAAATTTAATTTTTCTTAAAAACATTTTCTTTTCTTTTTCTAACTTTTGTACATAAAAACATTAATTGAAATACATTAATATTGATACATAAAAAATAGAACTTAAAACATTTTCTTTTCTTTTATTAAATTTTATTGTTTTATACATATTAACAAAAATACAAAAATCCAAAAGAATAAATAAAATACTTAATTACATTAAGTTAAACATTTTTCACCTTGTAAATAAATCACATACACATACACTTACACAAATACATTGACACATTTACATTGCTTTACTCTTATACATTTACTTATCTTGTACATTTGATACATATTACATTGCGGTCGATTCAATTTGGTTGTAATTTAATTGGACACTACTCTCCTATTAAGTCTCATCCCCATTTGTAAACATTTGTACCCCCACTCCCGGATACTTATTTGTAATAGCGTAGACTTTAAATTCCCGCAATTTATCGCTTTCAAATATACCATGGTTAGACCTAGGGTTTGTATGTACATAAAATCAAACGCTAGATAACCTAATACAAAAACAAATACATGAAATCAATACACAATCACACTTACACCCCCTAGGGTAATCCCGCTTGTTGCCTTCCAAAATGGGCCATGCTTGCACGTTGAGTATCTTTGGCAAAACAATTCAAATGATCATAAGTACCTCGATGACGCTTTCGAAAGTTGCCTATCAAAATGATCATAGTCCCTTCAAGAAAAATTGCCAAAGACACTTAGCACCATTTCATTCATGGTCCATACGATGACCCGCGATTGTCCCGTTAAACATCCTAACGCAATATTGTCCACCAAATACAATGGTGGAACAAAATTGTTAAAAAGGGTTAAAACATGAGAAAAACCTTTGAGTACAATAGGGTAGACAAACTCTTAGTTACTTGATCAAACTTGCAAAAACGCTTGCCTACTTTTCAAAACCACACTCCACAAACACTTTCAAAACAAACTTTCAAAAACATTTGAAACATCTTTTCGAAAAGATACACACCTTTGTAAAACACTCAAACACGAGTCATTACAATGGTTGCCTAAGACAAGGCATCTTCTTCAAAACATTTTCAAAACACACACACACACACCACAATTCCAAGCAATTGAAAATCAAAGGCAAGTGATCTAAAACCAAGTAACTAAGAGCCCATGGATAACCATGGATGAAAAGGGTGCTAATACCTTCCCTTTTCATAATTTACCCCCCGAACCCACGAAACATCTCAAAAGGTTTTTTCCTGTGCTTTTTAACCCTTCCTTAGGATAAAATAAAAAGTCGGTGGCGACTCTTGCTAAACCGAACAAGTGCGAATACAAACGCAAAACTCAAGTCAGTTCTCCGACCGTATCACAGAACTGGCGACTCTGCTGGGGAAAAATCTAAAAGTGGAGTAACCTTAGGACTTAGATCACCCTCTTGCATGGCTAATTGTTTGCTTTGATTTTTTTATATCTTGGCTCTCTTGTTTGGGTTTGAAATCCTACACCCGGATTTGGGGAAACATTCATAGATAGCAATATGTTGTGGAAACTGTGCGGGGTATACCGACACGGTTGAAGCAATAGTTATATTAGTGCGACATATTTGTGAGTATCGGTAACCCTTGAGTTCAATCAAGGAGAGTACAGGGCCGCTGAGTGATGTCACTAAGCACTAATGACCTAGAACCTTACTTGACCCTCTTGGCCTTTCATTAGGGGTAGTGAGATGACCGGCTTTGGTGCAGTCCGAAGTTGTTAGATGCTCGATACTACACTCATTGAGGGTTGTTTTCTTGGAATATTTTGGTCGCTAGTTAAGTGGCTAAACCAAAACAATGAACACAGAAAACAATCCAATGATATTGAGCTCCTTAGAACCCGGTTTCTACTTTAGGACAGGATGAGCCAACTAACTTCAAGAGGGTACTTACCTACAAACGCCATGCAAGCCTAAACCTAAGGACTTGTTTGCTTTGTGTGAATATGTTTGTGTGTATATACACTCACTTGCTTTTTTGCATACATGTACATAACATCATGACATCATACCATGGCATTTTTAATAAACATTTCAAGGTTCTCGAGGGTTCTTTTGATGCAGGGTTACGTTGAACCAGACGTCTACCAAAGGGCAAGAGGTTTCCCCTCTAAAAAAATGCCATCAAAGATCAAGTGCAACAACTTGAATCAGGGGCTATGACCCACTTGACATGGTGAGCTTGATTCTCGTGGAAAGACATCCACCAGTGAAAAGTTCTCCAATCAAAGATCAAAGTTCAACCTCTAACATTCTCTTGTGTTTACCCCGAGAGATCCTTGAAAGCATGCATCCACATATCATGCATTGCATGTTGACGATTTTTCCTTTTTCAGGTTTCCTTACTCTCATACTGTTTATTTCAGTAAGAGATGGCTCTAGAGAGGATTGTCAAGGATATCCAGGACCACTGCTCAGCTGCAGGAAATGTTCATGAACCTGTCTCTGGGGCAAGAAGAAGTGAAGTCTCTCCTCACAAAGGGTTTGGTCCAGGAGACTTCAAACAATTCCAGGAGTGATCAGCTGGGGGAACTGCAGTTTGATTTGGCAACATTGAGGATCCAATTGATGGGGCAGCTAGTGGGCCAGATGGCTCTCATCCAAGACCTGTCTCAAAGACAAGAGGAACTCAGAGTTCTCGTCAACCAACTGCTTCGGAACAACCAACTAGGGCAAACATCTGAGGTTGAAGAGCAAGTCACCACTCAACCCCCCTCCGGACAAGAAGACAAGGGGAAGGCTCCTCTGCTTGATTCAGGGTCACAAGCCCAACAACAACCTCGCCAGCGTCAACGGGGTAATCGGCGTAAGCAAGAGACGTCGGGAAGACAGTTCACTAAGACTGACATACTGTCATCTCTGATACTTGAGCACTTGTTGGAGGTCAATCTGACTGCTTTGAGGGATCCTATCCGGAAGCCCAATACCTCTGCTCCTAACTATCATCCTGACGCATTTTGTGTGTACCACTCCTATAGCCCGGGGCATGATACCGACGACTGTTGGTCCTTGAAGAGCAAGATTCAAGATCTGATTAACATTGGAGTGCTGAGGTTCACGCCAGACGGCGAGATGAAAATCTTCCGTTAAGGGTTTCTCCACCTGAAGTGACAAAGCTCAAACTGAAAGACTTTTGCTTCATTTGAATTTTCAAAGTTGTAATTTCTTTTGTTTTCAAACAATTAACTGTTAATGTCAAACTCTGCTTCATTAATGCATTGCATATGTTTGTCTTGAATTCATCCATTCGTTTTCACTACTATTAATCTTTCTTTATGATATTTGACTCTTGATAAAAAGTTGCAAGCCTTTAGAGGGAGGATGACGAAACAATACCATAATCTCATACAGTATGCTTTTGAACAGACCATGCTGATGATGTACAGGCATTTCTTTCAATTCCCAAACACTGGAGTTATAAGGAAGATAATCCCTAGTCAACCCCTTTGAGCCAAAGAAGTAGGAGTTTTCTGTTCTAAAACAACTCAAAACCTTTGATATAAACCTGGGGCAGGGTAGTTTCTAAGTTAATTCAAAAGGGTGCACATTGAAGTCGCAAACTCTCAGTTCGTAACACAACGAACGACGTCAACAAAAGAAAGCATTCCTTTGGAATCAAAAGACAAGGGTGGTTCCCTATCACCTAGGCAGTCAATCTCTCAAAAGAGAAAAGCCCACTAAGCCAAAACCTATAAAGGAGGCTTAAGAAAGCTGGGGCATCCCGCTGACTGTGATCTCGAAAACAGGAACAAGCAGGCAAAAGTTAGGGATAACAAATCAAAATCAAAATAGAGAGGTCATTACAAATCCTCAACAACATGAAAAATGTTGCAAAAGAAAAAAGGAGATGATGACTGTCTCCCAAAATTCAACTGGTGAACCATCACCCAAAAAGTCGTTCCAAACTCAAACAGAGTGCGACGCACAATTAACTGAGCTTAGGGTTGAAGAACATCATGAAGAGCGGGTGGGTACAAATATACTTTGAGCCTTTATCCTTTGTTTCTTAAACTGTGAACCAAGCCACGTTACAACCCTTCAAAAGTCCTAATTGAAGCATGGGTTAGTTCGAAAGCATACTGTTACAAAAGGTATCCTGACTCCTGTAAGGCTTTGCTCTAAAATCTTGTGTTGATTTGTCTTATGAAAAGTTTTCTGCTAAAAAACGCATTTCTCAAAACTTCGAGACAAACATAAACTTTGCATTGCTTGAATATCACTGTTTGCATTTGATTATTTGTTTGACAGCGAAGAAATTCATACAGCGAATGTTCGGAGGAACGAAAACTCTCAGTGAGTAAAATCACTTCAAAAGGATGACACTTCCAACGTCAAGTCTCCTAGCAACAAGGGGCATGACATGTCACCATCTAGTTAACCTGAGGCAGTCCAGTCAAGATTTCAACAAATCTCTCAATTTGCAGGGTAACCTGGGGCAAGTCTCCTTCATCACCACTTGGGGCATTCGAATGTCAAAAGTGTTCAACAGTTCCTTCATCACCTGCTGGAAATTACAACCACCAACAGAATAACGACCAATTCCAGATTCGATTCCTGTATCCAGCCAGGGCATATCTGTGAGTATTGGATTGTGGATTTGACACCTGTATCTAGCCAGGGCATACCTGCATGAGTAGTTTAGAGATTCAATACCTGTATCCAGCCAGGGCACGTCTGTAAGCAACCTTTTGAAGTTCCAGATTCGATTACTGTATCCATCCAGGGCATATCTGTGAGTATTTGATTGTGGATTCGACACCTGTATCTAGCCAGGGCATATCTGCGTGAATAGTTTAGAGATTCGATACCTGTATCCAGCCAGGGCACGTCTGTAAGCAACCTTTTGAAGTTCCGGATTCGATTCCTGTATCTAGCCAGGGCATGTCTGTGAGCGTTGGATTATGGATTAACACCTGTAACAAGCCAGGAAATCATCTACATGAAGAGATTGAAGATCAACACCTGTAACAAGCCAGGGAACCATCTTTCTTTCTCAGGTCAGAGATCAACACCTGAAACAAGCCAGGACAGTATCTCCTCGACCAACATTTCTTAAGTTCCAGATCAACACCTGTAACAAGCCAGGAAAATATCTGTGGACGACTGATTGTGGATTAACACCTGTAACAAGCCAGGAAATTATCTACATGAAGAGATTGAAGATCAATACCTGAAACAAGCCAGGAAAACTATCTTTCTTTCTCAGGTCAGAGATCAACACCTGAAACCAGCCAGGACAGTATCTCCTTGACCAACCCTTTTAAAAGTTCCGGATTAATACCTGTAACAAGCCAGGAAAATATATGTGGACGACTGATTATGGATTAACACCTGTAACAAGCCAGGAAATTATCTACATAAAGAGTCTTTTTCATCACCACTTGGGGCATTCGAATGTCAAAAGTGTTCAACAATTCCTTCATCACCTGTTGGAAGATGCAGTTTTTACACGGACTCATCATCAGGACACCCTACACCAGTTCCTTCTCAACTCCAGATGCAGTTTTTACACGGACTTATCATCAGGAAACCCTACACCGGTTCCTTCTCAACTCCAGATGCAGTTTTTACACAGACTCATCATGAAGCAACCCTACACCGGTTCCTTCTCAAACTCAAAATATTCTTGCAATCCCCAACCAGAAAGCCTTCCAGAAGCTAACTCCCCTCAGAGTCAAGTTTCAAATTCCCCAGTGGAGCCAAAACTATCAATCTCCAAGCAGAGTGAAGCCTCTCATTCTCAGTTCCTCACAGAATATTCGAATGTTCTCCGGTGAAGATCTCCTCCAGACAGGAATTCCCCAGCAGATTGGCATACAACCCAAGCTCCTGATCCCCCAACAGTGGCCCCAGGATTTCTCACTTTCAACAATCAAAAGATTCTTGTCTCCCCCTGCAGCAGCCAAGAATTCACTTCCCCCGACAGCAATCAAGATTCTCCTATCCCCAGCCGAGTTCATTAAATTCCCCAACATAACTTATCAATGGAATCCCCAGCGGAGCTCTCATCAAAACCTCAACAAAGTATCTCTTCCCACAGAGTAATTCCCCGCAGAGTAATCTCTCCAACGAGTTTATTCCCCAACGGAGTCATCTTCGCCTACCGGTTTATTCTTGCAACCATCATCCCCAGCGAAAGCGAAGAACTCTACTCTTCAACATCAGCCCAGGATTCAACAAACTCCCGGCATTCGTCAAGGATTTATTTTCCTAGACGAAAACACATTCTTATACATTCATCACATTATCATACACCATGACGCATGCATATACGCATCATATCACACAATCTCATTTATTCTTGAAAACATCATGACCTCATGCATTTCATACATCATGACATTGCATACAACTGATGTCTTGCCTTTTCGTGAAAAAGGTCAATCCAAAGATGATTACTATCAACTGTCACAATTCCAGATTCGATTCCTGTATCTAGCCAGGGCATATCTGTGAGTAACTGATTATGGATTCGACACCTGTATCTAGCCAGGGCATGTCTGCATGAAGAGTTTACAGATTCGACACCTGTATCCAGCCAGGGCATATCTGTAGATGACAATCTCCAGAGTCGACACCTGTATCCAGCCAGGGCATATCTGTAGACGACAATTTCCAAATTCGACACCTGTATCCAGCCAGGGCATATTTGTAGACGACAATTTCTAGATTCGACACCTGTATCCATCCAGGGCATATCTGTAGACGACAATTTCCAGATTCGACACCTGTATCCAGCCAGGGCATATCTGTAGACGACAATTTCCAGATTCGACACCTGTATCCAGCCAGGGCATATCTGTAGACGACAATTTCCAGATTCGACACCTGTATCCAGCCAGGGCATATTTGTAGACGACAATATCCAGATTCGACACCTGTATCCAGCCAGGGCATATCTGTAGACGACTGATTCCAGGTTCGATACCTGTATCTAGCCAGGGCATATCTGTATGAAGAGTTTGAAGATCAACCCCTGTAACAGGCCAGGAAGTTATCTTTCTTTCTAAAGTACGCAAGTTCTCGCTAAGGAACCTCTTACGCGATCGACACACAATTCCAAATGGCATCTATAAGCCCATTCTCGACAAAGTTCCATCACACCTCCCGATGGCATCTGTAAGCCCATTACCAAATGGCATCTTTAAGCCCATTCCCTCCACCATCACATCACCGAGTGAAAAATTTTGGGCACTCTAGTGTCCAATCTCCTTTTACCTTCAAGTCGCGAATGGCAAACTTGCCAATCTAACTCTTCAGGTTCAAGAAGATTGAACAGGGGCAACTGTTGTACCCCAAAATTTGCCCTCCAATTTTTCCACAAGAAATCATAGCTTCGGGCTTTTCCTGATTTTTCAGACTGGCTCAAGAATCGGTCAAACAGACTTTTCTCGTCAGTCAGACAAGATTTAGGGTTTTCATTGATTTTTAAGCAGTTCAAGCAGATTGCTTAGGGTTTGGTTGAGTTGGCTCAGGTTTTGATCAGGAGGACGCTTCTCTGACAATTAAAACAAAACTAGGGTTTTTGTGCGCGCATTCTCAGAAAGAATTAATTTTACAATTCTTTTCAGTTTACTCTGAGATTTGGACTGAAGCATTTAGATTGAGTTTGCAGTGTTTGACTAAATCAGTGAAAAGAGGCATATGGATGTTTGTTTGATTTGACTTTGCATTGCTGTGGCTATTTGAAACGCCAGGTTTATTAATTGATCGATGCTAAAACCACAGTTTTTATTAATTTTTTATTTATTCTAAGTTAGGATAATTGGAATTTATTTCCATTTATTATAATTTAAGAATTTATAAGTAATTAAATAGACAGCTAAAAAAAAAGGGAATTAACTGATCAAAAGGATTTTTATTTATTCATCTTTAATTGTTTTGTTACAAATTATTATTTGAACAAAGGTAAATTTATTTACATTTTTGTTTACAATAATAATTTTACAAATGATTAAATTTGAAATAAAACTATCCTAAAAATCCCTAAGTCTTCATCTTCTATCCATTGCTCAATTATCTTTACCTGCAAAAAGAAAAGAAAAAGAAGTCAAATGCAGTCAAAATAATTAAGAGCAGGCAGATAAAAAAAATCATCATTAAAAGCAACTGGCCGGAATCAGTTTGTCCTCTCTGCAAATCACGAGATTTCTCCCGGTTCACAAAGAGGGATGAAAAATGCTTGCAAAAAAGTATGAATGCACAAAGTTGTAATATTGCACAATTTCAAAATGGTCAAAAAAACTGCACATTTCAAAGTTTCAAAATCATTGCCAACAAAGTCCAAACTGAACTACAAAATCCAAAGTCAACTAGAGCTGCCCAAAGCCAAAGATATCAAAAGCTGTCCAAAAGGATATGGAAAGATATCAAAGTACAAAATGTTGTCAACAAAGTACACAGAGAAAAGAAGTTTGCAGAAGAAAACTAGAATGCAAGCAAGGTTTAAATCATCACTTTCCAGCCAAATTGCTTTTTCAGAAAAGTACATTTCTAAAGCAATAAAAATGCTTTTTTAAATGTAGAGAGAGATAAAAAAGAGAAAAGAAATGGCTTACAGGCTTTAGGCTTGAAGAAAAGATATAAAACAATCATACCAACACAGTACAAGGGGCAGAAGATAACACAAGAAAAAGAAGATAACAAAACTGAAACATTAGAACACAAACTGCCTCCACCAGCTTGAAGCCTAAGCTCCAAACCTTACAAAGGCCAGGAACCTGCATTAATCTCCAAGACCAAAACATTCAAAGCTTCTAAACCTGTAAACTCCAAACAAACATCAAGCCAAAAGCCTACTGTAACATAAACCTGCTTCAAACCCAACCTACATAAGTCTTGAACCAAACAGAACCATCAAGCCTCCAAGCCTCAAGCAAAAACCTGCCTGAAGCCTTTCAACCTGTAAAGCTTTCAACCAACCCAAAAAAGCTATACCAAACAACCTGTCAAACCAGAACATCAAACAACCAAACCCCAAACTGTCAAGCATTAAACACTCAACCTGCTGAAGCCAAACAGGAGCCAAAACCTGTGGCCTATAACAAAGCCTTACTTGTTTCAAACTTAACCTGCCAAGCCTGAAACCAGCATAAACCAATAAAAGTCTAAAACCCTGTCAAACAATCGAAACCAAAGCAACCAAGCCCTCAGAACTGTGATTCATCACAGGGAAAAAATCATCAAAGCATCTCAGCAAGCCCACAGTGGAAGAGGAAAAAGAGCATACAAGCATACAAAGCAGCATATTCAGGGCAAACATATCATCATCAATTAATCTCAGGGCAAACCATGAGCTAGGCAACATAAGCAAGCCAACAAGAAGAGGAGGAAAAGGCAACTCAAGCACAACATACCAAATACCAAACGTATCAAGCATATCATAAGGACATCATACAAAGCCAGTTACCAGAAGCAAAAGAGCCAGCATATCAAAGATTCAGAATATCATCATAATCACTCAGAACATCATCAGAGGCAAAGTGGACAGAAGAGGAAAAGAAATTAAAGCAAGGTTTTCAGATATCATCACTAAACCTAAAAAAGCAAACACACATGTACCAGTTTTTCCAGCAAGCTAGCATCATTGTCGTCCTCGCCCTTGGCCATCCTCGACGCCCCCAGTCCGTTCCTCCATCTCAAGAAAGGTAGAAATTCTTTCCCCCTTTTATACACCTCACGGAAACAACAACAACATATAAATCAGAACTTGCCAAAATAAAACTAAAAACATGCGAATTTCGAATACAAAGATATAGAAACAAAAATCAAACCTCGTAACCACCGCCTGGAGGAACCTTGTGGAGAGAAGAGAAATGGAGATGGCGCTGGTTGGCCTGGGCGAAGGACGTCGTTTAGTGGCTATGGCATGAGAAAACGAAGACGAAGAAAGAAGTGATGAACGGCGCCTCAATCTGAAACCCTAACCCATTTCCAAATGACACAAAACCATTGAAACGCTGTGAAACCCATTGGGCCGGTTCACCCTTCAGCGCGCCTAAGCCCATACAAATGCACGCCTCACCTCCCCATTTACTCTTTCTGCTTGTTTGTTGTTTGGGCCCAAAACCCCTTTAGCCCATTCAATCTTTTCCTTTATTTTTTTTAAACACTTACAAACTAACTTTTTTTATCGTTTTTACTCTTCTTTTTTATAATTTAAACTAATGTAATCTATTTTCGTTTATAAAAATTAAAAAAATACCTTAACTCTTTTTTATATATAAAACTTTCTTTTATTTACATGAATATTAATATATAAGTAGGTTAATAGATTCTATCTTAAAACTCTTTTAATAAATCTTTTTTTTACATATACATAAAACTTTAATTTTTCTTAAAAACATTTTCTTTTCTTTTTCTAACTTTTGTACCTAAAAACACTAATTGAAATACATTAATATTGATACATAAAAAATAGAACTTAAAACATTTTCTTTTCTTTTATTAAATTTTCTTGATTTATACATATTAACAAAAATACAAAAATCCAAAAGAATAAATAAAATACTTAATTACATTAAGTTAAACATTTTTCACCTTGTAAATAAATCACATACACATACACTTACACAAATACATTGACACATTTACATTGCTTTACTCTTATACATTTGCTTATCTTGTACATTTGATACATATTACATTACGATCGATTCAATTTGGTTGTAATTTATTTGGACACTACTCTCCTATTAAGTCTCATCCCCATTTGTAAACATTTGTACCCCCACTCTCGGATACTTATTTGTAATAGCGTAGACTTTAAATTCCCGCAATTTATCGCTTTCAAATATACCATGGTTAGACCTAGGGTTTGTATGTACATAAAATCAAACGCTAGATAACCTAATACAAAAACAAATACATGAAATCAATACACAATCACACTTACACCCCCTAGGGTAATCCCGCTTGTTGCCTTCCAAAATGGGCCATGCTTGCACGTTGAGTATCTTTGGCAAAACAATTCAAATGATCATAAGTCCCTCGATGACGCTTTCGAAAGTTGCCTATCAAAATGATCATAGTCCCTTCAAGCAAAATTGCCAAAGACACTTGGCACCATTGCATTCATGGTCCATACGACGACCCGCTCCTGTCCCGTTAAACATCCTAACGCAAGATTGTCCACCAAATACAATGGTGGAACAAAATTGTTAAAAAGGGTTAAAACATGAGAAAAACCTTTGAGTACAATAGGGTAGACAAACTCTTAGTTACTTGATCAAACTTGCAAAAACGCTTGCCTACTTTTCAAAACCACACTCCACAAACACTTTCAAAACAAACTTTCAAAAACATTTGAAACATCTTTTCGAAAAGATACACACCTTTGTAAAACACTCAAACACGAGTCATTACAATGGTTGCCTAAGACAAGGCGTCTTGTTCAAAACATTTTCAAAACACACACACACACACCACAATTTCAAGCAATTGAAAATCAAAGGCAAGTGATCTAAAACCAAGTAACTAAGAGCCCATGGATAACCATGGATGAAAAGGGTGCTAATACCTTCCCTTTTCATAATTTACCCCCCGAACCCACGAAACATCTCAAAAGGTGTTTTCCTGTGCTTTTTAACCCTTCCTTAGGATAAAATAAAAAGTCGGTGGCGACTCTTGCTAAACCGAACAAGTGCGAATACAAACGCAAAACTCAAGTCAGTTCTCCCACCGTATCACAGTTGGGTTACAGTCGAACCCATCCACATATACAGAAAATGCATTGGCCACTAGTAACCAAGGCAATTATGTCCCAGGTGGTCGACCAAGTGGTATTGGTTATATCCCTCGGTCGACACCATCTTTGAACACTACTTTTGTTACGGATTTGAGGCAACAAATGGATGAGAGTAATTTAGAGTTAGTGGATTTTTTAACTCAGCAAATGGGAGTTACCTTTAATCATGTAGTTGACCAAATAGGAAGATTGATCGAGTCATTAGGGGTCCAACCAACACAGATGCACCAAAGGCCGTTAAGAGTTTTTGAAGAACTGGAGGGAGGAAACAATGAGCATACTTTTAAACCTCTAAGGTTGGAAGTACCCACTTATGAAGAGGAAGAATTTGTTGAACAATACGAACCTAGGCCAGTCATGGTTAGGAGGAACCAAGATATTGATCGAGTGTTATGAAATGCCGTTATTGGGCGTAACAACATAGTGAATGTAGTAGAAGAAGTGTTGACATGATTTGTGGTAAATGTTGGCCTTCAGAGGCCTAATTATTTGTCTCTCTTACCTGATTATATTCAATAAGCAGAATTACCTAGTGGATATAAGGCATCTAAATTTACCAAGTTTGTTGGTGATGCTAATGAGTCGACCATCGAACACATTGCTAGGTACGAAACAAAATCTAGAGATATCGCCAATGATGAGGGTTTAAAATTAAGATATTTGCCTAATTCATTAACCAAGAATGATTTTACTTGGTTTGCAACATTGACTCTAAATTCTATACGCACTTGGGAACAACTTGAGAGCATATTTCATGAGCAATTTTATGTTGGTCAGCCCAAGATAAGTTTGAAAGAATTATCCTCAATCAAGAGGAGGTCGTCTGAGTCAATGGAGGCTTATTTGAATAGGTTTAAGGTCCTAAATTCTAGATGTTTTACTAGAGTTCCTGAACATGAGGTGGTCGAAATGTCCGTTGGGGGTTAGATTATTCTATTAGGAAGAAGTTTGATCCTCAATCTATTACAGATATGTCTCAACTAGTTAATAAGGTTCGATATGTTGAACGGTTGAAAACAGAGAAAGCTAGAGTTTCAAAGGATCATAGAAAAGGAAAAGTTCCCTATGTGGATACAGAGGATTATTCTATAGTGTCTGATGGTGAATGCATGGAAGAAGGAGAAGTTAATGTGTCTGAATTAAAAGTCGGACCTCCATATGCATGTCAACCTATAAAACTGTCAAAAGTAAAAACGGTTGAAGAACCAAAAAATGATAAATCTAATACTAAAACATATACTTTTGATGTGTCAAAATGTGATGAAATATTTGATGTTTTAGTTTCAGATGGTCAGATTATAGTGCCTCCAGGCAGTAAAAATCCACCATTAGAGCAGAAACAAAAAAGAGGTTTCTGCAAGTATCATAATGTTTTAGGTGATAATACTTATCAATGTTTTCTTTTCATGGATTTGATACAGAAAGCACTGAAGGATGGTAGATTAAAATTTGGTGAAAAACCAAAAGGCTCCATGAAGGTCGACTCAGATCCTTTACATGTTGTTAATGCACACTTTGTCAAACCATTGGAAGTGTTAATGATCGAGGCTACTGACGGTCTCAAAGGTGAACAAGCCAACATTGTCGACCTAATTCCAGCGTTGACAATCGATACTATTGATGGTCTCAAGAATGAACAAATTATTATTGCTGATTCAAAGGTAGTTACAATAGTCAAGACTACTGAAGGACTCAAAAGTGGCAATGGCAATCTGTTCAAGCCACGGGAGGGGATGGTAGTTGATATTGCTGAAAACCGTCAGAGTAATCAGGACGGTAAGGAAAATTGGATTGAGAAACAAAAGATGAGGAATTGTCTGAAGAAACAATTGCTTAATTGATGAAGGTTGTGTTTCCCAAACCTGAGGAGGAACTTGTAGATTTTCTAAACATATGCAAGTTAAGTAATTACAGGTCCATGTTATGCCCAAAGTGTAACGTGGTCTATGATGATAATTCTGCGAATAAAATTGAGGCTTTTAAAAAGAAACACCTTCAAGAGAAAAACCCAAAGGTGGTGTTATATCATGCGAAGGGGCCATACAAAGTCTAAGTGCCTCAAGGAAAACCTAAGTTCCCATATCAAAGGACATTTGTGCCACCAACTGATGCTCCTAGCAACTACTGGGTTTGTCCTTTCTACCCAAGGGGGGCAAACCAAAATTGGAAAGTGGTAAAAAAGGTTCAGGTTCGAGTCAGAAGTGGGAAATCATGGAGAAGGGGTGAGTTCTTCTTAGTTTGCTGAAGCTGGAATTAATTCAAAGAAATATCATGTCCCTCCCACATACAAAGGGAAGAACTCCATGACATAGACTCGGTGGAGAAGGTTTTAAAGAAACAAAAAAATTACGAGAGAAGCGACATCAAAAGTTGCTCCATCAAAAGATGAGAGCGATCAGAAAAAGAAAGGTTGTCGATGCCAGTTATAAGTTTGCCACCAATGAAAGCTGAGGATCCTGATGACAACATGGATGAAAAATTATCTGATGACTTTGAAGATAGTTCAAAAGATGGCTTGATTATCCATTTTAATATCATGTAGATCCTGCCTAATGAGTATGGTCTCGCGTCAGAAGCATCAAAAGAGGAAGATGAAGCCATGTGCAAAGAATCTGCAGACCATAAACCTTTATGTTAATGTGTCATGAATAATGGAGTAGTGGAAGAACAACAAGCGATGCTCGAAAAGCCAACATCTGAGACGATGTACCACCTTAAGCCTTTATTTATAAGGGCCAAAGTTGATGGTTTCCTTGTAAACAAAGTGTTTGTGGATGGTGTTATTGTTGTGAACCTAATGCCACAATCATTGCTGAAAAAGATTGGCAAGTTCGATAATGACCTCAAACCACATAATATGGTCTTGTCGAATTATAAAGGTAAAACAAGTCACATACTGGGTGTGATTCAAGTGAATTTGTCAGTTGGTTCGACTACAAGACCAACATTGTTCATGGTGATTGTGTCTAAGACAAATTATAATCTATTATTAGGGCGTGAATGGATACATGGCATTGGAGCAGTGCCTTCGACTCTGCATTAACATTTATCCATTTGGCATTAAGATGGGATTGTGAAGAACATTGAGGCGGACCACAATTATTTTACTGTTGATGTGAATGTGGTAAATAGGAAGAATTTTAACAAAGCGTTAGCTACTATACCTCTGTAAGATCCTGAAGATGCAGTGTTGGAATCACATCCTGATATGATCAAGTTTATAACCTTACACCCCACTCATGGTTTCATTCGGGACCAAGAAAAGTTAGACACATATCTGACTATAAAAGGGGAGTTTGAACCACAAGGTGGTTAGAACAAACTCATGATGATGCCTGAGTTGAATGCTCTGGAAATAATTTTAGCCTATATGGTCGGAGAAAAAAAAATTTGCCTTAGAGGCTGAAGGCATTTTGAATATGGCGCCTAAAGCATCTATGGTGGAGAAGCTTGGAGAACCAAGCCAAACAACAGCTTCAGAAAGCCAGAGGCTTGACTTCATATATTAGGAAGATCATTTGGGGTTTGATAAAGACCCAAGAGATAATATACTAAAGATTCAAGCGCAAGATCCATTGGAGGAAGTCGACTTGGGTGATGAAAAGAT
Source organism: Vicia faba (assembly GCA_948472305.1). Lineage (NCBI taxonomy): Eukaryota > Viridiplantae > Streptophyta > Magnoliopsida > Fabales > Fabaceae > Vicia > Vicia faba. The sequence continues at coordinate 1,156,209,579 of OX451738.1, read as the reverse complement.
TAAGCGAATTACATACATCAACACCAAGGTTAAAAACAAGATGAAGAATCAAGTTGCCGAACTGCTTAAAAAATTTAAAGATTGCTTTGCATGGGATTACAATGAAGTACCTGGTTTGAGAAGGGAGATGGTGTAAATAAGACTACTTATAAATCCAAGAAAACGACCAGTCAAACAAATGCCAATGAAGTTTGCGCCATAAGTGTTGTCCAAAATAAAAACAGAAATTGAACGTTAGTTGAAGAGAAAATTCATCGGGACAGCCAGGAAACTGAAGAGATGAAGAGATTATTTATACCATCAAGAAAATCAAACGTTTGGAAAGGAAATGGGAAAATTTTGGTTACATGGCAAGCACGTGTCAAGCGTATGGTGATTGATTAAGGAAGTTGTTGAGTTGGGGGTCACCTTTATCCTAAGACGTTGAAGCTAAAAAGTAGGGAAGTGGTTGTTTGTTCGCTGACGTGGCGTTTGAGGGAAAGTCATGATTATGATGATGTTAGTTCGCACTAAGAAAGAAGGACTAAAATGTCAATTTCTATAGTTTTAATCGAAAAGGACATTTTGGGGTGAAATTTGTTGGCTAGGATTTTCGATAAGGACTACAATCCAACCAAGAGAAAAAAAATCCAAGAAGGTTCTTTGAAAAGGTAAAATTAACTAAGTCGACTACAATCACAGTCGATAAGAACAGACCCCTTAAGTAGTTAATTGGGATTAGAAATGTCAAAAATCCCAAAGAGTCTAGATCAAGCGAGCAAAGCACTTTGGAGGGGAAAATGAGTTTGAGTGGAGAATATTGGTTCGTGGAGAGAAGTTACTAAATACACATGGCGTACAAAGAAATCAAGCTCCCTAAAAAGCGGTTGTTATATGTGTATTATAAATCAAGCACTTAGTGCATAGTGTTAGGGGTTCAAACTTTCACATTCCTATACGCAAGTCACCCAGAGTACCCAAACTAACGAGCGAAATGAGTCAAGCTAGGGCATTGTATATTTGAATCAAATTATTTTCAACTATTTTGATGTTATGTCATTTATGTTTACAGTTTAAAATGCTTTGCATTTTATTTTACAAGTATTTCTTTATTGCTTTTAAACTCGTTTGGCACTAGTTGAACGAATCCTTTTTGAAAACACTTTGTGAAAACACTTTAAAATTTAGACATTATACTAAGATTCTCCGGTCGATCTCGCAAGTAAACTTTTGTTAAGAGACCAACATTGTTTACCGAAATCAGAGGTAAACAAAAGTGTTAGTAAGTTCATTACCAAATTGGTGTTATTTACCCTCTAGGTCATGGTAAGTACGCAATAATCGCGATGTAGCTTGTTACATCAGTCTCAAAACAACCATAAGTTATCTATTTTTCAAACGTGTGTTATTTAGCTCCTAGGTTATGGTATATATACGAAACCAGCAACTACTTTATTCGGGCATTGATGAGTTAACCGTGTCATCCTTGCATGTCTACTTTTTGGCTTATCTTATAGTTTATCTTTTAAAAAATGTTTCTGTCAAATCTTCGGGTCTTCCATTATTTAATAACCCTCAGATCTGAATGTGTGTCACCTTTGTATTCTGGCACACCTCAATCAAAGAGTAATTAGATAGGGGCAGCTGTCATACCCCAAAATTTCCCTACTGATATTGCTGGACAATTTATTCCTTTTTCTATGAACTTTAGTGTTATTATATGGGTAGCTGATAGTTATGTGGTATTAACTGTCTATTTTTTAGATATAATGGGGTTTAAAATGTAAGAGGGGTATGTTAATCATTATCAGATGGGCTCATTATTCTTAATTTTAATCTAATGGCCATTAAATTTTTAGGCCCACGCGTTTTTGTTATGGTTAACCAGAGTCAACTTCTGACTATTACTAGTAATTTCTTATATATATATATATATATATATATATATATATATATATATATATATATATATATATATATATATATATATATATATATATATATATATATATATATATATATATATATATATATATATATATATATATATATATATATATATATATTTGATTATGCGGAATTATTCATTAAATTATTATTATTATGGATGATATTTATTTTATTATTATTTTATCTTATTATTATTATTGTTTGATTTGACAAAGTCAACTTTAGGGTTTCTAGACCCTTTGCTGCGCCCAAACCTTCTTCTTCCCCAAGATACCAGAAAGCCCAGTATTCCACTTATTTTCAAAAAAAAAATCTGAAACGGATATCTGGTTTTAAATTTTTTTATTTTATTTATAATGAACCAATACATATAAATGTCCAGATACAAGCCCTAATTTTCTAATTTACAATACAATCAAATCAAATCTTAAATTGATTCTAATTGAACCAATCTCTAACCTAAAATTGCTAATCAGCTAACAATATTTCCTAATTGAATTTATTCTAAAACCTATTTAAACCCTAAGAATAAATCTAAAAAAAGGGAACAAGAAAAAACCCTAAGGAAAACTCTTGATTGTTGCGAAATCCCACCCGTCACCAAAGCTCTTCTCAATAGAAAACTTGGGTTTCATGACTGAAACCCTAAGTTCTTCAGAGCTAAGACTCGTTCGAAGTACCTACAGAAATAAAGAGAATGGATTATAAGAAAAGAAAAAACCAGAAGAGGAAATCACATAAAGATTCATAAAACAGACGGTAACTCTAAAAACTTAGCTTAGGGTTTATAATTTGTTGATGTAGATTGGTGTTTGTAGTTTGTTGTGATTCTGAAATTTGGGTTTGAATTGGGGTTTTTTGGAGTTGGTTTAGGGTTAGGGTGAAACACCCTAGGGTTTCCTGATTTGGGTTAGGGTTAGGATAATCAGGTTAGGGGTTGGGGATTCAGTTACGGTTGAACAAGAGAGGTTAGGGTTCTTGGGGGTTGGATGAAGATTGTTTAGGGTTAGGGTTGATCTTCATAGGGTTCATGCGAACCCAGATAAATATATGAGGGTTTTTGGGGTTTTTTTGTTGAAAATCATATGAATGTTTGAAGATCTGGATTGGGAATATGAACCTAGACAGTTGTAATTGATGAAGGTGGTGATGCCCTGGAGCAGCCACCGACGGAAGCAAATTTTGGTCGGTGGCGCTCAGGGTGGAGGAGATTTCCAATCGCCTGAATTATATAGGGAAGGTAGAGTCTCTCTCTCTAAAAATTATAAAGGGTTATGTGTTTTGTGTAGAGAGAATGAAAGAAGAGAAAATATGAGATGGAGTCCTTGCATTTTGATTATATAATACCTCCTCCGTCTTCAAATGCACGCCAGGTGGCTCCCTCAGAGCCCCTGGTTAAAGTGACCGTTGACTGGTCACCTGTGCTCTACTTATTATATTCCCTCAGTCAACCTTGAATCACATTTATTCCTTATGATTACCTGCAAATCAACACCCCCGGGACTAGATCTTGAGGTCAGTTGGATTAAACACACGCTCTTGAACATAGCTTCCTCACCATAACACATACGCCCTCCCTTACGTTTCCCAAATGAACCTATGGTTCATTTTGGGCTTCTTGAATTAAATTCAGGGTCAAGCACAATTCTAACCACACCCTCTAATTACTAACCCAGATAAAAAATACACCCCTTGCTCCTTTTGGACTCATAATTGGTTTTGGACTTAAACCCTTCATATTTATACCCCTTGATTAATTTACGCATCCCCTTGTCTTAAATTAATTTATTTAGTTTAATGTTTTGTTTTTCTTATTTTATGTTATTTCTTGACAATAGCTCATGTCATTTTTTATAACATATTGCATTAAAATATTCTCTTTTTGTCATAAAAATTATTAATAAATAAATATTGGATTAATATTAAAAATATTCAATATATTTTTAATAATAAGAAAATAATTATTTATTGATTATTTTCTAAAATACTAACCATATTTTCTTTCTACTTTATCAAACATTTTTTAGCATTCAAATTTATCTTTTTTTTGAGGTACATCATAACATCTAAAACAACTAACCAATCAAACTTAACACTTTTTTCTACTAACTTAATTTCAAATTCAACTTTATTTTAAAAAAAGGATTGTGGGTATATTTCTCGTTAACTGCGAACTGCGTCTACGACTATGCTATTTTCAAACTCATGCAAGATTCAAGGATGATTTCAGACATTTCCATGATCTATAAAAAAACTAATTAAACACATTCGAACTATGAATTTGGACTCTGATTCTTCATAAGGAGATACGTAGACACGAGGTTAAAACCAAGACGAGTTCACAACTAAAAAATTAAATCCTTTTCTCAATATATAGAAATATTAACTACCAAATTCCCCATTTTACCCTTAAACCTAAAAGCATAGCCCTTGAGAACAAGGGAGGTGAAGGTTGCCTAACATCTTTCCTTCGTCTAATTGATATATGAATTTAGAATCTCTTAACGGATTAGGGTTACCCGTTACTTCCCCGTCCTTAGGAAAAAAATTAATGGTGGCCACTCATTATTTTTTTCCAGTTACGACACAAGACCACTCTTATCATTTGAATACCTTTGTTGACTAAGGACATTGTCCAATCCAACTTGTCCATTTTCATACCTTTCAAGAACTCTTTTCATTTGAACAATTTGGAAAGAAAGTGAATCACACTCTTTGCATGTAAGATTTTGTATTTCCTTTTCAAGAAAACTTTGTTTTTTAACTTCAAAATTATTTTCCATGGTGTCAATCTTTTCTTCAAAAGATAAAATTTGTTTCTTTTTAGTTGACGCTATTTTATACAAAATCTTACATTCATTAAGTAGCCCGTCTATAGAATTTAGAGCATCATTATCATAAGAAGATATTCCATTACTAACCTCTTCTCCTTCATCATCTGAATGATGTGTTGCTATCAATGTAAGATTTACATCTTCTTTAGCAGAAGATGAACTTATTTCTTTGTCATCCCATGCTAGATATACTTTCTTTGGCCTTTTGTCCTTTTTTCTTTTGTAGTATTTATTCTTCTTTTCAAGTGTAGGGCATTCACTTTTAACATATCCTTTTTCTCTACATTCAAAGCATTCAACATTCCTTGACGGTGCTTCCATTTTAATGATCTCCTTTTTTCTTTCTTTTCTTAGAAACTTTTCAAACTTATTGATAAGATAATCATCTTCTTCACTATTTGATTCATCCTCTTGATTTCTATCATGGTGTTTGACTCGTGTCTTTAAGGTGATCTCTTTTGAATCTTTTACTTGAATCTCATGATTTTTAAGTCTTCCAAGTTCCGTCTCATATTCTTGAAGTTTTCCGAGCAATGTTGTGGAAGTCATTTTGGATAGATTTTACTTCTTGGATATTACCGTCACTTTTCATTCTCATTCTCTGGCTAAAGATCTAAGCACTTTAAGATTAAGTTTATCGGTAGTAATATTCTTACCAAGTGCTTTCAAGTAATTTTTCAAATGCACAAATCTTTTTTCCAAGTCGGGGATTGATTCACAGGGGTGCATTCTAAATAGTTCGTATTTTTGACTCAACATGTTCAATCTAGATCCTTTAACTTCAGCGGTTTCTTCATGAGTTTCCACCAATGTATCCCATATTTCCTTTTCTGTTGTGCATACCAAAATTTAAAAGAACTCATCCATGCTAAGAGCACCTTGAAGAATATTTATTGCTTTCTTATCATAGAGAACTTTTTCTTCATCACCTTTATCCCATGAACTGTCAGACTTTGGAGTGCCAGCATCATTAACAACACTTGTAGGAATGAAAGGACCATTTACAACCACTTTCTATACTTATTTTCCTTGAGATTCTAGACGTGCCCTCATATGGATTTTCCAAAAATCAAAGTATTCATTACAAAAGAATGGAGGCTTGTTATTGCTACCACCGTATTTGAAAACCGAATTTGCATTTGCGGAAGCCATTTGGGTCTTTCGGAACAAGTTACCTATAACCTGCTATGATGCCAATTGTAGGTTTCATAGTACACCTAAAGGGGGGGGGGAGTGAATTATTTACTTTAAAATTTAGGTTTTTAGACACAAGTTGTTCTTACTTTTCTGGTTTGGTGCAAGTGTTAGAAAGCAATAAAGTGCAGAAAAATAAAGAACACTAGGATGTATCCTAGTTCCCTTTATAATTAGAAGGTACTTTGAGTCTCATTTAAATATGAAAGATATTTTATTATTTTTAGATCTCTAGACAAGACACACTTAACCTTTCTATACAATACTCTAACCAATAACTAATGAAACAACCCCTTAAACCCATCCAAGTTGAATTGAGAACAATCCTCTCAAAATCAACTCTCTTGCTTCGAACAATCATGGACAACAAGGTACACAAACCAACCAAGTAGAACAAGAAAACAATCATTTCTTTTCTACTCTCTTGTTTCCAACAACCATGGACAACAAGGAAACGCACCTAATATCAAACAATCCTTGATTCTTAGGAATTTCTCACAATAAATGATGAATACAAATGTAGAGTAATTATCAATTTTATAATATTAACTGATATATCAAAGTAATTTATCTTCCCTTGCAATGACAATAATTCACAAACACTAAAGTGTTAGAATGCTCAAGAATTTTCTGGTTTAGATGATGTGAATGTATGAAGAAAAATTCTTGAATAAAAATTGATGACTTGAAATGTGAATTTTGAAAATATAAGAGTATGATTGGAAGAGGTAATTTGTAAATTGAAAATCTAAGAGTAATTACTTATATGAGTATAACACCTTTATAAATCATGGTGAAGTCATGGATAAATATCATAAACAAATGTCAAGTTAAAATGAAAAGATTTCATGAAGAGAGGCATGAAAAGGTGTCTAAAAAGTTATTGTTTTTTTTTCAATTTCGTTCAGGTGAAAATAGATTTGCATCATGTGCAAATAGATTTGCACTGTGTAAAATTTAAAAAAAAATCAAAAATTCCCAATATGCAATCGATTTGCATTCAGTGCAAATCAATTTGCACAGTGTAAAATTTGAAAAAATTTCAAATACTCCGAGTATGCAATCGTTTTGCAAAGTGAAAATGTGAAATTCTACAAAGGGATTTTAGACATGATACAGGTGCAAACCAATTTCTCCAGAGTGTAAATCTATTTGCATAAATTAAAACTTGAAAAATTGCCTTTTTGATTATGTCATGCACATGAATAAGTTATGCGATGAGGGTTCGATCATTTGAGCATCTAAGACTTTAGTGAAGGTAAGTATTATTATTATACCTTCTTGATACTTAATTCTTGATTCCAAAGCCTTGAACATGATGCTTTATCTTTGAAGATCATATTTTCGTTATAGTCACTAAGATATTTGTCGTCATCAAAATATATTGATCATAGAGAATCTTGACTTCACAATGTTGGGGTCATCTAGTGTTGTTAGAACATAGTTTGATTCTACAACCCTTGTAAGAGTTTTGATGATAACAAGCACTCAAATAACAATTATGCTCCCTAAATAAGTATTTTGTTTTGCAGATAAGTTCTGATGGAAGAAGCATAGAAGATGAGTTAGATCGTTATTCAAACTCTGATTTAATACATCTTTTATAAAGAAGTTCCAAAGCTGCAACTTCTGAGTGCCTAAACACTGCGAACAGGAACTCCATTATTCTGATTCATACAGTTTTAGAAAGAACTAACGGTAACTTTCATCTTCTGAGTTAAGCATGTTCTGAAGCGTTACAATTCACTTATGGCTATTCAAAAGTAACGGCTGAAAGGGGACAAGAATCTCTATATTTGGAAAGCTTTTTAATTACTATTTATCAACATTCCAAAAGCTCCAACATGCGTTTCCTATATAAACAAAGCTTGAAGGAGAAATCATTTACGATTTTGTAAAGACAAAAAACGAGATATTTTCATCATCTTCAACGTACTGAATTTTATTTGTGTAAAACCACTTGTATGATAGTGTTTTATTAGAAAACACATATTTTACACTTTTTCAAATATTGCATTGTGTAATACCCTCAGAAAAATGGGTTGTGGTTTAAACTCAAGAAGACTTTGAAGGTTATCATAGTGTGATCGGTGGATCTGGAACTGACTGTTTAATGCTGGTTCGCGAAATGTCGCGGAAGCAAGAGTCGCCACCGTCTTTTATTTTCTCCAAATGGAAAGGACAAAAGCACAGAAAAATTCCTTAAAGAGATCGATCTCGGTTCGGGAGGTAGGTTATAGAAAGGGAAGGTGTTAGCACCCTTTCTATCCATGGTTATCCATGGGCTCTTAGATACTTTCTCATTTGTGTTTTCAAAATGGTTTGTTTGCTTCTCAATTGTGGGTTTAAAAAGTTTCTTTGAAAGTTTCAGATCGACTCATGCGTCAGAGTGTTTGAAAAATTTGCTTTGAAAGCTTTTGAAAATGTGTTGGTATGAAAAGATTTTGTTTGTTTTTGAAGAGAGCAAGTATCCACGAGAACCTACCTACCCTAAAGAATTCGTCTGTGTAAATGTCCTTTAAAGTAGTGCCATCCCACCATTGAGAGGTAGGTAGCACCACCGTTGGAGGTGTTCGGGTCAATTCGAGGTTCGGGACATGGTGATCACCAGAGCAATGGGAAGACACCTTAGAAGCTACCCTCATGCCAGGTTCCCGGATCATGAGGACTTACTAAAACATCCTCTACTCGACGATCACCTTTCGAAGGCAAGGCAACAGTGAGGCGTACCCTAGGGGTGGTGTGTGCGATTCGTGTGTCATTTTCATTGATATTTGTCTCGTCATGTTCATTGTGATCTACGCTTGATTTTATTATGTCCATTCATTCTTTCATGCTTTTGATTAACAGTTTAAAAGTTTGCGGGAAAGTAAATCTAAAGCTATTACAAATGGCGCGGGTCCACATCGCCAAAATTAAACCGGACCCGATTTGACGGAAAGTAAATAAAGCAAAAGAAATAAAAGTGCGAGAAGTTAAATTGTCCGAATTACATGGCTTTGGGAGAGATACATAATTATTTAAATGACATAAAATAAATATGCGCAATAAAAGAATTATCGAAGCGAGGGCGTTGGACCCTTTTGCAAAATATTAAAGTTAATGAGGAATTAAAATTAAAATTAAAAGAAGATGTTTTTTGATATTTTTGTGTTTTTTAAGTTTAATAGAAAAAGAGAATTAATTAAAATTAAAATAAAATGCAAACCCTAATTCTATTTATTTTTAAGTTATTAAAAAAAATATTGAATTTTTAACCTAATTTAAACCTAAGTTATTTATACAATTTAATTATAAAAATAAGTAAATAAATATATTATGGTAAAGGAAAAAAATTTAAAAGGAATAAAAATTATCAATTTAACCTAATTCTATATTTTTGGATTTTTTATGAAAAGAATTTAAATCAAACCTAATTTAAAACTAAATTCATTTATATGCATTATTTACAAGAAAATATCAAAATAAATATTATTTATTATATTTTTCATCTCCTCTGAATTTTTATGTATTTTCTGTATTTTTTTGTAAAAAAAACAATTAATTAAATCAAAGCAAAACAAATAATAAAACAATAAAAAAAAAATATGTGCAAACCAGGGAGGGGTTCAGTCCCAATATGGAGGTTTTAGTGTGAAATTCTGGCCCAATGACTCTGAGGCCTTTTTGACTTTCATAGCTTGTATGCATCAACGTTGACCTGGGCATAGCATGTTCTTCAATCCTGGCCTTTGATTTGGATGCTCTTGGATGCGTGTATGCTTGATTATTGAGGATGCATGGTGTTCCTTAAGGTTATGCCTGCATAGGAACTTGAATTGAAAAATAACATGAAATATTATACAGACCTGGGACTCGAACCCAGGTTTTGGACATTGCAAGGCAACACCTGTGCCACTAAGCCATTACTGCGCGTTTATTATATAAATAACAACTAAATAATATAAAGAAAGCAACGCGTTTAGTGGATTGGAACGCGCGAAATTTGAATGCTCCAGTCGCTGTTTGCCACGAGTTCGTCTTCTCTACTTTTCTAAAACGCAGAACTTTTAGGCCACGGTTTCACACGCGTTTCAAAATGGGTCCTTTGAGAAAATAACGATTAGCTCCTCGACACTCATAAATTGAGCGCGAGGGTTCCATGTTCTTCGTCTTCAAGCGCTGAATTGAATGGTGGTCGTTTGGAGGATTAATTTTGCCTATTTTTAAAAGCCCCAATTTTGAGCTCCGTAAACCCTAGAAAAGCAACAATGGCGAAATTGCATACACAGCATAATAATCAAATTAAGGGCATGGGTTAGCTTCAGAACATCATGAGGAATAAGAATCTATGCACAAAATGTTATGAAAATGCTTAAAACATGAAACACGATAATCAAATTTTCTCTGTACAGGGAAGGTTCTCGTTACCAATTCTTGAGGTTTGAATGGATGTTAATGATTGGATTGTGTTCAGGGAGACTTGAGGAAGCCAACGGAATGAATATTAGGGCTTGAATCATTCTGAAAAGTTGTTTTCAGTTTTGAGTTTATGGAGAAAATATTCAATGTTGCAATGGTGTATTCTGAGCTGCTGCGTCCGTATGGGCATTAGGGTTCTCTTCAGGCATTTGTAGTGAGGCAATTAGGTTAAGAAAATCAATCAAATCTCTTGTAATTCATTGTTTGAATATTTGATTTTTTTTCATTATGTTTCATATCTTTTTCATGTGCATTTGATTCAATTAGCATCCAATCAAGCCAAATCTTTCCATGTTGGGATGTGCACGAATTATTGAGCCTAAAATGTGTACAAAAAGATTGGTTAGGTCATGTTAGATATTTTTCACATATTTATATAATTTAAATGAATTAATATGAATAATAATTCAAATAAATAAATAAAAAATGAGAAAATACTTCCCTTTGGGCCAAGTGGTCGTGCACATGCTTAGAATGATGAATCATGGAAGAAAAATGGGCCCATTAGCAATTTTAGGTCATTTGGATCAAAGTTGACTTTTCAAAATATCCAAACATTTCCCAACTTCCACAAGGCATAACTTGCTCAATTTTTAAGATTTTCTCATGTTCTTGGACATTTTGGAAAGGTCTTTGAGTCCTCTAACCAATGCCTTTGGTCCCATGTCATTTTGATTTACCAATCTCAAGTTATGGCCTTTGACGTAAAGTCCCTTTTTGTTGACTTTTGAAAATGACCTATAATGTTGAAATTGATAACATTTTGTGAGGGCATTTCTTGGACTTTAAGTATGAAGATGAGTTGTAGGAAATGTCTTTCTCTTCAAAATGAGCTTTGGATGGAATTTTTCTGATAATCCATGTGAAGGTTATGCCCTGGTCAATTTCAGTTGACTTTTTCAGCTGTCCAAATATAGTAACTTTTGTATCTTTGATGATTTCTGAGCCAAATTTTGAGAATCATGATCAAGCTTTGATCAAATGATGTTTGTGGCTTCAAAATGATATATTGACCAAAAATTTGAACTTTTGACTGCCAAATGACCATTTTACCCCTACAGTTGACTGTGGTGCAATTTAGGGTTTTGACTGTGCAATTTTGAGCTGAATGCCTTGAAACTTGATATGAGGATGCCTGACCACATTTGTAGGCATGTGAGACTTGATTGGGCCTTTGAAAACTTCGTTTTCTTGATCAGAACACAAACCCTAGTTTTGACTGCATAGGAGACCTTTGCCCTGAGCAACCCTTGGGGAATTTTGTGACTTGGCTTGGCAATTTCTTGAAGAATATGGGAGGGCAAATTTTGGGGTACAACAGTTGCCCCTGTTCAATCTTCTTAGACCTGAGGATGTAGATTGGCTGACGTGCCTTTCGTAATCCGAGGGTAGAAGATGATTGGACACTAGAGTGCCCAGAAATTTGCGCTCACATAGTAGCAGTGCGGTGGAATGGGCTTATAGATGCCATTTAGAGGTCGCTTGGATAGGATGATGGGCTTATAGATGCCATCTGGATGTTGATCGCGTAAGAGATTCCTTGGCGAGAACCTGTATACCTGCAAAACAGAAAATGAGTACCTGACACGCTGCAGGAGCTGATTTTTAGATGCTTGGTATAGATGTGTCCTGACTGGTTACAGGAGCTGAGTCTGGAGCTTCAAACAGCGATGAATGAACCAGGGATGGTTACTGCCTTAGCATGAATGGTAAGAGAACCTTGGGTGATTTTAACTTCAACAACGCTCGTTGAGAAAATCTTGGTGGGAAATACCATCCTCGCAGTATCGGGAAGAGAACCATAGGCAATTATAATCTGAAAGGAATGATCACCTCACTCAACGTCGGAGAGGGAAACATCTGAAAAAGGAATTACCACCTCACACACCGTCGGAGAGGGAACCATAAGAGACTATCACCTCACACTCATCGTTGGAGAGGGAAACATCTGAAAAAGGACTTACCACCTCACACACCGTCGGAGAGGGAACCATAAGAGACTATCACCTCACACTCATCGTCGGAGAGGGAAACATCTGAAAAAGGACTTACCACCTCACACACCGTCGGAGAGGGAACCATAAGAGACTATCACCTCACACTCATCGTCGGAGAGGGAAACATCTGAAAAAGGACTTACCACCTCACACACCGTCGGAGAGGGAACCATAAGAGACTATCACCTCACACTCATCGTCGGAGAGGGGAACATCTAAAAAAGGACTTACCACCTCACACACCGTCGGAGAGGGAACCATAAGAGACTATCACCTCACACTCATCGTCGGAGAGGGAAACATCTAAAAAAGGAATTACCACCTCACGCACTTGTCGGAGAGGGGACCATAGGAGACTATCACCTCACACTCATCGCCGGAGAGGGGAACATCTAAAAAAGGACTTACCACCTCACACACCGTCGGAGAGGGAACCATAAGAGACTATCACCTCACACTCATCGTCGGAGAGGGAAACATCTAAAAAAGGAATTACCACCTCACGCACTTGTCGGAGAGGGGACCATAGGAGACTATCACCTCACACTCATCGCCGGAGAGGGAAACATCTAAAAAAGGAATTACCACCTCACGCACTTGTCGGAGAGGGTACCATCTGGGATAACTTCTACTGAGTCTTTATCAGAAAAATCTGTTGGGAGTCGATTTAGCTGGACTAGAGAAGGCCTGGGACTGGGTAAGAAATCTTCGAAGTCGATTAATTGAACCGGTCTAGTTCTTGAAATATGATTGAGAATTTCAACTGCATCTTTCCTGAAAAGTAAAGATCAGTCATATGCAATGCATGATATGGATCAAGCAATGATGCTCTCAACATAAATGAGCTTTGTATGATATAATGTGTCTATGCATGCTATAATGATGTATGTATGTGACGTTTTGTGAATGCTTTCGTTTAGGAAAGTAGATCCTTGACGGGTGCCGGGAAGTCATATCCTGGGCTGACGCTGGAGAATAAGCTTTCGCTTCCGCTGGGGATGATAACTGCAAGAATACCGGTAGGAGAAGATGACTCCGTTACGGAATAAACTTGGCAAATGGAAGATTCTGCGGAGAGAAAAATACTCTAATGACCATGCTGGAAAGCAATACTCTGTGGGGATAGAGATGCTTTGCTGAATTGTTGATAGCTTGCTGAGGATACCCTTGTTGTTGGAAGTGTTGATGGACTTCGCTGGGGTAAGAAGACTTCGTCGAGGACGCTCTTTCTGTGGCTTTTGGCTGAGGATAACCCAGTTATATCCTGTTAAGGAAATAACTCTTTGAATAAAGCCGGACGACGCGTTCGTGCTCTGCGGGGGTGTAAGCTTCCAGAATTTTACTGGGGATAAGCTTACTGCTTGGGGATATGAATTCCAGTTTTCCTGGGGGAAATTGGATTGGACTCTCCTGGGGAGTTTTGACATGCTGGGGAAGTAATCCCTTTGAATGTTGAGATACCGCCGGGGAACAATCTTTAGGCCAAGACTGCCGGGGATGCTTGTTAAGAATATATGCTGCTGGGGAATGTTTGAGATCTACGGGAGGATACCCAACTTCTTTAAGATTTGATGATTCTGCTGGGAGAAGAGTGCACTTTTGTTGGCTCACTCTCTGGGGAATTCAGGTATACTGGTCATGCTCTTTAGCTGAACCTACCTTGGTACCTTGGAGGATTGAACGATTAGACTGCTCAGACAACTCTTTTATTGCCCCTGTTTCTATGGGAGATGAAGACATGTGAGGTACTGATAGTGGTTGATGGACAAATCTTCTTCTGGTAGGTAGGTGACAAGATGACAGGACATAGTCGTACGCTTTTGATCCCTAAATTTTGCCTGGACCGCCCTTTCGGGTTTTCAATCCACCGGGATACCCATTTTTGCCCAAGCCGCCTTTTCAGGTTTTCGACTTGCCGGGTGTACAGATTTTTCATTCCAACCCTTCATTTTGCCCGAACCCTTTTGGTTCACCGGGAAGCCCTTATTTTTGCCTAGGTATGTCAACCTAGCGGGTCTTTGATTTTGCGTAGTATTTTTCGACCATGTCCATGTTCTCAGAATGTAGGGAATTGCCCCTGGCTGCTTGTGTTGCCATATTACCAGAAGATGTCTGATCGTGCAAGATTCGTTGCTGGAGTTGATGTTCAAGGTCCCAAGTGATTCAGGCGGAGATCTGCCCCAGGCTATTTGGCCTTTTGAAAGATTCTCTGGATCTTGATTTAACTGCCCCAGATGGTAGACCATGATCATGTCGTGCCCCTTGATTGGAAATGCTTTTGTTCACTAGGTATTCATCGTGCGAATTTTCCTGCTGTTCAAACAAAAAGTCATATGCAAACAAAGTTATGTCAAAAAATGCAAAGCTTATGTCTGTCTTGAAGATTTTGAAAATGTATTCTTTTTTCATAAAACAAATGAATGTTTGTAAAACATGATGTCAACCCCGTATTTATCGTAGGCCTTAAGGAGTCAGGATACCTTTTGTAACAGTATGCTTTCGAACTAACCCATGCTTCAGCTAGGACTTTTGAGGGTTATAACGTGGCCTGGTTCACGGTTTAAGAAACAAAGGATAAAGGCTCAAATTTTATTTGTACCCACCCGCTCTTCGTGATGTTCTCCAAACCTAAACTCAGCTGATCGTGCGTTAGACCTTGTTTGAGTCTTTGTCCTGATGTTCCAATGATGGTTCGGATACTGGTGATTTATTTTGGAATGAGCAGTCATTTTTTTTTCGTTGAGGGTTTGTATGACCTCTTTCTTGATTTTTGTTATCCCTTTCTTTTTTGCCTGAACTGTTTCCTTTTTTGGAATTACAGTCAGCGGGATGCCCCAGTTTCATAAGTCTCTTTCATGGGTTTGACTTCTTGGGCTTTTCGTTTATGATTTTTTTTGATAATGACTGCTTGTCCTTTTGATTGTTCTGAACCATCACCTGTCTTTCTTTTTTCGTAAAGATCTCTTTGGTGCCATTCGTTATGCACTTGGATCAACTGGGAGACTACCCTGCCCCAGTTTATGATTAAGGGTTTCAATTTTCGAAAATAAAACTCCTACTTCTTTGGCTCAGATGGGTTGACGAGGGATTATCTTCCTTATAACTCCAGTGTTTAGGATTTGAAACAATGCCTGTACCTCATCAGCGGGGTCTGTTCAAAAGCATACTATAAATATCGTGGTATCGTTTTCGTCATCCTCCCTCAAGAGGCTTAGAATTGTTAATCGAGCGTTGATCATCAGAAAAAATATGAAGATGATTTGCATATAGTGAATACGAATATATTGCTTCAAAACAGACGTATGCGATGCATTAATGAAATAACAATGTTTAACAATGAACAAATGTTTGAATAATCAAAAGGGAATTACAACTTGAAAAATCCTAATGAACAAAAATTTCTAGTTTGAGATAGCCATCTCAGATGGAGAATTCTTAGCGGAAGATTTTCATCTCGCCATCCGGCATGAACTCTATCACCCCTTCGTCAATCAAATCCTGAATTTTGTTCTTCAAGGTCCAACAGTCGTCTGTAGCATGCCCCGGGCTGTCTGAATGATAAGCGCAATGGGTGTCGGGGTTATACCTCGAAGCTGTCCTGTTGGGATTCTTGGGAGGGTCCTTTAGAGTGATCAGATTGACCTCCAGCAAGCGCTTCAGTATAAAGGATGAGGGTATATCAGTCTCTGAGAAATGTCTTCCGGGCGCATTTCGTTTACGTTGACTACCCCGTTGAGGCTGGGCTCGTGACCCTGAAGCAAGCTGAGGAGATTTTCCTTTGTCTTCTTGCCCCGCATGTGGTTGAGTGATGGCTGGAGCTTCCACCTTGGCTGTTTGCCCTACTGGATTATTTTGAAGCAGCTTGGTGACGAGGACCCGGAGTTCTTCTTGTTTTTGAGCTAAGTCCTGAATGAGAGTCATTTGGCCCACCAACTGCCCCATCATTTGGATCTTCATGGTTGCCAACTCAATTTGTAGCCCTTCCCGCTGATCGTTCCTGATGCCCCCTGCATTCCCTAAGGTCAAGTTCCTGGTGAGGAGAGTCTTTATTTCTTCTTGCCCTTGGGATAAGTTCAAGAACATTTCTCGCAGTTGGGCGTTCTGAGTACAGAGATCTTGGTTGTCTGGTTGGAAAGCCATTGCTGAAATAAACAGCGAAGATGGTGAGTGACCTGTCAAGAGGGTACCTGTAATGCAATGATACGTATGATATGTATGCAATGTTTTCAAGGATCTCGCAGGGTAAAAGATTGTTAGAATTTGAATTCGTAGCTTGATTGAAGGAACTGCATGTTGTTGAGAGTCCTTCTTCAAGGGTCAAAGGCTCACCATATCCAGTGGGTCATAGCCCCTGACAACCTTGGCTAGAGGAAAATAAATCCTCTTTGCCCCTTGCTAAATGTTTGATTCATCATGACCTGCATCACAGACCCTTGAGATCCTTGAAATGGGTTAGGATGTATGCAATGGTATGATGTTATGGTATGCATGGGGTAATGTGAGTAGCCCTGTTATGAGCCCCAATTAAGGACTATAAACAAACCCTGCAAGAAACTCAGTATACTTTGTTATGAGTCCTTATTAAGGACCATAAACAAAACCTGCAAGACTTAGTAACCCTGTTATGAGTCCCAATTAAGGACTATAAACAAAACCTGCAAGTAGTTCATGTGTCAGATAACAAGCATGCAAGTAGTCAAGTACGAGGGCACACAAGTCACACAAGAGAACCCTTAGAGTTTAGGCCAGCATGGGGGCTGGGTATTACCCTCTTGAAGTTGGCGGGCTCAACCTGTCCTATTAGAAGTAACCGGGTTCTAAGGGTCCCAATATCACGGGATTGCTTTCATTGTTCATCGTTTCGATTTAGCCACTGAACTGGCGACCGAAATATTCCAGGAAAGCAACCCTCAATTGAGTGTAGTATCGAGTATCAACCAACCTCGGACTGCACCAAAGTCAGTTATCTCACTACCCTAAAGAGGCCAAGATAGTTCAATTAAGGTTCCTAAGGTCTGTTGATGCTTCACGACACCACGCGGAGGCCCCGTACTCTCCTTGACTGAACTCAAGGGTTACCGGTACACACCAAAGTGCCACATCAACGTAGCAGACTGTTTCAACCATGTCGGTATACCCCGCACAGTTCCCTCACAGCCTTGTTGCTACTTTCTAAGAAGGTATCCCCCAGATCCGGGTTAGGATCTATAGAACTCCCAAGCAACCCACAATAATAAAGCAAGCAAGGAAAGCAATTGAAAACACAGTGATCTTAGTCCTAAGGTACACCTCACTTTATAAAGTTATCCCCAGCAGAGTCGCCAGTTCTATGATCGGTGGATCTGGAACTGACTGTTTAACGCTGGTTCGCGAAATGTCGCGGAAGCAAGAGTCGCCACCGTCTTTTATTTTCTCCAAATGGAAAGGACAAAAGCACAGAAAAATTCCTTAAAGAGATCGCTCTCGGTTCGGGAGGTAGGTTATAGAAAGGGAAGGTGTTAGCACCCTTTCTATCCATGGTTATCCATGGGCTCTTAGATACTTGCTCATTTGTGTTTTCAAAATGGTTTGTTTGCTTCTCAATTGTGGGTTTAAAAAGTTTCTTTGAAAGTTTCAGATCGACTCATGCGTCAGAGTGTTTGAAAAATTTGCTTTGAAAGCTTTTGAAAATGTGTTGGTATGAAAAGATTTTGTTTGTTTTTGAAGAGAGCAAGTATCCACGAGAACCTACCTACCCTAAAGAATTCGTCTGTGTAAATGTCCTTTAAAGTAGTGCCATCCCACCATTGAGAGGTAGGTAGCACCACCGTTGGAGGTGTTCGGGTCAATTCGAGGTTCGGGACATGGTGATCACCAGAGCAATGGGAAGACACCTTAGAAGCTACCCTCATGCCAGGTTCCCGGATCATGAGGACTTACTAAAACATCCTCTACTCGACGATCACCTTTCGAAGGCAAGGCAACAGTGAGGCGTACCCTAGGGGTGGTGTGTGCGATTCGTGTGTCATTTTCATTGATATTTGTCTCGTCATGTTCATTGTGATCTACGCTTGATTTTATTATGTCCATTCATTCTTTCATGCTTTTGATTAACAGTTTAAAAGTTTGCGGGAAAGTAAATCTAAAGCTATTACAAATGGCGCGGGTCCACATCGCCAAAATTAAACCGGACCCGATTTGACGGAAAGTAAATAAAGCAAAAGAAATAAAAGTGCGAGAAGTTAAATTGTCCGAATTACATGGCTTTGGGAGAGATACATAATTATTTAAATGACATAAAATAAATATGCGCAATAAAAGAATTATCGAAGCGAGGGCGTTGGACCCTTTTGCAAAATATTAAAGTTAATGAGGAATTAAAATTAAAATTAAAAGAAGATGTTTTTTGATATTTTTGTGTTTTTTAAGTTTAATAGAAAAAGAGAATTAATTAAAATTAAAATAAAATGCAAACCCTAATTCTATTTATTTTTAAGTTATTAAGAAAAATATTGAATTTTTAACCTAATTTAAACCTAAGTTATTTATACAATTTAATTATAAAAATAAGTAAATAAATATATTATGGTAAAGGAAAAAAATTTAAAAGGAATAAAAATTATCAATTTAACCTAATTCTATATTTTTGGATTTTTTATGAAAAGAATTTAAATCAAACCTAATTTAAAACTAAATTCATTTATATGCATTATTTACAAGAAAATATCAAAATAAATATTATTTATTATATTTTTCATCTCCTCTGAATTTTTATGTATTTTCTGTATTTTTTTGTAAAAAAAAACAATTAATTAAATCAAAGCAAAACAAATAATAAAACAATAAAAAAAATAAAATATGTGCAAACCAGGGAGGGGTTCAGTCCCAATATGGAGGTTTTAGTGTGAAATTCTGGCCCAATGACTCTGAGGCCTTTTTGACTTTCATAGCTTGCATGCATCAACGTTGACCTGGGCATAGCATGTTCTTCAATCCTGGCCTTTGATTTGGATGCTCTTGGATGCGTGTATGCTTGATTATTGAGGATGCATGGTGTGCCTTAAGGTTATGCCTGCATAGGAACTTGAATTGAAAAATAACATGAAATATTATACAGACCTGGGACTCGAACCCAGGTTTTGGACATTGCAAGGCAACACCTGTGCCACTAAGCCATTACTGCGCGTTTATTATATAAATAACAACTAAATAATATAAAGAAAGCAACGCGTTTAGTGGATTGGAACGCGCGAAATTTGAATGCTCCAGTCGCTGTTTGCCACGAGTTCGTCTTCTCTACTTTTCTAAAACGCAGAACTTTTAGGCCACGGTTTCACACGCGTTTCAAAATGGGTCCTTTGAGAAAATAACGATTAGCTCCTCGACACTCATAAATTGAGCGCGAGGGTTCCATGTTCTTCGTCTTCAAGCGCTGAATTGAATGGTGGTCGTTTGGAGGATTAATTTTGCCTATTTTTAAAAGCCCCAATTTTGAGCTCCGTAAACCCTAGAAAAGCAACAATGGCGAAATTGCATACACAGCATAATAATCAAATTAAGGGCATGGGTTAGCTTCAGAACATCATGAGGAATAAGAATCTATGCACAAAATGTTATGAAAATGCTTAAAACATGAAACACGATAATCAAATTTTCTCTGTACAGGGAAGGTTCTCGTTACCAATTCTTGAGGTTTGAATGGATGTTAATGATTGGAATGTGTTCAGGGAGACTTGAGGAAGCCAACGGAATGAATATTAGGGCTTGAATCGTTCTGAAAAGTTGTTTTCAGTTTTGAGTTTATGGAGAAAATATTCAATGTTGCAATGGTGTATTCTGAGCTGCTGCGTCCGTATGGGCATTAGGGTTCTCTTCAGGCATTTGTAGTGAGGCAATTAGGTTAAGAAAATCAATCAAATCTCTTGTAATTCATTGTTTGAATATTTGATTTTTTTTCATTATGTTTCATATCTTTTTCATGTGCATTTGATTCAATTAGCATCCCATCAAGCCAAATCTTTCCATGTTGGGATGTGCACGAATTATTGAGCCTAAAATGTGTACAAAAAGATTGGTTAGGTCATGTTAGATATTTTTCACATATTTATATAATTTAAATGAATTAATATGAATAATAATTCAAATAAATAAATAAAAAATGAGAAAATACTTCCCTTTGGGCCAAGTGGTCGTGCACATGCTTAGAATGATGAATCATGGAAGAAAAATGGGCCCATTAGCAATTTTAGGTCATTTGGATCAAAGTTGACTTTTCAAAATATCCAAAAATTTCCCAACTTCCACAAGGCATAACTTGCTCAATTTTTAAGCTTTTCTCATGTTCTTGGACATTTTGGAAAGGTCTTTGAGTCCTCTAACCAATGCCTTTGGTCCCATGTCATTTTGATTTACCAATCTCAAGTTATGGCCTTTGACTTAAAGTCCCTTTTTGTTGACTTTTGAAAATGACCTATAATGTTGAAATTGATAACTTTTTGTGAGAGCATTTCTTGGACTTTAAGTATGAAGATGAGTTGTAGGAAATGTCTTTCTCTTCAAAATGAGATTTGGATGGAATTTTTCTGATAATCCATGTGAAAGTTATGCCCTGGTCAATTTCAGTTGACTTTTTCAGCTGTCCAAATATAGTAACTTTTGTATCTTTGATGATTTCTGAGCCAAATTTTGAGAATCATGATCAAGCTTTGATCAAATGATGTTTGTGGCTTCAAAATGATATATTGACCAAAAATTTGAACTTTTGACTGCCAAATGACCATTTTACCCCTACAGTTGACTGTGGTGCAATTTAGGGTTTTGACTGTGCAATTTTGAGCTGAATGCCTTGAAACTTGATATGAGGATGCCTGACCACATTTGTAGGCATGTGAGACTTGATTGGGCCTTTGAAAACTTCGTTTTCTTGATCAGAACACAAACCCTAGTTTTGACTGCATAGGAGACCTTTGCCCTGAGCAACCCTTGGGGAATTTTGTGACTTGGCTTGGCAATTTCTTGAAGAATATGGGAGGGCAAATTTTGGGGTACAACACATAGTAACTGTGTAATCAAGTTTGGTTAGTGGATTAAGACCTCGTTGAGAGAGGCGAAATCACCTTGGCGGATGGACTGGAGTAGTTTGAGTTCAAACGAACCAGGATAACCAATGATTTTTTACTTTAAGTTTTAAAAACCCCAATTTAACCCCCCCCCCCCCCCCCCTTCTTGTGTTTTTCCATTCTTCAAGTGTAACCCCCTATAATGCACATATTATGAAGGCTTTAAAGGCTAAACACTCGTATAAACCACCCCCTTAATTCCAACCACCTTGTTCTCTGAAGCTCCTATATTAGCTGAAGTTGCTAATATCTTCAGGTGCAATAAGTCATTCCCTAAAGAGACGTCATGCAGTAGAGATGTCTTGTGAGCACAACATTTATTGGATGTACTTTATAGAAAAGGTTTTATTATTTCTAGAGATATATTATGTGAAATAACTCTAGTTGTTGATCTATTACTAAGAGGGAGATGTTTGATGAGTTTTGCAGAGTTTGTTGCCTCTGCACCCTTAATGCTTCTATTGAAGCTCGATGGTGGGATACGACCAATTATTGTGGGTTCCATTTGGAGAGGTTTGGTATTCAAGGTTGCAATGAAATGGGTTAGTAAGGATATGACACATTACTTAATGACTTCCAATTTGCATAGTGCCAACAGGGTGTTGAGCAAGAGTCATGAAGATGGTTCTTTGATTATGCTCACGATAGATTTCACGAATGCTTTTAGTCTGGTAGATCGTTCAACCATACTATGAGAGGTGAAGGTGAGAAGGACATATATTTACTTGTGGGTTGAGTTTCTCTATGGCCAAGCGACAAGGTTATAACTTGGGGATGGTCATATTATGTCAGCCCCTAGAGTGCAATAAAGTGACTCGTTAGGGACACTCCTTTTTGCTCTTGTATTACACCCACTTATTCATCAGATTAGCGAAAATTGAAGGCTTCTTCTTCATACCCGGTTCCTTGATGATGGGACCATTATAGGAAATTCAAAGCAGGTGGATAAATCCTTTGACATCATTTGAGAGTCCAGTCTAAGATTAGGTCTCGAATTGAATATTCTTAAAATTGAGATTTTTTGACCTTCATGTGATCGCAGTAAAATTTGCAAGGAGTTGTTTCTTTTAGATATTATGAGGCGAATTTCGGGGATGAAATTTCTTGGAGGGGATGTTAGTCGAGATGAAGGATTTATCGAGGATTTGTACATGAAGAGAGTAGTCAAGGCTATTGGGTTAACTCATCTACTGCCATAATCAAGGGAACCTTAGATTGAGCTTCTTTTACTCCATTTTTTTCATGGGTAACGTCAAACTCTTTTGTGGTCTCAAAACGTGTCAACCAAATAATATGGAGAAAGCAACTATTTGATTTGATAAATAGTTGTGAATGGCAGTTGAAGACGTTGTGTTTGGCGGAGGTCCTTTTTTGGGGGACCTTCAATGGAAGTTGACTTATTTACCTATTAGATATGGGGGATTGAGTTTGTACTCGGCAGTAGAGCCTGTCTCATACACGTTTGTGGCTTCTAGGGCCCAATCTTGGGTGTTATAGGATCACATTTTGAGAGACATTGGGATATTTTGTATGGATCTTGATTTCAATAATGCTTCAGATGGTCTTAGTGAAATAAATCCAGATTTTGACCTTAGCGAATTTACTAGAAAGGACATCGTCCCTCCTAAAGCACAACATGTTTTAGAGAGTGCCTTTTTTTGTAAAAGTGATCAGAACATGAATGTAAAGTTTAAAATGAGCACAAGACAAAAAGTGGTTTTTGGTTGTTTATAAGCAACACATGCTCAATATCCTTGTTGCCTCTGTTGATGGTCTAGGCCAACATGTTTCTTCGATAGAGTACCCTACCATCCTTAAATACTGACTTATGATCCCATTATTTTCTATTGATGATATTTGCCCTGTTTGCCGCAAGGCATACTTGGAATCTTTTAGAGAACACACCATTCATTGTAAGGAGCTTCCAGGATTCAAATACCGACACGATTTTGTTAGGGATGTCTTATTTGACATATTTAGGAGTGTCATGTATCTGTAAAGAAAAAATAAATGTTGTTATAGAAGTGGGTAGGAAGGAAACATGCATGTGTAGACTTGACTAGGGTTTCCCACAAGTAGTACTGAAGTCCAGATGTTTTTTTGTGGGGCAGACAACTCTCAAAGCTACTTAAAATAAAGTGGCCAACCATGAGAAAGTGTATTCCCACAATTGTTATACCCCGATTTTTACCCCTAAAATCTCTTATCATCTTACATTATCAATACATTTATATCACACATTAGGGTTGGTTCTCCCATTCTACTTCATCCCATCTTTAAGTTTTCTCTTGAGGGATCACCAAGCAACTTGAATAGTGTATCTTGTACATGTGTTTTTTATGGATTAACCTTTTATATAACATCAAAATATGTATATATGTTTCTTTGAATGTTCATGTTGTAGGTGATGACATAATTGCATTCATCTCACCATCTAACCTAGGGTTTGAGGGGTGGTCCTCAGTCAAATGGGTTTTCAATGGATTTCAACATCTTAAACTTCAAGGTTATGTCTATGATATCAAATATTTGTGGTTCAAAGAGTTCTCTCACTTTATTTAGATCAAATTTTCCTCAAATTTGGTGGTGGCATTCATCAAGAAGATTCATAGGTTTATGTGTTTATTTCCATGCCTTCTTCAAAAAGTTTCATTAAGAATTTAGCTCCATCTTTGAGTGTTCTTTAAGAAAAAATCATTTTAAGGCCTATTGTGATTCATCATACTTTATTTTTCCAAGAAAGTTCAAAATATTCAAGGTTGATTCAACAAGTTTGACCTAATCGAACAAGTGCTTGATTCAGTAATCACAAGTGAATAACTCTCTCAATTTTCAATATTTTTAGTTGGTTCTTTTTTCTGGGTTATTATCATCATCTACAACAATTTATCTTCATATGACAAGATCCAATTGTGCAACAAAAATCATCAAAAGTTGAAAGAGGTTTCAAGTCATTTTGACACTCTCTGAGCTAGGGTTTGTTGACTTCCAAGGACCATATCTTGGTCATTTTTTGAGATTTTTAATTGAATCCAAATCCATGATTCTCTTAAAAGTGTCGTTAACAAGTTCTCTTCATGGATATAAGGCTAATTTTGAATGGAAGATCACTAATGGTTGAGAAATATTACAACTCTCTTTAAAAAAGCCTTTGAATCTTAGGGTTTGACTTCAAATGATCATAACTTGGTCAATTTTGATCTCCTTGAGCCCACTATTTTTCCATAATAATATTTGGTATGTCTACTACAACTTTGTTTCAATGTGCAAGACTTGAAAATGCTTGGAAAGTTGTTGAAGAATTTAAAAGATTTTAGGTTTTTTGTGAATTTTCCCAAATTTGTTCATCATCTTCCAAAGACCATAACTCTTTCAATTTTTATTATTTTTAAGTGATCTAAATTCCACAAATCAATTCAAGAGGTCTAATTCATGTCATCTTCAAATATCAAAACCAAATTTTGAGTGGAAGGTCATGTAATTTTGAAGAACATTATAAGTCACTTTGGAGTTCTATACTCGGAAATTTTTCTAAGTATGAAAATCCGTGTGTTTTTCACAAATTCATATGGACATAACTTTCAGCTCAAGTATCCAAATGGAAACTTTTAAAGCATATTGTCAACCTTGATCATTCAGCTTTCTAAAGAATCCAAGATTTCATCATAAAGCTCCTTACATTATATGCCCCATGGCTGCAAATTTGGTACCATGAAACTAATTTTGTAAAAACAGTCAGATTGCAAATTGATTAGTGTGGCCTCTAAACACAAATTTATCACGCGTTTGGTGTTTAAACGTGATTAAATAATTTTCCTGAAAGGTTTAGCACATCAAAACACAAGGAATGGTTGAGTTTTGACAACTTGCAAGTCACACTTTTCTCATGATGTAGGTACACACGAATTCCCCTCATACTTGATCATTTCTCTTACTTTTTGTTTACATCATGCTCAGCTATAAATAAGGATCATCCCTCACTCACAAGGACAAGCTTTAGAGATCCAGAAAACCTATGTCGAACTTCCTCCATACCTCTCAATTCTACAACTTCAAATTTGGTTTTAAAACACTTCCAGCTCCAACTTCTTTGTTAATTCTTCATCCTTGAACTTCACTGAAACTAACAGAAGAAGAACCAAGTCTTGAAGTGCTCTAAATCGTGCTAGCCAAGTCAAGCTCCAAAACAATATCTTCATACTTCGTTTAGGTAGTTTAAGGCATCAATTCTTCTAACTCAAATTACTGGAATGGTCTATGATGTTTATTGATGCTTGCTGATGGTTTAATTTTGATTAATTGATGCATTTGATGCATCTGTTTTCGATTTCAAAATTTTTTAAAACTCTCTAATTTTTAATAAATCGAGTGAGCTACACTTTAAAAAAAAATCGCGAGGGTGCCATTGGAATCGTCTTGATGAGACGAAGCGAATGACACCGATCTGAGCTTCTAATTTTACAGTTTGAAGGACCTTCAAATCGTGTGTTTTCAGTTGACTTTTCAATGATCTGAAGGTTGAAGACGATGACATGGACGTCTTCAATTAATCAGAGTCTTACGCGTGTTTTTGTCTTATTTGTGTTTTTTAAAAAGGATTCACTGTATTATTCATTAATGACCATGATATGCGCAGCGTGCCAGATCCCTTGGATTTTATTACTAACGCGTTTTGGCAATGATCAGATGGTCAACAATTTTTTGTTTTAATATTTTATTTTCTGATTTTTTGTTTTAATTGTTTTAAACTTCAAAAATTTATAAAAAATTCATTTCAACTTCTAAAACTGTGAAAAAATTACCAAAAATACTTTTAATTTTTCTCTTTCAGATTTTTTTTCATTATTTTATTTTGTGATTTGGTATTTTTTTATTATTTTTCACTTTATTTGACTTGTTTTAATTGTTTAAGAATACTTTTCTTGATTTTAAATTTTTGGAAAAATTATGATAGGATCCAATGACCTCTTGACAAATATTGGTGACCTTATTTTATTTTTATATTTGATTTTACAATTTTTCACAAATTTTGGTTTATTTTACTTATTTATTTATATTTTAAAAATAGTTTCTGACTTTAAGAAATTCTAAAAAAATTTGTCAACACTTATTGACTCATGTTTGACTTCTGATATTTTTTTAGGATTTTTATTTAGTGTTTTAATACATGTTGTATATTTTACCAATTATTTCCTTTTTAAATCATTTAAATTTTATTTTACGTTAAATATACTTTTTTATTTTTTTATTGATCCTGATTTAGAGACACTTGAGTGTTACTTTGGGACAAGTTCCTCAACCTTATTGTATCTTGGGTGTTGATAGGTTGAGAAACCAAATTCACCAAAACGGATGAATGATGTTGATGATATTTGAAACCCTAGTTGCATTTGATACTTCCTCTCTCTTCATCTTATCCCTTTCTTGTTTTTACTTATGCTACATGTCTTTGGAGAGTGATCTACATATCATTTCTCTAACATGTTTGGTACATAGATTGATATTGATCGGCCTCAAAATAGGTGTGGCTTCTACATAAGTTCACTTACAGTTACTTGACATAGCGCTAAATTTGTCCCGATTTAAAAATGATCATTTGTGGCCCAAACCTATGTTTGCAAGCCCGAGTATATTTAATTTGAAACTTTTGATCCAATAACTTTGAAGTTCATTGTTAGAAGGCTTTGATTCTATCAATCCTCTAATGAACATGAACTTTGGTCTAAGTGAATCATTTGAACATCGTTGATCATATGTGGTTGCTTTGAGAATTTCAAATGAATGATATACTTCACAAAAAGCAAATGAGACTTGTTGTTGAGAAACTTTGTTTTTATCAATCTTCTAATGAATTTTCAAAAGTAAGCTTCAAGATTATCATTCAACTAACCCTCTAACTTCTAATACACTAACAATTAACTTTACTTTATGCCTTCATTTTGTTCCTCTTTTTATGTACCATTTACTTTAGCATTTACATTCCATGTCTTTTTTTCGTTTGATCACTTGAGCATTTATCTGTTTATTATTTTATCTTTGCTCACTTGAGCTATCTTTATGTCATTTTATTTTTGCTCACTTGAGTTTTTCTTTTCTTCAGAAAACACTTAATAATCAACTTGAACATAAAAAATACTTAAGGTCACTTGGACTATTTGGTTACTATCCTTAGCATTGTGGAGTTGTGGATCTCTCGGACTTCGAATTAGAAGCCTTGATATTTGGGGACCTTGTTACTTTGTTGTAATTTTGTCTGAAGTTTTTGGGGTTTACTCCAAGGCATTGAGTTGATTTTTCTTTGTGTGCATGTTATTGTGATTATATGTTTTGTCTGTGATTAAGAATTCTTCTGTATACAACCGTTACTCTATCCATTTTTTGTGAAGACTTAATTCATCTGAAGCTTGGTATTCCTCATAGGTTTAGTATTTTTGCTTACTTGGTTTTAATCCAAAGGATGAGAATTCTACATTGACTTTTTATGCCAGGTGTTAGCTTATTGTTGGTTAGATCGTTCTTTTCCATAACTTTTACCTTATGCTTTAGTATAGTCCCTTCATATCCTTCTATCTTCTTTAATTTCAAAACTCTTTTCCCTTCTTTTCAAAACCCATCTTGTTTTCTAACTTGAACCGCTTTCATAATAAACTTGAACTTAGGTCCATGCATTTTCAAAAATCTTGTCTTAATCAAACTTTAATCAAATTAACCATACTTTGACATCTTTTTGAAAGACTAAAAGTCATTAACCTCATTCAAACAATTTTTACACTTTAACTTTTTACTTTAAAACATTTTTAACAAAAGATTAGACTCTTGTCAATTCTTGTAGTGATGCGAGCTACTATACTTCTATGATATGTAGTGAAGTGAGATATTTTCCACTTGGATGTTGAGTGAGGCTTTGTTGATTTTTAAATCCAAGCTTTATCCTCCGCTTTGAGATGATGCAAAATCTTATTTCTCATAATCGTGGGTAGTAAGTATGTTTTCCACTCAGATATGACGATGATGTCTCTTCTCTTAAAATTAACCAACACACATGTGTTTTAAAATGTTTGAGGTGAACTATGAGTACCCTGATCTCCTATTGCACAAAAGGTGATACGCAAGCACTAAAGGTTCGCAACTGCGGTGGGTGCAAAATTTTAAAAAATACTTCTTTTCTCATCTCCACCATCTTATTTTGTATACACCTTTTATAGCCAAAATACACAGATTTACAAAGAGATTCCTGCGGAGTACCATAGATGTTTATGGTGGTAATACATTCTCTTTGCTTAACCAACCCTCATACCTAAATTCTCCCCCTTATTCTTTTTTTTGGTTTATTCGATCTTTTCTCATTTCCTTTGTAAACAATAAAGCCTGATTGCGATTTTTATTTGATTTGTACGAATTAAGTCAATCTAATGCCTTAGTCTCAACATTTCTACTGCTACAACGATCAACATGCTTGCATACCATTTGATTTTGACACTTAAGTTTTCTAACACTAGAAACAGTTGATCTTTTACAGAGAGTACAAATATTCATCCATAACAATCTTGTGTCTCCTAAGACAATAAATACAATTTTAAAAAGTTAATATTATTATTCAAAAAGAAAGTAACAATGCAGTTTGTTATCCGTTTACTTGTATTCTATATATATTCTTAATTATATTAAATTTGGAAAATATGGAAAAAAAATTGAAGTAAATCTCCAAATTTATCAAATTATCATTTTGATTCTTAATCTTGAGGGAAAATTGCAATCAAAAGCGCATCGGAATTTAAAATTTTCCTTTAGCGATCCTTACGAATGAGCATGGTCAGTGATAGAAATATTTAACTCTTGTGGCGATTCATACCTTTGATGTTGTGATCACGAGCGTTGATGAAGAACAACGCCTCTACTCAGTCCACACGAACAGATCACTTTCGGTCACAGTGCTAGCTGATCACGAACGGAAACCTTGAGTGAGAGAGAGAATCAAAAACGAAATTGCATCAAGTGAAATTGCTTCATCACAAGGGATCTATTTATAGAATCACTCGTGTGGGCTACAAGCTAAAAGCCCAATTAAGGCTATAAGCTAAAAGCCCAATTAAGCTTCTGGACATCATACCTTATGATATACCATATATCACTTATCCACGTGGTACCTTACCACTTTCCGTATTACACTTAAGTGCACCGTACCTTACGATGTTCCTTATTTATTCTATCTCTCATCAACCTGTCCTTATGTGTGTGACCCTGTAGGTTTTCGCGACGTTGGCAATTATATTAAATCACACATTTAATATAATAAACAGTGAGCGGTATCTAGCAACACATCACTATTACCCAAGTCACGAAAATGTCATGTGATATGACCAAACCTTTTCCGTGATAATATTTGTGTTGTACAATTACCCTTTTGCCCTCATGCCTATATTGAACACAAGGCATACACTGTGTCACCCTTGTCCAGTTCAATATTTGGGCCCTTAGACATTTATCCTGTTATGCAGGATGAGCAAATTCCATCTAGGTCACTCATGTCCCTTAGCATGCTTTGTGAAGTACCTATCAACCGTCTTTATAGTCATCCAGTTACGGATGACGTTTGATCAGCAATAAAGTACTTGACTCTACATCTAGGGTCCATAGTGGTTTCAGGTCGAAGGGTGGTATACACCATTATCATCATGAGAATAACTTATGGCACTTTGCATAACATTCTATGTAGTATTATCATAGTGGGTCAATCCAGTATAAATATTACTCCTAATATTCATACCTATGTCAAGACTTGATAACTCCTTATCTATGATCCATGAGATGTGATCATCAATCTATCTTCATAATAATCTTAATGCTTCAATGTTATCCCACTTCACATTAAAGCTTGACTACGGATACTTTAAGAATAGTTTCTTATGTTTAATGGGATCTCATGATTAAGTCACACTTAACATTTCATTAAACCAATAAACCATTCTAGGGACTTTATTATTTTGGAAAGCAAACATAATAAAGAAATGTCTTTTATTATTAATAAATAATTCGATACAAGTACCAAAAGTATTGGCCTCTAAGTCTTACACCAACAATCTCCCACTAGCACTAGAGCCAATCAGGCATACCCCTAATACCCATAGATTTAGTATGTCCATCATGCTTCAGCTGCGCAAGAGGCTTTGTTAATGGGTCAGAAACATTGTCAAGTGTAGGTACTCTGCATATTTTCACATCTCCCCGATCGATTATCTCTCGAATGAGATGATAATGCCTAAGTATGTGTTTGGATCTTTGGTGAGATCTAGGCTCCTTAGCTTGTGCGATAGCACCATTGTTATAACAATAGAGATCAATGGGATCCACAATGCTATGGACTATGCAAAGTTCACTAATGAACTTCTTGATCCAAACAGCTTCCTTTGCTGCAGTTGAGGCAGCAATATACTCAGCCTCGGTTGTAGAATCAGCAATTGTGTCTTGCTTTAAACTTTTCCAGCTCACAGCGCCACCATTTAAACAAAACACATAACCAGATTGCGATCTAAAGTCATCCTTATTTGTCTGGAAGCTAGCATCGGTGTATCCAATTACAGCAAGCTCTTCCTGACCTCCATATATCAAGAATGAATCCTTAGTCCTTCTTAAGTACTTAAGGATATTCTTGACAGCTACCCAATGAGCATCACCGGGATTAGACTGGTACCTACTCGTTGCACTTAAAGAATACGATACATCTGGTCGAGTACATAGCATGACATACATGATAGATCCTATTGCAGATGCATTTGGAATCTTATCCATGCGATCCCTTTCTTCCTTACTTGAAGGGGATTGTGTTTTTGACAGACACATGCCATGTTGCATAGGTATGAATCCTTTCTTGGAATCATGCATATTAAAGCGTCTCAACACTTTTTCTATGTATGTACTCTGACTTAGACCAAGCAGTTTTTGTGACCTATCTCTATAGATCCTGATTCCTAATATATAGGCTTCTTCACCTAGGTCCTTCATTGAAAAGAATTTCCCTAACCAAGTCTTCACTTGTTGCAAGGTAGGGACATCATTTCCAATGAGTAATATGTAATCTACATATAATACCAGGAATACGATCATGCTCCCACTAACCTTCTTGTAGACACAAGGCTCATCTTCATTCTTGATGAATCCATATTGTTTTACTGTTTCATCAAAACGAAGATTCCAGCTTCTGGAAGCTTGCTTCAATCCATAAATTGATCGCTGTAACTTACATATCTTTTGGGCTTCTTCTGGTATGTCAAATCCTTCAGGTTGTGTCATGTACACATCCTCAAGAAGATTCCCATTAAGGAAAGCAGTTTTGACATCCATCTGCCATATTTCATAATCATGATATGCAGCGATAGCAAGTAAAATCCGAACAGATTTAAGCATTGCAACTGGTGAAAAGGTTTCATCATAGTCAACCCCATGAATTTGTTTATAGCCTTTTGCAACCAGTCTTGCCTTATAGGTATGTACCTTACCATCCATGTCAGTCTTCTTTTTGAATACCCACTTGCATCCTATAGGGTTAACTCCTATAGGAGGCTCTACCAAGGTCCAAACCTGGTTTGTGTACATGGAATCCATTTCAGATTTCATGGCTTCTAGCCACTTCTCGGACTCAGGACCAGTTATGGCCTCTTGGTAGGTCACAGGCTCATCTTGATCCATGATTAATACATCACCCTGATCACTTATGAGATATCCATATCTCTCAGGTTGTTAACGTATCCTGCTTGACCTACGCTGGTCTTGTTCTACTTGAGCAGGTTGCTCTTCCACAACTACTTGTGTTTCCTGCTCTAATTCCTCCATAGGTGTATCAATGCTTTGTGGTTCTTGAATTTCTTCAAGCTCTATTTTCCTCCCACTGATTCTTTTGGAAATAAAATCCTTTTGCAGAAAAACTCCAGTTCGAGCGACAAACACTTTGCCCTCAGAAGTATTGTAGAAGTAATACCCTCTTGTTTCTTTAGGATACCCCACAAATAAGCATTTGTCAGATTTGGGCTCAAGCTTTGTTGAAATTTGTCGTTTCACATAAACTTCGCAACCCCAAATCTTCATGTAAGACATATGTGGTTTCTTACCACTCCATATCTCATATGGTGTCTTCTTAACCTTTTTGGATGGAACCCGATTAAGTGTGTAAGCTGCAGTCAATAGTGCATGTCCCCAAAAGGAGTTCAGAAGATCGGCTTGACTCATCATGGATCAGACCATGTCTAACAAGGTTCGATTTCTTCTCTCAGATACACCATTCCATTGTGGTGTTCCGGGAGGAGTAAGTTGGGATAAAATCCCACATTCCTTTAGATGGTCATCAAACTCTAGGCTTAAATATTCACCGCCTCGATCTGATCGAAGAACTTTAATATTCTTACCTAGTTGGTTTTGTACTTGATTCTTGAATTCCTTGAATTTTTCAAAGGTTTCAGATTTGTGTTTCATTAAATACACATAACCATATCTACTGAAATCACCAGTAAATGTGATGAAGTATTGAAAACCTCCTCTGGCTGGTATGTTCAGTGGTCCACATACATCAGTATGTATGAGGGCCAAAAGATCATTAGCCCTTTCACCTTTTCCTATGAATGGGGACTTTGTCATCTTTCAAATTAAACAAGATCTGCATGTCTCATATGATTCATAATCAAAAGAGTCCAAGAGTCCATCTTTATGGAGTTTGGAAATGTGTTTCTCATTTATGTGGCCTAAGCGACAGTGCCAAAGGTAGCTTGGATTTAACTCATTAGGTTTAATCCGTTTAGTATTAATGTTATAAATTGGCATTTCAAGATCAAGGACATATAGTCCATTATTCATTTGTGCAGAAGCATAGAATATATCATTCAAATAAATAGAGCAACAATTGTTCTTTATTATAAATGAAAAACCAAACTTGTCCAAACAAGAAACGGAAATAATATTCCTACTAATTGCATGTACATAATAACAGTTCTCTAACTGAATTATTAAACCACTAGGTAAAGTCAAAACATAAGTTCCTACGGCTAAAGCAGCAACCTTTGCTCCATTTCCAACTCGTAGAATAACTTCACCTTTTGCCAAATCTCTACTCCTTTTTAGCCCATGCACATTAGTACAAATGTGAGAACCGCATCCAGTATCTAATACCCATGATGCAGAAGTAGATAAATTAATTTCAATAACAAAAATACCTGAATTTGAAGTCCCTACTCCATTGTTCTTATCTTCCAGGTACTTTGGGCAGTTTCTCTTCCAATGTCCGGTCTTACCGCAATGGAAGCAAGTGCCCTCCTTTGCTATGCCTCCACTAGGCTTTAAAGCAGGAACAGTAGGTTTAGGCTTGGAAAATTCCTTGCTTTTCCCTTTACCAACCTGCTTGGTAGGCCTCTTGTTCAGCTTCTTTCCATTATTGACCATCAGAATGGACTTCCCTTTTGTCTTCATATTCTGCTCAGCCGTTTTCAACATGCTTAGCAATTCTGGAAGACTCTTATCCATGTCATTCATGTTGAAATTCATGACAAACTGATTAAAGCTATCTGGCAACGATTGCAAGATAAAATCAGTTGCAAGTTCCTTTCCAAGCGGAAACCCTAACCTTTCAAGGTTCTCCACATACCCAATCATTTTGAGTACATGGGGACCTACAGGGTTTCCATCAGATAACTTGCTGTTAAAAAGGGCCTTTGAAACCTGAAACCTCTCATTTCTTTCCTGCTCTTGATAGAGCATTTTCAGATGTCTGATCATATTGAACGCTGATATGTTCTCGTGTTGCTTTTGCAACTCCGAGTTCATAGTAGCTAGCATGAGACAAGAGGCTTCGTTAGCATCATCAAAATGCTTCTTATAAGCATCTCTTTCTGCCTTAGGTGCCGAACTAGGCGGTTCCTCTTCAGAAACAGGTGTCTCCAAGACATACAGCTTCTTATCGTGCTTGAGGACAATCCTCAGATTTCGGTGCCAATCCAGGAAATTTGTCCCAGACAATTTTTCCTTATCTAGGATTGATCGCAAAATATGGTTGTTTGTTGTCATGGTAATCTACAAAAAAAAATGAAAATATAAGTATCATTAAAACAACATATTTAATTAGGCCCTTAATCAAATATGCTCCCACTAATTTACTCAAACCAAATGACCCTCATCATTTGATTCGGAAAATCCCGTTGGAAGACTTTCTAGTGGGTCGAGATCCACATTTCACTTCGTTCTAAGTCAGTGTTAGGCTGATTACACAAAACTAGGTTATTTAGGTAGGAACTCCTTCCAATTGTATCTCATACAACTCTCGAATATTTTCAGTTGGGTGAATAACTCCTTATTCTAATTCATCATATGAATCATTCCCAACTCTTGCTTCTAAACATGTATAATCTTATTATAATGTGTTTAGTTAAGTTTGACCCATTGTTTTAGCAGTTGGATATTAAAATTATCCCATCGCACCTTAATAATATAGAACATGCACCTTGCGTAGGCGAAACCTACATTGTTCGATATTAGTCTTGATGAGTGCTAAAACTTGGAAAGCATGAACTTAATATTTAACTTGAGGGATTTTGTTATTAGTTTGATCTCACCGGCTTATCATGCAATTCGTCTCTCTCATGCATCAACATATAAACACATGCATCAATATACATAAAAGGATACAGTTATGGCCCCTAGCGCAATTGTTCTCCCAAGCCAATGAGAGAACCTAAGCTAACCTAATAACGATCTAAACTTCTCCAAGCAAGATCTCCAAGGTTATCCTCCTTTGATATTGTATTCTTCTCTTTCTTCATAAAATTACATTACATAAAAGAAACTCGTTTTACATACGAGAGAGTGAGATGAGAAAAGAAGTTACATCAAGAATTTTAGAGAGAGGCACGACACGCAGGCCGTATTTTACAATCCCAAAAAAAAATAAAAGAAAAAAAACTAAGGCCATAACTGATCACCACAAGACAATAATAATAAACACACTTTTATTATTAGTTTAAATTTTGTTAAT
Source organism: Vicia faba (assembly GCA_948472305.1). Taxonomy (NCBI): domain Eukaryota; kingdom Viridiplantae; phylum Streptophyta; class Magnoliopsida; order Fabales; family Fabaceae; genus Vicia; species Vicia faba. The sequence goes on along the minus strand of OX451738.1, from coordinate 1,156,174,055 downwards.
TAAAAAAAAGGCAAATTAAATTTCGACGATTGATCACACTACGCAGAGTTAGTCGGGGGTTCCGCTGCCCGGTCAGCGGACGGTGTCAGGGGCAGCGCCCCGGCGCAAAATTTTAATGAACAATTCATTTGAAATCAGCGTCATTTTCGCACAACTCTTGTGCATTCACAACCCTAATCGCATAACTCTGCAACAATACAACCCTTGTGCCGTCATGAACCCTAATGCAACAGTTTCATGCTGTCAAACACATTTCGATTGATAATTCAGTATGATTAATCACATGCCATTGCTTCACCATACTAATGTCGGATTCCGAAGCATATGAACAGTGATCGGTCAAAGGAATAACAATCATCAAGTGTTTGAATGAACGAAACAGAAACAGTATATCCCATATACCATCGTTGCATCAGATTTACTTATATCATATATAAAAGTGATCAATCTTATTTGTGTAACCTATGGACGATCGATGTATCACTGCTTCACCATACTAATGTCGGATTCCGAAGCATAGTCAACATCAATCATCCAAATCGTACACAACAAATGCCAAATTTAATTACTCGTTTATTATTCAATTCATTCTGGTTTTAATCGAATCAAAACAGAAAATATAGAGCATAAACAACTATCAGATCCATGGTTTCGTAAGTGGCTCTGATACCACTGAGGGAAAATTGCGATCAAAAGCGCAACGGAATTTAAAATTTTCCTTTAGCGATCCTTACGAATGAGCATGGTCAGTGATAGAAATATTTACCTCTTGTGGAGATTTAGACCTTTGATGTTGTGATCACGAGCGTTGATGAAGAACAACGCCTCTACTCAGTCCATACGAACAGATTGCTTCCGGTCACAGTGCTAGCTGATCACGAACGGAAACCTTGAGTGAGAGAGAGAATCAAAAACGAAATTGCATCAAGTGAAATTGCTTCATCACAAGGGATCTATTTATAGAATCACTCGTGTGGGCTACAAGCTAAAAGCCCAATTAAGGCTATAAGCTAAAAGCCCAATTAAGCTTATGAACATCATACCTTATGATATACCATATATCACTTATCCACGTGGTACCTTACCACTTTCCGTATTACACTTAAGTGCACCGTACCTTACGATGTTCCTTATTTATTCTATCTCTCATCAACCTGTCCTTATGTGTGTGACCCTGTAGGTTTTCCCGACGTTGGCAATTATATTAAATCACACATTTAATATAATAAACAGTGAGCGGTATCTAGCAACACATCACTATTACCCAAGTCACGAAAATGTCATGTGATCTGACCAAACTTTTTCCGTGATAATATTTGTGTTGTACAATTACCCTTTTGTCCTCATGTCTATATTGAACACAAGGCATACACTGTGTCACCCTTGTCCAGTTCAATATTTGGGCCCTTAGACATTTATCCTGTTATGCAGGATAAGCAAATTCCATCTAGGTCACTCATGTCCCTTAGCATGCTTTGTGAAGTACCCATCAACCGTCTTTATAGTCATCCAGTTACGGATGACGTTTGATCAGCAATAAAGTACTTGACTCTACATCTAGGGTCCATAGTGGTTTCAGGTCGAAGGGTGGTATACACCATTATCATCATGAGAATAACTTATGACACTTTGCATAACATTTTATGTAGTATTCTCATAGCGGGTCAATCCAGTATAAATATTACTCCTAATATTCATACTTATGTCAAGACTTGATAACTCCTTATCTATGATCCATGAGATGTGATCATCAATCTATCTTCATAATAATCTTAATGCTTCAATGTTATCCCACTTCACATTAAAGCTTGACTACGGATACTTTAAGAATAGTTTCTTATGTTTAATGAGATCTCATGATTAAGTCACACTTAACATTTCATTAAACCAATAAACCATTCTAGGGACTTTATTATTTTGGAAAGCAAACATAATAAAGAAATGACTTTTATTATTAATAAATAATTCGATACAAATATCAAAAGTATTGGCCTCTAGGACTTACACCAACAAATCTAACATGATATTAACTCATATAACCTTAAAAATAAAAATTGTAATCATTGACCATTATCTCATTGGCTATCAGATTTTTTGTTTCAAAAAGATTAAACTATTTGATAGCGTAAATAACACGAAGAAAAACTATAATGAAATATAATGAAAGTGCTTCCAATTCCATAACGTGGTGGAAAAGCAAAAATTGTTCTCCTCTTCTTTTGGCTTCAACTGTTCACATAAGAAAGCAAAACATAAGCACTTTCCTTATGAACGACAAGTAGCCTTTGTTGATAATGTTGTTTGGGCGTAGGGAACAATAATTTGACAGAGATTTGCAACCACTAGTATTCTACCAAAAATCAAAACTCATTTTAATACTCACTATTATTAAATGATTATTATAATGGTCAATAAAATATAAAGCTAAACAACAAATAGATAGATTTGTTAGGTTTAGGAGTTAGCATCAATAGTGAAATATGAAACAGTTTGGATTCATCTGCTTTTAGAATCTTTGATATTATCACCATCATCATGTAGAATATGATTAATTGTGGAAAATAAAATTTGAATAATATTATTAAATTGTCCATTTGCAAATGGTGGTGGGTTCCACTTTACCTAAATTCCTCACCCCTTGCTTATTCAACATAACTCTCTTTCTTGCTTTTTGATTTATTTGTCAACATTAATGTTCCCATTGATTCATTATGGATCTTTTATTACACTCTTACCAAAGACTTTGTAAGATTTTGATTGTCCTGTACTATTTGAGGAAAAGTCATGGGAAGAAAAGTAAGAGAAATACATGACTTTCACTATTATAGTCAATGATATTCTTTATGTTTGATTATATTTATTGAATTTAAATAATATAAAAAAAAATAGTAATTTCTTTTTTATTGAAGAGGGCCTAAGTTCATTAAGAGTTAATAATGAACATCTCTCTTAAAAGAGGTACCCCTCAAATCAACAATATAGAAATTATACACCCCTCTAAAAGAATAATACTTTTACATAATGAAATTTTTTTAATATTAGCGGCTGGCTGACTTAATTTACCAAGAATCTAAATCGTTAAATACCTCTAGTTTATTTAGCATACAAGAACAATGTGAGTGCACTAATGAATATAGCATAGTAAGTGATTAACAAAATTAAGAGGTGCGCAGAACAAACTTGATTGGTTGTTGGTGTAATTGTAAACTATAATATTATTAGTTATAAAAAAATGATTAAGTCCTCTATTTCAATCATCTACTAGATTTATGACTTTTTCTTTAAGGAATCAAATTTAATTATGATATTTTACGAAATTACAATCTTGCAACCCTTAAATGTTAAGAGTTATTAATTATAAGACGACGTGTTTCGTCAGAGCAACCCTTATATGTTGGTAGTCTTCAATCGCAACGACAAAGGTTTTATGACACTTAAAATAAGAAAACAGTTTTATAAAGCAAAGAATTACACCTCTCAACCCCTTAAATGTTGAGAGTCTCAAATCACAAGAATATTTACTTCATCAAACAAACCTTCGGATACTAGGAGTCTTCAATCATTTTGGTAGAGATTTTATATCACGTAAAACTAGACTAATAATTGAGATTATTCATGTCAGGTAGGGATGAGAATAGGCCAGAGTGATCTACAGAGAGCTATAACCTGATCTATTTAAAGACTGACATGGCCAAACACGTTTAATAAAAAGGTTAAGCTTAAATTTTTTTAAAGCCTATTTTATTAAATAGGTCGGACTTATGCTATTAAAAAAGTCTATGAATCCTTATAGATCGATTTATATATATATATATATATATATATATATATATATATATATATATATATATATATATATATATATATATATATATATATATATATATATATATATATATATATATATATATATATATATATATATATATATATATATATATATATATATATATATATATATATATATATATATATATATATATATATTAAATAGGTCAATCTTTATTAAAAAAAAAAATAGGATAAGGCTTCAAAGATCAAATAGACTATTTAAAAGTATAAATTTGAAATAGGCTTTTAAATAGGCTTTTAGGTCAGAGCAAACTTTTAAAAATGTCAGGTAATGCCAAAAAAAGAAGCATATAATAGGCCATAGTCTGATTCAGGCTTTAAAAATTTATCGTATGACAGACTCAGACTTTTTAGGCCTGACCTGACCTAGCCTATTTCGGCCCCTACTGTCACAACGTGAAATATCACTACAATGTAATATTTTTATAAATCAGATGAACAAGTTACCTCAAAATCTCATTGCCCTCAAGATCAATTCTCTCAATTTCGTAGACACAAAAAGCATTAAGCTTAAATAAACTATATAGTTATAGTAAAAAAAATCATTACAAAAACAATTACATAAGATTACTTTAAATCGCATATTAGGGTAGAATCATCTAGAGGGGGCTTAAGATAAGGGACTAGTCCTTCATTCAAAGGATGATTATGGTTTTTATAATTGAAAAATAAATTTAAAAACTTACAATAATGAAGAACAATATTCTAATAATAGCCTTCATTTTCACCTTCCCCGCTAAAAGAATACCTTAGTCTCTCTAAATTCAGATCCCTAATGATAAAACATGTTTTATTTATTTATAAGTAAATTTCAGGTTTTGCAAGATCGTATCATGCCAAACCCTAGTTGTGTTGTAATTGATAAATTAAATTGCTTCCATACTTTGGCAGAAAGATGGGATCTCGTCTTTGTGCTTATAGGCGCGTCACTTTTGGCCTTCTAGGTCTTGATAGTGCCATTATGCCTTGTATCTATGTTGCGATTTGATTGTGTAATTGCTGTTGTGCTTCAAGCAAAATGTTTGGATCGCACCTTTAAATCTTTTGAACACCCCTATTACACACTAATAATAAGATGGAAAACACAATAATAGTAAAAGCTCTTTGAAATAGAAAATCTAAGTACTAAAAATATAATTGAGAGATTACCATCACAGTCTCAAACTTGAACATTTCTTTGTCTTCAAGAAAAATACATGAAAAATGAGATTTTTAGAAAAACTAAATTTTACCTACTTTGATGATAATTTCTAAGTTGACACTACTTACAAAAGTACTTCAATGTCCATCCTCAAGCTCTACTTTCATTCTCATACCTTGAAAACGATAAATCAATATAGTTTTCTCATGCTTGGATGTATTCAACTTTTTCTTTTGCTTGGAAACAATAAATTGATAAACCAATTCCTTCAAATGAATAATATTCACTCAATAATAAGTATAGATGATTTTATCATAGTCTTGAATAATTTCTAAATAGTCTATCAAATCACTGTTATACACACATTTTAGTCGTTTTAAGAGTATAACGTGACTTAGTTTAGGATAGAATAAATTTAAGCTAAGTAGGTTAATCATTGGAGTTAGACAATATTTTTCCTCATTCATCTCTCTTGGCTATTTTCTTTTTCTTTTCCACTTCAACTCCTTTCTAAAATTTCTTATAATATGTGCGATTTTATAACTACCTAACTCAAATTGAATCAAATGATTACAAGATAATTCTTTTAGAAATGATAGCATTTATTTGGTTTGTAAAATCGAAAAATGTTTAAGGAACAAACGGGTTCGCAATGGATAATTTTATCATTAATCAAAAGGGTAATCATAAGGGATCTAAACTTCAAGTAAAATACTCTTCGACATGTATATAATATAAATGTTTTAGAAAATAAATCATATTTTAGAAAACTTCACTATAACGTAGACGCTCTCATATTTAAAGCAGAATAGTAAAAATGAACATTTGGCTCAAACCTTAGTTGTTTAGTTATCTGAAAATCAAAAGATTTGGACATAGAGTTCCATCTTTATTTGTCATACTTCTCTGAGTATTGTTTAACTTTCATGAATCTTAAACATTCACATATTGGTACCTGATTTATTTTACAATTTACTCGTGTTTATCATTAGTATTGTAAATAAAAAGAAAATTGTACCAACGCAATTAATATCATAATTCAAATACTTTTATTAGTAGGAGAGTGAAATTCGTTACTAATTTGGTGCTATAAGTACTACTCATCAACACCATCACTAAATTGAGTTGAAAAAAAAAACTATTAAAGGAAATCAACTTATAATAAAGGAAAATAAAATAAAAAATAACTAGAAAATAAAATGATAAAAATTGATTTTGATGGATTGTCTTATCTAACACTTGTTTAACATTATTAGTTTGACGTTTGATCTCTAAGTTAGGGAGGATAATTCTTAATTTAAGTAACATACATTTTAGCCTTCATTACCATGGATGAAATTGCAGTCACATTATCATATATTATTGTTTTTCTTTATTTTGATGTTTTTTTTCAATTTGAGTGTATGTGGTATTGTTTATTCGCTTATTCAAATATCAGCATGTTTGTATTTCATCCGCAATTTGAGTTGTATTGTGAGTGCTTAGGATATTTAGCATTGTACCATTAAGACTCTTTATTATTAAAAAAATTATAGTATTGATCCATGATAGTGTTACTTTTTTAGCCTAACAAATTTTCTTTTTGACGTTTCATCAGGTGTTGCTTGAATCAAAAGTTAGAGCACTTAGATCAAGGTGTGAAGTCATTTGATTCGTAACAAGTGTTATGCATGGCTCGAATCATGGACGGTGTGAAAATTGGAATTTGCCTCTGGAAAAATTGACTCGAATCATAAAATTAACTTGACTCGAAGCACAACCTAATGTGACTCGAATCATGTTGTAAACTTTTTTTTGAAAAGCAAACATGTTGTAAACTTGACTCAAATCAAAACTCTTCATGAAATCTAAGTTCGGACTCTGCCTAATTTAACTTGAATCATGAGTTGAACTTGATTCGAATCACAACACCTTGTGACTGGAATCATGACCTCTTCTTGACTTGGATCACAACATCACAAATTTAACTTTCCACTTTAGATTTAAGTAGTTGTTTCTTTTATCCAAAAATGTGTGTGAAACAATGTGAGTGAAACTCATATAGACAAATGGTCAATTTGTCTTCTCTTCTCTAGTGTGTCTATAACCTTTGAATCTTTCTCTTGTTTTCTAGAAAAACTTCTCGAGTTTTAACCCATGTCAGATTCACTTCTTTTTGTTGCACTCTGTTCTTGTATAATTTGTTTTTATTTGAGGTAAATTAGAGAGAGCGAGTTGATCAATCTTGTGGTGATTCATGGTTAATCAAGCTCATGATATCCATCAAGAACCAAGACCCATTTATCCAGAAATTAGAGAGAATATTTTTATGTGTTCTTCTTTCACCTACATCTAATTCTCTGATTAACACCTTGTGAAGTTGTGTGTGTATGTGTGTGTGTTTGATTCCTTTGAAATTATTCATCATCTTCATCCTTAGTCATTTTCCATTATTGTGGACCTTCATCTCTAAAGATTGAGTCTTTGAGAGAGACTAGTGATACATTAGGGTATCTAATGTTTTTGCGTGAAGTTAGTTATTTACAACAGGTGCATGTATCATTTCTTGAGTGCAGTTTAGATTCACAATGCCTTTGACCACGTATCATTCAGAGTTATAAAACTCAAGTTATGGTCCCAAAATCACACAAGGTGTGGAAACCAGAGGGTTGCTACGGGTACCCGTATGAGCCATGAAAACCTTACCAAGGAAGCCCTCTCCCATAAAAAAACTAGAGATATTATATGGCCACCCGTAATAGCCATTACAGGCCGTAGCAAAGCCCGATGAAATGGATGTGAGGGCAAGATTTCAATGATGTCAAAATTATGTTGGAAATGTTGCTAGATGATATGATGGACAAAGTAGCATGAAAAGTCTTCAAGAATTTGGATTTTTGAAAATTTATATTCTATGAGTCGACTCAAAGAAAGCTCAGGTCGACGCATGATTAAAAGTTTCTCCTTTAGGAAGTCTCGGGTTTGCTCACGTCGACTATATGGTCGACTCATCCTGGAAGAAATGTTTAGGAACTATGAGTCAACGCATACCCCTGGAGTGGTCGACACATAGTTCTTGCACTCTGTCATGTGGCATCTTCGAGAATGCTTAGGTTGATTCATCCTTCTGCATAGATCGACGCATGGATCATGAGCACTATCATATGGCACCTTCGGGAATGCTCAGGCCTAGTCACCTCTTTTGCATAGGTCGACGCATGGCTTGTACACATCGTCATATGGAACTTACGGGAATGCTCATGTCGAGTCCCCTTTAGCATAGGTCGACCGTTCGCTCGTAAAAACTGTTTTCCAGTCTGTTAGTTTGGGTCTTAACCTTAGATAAAATATATATTCTTGTCTGGTTATTTCATTTTTTAAAAACAAGAAAAGTGAAATAGATACACAAGGTACTCATCATCTTCAACCTCTCACTCATCCATTGGTAACTACACATAATAATTTTTGTCGATCAAGGTGCAGAGCGTATGTTGACAACATCCAATGTAGAAGATTGTGATCTTGTTCGGGTTGAGAAATTGTGGGTTTTTCTTGAATAAAATCTGAGGGTTTTGTCCTCCAAGATCATTGGGATTTAGGGGTTTTTGACAATTCTTTGCTTCATCAACTTCAGTCGTGCTTAAAGGATTGGGGAATTGTGGGTTCGCTCAACAAGGTAGCTACAATTTGAGGATTTTGAAGGAAGAATTGGGGTCATCATTTTGCAATCAAATCAGCCGAGAAGAGGGTTTGAAAAATAGTTTGGATTCACAACAAGGTAGCTACAACAGTAGGTTTATCGAATATTGATGATATACTTGATTCAAATCGAATCAAGGGAAGTGAGGAGCTTAGTTTTCAATTCAACATACTGGGTTTGAATTGTGGTGACTATTTTCTATCTCTTGTATAAACTTTGCAATCATAATAGCAACTATCCTAATTCTAAATTTTATAATTAGGGGTAGACGTACCCCACTCAAGGACGACAGGGAGAACTACCTTAACAAATCGCGTGTCATTTTTCTTTCTCGCTCTTTACCATTTATTTACAATAATCCGAAAATTTTCTCTTGTGGTTCCAATTGTCCTGATTTGTAGTGCAATAAAAATGTTACTAAAAACTATAGTAATCACTTTGATTTCTATAATTGATTTCAACACTACAAATTAAGGTAGATTAAACTTGGTGAAATTAAGCACACCAAGTGTTCGATAAAAGTATAAGAGTGCAAATTTGTGTATTTTCTTCTCAATATTTCATTGGAAGTAATTAACAATAGTTAAAGAGTATAAGTGATCAATTATAATTGAGTTAAGTGTTAGTAATTCTCATTGATTCATTCTATTCGGTTTTTCGCATATCCGTTCTTTTCAATAGAGAATCATTTTAGACGAGTGTATCCGGGTAGCTTTCACTGCGCTTCAAGTTTTTCTTAAAAACTTTTTAAAAATCAAGGTATCTATTCAACCCCCCCCCCCTTGTTAGATACGTCCTATCGTCTAACAAGTGGTATCAGAGCACTGATTCATATAGTACTTCACATATAACTCTTTAGACAATGGAGAATGATCCAAAAGGGGCGTACAATAGAGCGCCTATTTTCACCGATGAAAACTATAGCTATTGAAAAGATTGTATACGTGTGCATATCAATTCTGTTGATAGGAAAATTTGGAAAGTCGTAGAAGAAAGTCTTATGGCCATAACTATGTTAAATAATGCGGGTGTCGTTGTACCCAAACCTGAACCACAATGGAATGAAAAATATGAGAAAGACTATGCTTAATACTAGAAAGCTAAAAATATGCTCATATTGTCGTACCCTAAATCATCCCTACCTCGACGATTATATTTTCAAGATTTTAAAGACAGAAGAAATGTTTAATTGAGGATGGTCTGGAAATATCTGTTGACCCACTTTTTAAGAAGAATTTAAATCAACAAGAAGGGTGTATTTTAATTCAGGAAAGTAAGACTTTCTAAATCAGAAAGACCCACGTATCCGTAGACCCATTCGGGAAACATGTTGGCCAATGGCCCATGAGATTCGAATGTGGAAAACTATTTCAATAATAATAATTAAGTTCTTAATTAAACTCATTTAGGTATTATTGATGTTAGTAAAATGAGAGGTAAAAAATACAATTTGCAAACTCATTTTCGTCTGGCCCATTTCTTTTGGGGGTATATAGTAAAAGGAGGTGTGTTTACAAATTACAAATCCATTGTGTTTTTAGCAGCCCATTTGTTGTTTTGTTTTAGGGAAAAAAAAGGTGTGTGTTTGCAAATTAAAGGCCCATTAAGGTTTTAGAAGTCTATTTTGATATCTTGTTGTTGTGTTGTTTTAGGAAGAAAAAAAAGGTATTGGTATTTAAACTTTTTATTATTTTAATAAGAATAAATAAATAATATATATTTTTCTTTATTAAAAGAAAATGTAATATATTTTTTATTTGCTGATAAACTTTTTAATTGTTAAAAGGGATATTGGATACTATTTATTTCACTAATTAAAAAATGTTGTTTTAAAAAGGAAAGAAGTGTTGGACCAATTTGGTTAAGATAGTGCATGGGCTGAATAAAAATGAGTAACGATGCAAAGCCCAATAATAAACGCATATGCAGGCCCAAATCCAATGTACTAACATGCATTGTAGTAATCACAACCAAGATCTGTGCAAATTTGCAATTAACACTCACTGTTCAAATTAACCAAATCAAATATTAACCAAATCAGATCTTAAATTATACGAAATATGTAGTAATAGATTCCAAGCCCAGAAAATCTTTACAGAAAACTAAAACTAAATCGAGTCTTAAAATGAAAATACAGAATTAATGCAAATCAGTCCAGAATTGAAACAAATCTACAATTCAAATCTCAAATCAATTAAATTACAAATATAATCAATTACATTCATTACTCAATCAATTCACAACTAATAATCCCTAATCTAAGCATTTGTAACAGAAATTCGCAAATCCCTAAAACAAAAATCTATAAATACTAAGAAAATACGAAAGAGATGGGGGGAAGATATAGAGTAAAAGAAGAAATTGAAGAACACAAATTTTCTATTGAAGACGCTGAGAGAGAGAAATTGGGGTTTCAATATCCGAAACCATAATCACTAGCCGCTGATAGTCTGATCGTTCCACCACCCTCTTCAACCTCACAGCGCCACCGTTACTCTACCGCTACCTACAAAAATGAGATGCAGGAAGAGATTAAACCCGTAACGGATAAAATCAGAGAAAGCGCATCGCGAAAGGGGTAAGAGTATTAGCTTTACCGTTTTTTTTTGTGTTTAAGTTTGATTTACGGTAAGGGGTAGTGACTTGCCAAGCGCCGCCACAGTGTAATTATAAGGTGGATTAGGTTTTTGAACGATAAGGAAAGGGTTGAAAGAGATAGAAGGTGGAGATACTGTAAAAACAAGAATGAAAATGAAAATGTAAAAACATTATTTTGTATTCTGTTCAGATCATATATCCACGCGCCCATAATAGTAATCGTGTTCCCTCATTATCGTCTATTAGATACACATCAGACGGTCGTAAGACCAAGTCCCATAGTAAGGTCGTGCACCCTCGCTTACACAATCCACCAGGCCCTCCAATTCACGTAATGGGCCTAAGCCTAATTCAGGTTCACACCACCCTTCTGCCATGTTACAAAACTCCAAAATAAATTACACCCCCCTTTAGAACTACATTTGGGCCTAGTCTAGATTCCTGAAAACACCCCTAGTTTTACTGCCATAACTAAAACTGCACCCCCCCTAATTTAATTCAATTATTAGTTTTTTTATTATTTCTTTTATTTTATATTTTTTTATCTATTTTATGTATTACATTTTTTTATTCTATTCTTATTATTATTAATATTTTTTATCATATTTTATTATTTATTTATCATGTAAATAAATTATTTTTATTTAAAAACTCATGAACATATTTTCTACGTTGCATTAAAATAATTTTAGTCATGCATTAATTAAGATTTTTGCAATTAATACGATTAAAAAATATTAACAAATCTCAAACTACTTTTCGCGAACAAACTAATCTAAACAACTATTTTTGCAAAAGGGTTTCAAATGAATTTTGACTAATCGCGCATTTAGCCAAAATCTCCGCAATCACTACTCCCGGTCAAACGCGAGGCGATTCAAAATACATTTGCAACCACTAAAAAACACCAACCCCGTACGAACTACGAATTGAGACTCTGATTCCTCATAAGAGGATACATAGGCAAACGATCAAAAATCGTGGCTAGTTCTCCTATTAAAATTTAAAACCCTATTTCACCCAAAACTTAAACCTAAAACCTAGTATCCTTGTGAACAAGGTAGATGAAAGGTGCCTAACACATTCCTTTCGTCTAATGAAGTCCAAAACCTAGAATCTCTGTCTTTGCGATGTAGGGTTTCCTATTAGATGTCCTTCCCTAGGATAAAAACTTAATGGCGACTCTTGATTTAAAACCAGTTGTAACAGCTGACGACTCTGTTGGGGACTCCTTAACCCATAGGTTTTAGGTCTCCTTTGGGTTTTTTATTTGGTTTATTTATTTATTGCTTTTACCTATTTTATTGCATTTATTTATTTATTATCAATTTTTCTTATCATTACATATTTACCGCGTGGCGGGAAATTCTATCTCAAAAATATTTTCAATAACCCTTAGAAAGAAGGTTCTTCTATTAGATTAGGGGATACATCATCCATGCGAGTTTATGTGATGACTTCGCCTAGAGCCGGTGGACTTCCGAAAAAGGAATACTTATTGAGAGATATCCTCTTGATGAGTAGGACTTTGGAATTCCACCCATGACTCTTTGTAACGAACTTAACCAAATATCTCATGGCAAGACCTTTCACGACTTTGAGATGAAAGTATCAGTCTGTAAAGAGGCTCCACCTAAGGGAGGTCCTTGTGCCTTTTCCCTCTGGTGTTATTCATGACACCCTTAAGGAAGCCACCTTTTGGGAGGGTAGATTAATCGTAGGTCAAAATTAAGAGGCCTACTTTATAAGGGTATTTATCACAAAATCCCGTCACTCAGTCATACATCCACGCATTCATATATTTCATATATTCATCACCCATTTCTTTGTATTTGTCTTATTCACAGGGTACCAAAAAAAATCAAGAATCTCTATGACTGTCTTTAAAAAGGGATACCAAAGGAAACAACTTGTCCACGTCAATGCGCCAAACATGTCTGGAATCAAAGCCACAAAGTACTGAAGACTTTCGCAAGATTTGTCAAGAAAAGGTGGACGGTTTCAAGAGCAGACATCCGCAGGCGCACCTAGAAGACTTATTTCCCTTTTCTTAATTTGATGCAAACAAGTTTTGGTTTAAGAGTGTAATATCTTTCAATATCTAAATCATGTTACCTTCAATAAAGGCATTTTGTTTACACATCTCATTTGCATATCTATTTTTAAGCTGGTCACCGAATATAATAAGCAAAAGATAAATGTGTACCCAAGTGAATAAGACACTTAACCCCTCTCATATTCATAGATATTCATTCACATGCATGCATTCATAAACACATGCGTATCATATCAAAATTCATTTTGATTTTTCAAAAAAAATTCTCCAGTTAAACCATTGGTCGAAGAAGATCACCACCTCCTTGGCCTCCATATCAAACAAGGGCCTGTCAACAAAAAGCAATGGAGCAATTTGAGGAAACTCAAGCTACATTCAAAGAGGATCTCGACCACGTAAATGGTGATGTAAGTTAAATGAAAGGAGATCTGAGTCAAGTTCTCCTAGCTTTGAAGAACATCATTGACAAGCAGGACCAGATTCCCAGGGTAGCTTTCAAAGAAGTAGCCCAAACGATTGGTGCGTCAAGCAGTCACAAACTAAGAAAAAAAAATCTAGAAGCGGGACTCCAAAAGTCTGTCATGGCCCAACAAGAAACCAGAGAAGTTGAAACTGAAGGGTTTGTCCCACCTCCATCAAAATCAGGGGCATCTCACACCCTACAAATTACCGCCAACAATGCAGACAACTACTTGTACCTGCAATATGGAGACCACGACCCAGAGGATGCTAACTAGGCACCCGTAAAGACGACTGGTACTCATGTTATTGATAAAACACTGGTGATGAATCAATATAAGGCTTTGGAAGAAAGGCTGAAAGTGGTGGAAGGTTCTGATACTTTCGAAGTAGATGTTATCGAAATGGCCTAGTTCCTGATGTGGTAATTCCACCGAAGTTCAAAGTTCCTGACTTTGAAAAATACAAGGGGCTCACTTGTCCAAGAAATCATCTGTGCATGTATTGCAGGAAGATGCATGCCCACGCCCACAATCAGAAGCTGATGATTCAATGTTTTCAAGATAGCCTGAGTGGGGCATCTTTAGACTAGTATATGAAATTGGAGAGAGTACACATTCACACATGGGAAGATCTTGCTAATGCTTTCTTAAAGCATTACAAATATAACATGGACATGGCGCCTACCCGCATGCAACTCCATAATCGATCCCAGAAGAAAGAAGAGTCCTTCAAAGAGTATGCTCAGAGATGGAGAGAGATGGAATTCCGTGTACAACCACCACTGTTAGAGAAGGAATTAGTTGACATGTTCATGGGAACTTTGCAAGGGTTGTATTATGAGAAGATGGTTGGAAGTATCTCCTCGGGGTTCTCAGATCTAGTGACTATCGGAGAAAGAATCGAGACTAGAATAAAGAGCGGGAAAATACCCGGGGGACCATCAAATGCCCCCTAAAATTCAAAAAGGCCTGCTTCAAACTTCCTGAAAATAAAGGAGGGAGAAATTAATGTTGTAGCCTCACAAGGAAGGGTACCACAACCATTGATGATCCTGCAAGGACAGCAGCAAGATAGAAGGCCTCCAAGAAATTTTGATCCACTCCCCATGCCTCCTAGCCAGTTATTACAATACTTGGTTAAGGCATCCTTGGTTGAAATCAAGCCTCTAGCTCCTCCAATCGGGCCACTCTCGTGAAGGTACAGTGCCGACGTCAGATGCAAATACCATGCTAACTCTCTGGGACACACCATAGAGCAATGTTGGGCATTTAAGCATAAAGTTCAGGACTTGTTAGAATCTAAAGACATCACGTTTGAGAAGCCTAACATCAAATCAAACCCCATACCTCCGCATGGTGGGCCGACAATAAATGAGATTGAATTAGTCACTAACTCTGGGGCAACCAGACTTGCAAAGAGCCCAATCAACTTGCTGAAGGAATACCTATTCGAATGTGGATTCCTATTGGAACATAATGGAGCCTTTGAAAGAACTCTGCAAAAGCTAGTGGACCAGGGGGTAGTCCAATTCGGACCATACCCTGAAGAAAATATGTAGTTGCGATTGAAAGAAAGAAGCCATTGGTAATCCCTTTCCAAGGCCCAAATCATAGCAAAAAGACTCTGCTGATCCCGTGGGAAGAATCAACAGAAACCATAGGAACAACACCGAAGAAGGCTCTCCTAATACCAACAATTCCAAAGGCCACGATGATAATTAAGGGACCGTCACCTATCCCTTATGAAAATAACGAAGCAATTCCATGGAGGTATGACTCAACCGTGAACATTAACAGAGTAAAACAAGAAAACAAGCCTTCATCAAGTCAAGGACATGCAATTTAATTTTCAAATATAGAAGGGACATGGGGTATAACCTGAAGCGGTTGAATCTTTGGAGCCGAACCACCAAAGAAGAAATATGAGACCCCAACAAAAGACAAGGGAAAAGCAGTGGTAGAAACAAGTCAAGAAACATAACCTCCAAGCAAAAACTTTATTGATCAAGAGGCAGAGGAGTTTCTGAAAATAATCAAGAGAAGTGACTACAAGGTGGTGGACCAGCTTCACCAAACTCCGGCTAAGATCTCCATACTCTCACTACTCATGAACTCTGAAGCGCATTGAGACTCTTTAATGAAGTTATTGAGTTCAGATCACATTGCAGAAGACATTATTGTGAATCAATATAACAATGTTGTAGCAAAACTAACATCCAGATCATATCTTGGTTTTAGTAACAATGAATTACCGCCACAAGGCCGAGCTCACAATAAGGCACTCCATATCACTATGCAAATAGGTACTACCAGCATATCCAGGGTCCTCACTGATACCGACTCTGCCCTTAACGTGTTTCCAAAATCAAGTCTGATGAAGTTAACAATAGATGACTTGGTGATGAGGCCAAGCTCTACAATAGTGAAATAATTTGACGGTTCTTGAAGCTCGGTATTGGGAGAGGTGGACCTTCCAGTAAAAATTGGGCCGCATATCTTCAATATCACTTTCTAGGTCATGGATATAGAATCAACGTACACTTGCTTACTGGAGAGACGTTGGATTCATGCCGCGGGGGAAGTCACTTCGACCTTACATTAAAAGTTGAAGTTTCTGGTATAAGGGAAACTAATCATAATCGACAGTGAGGAGGAAATCTTTGTAAGTCACATTGAATCATACTGATATATCAGTGCTGACGAAGACTGTATAGCCACTCCATTCCAAGCCCTGGAAATTGCTTCAATGGTGACTTTACCCATGGAAAGAGGTAATAAGTCTAAGGTGACCTCATGGAGAGATTTGCAAGCAACTATGGAATGTGATGCCTCGAAAGGCTGGGGAAAGCTCCCAAAAGTTCTTGAGAAGAGGAATCGCTTCGGTTTGGGCTATGAATCATCGAATGCTACTCTGAAAGGTAAAGCACAGTTTCCTCTGATCCAAGATACCTTTGTCAACAAGAGAACAAATCATGGAGGACATGTGGCAATGATATCCAACAAAGTCAACATCAAAAAGGCAATTGACTTCATCTAAGAATACGCCCCAGGAGAAGAACTCAAAAGCTGGACTGCCGTGGAGATTCCCGAGATCTTTTTCTTTCCTAAGTAATTTTACTTGTTTTTGAAAGAACCTATGTCAAGCCCGAGGCATAGGGGTTGCTTGTAAGGGTCCCCCATTTTGTTTCAGACAATATTTACAATTAATAGAAGTTATATTTTGTTTTCAATTAAGATCCTTGTCTTTATTTTACATTTATCTCTTAAATTTAAAAATGGAAATACTTTCTCCGCATATGCATTTTCAAAGTTCATATACTAAAATCTGCACCAAAACATGATAAATGTGCAGATCCATGCCCAAAACCACCGATAATGTTACTGCTGCGACCCGATATAATTTTGATGCTCCTATCAACCAAGCCGAAGAGGAAGACGATGAAGATATTGAAATCTTTGAAGAAATGGCAAGATAAATAGAACGAAAGGCCGCCAACATACCACCGTATCAAGAGGCTATTGATACCATTAATCTAGGCACAGAGGAAGATCCGAAGGAAATCAAGCTAGGGGAAATGTTAGAGCAAAGCGTCAAAGAAAGGCTAATCAAGCTACTACATAAGTATGTAGATATATTCGCTTGGTCCTACAGGGACATGCTAGGGTAAGATACATACATTTTGGTGCACAGACTACCCCCCAAAGAAGGTTGTTCGCCAGTCAGGCAGAAGCTTAGGAGAACTCGTCCTGATATGTCCAGGAAAATCAGAGAAGAGGTGCTTAAACAGTTCGACGCAGGGTTCTTAGCAGTGGTAGATTATCCTCCGTGGATAGCTCATATTGTGCCAATACCCAAGAAAGATGGCAAGGTACGCATGTGTGTGGATTATCGAGATCTGAACAAAGCAAGTCCCATAGACGACTTCCCATTACCTCACATAGATGTTTTGGTAGACAACACAGCTCAAGCCTCAGTGTTCTCGTTCATGGACATTTTCTCGGGCTATAATCAAATCAAAATGGCACCCGAAGACATGGAAAAGACCACTTTCATGACACCTTGGGGAACCTTTTGCTACAAAGTAATGCCATTCGGTCTCAAAAATGCAGGGGCAACGTATCAAAGGCCCATGGTCACACTATTCCATGATATGATTTACAAAGAGGTTGAAGTGTACGTAGATGATATGATCGCCAAATCCCATACGAAGGAGGAACACATCATACATTTACCAAAGTTATTCGAACGTCTGTGCAGGTTCGGACTAAGGTTAAATCTGAATAAATGTACATTTGGAGTCATATCAGGCAAGTTGCTGGGTTTCATTGTAAGTCAATGTGGTATCGAGGTAGACCCCGACAAAGTAAAAGCTATACAAGGGATGCCAGCACCGAGGACATAAAAAGAAGTTCGTGGTTTCTTAGGGAGATTGAATTACATCTCCAGGTTCATATCATATCTAATAGCCACGTGTGAGCCGATATTCAAGTTATTACGAAAAGATCAGACGGTAGTATGGAGTGATGGTTGCCAAACGGCCTTCGAGACAATAAAGCAGTATCTATAAGAGCCACCGACCTTAATGCCACCAGTTCCTAGAAGAGCACTCATCATTTATCTTACAATACTCGAAGGATCAATGGGTTGTGTTTTGGGACATCAGGACGAAACAGGAAGAAAGAGCATGCGATTTATTACCTCAGCAAGAAATTTACTGTTGCGGAACTAGGTACTCCCTCCTCGAGAAAACGTGTTATGCATTGTCTTGGGCTACTAAGAGGTTGAGGAAATATATGCTAACACACACCACATGGTTAACATCAAGAATGGACCCTCTAAAGTACGTGTTCAAAAAGCCGACTCTTACAGGGAGAATTGCCCGGTGGCAGATGCTATTATCAGAATACGACATCCAATATGTCACTTAGAAGGCCATCAAGGGTAATATACTAGCTAATCATCTAGCTCACCAACTGCTGCCAAAATATCAACCTATCAAGTTCAACTTTCCAGATGAAGAGGTCATGGTTATAGGTGACTATGAAATACCAAGACCTAACGAAGGACCTGAGCCAGGGGCACGTTGGACACTCATGTTCGACGGGGCTTCCAATGCACTGGGGCACGATATAGGGCCAGTTTTGACTTTTCCAAAGAATTATCACAAGCCCTATACTGCACGGTTGTGTTTTGACTATACTAACAACATCGCCGAGTATGAAGCCTGTATACTAGGACTGGAAGCTGCCATTGATATAAGAATAAAGTACCTCGAAGTATTTGGGGACTACACATTAGTCAGATACCAAGTCAACGGAGAATGGGATACTAAACACCCAAAACTAATTCCATATTGGGATCATGTTTTAAAGTTGGCTGCGGAATTTACAGAGATCATTTTCAGTCATATCTCACGAGAAGAAAATAAAATGGCAGACGCTCTGGAAACTCTATCAGCTATGTTCAAAGTAACTTGGCCGAACCACGAACCACGCATTACAATCAGACACTTTGAAAATCCCGCACACTGCCTTGCTATTGAAGAAGGGCTGGATAACAAACCTTGGTTTTACAACATCAAGAAATACATGGAAAAGCAAGAATATTCGAAAAATGCCTGCAACATTAACAAACGAACTCTCTAGAGATTCGCTTCAAAATTATTTCTGAGTAACATTGTGCTATACAAGAGAAACTACGACATGGTACCACTCAAGTGAGTGGAAAAGCAGGAAGCAGATACACTCATGAGAGAGATCCACGAGGGAACTTTTGGAACTCATACCAATGGGCGTGCCATGGCTAGAAAGATTCTACGCACAAGGTATTATTGGGTGACCATGGAATTCGACTATTATCACTACACAAAGACGTGTCACAAATTCCATATCTATGCTGACCAGATAAATGTGCCACCAACTCCTCTGAATGTCATGAGCTCCCCTTTGCCACTCTCAATGTGGGGAATTGACATGATCGGCATGATCGAGCCGAAAGCATCTAACGGGCATTGTTTCATACTGGTATCCATCGACTACTTTACGAAATGGGTAGAAGCGACATCCTACGCAAATGTGACAAGTAAAGTGGTTACACGCTTCATCAAACATAATATCATATGCAGATACGGGGTTCCGAGCAGGTTTATCACAGACAACGATTCTAACCCGAACAACAAGATGATGAAGGAGCTGCGTGAAAGTTTCAAAATCAAACATCATAACTCCTCACCATATAGACCCAAGATGAATGGAGCTGTCGAAGCAACCAATAAGAATATCAAGAAAATCATTCAGAAAATGGTGAAGACGTATAAAGATTGACACGAAATCCTTCCCTTTTCTCTACATGGCTATCGCGCTTCCGTACGCACATCAACGGGCGCGACTCCTTTCTCTCTGGTATATGGCACGGAGGCAGTACTTCCAGTTGAAGTCAAGATACCGTCACTTCAGGTTCTAATGGAAACAAAGTTGGAAGAAGCAGAATGGGTTCAAACACGACTTGATCAGCTCAACCTTATCTAAGAAAAACACTTGATAGCTCTATGTCACAGTCAACTACATCAGAAATGTATGAAGAGGGCATTCGATAAGAAAGTTTGTCCTCGAATATTCAAAGAAGGTGAATTAGTGCTCAAGAAGATCCCATTATGTCACCTAGATTCATGTGGTAAATTGACACCCAACTACGAAGGTCCGTACGTAGTAAAAACAACATTCTCCAGTGGTGATCTTATGCTCACAATAATGGATGGGGAAGAACTACCACATCCGGAAAACTTAGACGCAGCCAAAAAATACTATGTATAATAAGCTCGCTAAGCTCGAACCCTTAACTTGTGACTTAGGAAAAAGGAGTGTCCCGGTGGATCAAAAACCCTAAAGGGCGATCCAGGAAAAAATTAGGGGCATATAAACAAAATATTTATCCCGGTGGAATGAAAACCTGAAAGGGGGATCCAGACAAAAATTAGGGATCATTCAAAAAGAAGTAAAGAACAAAAAAACTGCGATATAAGAACTACGACTATGAAACATGAAGGGATCATTCAAAGGAGACTGGAGCTATTAAAATGATATTGGGGAAACATCAATAACAATTATCATTTGCGTTGCCATTTACAGTTTTAAACTTTCTATAATCACCTCTTTCAAGGAATTACATCCTGTACATTCGCCTATTCAGAGGCATAATCAATAAAACATTCACTTTTCTTTTTCATCTTTAAAATTTGCGTTTTTCTTTTTCTCATACTTGTTTGCAAAATACTATGATTATTGCTTATGAATATTGTTTCGAAATCATTTAGGGGGAATTGACAAATAAAAGCATTTGATAAAACATCGAAAAGCATTTTGGTTAGAAAAACATTGAAAGAAAATCCATGTCTACGTCCATACACATGTCTAGGCCTACGCCTGCACCTACAACACAAAAGTCTATACACATGTCTACTCCAACGTCTACGCCTGCAACACAAAGTTTGCGCATACGTTTACACCTACGCTTGCGCTTACAATACAAATAATCAATGTTCAAAATCTTGCTAACAATTTTTCGCCGTGTTCAAATTAAATTCAACAATGCCACAACAATACAACATACAACGCTAGGGATTGGTAATTGAAAACCAATGGTTTAAAGGAGAGAATGCCAAAAATAGTCTTCCTAACATTTCAAGGCATACACACATTTTATACACATTTCACACACACATTTTACATATCCAAAGCATACATACACTATACATTTTTGCATACATACAATATGCATATACTTAGGGCTCCATATCATACAACAAACAAACAATCTCACCCTTGATTCGGCCATCTAAGGGCCAATCATCAAAACGCTTCTCCTATGATTCAACTTGTCACCTAAGTCTCCATGTTGTGATGCGTTCAACCCATCACCTAAGTCTACATGCAATGATGTGTTCAGTTCATTACCTAAGTCTTCATGCAGTAATGTACGAAGATCGGTACATTGCCTAAGACTCCATGCAGCAGTGTATTCTCCTCATCTAACACATTGCCTAAGACATCGTGCAGCAGTATGGTTCCTTGTTCCGTAATAAAGACCATTTCCTAAGACGTCGTGCAATAATGTGTTTCTTTATTCCGCAACACAGACCATCGCCTAAGACATCATGTAGCGATGCTTGAAAACCAAATTTTAGCCTATCGCCCAAGATGACATGCAGTGATTTGCGAACCTAACCCACTTCCTAAGACGTCGTGCAGCAGTGTGGTTCCTTGTTCCGTAATAAAGACCATTGCCTAAGACATCGTAAAGAAATGTGTTTCTTTATTCCGCAACAACAGACCATCACCTAAGACATCATGCATCGATGTTCGAAAACCAAATTTTAGCCTTTCGCCTAAGACGACATGCAGCGATTTGAGAACCTAACCCACTTCCTAAGGCATCATGCAGCAGTGCGGTTCCTTGTTCCGTAATAAAACACATTGCCTAAGAAGTCGTATAGCAATGTTTTTCTTTATTCCGCAACACAGACCATCGCCTAAGACGACATGCAGCGATGCTCGAAAGCCAAAACCTAGCTTATCGCCTAAGGCGTCATGCAGCAATTCGCAAACATAACCCATGGCCTCAGTCTCCAAGCAGCCATGCATCCTCAATTTCTGTTTTATTCATCCCCCCAAATGGGTGAATAATAAAAACCAAACTAAGACATACAAGATTTCTCTCTCAAGCTCAAGACCATCTGCCTCGTCATCAAACCCGGGTAAGCGATATATCATCAGCTTTGCCTATTTCCTCAGGATTCGTAAGGGTATGCTATATCAGCGTAACCTTATGTTCGTCGGACAAATTTTGGGGTATTCCAAGTATTCAATAAACTCCCAATCAGAATTCGCAAGACTCGCGTATTCTTATGCTATTCGATTGGAAGATAATTGAATAGGGGCAGTTGTCGTACCCCAAATCTGCCCTACTTCGACGATTATATTTTCAATATTTTAAAGACGGAAGAAATGTTTAATTGAGGATGGTATGGAAATATCTGTTGACCCACTTTTTAAGAAGAATTTAAATCAACAAGAAAGGTGTATTTTAATTCAGGAAAGTAGGGCTTTCTAAATCAGAAAGACCCACGTATCCGTAGACCCATTCGGGAAACATGTTGGCCAATGGCCCATGAGATTCGAATGTGGAAAACTATTTCAATAATAATAATAATTAAGTTCTTAATTAAACTCATTTAGGTATTATTGATGTTAGTAAAATGGGAGGTAAAAAATACAATTTGCAAACTCATTTTCGTTTGGCCCATTTCTTTTGGGGGTATATGGTAAAAGGAGGTGTGTTTACAAATTATAAATCCATTGTGTTTTCAGCATCCCATTTGTTGTTTTGTTTTAGGGGAAAAGGGGGTGTGCTTGCAAATTAAAGTCCCATTAAGGTTTTAGCAGTCCATTTTGATATCTTGTTGTTGTGTTGTTTTAGGAAAAAGAGGGTATTAGTATTTAAAATTTTTAAGACTAAATAAATAATACATATTTTTTCTTTATTAAAAGAAAATGTAATATATTTTTTATTTGCTGATAAACTTTTTTATTATTAAAAGGGATACTATATTGGATATTATTTATTTCACTTATTAAGAATTGTTGTTTTAAAAAGGAAAGAAGTACTGGCCCAGTTTGGTTAAGATAGTGCATGAGCTGAATAAAAATGAGTAACGATGCAAAGCCCGATAATTAACGCATATGCAGGTCCAAATCCAATGTACTAACATGCACTGTAGTAATCACAACCAAGATCTGTGCAAATTTGCAATTAACACTCACTGTTCAAATTAACCAAATCAAATATTAACCAAATCAGATCTTAAATTATACGAAATATGTAGTAATCGATTCAAAGCATAAAAAATCTTTACAGAAAACTAAAACTAAATCGAGTCTTAAACTATAAATACAGAACTAATGCAAATCAGTCCAGAATTGAAATGAATCTACAATTCAAATCTCAGATCAATTAAATTACAAATCTAATCAATTACATTCAGTACTCAATCAATTCACAACTAACAATTCCTAATCTAAGAATTTGTAACAGAAATCCGTAAAACCCTAAGACAAAAATATATAAATACTAAGAAAATACGAAAGAGATGGGGGTAAGATATACAGTAAAAGAAGAACTTGAAGAACACAAATTTGTTGTTGAAGACACCGAGAGAGATCAATTGGGGTTTCGATATCCGAAACCCTAATCTCTAGCCACTGATAGTCCGATCGTTCCACCACCATCTCCAACCTCACAGCGCCGCCGTTACTCTACCGCTACCTGCAAAAACGAAGAAGCATGAAGAGATTAAACCCAGAATGGATAAAATTAGAGAAAGCTCATCGCGAAAGGGGTACGAGTATTAGATTTGTCGTTTGTTTTTGGTGTTTAAGTTTGATTTACGGCAAGGGGTAGGGATTTGTCAAGCGCCTCCACAGTGTAGTTATAAGGTGGGTTAGGTTTTTGAACGATAAGGAAAAGGTTGAAAGAGAGAGAAGGCGGAGATACTGTAAAAACAAGAATGAAAATGAAAATGTAAAAACATTATTTTGTATTCCGTTCAGATCATATATCCTTGCACCCATAATAGTAATCGTGTTCCCTCACGTCCATTAGATACACATCAGACGACCGTAAGGCTAATTCCCATATTAAGATCGTGCCTCCTCGCTTACACAATCCATCAGACCCTCCAATTCCCGTAATGGGCCTAAGTCCAATTCAGGTTCACACCACCCTTCTTCCATGTTACAAAACTCCAAAACGAATTACACCCCCCCTTTAGAACTACATTTAGGCCTAGCCTAAATCTCTAAAAACACCCCCTAGTTTTACTGCCACAACTAAAACTGCACCCCCTGATTTAATTTAATTATTAGTTTTTTATTATTTCTTTTATATTATATTTTTTATCTATTTTATGTATTACGTTTTTTTATTCTATTCTTATTATTATTATTATTATTATTTATAATAATAATTATTATTAATATTTTTTATCATATTTTATTATTTATTTATCATGTAAATAAATTATTTTTATTTAAAAACTCATGAACATTTTTCCTACGTTGCATTAAAATATTTTTAGTCATGCATTAATTAAGATTTTTGCAATTAATACGATTAAAAAATAATAACAAATCTCAAACTACTTTTCACGAACAAACTAATCTAAACAACTCTTTTTGCAAAAGGGTTTCAAACGGATTTTGACTAATCGCGCATTTAGCCAAAATCTCCGCAATCACTACTCCCGGTCAAATGCAAGGCGATTCAAAATACATTTGAAACCCCTAAAAAACACCAACCCCACACGAACTACGAATTGAGACTCTGATTCCTCATAATAGGATACGTAGGCATACAATCAAAAATCGTGGCGAGTTCCCCTATTAAAATTTAAAACCCTATTTCACCCGAAACTTAAACGTAAAACCTAGTATCCTTGTGAACAAGATAGATGAAAGGTGACTAACACCTTCCTTTCGTCTAATGAATTCCGAAACCTAGAATCTCTATCTTTGCGAATTAGGATTTCCTATTAGATGCCCTTCCCTAGGATAAAAAATAATAGTGGCGACTCTTGATTTAAAATCAGTCGCAACACATATCAGCTCTTGGAGTTGATGAATACTTTCGTATCTCGCATTGTGCTACCACTAAGGCAATGTGGGATGCTTTACAAGTTACCCATGAATGTACAAACGATGTCAAACTAGCAAGGATTAACACATTAACTCAAGAGTTTGATATCTTTCATATGTAGCATGGTGAAACCATTGCAGACATGCAAAAGAGATTTTCTCACATAATAAATCGCTTACACACACTTGGTCATATTACTTCCAATGTTTTTGATATTAACAAGATTTTGAGATGTATTAACAGGGAATGGCAACCTAAGGTCATGACTATCAAGGAAGCTAATGATATAACTACATTGGATCTTACAACAATGTTTGGTAAGCTTTAAGAACATGAGCAAGAGCTCATAGATCTTAGTAAGCATGAAATGAAAGAGAAGAAAGAAAAGTTAAGGGACACAAAGAAGAAGTCCATCGCGTTAAGGGCTTCAAGTTCCAAGCCTTCCACCATATATTCAAGTGGAAGTGACTCAAGTGATGGAGATGAGAGTCCGGATGAAGATTTGGGTTTATTCATAAGGAAGTACAATAGATATCTTCGGAAGAATGAAATTCAACATTCAGAGAAGAATCTCGTTGACTATAGAAGGCAAGTTAAAACAAACAAACCTTTTGAAAGCAAGAGAGATAAGTAAAAAGGATCTAGTTACAATTATGGGAAACTTGGTCATTATAAACTAGATTGTCCCTTATTCAAGAAAGACAAAGCAAGAAACAAGTTTCAAAAGAAGCCGAACAAAGTTAGAAGAGCTTACATTGCTTGGGATAGTGATAGTGATTCATCAAGCAAAGATGACTCTAGTGATGAAGAATAAAAAAGAAACTTGTGTCTTACGGTGCATCACAAAAATAAAAAGAATGTAAGCCAATCTAAATATGACTATGTTGATGAATTGTCTTATACTGAATTACTAAATGCCTTTAATACTCTACATCACGAGGCTAAGGAAGCTTTCAAACGCTTAGCCTTAAATAAAAAGATTTTCAAATATCTTGTGCATAAAGTTTCCAAATCCGAAAAGGAGTTGGAAACTCTCAAGGCATCCTTGATAGAGAGTATCAAAGACAAAGATGAAATTGACAAGTCCTCTTGGCAAAATTGGCATGGATGTGAAACTTGTCACATTTGGCAACAAGAGACTAAAGTTATTAAAGCCAAATTAGACAAGGCTTTACAACCCAAAGTTACATTTTCTATTGATCGTTCAAACTTTAGAAAAAGCATGATTAATCCCTATAAAAAATATTCTTATCAAATAAGATATCAATCAAGCAAAAGTAATTCTTATCAAGACTCAACTTGTCTATATTGTATCAAGGAGGGACACACCATTAAAAAATGTCGATTTAGAAGATCTTTGGTACCTAAAGGAATTTTCAAATGGTCTCTCAAAGGCAACCCATGTTTCACTCACACACAAGGACCCAATAAAAATTAGTTACCTACTTCCCTTGTTTGATTTTGTAGGTGGAATGTCTTGACACTATGGAGTGAAGATTATTTCTTGACAATGGGTGCTAAAGACACATGGCAGGTGACATTTCCCTATTCTTTGACTTTGTGGCTAAGAAGAAGGGTTTTGTAACCTATGGTGATAACAAAAAGGGAGCTATACTTGGAAAAGGTAGTGTAGGTAATCCCTCTTCTACTACTATCTCAGATGTCCTTTTAGTTGAGGGTCTTAAATATAATCTCATTAGTATTAGTCATATATGCAAAAAAGGATATAAAGTTTCTTTTTCAAAAGATTGTTACTTAATTGAAAATAGTAATAAAGAAATTATGTTTAATGGCTTGAGAGTTAATAATGTATATATGCTTGACTTGAATGAAGTATCTTTGACCGGCGCTAAATGTCTTGTCTCCATGAGTGAAGACTCATGGCTTTGGCATAGGCGATTAGCACGTGTCAATTTTGACTTGCGAAATAAAATTATATCAAAAGATATAGTTGTTGGTTTGGCCAAAATAAAATTTTCTAAAGATCACTTATGTGATGCATGTCAGATGGGTAAACAAACAAAAATTTCTTTTAAATCTAAAAATATTATCTCTACAACTAAACCACTCGAACTTCTTCACATGGATCTTTTTGGACCATCTAGAATAAAAAGTCTAGGTGGTAATTATTATGGTTTTGTTATAGTAGATGATTTCTCTAGATTTTGTTGGACAATTTTCTTAGCTAGCAAAAGTGACACTTTTTCCGCATTTGAAATTTTTTCTAAGATGTTCCAAAACAAGTTAAACACTAAAATTGTAACAATCTGAAGCGATCACGGAGGTGAATTTGAAAACCATCTCTTTGAGTAATTTTGTGAAAAACATGGCATTGATCATAATTTTTCCGCACCATGCACTCCACAACAAAATGGAGTAGTGGAACGCAAAAACCATATTTTAGAAGAACTCAGAAGAACTATGATCAATGAACATGCCCTTCCTAAGTATTTTTGAGACGATGCTATAAGTACGGCTTGTTATGTTTTAAATAGGATCCTAATCCGTCCAATTCTAAACAAAACTCCTTATGAACTACTAAAAGGAAGAAATCCTAATATTTCACACCTTCACGTTTTCGGATGTAAATTTTTGTGTTGAATAATGGAAAGGAAAATCTTGGTAAGTTTGATTCAAAAGCAGATGAAGGTATCTTTCTCGGATACTCTCATTCTAGTAAAGCTTATAGAGTATTTAATAAAAGGTTACAAATTGTTGAGGAATCCGTGCATGTATCTTTTGATGAATCTTGTCCGAGATCAGTCGGAAAAGGTATTGCATTTGATGGTGCAGGTGATCTTCGGAAAGTATACTTAAAGATCCGGATGTTGAAAGAAATGAAAATAATTCCCCATTGGAATGTGAATCTATCAAAGAAAAAGATCTGGATGCTAAAAGCAATGAAAATGGTATCCCATTAGAATGGAAATCTATCAAGGATCATCCCATCGACAACATCCTTGGAGATATCACAAAAGGAGTCACTACACGGTCCAAGATAAGTAACTTCTCTTATCATTTTGCTTTCGTCTCACAAGTTGAGCCTAAAAACTCCAAAGACTCTTTACGCGATGAAAATTGGTTTTTAGCTATGCAAGATGAGCTGAACCAATTCAAGATAAATGAGGTTTGGGATCTTGTCCCTCCTCTGCGAGACCATCGTGTAATCAACACTAAATGGGTGTTTAGGAACAAATTGGACGAAAAAGGAATAATAACTTACAATAAGGCCCACCTTGTTGATCAAGGGTATAACCAAGAAGAGGGCATCGACTATGAGGAAACTTATGCACCGGTCGCCCAACTCGAGGCTATACGCTTTTTGCTTGCCTTTGCATATCACAAAATTTCAAGTTATATCAAATGGATGTTAAGAGTGCTTTTCTAAATGGCTATATTAATGAAGAGGTGTATGTATCTCAACCTCCCGATTTTGAAAACTCTGAGCATCCTAACCATGTTTACAAACTAAAACGTGCTTTATATGGTCTCAAACAAGCCCCTAGGGCTTGGTATGAACACCTTTGCAAGTTTTTGTTAGAACAAGGATTCTCAAGAGGAAAGGTCGATACAACTCTTTTCATTAAATGCCAAGGAAAACATTAAATTTTAGTACAAGTTTATGTAGATGATATCACATTTGGTTCTACTAATACATCCTCGTTTAAGGAGTTTTCTAAGTTGATGCATGGAGAATTTGAAATGAGTATGATGGGTGAATTAAAGTACTTCCTTGGGCTTCAAATTAATCAACTCGAGGAAGGGACTTTTGTTAGTCAAACCAAGTATTGTCAAGAACTATTAAAGCGCTTTGATATGGCAAAATCAAAGATTGTTAACACTCCAATGCCTACCGCGGTTAATCTTTATCGTGACAAACATGGTAAGCCGATTGATGTAAAAAGGTATAGAGGTATGATTGGTTCCCTTCTTTACCTTACCGCTTCTCGTCCCGACATTATGTTTAGTGCATGTATGTGTGATAGGTATCAATCATACCCCAAGGAGTCACATTTAAAAGCCGTTAAGCGCATACTTAAGTATCTTTGTGGTAAGACTAAGTATGGGTTATGGTTCTCTAAGGGTAGTGATTGCTCTTTGGTTGGTTTTTTCGATTCCGACTTTGCCTGTTGCAGGTTGGATATGAAAATTTCTAGTGGTATGTGCCATTTCTTTTCAAATTCCTTAGTAAGTTGGCATAACAAGAAATAAGTTTTCGTTTCTTTGTCAACTTTCGAGGCGGAATATGTCGCAGCCGGTAATTGTTGTGCCCAAATTTTGTGGCTCAAACAACAATTACTTGATTTTAATGTCAAACTCGATCATATTCCGATATTTTGTGACAACACTAGTGCCATAAACCTAACCAAAAACCCGGTTTTACATTCACGCACCAAACATATTGAGCTTAGACATCACTTCCTTAGGGATCATGTAGAAAAAGGCGACGTCGTATTTGAACATGTTGATAGCACAAATCAACTTGCAGATATTTTCACAAAACCTCTTGCGACCAATCCTTTCTTCCACATCCGTAGGGAACTTGGTGTTCTCGATATTTCAGATGGGTTGCAACTAGATTAGTTGCATTACTCTTATTTACACTTGTACTCTCACGAATTATCTACACTCTTGTATCAAGTTACTTATGAGGGCAAATTATCATTATGCATCATATAGGTAATATCATTCTAACTCTAACTCTATTCTTGATAACTTAATTCGGTAAACTTGAAAATTATTAATTCCTTGTGATAAGTTCTTTTCAATCTTTGTGATCTGTGATCTATGCTTAGGTAGTTATTTATGTTTTATTGTGTCTTAAAATTCATGAATATGTGCAAAATTAAAAAAAAAGCATGCTTAGGTCGACCTATGACTGAGAACCGTTGATGCATACTGGAACTTTGTAAATTTCATAAACCTTAGCTAGTATTGGTTGTTTAATTATTTTTGAATTATGACTTACTTTGTGTTTATCTTCATTTGAACACAAGTTTGTAACTATACTATATGATTGGTGTCTATTTATTTTCCATGCCTTTCTCTAACATCTCTTTATATGATTTTTTGTTAGAGTTATTGATTGCCAAAGTAGAGAATGATCTAACCTTACTTATATTGATTGTTGTTACTTTAACATGTTGCTTTGACTCTTTTTGATGTTGTCAAAGGGGGAGAAGCATGTGGAAGTCAAGAACAGATGATATGAAAGCCAATATGAAACGAAAGGGTGCACAAAGATAGGGGAGAGATCTCCAAGATTAACATTCAGATACATGGTGCTAAGGACAAGTTTTTCCATCATCAAAAAGGGGGATTATGTGAGGGCAAGATTCCAGTGATGTCAAAACTATGTTGGAAATGTTTCTAGATGATATGGTGGACAAAGTAGCATGAAAAGTATTCAAGAATTGGGAGTTTTTAAAATTTATATTCTATGAGTCGACTCAAAGAAAGCTCAGGTTGACACATGGCTAAAAGTTGCTCCTTTGGGAAGTCTCGGGTTTTCTCACGTCGACTATGTGGTAGAATAATCCTTGAAGCAATGTTTAGGAACTATGAGTCGACGCATACCCCTGGAGAAGTCGACACACGGTTCTTGCACTCTTTCATGTGGCACCTTCGGGAATGGTCAGGTCGAGTCATCCTTCTGCATAGTTCGACGCATGGATCGTGAACACTCTTTTTCATAGGTTGATGCATGGATTTTATACACCATCATATGGAACTTACGGGAATGCTCAGGTCAAGTCCTCTTTTGCATAGGTCAGCAGTTCGCTTGTAAAAATTGTTTTTCAGTTTATTAGTTTGTGTCTTGACCTTAGATAACATATATATACTTGTTTGATTATTTCATTTTTAAAAAAAAACAAGAAAAGTGAAATAGACACACAAGGTACTCATCATCTTCACCCTCTCACTCATCCATTGACAAATACACATAATAATTTTTGTCAATCGAGGTGCGGAGTGTGTGTTGACAATGTCCTAAGTAGAAGATTGTGATCTTGTTCGGATTGAGTAATTGTAGGTTTTTCTTGAATAAAATCCGAGGGTTCTTTCCTCCAAGATCATTGGGATTTGGGGTTTTTTGACAATTCTTGCTTCATCAAATTCATCCGTGCTTAAGGGATTAAGGAACTATGGGTTTGCTTAACAAGGTAGCTACAATAAGAGGATTTTGAATAAAGAATTGGGGTCATTATCTTGTGATCAAATCAGCCGAGCATAGGGTTTGAGAAACAATTTGGGTTCTCAAGAAGGTAGCTACAACTGGAGGTTTATCGAAGATTGATGACATACTTTTTTCAAATCGAATCAAGGGAAGAGAGGAGCTTAGTTTTCAATTCAACATATTGGGTTTGAATTGTGGTGACTGTTTTCTATCTCTTGTATAAACTTTGCAATCATAATAGAAACTATCCTAATTCTAAATTCTTGAATTAGAGGCAGACGTACCCCACACGAGGACGACCGGGGGAATTTCCTTAATAAATTGCGTGACGTTTTTCTTTCTCGCTCTTTACCGTTTAATTGCAATAATCTGAAAATTTACTCTTGTGGTTCCAATTGTCCTGATTTGTAGTGCAACAAAACGGTTACTAAAAACTATAGTAATTACTTTGACTGCTATAATTGATTTCAACACTACAAGTTAAGGTAGATTGAACTTGGTGAAATTAAGCACACCAAGTGTTCGATAAAATTCCAAAAGTGAAAATTTGTGTATTTTCTTCTCAACGTTTCATTAGAAGAATTGACAATAGTTAAAGAGTATAAGTGATCAATTATAATTGAGTTAAGTGTTAATAATTCTTATTGATTCATTCCATTCGGTTTTTCTCATATCCGGTCTTTTCAATAGAGGATAGTTTTAGACGAGTGTATCCGGGAAGCTTTCACTGCGCTTCAAGTTTTTCTTAAAAACTTTTTAAAAATCAAGGTATCTATTCAACCCCCCCTTCTAGATACGTCCTATCATCTAACAATGGCTTCTCTCAATGTTCGATTTTTCACACTTGGGACCTAAAAATTACAATTTTTCTAGTCGGTTCACACGATGCAGGTCCAATTCCATATAGTTTTCAAATCATACATCTTAAAATTTTTACACAAGTATGACACCAGGTTAATTCATGATTTTTACAAGATGATAATGGAAGAATATTTAAGTAATGGTATTCCTTTCTTAGTTCTAACAAGTTTGATCTTGCATATGAATTCATAATGGCTAATGGAACATAAAAATTATTAATAACCATCTAAACAAACATTGTAAGGAAAGAATCACTCATTTCACAACTTAAAACAACATACAATCACAACTCACAAACCCTAACCACAATTTTATGTATAACCCAAGGTGATAAGGGAGAGATTCACTACCTATGGTCTATTGATGACACCAAAACATGCTATATATTTGACTCGATTTATGCTTGTTTATTGTCCTTTTGTTTTAAATTTCTACTATTATGCTGGTATTTTCTATGTGTTTTAGGAAATTGACCAAATGGGAGTCATATGTGAAGAAATGAAGCAAATCAAATGGAAAACAGAGAAAAAGGAAGTAATTATGTAACACCTCACTTTCCCATACTAATAATTATAATAAAAACATACAGAATTATACATCAGAGTCAACAAATGAGATATCACATCATTCAAATAAACTCATAAAGTCTAAAGTCACTTTATTACTTCACTTATTCATAGTAATCAACCAAACAGTGGAACAACTCAAATTAATTTACTTTATGGCGCTGAGGCCTCAATAATAATAAAAACTCCACAAAATGCGTGGTTCGTCATAATCGTGAATTAAGATACGTAACAATTAAAAACCATGCAAAAACATTGCAAAAATCCAAAATCCTGTGTTACGTATCAGAGCGACTCCTAAGACTCGATCAAGCAACACTCACTCTAAGCACTACTCGAGTACCTAGTTATCTGTACTCCCCGAGGAGCACAAACACAACAACAAAGAAGGGTGTGAATTACATTCAATAAATATACGATGAATATCATATGCTAAGGAGTAGTAACCCACACAATCACATAATTCACAAAATACACAATTCACACAATGCTTCACAACATATTCTTCATTCATATAACACAACATCAAATCAAGATAGTGGAATGTAATGCAACCGACAACAACTAAATGCATGTGATACCATCAAGGCGTAAGCCCTCTCCAAAATTCCAAATAGGGCAACAACAGGGCATGAGCCATCAACATAATGCCATTATAGACCAATAACAGAGCATAAGCCTTCACCGATGAATGCCTGCATTGTGAACATACAACACCACAACTATGCAACCATAAGGCATAAGCCTTCAACACTTGCCAATAAGGCCACCAATATTATTATTATCATGAAACATACAAATCTACACAAAGTGTCATACACCAAATTCGCCCCATTACAATGGTCATATTATTATTATGTTTCTAAATCTTTAAACATATCATTCAAATTGTTTATTTTAAATATTATTTTTATAGAGGGTTTAAATGATACAAAGGGTGTGTATTTTAATTAAGGATTGGTGGGCTTTCTAAATCAGAAAGGCCCATTTAGTTCGTTTGGTCTGTT
Organism: Vicia faba; assembly: GCA_948472305.1. Lineage (NCBI taxonomy): Eukaryota > Viridiplantae > Streptophyta > Magnoliopsida > Fabales > Fabaceae > Vicia > Vicia faba. The sequence continues at coordinate 1,156,139,967 of OX451738.1, read as the reverse complement.
AAGGTACACCAAGGGGGTGTAAATTTCTCTTTTTGAGTATGCCATGAATGGCCCATTAAGGGGTTTGAAAGCCCATTGGTTTTTGTTAAGGTTGACCGAGTGAAATGGCTCTTCCTGTTATTATTATTATTATTATTATTATTATTATTATTATTATTATTATTATTATTATTATTATTATTATTATTATTATTATTATTATTATTATTATTATTATTATTATTATTATTATTATTTTAAATGTTGTTAATTACATTGTTATTATTATACCAATTTCATTGTTATTATAACATTTATATTATTATAACTAATATTATTTTTATTAAAATATTATTATTACAATTATCATTATTATTCAATTATTATTATTATCATAACAAATATTCTATTATTATTTTTAGTTAAGATTATTAAATAATTATTTTTACCCAATTATCATTATTATTAGTTTCTTATTTTATTTATTTTCAATTTTTATTATTTTAAGAGTGTTGACCGAAGGTCAACCGAGTATTTGAAACCCTAATTTCCAATTCAAAGCGGCTGACTCAATCATCTTCATCCCTAAGCAATTACTTACAAGGCCATAAATCAAAAGAAACACATATTCAATCAAGATCAATAACAGACCAAATCAAATCTTCGGAAACTCAAACAAATCTCAAAACAAATCAAATTTACACAAAATTAAATCAAATTGAATCTTATTACAATAAAATTACAAACAAATCTAAAACAAAATCAAAATCAAATCCTTAAATCTAAATCAATTTACAATCAATCTAAATTATAATAGAAATTATACAAATTTTCCTAATCTAAATCTAATCTAAACATTATAAAACACTATGTTTCTAATGGATGGAGGATCGAAAAATTAAGCAAAAAAAAGGGTAGAAAAAGCAGAATATTGTTCCAACCCTTCATCGCCCTCGGAGAACTTCCTTCGCCCAAATCTAGGGTTTTTGAACAAAAACCCTAAGATCTCCATTCCTCAGTCGCTTCCGCGCCACTCGCTATACCTGCAAACCGAAGAGGAGATCAAAACAAAGCGGAGCAAAATCAGAAAAATATACAAGAAGAAATCACGGTAATCCTTTGAATCCATAGCTTTAAGGTTTCGCAATTGTAATTTGTGTCTTGATTTGGGGTGGAGACTGGTTAGATTTAGGCTGCCGTTTAGGGTTTGGGTGGCTGGATTTATGGATTTTTGAGGTTTTTGTGTGTAGAAGAAGAGAGAGGACGGAGAACGAGATAATGAGAGTAAGAGAGAGGAAGTGTGTGAGAAGAATGAAACAAAACTAAAGAAAAATGAAAATATAATTCCTCTGTGTTTCGGTGCATCACCCTTACTATGCTCCCTTACTCTCAGCCCCTTTGATCAAAATCAGATGCTCCAGATAATGCATCCTCACCATAATCCCGTACGCTCATACGATCCAAACAGGTCCCAACAAATTTTGTGTTAGGCCGAAGCCCGTCTTATTCGCACCCCCAATTTTTTCTTTACTATTTTAATTAACAAAATACACCCCATGAGTTCTGGGAAAAATCCAATATCTGGATTTGGGCCCCGATATCCACTCCCATTGGATTACTAGACTGACCAAAACTACACCCCTCGCCTTTGAGCCCAGTTCAATATCTGAACTTGGGCCCCTTATGTTTAACACCCCTGATTTGTGTTTTGCACCCCCTAGCCTATTAATTAATTAATTTTAATTTTATATAATTTTAAAAATCATTTATTTATTTTTAATAATTCTCTCATTATTTCTTTTAGCATTTGCGTTAAATATATAATTTTTGCGTAATTAGTAAATAATTATAATATTTTTCTATTAAAAATACTTAATATATTTTTAATAGTTATTTATTAATCAAAAATCATTTTTTTAATAATAATTCTTTTTAAATACTAATTCTTTTTAAATAATTTAATTGCATTAAATATATGTTTCTCATGCGTCAAAATCTATTTTTCTCATATTGCATCATATAGTCGAAAACATTTAACCAATCAAATACTAAGCTTATTTTCTACTAACATAATTCAAACATATTTATTTAAAAAAAAAAGATTATTGAAACTACTTCTATGGACTGCAAACTTTGTCTACAATTCCACTATTCACACACTCAGACTTGGTTCAAGGCGAGTTCGACATATTTTCATAGTCCATATAAAAAACTAACCAAACAACTACGAACTACAAATTGAGACTCTGATTCCTCATAAGAGGATACATAGGCACGCGACATAAAAACCGTGGCAAGTTCCCCTAATTAAAATTAAAACCCTATTCTTAAACCTTAAACCTAAACCCTAGTATCCTTGTGAATAAGGTAGATGAAGGGTGCCTAACACCATCCTTTCGTCTAAAGCATGTCAAAAACTTAGAATCTCTGTATCATCAATTAGGCTTATTCCGTTATATTCCCGTCTTAGGATAAAATTAATGGTGACGACTCTATATTTTTTGCTGGTTATTACAACTGGCGACTCTGCCCGGGACTCCAACCCTATGGCTTAGAAGCCCCTCCTTTTTAGGTTTTGGTTATTGGTTAGGATTTTGTTGTTTTTACTTTCAATATTTATTTTACTTATTATTTTTTCTATTTATTTGTTATTATTTTCGTTATATTATTATCATATTATGGTGGGATTTTAAATAAATTTTTTTTTTCAAAACCTTAGAAAGAAGGTTCGTCTATTGGCCAAGGGGATATATCATCCCTATGAATTTTTGTGACGACTTCGCCTGGAGTCGATTGAATTTCAAAAAAGGAATATGTCTCAAGAGATATCCTCTTGGGGTATATGAATTTTGAATGAAACCTATGACTTCTTGTGTAACCTTAAACCAAAATCTCATGACGAGACCTTTTACGACTTTAGAGACGAAAGTTTCTGTCTACAAAGAGTCTCCACTTAAGGGAGGACCTTGTGCCTTTCCCTCTAGTGTAATCCATGAAAACCTTAAGGAAACCACCTTTTGGGGATGGTAGAATATCCGTAGGGATAAACTAAGAACCTACCAACATAAGATACTTTTCATAAATCCTGTTACTAAGTCGTATCGTCATGCATTCATATATTTTGCATCTCACATATTCATCATTTTCCATTTTCTTTGTTTGTCTTATTTGTAGGATTTAACAAATCAAAGGTTTTTGGTGATTATCTTAGAAATGGATGCCAAAGAGAAGTAACTTGTCCGTGTTAGCGCCATTAAGCTAAATATGAAGAAGATAATCATCAAAGAGAAACTGTCTAAAAGAGCTATGAATATGTTTGTTCGCTCTTATGGGGATACCCTTGAGTTGACAAAAGTGGATGTCAATTGGATGATATCTCTTCCTTGGTTCAGTTCTACGATCATTCGTTAAGGTGTTTCACCTTTCAAAATTTTCAACTAGCGCCGACTTTGGAAGAATTTGATAGGTTCTTGAATTTTTCTAAGGAAAAAGTTTATGTGAGAATTGGACAAACTATTGATGTTAAAGACTTAGAAAGAGGTATAGGGATATCCTTTTCTAATTTGTCACCTAATTACAAAAGAGATGGTGATGTACAAAGGATTAAAAAGCAATATGTGGAAGCTAAAGCCCTTTCTTTTTCCAATAAGAATGAGAGTGTTATGTTGATTGTTTTGGACTACTTGTCTTTGGTGTAATTCTATTTCCACTGACTTTAGAATATATTGACCCTGCAGCTATTAGTGTGTTTTAGACCGCAAAAGCTTTAAATACAGATCCAACTCATGCTTTACTTGCCGATGTTTACTATGCTCTTCACACTCGTTATGAATAGGGGATGAGTATGCTGAATTGTTGTATCCCGATCTTATATTTTGGTTTGTGTCTCATCTTTATAAGGAACTCTGACATGGTTTGAGTGGCCTAAAAATTAAGGTCTCTTACTGCTAATTCTAGATTGTTGTACGCGAGGAAACTAAACCTTGGAGATATCATTTACCGTTGTAGATATTTTCTGAATGTTCCATTGATTGGATCACGTGGTTGCATCAATTATAATCGTACGTTGGCTTTGAGAAAACTTGGGTATCATTTGGAGGATAAACCCTCTGAGGAAAAACTTCAACAATTAATCGTTCATGATATGGGTGAAACAACCGACTGAATAATCATCAGATATAAAATCAATGAATTCGCCATCGAACATCTTTTATCCCACCGAAAGAAAAGGTAAACATCGAAAAAACCTGAAGATGGATAAATCACGGTAAACGATCGAGATATCAGGTAAGGGATTCTGTTACGCAAGGGGAAGGTATTAGAACCCCACACACCTGTAGTATTCTATAGTATCCACTCTTGTTGTTCTAATCTAAAGGTTGTGGTCAAAATCTATGTCTAAGGCTTAAAAGCTAAAAAAAGATGCAAAGAGGGAATGCATGCAAAAGATAAAAAACGGGGAAAAGAAGGAAATAATTACAAAGTTCGCTCGACTGAGCCCCGTGACCAGATGCCTATGTATCCCTTTTAAGGAATCAGAGCACCGTAGTTCAGCTCACATGTTTCTGTTTGTTTTGTGTTTTTTAAATGAACAATGTTAAATTCAATCATTCCACCGCTGCTTGACCTTTGGAGACTTACGACCTGTAGTGGAAAGGAACTAACATGCTCTTTAGAAGAGAAAAGCCGATTGGCAAAAAGAAAGGAGTTGGTTAGTGTTTTTTACCTTAAGAAAGAGTTTAAGTTTTTAGAGATTGTTTTTATTAGTTTAAGGTAAAAGAAAGTTTTAGTTTTAAATGCAAGGATACAAAAAGAAAGAAATCGTCTAAGATAGACTATCTAGAATCTAATTCCTAATGTTATCATACAATGGTGGCCCTAGGGTTGAGTTTTGAAAGGGAAATATCTACCTAAGTAGATATACATCGATAATTATCCTAATGTATAGCTCGAGGATTATCCTATCTGAGTAATCCTAAGGGAGCATGACAAATATCTCATAAAATAGATGCAAGAGCAATCATACTGTCATAAGAGAGAGTAAGAGAATGGATGACGAAACATCCAAAGGGAGATAGCAAAAAACTGATAAAAATTCCTGAAACGAAAAAGTAATTGTGTGAACAGTTTCAGAAGCATCGAAAAACATGGTATTTATTAAGAAAAGTAAAAAAAAACTCATCACAGATCAAGAGTTATGACAAAATGGAGATTATGTTACAAGAGTCAGAAAATTTGAGTGTTTATGTCATTTTCCAATTGGCTCAAGTTTTGGAATTTGAAAAGAGTTTATAGGATGCCTTGAGCTATTTGGAATATGTCACAACTTAAACAAACAAATATTGCTAGAAAGAGTCATCAAATATCTACAAACTTAGAAATTGCACATAAAGTTGAAATTGAGAGAACATGGCCAAAGTGTGAAAGTAGCAACAATGTTAGAATCGTGGCAAAGGTTATGTAAGCAACTTAGCATTAGAGAATAAACCATAAGTTAGTAGTGTTATGATATTAGTCTATGCAAACTAAACTAAGTTAGCATCATTACAAACTAGAGGTTACACAAACTAAGAAAAATTGTGTTATCACAAACAAGAATTATTGTAAAATACCACATTACAAGCAAAAAAAATATAATATGTACATATTGTAAAAGTGAACCCGGAACATTGGCACGATCTCAAAAATTACCCAAAATGAATTATGAAAATTAATGGAACATATACACACGTAAACAGTTTCAAAAATATGGTCAGTTCAGTCAAATTTCTCCCGAAAATGCAATTTTCATAACAGTTACAGTAGTAGCAAAAACACGGCAAAAATTATCCGAATTCAATAACCGTTCGCGGAGAAAGATTAGGATGGCTCAAGAAAACCGATTTTTATTAAGAAAAGTAAAAAAAAAACTCATCACTGATTAAAAGTTACGACAAAATACCAATTATGTTGATTTGGCCAATTTTTAAGTGTTGAGAAAATTTCCACTAAACTCAAGCCAAGTTGTGTCAAACATGTTTTGCTATGATGCTTGAGTCTATTGGAAACTATCTCAACTCATGGAAATTTCCAAACAAGAGAAATCACATCAAATAACAAAATTCAAGCATTATGTAAAAAGAGAGAAAAGTGTTAGTAACTTGAACAAATGTTAGCACATACATCTAATTGGCACCAATTGTTAGCATAGAAAAGGTGAATTGAAAGAATTAAGTTAGTATGTTACCTTGAATCACGTCAACAACAAATATCAATCAACACAAAGTGTTAGTGAACAAACTAGGAAATTGGAATCACAACAATATGTCAATTAAACCAATTTCTAATCTAGCCATGATCAAAGTCAAGAATCAACACAAAACTAGCACAAGCATGTGTTATAAAGTATACTTCATGCCAATTTCTACTCTATGTTAGTTCTAAGAGGAAATTAAACAAACACCTAGTGTGCTAAAGTTCTACAAGCAAAATCTATGTTAGATTTACATATCAAATCCTACCAATTCTAAAAATTAGTATTGAGTTATACTAACAACAACTTCAATTTCACGATTCAAATTCAACCTAGGTTCAATTCAAGCTTAATCAAAACAATGCTTCTCAATAATCACTTATTTCAAAAAGTGCTTAATTCAAGAAAACTCACTAATAGAAGTGAAAAGGAAGCTTAGGTATAGAGATCGCAACGAACGAATCGAAGATCGAAAAATAATTTCTCTTGATTTGTTCTTGGATCTTGATGAAGTTGAAAAGATTTTTTTGTTTATGAGAATTTGTGAATTATGAGTCTCCTTCTTGAAAATTCGTGTAAATGAGAATATATAGTGTGGGTATTTTTTAGTGGATTTGGTAAATGGGCCTCAAATAAACACAAGCAATAGTATAAATTTTTACTACACCCGAGTTCTACACAAGCAATAGTATTTTTTTGAGGTTCATAGAAGGATTATTACAGACAATGGGTCCAACTTGAACAACAAAATTGTGAAGGAATTATGCGATGACTTCAAGATTGAACATCATAATTGCTCACCATATTGACCCAAGATGAACGGGGCCATTGAAGTTGCCAATAGGAATATTAAGAAAACCATTAGAAAATGGTGAAAAGATACAAAGATTGGCATAAAATGATCCCCTTTTCTCTACATGGTTATCATACTTCAGTACGTACGTGAACATGTGCAACTCTTTTCTCTCTCGTATATGGCATATATGTGGTACTCCCTATTGAAGTAGATATTCCATCACTAATAGTTATAATGGAAACAAATCTTGAAGTATCAGAGTGGTTTCAAACGCAACTTGATCAGCTTAACCTCATTAAAGAAAAATGCTTGACAACTCTGTGCCACGGTCATTTATACCAAAAGAGGATGAAGAAGGCATTTGACAAGAAGGTTTTTCCTCGAGTATTCAAATAAGGATATTTGGTGCTCAAGAATATTATACTTCCTCGCCTTGATTCACGGGGTAAATGGACACCCAACTACGAAGGTCTGTATGTAGTTAAAATAACATTTTCGGGTGGTGGTCTTATCCTTAAAACAATGGATGGGGAAGAACTGCCACATCCGATGAACTCTGACGAAGTCAAAAAATACTATGTAAAAAAATCCCGCTAAGTGCAAATCCTAAATGGGCGACTTAGGCAAAAAGGGGCATCCTGGTGTATTAAAAACCCGAAAGGGCGGTCTAGGCAAAAATTAGGGACATAAACAAAAAAAATTATCCCAGTGGATTGAAAACCCGAAAGGGCGGTGATGTACCCCAAAATTTTCCCTCCCACTTTTCAAGACAAATTAATTCAAGATACTTTCTCATGCATATGAAGGTCATAAACACTCAAGACTACTCAAGAGTTGACCAGACAAACCCTTCTCCTAAGTAGTTGACCTACAACTAGGGTTTCACTTTTCTCAAAGAAAATTGGACTTCTAATGCCTCAAGTGGATTTCATGGTTTCTCATATGCTTCAAAGAATCCTCATACCAAATTTCAAGCCTTGAGGCACACGTTTGCTCAGTAAATTAGCCAAATGATTGAAAATAAATTGTATTGGACAAAAAGTCAACTTTGACCAATTTACAGTCAAACTTCAAGATTTTTGGTCAACATCAATATTTTGAGGTCACATTCATCATTTGATCAAGGGTTTATAATGATTCACAAAAAAAACTCAAGATTCATCAATAGTCAAAAGTTACTAAATTAGGATTTTCTTTAGGAGAAGTCAACTAAACTTTGACCAAGCATAAATTTCACATACTTCTTCATAAATTTCTCAACCAAAACTCATTTTGATGTATATTCAATTTTATACAACTTTTACTCTCTAAGCTCAAGGCTAAAAATGCTTCATTTGAGAGATATGGGCCAAAATATCACAGGTGATTTTAAAAGTCAATAAAAAGAAATTTTTTGTAAAAGCACTTTACATCAAGATAAAGGATTCAAATGAAAACATGACCAGCATGAAAGTTGTAGGATACATCTTTAGATTTCCAAAAAGTCAAAGATCACCTTCATATGGCAAAAATTGAGGGAGTTATGATTGGTGTAAGTTGGGCAATTTTGAGAAAATGCATGAAATCCAAATTGAGCAAATTTGAGTTTTGGGCTAATGGGCCTATCTTTTAAAGTCCAAACGTGTTATTGACCTCATAATGGACCTCTAAGTCCATTCATGAATCATTTTAATTTTAATTTCATTTATTTTCATTTTTATTCATTTAAATTCCAAATTAAATCAAATAAATGTTAAAAAAATGTATAAGGCATAAAAGGCTTGTGATCTGAATCTTTTGGAGGCCCAAGGCCATGCTACAAACTGTGTTGACTTATTTTCCAAACATATCTTCATTGGTTTTTTAATATTTCAACTTATTTTTAAACAAAATCAAAGATATGATTTCATATGATGTCCAAGCCCACCACTTAACCTAATATTTTCTCCTATAAGTACACTACATGTTCAAACCATAAGGAACACGCGAGGCTGCCCAAGAAACAAGGGTTTTGAGATTGAAATTTGAAAGGAAAGGGTTGAACTCGAATTCTAGTTTTCAGCCATCCTTAAGGCTAGTAACCATTCAAATAATTCCCTGAGGTATCATATAGTAAGTTCCAATCATTCTTGATGATCAAATGTGTCTAAAACATCCATTCAAAACATCATCGATTTTGCATATATTATGAAATTCGTATTTCAATACTTATGATGCTTTGATTTAAACTAACATCTTTAATGTATTCCTGAGACAAAATATCACATGTTTTATCCCTTGCATGAGGCCCATAATGCCAGAATACTCAATCACCATTATTCCACCGCGTTGCTTTATTTTGATCACATCTCATTGTACAGGTTGAATTAACCAAAAATAATGTCACCATTGGATTCGCAAGGGTCGAATTAGGGGGATAATGTCCCTTTCATGATTTAACATATGTTATTTTTGAAGGTTAACGAATGACCTCACTGGAGAAGACGACCGGAGCTAGGGCTCCAGCACTTCCCTGGTTCACTTTTTTATTATATATATATATTTAGTTTATGTTTATAACAGAATTGAAGCACAACGCAGTTGGTTGAGATGGAGGCATGTAACGTGAAAGGTGCGGGTTCGATCCCTGCATCTTGTAATATTTTTTCTATTTTTCAAACTAACGCGTAGGTTTTATATATATTTATCAGTTCCTATTTCCATAACACAACAGCAGTTTGACTCATTGGTGAGGGGTGCATCTGTGAAACTAAGGGGCGTGGGTTCAACACCCACCCCATGCATTCTTTTACTTCTATTTTCTAACCCTAATTTTTTCTATTTTCTAAACCTAATTTTCTATTTTTCTTAATTAATTAATTTCTAATTAATCACCAACTAACCTAATCTTTTTTCTTAATATTAATAAATTAGGATTAGGGTTTTTAACTAGTATTAATTTTCTTGATATATTTTTATTTACTAAATTAATTAATTAATCAAACTTTTTTTCTTAAATATTAAAATCAAATAGAATTTAGGTTTTATTAATTATTATCACTTAAATTATTTTCTATCAAATACAAAAAATATCAGTACTTAGAACTTTAGGTCTTTTAAACATTTTTATTAATTTTTTATATTTCTTTTTGCTATTTAAATTCATAAATCAAGTGTATAGCTCGCGTTCTTAATTATAATAGCGTAGATTTATCTTTTCTCACATTTTTTCCATATTATGTAACTGCTCACGGGATATAATAGCTTAGGTTTAATTTCCGCAGTTTACATTCCGCACTTTATTTTCTGAACATATTGAACTTCTAGTAACTATGGTTTGTATGGAAAGACTAATAATGGAACGCAGAGAACCCTAATATTCAAGATAATATACCTGAATCAATACATTCTTCACACTTGCACCTTTAGGATAACCTCTCTTGTTGCCTTACGATATTGGTCACGTCCCTCGAAAGTAGGGATACTTTAGAAAAAGACCCTCGATAAAATCATCATATCCCTTTCGAATAAAGATCATAATCCCTCGATGATCCGTCGATTTGTATACAAAATGATCTAGTCCCACGATGAATCTACAATAAAAATGATGATAGTCCCTTCGATACAATTGCTAAAGTATCCTTAGATGTTGCCTTTGATGACCATACAATGACCTTACACACGTCCCTTCACATCCAATATATAGGGCTACCTACCAACTAATGGTATGGATAGTACTATCTCTAAAGGATAAGGAAAGGAATAATAAAGACCATACTTTAGTGGGTAATAAACTCCTAATTGCTTGCTCACAACTTTTCTCACAAACAAAATACATTTTTTACACTTTCAACAAATATTTTGAAAAGAAAAATACTTTGTACACATTCTTAAAGAGTGATACAAGAATTATTACAAAGTTAGAGTTACATTGGCATTTCAAAATATTTTCAAAACAAATCACACACACAAAGCAAGTTTCAAAAGTGAGCTAAGCAATTAAGAGCCCGCAGATTACTACGGATGAAAAGGGTGCTAACACCTTCCCTTTTCATAACTTACCCCCCAAAATCAAAATCTATCAAAGGTCTTTTATGTTCTTTTCACCTTTCCTACAACTTAATCAACCAAATAACAACTTACAACCTTAAATCAATATTTCTTGATATTTTGCAACTTCAACAATTTCAACAACATTTCAACCATTAATCGGCAATTAATTTAATTAAATAATTAATTAGATAATTAATTAAATTAGCGGGCGTTACAGGTGCAATCCAAGGTTGGTTGATACTCGAAACTACGCTCATTAAGATTTGACTCTCAGGATGTTTTGGTGGCAAGTCGGTTGCCGTGCTAAAATCAAGCCTGCGAGAAAGATTAGTGATATGAGATTCCTAAAACCCAGGTGCTATTTTAGGACGGGTTGATCCAACTTAACTTCAATGGGAAATGGTATTTACCTATGGACATCATGCAAGCCTTTCAACCTAAGGCTATTGTGTGACTTGTTTGTGTTTTCTGCTCATGAACATAACATCATAGCATCATATTATCATAACATAACATTTTTTACTAACCATTTCAAGGATCTTAGGGATTTACGGTGCAGGATTTTCATAAGCCAGATTCATAGCAAGGGGCAAGAGGATTTATTTTCCTCTAGCCAAATGCCGTCAAGATCAAAGTACATTATCTTCAGTCAGAGGCTATGACCCACTTGATATGGTGAGCTTGATTCTTATAGAAGGACATTCAAAGATGAAGACTAAAAGTTCTTCAGACAAAGCTGCAACTAGATTCAATTTCTAATATTTCAAATTTAAATCCCACGAGATCCTTGAAAACATTGCATATGTGTAACACGGTGGGAGAACTGACTTGAGTGTTTTGTGTTTGATCGCATTTGCTGTGGATAGCAAAAGTCACCACCGACTTTTCTTTTATCTAATAAGGAAAGGTTGAAAAGAACAGGAAATACCTTTGAGATTTTTTCTTGCGTTCGGGGGGTAGGTTATGAAAAGGGAAGGTGTTAGTACTCTTTTCATAAATAGTTATCTATGAGCTCTTAGTTGCTTTCTAGATCACTTTCTTTAGTTTGAAAATGTGCTTGTGGTGTGGGTTTTGAAAGTATTTTGAAAATGTCTTTGTAATGGTTCTCGTTTTTATAAGAACGCGTACAAAGTGTTATTTTGAAAATATTTCAAAGAGGTGTTTGTGGAATGTGTTTTTGAAAGTGATTTGGAAAATGTGTCTTTGTAATGGTTCCCATTTCAATAAGAACGCGTACAAAGTGTTTTAAATTTTGAAAATGTTTCAAATGAAAGTGTGGGCGTATAAAATATTTTTGTTGTGAGCAAGCGAGCAACTAGGAGCAACCTAACTACTTAAAAGGTCTTTATATTCTTTTCTTCCTCCTTTAGATGTTGCTATCTTACCATTGATTTGGTAAGAAGCCCCATCATTGGATGTGAAGGGACGGGCATGGGACGTTTGTATAGTCATAGAAGGCAGCCTATGGGATGTTTTAGCAATGTCGTTTAGGGACTACATCGTTTATCTAAGGGAACATTGAGGGTCATCGAGGGACTACCATCTTTTATCGAGGGTATTTTCTAAAACTCCCATATTCGAGGGACATGACTATTTTTCCGAGGCAACAAGTGAGATTACCCTAAGGGTGCATGTGTGAATGGTGTGTTTGATTTGCATGCATTTAGTCTTTGATTAGGGGTTGTATACTTGTTGTTTTTATCTTGCCATACATACCCTATTTTACTAGCAATCATACAAAAGTAATAAAATGCAGAAAGATAAAATCCTACACTATTACAACCATATTGAATAGCATGAAAATATAAAGGCAAAAATAAAATAAAATCAAGAAAAATGGGTCTTTCGATTTAGGCAGAAACACCCTTTGATTCTTCATTTTCTGGCTTCCTTTGATTTGGGGCTTGGAGTCAGTGGAGTCATACCCTTCGATTTGCCTTTCTGCCTTCTTCGACTGGGGGCTGGAATCAGTGTAGGCGTGCCTTTCGTCTGGGCCTGGAAGTCAGCATGGTGTGCCTTCTGATTACCTCTTTTGTTTTGACCTGGAGGTTAGTATGGAAGCCAAAGGCTTCGTTTCCTACTTCCTGTTTCTTGTTTATTTCGTTTGAACTCTTGAATAGCAACATGGCCTAAGGCCATGCTAGCATTACCTTATGGTCAAGTTAGTACTTAAAGCATGTTTAGGTAAACAAGAAGCAAAAACAAAAGAATTAGCTCAAAAAACATATTAAATGGGTGGAAACGAAAAGAAGAACAATGGTATGTACATGTTTGAAACGAAAAGAAAGTTTATTTACATGTTATCTAAGAAACGAAAGGTTCAAGGTTTAGAGAAACTTACCTTGCTTGAGGCTGGAGCATGTGCTAGACTTTGAGTGGTTGCCTTGAGTGTCCCTAGATTCAAATGGAAGGAGCAAATTTAGTGTTTCTACTGCTGGATTCGAAAGAGAAGAACAAGTGTGATGTTATTTCTACTGGATTTGAAGGGTAACAAGGTGTGTGGGTGTTTCAGATTTGAAAGGGACAAGTGTTTGGATTCTGGGTTTGTGTTTTATGAGTGTTTAAGTGTTTGAGAGCTTTATGGTGTTTGAGAATTTTTTGAAGATTCATTCCTCTGGCCAAAAAGTCCTCCTAAATATGTTGTGGAGCCTTTTATTTATAGGCAAAGCTGGCTGAAGCTTTTGGCGGGAAAACAACATAATTTGAACAATTTATGTAACCTACTCTTTGTAGCGTTTGAGGGACATTGTTTTGAATGCTATTTTGGTGCAAGAATGGGGGAAGTGTTTCAGGACTGCTGTGCAGTAGTTTTGTCCAGTGTACCAGGCTTGAACTTGGAAGCAAGCATCTTCCAACAATGTTATTTTATTTTCCTCTAACAAGTGCCTTTCGAATGGGTCACTTTTGTGCATCCTTCGAAGGAGCCAAAAGTGTGACCCTTGGATGGGTCACTAAAACACGCCTTAAAGTGGGCTTTATAAATCCTTTGAATGGACCATCAAGCATATCCTTCGAATGGGATGCCCAGAGTTGGGTTCGAAAGATGATGATTCGAAGGGAATCAAAGTTACAAACGAAACCTTGTGAAGGTGGTTCTGCCCAGTCGAAGACTTGCTTGCCAAAGATCCATGTGGCCAAACGAAGGAGTGTACGTAGGGGGTCCCTACTTTGTGACTTCATGCAACCATGTAAAAGATATTTGTTCAAACGAAGGCTTGCATGAAGGGAAACACATGACCAAAAGAAAGGTGCATGCAGGAGGCCAAAATGTTCAGATTCGAAATAGGCATACAAGAGGCAAAAAAAGTGCAAACCGAAGGATGACAAAAGGGAGCCTTTTGCCTTGGAATCGAAGAAAGCAATAAGAGGCTGTGTACCTTGTGTATGCTAGCATGAGGGAAGCCTTTTGCATGCAAGAAAGAAGTTATGGCTCAAACGAAGGCTTGTACCCAACTAGTCATCAACTTGTGAGTCAAGGTCAACATGGAGGGAATGTTTGTCCAGTCAACATAGGCATTCACACATCCAAATGAAACAGGCACATAGGTAGCCATTGCATTGTGAACCTTGTGAGGCCAAAGGTGCAATCCAAGGTGGCATGCAGGAAGCTCCTTCCTTGTAAGCCAAAACCAACGCGCCATAGGCCCATGCTCAGTCGAAGGATGCAAGCCAAACTTGCATCGAAAGAGGCCAAAAGGCTAATCGAAGGAGCTTAAATGATAAAACCTATTTTTCTCCAATTTTTTCAAAAGATTATTTTTATCTGTTTTCCTCCTTTTTGACAGATTCCTTTTTAACTTGGTACTGGAAAATCCAAATACAATTGTGCAAGCTCAAACCTTGAGAATCCTTGTGAGAAATGCCTTGAGAAATGAGAGGGAAAATTTTGGGGTACAACAGCTGCCCCTGCTCAATCTTCTTAAACCTGAAGAGTTAGATTGGTGAGTCTGCCATTCGTGACTTGAAGGTGGAAGATGATTGATCATAGAGTGCTCAGAAATTTGCACTCGATGATGTGGTGGTTGATAGTGTAGGGAATGGGCTTAAAGATGCCATTTGGAAATATGATGGAAAGTTGTTGGAGATGGGCTTACAGATGCCATCCATAAGTGATTGTTGAAAGAAATAGAAGAAGTATCAGAATAAATCTCTGGTTGATTTATACTGAAACAATGGATGTAGTGGGATAAGTACCATAATAATATCCATAAATGGATTGTATCTGACTCGTATTTAAGAAATATGATGCATGAGTGTCAGAAGGACATTTGTATCTAGATTGTATCTGTATTGGATTTGAAAGTTGAATCTGAATGAGTATCAGAATGGAGTCAGTATCTGGAGCGTATCTGAATTATATCTGAAAGTTGAATGTGAATAAGTATCAGAATGGCATCCGTATTTGGAACGTATCTGAACTGTATCTGAAAGCTGAATCTGAATGAGTATCAGAATGGCATCCGTATCTAGAGCGTATCTGAACTATATCTGAAAGCGGAATCTGAATGAGTATCAGAATGACATCCGTATCTGGAGCGTCTCTAAAATGTATCTAAAAGCTGAATCTGAATGAGTATCAGAATGGCATCCATATCTAGAGCTTATTTGAACTGTATCTGAAAGCTGAATCTGAATGAGTATCAGAATGGCATCCGTATCTGGAGCGTATCAGAACTGTGTCTGAAAGTTGAATATTAATGAGTATCAGAATGGCATCCGTATCTGAAGCGTATATGAACTGTATATGAAAGCTGAATTTGAATGAGTATCAGAATGACATCCGTATCTTGAGCATATATGAACTGTATCTGAAAGCTGAATCTGAATGAGTATCAGAATGGAATCCGTATCTGGAGCATATCTAAACTGTATCTGAAATCTGAATCTAAATGAGTATCAGAATGGCATCCGTATCTAGAGCATATCTAAACTGTATCTGAAAGCTGAATCTGAATGAGTATCAAAATGGCATCTGTATCTAGAGCGTATCTGAACTGTATCTAAAAGCTGAATCTGAATGAGTATCAGAATGGCATCCATATCTAGAGCGTATCTTAACTGTATCTGAAATCTGAATCAAAATGAGTATCAAATTGGAATCCGTATCTGGAGCGTATCTGAACTATATATGAAAGCTGAATCAGAATGAGTATCAGAATGGCATCCATATCTAGAGCGTATCTGAACTGTATCTGGAAGCTGAATCTGAATAAGTATCAAAATGGAATCCGTATCTGGAGCGTATATGAACTGTATCTGAAAGCTGAATTTGAATGAGTATCATAATGGAATCCGTATCTAGAGCGTAGCTGAACTGTATCTGAAAGCTGAATCTGAATGAGTATCAGAATGGCATCCGCATCTGGAGCATATCTGAACTATATCTGAAAGCTGAATCTGAATGAGTATCAGAATGGCATCTATATCTGGAGCGTATCTGAACTGTATCTGAAAGTTGAATTTGAATGAGTATCAGAATTTCATCTGTATCCGAAGCGTATCTGAACTGTATCTGAAAGCTGAATCTGAATGAATATCAAAATGGCATCTGTATCTGGAGTGTGTCTGAACTGTATCTGAAAGATGATTTTGAATGAGTATCAGAATCACATCCATATCTGGAGCGTATCTGAACTGTATCTAGAAGAGTGTATGAGAAGGATCCTGTGTAGGATTATTTTATGATGAGTTCGTGTAAAATTGCATCTGGAAATAAGAAGGAACCTGGGTAGGGTTGCTTCATGATGAGTCCGGGTAAAACCGCATCTAGGAATGCGAAGAAACCTGGGTAGGGTTACTTCATGATGGTCGTGTAGATAGTTGCCCTGGATTGTTTCAGGTATTGATCTTTGACTTCAGAAAGAAAGATAGTTTTCCTGGCTTATTTCAGGTATTGATCTTCAATCTCTTCATGTAGATAGTTTTCCTGGCTTGTTACAGGTATTAATCTACAATTAGTCTTACACAGATAGTTTTCCTGGCTAGTTACAGGTATTAATCTGGAACTTGAAAATGTTGGTCATTGAGAGAGTTGTCCTGTCTGGCTTCAGGTATTAACCTCTGACCTCTTTGAAAATTGTTGATGATAGCCATATGTTGACTGATCTTTCCTGAAAAGGTAAAGAGTTAGCTGCATGCAATGTCATGATGTATGAAATGCATGGTATAATGGTGTTCTCAAAATAAATGAGATTGTGCCGTATGCACTTGTCATGTATGTAAATATGATGCATGAAATGCGGAATATTGTTGGAATGTATTTTTCTCTTGGAAAATAAATCCTTGACAAATGTTGGGGAGTCTTGGGAGGCTAAATCCTGGTCTGCTATTGGGGATGAAGAGTATGTCCTTCTTCAAACCTTGCTTAGAATGTTTCGGTTTGGGATTCCTGTTTTTTTTGTTTGAGGAGAACTCCGCTGGGGGATGTTGATTCTTGCTTGGGGAAAAGAGTCGTGGTCCCTAAATTTGTGATAGTCTAAGAGGAAAATTCAAGCTGGCGCCATTCGTTGGGGAAACAAACCATGTCGCCTAGTCTGCTCGAGAGGCATTTTCCTTTGGCAGAAACCCTCGAGGATTCTTGAGATCGACTCAGTTGGGGAGAAATTTTAAGTGATTGAAACTCTGGATGGGGATCACCCTATGAAAAGGATTTTGTGGGAGATTTTTCACCTCCCCTAGTACCAAGTGTTCGTAGAATTGCCATGAAATGTTTTCCTGACCATGCGTAATTCTTTGTTGGAATTCACGTTCAAAGCCCTAAGTGATTTAGATACAGATCTGCCCCTGGTTATTTAGCACTTCTTGAAAGATTTCTTTGAATCTGGACTTGACTGCCCCATATGTGTTGGACAGTGATCACACCGTGCCCCCTTGTTTATATGAGATTTGTCGTTGGAAGTGTTATCCTATTTGAAGTGATTTTGTTCACTGAGAGAGCTTTCGTTAGCTGGATATTCGTTGTGTGAATTTCTCTGTTGTCAAACAAATAGCTATTTGCAAGTATGTGAATTCAAATCAGGATTTAGAGTAAGCCTTACAGGAGTCAGGATACCTTTTGTAACAGTATTCTTTCGAATTAACCCATGCTTCAATTAGGAAATTGAAAGGTTGTATCATGGTCTGGTTCATGGTTTAAGAAACAAAGGATAAGGCTCAAAGTGTATTTGTACCCGTCCATTCGTGATGTTCTCCAATCCTAAACTCAGTTAATTATGCGTTTGAATTGAGTCTGAAATGACGTTTTGGTGATGGTTCAGACAGGTTAAGTTTGTTTGAAGACAGTCATTTTTGCAACACTTTCATGTTTGTTGAGGATCTGTGGCATCCTCTTTTTTGATCTACTATCCCTAATTTTTGCCTGACTGTTCTTGTTTTGAGATTACAGTCAGTGGGATGCCCCATCTTTTTTTCTGAAGTCTCCTTCGTAGGTTTTGATTTAGTGGGCTTTTCTTTTGAGAGATAATGAATGCCTATTTGATAGAGAACCATCACCGTCTTTTGATTCCAGAGGAATGTTTTTGATATCATTCGTTGTGTACGAAGTGAAAACTTGCGACTGAACGCGCACTTGAATTAACTGAGAGACTACCCTACCCCAGGTTTTGATTAAAGGTTACAGTTTGTGTAAAAAAGGAAACTCCTACTTCTTTGGCTCAAAAAGGGTTGACTAGGGATTATCCTCCTTATAAATCCAGTGTTTGGGAATTGAAGGAATGCTTGTACATCGTCATCAAGGTCTGTCGAAAAGCATACTGTATGAAATTATGGCATTGTTTTCGTCATCCTCCCTATAAAGGCTTGCAATTTTTGAAACAAGAGTTGAATATTATAAAAGGAGTAAAGACAACACAGTTTAAATATAATGAAAATAAATGGATGAGTTCAAGACAAAAATATGTGATGCATTAATGAAACAAAGTTTAACATTAAGATATAAGTGTTTGAATAACAAAAGAAGTTACAATTTAAAATTCAAAATGAACTGGAATGCTCAATGATTTGGGATGGGAGTGGTGATCACGTTGGGAGTCTCTAGAGGGTCGAACTCAATCTCCTTGGCGATAATCATGTTTTGAGTCTTGTATTTCAGCGCCCAACAATTGTTAGTATCATGCCCAGGACTTCCGAAATGATATGTACATATTGCATCAGGATTGTAGTTAGAATTTTTGGGGTTTGGATGAGGTCCTATCAATGTAATCAGATTCATCTTCAACAAGTGTTGTAGTGCTTGAGATAGATGCATATTGATGTTGGTAAACTGTCTTTTGGGATCATCTTGCCTTTGCTGATTTCCCCTTTGTTATTGTCACCGTGATGCAGGACCGGAGATCAGGACCACCCCCACATGTTGGTCGTAGTTGCTCTTGTTATGACCCTTTTGGCCGTAAACAACATTGGACTCTTTCTTCCCATTGTATGGCTTTTTCTGAGTATCAGAGGATATAACTCCTTGGATCTTTCCACTTTTAATGCCAACTTCGACTCTTTCTCCAGTCAGTATTAGCTCAGTGAACCCGACCGAGGAGCTTCCGATTAGGTGATTGAAGAAAGGCCCCGTCAAAGTTCCCATAAATATGACAATCAATTCCCTGTCAGTTAAGGGTGGATGCACCCTTCCAGCCATGTCTCTCCATTTTTGAGTGTATTATTTGAAGCCCTCGTTGGAACGCATGGTCATATTATTCAATTGCACACGAGTTGGTGCAAGATCAGCGTTGTATTGATACTGCTTGTAGAAAACAGCTGCCAAGTCCTCCCAGGTGTGAATGTCGGTTCCTTCTAACTGATAGAACCACTCTAGTTGAGTGCCAGCCAAACTTTCTTGGAAGAAATGGACCCATAGCTTTTGGTCAGTAGTGTGAGGCTGAATCTTGCCGATATATGACCTCAGATGCACTTTAGGACAAGAGATCCCATCATACTTGGCAAAGGTAGGGATTTTGAACTTTGGTGGGATGACCACTCCTAAAACCAAACCTAACTCTTCAAAGTCCAAGCCAGGTATCTGCTGAATCTCCATAGCATTGAGGTGATCCTCCAACTGTTTGTATTTATCATCAGCGGGGGGGGGGGGGGGGGTATTATTCCTCCGAGAAGTCAGGTTCATCTTCATCAGTCCCGGGTTGTTATCTCCTTCTTTTGTCTGATTTTCCCCTTGGTTGACGGAGTTGAGAGATCTAGAATTCTCTTGACTGGTCCTCTAAGTCTTCTTCCCAAATTCATGACACCTACTAACTTCTTTGACTTTTTCTTCTTGTCTTTGAGAAGAAGAGTCTTCAGGTCCTATTGCCCCTTAGCTATAGCCAGGAACATTTGTTGGAAATGGGCATTTTGTGCTTAGAGATCCTTCACCATTTGTTCCATATCCATCTTACTGAAATAAACAGTAGGAAAATAAGGAGACCTGTATCGGAGAAACCTGTCATGATATGATGCATGATATGTGGATGCATGTTTTGAAGGATCTCGCAGGGTAAACACAATAAGATGTTAGGAGTTACTTATAGCTTTGATTGGAGAACTTCATATTGGTGGATGTCCTTCCACGAGAATTAAGCTCACAATGTCAAGTGGGTCATAGCCCTTGACTCAAGTTACCGTGCTTTGGTCTTGACGGTGTTTGATTAGAGAATGAATCTTCTTGCCCCTTGATAGGCGTCTGGTTCAACATGAACCTGTATCATAGGCCCTTGAGATCCTTGAAATGATTATTGAAAATGTTATGGTATGACATCATGATGTTATGTATGCAAAATAAGCAAGTTGTTATGTACAAATAGTCATATATACACAAAGCAGACAAGTCCTTAGGTTTAGGCTTGCATGGAGTTTGATAGGTAAGTACCCTCTTGAAGTTTAGTTGGCTCAACCTGTCCTAGAAAGTAATTGGGTTCTAGGGGATCTCAATATCACTGATCTTTCTTCATCGGGCATTGTTTCAGCGCAAACCTCTTTAATGGCGACTGAAATATCCCGAAAGTATGGTCTCAATGAGTGTAGCATCGAGTATCAACCAACTTCGGACTGCACCAAAGCCGGATACCTCACTACTTCCTAATGGCCAAGTTTTTCAAGTAAAGGTTCTAAAGTCAGTTAGTGCTTCATGACACTACACAGCAGCCCCGTATTCTCCTTGACTACTCAAGGGCCACCAGTTCCAACAAATGTGTCACACTAACGTAGCTATTGCTTTAACCATGTCGGTATACCCTGCACAGTTTCCACAATCTATTGCTACTTACCTAAAAGGTGCCCTAGGTCCAGGTAGAGGATCAAAACAAACCCAAATAAGGAACCAATGTAAAGCATGCAATTCAAACAAGGAAAGCAAGTAAAGGTGATCTAACTCTAAGGTAACCCCACTTTAAGTACTTCCCCAACAGAGTCACCAGTTCTGTAACACGATGGGAGAACTGACTTGGGTGTTTTGCATTTGATCGCATTTGTTACGGATAGAAAGAGTCGCCACCGAATTATCTTTTATCCAATAAGGAAAGGTTGAAAAGAACATGAAATACCTTTGAGATTGTTTCTGTAGTTCGGGGGGTAGGTTATGAAAAGGGAAGGTGTTAGCATCCTTTTCATCCGTATTTATCTACAGACTCTTAGTTGCTTGCTAGATCACTTGCTTTTGTTTGAAAATGTGCTTGTGGTGTGGGTTTTGAAAGTATTTTGAAAATGTCTTTGTAATGGTTCTCGTTTCTATAAGAACGCATACAAAGTGTTATTTTGAAAATAGTTCAAAGAGGTGTTTGTGGAATGTGTTTTTGAAAGTGATTTTGAAAAGGTGTCTTTGTAATGGTTCTCATTTCTATAAGAATGCGCAAAAAGTGTTTTAACTTTTGAAAATGTTTCAAATGAAAGTGTGGGTGTATAAAATATTTTTGTTGTGAGCAAGCGAGCAACTAGGAGCAACCTAACTACTCAAAAGGTCTTTATGTTCTTTTCCTCCTCCTTTAGATGTTGTTATCTTACCATTGATTTGGTAAGAAGCCCTACCATTGGATGTAAAGGGACGGGCGTGAGACGTTTGTATAGTTATAGAAGGCATCCTATGGGATGTTTTAGAAATTCCGTTTAGGGACTAGATCATTTACCGAAGGAAACGTTTAGGATCATTGAGGGACTACGATATTTTATCGAGGGTCTTTGCTAAAACACCCATATTCCAAGGACATGGCTATTTTTCCGAGGCAAAAAGTGAGATTACCCTAAGGGTGCATGTGTGAGTGGTGTGTTTGATTTGCATGAATTTAGTCTTTGATTAGGGGTTGTCTACTTGTTGTTTTTATCTTGACATACATACCCTGTTTTACTAGCAATCATACAAAAGTAATAAAATGCAAAAAGATAAAATCCTACACTATTACAACCATATTGAATAGCATGAAAATATAAAGGCAAAAATAAAATAAAAGCAAGAAAAACAGGTCGTTTGATTTAGGCAGAAACACCCTTTAATTCTGCATTTTATGGCTTCCTTCGATTTGGGGCCTGAAGTTAGTGGAGTCATGCCCTTCGACTTACCTTTCTACCCTTCGACTGGGAGCTGGAATCAGTGAAGGTGTGCCTTTCGTCTGGGCCTGAAAGTCAGCATGGTGTGCCTTCTGACTGCCTCTTTCATTTTAACCTAGAGGTTAGTGTGCCAAAGGCTTTGTTTCCTACTTCCTGTTTCCTGTTTCTTTCGTTTCGACTCTTGAATAGCAACATGGCCTAAGGCCATGCTAGCATTACCTTATGGTCAGGTTAGTACTTAAAGCATGTTTAGGTAAACAAGAAGAAAAGACAAAAATAATTAGCTCTAAAAACATATTAAAAGGGTGGAAACGAAAAGAAGAACAATGGTATGTACATGTTTGGAACGAAAAGAAAGTTTATTTACATGTTATGCAAGAAACGAAAGGTTCAAGGTTTATAAAAACTTACCTTGCTTGAGGCTGGAGCGTGTGATGGACTTTGAGTGGTTGCCTTGAGTGTCCCTAGATTCAAAGTGAATGAGTGAAGGTAGCATTTCTACAGCTGGATTCGAAAGAGAAGAACAAGTGTGATGTTCTTTCTACTGGATTCGAAGGGCAACAAGGTGTGGGGATGTTTCAGATTCAAAAGGGACAAGTGTTTGGATTCTGGGTTTGTGTTTGATGAGTGTTTAAGTGTTTGAGAGCTTTATGGTGTTTGAGAATTTTTTGAAGATCCGTTCCTCTAGCCAAAAAGTCCTCCTAAACATGTTGTGGAGCCTCTTATTTATAGGAAAAGCTGGTTGAAGGTTTTGGAGGGAAAATAAAATAATTTTAACAATTTGAGTAACCTGCTCTTTGTAGTGTTCGAGGGACAGTGCTTTGAATGCTATTTTGGTGCAAGAATGGGGCAGTGTTCCAAGACTCCTGTTCAGCAGTTTTGTCCAGTGTACCAGGCCTGAACTTGGAAGCAAGCATCTTTGAACATTTTAATATTTTGTTTTGACCCTCCTACGACCAGATTCCTCTTCTAACAATATTATTTGATTTTCCTCCAACAAGTGCCTTTCGAATGGGTCACTTTTGTGCATCCTTCGAAGGAGCCAAATGTGTGACCCTTGGATGGGTCAACAAAACACGCCTTAAAGTGGGCTTTGTAAATCCTTCTAATGTACCATCAAGCATATCCTTTGAATGGGATGCCCAAAGTTGGTTCGAAAGATGTTGATTCGAAGGGAATCAAAGTTATAAAAGAAACCTTGTAAAGGCGGTTCTGTCCAGTCGAAGGCTTGCCTGCCAAAGGTCCATGTGGCCAAATGAAGGAGTGTATGTAGGGGGTCCCTGTTTTGTGACTACATGCAAACACGCAAAAGATCTTTGTTCAAAAGAAGGCTTGCAGAAAGGGAACCACATGCCTAAATGAAAGGTGCATGCAGGAGACCAAAATTTCCAGATTCGAAAGAGGCATACAGGAGGAAAAAAAGTGAAAATTGAAGGATGCCAAAAGGGAGCCTTTTGCCTTGGAATCGAAGGAAGCTATAAGAGGCTTTGTACCTTGCGTATTCTATCATGGGGGAAGCCTTTTGCATGCAAGAAAGAAGTTATGGCTCAAATGAAGGCTTGTACGTAACTAGTCATCTACTTGTGATTCAAGGTAAGCATGGAGGGAATGTTTGTCCAGTCAACATAGGCATGCACACATCCAAATGAAACAGGAACATAGGTAGCCATTTCATTGTGAACCTTGTGAGGCCAAAGGTGCAATCGAAGGTGGCATGCAGGAAGCTCTTGCCTTGTGAACCAAAACCAACGCGCTAGAGGCACATGCTCAGTCGAAGGATGCAAGCCAAGCTTGCATTGAAAGAGGCCAAAAGGCCAATCGAAGGAGCTAAAACGAAAGGACCTGTTTTTCTCCAATTTTGTCAAAAAATTATTTTTATCTGTTTTCCTCCTTTTTGACAGTTTCCTTTTTAACTTGGTACTGAAAAATCCAAATGTAATTGTGCAAGCTTGAACCTTGAGAATCCTTGTGAGAAATGCCTTGAGAAATGAGAGGGCAAATTTTGGGGTACAACAGCTGCCCCTGTTCAATCTTCTTAAACCTGAAGAGTTAGATTGGTGAGTCTGCCTAAGACAATGAGCCTCAAACTAGGGTTTCACTCCTCATCAAGATGTTTGAGTTCAAAGGTTCTAAATGGTTTCCATTGCCCTAATATGTTCTCAAGATCATCCATGCCAAGTTTCATGCCTTGCACAAGAAGTTTGCTCAGTCAACTACTCAAATGCCTGAAAATCAACTGTACTAGGGAAAAAGTCAATTGTGACCCACATATAGTCAAACTTTAAGATTTTTGGTCAACATCAACAGTTTGAAGTGAAATCCATCATTTGATCAAGGGTTGATCATGATTCCTCAAGGAATGCCCCTAATTCATCGAAACTCAAAAGTTGCTAAATTAGGGTTTCTATAGGAAAAGTCAACCAAACATTGACGAGGCATAACTTTCTCAACTTTATCAAAAATTTCTCATCCAAGGATCATTTTTAAGAGAATTCAATTCCCTACAATTCATCTTCAGCCCTCAAGTTTAAGAAATGCACTCATGAAAAGATATAAATTCAGACATTATAGGTCATTTCAAAAAGTCAACAAAAACACCTTTTGGGTCAAAGCTTCTTGCATGACCATGGAAGAACCAATGGAGATGAAACAAAAAGGGTTGTTTAGAGGACATCCTAAGATTTCTAAAAAGTCCAAGAACACCCTCTTAGGGTCAAAATTGAGAGAGATATGCATTGTCAAAGTTGGCCATTTTTGAAAATTTGCACAAAGTCAACAATGCCCAAAATTGTATTTTTTCCACGTGGGCCCTGAAGAAGAAGACCAGCTAACTCCATGACCTATGGGACCCTCCATGCCTTATTCACTTATTTATTCAATTTATTTTGATTTTGTTTATTTAAAATTCAAATAAAATCAAGTTAAATCAAAGATAAATGAAATTTGTGGAATGGGATTTGTTTTGCATTGATTCATAGATCTCATATGCTGTCAATGGCCAAAACAAATCGTGCAAGCTCCAAAACAAGAGGAAATCTCCAATATTGGAAAGATTTGAATCAAAATTCAAGACCATTACATCTTTGTATTTTTTCTAATTCTATTGACCTAATCTGATTCACTACTTATAACAATGCATTACAACCCTAGAGAACAAGATTAGATGCGCAACCTGCCTCTCTAAATCGCAAGAAAAAAGACTCAAATTTGGAAAAAAAAAGTGCAGATTGCATTCCTTTCTACAGACTGTTTTAAGCCATTCCAAGGATCAAACCAGATCCCTGGACACTCACTAACGCTTTTGCAAGCATTCCCACAGCCTGAAGCCTCAAGAATCAAGTGCAAGAACAGTCACAGTTTTCCCTTTTTTTCTAAAACTTGATTACAATGATTATGGCATCATAAACATGTTTTGTTCATATATCTATGCTTGGTATCATATTTACAACGTACTAGAATGCTTTGATTGACGTTTGAGTGCAGGTATGGGCATTTTCCATGGCTAGGGTTCCGGAGCTTCAATTTGGGGAACCCTAGTTAGAGACAAAGTCAGGCTAAATTAAAAACCTCTTCGTGTTCAGGGGTTGATTTACAATCGATCCATGGATTTGGATGTAATTTATTCTGCTTGTATTGTATTTTGGATGTTTACAGGTTTGTAGCCATGCATAAGAACCATCGCTCTAGCCTATAGTGACGAATTGGACTGTAGGTAAAAGCCCTTTCTAAAACAACAGTCCCTGGGGAAGAAGATGAGGGCGTGGCAGCATACCATTGGCCCATTTGAAATTCACGCGTTTTACTGGGTGCACTACTTTATTTAAATTATATTTTATTTTGTTTATTATGTTAACAACTAAGCCTTCCAGCGCAGATGGTCCAGGAGCGAACGCGTGAGGCAAACGTCCCGGGTTCGATCCCAGACATATGCATATTATTTTTCTTACAACTTCTTTACAGATCCAGCGCATCTCACAACCAGGCGTCCATCATGCGCCTCCAGATCCAGCCATTAGATCTTCCCAAGATCAGATCCAGCGCCCAATCAACCCTATGGTGAACTCTCCAAAGGCTAATGACACTGGATCAGGCGCGGCCTTGGGCCAACTATCGTGGGCCTTGAAAATTCAACCATGCACCTCCCAGAATTACTTTCACACCAGGCCCATTTTATTCCTTTTTTAATTTGTTATTGTTTTTATTGGTATTTAATTATTTTTACAAAATCATTGTTTTTTTAATTAAATCAAAAAAATCATAAAAACACAAAACATTAGAATTAGATTTTTTTTAATATTTAATTTCATTAATTAATTAGGTTAATTAGGATGATTTAAGTTCTTTTTTTCATAATTAAAATTAAGTAGAAATTAGGTTAATTTGCAAAAATAATTACTTTTCTCCAAAAAAAAACAAAAAATATATTCTCTTTATCACTAATTAAATGTTTTTGAATTTAATTTTAATCCCTCGTTTAATTCATCCTCGCGCGCATTTATTTGTTTATTTTTCCAATTAATGTAATTGCTCCAAGTTTGTAATAGTTAATTAGGTTCATTACTACTTTTATTTACTGTTTTCCCCAAAGTTTTTGATTATGTAATCCCCTCTCCAAAGCCTTGTAATAGCTAGGTTTAAATTTCTCGCACTTTATTTTCCGTGATTATAAACTACTAGATGATTTATAAACACTTGCACATGCTCACTCCTAGGGTTTTCCCTGTTAGAACAATGTTTGAATCTAGTACCCTATATTTGAGTTTTGATGATAACAAAGTGAAAAGATATAGTATTTAAATGTTTCATGATTGAATTATATGCTGCCTAAAAATACTATGTTCTGACTTGCAGATATGCTGATTAAAATAAGCATGATTACTTCATCGGCATCAGAACTTGATTTGATACACCAGCATCAGAAGTTGCTGAATCAGAACGTGAAGATCAGATGATCAACTCACGCACATGCTGAAGCTTGATGAACAGAACTGCGCGTAAACACTCTGATACAAAATCAACAGTTCATCAGCAGCGAAGCAGAATCAGAATGAGCCAAGCCAGAACGTGCATTGAAGAAGCAACGGTACTGTGCATTGAACGCTAATCAATTCCAACGGCCTCATTCCAGACAAGATCTGCTCAAAAAGGAAAGCTTGTTATTAGCATTGAATCAAGAATATTTGCTTCAACGTTCATCTTCTCAAGTGCTATATAAACCAAGCTTTGAAGATTATCACGGCTAATGCTTCCAAACTCTCTACACGCACAAAGCTGATCAATAATCTTCATCTACCAGTTTTGCTAAACCAACAAACTCTGATACTCCATTAGCGTTTAGCAATCTAGTATTCTAAGCTTCATTTGTGTAAACATCACAGTTGTGATATAGTTTTGTAGAAAACATTCACACACATTACTTTATACCTTTGTAAGAAAGTGTTGCCTTGACAAACCGGATTGTGGTTTGAATCAAGAAGGCTTTAGCAGTTGTTAAAGCAGATTTGTATTCAGTTGAATATAGTGAATTAAGACCTCGTTGGAGAGAGGCGAAATCACCTTGACGGGTGGACTGGAGTAGTTTGAGATCAAACGAACCAGGATAAAAATATCTTGTCATTTGCTTTAAGATTCCAGTTTTACAATTCAACCCCCCCTTCTTGTGTTTTTCACCCCTTCAATTGGCATCAGAGCGCCTGGTTCTGAGCTAAAACACCTAACCGTGTCAGTACAAGATCCAGCGTCAGAAAAACACAATGGCAGGAAACAACTCTCATTTCAGCAATGACAACAATGAGGATAGAGACAGATTCAGCGGCAAACCTCCAGTCTTTGATGGAGAAAACTTTGATTACTGGAAAGACAGAATTGAAAGCTTCTTTCTAGCACATGATGCTGATCTGTGGGATATGGTGACAGATGGATACACGCACCCTGTGAATGCAACTGGTCAGAAGATTGAAAGAAAATCAATGACTGATCAACAAAAGCGTGATTTCAAGAATCACCATAAGGCCAGAACCATCCTCCTCAGTGCCATCTCATATACTGAGTATGAGAAGATCTCCAACAGAGACACAGCTAAGAACATCTTTGATTCTCTCAGAATGACGCATGAGGGCAACGTTCAAGTCAAAGAAACAAAAGCTCTGGCGCTCATTCAGAAGTATGAGGCGTTTAAAATGGAAGAATCTGAATCCATTGAAGCTATGTTCTCTAGATTCCAGATTCTGGTAGCTGGTCTCAAAGTTCTGGACAAAGGATACTCTACTGCTGATCATGTCAAGAAGATAATCAGAAGTTTACCAAAGCAGTGGAGGCCTATGGTTACTGCTCTGAAGCTAGCAAAGGATCTCAACAAAATCACTCTGGAGGAACTTATAAGCTCCCTCAGAAGTCATGAGATAGAGCTAGAAGCTGACGAGCCTCAGAAGCAAGGTAAGCCTATAGCTTTAAAATCTAACAGAAAATCTGAATCTAAAGTTTTGCAGGCAGTTGAAGAAACATCTGATGGATCCTCATCAGAAGAAGACGAGCTTTCCCTTCTCTCCAGAAGAGTAAATCAACTGTGGAAGCAAAGACAAAGGAAGTTCAGGAATCCCAGAAGATCTGATCAGAACGAGTCTTCTTCCAGATACAGAAGGACAGATTCTTCCTCTGGATACAGAAGATCTGAAGGCTCCTCTGGTAGCAAGAAGCCAAATACAAAGGACATCATCTGCTACGAGTGCAATGAGCAAGGACACTACAAGAGTGACTGTCCAAAGCTTCAGAGGGAAAAGCCCAAAAAGAAGTTTGGAAGAGAGAAGAAGAAAAGTCTCATGGCCACATGGGATGACTCTGACTCGTCTGAAGCTGACTCAGAATCAGATGATGAAAGGGCGAACATAGCGCTCATGGCTAACATTCCAGATGACAGTGAAGCTTCTGACTCAGACTCAGAATCAGACACAGAAGAGGTATTCCCTAACTTCGCTGTTAATTTTACAAAGGCTGAACTTGCTGAAAGCCTCAATAAAATTCTGGAACGTTATCAGCAGATTAGAGCTAAATTCAGAGACCTGAAAAGGACTCTTGAATCTGACTCTAATAAGTCTGAGAGTCTCAAATTGGAAAACTCTGAGCTGAGAGATAAAATTTTAAAATTAGAAAACTCTTTACAAAACTCTCAGAATGAACCAATTTCTGAAACTCCCAGCAACGCTGATGAGATCATCAAGGAGTATGATCATAGTTTCCAGAAGTTCCTTGCTAAAAGCATAGATAGAAGCATAATGGCTTCAATGATCTATGGAGTTAGCAGAAACGGCAGGAAAGGAATAGGATACCTAGGTAAGGTTCCTACACCTAAAAATGTCATGGATTTAATTATTAAACCCACTCCTCTAAATTCACACTTTGTGTATGGTCACACACATGACATCAAATATACTAGTAGTAATCACTTTGTGAAACCAAAATTCAACCAGAGTTTTGGTAAAACTAACAAATCAGGACCCAAGAAGATCTGGGTACCTAAGGATAAAATAATACATGTTGCAGATATCTTTAGCAGCAAGTCAGAAACACCAGTCATGGTACCTGGACTCTGGCTGCTCACGACACATGACGGGAAGAAGGCATATGTTCCAAAGCCTGGAGGCCACGTTGGCTTTGGAGGCAATCAGAGGGGAAAGATTATTGGCTCTGGAACTGTAGGTAACGGAAATCTTCCCTCTATTAATAATGTTCTGCTAGTAGATGGATTGATGCATAACCTGTTATCCATAAGTCAATTAAGTGATAACGGTTATGATATAATCTTTAATCAAAAATCATGTAAAGCTGTTAGTCAGAAAGATGGGACTATCCTGTTTAATGGTAAGAGGAAAAACAACATTTACAAAATCAAACTTTCTGAACTAAAGAGTCAGAACGTAAAATGTCTTCTGTCTGTTAACAACGAGCAGTGGATCTGGCACAGAAGATTGGGGCATGTTAGTATGAGAAGAATATCTCAGATTAACAAACTCAATCTGGTCAGAGGACTTCCAAATTTGAAGTTCAATTCAGATGCTCTGTGTGAAGCATGTCAGAAAGGCAAATTTGCAAAACCATCTTTTAAATCCAAAAATGTTGTTTCTACCTCTAAGCCATTAGAACTTCTGCACATTGACTTATTTGGACCAGTTAAGACTGCTTCTGTCAGTGGCAAGAAGTATGGGTTAGTAATCGTAGATGACTATAGCAGATGGACATGGGTAAAGTTCTTAAGACACAAGGACGAGTCACACTCTGTGTTTGTTACCTTCTGTAACCAAGTTCAGAATGAAAAAGATCTTAGAATCGTTAAAGTCAGAAGTGATCATGGTGGAGAATTTGAAAATAAAGACTTTGAGTCATTCTTTAATGACAAAGGCATTATGCATGATTTCTCTTGTCCTAGAACTCCCCAACAGAATGGAGTTGTAGAACGAAAGAACAGAACATTGCAAGAAATGGCCAGAACCATGATCAATGAGACAAACGTTGCTAAGACTTTCTGGGCAGAGGCAATAAACACAGCGTGCTACATTCAGAATAGAATCTCAATAAGACCTATTCTGGAAAAGACTCCATATGAATTGTGGAAGAACAGAAAGCCCAACATTTTGTATTTTCATCCATTTGGATGTACTTGCTATATGTTAAATACTAAGAATTATTTGAACAAGTTTGATTCTAAGGCACAGAAGTGTATTATGTTAGGATACTCTGAACGCTCAAGAGGGTACAGAGTATACAATACAGAAACACAGATTGTGGAAGAATCAATCAGTGTTCGTTTTGATGACAAGCTTGACTCTGAAAAGTCAAAGCAGAATGAAAATCTTGCAGGTATAGAAATTGAATTTGCAGGTTCTGAAGACAAGTCATCAGAAGCTCTCAACACAGACATTCCTTCAACGTCTGAAAGAAGCAATGCTAGAAATCCTACAACTGCTGCTGATCAACCTCAGAAGAGAGTACCCAGAAGCAGTTTGGATCATCCAGAAGAGACTATCCTAGGAAGAAAGGAAGATCCAATCATAACAAGAGCAAGCTTCAGAAACTCTGAAGAAACTCTGATGGGACTTGTGTCTCTGATTGAACCTTCTTCTATTGATGAAGCACTTCTGGACAATGACTGGATTCTGGCAATGCAAGAAGAGCTGAATCAATTCACCAGAAACGACGTATGGGATCTCGTTCCCAGACCAAAAGGATTCAACGTCATTGGAACAAGATGGGTGTTCAGAAACAAGCTTAATGAACAAGGTGAAGTCGTCAGAAATAAGGCACGACTGGTTGCACAAGGTTATAGTCAGCAAGAGGGGATAGACTATACAGAAACCTTTGCCCCAGTCGCCAGGTTAGAATCTATCAGACTTTTAATCTCATTTGCTGTTAATAGAGGCATCACTCTGTATCAGATGGATGTCAAAAGTGCATTCTTAAATGGTTATATAGAAGAAGAAGTTTATGTTCACCAACCCCCAGGTTTTGAAAATACAAAACATCCAGAACATGTTTTCAAACTGAAAAAGTCACTGTATGGTCTGAAACAAGCTCCCAGAGCTTGGTATGAAAGGCTAAGTAACTTTCTGCTTGAAAATGAATTCACCAGAGGGAAAGTGGACACTACTCTATTCTGTAAAACAGTTAAGAGTGACATTTTAGTCTGTCAAATTTATGTTGATGATATTATTTTTGGTTCTACTAATCCTTCTCTTGGAAGAAAATTTGCTAAGTGTATGCAGGCAGAATTTGAGATGAGCCTCATGGTGGAACTGAAATTCTTTCTAGGAATTCAGATCAATCAAACTCCAGAGGGAACTTACATTCATCAGAGCAAATACATCAGAGATCTTCTGAAGAAATTTGACCTCTCAGAATGTAAGCCATCAAAGATTCCAATGCATCCCACGTGCATTCTGGAAAGAGAAGAGGTAAGCAAAAGTGTAGAACAGAAGGTCTACAGAGGTATGATTGGTTCTCTCCTTTATCTGACAGCTTCAAGACCTGATATCTTATTCAGCGTATGTATTTGTGCTAGATTCCAATCAGATCCTAGAGAATCTCACTTAACAGCTGTTAAGCGAATTTTCAAGTATCTGAAAGGTACTACTAATCTGGGTTTGTTTTATAGAAAATCTAGTGATTACAGCTTAGTAGGCTACTGTGATGCTGATTTTGCTGGAGACAGAGTGGAACGTAAAAGTACTTCTGGAAGCTGCCAGTTTCTGGGAGAAAATCTGATCTCGTGGTCCAGCAAAAGGCAATCAACAATTTCTTTGTCAACAGCAGAAGCTGAGTACATAGCAGCAGCAGGATGTAGCACACAAATGCTCTGGATGAAAAGTCAGCTTGAAGACTTCCAGATTTTTGAGAGTAACATTCCTATTCTTTGTGATAATACTTCTGCTATTTGCTTAAGTAAGAATCCTATTTTACATTCTAGAGCTAAGCATTATGGTGAACTCTCCAGATCCAGCCATTAGATCTTCCCAAGATCAGATCCAGCGCCCAATCAACCCTATGGTGAACTCTCCAAAGGCTAATGACATTGGATCAGGCGCGGCCTTGGGCCAACTATCGTGGGCCTGGAAAATTCAACCATGCACCTCCCAGAATTACTTTCACACCAGGCCCATTTTATTCCTTTTTTAATTTGTTATTGTTTTTATTGGTATTTAATTATTTTTACAAAATCATTGTTTTTTTAATTAAATCAAAAAAATCATAAAAACACAAAACATTAGAATTAGATTTTTTTTAATATTTAATTTCATTAATTAATTAGGTTAATTAGGATGATTTAAGTTCTTTTTTTCATAATTAAAATTAAGTAGAAATTAGGTTAATTTGCAAAAATAATTACTTTTCTCCAAAAAAAAACAAAAAATATATTCTCTTTATCACTAATTAAATGTTTTTGAATTTAATTTTAATCCCTCGTTTAATTCATCCTCGCGCGCATTTATTTGTTTATTTTTCCAATTAATGTAATTGCTCCAAGTTTGTAATAGTTAATTAGGTTCATTACTACTTTTATTTACTGTTTTCCCCAAAGTTTTTGATTATGTAATCCCCTCTCCAAAGCCTTGTAATAGCTAGGTTTAAATTTCTCGCACTTTATTTTCCGTGATTATAAACTACTAGATGATTTATAAACACTTGCACATGCTCACTCCTAGGGTTTTCCCCACTTCGGCTGCCTTCCGTAAACGGTCATGAAGTATAGGGAGTTTTAGTGGTTGCCCTCTAGTCCCAAAAGATAAAAAATGACCCACTCGAATGTTTCCTCGGAAAGATCTTTAAGACTCTAGGGTAACTACTAAGATTTCCTAACTATTTCTTTAGTGATCGTACTCGTCCATTTCGATTATCCCTTAAACTCCAACGATGAAGCTACCTACTTCTTAATAGTAGGATAGAACCGTCTAAAGGAAATAAGAAAACGAACAGCCTTTTTCTAGTAGGTAGAAGCTCTTAAGTACTTTCATAAAACAAGAAATTTTTACATATACACTTCCAAACAAGCTTTTCAAACAAAGTTTTCAAAAAACATTTTATCACACCCTTGAGGACTGATACAAGGGTTACCATAAAGTGAAATGCCGCACTAAGGCAAATTTCAAAACTTTTTTTCAAACGCACAAAAGCAATTTAAGAATGAGCAAGTACCTAAGAGCCCATGGAAAACCATGGATAGAAAGGGTGCTAATACCTTCCCTTTCTATAATCCACCCCTCATACTCAGGAACATCTCGAAAAAGGGTTTTTTTGTTCTTTTTCTCTTTTCCTTTGTTGGATGAAATAAAAGTCGGTGGCGACTCTTGCTTACCATACATTTGCAAACAAAAAACGCAAAACTAGTAGTAACAAAAAACAGTCAGTTCTGCCACCGTATCACAGAACTGCCGACTTTGCTGGGGATAAGAAATAAACTGGGGTTTACCTTAGGATCTAGGTCATCCTTAAATTGCTTTCTTGTTTGTTTTTCTTGCTTTATCTTTAAGGGTTTTTGCTTGGGTATTGTTGAAGATCCTACACCCAGATCTTGGAAAACTTTTAGGTAAACAACAATAGATCGTGGAGACTGTACGCCATAGACCGATATGGTTTAAGCGATGGTTGTGTTGGTGTGACACTTTGGTTGGTATCAGTATCCTTCGTGGTTAAACGAGGAGAATACGGGGCCTCCGCAAGGTGTCGTGAAGCACTAACAAACCTTAGAATCTTAGTTGAACAAACTTAGCCATTAGAAAGTAGTGAGATAGACGGCCTCAGTATAAAGCTGAGGATTGGTTGATACTTGATGCTACACTCATTGAGATCAGACTTTCAGGATATTTTGGCCACAAGAAAAGATTGCATGAGCTGAAACAATGCCTGATAAAGGATGATCAGTGATATTGAGAATCCTTAGAACCCGATTACTTTTCTAAGACAGATTTGAAACCAACTAAACTTCACGAGGGTACTTACCTTTAACCTCATGCAAGCCTTTGAACCTAAGGTCTATTGTGTGCTTTGCTTGTGTGTGATTTACTCTGTTTGAACATAAAATCATGCATCATAACATAACATCCATTCTTATTACACTAACAATTTCAAGGACCAAGGGAATTTATCTTTGTTCTGTTTTACAAATCATGGCTTCCGCTTGTAGAAACACTATCTGAATAAGCTTTGTGAGAATACCTCTCAAACTCAAGGAGCTAGTATCAAGGGTTCCTGAAACTTCTTCGTTCACTAAGAGATATGGTTGTCTTCTCAAGCTGGTTACTTCGAGCTTTGATGAAAATATGATAAGTGTACTCTTTCAGTTCTTTGATCCTAAGCAACACTGATTCACCTTTCCAGACTATCAGTCGGTGCCTACCATGGAAGAGTTCTCTCAGTTATTGGATCTACCTATTCTTAACCAGATGCCTTTCACAGGTTTAGAAGAGGTTCCTAAGCCAGAAGTCATTGCCTCAGCTTTGCATCTGAAATGGGCCGACATGGCATCCAATTGGGAAACAAGAAGTGGAGTCAAGGGTTTTCTAGCCAAGTTCCTAACAGAGAAAGCTCAGCTGTTTTGGGATGATTTAGACTTTCAGGCTTTTGAGGAAGTTTTGGCTATTCTAGTTTATGGGCTAGTACTGTTCCCTAATCCAGACTTACTCATAGATGTGAATGCTATCAAGATCTTCCTCTCTCACAACCCCGTGCCTACTTTGCTCGGAGATATCTTGCATGCTCTCCACACTCGTATCATGAAGAGAAGAGGAGTTCTTATGTGCTTCATGACATTACTGTCGAGGTGGTTTATTTCTCACCTCCCTAATTCAGTGCTGAAGAATGAAGAAGGTTTGGGTTGGTTGCAAAGGATAATGTCACTTTCTCACGCGGATATTCTCTGGTATTCCCTATCTATGGGATATATTTCTATTATTGACCGCTGCTGGGAGTTCCCTAATGTCCCACTACTTGGCATTAGGGGAGGCATAACTTACAATCTTTGTTTGGCTCTGCGACAATTTGGTTATGCTCGAAGGGATGGTCCTCATGAGATGCTTATCTAGGGCATTATGTTTAACTATGAGGATGATGTTCAAGGGTATCTCCAGAGGTTCATACGAGCCTGGGGCATGGTAAACAGATCTGACGTCAAGACTTTGGGGCGAAAGACTTCCATTCCTATGGAACCTTATCTCCAATGGGTACGATCTCGTGCTCAGAAACTTATGATGCCATACATGGCTGTCTTACCAGTGATTATGGAGCTCATTACTGAAGGAGATATTCCCTACACAGTTCTTCATCCTGATATGCCCACCGATCTTGAAGAATTACATAAGTCTTGGATTCAGTTGAAGAAGGAGCATGATACTTATAGGGACCAATTTTATGCCTAGGAGAAGAAAGTTTTAGAGCTCACAAAGCAGCTTCATGAGGAAAGAAGCCTTAATATCTAACTCGGCATGAAGAGGAAGCATCCATGGGAAACTTGATTTCTTTTAGTTTTTAGAATTTTCAATTGAAACGCCTAAAAGGAAATTGTACTTTGAATTCTACTAATAAAATCTTTGTTTCATTTTGGTTCGCAAATTTAAATTTCCCAAAGTCCTTAAAATCATTGCATACACATACCATACATATCAATGCATAAACAGGTCACATAATAGGTTTCTCATCTTCTTCGCTGTTTATTTCAGCAATAATGTCATCTGAACAAAGTATCAAGGATCTCCAAGCACAAAATGCCCAATTTCAGCAAATGTTCGTAGCTTTGGCTAAAGGGCAGGAAGATCTGAAGGCCCTTATTTTGAAATATAGAAAGAAGAAGACAAAGAAGACTGCTGGTGTCCTGAATCTGGCCATAAGATTCAAGGGACCGTTGAAGCAACCGGTTGATCTGACCTCCTCATCCAAAGAAGGGGAGAAACAAGAGGGAGAGAAAAGGGAGGAGGACCCTATCCCAAAGGTTTCTGATAATGACACTGATTACAATGATGAACAGTATCATCCCGCTGAGGATATATACAAACAGTTAGAGGATCGTCTGAGCATAATGGAGATCCAAATAGTACCAGGGCTGGATTTTGAAGAGCTGGGTTTGGTATCAGGGGTTGTCATCCCATCGAAGTTCAAGGCTCCGGTATTTGCAAAGTATGATGGGGTTTCTTGCCCCAAGCTTCATCTCCGTTCTTATGTGAGGAAGATTCAGCCTCACACTGCTGATAGGAACTTGTGGGTCCATTTCTTTCAAGACAGTATATTCAGGACTCAGCTTGAGTGGTTCTATCAGCTAGAGGGAGCCAATGTCCGCAACTGCGAAGATCCGGCCGCTGCTTTTTATAAGTAGTATCAATACAATGCTGACCTTGCCCCTACCCGTACTCAACTCCAGAGTATGCCTAAGGGCACAAGCGAAGGTTTTAAGGACTATGCGCAAAAGTGGAGAGATT
This sequence comes from Vicia faba, assembly GCA_948472305.1. Lineage (NCBI taxonomy): Eukaryota > Viridiplantae > Streptophyta > Magnoliopsida > Fabales > Fabaceae > Vicia > Vicia faba. The sequence continues at coordinate 1,156,102,478 of OX451738.1, read as the reverse complement.
TGGCAGGGAGAGTCCAACCCCCTTTATCTGGTAGGGAATTGGTGGACATGTTTCTTGGTACGCTATCTGGTCCATTCTTCAATCACCTGATTGGTAGATCCTTAAATGGTTTTACTGAGATGATATTAATTGGAGAGAGGGTAGAAGTTGGGATCCGAAGTGGCAAGATCCAGAAAGACACCTCTTCGAATACAATGAAGAAGCCATTCATAGGTAAGAAGGAGGTCAATGCTATCTACAATCCCAGAAGTCAGAATAGAACCGAGCACCGTCTAGTGGTAGGGGCTGTCATGATCTCGAAGTCTGAACCTACCTAACAAAGGAACAATCAACTGAGGACAGAAAGGTCGGTAAGATAGTACACCCGGATAAACATGACTCTGTCTCAAATCTTGCCACATTTATTGAAGACAAATCTGGTAACCCTGAAGGAGACTATGAAGAACCCCAATACCACATATCCTCGCTACAATCCAAGCGCTTGGTGTGCTTACCACTCTGAAAGTCCAGGCCATGATACCAACAACTGTTGGGCTCTGAAGAACAAGGTGCATGATCTAATCGAGGAAAAGGAGATTGAATTCGACCCCTCTGAGACTCCCAACGTCATAACTGCACTCATGCCCAAGCATGGTTCGGGAATCAATGCTATTGAGGTTGTCTCCGCTATGGTAGATGCTGGTGATGAGGATTCTGATATTGATGGTTGAATCTACCCTACTGCCAACGATGGACCTAGTAACTGGACGACCAAAGATTTTTTGCCGATTTCTTTTGTTCAACAGTAATTATCTTACTTGTTTTTTTAATTTGTAATAAACAATATAAGCTCTATGGCCTTGTGTCTTACCCGAGGCACAATGGTTTATTTGTGAGGGTTATTATATGTCATCAATAAAACATTGGACGTTTCTTGCATACAAATTTTGCGCTCTCTGTTTTTCTTTTCTGCTTTTCACTTTATCAATACAGTTATGCTCTTACACACACTCACATAATCAAACTGCAGACCCATATTCACTATGGATCCCATTGATAACAGTACTGCTATTGCCGATTATAACTTCGAAAATCCGATCAACCAAGCCGAGGACGAAGGTGAGGAAGATTGTGAGGTACCTGGAGAACTTGCTAGACTGTTACAGCAGGAAGAGAGGGCTATACAGCCTCATGAAGAGCCAGTTGAGACGATAAATTTGGGCACAGAGGTAGACAGAAAAGAATTCAAGATCGGCGCAAATCTAGAGGTTGGTGTCAAACAACGGTTGATACAAATGTTGCATGACTATGTTGAGATCTTTGCCTGGTCATATGAAGACATGCCAGGACTAGACACTGATATTGTGGTACATCATCTGCCGACTAAAGAAGATTGTCCTCCAGTTAAACAGGAGGTCTATCGTATGCGCCCTGAAATGTCAGAGAAGATCAAAGCATATGTTATGAAACAGTTCAATGTTGGGTTCCTAGCTGTCACCTCCTATCTGCAGTGGGTTGCTAATGTTGTTCCGGTACCAAAGAAAGATGACAAAGTACGGATGTGTGTGGACTATAAAGACCTGAACAAGGCAAGCCCCAAGGATGACTTCCCGCTTCCTCACATTGATGTTCTGGTTGAAAATACCGCACAACACAAGGCCTTTTCCTTCATGGACGGTTTCTCTGGCTACAACCAGATCAAGATGGCACCCGAAGACATGGAAAAGACAACCTTCATCACACAGTGGGGCACTTTCTGTTACAACGTGATGCCTTTCGGGTTGAAGAATGCTGGGGCAACTTATCAGCGAGCCATGGTAGCTTTGTTCCAAGATATGATTCACCATGAGATAGAGGTTTATGTTGATGACATGATAGCCAGGTCTCAAACCGAGGAAGAACACCTTGATCATATACAAAAGTTATTTGACGGGTTGAAGACATACAAGCTGAGGTTGAATCCGAACAAGTGCACCTTCGGGGTAAGGTCTGGTAAAATTCTGGGGTTCATCGTCAGTGATAAGGGTATTCAGTTAGACCATGCAAAGGTGAAGGCCATACAAGAGATTCCGGCTCCCCGTACTGAGAAAGGAAATTAGATGTTTCTTGGGACGCCTAAATTATATCGCCGGGTTCATTTCATATTCGAATGCTACTTGTGATCCAATCTTCAAGCTCCTAAAGAAAGATCAAGTAGTAAAGTGGAGCGACAAATGCCAGGTCACCTTTGACAGAATCAAGGAATACCTACAAGAACCACCAATTCTGATGCCTCTGATTGAAGGTAGACCTTTGATAATGTACTTAACAGTGTTAGACAATTCAATGGGTTGTGTGCTGAGGCAGCATGACAAGTCTGGTCGAAAAGAGCACGCGATATACTACCTTAGAAAAAGTTTACCGACTATGAGACAAGATACTCACTGCTCGAGAAAACTTGTTGTGTTTGGCATGGGCTGCTCTCCGACTAAGAAAGTATATGTTGACCCACACTACTTTGTTGATATCTAAGATGGATTCGATCTAGTACATATTCGAGAAGCCCGCTCTCTCCGAAAGAATAGCAAGATGGCAGATGATCTTACCTGAATATGATATACAATATACAACCCAGGAAGCAAACAAGGGAAGTGTATTAGCTGGTCATTTGGCTCATCAGGCCGTGGATGACTACCAGTCCATGAATTTTGAGTTCCCGGACGAGAATATTATGCTAGTGACTGACTATGAAGAACCTGGACCGGATGAAGGACCTGAAGAAGGATCTCGATGGACTATGGTTTTTGACAGAGCCTCAAACACACTCGGTAATGGCATTGGTGCTGTAATCATATCCCTCGAGGGCTCTCATACTCCTTTCACTGCCTGACTATGCTTCAATTGTACCAACAACATGTCGGAGTATGAAGCCTGTACCATGGGTCTCAAAGCTGCTATCGACCTGATGATCAAGTTCTTAAACGTTTTTAGGGATTCAACCTTGGTGATAAGTTAGATCAAAGGAGAATGGGATATGAAGCACTCAAATCTCATCCCGTACAAAGAGCACATGTTGACATTGCTCCCACATTTTGAGGAGGTAACATTTGAACATTTCCCACGAGAGGAGAATCAGTTAACGGACGCGTTAGCTACCATGTCTCCATGTTCAAGGTCAGGTGTGACAACGAAGCTCCCCGAATCACCATTGAGAGGTTGGATGAACCAACGTACTACTGTGAGATTGATACTAAAGAGGTAGCAGACAAACCTTGGTTCCACGAAGTAAAAAGGTATCTCAAGGCTAAAGAATATCCCAAGGGGACATCTGTCAACGATAAGAAGTTTCTGAGAAGGTTCATCGTAAAATTCTTCCTCAATAATGCAATCCTCTACAAGCGCAACCATGACTCTACCCTATTGTGATGTGTAGACAAGAGTGAAGGAGAGAGGATTATGATAGATCTACACTAAGGTACCTTCGGAACCCATTCAAGTGGACATACCATGGCTAAAAAGATCCTACGGGCAAGATACTATTGGTCCACTATGGAAGCAGACTGCTGTCAGCACTCCCAAACTTGTCATAAATGCTAGATCTATGCTGACAAGGTGCATGTGCTTCCTGTTCCTTTGAATGTATTGACGGCTCCCTGGCCCTTTACAATGTGGGGAATTGACATGATCAAAGAGATTAGACCTACCGCTTCCAATGGGCATCGCTTCATCCTGGTGGCCATTGATTACTTCACAAAGTGGGTGAAAGCTGCCTCTTTTGCTACTGTTACCAAGAATGTGGTGGCGCAGTTTATCAAGCATAACCCAATCTTTCGGTACTGTATACCAAAGAGAATCATCACTGATAACGGTACTAATCTCAACAACACGGTGATCACCAAACTCTGTAAACAGTTCAAGATCCAACACCATAATTCTTCCCCCAACCGACCAAAGATGAATGGCACTGTTGAAGCTGCTAACAAGAACATCAAAAAGATCATACTGAAGATGTCGGTGACATACAAAGACTGGCATGAGATGTTACCATTTGCTCTTCATGTGTACCGCACCTCCGCACGAACATCGACGGGGGCAACACCCTACTCTCTGGTATACGACATAAAAGTCGTCCTGCCTATTGAGGTCCATATCCCTTCTCTGAGGATTATGAAGGATGCGGGTTTGAACGAAGACGACTGGATCCAGACTCAACTTGATCAACTGAATTTGATCGACGAGAAGAGACTTACTACTATCTGTCATGGTCAAATGTATTAAAAACGGATGATCAAGGCTTTCAACAAAAAAGTCAGACGCCAAGAATATCAAGTCAGGGATCTAGTGATCAAACGCATCATACTGCCACAAATTGATCCCAGGGGAAAATGGACTCCCACATACGAAGGGCCATTTGTGATCAAAAACATTTTCTCGGGTGGAGCCATGATTCTGACCACTATGGACGATGACGACCTTCCTCACCCTGTCAATGCGGACATAGTGAAAAGATACTACACATGATTAAAGACCGACTAGGTTGACTGGCCTAGGAAAAAGTAAGGGCTTCCTGAAGAACCAAAAGGGTTCGGGCAAAAATAAGGGATGAAAATGAAAAAATCTGTACACCCGGCAAGTCGAAAACCTGAAAAGGCAGCTTGGGCAAAAAAGGGTATCCCAGTGGACTGAAAACTCGAAAGGGAAGTTCAGGAAAAAGTTAGGGATTTAAAGCGTATCACTATGTCCCATTGGGTCACCTTGTGGCCATACTCCAGTATCATCTATCAAGCTTCAAACAACACCGATCAATCCAGTCAGCTTCAGACAAGCAGCAAAGTGATGAGACACTCGAAGACATAACTGCAATAGTAGAATTGAAAGTCAATGGGATTATTACACATAAATGTTTTCTTCTCTTTGTACACAATATTGTATAGCTTTAATTTTCACGGCGGCATTCTCTTACTAGAGCGTCAGCTTCCTTGTACAAAAACGCCTGTTATAGGCCAACTTCAGAAATTAATACAAAGTCATTTTTACAAAACCATTGGTTTTTCTTTTTTCTGTTATGTTTTGCAAAAACATCCAATGATTTATTCTTGACATATGAATTTGAGTATGATTGCTATTCACAAATATTTTCATATGAAACAGAAAGACAGTTGCTCATGACTTAAGGAACGGGGAAAAGCCTAATCACGACAGTTACTCTGTTCAGCATGGTACAGGGGCAAGGACAACTTTGAAACAAGATCACCATTACATACGACCACGTTACGTCTACACTCCCCACAGAGTAGAGGCAACCAAAGCATCAACATCGGCTTCCTCAAACAGGAGTTACTTTCCAAAGAAAAGTTCCTTCAGAGGGCCGACACCTATATTCCCCAGTCGAATTCTATAATCGCAAGTGGTTCATAAAGTTGTCTCCCAAGCAGAGTTTATTTCTATGAATACATAAGCTCAATCCCTAACAGAGCTTATTCCTCCTGCTACAGAAGATCATCCCCCAGCGGAGTTTATTTCTCTGAGTTGGCAAGATCTTCTAGCAAAGCATCTCCTCTCTCAAAGAGAGTTATTCCCCCGCAGAGTTATTCTCAAGCAGAGTCTCTCCCCGACATAATATTCACAATCATAAAGGAGTAAATTCACAGCATAGTCATCTCCATTCACCATCCCTAGTGGAAGTAGAAGAACCACTTTTTCTACAACGGTCAGGAATTCAATTTCCAGTACTCTCAATCAGTAGTCAGGGATTTATTTTCCCAGATCCGGATATGTCACAATAGCATTTCATGTTCATACATCCTGACATGCGCTTACATATTGCATACAACATAATATCATTTATTTTGAGAAAACCATCACACAATGCATTTCATGCTTCATATGATTAATCCTGTACCTTTTTAGGAAAGATGGTTATCATCAACAATTCCAACAGTTCAAGGTTAAGTCCATAAAGCTATACATGTCAGCTCGACAAACAACTAATGGAAAATCAGTTCCCAAAACCAAACGAGTCAACTAATCTACTTGATCAGATGAGGCAACCCTACTATCCAGGTTCCTTCTCACAGCCCTACTATCCAGGCTTTCATTTCGAAGTAACCCTGCTATCCAGGTTTCTTCTAACAACCCTACTATCCAGGCTTTCATTTCAAAGTAACCCTACTATCCAGGTTCCTTCTCATAGCCCTACTATCCAGGCTTTCATTTCGAGGTAACCCTACTATCTGAGTTCCTTCTCACAACCATACTATCCAGACTTTCATTTTGAAGTAACCCTACTATCCAGGCTCCTTCTCACAGCCCTACTATCTAGGCTTTCATTTCGAAGTAACCCTACTATTCAGGTTCCTTCTCATAGCCATACTATCCAGGCTTTCATTTAGAAGTAACCATACTATCCAGGTTCCTTCTCACATCCCTACTATCCAGGTTCCTTCTCACATGCCTACTATCCAGGTTCCTTCTCATAGCCCTACTATCCAGGATTTCATTTCGAGGTAACCCTACTATCCAGGCTTTCATTTCGAAGTAACCCTAATATCCAGGTTCCTTCTCACAGCCCTACTATCCAGGCTTTCATTTCAAAGTAACCCTACTATCCATGTTCCTTCTCAGAGCCCTACTATCTAGGCTATCATTTCGAGGTAACCCTACTATCCAGGTTCCTTCTAACATCCCTATTATCCAGGCTTTCATTTTGAAGTAACCCTACTATCCAGGTTCCTTCTCACAGCCCTACTATCCAAGCTTTCATTTCGAAGTAACCCTACTATCCAGGTTCCTTCTCATAGCCCTAATATCCAAGATTTAATTTCGAAGTAGCCCTACTATCCAGGTTCCTTCTCATAGCCCTACTATCCAGGCTTTCATTTCGAGGTAACCCTACTATCTAGGTTCCTTCTCACAGCCCTACTATCCAGGCTTTCATCTCGAAGTAAACCTACGACCCAGGTTCCTTCTCATAGCCCTACTATCCAGGCTTTCATTTCTAAGTAACACTACGACCCAGGTTCCTTCTCATAGCCCTACTATCCAGGATTTCATCTCGAAGTAACCCTACTATCTAGGTTCCTTCTCATAGCCCTACTATTCAGGCTTTCATTTCGAAGTAACCATGCTATCCAGGTTCGTTCTCTTTTATCTCCTGACAACAGATACAGTCGATTTCATGTTCCTCAGTAAGTTGCTGTGAAGCCTGGAACTCGACCAAATAATAGCTCACTTCCGTCTCCTCAATCAAGAATTAATTCCCCAGTAGAGTAATGGACAACCGAAGCTCGTAGACTCTATTTCCCAGGATATAAATCAACATTCCCCGGTGAAGTCCTCCCTAACCGCAGGTACAAGAATTCTAGCAAAGGAATCTCTTATGCAACCGTCACATTCTCCGGATGGCATCTTTAAGCCCATCTCTGACGATTTTCCGTCACCTTCCAAATGGCATCTGTAAACCCATTCCTGATATTATCAATCAGTACCACTTCTTACGAGTGCAAATTTCTGGGCACTCTAGTTTTCAATCATCTTCCACCTTCAGATCACGAAAGGCAGACCAACCAATTTACATCCTCTGGTTAAAGAAGATGGAACAGGGGCAGCTTTTGTACCCCAAAATTTTCCCTCCCATTTTCACACAAAAACATACTCCTAGAGGTCCTCAAATGCTCAAGTTGACTAAGAATTGACCAGACAAATCCTCCTCCTAAGACAATGAGCCTCAAACTAGGGTTTCACTCCTCATCAAGATGTTTGAGTTCCAAGGGTCCTAAATGGTTTCCATTGCCCTAATATGTTCTCAAGATCATCCATGCCAAGTTTCACGCCTTGCACAAGAAGTTTGCTCAGTCAACTACTTAAATGCCTGAAAATCAACTATACTAGGGAAAAATTCAACTGTGACCCACATACAGTCAAACTTTAAGATTTTTGGTAAACATCAACATTTTAAAGTGATATCCATCATTTATCAAGGGTCGATCATGATTCCTCAAGGAATGCCCCTAATTCATCAAAACTCAAAAGTTGCTAAATTAGGGTTTCTATAGGAAAAGTCAACCAAACTTTGACCAGGCATAACTTTCTCAACTTCATCAGAAATATCTCATCCAAGGCTCATTTTGAAGAGAATTCAATTCCCTACAATTCATCTTCATCCCTCAAGTTCAAGAAATGCACTCATGAAAAGATATAAATTCAGACATTATAGGTCATTTCAAAAAGTCAACAAAAACACCTTTTGGGTCAAAGCTTCTTACATGAACATGGAAGACCCAATGGAGATTAAACTAAAAGGGTTGTTTAGAGGACATCCTAAGATTTCTAAAAAGTCCAAGAACACCCTCTTAGGGTGAAAATTAAGAGACATATGCATTATCAAAGTTGGTCATTTTTGGAAATTTGCACAAAGTCAACAATGCCCAAAATTGCATTTTTTCCACAAGGGCCCATCTTTTCAAGATTGACTCTCATTCCTAGCATGGTCCATGACCTATGGGACCCTCCATGCCTTATTCACTTATTTATTCAATTTATTTTTATTTTATTTATTCAAAATTTAAATAAAATCAAGTTAAATCAAAGATAAATCAAATTTGTGGAATGAGATTTGTTTTGCATTGAATCATAGATCTCATATGCTGTCAATGGCCAAAACAAATCGTGCAAGCTCCAAAACAAGAGGAAATCTCCAATTTTGGAAAGATTTGAATTAAAATTCAAGACCATTACATCTTTGGATTTTTTCTAATTCTATTGACCTAATCTGATTCACTACTTATAACAATGCATTTCAACCCTAGAGAACAAGATTGGATGTGCAGCCTGCATCTCTAAGAGAAAGAAAAAAGACTAAAATTTTGGGGGGGGGGGGGGGGGGGGAAATTTAGATCGCATTCCTTTCTACAGGCCGTTTCAAGACATTCCAAGGATCAAACCACATCCCTGGACACTCACTGAAGCTTTTGCAAGCATTCCCACAGCCTGAAGCCTCAAGAATCAAGCGCAAGAACAGTCACGGTTTGCCCTTTTTTCCAAAACTCGATTACAATTATTCTGGCATCATAAACATGTTTTTATCATATATCTATGCTTGTTATCATATTTACAACGTACTTGAATGCTTTGATTGGAGTTTGAGTGCAGGTATGGGTATCTGCCATGGCTAGGGTTCTGGAGCTCTAATTTGGGGAACCCTAGTTAGAGGCAAAATTAGGCCAAATTAAGGACCTCTTCGTGTTTAGGGGTTGATTTGCAATCAATCCATGGCTTTGGATGGAATTTATTCTGCTTGTATTTCATTTTGGATGTTTACAGGTTTGTAGGCACGCATAAGAACTGTCGCTATATCCTATAGTGACGAATTGGACTGTAGGTAAAAGCCCTTTCTAAAACAACAGTCCCCGGGGAAGAAGATAAGGGTGTGGCAGCATACCATTGGCCCATTTGAAATTTGCGCATTTTTCTGGGAGCACTACTTTGTTTAGATTATATTTTATTTTGTTTATTATGTTAACAACTAAGCCTTCCAGCGCATATGGTTCAAGAGCGAACGCGTGAGGCAAACGTCCTGGGTTCGATCCCAGGCGTATGCATATTATTTTTCTTACAACTTTAAAGAGTATGACCATGGGTTATGAGGAAGGCTTTAAAGAGGACGCACAGAAATAGAGAGATCTTACAGGAAGAGTTCAACCTCCTTTAGCTGATAGGAAATTGGTTGACATGTTCATGAGTACTCTAACAAGTCCTTTCTATAATCATCTACTTGGAAGTTCTTCAGCCAAATTCACTGAACTGATATTCACAAGAGAACATGTTGAGAATGGAAACAAAAGCGGTAAAATTCAGGTGGCTACATCAAATATTGTGAAGAAGTCTTATAATGGTAAGAAAAAATACAATGTTGTGTATGTCCAGAAGGGTCGTAATAAGGTGACTGCAACCAATGTGTGGGGGAATTTCTCATCTCTAATCTTGCACCAGTACAACATCAACAAAATAATCGGCATAGGCAAGACACACCCAGGAGACAGTTCACAAGAATCAACATGACATTATCTCAAGCATTGCAACACATGCTGAAGGCAGAGCTAATTACATTGAAGGATCCTCTTCAGAATCCTAATACTTCCTCTCCCTGTTACAATCCCAATGCAAGATGTGCATATCACTCCAACAGTCCTGGGAATGACACTAGCAACTGTTGGGCTATGAAGAATAAGATTCAAGACATGATTGACTCTAAGGAGATTGAATTTGACCCTCGTGAGACTCCTAATATGATCACAACACCTATGCCTAATCATGACAAGTGCATTAATGCTATTGATGATGTTTCTTATGTTTCTGCTGTGAATGACTTGACTACTCCTCTGATGTTTGTTAAGAAGAAGTTGCTGCAAGCCGGTTAATTTCCGGGTTGCATTTAAAAATTCTACTATTGTGTGTCTCAATCCAATGGTTGTACCCTGCTAAAAGAAGGTATTCAACATTTAATGGATGACCACACAATTCTATTTGAGAAGACTCTTTTTGTGGAGAGTATATCCCAAGACATATCTATAACTACAATTTCTGGTACTCCTGTAAGGATGACTTCTAAAGGTTCTGTGAAGATTTCTGCCGAACCAAGGGTTGCTCCTCTAATCATTACCGCACCTGGGTCAATTCCATATTCCTCTAACAAGGCTATCCCTTGGAATTATGGAGCTTATGTCTACTACCATGGCGTCAAGCAAGAACCGTTGACCGTCGAAGATGAAAATACTGAAGTTACTGATCCCAACATTGGCAATATTGTTGGGACTAGTAAAGTTACCAAAAGTGGAAGGTTTTTCTCTCTAGAGATCTCTCCGAATGTTGTTACTACACAATTTCGTATCACTACTACTAAATCAATTATTGAGACTCGAAACAAAGAACAAATGGCTGAATCTACCAAGACTAAGACACCGAAAGAGGTTACTATTGAAGATAACTCCAAGCAAGAGATGAAGGAGGTACTGAAGATTATTTGAAAGAGTAAATATAAAATTGTTGAACAGTTGGGCAAACCCCCTAAAAAATATCTATGTTAACCCTGTTATTGTGCTCCGAGGCCCTGGCTCAGGCTTTGGTAAAGTTCTTAAAAAGTGCTCATGTACCACAGGAAATATCTGTTGATTAGTTTGAAAATTATGTTGCTAACCTGACAACTGATAATGGGATAGGCTTTTCTGACATTGATTTAACTCCCACAGGAAGGAACCATAATAAGGCCCTACATGTCTCTATCTAGTGTAGGGGCACTACCTAATATCATGTGTTGGTGGACACAGGTTCCTCATGGAAAGTATTGCCAAAAGCTGCTTTAGACAAACTTGACTATGAGGGGATTATACTAAAACCCAATGACATTGTGGTGAGAACTTTTTATGGTTCAAAGAGAATAGTTCATGGAGATGTTGATCTTCCAATCAAAGTCGGTTCCCAGGTATTTCACTCTACTTTCAACGTGATGGACACTCGTCCATCTTATTCGTGTTTGCTTGGATGCCCTTGGATTCATGGGGCAGGCGTTGTTACTTCTACATTACACCAAAAGTTGAAGTATCCCGTGAAAGGAAAAATTGTTACAGTTTACAGCAAAGAAGAATACATGGTGAGCCATTTGAATTCCTTCAAGTATGTTAAGATGGATGGTGAATTATTCAAGATTCCATCTCAGACCTTTGAAGTTATTCCTCATACAACTCCTGTTGACAAAGCTACTCCAACCATTCCTAAGGTTACCAGGATTCCACTAAAAATGGCTTCTCTGAAAGACGTTGAGGTTGTGGTTGAAGAAGGTGGTGGCACTGTTCGGGGTCAGCTTCCCGACATTCCTTACAAGTCCGACAAATTAGGTTTGGATTTCACCTCACAGGCTTAGAGGGATGTCCGTCATGCTCTTGCTAATTCTGGGAGACCGCCATTACGCATCAACAATAATGGAGTTCATAACATTCAAGTCAACGCTCTGGAAGACGTTGATAGCGACTATAACATGGACAGTTAGATCTTCCCTACTACCAACAGTGGGCTCAATAATCGGAAGACGGAATACTTTTTACCTATCTCATTTAGTCAGGAGTAAATTCTATTTTCTGTTTTCGTACTTTCAAGTTTTTTTTTTGGTTATGTAATTTAAACAATAACTTTAGGCCGTGTGCCTAACCCGGGGTACAATGGTCCATTTGTTAGGTTTATCATTATTCATCAAGATATTTTCAATTATTAAGTTATTGGACGTTTGCATTAAAATTTTGCACTCTTTGTCTTTGTTTTACTTTATTGCTTTCAAAATAGCTATGTGTTCTTACACGACCCACACAACAAATTGCAAATCCATATCCACCCTGGATCCCATTGATAACAATTATATTATTGCCAATTATGACTTTGAAAATCCAATCTACCAAGCCGAGGACGAAGGTGAGGAAGATTGTGAAATACCTGGAGAGCTTGCTAGACTGTTATTTCAAAAAGAAAGAGCCATACAACCATATGAAGAGCCAGCAGAGGTTCTGAACTTGGGTACTAAAGAGGACAAGAAAGAAGTCAAGATAGGTGCCAACCTAGAAGACACTGTGAAAAGAGATTGATCTAGATGTTGTGTGACTATGTTGAGATCTTTGATTGGTCGAACGAAGACATGCCAGGGCTTGATACTGACATTGTGTTTCACCGACTATCAATAAAGGAAGGTTGTCCTCCTATAAAGCATAAGATTCATCGTATGCGTCCTTAGATGTTTTGGAAAGATCGAAGCTGAGGTTATGAAGCAGTTGGATGCAGGTCTCTTAGCTATTACGTCCTATCCTCAATGGGTTACAATTGTGGTACCAGTACCTAAGAAGGATGGTAAGGTGCATATGTGTATAGACTACAAGGATCTGAACATGGGCAATCGCCAAAGATGACTTTCCGCTTCCACATATTGATGTTCTGGTTGACAACACCGCTCAACACCAAGTATTTTCATTCATGGATGGTTTCTATGATTATAATCAAATTAAGATGGCACCGAAAGACATGGAGAAGACTACTTTTGTCACACAGTGGGGCACTTTCTGTTACAAAGTTTTGCCTTTTGATTTGAAGAATGTCGGTGCAACATATCAGCGTGCTATGGTAGCTTTGTTCCATGATATGATCCATCATGAGATTGAGGTTTACATTGACGACATAATAGCCAGGTCTCAGACTGAAGAATTGGACTGTAGGTAAAAGCCCTTTTTAAAACAACAGTCCATAGGGAAGAAGATGAGGATGTGGCAGCATACCATTGGCCCGTTTGAAATTCGCGCATTTTTCTGGGCGCACTTCTTTGTTTAGATTATATTTTACTTTGTTTATTATGTTAACAACTAAGCCTTCCAGCACAGATGGTCCAGGAGCGAACGCGTTAGGAAAATGTCCTGGGTTCCATCCCAGGCGTATGCATATTATTTTTCTTACAACTTCTTTGCAGATCCAGCGCATCTCACAACCAGGCGTCCATCGTGCGCCTCCAGATCCAGCCATTGGATCATCCCAAGATCAGATCCAGCGCCCAATCAGCCAATCCCCATGGTGAACCCTCCAAAGGCTAATGACAATGGATCAGGCGCAGCCTTGAGCCAACTATCCCGGGCATGGAAAATTCAACCATGGACCTCCCAAAATTACTTTCACACCAGGCCCATTTTATTCCTTTTTTCATTTCTTGTTGTTTTTATTGGTCTTTAATTATTTTTACAAAATAATTGTTATTTTAATTAAATCAAAAATCATAAAAACACAAAACATTAGAATTAGATTTTTTTTAATATTTAATTTCATTAATTGATTAGGTTAATAAGGATGATTTAAGTTCTTTTTTTCATAATTAAAATTAAGTAGAAATTAGGTTAATTTGCAAAATTAATTACTTTTCTCCAAAAAAACCAAAAAAACATTTTCTCTTTATTCACTACTTAAATGTTTCTGAATTTAATTTTAATCCCTCATTTAATTCATTCTCGTGCGCATTTATTTGTTTATTTTTCCAATTAATGTAATTGCTCCGAGTTTGTAATAGTTAATTAGGTTCATTACTACCTTTATTTACTGTATTTCCCCAAAGTTTTTGATTATGTAATCCCCTCCCCAAAGCCTTGTAATAGCTAGGTTTACATTTCTCTCACTTTATTTTCCGTCATTATAAACTGCTAGATGATTGATAATAGGATTGTATGCAAAAGATCATAATTTAAGACAATAGAAAACCCTAAATGTGCAAAGATTAAATAAACTGAAAAATAAACACTTGCACATGCTCACTCCTAGGGTTTTCCCCACTTAGGTTGCCTTCAGTAAATGGTCATGAAGTATAGGGAGTTTTAGTGGTTTCCCTCTAGTCCAAAAGATCAAAATTGACCCATTCGAACGTTGCCTCGGAAATATCTTTAAGACTCTAGGGTAACTACTAAGATTTCCTAACCATTTCTTTAGTGATCGTACTCATCCCTTTCAATTATCCCTTAAACTCCAACGATTGAGCTACCTACTCCTTAATAGTAGGATAGCACCGTCTAAAGGAAATTAGAAAACGAACAGCCTTTTTCGAGTAGGTAGAAGCTCTTAAGTACTTGCTCAAAACAACAAATTTTTACACATATACTTTTAAACAAGCTTTTCAAACAAAGTTTTCAAAAAACATTTTATCACACCCTTGAGGACTGATACAAGGGTTACCATAAAGTGAAACGCCGCACTAAAGCAAATTTCAAAACTTTTTTTCAAACACACAAACACACAAAAGCAATTTAAGAATGAGCAAGTACCTAAGAGCCCATGGAAAACCATGGATAGAAAGGCTGCTATTACCCTCCCTTTCTATAATCTACCTCGTACTAAGAAACATCTCGAAAAAGGTTTTTTCTTTTCTTTTTCCCCTTTCCTTTGTTGGATGAAATAAAAGTCAGTGGCGACTCTTGCTTACCGTACATTTGCAAACAAAAAGCGCAAAACCAGTAGTAACAAAAAACAGTCGGTTCTGCCACCGTATCACACATTTCATTCAAGAGAGTTTGTCTGTAACACAACTGGAATGGTATTATCAACTTGAACGGGCCAATATCCCCACCTGGAAATATTTGAATGCAGCTTTCTATAAACAATGTCAATACAATTCTGATTAGGCACCAACCCGCATGCAACTATAGAGTATGACCATGGGTTATGAGGAAGGCTTTAAAGAGTACACACATAAATAAAGAGAGATCTTACAGGAAGAGTTCAACCTCCTTTGGCTGATAGGAAATTGGTTGACATGTTCATGAGTAGGCTAACAAGTCCTTTCTATAATCATCTACTTGGAAGTTCTTCAGCCGAATTCACTGAAATGATATTGACAGGAGAACATGTTGAGAATGGAAATAAAAACGGTAAAATTCAGGTGGCAACATCTTCAAATATTCTGAAGAAGTCTTATAATGGTAAGAAAAAATCCAATGTTGTGTACGACCAAAAGGGTCGTAATAAGGTGACTGCAACCAATGTGTGGGGGCATTTCTCATCTCTAATCCTGCACCAGTACAACATCAACAAAATAATCAGCGTAGGCAAGACACACCCAAGAGATAGTTCACAAGAATCAACATGCCATTATCTAAAGCATTGCAACACATACTGAAGGAAGAGCTAATTACATTGAAGGATCCTCTTCAGAATCCTAATACTTCCTCTCCCTGTTACAATCCCAATGCAAGGTGTGCATATCACTCCCACAATCCTGGGAATGACACTAGCAACTGTTGGGCTATGAAGAATAATATTAAAGACATGATTGACTCTAAGGAGATTGAATTTGACCCTTGTGAGACTCCTAATGTTATCACAACACCTATGCCTAATCATAACAAGGGCATTAATGTTATTGATGATGTTTCTTATGTTTCTGCTGTGAATGACTTGACTATTCCTTTGATGATTGTTAAGAAGAAGCTGCTGCAAGCCGGTTTATTTTCGGATTGCATTGAAAACTACTACTATTGTGCGTCTCAATCCAATTGGGGTGCCCTACTAAAAGAAGGTATTCAATGTTTGATGGATAACCGTGCAATTCTATTAGAGAAGACTCCTTTTGTGGAGAGTATATCCCAAGACGTATCTGTAACTACAATTTCTGGTACTCCTGTAAGGATCACTTCTAAAGGCTATCCCTAATCATTACCGCACCTGTGCCAATTTAATATTCCTCTAACAAGGCTATCCCTTTGAATTATGGAGGTTATGTCTACTACCATGGCGTCAAGCAAGAACCGTTGACTGTCGAAGATGAAAATACTGAAGTTACTGATCCCAATGTTGGCAATATTGTTGGGACTAGTAAGGGTACCAGAAGTGGAAGGGTTTTATCTCTAGAGATCTCTCTGATTGCTGTTACTACACAATTTCGTATCACTACTACTAAATCAACTATTGAGACTCGAAGCAAAGAACAAATGGCTGAATCTACCCAGACTGAGGCACCGAAAGAGGTTACTATTGAAGATACCTCCAAGCAAGAGATGAAGGAGGTACTGAAGATTATTTGAAAGAGTGACTATAAAATTGTTGAATAGTTGGGAAGACCCCCTAAAAAATATCTATGTTATCCCTGTTATTTTGATCCGAGGCCCTGGCTCAGGCGTTTGTAAAGTTCTTAAAAAGTGCTCATGTACCGCAGGAAATATCTGTTGATTAGTTCGAAAATTCTGTTGCTAACCTGAAAACTGATAATGGGATAGGCTTTTCTGAAGTTAATTTAAATCCCACAGGAAGGAACCATAATAAGTCCCTACATGTCTCTATCTAGTGTAGGGGAACTACCTAATCTCATGTGTTGGTGGACACAGGTTCCTCATGGAAAGTATTGCCAAAAGCTGCTTTAGACAAACTTGACTGTGAGGGTATTGTACTAAAACCACAATGACATTTTGGTGAGAGCTTTTGATGGTTCAAAGAGAATAGTTCATGGAGATGTTGATCTTCCGATCAAAGTGGGTTCCTAGGTATTTCACTCTACTTTCAACGTGATGGAAATTCGTCCATCCTATTCTTGTTTGCTTGGATGCCCTTGGATTCATGGGGCAGGCGTTGTTACTTCTACTTTACACCAAAAGTTGAATTATCCTGTGAAAGGAAAAATCGTTACAGTTTGCAGCGAAGAAGAATACAATGTGAGCCATTTGAATTCCTTCAAGTATGTTAAGATGGAAGATGAATTCTTCGAGACTCCATGTCAGACCTTTGACGTTATTCCTCAGACAACTCCTGTTGACAAAGCTACTCCAACCATTCATAAGGTTACCAGGATTCCATCAAAAATGGCTTCTCTGAAAGACGTTGAGGCTGTGGTTGAAGAAGGTGGTGGCACTGTTTGGGGTCAGCTTCCCGACATTCCTTAGAAGTCCGACAAATTTGGTTTGGGTTTCACCTCACAGGCTCAGAGGGCTGTCTGTCATGCTCTCGCTAATTCTGGGAGACCGTCATTCCGCATCAACAACAATAGATTTCACAACAATCAAGTCAACACTCTGGAAGACGCTGATAGAGACTATGACATAGACATTTAGATCTTCCCTACTACCGACAGTGGGCTCAATAATTGGAAGATGGAAGAATTTTTACCTATCTCCTTTAGTCAGGAGTAAATGCTATTTTCTGTTTTCATACTTTCATGTTTTTTTTGGTTATGTAATTTAAACAATAACTTTAAGCCGTGTGCCTTACCCGGGGCACAATGGTCCATTTGTTAGGGTTATCATTATTCATCAACATATTTTCAATTATTATGTTATTGGATGTTTGCATTCAAATTTTGCGCTCTTTTTCTTTCTTTTACTTTATTGCTTTCAAAATAGTTATGTGTTCTTACACAACCCACACAACAAATTGCAGATCCATATTCACCCTGGATCCCATTGATAACAATTCTATTATTGCCAATTATGACTTTGAAAATCCAATCTACCAAGCCGAGGACGAAGGTGAGGAAGATTGTGAAATACCTGGAGAGCTTGCTAGGCTGTTAATGCAAGAAGAAAGAGCCATACAACCACATGAAGAGCCAATCGAGGTTCTGAACTTGGGTACTAAAGAGGACAAGAAAGAAGTAAAGATAGGTGCCAACCTAGAAGACAGTGAAAAAGAGATTAATCCTGATGTTGTGTGACTATGTTGAGATCTTTGATTGGTCGTACGAAGATATGCCATGGCTTGATACTGACATTGTGTTTCACTGACTATCGATAAAGGAAGGTAGTCCTCCTATAAAGCAGAAGATTCATCGTATGCGTCCCGAAATGTTTGAAAAGATCGAAGCTGAGGTTATAAAGCAGTTCGATGCAGGTTTCTTAGCTATTACGTCCTATCCTCAATGGGTTGCAAGTGTGGTACCAGTACCTAAGAAGGATGGTAAGGTGAGTATGTGTATAGACTACAAGGATTTGAACAGGGCAATCCCCAAAGATGACTTTCCGCTTCCACATATTGATGTTCTGGTTGATAACACCGCTCAGCACCAAGTATTTTCATTCATGGATGGTTTCTCTGATTATAATAAAATTAGGATGGCACCGGAAGACATGGAGAAGACTACTTTTGTCACACAGTGGGGAACTTTCTGTTACAAAGTTATGCCTTTTGATTTGAAGAATGTCGGTGCAACATATCAGCGTGCTATGGTAGCTTAGTTCCATGATATGATCTATCATGAGATTGAGGTTTACGTTGACGACATAATAGCAAGGTCTCGGACTGAAGAAGAACATCTCGACCACCTACACAAGTTGTTTGAGAGATTGAAGAAATACAAGTTGAGGTTGAATCCAAACAAGTACCTTCGGGGTAAGATTTAGTAAACTTCTAGGTTTCATTGTCAGTGGTATAGGTATTGAAGTTGATCCTACAAAGGTTAAATCCATTCAAGAAATGCCAACTCCCCGTATTGAGAAGTAAGTCAAAGGTTTCTTGGGACGACTGAACTACATTGCCATATTCATTTCCCATTTGACTGCTACTTGCAAGCGAATCTTCAAGTTGCTGGAGAAAGATCAAGTAGTGAAGTGAAACGACGATTTTCTAATAGCCTTTAACAAAATCAAGTAGTACCTCCAGGAACCTCGAATTCTGATGCCACCAGTTGAAGGAAGACATTTGATCATGTACTTGACATTATTAGAGAACTCAATAGGGTTTATATTGGGGTAACATGACGAGTCTGATAGAAAAGAGCATGAAATATACTACCTTAGCAAAAAGTTTACCGACTCTGAAACAAGATACTCACTGATCGAGAAAATTTGTCGCGCTTTGGCAAGGGCTGCTCGCTGACTAAGACAATATATTTTGACTCATACTACTTTGTTGATCTCTAAAATCGATCCAATAAAATACATATTCGAGAAACCCACTCTCTCTGAAAGAATATCAAGATGTAAAATAGTCTTGACAGAATATGACATCCAGTACACTACTCAGAAGGCAATCAAAAGAAGTGTACTGGAAAATTATTTTGCTCATTAGGTTGTAGATGACTATGAGTCTATAAATTTTGAGTTCCCAGATGAGAATATCATGCTAGTTACTAATTATGAAGAACCTAGACCGTATGAAGGACCTAAACCGGGGTCCCGATGGACTATGGTTTTTGATGAAGCTTCTAACGTGCTTGGTAATGGAATTGGTGTTGTGATTGTCTCTCCCAAGGGTTGCCATACGCCCTTCACCGTCAGATTATGTTTTGACTGTACCAACAATACAACCGAGTACGAAGCATGCATCATGGGTCTCAAAGATGCCATTGATATGAGAATTAAGTTCTTGAATGTATATGGGGACTCAGCCCTGGTGATATGTAAAATTAAGGGAGAATGGGATACAAAGCATTCAAATCTCATTCCTTATCGAGAGCATGTGTTGACATTAATTTCGTACTTCGAAGAATTCACTTTTGAACACATTCTGCAAGAAGAGAATCAATTGGCAGACGCATTAACTACCATGTCATCTATGTTCAAATTCAGATGGGATAATGAAGCTCCTTAAATTACTATTGAAAGACTAGACGAGCCGACACATTGCTACAAAGTTGATACCGATGGAGTAGAGGAGAAGCCTTGGTACCACAGAGTAAAAAGATACCTTGAGACACAAAAATATCCTGAAGGAGTATCTATCAATGATAAGAAATTTCTGAGTAGGTTCTCCGCCAAATTCTTTATGAGTAATGAAATCTTGTACAAGCGCAGCCACGATTAGACTTTGCTTCGCTGTGTAAACAAGAAGGAAGTTGAGAAAATTATGGAAGATATGCACAAAGGTGTCTTTGGTACTCATTCCAGTGGACATACAATGGCTAAAAAATTTTTTATAGCAGGTTATTATTTGTCTACCATGGAGACTGGTTTCCATCATCATTCTAGAACTTGCCACAAATGCTAGATCTATGCTGACAAAGTAGATGTGCTGCTGGTCCCTTTGAATGTCTTGACTACTCCTTGGTCGTTTGAAATATGGGTCATTGACATGATTGGATAGATTAAACCTAGCTCTTATAATGGGCATCATTTCATCCTTGTTGTTATTGATTACAACACAAAGTGAGTAAAAGCGGCCTTGTTTGCCTCTGTAACCAAGAATGTTGTGGCTCAGTTTATTAAGTATAATCTTATTTGTCGATATGGAATACCTGAAAGGATCATCACTAACAATGGTACCAATATTAACAATACTATGATCATGGAACTCTACACGCAGTTCAAGATTAAGCACCACAATTCTTCTCGGTACCGACAAAAGATAAATGGCACAGTGGAAGCCGCCAACAAGAACATCAAGAAAATCATTCAGAAGATAACGGTGACATACAAATATTGGCATGAGATATTACAATTTGCTCTTCATGGTTATCACACTTCAGTACATACATATACTGGGCCAACCCCATTCTCTCTAGTCTACAGTATGGAAGCCGTCTTACCTGTTGAAGTCCAAATTCCTTCCCTAAGGATTATGAAAGATGAGGATTTAGATGAAGATGAATCGATTCAGACTCGAACGAACCAGATCACTTTGATAGATGAAAAAAGGATCACGACTGTATGTCATGGTCAGATGTATCAGAAACACATGATCAAGGCCTTTAACAAGAAAGTCAAACATCAGGTGTACCAAGCAGGTGATTTGGTAATAAAGCACATCATCCTACAATAAGGTGATACCAGGGGAAATGGACTCCTAGATATGAATGGCCATTTTGTGATCAAGAAGATCATTTCTGGAGGTGCTATGATGCTTACCACCATGGACGGTGAACATTTTCTTCACTCTGTGAATGTGGACATAGTCAAAAAATACTACGCATAAAACAAACCCGCTAGGTTGACAGGCCTAGGCAAAAATAAGGGCATCCCAGCGAACCAAAAGAGTTCGGAAAAAAATTAGGTATATATATATATATATATATATATATATATATATATATATAATTATACATTTGACAAGTCGAAAACCTGAAAAAGGCGACTTTGGCAAAAAAGGATATCCCGGTGGACTGAAAAACCTGAAAGGGTTGTCCAAGCAAAAGTTAGAGATCAAATCGTACGAATATGTCTCGTTGGATCGCCCATCTATTTACATCCAGTTTTATTACCAACATTGATTTCAAATGGTACAGATCAATTCAATCAACTTCTTTTGACAACAAGGGATGAGATGCTTGAAGACATAGGGGCAATAGCCGAGTTGAAACTCAATAGGATCATTTCCACATAGTTGTTTTCCTTTGTATCAATTTGTACCCTTTTTCTAAATTTACGATGATTTCCTCTTACTAGGATTTCTGTCTCCTTGTATAAAACTTCCTGCTTATAGGAAAACATTCAAAATCAATGCAATTATACTTCAAAGTTCAAAATTGTTTTTAATCTATGTTTTGTTTGCAAAAACGTACAATGATTACATTAAATAGATATATGCATTTGAATATGATTACTGCTTACAAAATATATGCATGAAAACATGGTTAGCCTTTACTAAAGACTCTAGGAGTTGGGATAATGTTTAAAAGTCATCCACAAATTCCGACAGAACAATCTCCATGGAACTATCTCTACAGAACTATCTTCACAAGTTCATTCCCTATAGAGATATATTCCCTAGCAAAACTAATATACCCTCAGACACAAATTGGGGCATCTTCCAGCAGTTCACCTCCATTTTTATGAATAGCTTGACATGATCATCTTCCTCAATGAGTCCCCTAGCAGATAAAGAAGTTTGATAATTTCCCCAACATATAATGGAAACTTCCTCAGCGCATCCTATGAATTTCCAATCTCCATCAAAGATTATTTCCTCAACACAGTCTACATGGTATATTTCTCCAACAAATTTTATTTCTCCGATATTGCAATTCCATGACAAGATTCTCTTTTTCGACCAAATATCATTCAACATTGTCCTCCCCAGAAGAGCTAATACTCAGATCTGAAACTTGATCAAACATTACATCAGAGGATTATCCATCTCTTTCATGACCCAGTCAGGATACATAAAGAATCAAATCCTTCAAAAGAACGATGAACGACAGACTCTCCTTGAATGCTTCTATCCCCAAGCAGAAGTCAAACATCCCTAACGGAGTTTCCTCAAAAATAAAGCGGAAATCCCTAGTAAAGTTATTCTAAACAAAGTTGAAGAATTACTTTCTTCATCCCCAACAACAGTCAGAGATTTATTTTCCCCAGCCAGAGTTGTTACACGAAGCTACCGGTATGCTCCAATGACATATTGCATCCATACATCATTTACAAAATATCATAACATATGCATATGAAACGCATATATTATTCTCATTTATTTTGAGAGCATCACCACAAAATACATTTCATGCATCATGACATTGCATAAAACTAACTTTGTCTTTTCGGATTAAGTTTGCAAATAAATGAAAACTATCAGCAATTTATAGACATGTCGTAGATCAATTGCCGAAACAGGGCAGGGTGACTACCTACATGATAAGATAATTCCCCTCAGACACTGAATTCTAACGGGTATTTCCTTCAGAGGATTATTCGTAAATGCATTCCCCTCAAAGACTGAATTATGGCGTGCATTCCCTTCAGAGGTGTATTCTGAAAAGCATTCCCCTCAGAGACTGAATTCTGACGAGCATTTCCTTCAGTGATTTATTCTAAAAATCATTCCCCTAAGAGACTGAATTCTAACGAGCATTCCCTTCAGAGGTATATTCTGAAAAGCATTCCCCTTAGAGACTGGATTATGATGAGCATTTCATTCAGAGATTTATTTTGAAAAGCACTCCTCTCAGAGATTGAAATTTGACGAGCATTTCCTTCAGAGCTTCATTCTGAAAATCATTTCCTTTAGAGATTCATTCTGAAAAGAATCTCCCTCAAAAACTTATTCTGAAAAGCATTTCCTTCAGAGATTCATTTTGAAAAGCATTTCCTTCAGAGATTAATTACAAAAAGAATCTCCATCGAAGACTAATTTTGATGAGCATTTCCTTTAGAGATTCATTCTAAAAAGCATTTCCATCAGACCAAGTCGAGCGTAGACTCATTTTGATACTCCTATCAACAATTACTTTGGATAGCATATATAAGCCCATCTTCGACGACACTCTATCACCTCTCCGAATGGCATCTTTAATCCCATTCAAGCAGTATAATAAACCAATAGTGTTACGTCATGCACATGTAAGAGCAAATTCCTGGGCACTTAAGTGTTCAATCCTCTTCCACCTTCATATCACGAATGGCGGACATGCAAATCTAACTCTTCAGGTTTAAGAAGATTGAACAAAGGCAGCTGTTGTACCCAAAAAATTTCCTTCCCATTTTTCAAGACAAATTAATTCTAGATACTTCCTCATGCATATGAAGGTCATAAACACTAAAGACTACTCAAGAGTTAAGCAAACAAACCCTCCTCCTAAGCAGTTTACCTACAACCATGGTTTCATTTTTCTTAAAGGAAATTGGACTTCTAATGCCTCAAGTTGATTTCATGGTTTCTCATACGCTTTAAAGAATCCTCATACCAAATTTCAAGTCTTGCAGCACAAGTTTGCTCAGTCAATTAACCAGATGATTGAAAATCAACTGTATTAGACAAAAGGTCAACTTTGACCAATTTACAGTCAACCTTCAAGATTTTTGGTCAACATCAAGATTTTGAGGTCACATTCATCATTTGATCAAGGTTTGATCATGATTCATCAAGAAAAATGAAGATTCATCAAAAGTCAAAAGTTACTAAATTATGGTTTCCTTTAGGAGAAGTCAATTGATCTTTGACCAAGCATAACTTTCACACACTTCATCAGAAATTTCTCAACCAAATTTCATTATGAAGTAAATTTAATTCTCTACATCTTTGCCGCTCTAAGCTCAAGGAAAAAAATGCTTCATTTGAGAGATATGGGCAAAAATATTACAGGTCATTTTAAAAGTCAACAAAGAGTCACTTTTTGTCAAAGCACTTTACATCAAGATAAAAGCTTCAAATGAAAAAATGACCAACATGAAAGTTGTAGGAGACATCTTGAGGTATTCAAAAATACTAAGATCACCTTCATATGACCAAAATTTAGTGATTTATGATTGGTGGAAGTTGGGCAATTTTGAGAAAATGCATGAAATCGAAATTGAGAAAAATTAAATTTTTGGGCTAATGGGCCTATCTTTTAAAGTCCAAACGTGTTCCTGACCTCATAATGGACCTCTAAGTCCATTCATGCATCATTTTAATTTTTATTTCATTTAATTTGATTTTTATTAATTTAAATTCAAAATAAAATCAAAATAAAATCAAATAAATGTTAAATAAATGTATAAGGCATAAAAGGCTTGTGATCTGAATCTTTTGGAGGCCCAAGGTTATGCTACAAACTGTGTAGACTTATTTGCCAAACAAGTCTTCATTGGTTTTGTAATATTTGGAATTTTTTCAAATAAAATCAAATATATATTTCAAATGATGTCCAAACCCACCACTTAACCTAATATTTTCACCTATAAGTACACTACATGTCCAGACCAAAAGGAACACGCGAGGCTGCCCAAGAAATAAGGGTTTTGAGATTGAAATTTCAAGGAAAGGGTTGAACTCGAATTCCAGTTTTCAGCCATCCTCAAGGCTAGGTAACCATTCAAATCAATCCCCGCGGTATCACAGAGTAAGTTCCAATCATTCTTGATCATCAAATATGCCTAAAAAACGCATTCAAAACATCACCGGTTTTGCATATATTATGAAATTCATATTTCAATATTTATGATAATTTGATTTAAACTAACAACTTTAATGTATTCCTGAGACAAAATAGCACAAGTTTTATCCCTTGCATGAGGCCCATGATGCCAGAATACTCAATCACCATTATTGCATTGTGTTGCATTATTTTGATTGTATATCATTGTACAGGTTGAATTAGCCCAAAAGAATGCCACAATTGGATTCACAAGGGTCGAATTAGAGGGATAGGGTCCCTTTCATGATTTAACACATGTTGTTTTTGCAGGTTGAAGAATGGCCTCACCGGAGAAAACGACCAGAGCTAGGGCTTCGGTGCTTCCCTGGTTCAATTTTTTATTATATTTTTGTTTGGTTTATGTTTTATAACAGAATTGAAGTGCATGGAAGTTGGTTGAGACAGAGGCATGTAACGTGAAGGGCGTAGGTTCGATCCCCGCGTCTTGCAATACTTTTTCTATTCTTCAAACTAACGCGTATGTTTTATATATATTTATCAATTCCTATTTCCATAACACAACAAGCAGTTTGACTCAGTGGTGAGGGGTGAGTTTGTGAAACTAAGGGGCGTGGGTTCAACACCCACCCCATGCATTCTTTTCCTTTTATTTTGTAACCCTAACGTTTTCTATTTTCTAAACCTAATTTTATGTTTTTCTTAATTAATTAATTTCTAATTAATCATCAACTAACCTAATCTTTTTCTTTTCTTAATACTAATAAATTAGGATTAGAGTATTTAACTAGTATTTAATTTTCCTAATATTTTGTTATTTACTAATTTAATTAATTAATCAATTTTTTTTCTTAAATATTAAAATCAATTAGAATTTAGGTTTTATTTATAAATCATTTTCTATAAAATACCAAAAATAATAGTAATTAGAACTTTAGGTCTTTTAAACATTTTGAAAAAACAACATTTTCTTATTTATTTTTGCTATTTAAATTCATATATCAAGTGTATAGGTCGCGTTCTTAATTGTAGTAGCGTAGATTTATCTTTTCTCGTATTTTTTTCATATTATGTAACTGCTCACAGGATGTAATAGCTTAAGTTTAATTTTCGCACTTTACATTCCGCACTTTATTTTCTGCATATATTGAACTACTAGTAACTAGGGTTTGTATAGCAAGACTAATAACTGAACACAGAAAACCCTAATATTCAAGATAATATAACCGAATCAATATACTCTTCACACTTGCACCTCTAGGGTAACCTCTCTTGTTTCCTTACGATATTGATCACGCCCCTCAAAAGTGGGGATACTTTAGAAAAAGATCCTTGATCAAATCATCATGTCCCTTTCGAATAAAGATCATAATCCCTCGATGACCCTTCGAGTTGCCTATAAAATAATCTAGTCCCTTGATGATCCTACAAGCAAAATGATGATAGTCCCTTCGATACAATTGCTAAAGTATCCTTACATGTTTCCTTCAATGACCATACGATGACCCTACGCCTGTCCCTTCACATCCAATAGATATGGCTACCTACCAACTAATGGTATGGATAATACTATCTCTAAAGGAGAAGGAAAGAAATAAGAAAGACCATACTTTAGTGGGTAACAAACTCCTAATTTCTTGCTCGCAACTTTTCTCACAAAGAAAATACATTTTTTACACTTTCAACAAATATTTTCAAAAAAAAACTTTATACACATTCAAGAATTATTAAAAAGTTAGCCTTACATTGGCATTTCAAAATATTTTCAAACAAATCATACACATAAAGAAAGTTTCAAAAGTGAGCTAAGAAATCAAGAGCCCGTAGATAACTACGGATGAAAATGGTGCTAACACCTTCCCTTTTCATAACTTACCCCCCGAACTCAAAATCTATGAAAGGTCTTTCCTGTTCTTTTCACCTTTTCTAAAGTATTGGATAAAAGAAAGGTCAGTGGCGACTCTAGCTATCCGCACAATTGGATAAAACCAAAATTTATATCTCCCACCGTATTATAGGTAGTCCAGGAAAAAGTTAGGGATCTTATTCCAAATAAAGAAGGAAAAGACATCGATCTAAGAACCACGACTACAACCATGAAGGAGAGGGATTGATCCAAATAATATTACTCAGAAGAAAAGGAGTTTGGAGCTATCAATAGAACATTGGAGAAACAGTAGTTGCAATTATCATTTTCATTGCCATTTTCAGTTGTTTTTTTAAATTTCTATGATTACCTCCTTCTAGGAATTACATCTTGTTGCATATTCAAAGACATGTTTATCAATAAAATGTTTAATTTTTCAATATTTTCAATTTGTGTTTTTTTTTCTTTCTTTTTGGACTTGTTTGCAAAATACTATGATTATTTCTTGTGAATACTTCGTTGAAATCATTTTGGGGATTTTACAAACAAATAGAAGCATTTGATAAAACATTGATGAGAATTTTGGTTAGGAAAATATAGAAAAAAACTTAAATTCAAAGTCAACAAATAATGACTAAATATTCAAATGGGGCATTACAACTCTCCCCCACTTAGAATATTTTTGTATTCGGAAATTACCTTATGCGAACAATTATGGATAATACTCTCGCATATTGCTCTCCAAACCCACGTCATACTTTCTATGGCTACTCCTACCCTAACCATTTTAACAAGAGGAATTTCCTTTCCCCTCAACTTATTTATCTCACGGCTTTTGATTCTTACTGGTAAGGTCTCAACCGTAAGGTTATCCCTCACTTGGACATCATCCATTGGTATCACATGAGATGGATCCAAAATATATTTCCGAAGTTGTTAAACATGGAACACATCATGCAAGTTTGAAATATTAGGTGGCAAGGCCATTCTATAAGCCACAGTTCCCACTTTGTCCAAAATCTGATATGGACCAATAAATCAATGAGTAAGTTTCTTCTATTTTAATGCTCGTCCAACACGGTTACCAGGGTGACTCTCAAAAGTACATGATCTCCCTCATGAAATTCAAGGTCTTTCCTTCGCTTGTCATGGTAACTCTTATTCCTACTCTGCGAAGTCTTTATCTTTTCTCAAATTAACTTCACTTTCTCTGTAGTCTGTAGGATAATTTCCGGTCCAAGCATTACGCTTTCTCTGGATTCATACCAACATAACAGAGTCATGCAACTCCGACCATACAATGCTTTGAATGGGTCCATTCCAATTCTATAATAGTAGCTATTGTTATAAGTAAACTCTATAAGTGGAAGATAACTATCACGTCCCTCCTTGTTTAAGTACACATGCTCTCAGTAAATATTCCAATGATTGAATAGTTCTCTCCGATTGTCCATCTGTCTGTGGATGATATGCTGAACTCAATCTCATCTTAGAGCATAACACATCCTATAAACTCTTCCAAAAATCAGAAGTAAACACTTGATCTCTACCAGACACAATGCTAGACCGAACACCATGTAGCTTCACAATCACACATATATAAATATCTGCTAATCATGGTACCAGAAAACTAATACCGATCAGAATGAAATGGGATGACTTCGTTAGCTTATCAACAATTATCCAAATCACATCATGTTGTCTTAGAGTGCTCCGAAAATCTTTCACAAAGTCCATGGATATACCATCCCATTTCCATTATGTAACATCTAACGGTTCCAACAACCCCACAGGATTCTGATGTTGGACTTTCGACTTCTGACAAGTCAACCACGCATACACAAATCATGCCACATGTCATTTCAATACGGGCTACCAAATCAACTTCTTCAAGTCTTGATACATCTTAGTCGCACTTGCATGAATACTCAATCTACTTCTATGGCTTTCTTCTAGGATCATCTTTTTCATCTCATAGTCATCAGAAACAAAAATTCTATTCCAGAATCTCAACACACCTTGTGCATCAACCTTGAAATCACCATCTTCAGAATAATTACTTCCAACCATCAAATCTACCAATTTGACATCTAATTTCTGAGCTTTAATATTATTCACGAAGTCATTGTTGATCTTCAACATTCCCAACATAACACTCTCGGCATTACTTCACAGACTAAACTAAAATCTCTGAACTGCTAAATCAATTCTAGTTCTCTAACCATCATTGCATACATATGTAACAACTTCTGAATTTAAGCATCTGTCATAACATTAGCTTTACCCGGATGGTATTTTAAGCAGAAATCGTAGTCCTTTAGCAGTTCTAGCCATCTTCGTTGTCTCATATCCAATTCCTTTTGATCGAACAAATAGTTTAAGCTCTTGTGATCACTAAATATTTCAAACCTGGAGCCGTAAAGGTAATGCCTCCAAATTTTTAGCACAAATACCACTGTGGATAATTCTAAATCATGAGTAGGGTGATTCCTTTCATGAATCCTCAACTGCCTCAAAGCATAAGCTGCCACTTTATCGTTCGGCATGAGCACACAACCTAAAACCAATTTAGAAGAATCATAATACACAACAAACGATTCTTTAGGATTAGGTAATATCAAAATCGAAGCGTCATCAATTTCTTCTTTAGCTCTATAAAACTTTCTTCACATTGAATATCCCAGACAAACATTTTTCCTTTACAAGTTAGTTGAGTCAACAAAAGTGCTAACTTAGAAAAACCTTTGAATCTTCTATAATAAGCAGTCAACCCCAAAAAGCTTCTAATTTCTGTAACCGACTTTGGAGTCTTCCACTGCAACACTATATCTACCTTGGATGGATCTACAACAATACCACCACCTAAAATAATATGACCAAGAAAACTAACCTTCTCTAACCAGAACTCACACTTTGACAACTTTGCATATAGTTTCTTCTCTTTCAAAACTTGTAATACAATTCACAAATGCTCAATATGCTCTTCTTATGATTTGGAATATATCAAGATATCATCAATGAATACGACTGCGAACGGATCCAAGTATGTGTGAAACATACAAATTGAATCATTGAGCACTCATAATGTCCATATCGAGTTCTAAAAGTTGT
Source organism: Vicia faba (assembly GCA_948472305.1). Taxonomy (NCBI): domain Eukaryota; kingdom Viridiplantae; phylum Streptophyta; class Magnoliopsida; order Fabales; family Fabaceae; genus Vicia; species Vicia faba. The sequence goes on along the minus strand of OX451738.1, from coordinate 1,156,072,269 downwards.
CTTGTGAATATCATCATCTTTGATTCGAATCTGGTGATAGCCCGATCTCAAATCAATCTTGATAAATAAACGTGCACCCACCAATTGATCTATCAAGTCGTCTATTCTCGAAAGTGGATACTTGTTTTTAATTGTTACTTTATTCAACTGTCGATAATCAACACAGAGCCTCATACTACCATACTTATTTTTCACTAGCAACACTGGAGCTCCCCAAGGTGATACACTCGGTCTCACAAATTTATTTTCGAGCAAGTCTTCTAATTGCTTCTTAAACACCTCCAATTCATATTTCGACATTCTGTAGGGTGCCATGGAAACGAGTTTTGTACCAGGAATAAGATCAATAGAAAATTCCACTTCTCTTTCTGGCGGTACATCTGAAATATCATCTGGGAAAACTTCAGGAAAATCGCGCACTACCTGTAACTCATCAATTGCAGATTGATTCTTAATAGATAAGGACGCTATAAAAGAAAAAAAAACCTGAGCTTCAACCTGCACCAATTCATTCAACTGTTTAGCATATAAGAATCCAGCTTCCCCTTCCTTATTAGGGTAGAAAACCACACAAATTAGTTGTAACAATTAATATAAACATAATTGTATTCCAACCAGTTCATACCTAGAATCACGTCTAGACCACTCAACGGTAGAAAAACTAAATCCACCACAAAGCCTCTATAGATGACCAACAAAGGACACATCAAACATATAAGAGAAGTAGTCACTGATCCCTTAGCTGGAGTATTGACAACCATCTCTCCATTCATAGAAGATAGTTCAAGACATAACTTTTTCAAACTATCAACACCAATAAAACAATGAGTAGCACCAGTATCAATAATAATAACTATAGGAGTACTATTAATGAATTATATACCTTTGATCAAATGGTGTCCACTAGATGTTTGAGTTCTGGCTAATGTAAAGACCTTCCCACCAGATTGAGCTTTATTTGCTTTCTGACACTGAGTACTGATATGTCCTTCTTCGCCAGAGTTGAAATATATTTCCACTTTATGTCTATAATCAGCTATTTCATGCCCATCTTTACCACAACAGAAACACCTCTTCACTTCTCTAGTACATACGTTACTTTGATGACCTGACTTCCCACATCTGTAACACACAATGTCAACAGGAGCACCTCCCCCACTTGTCCTCTTACCATCAGCAACCCTCTGTTTGCCTTTGTCAGTTGGAGCATTGTAAGACTTCCCACAATTTTGTTTTTGTCTGCCTCTCTTCTCATTCATGATTTTATAGTGGGCATTACTATCTTCTTCGTAAATCCTGCAACTATTCTCCAAATTCGTAAATTTATGGATCTACTGATACCAAATTTCCTCCTTGATCTCTGAGCGCAACCCATTTTCAAACATAACGCACTTTGAAAATTCAGCAGTTGCCTCGCTGTAGTAAGGCTAAAACTTTGCCAACTCCACGAACTTAGCAGCATATTTGATCACCGATAATTCTCCCTGTTTCAACTCCAGAAATTCAATTTCTTTCCCCAAACATCTTCAGGGAGTTACTTCCTCAAAAATTCCCTACTGAATATAACCTAAGTAATTTCTTCACATTCACCCTCCGTTCTCTGCCGAGTGTTAATCCACTAGTTATCATCTTCCTTTGCAAGCATATGTGTACCAAATCGCACCTTCTGTGCCTCAGAATAGTCCATAACCCGAAAGATTTTCTCAATTTCCTTGAGCCAATTCTATGCTCCATCAGGATCATACCAACCCTCAGACATAGGTTGATGGTACCTGTGGAATGTCTCCAGAACAAGGGACTCATCATTCCCACCAATATTAGGATGATGTTGCACAGTCTAAGCCATAGCCTGCAAAGCAGCAGCAAGAGCATCATCTTTCTTCCAACCATTTCTCTGTTTCACACCATAACATCAAACAATGGTTATAAGAAAAACACCAACATTATTAAACTGTCAGAATACACTATCGACTCGACAAGATGGTTGGACGGACCGATCTGCTCAGATACCAATTGTAATACCTTATTTTCCCATACTAACAATTATAATAAAAAGATAGAGAATAATACATCAAAATCCATAAATGGGATGTTACATCATTCAAATAATTTCATAAAGTCTCAAGTCACTTTATTACTTCACTTATTCATAGTAATAAACCAAATAGTGGAACAAATCAAATTAATTTACTTCATGGCGCTGAGGCATTAATATTAATAAAAACTCCACAAAATGCATGGTTAAACATAACCATGAATTAAGATACATAACAATTAGAAACAATGCAAAAACGTGGAAAAACTCCCAAATCCCGTGTTACGTATCAGAGTGACTCCAAAGACTCGATCAAACAACACTAATTCTAAGCACTGCTCGAATTCCTGGTTATCTGTACTCCCCGAGGAGCACTGACACAACAATATAAAAGAGGTGATAATTACATTCAATAAATATACAGTGAATGTCACATGCTAAGGAGAAGTAACTCACACAATCACATAATTCACAAAATACACAATTCACACAATGCTTCACAAGACATTCTTCATTCATATAACACAACATCAAATCAAGATAGTGTAATGTAATGCAACATACAACGACTAAATCCATGTTGTACCATCAGGGTGTAAGCCCTCTCCAAAATTCCAAATTGGACAACAACAAGGCATGAGCCCTCAACATAACGCCATTACAGTCCAACAACAGGGCATAAGCCCTGACCGATGAATGCCTGCATTGTCAACATGAAACACCACAACTATGCAAACAGAAGGCCTCCAATATTATTATCATCATGCAACATACAAATCCATATAAGGTACCAAATTTTAACCCAACATACATTAATATTGGCCTTCCTATATCTACTTAAGTCATAATATTCATTAGGGTTAAGAGAAACTACACTGTATGACCTTGTCCCATACTTGAATCGCTCCTTCCACCGCTCATAACATACGTGTATGATATAGGATCTACTCCAACGCCTTACCTCATACGCGTACCATATGCGTACGACCAGAGTGAATTTTCCTCAAAACTCCTTCCAGATCTCCATACGCGTATTGGGTAGTCTATACGCATATGGCCTCCCTCTCATATGCGTTCATGCAGTTGGTCGTCTTGGCTCGATGACAGGGCACATACCATACGTGTATGGCCTTTGGGAACATCCCCTATACCCGTACTATACGCGTATGGCCAGTCTATTATTCCAAAATATTCTGCATTCGCACCAGTTTGATTTCTACTTGTTTTGTGCACTATCAACCTCCAATTTTGGGTCCAAAACAATGTTTCTACACATAATAACTTATAATATCAATCTAATTTCATTAATCCATAAGTCTACAACGAATTCCTACATCTAAATCCTCAATTTTTCATCATCTTTCTAGATCTATAATTTTCTAGATTTGAGATTCAGGGAACAACAACACAATAGAAAAATCATCAACATCAATACATTCATGGCATCATTGTAATTACGAATTTCATACAAAATCACATAGAAACAATAGAAAATCCAAACAAAGAAGAACATTCATTAATTTTACACATAACCTAAAGTGGGAAAGGAACCCTCCCTACTATCTCATATTAGAGTCACCATTTAGAGAACCTATTGTCCCCCTTACATTAATTTGGAGCTTTGATCCTTCAACAATAATGAAATCTCTCTTGCCCTAGCTTTTCCATTCTCTTCTCTTTTTATGTTTCTACGTGGCATTAGTTTCTCCCAAATACTCCTACAATTCTTCTAATAATTGTTTTAATCTACTTAATAAATAATAATAATAGTGAAAGAATTGTAATAATAATAATAATAATAACAAATATATTATTACTAATAATAATATTATTAGTGGTACTATATCATATATCTAATAATATTTTTATTAATAATTATAGTATATTCCATCATTTACCAATATTATTATTAATATTATTATTATAATTATTATTATTATTATTATTATTATTATTATTATTATTATTATTACACCATAGACTAAGTTGTATTCTAGTTTTCTAGTTAAAACTAAGTTCTCACATACCCTTAGCAATGCCTACCTACCCTTAATTATGCCAAAATAAATCAAAATCAACAAATAACGACTAAATATTCAAATGGGTGTTACAAGTTACACTCAAGGCATTCAAGATGGAGATTGCCATAGAGAAAGCAATAAGGAGAAATGACGCGTCCCGCTAACGAACAACTAGTTGACCAATTCTTCCACACTTTGGGAAGGAAGCGTTCGCCACCAAGGAATAGCCTCAAGAAAGTTTTCCTTGCTGGATACTTTCCAATAAGAAAGACTGTTGTCTTGCGAAACCAAATAACCCGATTTACTCAACATGATGGCGAATCTCTCTTTGATGCTTGGGAAAGATACAAAGAACTATAAAGAGCTTGTCCATACCACAAATTAGAACAATGGATGATTATCCATACCGTCTATAATGGACTTCTGTACAACACAAAGATGACTATTGATGTTGCCGCTAGTGGTGCATTGATGAAGAAATCATACCCCGAAGCAGGCGCACTCATAGAAGACATGGAATAAAACCATTACCAATGGGATACTAAACTTGATGTCAGTAGAGAAGAAAGTAACAAAAGGGGGTATATATGAAATCAGTAGCCTAGACCATATAAACGCTTAGATGGACACGTTAGCACAAAAAGTGGTGAGCTTAGTATTAAACCCTACAGCCACCACATCTGCAGACATCATTGCTGGATGCAGTCTTCTAGAAGAACCAAGTTCAAATCAAGTAAATTATGCCCACAGAAATCTATACTCAAATACCTATAACCTGAAGAATGGAAAAACACAAGAAAGGGGGGTTTGAATTGGGGTTTTGAAAATTTTAATTGAAGAACATGTTGGTTTTTATCCTAGTTCGTTTGAACTCAAACTACTCAAGTCCACCGCCAAGGTGATTTTGCCTCTCTCCAATGAGGTCTTGATCCACTAATCGAACTTGATTACACAGCTACAATGACAACTGTCAATGTATTCTTGAGTCTAAACCACAACCCAGTTTCCTCAAGGAATTACAAAATATGAATAAAAAGTGTACAATAGTGTTTCTAGAAAACTATATCACAATTTTGAAAACACTCCTCGCTGGGAACTTGGTCAAGAAAAGTCCTGAAGACAATAAGGACGAACGACTGGAATAACTGGAAGCTGAGGTACCCGGGTTCCTTCTCATTTCTAGATGAAGTTTTACACAAACTCATCATGAAGCAACCCTACCAAGGTTCCTTCTCATTTCCAGATGAAGTGTTACACGTACTCATCCTAAAGAAACCCCACCCAGGTTCCTTCTCATTTTCAGATGCAATTTTACACGGACTCATCATGAAGCAACCCTACCACGGTTTATTCTCATATAAATTTCCAGATGAAGTTTTACACTGACTCATCATGAAGCAACCCTACCCAAGTTCCTTCTCATTTCTAGATGAAGTTTTACACAGACTCATCATGAAGCAACCCTACCCAGGTTCCTTCTCATTTCCAGATGAAGTGTTACACGTACTCATCCTAAAGAAACCCTACCCAGGTTCCTTCTCATTTTCAGATGCAATTTTACACAGACTCATCATGAAGAAACCCTACCCAAGTTCCTTCTCATATAAATTTCCAGATGAAGTTTTATATGGACTCATCAAGAATTAAACTTACCCAGGTTCCATTCTCATACATTTCCTGATGAAGTTTCACACGGACTCATTATGTAGAAATCCTACCCAGGTTCCTTCTCATTTCCAAATTAATACCTCAAACAAGACAAGACAACTATCTATGAACAAATTGATTATAGATCAATTCCCAAAACAAGACAGGGTTCCTATCTACATGATGGATATTTCCTTCAGACCTCTGCTGGTTCAGTTTAAATCGATCAATGGTTTATCCTGATTCCGTTCTGGTAGACACTTTCTCTGGTTCAGATAAATCGCTCCAAAGATTTATTCTGATTCTTTTCCAATTAAAGATTATCCAAGACCTATGCTGGTTAAGTTTAAATCGATCAATGGTTTATCCTAGTTCCTTTCTGTAGCGGTAGAAATGTTTAAGACTAAGTCATTGGATTGACTAGAGTTGTACAAATCAAAATCAAAATTGCCACCGTGCTTTATTGTTTCCAAAGGAATGGGGAAAGAGCGAATAACCCAAAAGAGGGGGAAAGATTCCAAGTAAGGGGGTTGGTTATTCAAAGGGAAGGTATTAGTACCCTAAACATCTACGGTACTCCACAGGAACCTCTTTGTAAAAATCTGTATATTTTGGATATAAAATGTTGTATGTATAATAGATGGTGGAGATGAGAGAATAAATATAGTTTTTATAATATTTTGCACCCGCCGCGGTTGCGAACCTTTAGTGCCTACGTATCAGCTTTCGTGCAATAGGGGATCAGGGTACACATAGTTCACCCTTTAAAAAATTTAAAACACAAGTGTGTTGGTTAATTTTATGAGATAAGACACCGTCGTCATTGTCCGTGTGGAAAAACATACTTACTACCCACAATCATGAGAAAGGAGAATTTGCATCATCTCAAAGTGGAGGATATGGATTTGATTTTAAAATCAACAATGCCTCACTCAACACCCAAGTGTAAAATATCTCACTTGACTACATATTATAGAAGTATAGTTGTTTGCATCACTACAAGGATTAACAAGAGTCAAATCATTTGGGAAAAAGTTTAAGATGAAAGCCAAGATGGAAAAATGGTTTGAATGTGATTGATTGATTTTTAGTCTTCTCACAAATAATGTCTAGGTTTTATTAATGTTGATTGAAGTTTATTTGTGAAAGATGTTTAGAAAATGCATGGACCTAAGTCCAAGTTTATTATGAAAGTAGTTCAATTTTAAAAATAAGAAGAATTTTCAAAAAGATGGAGAAGATCTTTTGAAATTTAAGAAGATGGGAGGAGAAGAAGAGGCTATCCTAAATCAAAAGGTAAAAGCTAGGGATAAGAACCATCTAACCAACAAGAAGCCAATTCTTGACATTATGAGTCAAGATAGAATTCCAATTCTTTGGATTGAAACCAAGTAAGCAAAGATACTAAACCTCTTGATAGAACCAAACTTCAAGTGTATTTCACAAAAATTGGGCAGAGTAACGATTGTATACGGGTGAATTCCATGCTACAAACAAAGTATGTAATCACAATAACCTGCACACAAAGCAAACAAACAACCCAATGTCTTGAGGTAAACCTCAAGAGCTCCAGAGAAAATATCAATTAAGGTCACAAGGTTTCCAACATAGGCCAAGGTCTCTAACACTAAGTCCAAAAGGTCCAATACTCCATGATGCCAAAGATAGTAACCAAATAGTCCAAGTATCATTAAAGTTTTTTATGGTTCATGTTGATTATTAGGTATTTTAGAAGAGAAAAGAAAAGGCTCAAATGAGCAAAATAAAAATAACATGAAATGTAATGCTTAAAGTAAATGGTACATAAAGCATAAAAAATAAAAGGGCATAAAGTAAAAACAATTTAATAATTAGTGGTTAGTTGGATGGCCATCTTGAAACTTGAATTTGGAAATCATTAGAGGATTGGTAGAACCAAAGCCTCCACACAACAAGTTGCATTTGCTTTTTGACAAGTATATCATCCATTTGGGATCCTCAAAAGTACCATTTAATGATCAACGGTGTTTAAGTGATTCGCGTTGACCAAGAGTGTCGTAGATCCATTAGAGGATTGGTAGAACCAAAGCCTCCACACAATGAATCTCAAGGTTATTGGATCAAAGAGATCAAATTAACATGCATGGGCTTGCAAACATAGGTTTGGGCCACAATGATCATTTATTCGAATCGAGACAAAATTTAACGCTATGTTAAGCAATCGTAAGTGGACTTATGTAGAAGTCGCACCTATTTTGAGGCCGGTCAATAGCAATCTATACACCATTTGTTTTGAGACATGATATAGAGATCATGCTCCAATAACACTTAGTGCAATAAGAAAGAGATGAGATGAAGAGAGGTAGGAGAGAATATACAAACCATTTTGAATTAAATTTAAATCAAACTATTATTAAAATCATCCATCTATTTTTGTGGAGTTAGACTCAACACCATGGATCCAATGATGTTAATAAAGTTCATGATAAAAAATTCAACCCAAGATCAGCCAGAAAATAATCACAAAATAATATTGCATTTAATTTATACATTAAAAAAGGTTTTAAAAAATTTTTAAAATAGAAATAAGGGATAAAAATATCAACTATGTTCAAATTAATCAAGATATAAAAAGTAAGACCATAGAAAAATCAGAAATGGACTCAAATATTATTATAAAATTTTTGGTAATTTTTTAAAGTCGGAAACTATTTTTAAAATTAAAAGAAATAAGTAAAATAAACCAAAAATTATAAAAAATAACCAAGTCAGAAATAAAAAATAAGTGAGGTCACCAATATTTGTCACAATATCATTGGATCATTCCATATTTTTTTTCAGAATTTAAAAATGCATAAAAGTATTTTTAACCATTTAAAACAAATCAAATAAAATGAAAATTTATTTAAAAAAAAACCAAAACACAAAATAAAATTGTGAAAAAATAAAAATAAGAAAGAGAAAAATCAAAAATATTTTTCATAATTTTTTTAGATTTTTTTGGACTAAAAATGAATTTTCTATGATTTTTTGAAATTTAAAATAATTAAATATAAAAATAAGAAAAGAAAATAAAAAGCAAAAAAATATGGGTCATCTGATCAATGTCAAAACGCGTTAGTGAACATATCAAGTGGACCTGGTGCATTGTGCATGTTATGGACTTTAGTGAATAATGCATTGGATCATTAATTAAATCAGATTTCAAAAAAAAAAACAAGTGGCGTGCCATCATTGGTTGGAAGATGACACATTGGTCATCTTCAACCTCCAGCCAACGTAAATTGCAGGTCTCTTAAACTGTAAAATTAGAAGCTCAGACCTATGTCATTCGCTTCATCTCTTCAAGACGAAGATAACCACACCTTCGCGACAAATTTATATAAACTATAGCTCAAGCAATTTGGAAGGATTGTTTTGAAAAGGGATTTGAAGTTTCATGGTCAAAACAAGTTTCTAGATGAAAGTAAGTGTTGTGACTAGAATCAGGTCAATGAGAGAATCACAATGATATCAAAGTTTTGAAGAATTGATGAAGGAATCTACCTATTGAAGTTGATTTGCAGAGCTCTGAAACTAGACTTCTATTAAGCAATATAGGGCATGATTCTTGAATGCAATTATATGGTTAGCTTCAAGGAAGATCAAGGAAGGTGAGTTAATGGAAAAATTGGATTGAAAAAGGCTTGAAAGCAGATTTCTAAGTAGCAAAATTTTTAGTTATTGAGCGAGTTTGGCAGGGTGATTCTGGCTATCCAAGCTTGAGGAAATGAATGGGGAATGATCCTCTATTTATAGGGAATCAAATGGAAATTTCAAGCGTGTGAAATGATGAAGTTTGGAGGGAAATCGTGTGAAGTTGCAAACAAGGAAAGTGTGACCTCTACTTCGATCGAAACTCATCCAAAACACGCATTTTGCTATGCTAATCACTTCTGGAAGTTCACTAAACATGTTTAGAAGAAAAAACACGCAGAATTAAAGTGTTTAGAAGCTAAACCAATGATTTCAAATTCTGACTATTGGAGAAACATCACTTCCAAGTTACCAAGTTCAAATCAATGGCATTCTTAGCTCAAGGGGTCTTAGGTCATGATTCTTGATGCTTTAGAAAGATGAGGTTACAAACTTTGCAATGGAAAAAGAATGGAACCAAAAAGATATATAACACTGGGAGTAAAAAGATAACAATCACCAATTTTCACTGAAGATGACCTACCAACATTCACTGATGGTAGAAAGAGAAAATATCATGACATCACCGTTCACTGACGATGAACTACCAACTTTCACTGAGGGTAGCAAAAAGATAACAATCACCAACTTTCACTGAAGGTGACCTACCAAGATTCACTGATGGTAGAAAGAGAAAATATCATAACATCACCGTTCACTGACGATGAACTACCAACGTTCACTGAGGGTAGAAAAAATATAACAATCACCAACTTTCACTGAAGGTGACCTACCAACTTTCACTGATGGTAGAAAGATAAAATATCATGACATCACTGTTCACTGATGATGAACTACCAACGTTCACTGAGGGTAGCAAAAAGATAACAAGCACCAACTTTCACTGAAGGTGACCTACCAACTTTCACTGAAGGTAGAAAGAGAAAATATCATAACATCTCTGTTCACTAACTATGAACTACCAACATTCACTGAGGGTAGCAAAAAGATAACAAGTTTCCCCAAAATTCTGGCATTTCACCTAGAACGGGTCTCAACTTCTTCTTTAACCAAGGCACTCCGCCTGGAAAGGATAACATATAAGATGTCTCAAATAAAGAGACTACCACTTATAAAGATTTCACAATGAATTGTCTCTTCCATATCGAATGTCTTGCCATCCGCTGGAGTAATTTTGACAAAAAACTACAAACTATCCACTCATAGAGAAGATAGAAAAAAAGGTTACGTCAACTTTTAAAGGGAAGTACAGGTTGCTCAAATAAAGAGACCTGCCACTTGCTGTTATGGAGGATTGTAAAAAAAAAAGACTTTCTGGGGAAAGAAATATGACTTCCTGGGGAAATGAAATATGACTTCCTGGGGAAATGCCAAAATATTCCTGCTTGAGGAGATAAAGGTCTTCTCGGGAAAAATAAATGCACATTCTCAAACCAATGCTCGAAGCTTGCGGAAATCCAAAGTAATAATATTGTCGAGGATCAAAAATTCAAACCAGAAATAAACTGGAATGAGACAATTGTTCGAAACACTTCCTTTGAGAAATAAAATCAAGAGGGAGACCCAAATCATCCAGTCAAAGAGCTATACAAGAAGGCTGAAGCAAAAATCTTCCACTACGGATAACTCAGTGGGGAAATCGAAAGAATATAAGATTTCTGCTTAAGGCCAACACTCTATTCGAGAGAGGACAACATAAAATTTGCAAAACAGGGTAATATGTCAACAAAATATTAACGAATGTGAATGAGCGATGATTTACCAATTTTAGTTATGCATGATGTATGTATGAATGTATGAGTGTTTATCGCGCATATGCTGACAAAACAAATATATAACACTGGGAGTAAACAGGAAAAACCAACTCGGGCACAATTAACACTCAGCCAAATTACATCCAAGATGAACAATCCAAGAAAAAGTAAGCGCCAACTGAGGAAACAAAACCTACTTCCTGGTTTAACGCCATTGGGGAGAAACGTAATTCGGAAGTAAACAAAACATAACGACCAAACAGTATAGATACAGAGATACAACATCTTGTCCCTGGTCTTTACCAGGGAATAACACTCAGTCTTCAACGGAGAATCAAATATTTTCAAAAGTAACGCCTTTACTGGGGATTTGAAAAAAATCAATTTCTAGTAGAGTAGATGGACATCAAATCATCAAAACATTCACTAAGGAATTCATATCGACTTTATTGGGCAGGTTAACACCACCTTCACACAGGGAAAATCAAAATATGTTCTTTACTGGGCAAAACAGAGGCCTGTTTTCTTCGAGAGTAATCATTGTACCAACTTCTCTGGGAAGAAAGAACTTCTTTTGAACAAACGAAATCTTCACTGGAAGAATCTTGGATTGGATCTTCATATCATGCAAACTCAGAAAAGAGGAGAGATGAACCAAAAATTGACCGGGGATACTGGAGTTATAAACCCTATACGACGAAACATCTTGAGTAAAACTTCTCCAGGAAACAAGACCTCCTAAAAGCAACTGGAGTTCGTCCATTCTTGGGATCACCATTTATGTTGTTTCTCTTGCGTCACAAATTTTAAAGTAAAAACTAATTGTAAATTCTTTTTGAAAATCAATTTTGTTATTCAATCTTTTTGCTTTGAAAGTTATTATCAATAATAAATGGAGTTTTTGCAAGCTAAATAAAATAAGAAATACAAAGAATTTGGTAAAAGCTCAAATTTCATTAATAGAATGGTAGTATACGAATGGCGAGACTCCATGGATAATTACAAAGCTCGGAAAATGGTAATATATAATGGAAAAGATACATTGAGATACAATGACCACTATTCCCTCTAACAACTTTTTAAATCCTGAGCAATAACTTCTGTTGAAGTATGATGAGGATCCGAGAAGATTGTTGTTCCAATGATCAAGTCCTGTCTGATGTAGTTACTTGCCAAGAAAGTCCCTAACTTTTGCCTAATATGCCCTTGCGAGTTTTCAACTTAGCGGGAAATTTATTCTGTTTATGTCTCTAATTTTTGCCTAGACAGCCCTTTCGGGTTTTCGGCCTACTGAGACGCTCTTTTTTGCCTAAGACGCCCTTTCGGGTTTTCAACTTAGCGAGCTGTTCTTTTATTTCTTTAGGCGAAGTATTTCTTGACTGCATCAGCATTCATGGGACGTGGGAACTCCTCGTCATCCATAGTTTCAAGAATTAATGCACCGCCAGAGAAGGCTTTCTTGACAACTAATGGGTCTTCAAAATTGGGAGTCCACTGGCCCCTAGAATCAGGGGTAAAGGACATGATCTTCCTGAGCACGGGGTCGCCTTCTCTGAATTCACGAGGTTTGAACTTCCTATCAAAAGCTTTCTTAATCCTTTTTTGATATAACTGGCCATGACACAAAGCCATCATTCTCTTATCTTCAATCAAATTCAATTGATCAAACCTGTTCTAGACCCATTCAGCCTCTGACAACTTGGTTTCCATTATCACACGCAAAGAGGGAATCTCAACCTCGATTGGGAGCACAACTTCCATTCCATACATAAGGGAGAACGGGGTTTCCCCCGTTGAAGTGCGGATAGATGTCCGATATCCATGCAAAGAAAAAGGGAGCATTTCATGCCAATCCTTATAAGTAACAACCATTTTCTGGATAATTTTCTTGATATTCTTATTAGCAGCTTCAACAGCCCCATTCATCTTCGGCCTTTACGGAGATGAATTGTGATGGACAATCTTGAATTCCTCACAAAGTTATGTCATCATCTTATTGTTCAGATTCGAGCCATTGTCAGTGATAATTCTGCTCGGCACACCATACCGACATATAAGATTATTCTTAATGAAGCGCACAACCACCCGCTTGGTAACATTAGCATATGAAGCAGCCTCTACCCACTTGATGAAGTAATCAATTGCTACCAAGATAAAATGGTGTCTATTCGAAGCTTTGGGTTCTATCATTCCAATCATGTCAATACCCCACATAGAGAAAGGCCATGGGGGGAGAGATCACATTAAGAAGTTTCAGAGTCACATGAACCTTGTCCATATAAATCTGGCATTTATGACACTTCTTTGCAAATTTGTAACAATCAGATTCCATTGTCTGCCAATAGTAACCTGCCCTTAGCATCTTTTTAGCCATCCAATGTTCATTGGCAAGAGTGCCAAATGAACCTTCACGAACCTCACGCATCAACATGTTTGCTTCGTGTCTATCCACGCATCTGAGCAAGACCATGTCATAATTTCTCTTGTACAACACATTTTCACTGAGGAAGAAACTGCCAGCCAATCTTCTCAATGTCTTTCTATCTTTATTCGAAGCACCAATCGGGTATTCCTGAGTTTAGAGAAAATGCTTGATATCATAATACCAAGGTTTCTCACCTGCTACCTCTTCTGTTGTAAACACATGAGCGGGCCTATCCATTCGCCAAACCATAATTTGAGGTATATCATTCCAAGTATTCACCTGATACATAGAGGCCAGCGTTTCCAGAGCATCTTCCATTTGATTTTCATCTCTAGGAATGTGATGGAATTCAACTTTATTAAAGAAAGGTAACAACCTTCTAGCATAATCTTTGTAAGGGATCAAGCCGGGGTGAGGAGTATCCCATTCTCCTTTAATCTGGTTTATTACTAAAGCTGAATCACCATACACATCTAGAATTTTAATTCTGAGATTAATAGCTTCCTCGAGACCCATGATGCAAGCCTCATATTCTGCCATATTATTAGTACAATCAAATGTCAACCTTATTGTAAAAGGAATGTGTGATCCATGTGGAGTGACAATCACAACACCAATTCCTTTACCATAAGCATTCACAGCTCCATCAAATATCATACTCCAGCGAGATTCGGGATCAGGACCTTCCTCAGGCAATGGTTCATCACAATATTTCACTTTCAGAAACATCACATCCTCATAAGGAAATTCATACTTCACAGACTGATGATCCTCAACTGGTTGGTGAGCAAGATAATCTGCCAACACACTGCTTTTAATAGCTTTTTGAGTGCGGTATTCGATATCATACTCAGATAATAGCATCTGCAAGCGGGCAATTCGCCTAGTAAGAGCAGGCTTTTCAAAAATGTACTTGATTGGATCCACTTTGGAGATCAACCAAGTGGTGTGATTCAACATATACTCTCGTAAACGTTTGGCCGCCTAGGCCAGAGCATAACATGTCTTCTCCAGCATGGAATACCGCGATTCACAACCAATAAACTTTTTACTGAGATAATAAATGGCATACTCTTTCTTCCTCGTTTCGTCTTGTTGTCCCAAAATACAGCCCATGGAATTATATAACACTGTTAGATACATAATCAACGGTTTTCCTTCAACAGGAGGGAGCAAGATAGGAGGTTCAAGCATATATTCTTTAATAATCTCAAATGCCCTTTGGTAGTCACCCGTCCGCACACAACATTGATCTTTCTTTGAAAACTTAAAGACCAGTTCACATGTTGCAGTCATGTGGGAAATGAATATGGAAATATAATTCAAACGCCTGAGGAATCCTCTGACTTGCTTTTCATTTCTTGGCGCAGGCATCTCTTGAATTGCTTTGAATTTGTCAGGGTCAAATTCAATTCCTTTCTGGCTAACAATGAAACCCAACAATTTCCCCGATCAAACACTGAAGGTACATTTATTTGGATTCAAGCGGAGACGATACTTCCTCAAACGCTGAAACAACTTCAACAAATCTTCTACATTCCCTTCTTCAGTCTGGGATTTAGAAATCATATCATCAACATACACCTCAATTTCCTTGTGCATCATATCATGGAATAGGGTTGTCATAGCCCTCTGGTACGTTGCACCAGCGTTCTTCAACCCGAAGGGCATCACTCTGTAACAGAATCTTCCCCAGGGTGTGATAAACGTTGTTTTTTCCATGTCCTCTGGAGCCATTCATATTTTATTATACCCGAAAAATCCGTCCATGAACGAGAATACTTTGAATTTTGTTGTGCTATCCACTAACATATCAATGTGTGGCAATGGAAAATCATCTTTTGGACTAGCTTTATTTAGATCTCTATATAATCTACGCACATTCGGACTTTTTTGTCGTTTTTTGGTACTGGGACAATATTGGAAATTCACTGAGGATACACTAACGTCACAAGAAAACCGACATTAATCTTCTTTAGAACTTCCTCTTTAATCTTTATTGCCATATCTGGGTGAGTTCTTCTCAACTTCTGTTTGATTGGCGGACACTCTAGCTTCAATGGCAAACGGTGCTCTACAATATCTGTATCTAGACTAGGCATATCTTGATAAGACCAAGCAAAAATATCCACACACTCTTTCAACAGCTCAATCAACCTGCTCTTCACATCAAGATGCAGCAATGCTCCGATCTTGACTTCTTTCAGATCTTCTTCTGAACCAAAATTAATCACTTCCAATGGCTCTTTATATGGATGAATGGAATTTTCCTTGCACTAAAGCAACCGTGAGACCTCTTCTGGAATCTCATCATAGTCTTCTTCTTCGGCCCCATACACAGGACATTCAAAATTGGGAGAGGGTGCAGGGTCATTGTATTCAACGAGTTTTTTAATTAATTTGCACATATGATTTATGATTGCATTTAGAAACTGACACATATAACAAGTGATCATGCAGATTATATTTCAGTTATTATTTATTTTGAAAGGTTTTTTATGATTACCATTTTCAAAGAAAAAACAGAAAATAAAGACACAATTTGGGAAACAAAGACAACTTTTATTAATGATTTTAAAAGTCACGACAAACAGATAAGCCCTACAATATTAATACTTCCACCTTGGGCAGAGTGAAAGCTTTTCAAAAGGATTAACAAATCAAATTACTTTGAAACATGTATTAAATAGGGAACATCAATGGTGATCCAGTTCTGAACCCTAACTCCTTGCGTCACGTAATTCGGCATTTCCTGCTCTACTTCATCTTTCACAATGGCATTAATCTCGGAAACAATCATATGAAGATAACCCCTGTTATGGAAGATGTCTTGATACTTTCCTGCATCAGACTTCGGCTTCATGCTCTTACCTTTATCATTCTTCAAAGAGAACCCCAATCCAACTTTATTCTTGTTCATAGGTGGGTCCATAATCCGTCCCCAAACTTCGCTATGACCCTTACGCACAACCTGCTGCCCATCCTTGAGCTAAACCATAGAATTCTTATTTCCTCTTATGTTGTCAATGGATAAAGCTTGGAACTGGGTTCCAACGGCAGCTTCATCTGCCTCCATAATGCTGAAAGAGTACAAATGAGATATCAGTAATGTTATTTCTCCATTTATGATCACAACTTTCCCTTCACGTACAAACATCAATTTTTGGTGTAAAGTTGAAGTGACATCCCCTGCCTCATGTATCCACGGCCTTCCTAGCAAGCAACTATAAGCAAGTACAATATCCATGACTTGGAAAGTAATCTGAAAGAAATATGGGCCTATATGAATAGGCAAGTCCACTTCACCAATAACAGATTTCCTCGAACCATCAAACGCTTTCAAAATAATGCCACTTGGGTGCATGGGCGTTCCTTGATATTTCAACTTCATAAGCGTGCTCCTTGGTATGACGTTCAATTCAAATCCATTATCAATCAGCACATTGGATAGTGAATCATTCTTGTAATTTATAGAGATGTTGAGGGCCAGGTTCTGATTCCTTCTGTCGTCCGAAAATTCATCGTTGCAGAAACTCAAGTTATTACATGACGTAATGTTCCCTACTATGCTGCTGAACTGGTCTACAGGCATGTCACTTTCCATAAAAGCTTGGTCCAATACCATGTGAGAAGAGGAGTTCATCAATAAAGCCAAAATAGACATTTTTGAAGGAGTCTGCAGTAGCTTATCTGCAATTCTATAGTCGCTCATCTTGATTATCTTTAAAATATTACCCACTTATTTCTCTAATATAGCCCCACTAGTCTCACCCGTAGCCTTCTTGGGTTCAACATTCTTAGCAATTTTCTTTCCGGCGCTAACATCTCCATGAATAACTGGCGCAAACACACGACCGATGCGGGTCACTCTGCTAGTTTCAGCAATATTTCCAACATTAGGCATTGGCTGGATGCGAACTTCCACACCATCCTCCAAGATTGTAGCGTTATATTTATAGGGTACAACCTTATCTGATTTGTAGGGGACAAGACTCAATAAACTAATCACCAATGGGGTAACAACTAGCTTGCTATAATACTCAACTTCAAAATGGACGGGTGCACCAAAACAAGGCACAAAGACGTTTACCCCTTCTTCAACATGATCAGTCATTATTGAGTCATCTCTGAAAAATAAATCCTCATCTGAGGAGAAAAACTCATATGCAAAGGCATACTCATCTTCCGACTCTTCTTCAGCTAAACAAACCTCAATCATATCAACTTCATGGTAATCATCCCTTTGACCTGTAACCTTGATAGTTCCATTGTCCAACAACAACTGAACACCTTTCTTCATAATTGAACATCCTCAGGGGTCTCGACAACAAATTCGGCAAGATCCATAATGATATTCTACCTGACCAGCAATGTGACAGAAAGTAGCATGCAATTGTACAAGATCCTCATTCATATACTCCACATAAGAAATTCTGAACTCTCCAGGACATCCAGAAACCATGTTTACCTCCTCTTCATACTCTTCCCTAGGCCTGATTATATGGATGAGGCCCTCATCCATCATCTCCTGCAAACCAGCCTTTATCTTGTCACAACCCTGTATATCTGTACTGAAAATAGCATAACCAGAATGGTCATGTGTATAGTAGCTAAATTCACAGAGGTCTGCATGCATTTTCACCAAATCTCCTCTAACCAGTTGAATATCCAAAATCTGGAAGTCGCCTAGACAACCGGCCACCATATTCACAATGATCGCTCCTCCATGCTTGGGTAGAGGATTGTCTTTCACATTAGGGCCTACATCCTTGAAAGATAGAATACAAGACTTCACCAATTTCTGCACCTCAGTCTTCAAAGGATAGCAATTCTCAACATTATGCCCTGGTGCTCCCTGATGAAAAGCACATGTTTGGTCTTCTTTGTAATACCAAGGCAATGGTGATGGTACAACAGGAGGTGGTCGGGTCTGAACTAACTTCTTCTGAATCAATGCCGGTAGTAACTCCGTATAACTCATAGGAATAGGGTCATAACTCTCCCTTCTCTGATTATACCCTTGATTCGCCTGTTGGGACGGTTTCTGATAAGCAACGGTCGTTGGATCTACACCAATAACTGAAGTAACTGAGGCGACTTGCTGATGACGCTGATAATTTCTTCTAGGAGGATTAGCCCTCCTTTCTTGCATAACAGCGTTTGTATCTCCTTCCTTCTTCTTGGTAAACCCATAAGATGGCTTCTTCACACCTCCAGATCCTTCACTCTTCGTTAAACGACCCTCTCTTACAGCCTCTTCTAGACGGATACCCATGCCTACCATTTCAGTAAAATCACTTAGCGCACTTGCTAGCATCCTTTCATAGTAGAAAGCGCCCAGAGTTTTCAAGAAAATCTTAGTCATATCCTTCTCTTCCATAGAAGGAATCACTTGGGCGGCTACCTCACGCCATCTATGTGCATATTCTTTGAATGATTCCCTGTCTTTCTGAACCATTTCCCTAAGTTGATCACGGTCAGGCGCCATGTCCATGTTATATTTGTATTGTCTGATAAATGCTTCTCCTAAGTCATTGAAAGTATGGATATTGACACTATCCAAGCTCATATACCACTTCAGCGTAGCACCAGTCAAACTATCCTGAAAAAAGTGAATCAGTAGACGCTGATCATCAGTATGGGTAGACATTCTCCTTACATACATTACCATATGAGCACGAGGACAAGTATTTCCCTTGTACTTCTCAAACTTCGGGACCTTAAAATTTGCAGGTATCTTAACATTCAGAACCAAGCATAACTCATTCACATTCTGCCCGAATAACTCTTTTCCCCTGAGGGCCTTCATTTCCCTCTACATCTTGTCAAACTGCTCCTGAAAATCATCCATTCTGGCATAAAGACCCAAGTCTTCACTTGGTGGAGGAAAAGGACGACACACATCATCATTTACAAATGGAACCAAATTCACCGAAGGAGGTGCATAAGGAATAATAGTCTGAACAACTGGAGTATCTTGAGGACCAAGATTAAAACCTTCAGGCGCAAAGTCCTCTGGCATTCCCCATGGATAACCTTGAGGCATGCGATTCTGAATAACAGTTAGAGTAGCAGACACAGGAAGAGTTGGAACTTCAGCAGTAACCCTTGTTGGTTGAGTTTGAACACTCGATGGGTAATTCTGAGTAGCCACCTGAGATTCCATCAGAGTATTAAGATTTGCCATGCCGGCCTTCAAAGCAGAAACTTCCTCCTACAACTCGCTATTGTCTTGTTCTAAGTTGTCCATCTTCCTTATGAAATTAGCCCGAGTGTTGTGGTGGTGAGTTAGCTTGCTGAACGAAGTAAAGAAGCTTGGTATGACACCTGGATATGCATAACAAATGCAAGAAATATGTGCAATATGATGCATGATATGCAATTCACATGATTTTATTTCGTTATTTAATATTTCAAGGGATTTAATGTTTTATAGACACATTGCAAATATCCAAGTAATAACGCCTTTGGAATACTGAAATTGTTTATTATAACAACTTCAAAATAGGTTACAAGTTTCAATAATCCTAAGTACAAGATGAAAATAAAGTCTAAAACCCTAGGAAGCAAAGCCGATGAAGATCACTTTATACACTGGCGCTTCCCTGTAAACCTGGAAATCTGAGCCTTCAACCTCTAGTTTTCTTCAGCATACCCGGTGGAAACCTCCTTCCAATCACCTAAATCAGGAAGTGAGTAATTCGTATCTAATTGAGGCTTAGGAGAAAATAAATCCCCTTGGATCTCCATAGTCTCTACCGCTCGACTCTCAAGGATCTCAAACAAGTCGTCTCTCTCCTTCAAGTCTGCTCTATAAGAAATCTCCAAAGTTTGGCACTAGTTCTTCCAAGCATCCTTTTCCTGTTGCATCCTGACCAAAGCAAGTTGTAGCTCTTCTAGATCATCCAATAAGGGAGGAGTGGTTTTCAAAAACAAATCAGGCATATGTGTTTCTTGGGAATACGACATCTTCAACTGAATAGCTCTCGCTTGAACCCACTGAAGATATGGATCCAAAGAAACAACACCCCTAGGTCCCAAGTCTTTCCTACTTATCTTGTGGATGTGACGTTAGGCCTTCGCAATCTGCTCCCTAGCTGCCTTATGGTCTCCTCCCTCCTTCAAAAAGAAACTACTAAAATGAATACTATTTTGTTTATCCCTCATCGGATAACCAATTTATCGTCGTGCAAGAACAAGGTTATAGTTAGTTCCTCCCTTTGTACCAAGAAGAGGTACATTGGGGAAACTACCACAACTATCAACAATCTCTATATCCTGGTAGGCTCGATGATACCAATTAATATTCAAGTGAGTAAGTTCCATGATCTTAGGAGCCCATCGGGGTTCCTTCCTGACATCCCAAAAAGCATCAGACTGAGTCATATGAGAGATAAACCACCGGTACAATAAAGGCGTGCAACAAATAATCATCCCCCCATGATAAGAATTCCGAAGATGAATAGAGTAATAAGCATCACCCAACAATGTAGGAACTGGGTTTCCAATCATGAAGATCCTGATAGCTTTGACGTCAACAAACTTGTCCACATTAGGAAATAAGAACAACCCGTAAGCAAGTAGAGCAAAGATGGCCTCAAAAGCGACTGTACTCTTCATCCTGGAAAAGTAATGAGCTTTCTCCAATAAGAACTAGGCCGATAATCCTCTAATCCCTCCTTTAGTAGTCATATGGGCTTCCACTTCAGACTTCCCCAGATGGATCAAAGCAGCAATCTCGTGTGGTTTTGGTTCACCCTCCTAACCAGTAAAAGGAACACGATCGGTAACAGGTAAATCCAACATATAAGAATACTCCTTCAGTGTAGGCATCAACTGATAGTCGGGAAAAGTAAAGCAATGAAACATCGGATCATAGAACTGGACCAAGGTCGAGAGAATACCCTCCTCCATCCTAAGCTTCATAAGAGGAATGATGGATCCATACTTCTTCCTAAAATCTACAGAACACTCGATCTTGGGAATTAGACTGATCAACTCATCTATCTTGGGATCCTTGAAACTGTACTTCCCGGTCTTTCTTTTTCAAGAATCCATGGTTAAAAAGTACATGAGATATTCATAAATGGTCAACTTTTAAGTCCCTTGAAATAAGATTTATTCAAAAGATGCTTATGAGTGCATGGATGCATGATGCAACAATCACAAACAAAATCACACATATAGGGTTCATAGGTTCAACGTTACGAGCGTGATGTCAAAGGTACTACCCCATAAGGTGTTGGTATAAAAGTTATCACCTGCCAAACAAGGTTCTAGAGGTTCCCAGAGTGTACATCCTTCCTTCGGATATTACCAACTTCCCGATTAACTCGGTAATTAGTAATATTCTCAAGAAAAACTCGTCCGAGCGTAGTATCGCGTGATAACTATTTCCAGATTACTATGTCATAGCTTGCGCACTACTCCTAAAAGGCCAAGATATGTTAGGTATTCTATGGTCCTCAGCTTCAGCAGGCTCCCAGGTCGAAAGCAGTACGTCTTTCTGATTACTCGGTAAACGACACTACAGTAAAAGGGGCCTCCACTGAGTGGGGGATCTCATGCCTCTTTTTTTGGGATTACTCCCTCAAAGTTAACATGAATATATCGCCCATACTATCTTAAAGTTTACCCAAGTCCGGGTATATGACTTATAAGTAATCACCAAGCACCCTGAAAACCAGGAAAATCCAGATAAACAAATATACAACATATAACACATAAACAACAATAGCACTTATACAGATAAAAACAAAGATAAGTTTAACCCACTTGGGGATGGACCAGCAAGAGGTCAATCTTTCCCCAGTGAAGTTGCCATTTTTCTGTAGCGATAGAAATGTTTAAGAATAAGCCATTGGATTGACTAGACTTGTACAAATCAAAATAAAAATCGCCACTTCGCTTTATTGTTTCCAAAGGAATGGGGAAAGAGTGAATAACCCAAAAGAGGGGGAAGATTCCAAGTAAGGGGGTTGGTTATGAAAAGGGAAGGTATTATCACCCTAAACATCTACGGTACTCTGTAGGAACCTCTTTGTAAAAATCTGTATACTTTGGCTATAAAATGTTATATGTAAAATAGATGGTGGAGATGAGAGAAGAAATATAGTTTTTATGATTTTTTGCACCCGCCGCGGTTGTGAACCTTTAGTTCCTACGTACCACCTTTCGTGCAATAGGGGATCAGGGTACATGTAGTTCACCCTTTTAAAATTTTAAAACACAAGTGTGTTGATTAATTTTATGAGATAAGTCATCATTGTCATTGTCCGTGTGGAAAAACATACTTACTACCCACAATCATGAGAAAGGAGAATTTGTATCATCTCAAAGTGGAGGATATGGCTTGGATTTTAAAATCAACAATGCCTCACTCAACACCCAAGTGGAAAATATCTCACTTTACTACATATCATAGAAGTATAGTTGTTTGCATCACTACAAGGATTGACAAGAGTCGAATCTTTTTGGAAAAAGTTTAATATGAAAGCGAAGATGGCAAAATGGTATGAATGAGATTGATTGATTTTTAGTCTTCTCACAAAAATGTCTAGGTTTTATTAATGTTGATTGAAGTTTATTTGTGAAAGATGTTTTGAAAATGCATGGACCTAAGTCCAACTTTATTAAGAAAGTATTTCAATTTTAAAAATAAGAAGAATTTTCAAAAAGAGGGAGAAGATCTTTTGAAATTTAAGAAGATGGGAGGAGAAGAAGAGACTATCCTAAAGCAAAAGGTAAAAGCTAGGGATAAGAACCATCTAACCAACAAGAAGCCAATTCTTGACATTATGAGTCAAGATAGAATTCCTATTCTTTGGATTGAAACCAAGTAATCAAATATACTAAACCTCTTGAGAGAACCAAACTTCAAGTGTATTAAGTCTTCACAAAAATTGGGCAGAGTAACGACTGTATACGGGTGAATTCCATGCTACAAACAAAGTATGTAATCACAATAACCTACACACAAAGCAAACAAACAACCCAATGTCTTGAGGTAAACCTCAAGAGCTCCAGACAAAATATCAATGAAGGTCACAAGGTTTCCAACATAGGCCAAGGTCTCTAACACTAAGTCTAAAAAGTCCAATACTCCATGATGCCAATGATAGTAACCAAATAGTCCAAGTATCGTTAAAATTTTTTATGGTTCATGTTGATTATTAGGTATCTTAGAAGAGAAAAGAAAAGGCTCAAATGAGCAAAATAAAAATGACATGAAATGTAATGCTTAAAGTAAATGGTACATAAAGCATAAAAAATTAAAGGGCATAAAGTAAAAACAATTTGATAATTAGTGGTTAGTTGGATGACCATCTTGAAACTTGCAATTGAAACTCATTAGAGGATTGATAGAACCAAAGCCTCCACACAACAAGTTGCATTTGCTTTTTGTCAAGTATATCATCCATTTGGAATTCTCAAAAGCACCATTTAAAGATCAACAATGTTTAAGTGATCCGTGTTGACCAAAAGTGTTTTAGATCCATTAGAGGATTGGTAGAACCAAAGCCTCCAAACAATGAATCTCAAGGTTATTGGATCAAAGAGATCAAATTAACATACTTGGGCTTGCAAACATAGGTTTGGGCCACGAATGACCATTTATTCGAATTGGGACAAAATTTAGGGCTATGTTAAGCAATCATAAGTGGACTTATGTAGAAGTCGCACCTATTTTGAGGCCGGTCAAGCAATATATGCACCATTTATTTTGAGACATGATATAGAGATCATGCTCCAATAACACTTAGTGCCCTAAGAAAGGGATGAGATGAAGAGGGGTGAGAGAGAATATACAAACCATATTTGAATTAAATTTAAATCAAACTATTATTAAAATCATCCATCCATTTTAGTGGAGTTAGACTCAACACCATGGATCAAATGATGTTAATAAAGTTCATGATCAAAAATTCAACCCAAGATCAGCCAGAAAATAATCACAAAATAATATTGCATTTAATATATAAATTAAAAAAGGTTTTAAAAAATATATAAAATAGAAATAAGGGATAAAAATATCAACTATGTTCAAATTAATCAAGAAATAAAAAGTAAGACCATAGAAAAATCAGAAATGGACTCAAATATGTTTATAAAATTTTTGGTAATTTTTTAAAGTCAGAAACTATTTTTAAAGTTAAAAGAAATGAGTAAAGTAAACCAAAAATGATTTAAAAAAATACCAAAGTCAGAAATAAAAAATAAGTGAGGTCACCAATATTTGTCACAATATCTTGGATCATTCTGTATTTTTTTTCAGAATTTAAAAATGCATAAAAGTATTTTTAAATATTTAAAAAAATTAAATAAAATGAAAATTTATAAAAAATACCAAAACACACAATAAAATTGTGAAAAAATAAAAATCAGAAAGAGAAAAATCAAAAATATTTTTCATAATTTTTTTAGATTTTTTGGACTAAAAATGAATTTTCTATGATTTTTTGAAATTTAAAACAATTAAATATAAAAATTAGAATAGGAAATAAAAACAAAAAAAATATGGGCCATTTGATCAATGTCAAAACGCGTTAGTAAACAAATCAAGTGGACCTGGCGCGCTGTGCATGTTATGACTTTAGTGAATAATGCATTGGATCTTTAATTAAATCAGATTTCAAAAAAAAAAACTAGTGATGTGCCATCATTGGTTGGAAGATGACACGTTGGTCATCTTCAACCTCCAGCCAACGTGAATTACAGGACTCTCAAACTGTAAAAATCAGAAGCTCAAACCTATGTCATTCGCTTCGTCTCTTCAAGACGAAGACAACCACACCTTCGCGACAAATTTATATAAACTGTAGCTCTAGCAGTTTGGAAAGAAAGTTTTGAAAAGGGATTTGAAATTTCATGGTCAAAACAAGTTTCCAGATGAAAGTAAGTGTTACGACTAGAACCATGGCAATGAGAGCATCACAATGATATCAATGTTTTGAAGAATTGATGAAGGAATCTACCTATTGAAATTAAGTTGCAGAGCTCTGAAACTGGACTTCTATGGAGCAATATAGGGCACGATTATTGAATGTAATTATATGGTTAGCTTCAAGAAAGATCAAGGAAGGTGAATTGATGGAAAAATTTGATTGAAAAAGGCTTGAAAGAAGATTTCGAAGTAGCAGAATTTTGAGTTATGAAGCAAGTTTGGCAGGGTGATTATGGATATCCAAGCTTGAGGAAATGAATGGGAAATGATCCTCTATTTATAGGGAATCAAATGGAATGTTCAAGCGTGTTAAATGATGATGTTTGGAGGGAAATCGTGTGAAGTTGCAAACAAGAAAAGTGTGACCTCTAATTCGATCAAAAATCATCCAAAACATGCGCTTTCTATGCTAATCACTTCTGGAAGTTCACTAAACATGTTTAAAAGCAAAAACGCGCAGAATTAAAGTGTTTAGAAGTTAAACCAATGATTTCAAATTCTGACTTTTGGAGAAAGTTCACTTCCAAGTTACCAAGTTCAAATCAATGGCATTCTCAGCTCAAGGGGTCTTAGGTCATGATTCTTGATGCTTTAGAAAGATGAGGTTACAAACTTTGAAATGGAAAAATAATGGAATCAAATGGATGCTTGAGATTAAAGTTACATGGAGTCAAAGTTGGTAGAAAAAAGTTGACTTTCCATACTTAGAAATATTTCAAAATTTTCTTCAAAAGTGACCTATAATGTTTTGCATCCAAACATGGCCTTCCAATTGAAATTTGCTCTTAACCAAAAAAGATGGCATGAAATAAACCTCTTGAATGACATATTGAAACTTGGAACATTCAAAATCTATAAAAATTGAGAGAGCTATGAATTGTTGAAGTTGGCAAAAAATCATGAAATGACCTATAATCTTTTGTATCCTTAGGGCATTTTACATGCATTTTCTCACTTTGCACATAAAAGAAGGCATAAAGTTCACGTCCTCAAGATCATTGTGGAAAAATAATGGGCTCAAGGTGATAAAAATTGACAAAGTTATAATCATTTAAAGTCACAATGAGAAATTGTGGGTTCATCTGGAGGACTTGTAATCTTTCTTCATCATCAAGATTCTTCCACATGAAAAATCCTTGAAAATTTTGAAGTGATTTATGGATAACCCTTTGAAGAGAAGGATTCTTTTGGAATCACTCAAAAATACCAAAATATGAGCAAGATATGCTTCTTTGAAGTTCAAAACCCTAGCTCCTAGATCAAGAGAATGCTTTGAGGAACTTTTGACCATTTTGAACAAACTTCTTGTACCAACACAAATGCCTTGTAAATAAAAGTTATTGAGGATGAAAATGAGAACTTATAGCAACCAAAACCACTTCCATATCTTGAGAATTAAGAGAAATATGCACTTGTGACCAATGGGAACAAGACCTTGTCCAAGCATGACAACTTCTTAAATCAACCCCTTGTACTTTTGAATCAATCTTGATGACTTGGATATGTAGTGGACCAAGATAACCTTGCCATTCCATTTCTTCCAAAACAAATCCAATGGTTAGGTTTGAACTTCTTAAGCTTTATTGACTAGGGCATTGAAATAAACTCATGAAGCCATGGAGCAACTTGCTAAATCTCATTGCCTTTACCTACATTAGTAACAAACAAGAAAAACCTACATTGCATTTTATTAATTAAAAGAAGAAATCCAGACAAAATATATTCATGACCATAAAAGAAAACAAGTCAAGGTGCTTGGTGATTTCTCAAGGATAAAAGCTAAAGATAGGGAGGGGAACCAAGAATCCTAATGTGATCTTGTTGTGATGGAATCAACATGGTATGATGAGGGGATCTTAGGGGGAAAAATTAGGGTACAACACTTTCCGGTAGATACTATTTCTAATTCAGATAAATCGTTCGAAAGATTTATTCTGAATTATTTTCCAGTTAAATAATATTCAAGGCCACTGCTGGTTCAGTTTAAATCGGTCAATGGTTTATCCTGATTCCTTTTTGGTAGACTCTTTCTCTGGTTCAGATAAATCGCTCCAAAGATTTATTCTGATTCTTTTCCAGTTAAAGAATATTTAAGACCCCTGTCGGTTCAGTTTAAATCAATCAATGGTTTATCCTGATTCCTTTCCGGTATACACTTTCTCTGTTTCAGATAAATCACTCCAAAGATTTATTCTGATTCTTTTCCAGTTAAGGAATATTTAAGGCCTCTGTGGTTCAGTTTAAATCGATCAATGGTTTATCCTGATTCCTTTCTGGTAGACACTTTCTCTGGTTCAGATAAATCGCTCCAAAAATTTATTCTGATTATTTTCCAATTAAAGATTATTCAAGGCCTCTGTTGTTTCAGTTTAAATTGATCAATGGTTTATCCTGATTCCTTTCGAGTAGACACTTTCTCTGGTTCAGATAAATCGCTCAAAATATTTATTTTGATTCTTTTCCAGTAAAATATTATTCAAAACCTCTGCTGGTTCAGTTTTAATCGATCAATGGTTTATCCTGATTCCTTTCCAGTAGACACTTTCTCTGGTTCAAATAAATCGCTCTAAAGATTTATTCTGATTCTTTTCCAGTTAAAGAATATTCAAGACCTCTATTGGTTTAGTTTAAATCGATCAATGGTTTATCCTGATTTCTTTTTGATAAACACTTTCTCTGGTTCAGATATATCTCTCCAAAGATTTATTCTGATTATTTTCTAGTTAAAGATTATCCAAGGCCTCTACTGTTTCAGTTTAAATCGATCAGTGGTTTATCCTGATTCCTTTGTGGCAGACACTTTCTCTGGTTCAGATAAATTGCTCCAATGATTTATTCTGATTCTTTTCCAGTTGAAGTCAAGCTTAGACTTAGTCTAATTTTTGTCAACAATCACATTTGGATGGCATCTATAATCCCATATCCGACAACTCTCCATCATCTCCCCAAATGGCATCTTTAAGCCCATTCCCTACACAATCAACCACCACATCATCGAGTACAAATTTCTGGGCACTCTAGTGTTCAATCATCTTCTAACTTCAACCTAAGAACGAAAACATGCCATACTTTCTTTTCAGGTTTAAGAAGATTGAACAGGGGCAGCTGTTGTACCCCAAAAGTTTCCCTCTCATTTCTAAAGACATTTCCCCACAAGGATTTTCAAAAGTTCAAATTTGCACAAGTACAATTGGGATTTCAAACATCAAATCGAAAAAAGACCGTTCCTGTTTCAATTTCACATTTGGATTGCGTCCTTCGATTGAGCCTTGTCCTCTGACACGCTGGCTTCGGTTCACAAAGCAGGAGCTTCCTGCATGCAACCTTCGATTGGACCTTGGCTCTTCATGCAAACCTTTGTTCGGGCGATGGTCTCTTGTATGTTTGCTTGGAGTCACAAGGCAGTGGAACTCCTACAGGAAAGCTTAAATTGGACAAATGGATGACTGCATGTCTGCTTCGATTGGACATTTGATCCCTGCATTGGACAAGTTTTGATTGGACAAATGATCTCCTGCATGCGTGTTTCGATTGGACATTTGATGCCTGCATGCCTATTTTGATTGGACAAGCTTCGATTAGAAAAATAACTTCCTCCATGCTTGCTTCGAATTCCCCTTCATGTCTGCTTTGAATCCACCTTCAGCATTGGCCTCTTACATGAAGTACAACGCAAGGGCCTCCTACATGCCTGCCTGCACAAGGAAATGGTTTCCCTTCATGCTGGTGCCCATAAAGCAAGTGGTTTCCTCCATGCAAGCTTTGATTCACAAAGCAATGGCCCCTTATAGTGTTTGTTTCGATTTAAGAAGCAAAGGTTGCTTTCTTGCTTGTTTAAAATCACAAGGCAGGAGCTTCCCTCATGCATTGGTTATTTTCATACTAGCTTCGAATGGACAATATATCCCTTTGAAATAGCTTTCTTTGATTATACCCTTGAAATTCTTCAACACACAATGACACACAATTGTTGGCCCATTCGAAGGACCTGCAAGACATACTGAATGTCCCATTCGAAGGACTTGTTTGATTGCCCATTTGAAGGACCTACAAGACATACCTTGTTGTTCCATTCGAAAGACATATTTTGGTGACCCATTCCAGGGACACACATTTGGCTCCTTCAAAGGATGCACAAAAAGGGCCCCTTCGAAAGGCACATATTGATGACTGAAGAGGAGTCTGGTCGAAGGTTGGACCTATAAGGCCAAAACGAAAAGATGAAATATTCAAAGATGCTTGCTGCAGGTCCAAGCCTGATGCACTGGCCATATCGCTCCAAAACTGCTGCACAATAGTCCTGCTACACTGCTCTTGTATTTGAACCAATTTACGAATACTTCCCCTCGAAAGCTACAAAAACAGTATACCCAATTTGTTCAAATTGTTTTGTTTTCCCTCCTAAACTTCAACCAACTTCATCTATAAATAAGAGGCTCCATAACACGTCTAAGGGGATGGAAAACACATCCAAAGGCTTTTGGTAGCTGGGAAAAACTTTGATTGTGTGAAAATTATCAAACACTTAACACATTATCATACCCAAATTTGAAAGACAATACCTTTGTTTCTGACCCTTTCGAATCCAACACTAGAAACACAACACATGTTTATTTTCCCTTTCGAATCCAGGAATAACCCCACACTTTGTTTTTCTTTCGAATCCAGTAGGAAGAACATTACACCTTTATTCTCCTTCAAATCCAGAAATAACAAACACACCCCTACTCTTCTGGACCTTCAAATCCAACACTAGAAATATCACCTTCTTTTCTTCCCTTCGAATCCAGGAGCATCCAGGGCAGCAGCTAAAGGTCCAACTCACATACCCCAAATTCAAGTAAGGCAAGTCAATCTGACCTTAAGCTTTTTGTTTCAAAACATGTACATAACATTTGTTTCCTTTTCGTTTCCACCTTTCCAGTTTGTTTTCATTCCTAACCTTTTGGTTTTGTTTCTTGGTTTATCAAATGTTTTAAGAACTAACTTGGCCATGAGATAATACTAGCATGGCCTCAGTCGATGTTGCTATTAAAATCCCAAATGAAAGAAAGCAAGAGGAAGGAAGTGTGAATCGAAGCTTTAGGCTTCACCCCTGGCTGCTTCACAGTTGCAAGCAGAACAAAGAGTGTGGCCTTAGGCTTCGCCACACACTGACTTCCAGCCCATTCGAAGGAGCAAGAAGGGAGAAACGAAAGATGTCCATATTAACTCCCAGGCCTCAACCGAAAGAATGACAAAGGGAATGGTCGAATCTTACTTGCTCACCCTAACATTCCTGCAATCGAAGGAAGCAAAAAGGCATGATCGAAGGCTGCATCTCATACTTCATGTTAAGCCTGAATCAAAAGGATCTAGAGAAGCAGCATCGAAGGGTGCATTTTACCCAGATCGAAAAGCTTTTCTTCCTTTTTTTATTTTGTGTTGTCTTTACATTTTCTTGCTATTCAATATGCTTGTAATAGTGTAGGATATTTACTTTCTGCATTTTTATTGATTTTGTACAAATGTTAGTAATTAGGATGTAGGGAAAGATAAAACCTACAAGTAGACAACCAAAAAATCAAAGACAAAATGCATGCAAATCAAACACATTATTCACACACATGCACCCCTAGGGTAATATCACTTATTGCCTCGGAAAAATAGTCATGTCCCTCGAATATGGGCATTTTAGCAAAGACCCTCGATAAAAGATCGTAGTCCCTCGATGACCCTCGATGTTGCCTTCAGTAAATGATCTAGTCCCTAATGAATTTGCTAAAACGTCCCATAGGTTGCCTTCTATGACTAAACAAACGACCCGCGCCTGTCCCTTCACATCAAACGCTGGGGATTCTTACCAAATCAATGGTAAGATAGCAACATCTAAAGGAGGAGGAAAAGAACATTAGACATTTTGAGTAGGTAGGATGCTCATAGTTGCTCGCTTGCTTACAATAAAAACATTTTTCACACCAACACTCTCAATTGAAACATTTTCAAAAGTCAAATCTCTTTGTACGCATTCTTATAGAGACGATAATCATTACAAAGGCACTTTTCAAAATCACTTTCAAAAACATCTTCCACAAACACCTCTTTGAACTATTTTCAAAACCAACACTTTGTATGTATTCTTATAGAAACGAGAATCATTACAAAGACGTTTTTTCAAAATACATTCAAACCCACATCACAAGCACATATTTCAAACAAAAAGCAAGTGATCTAGCAAGCAACTAAGAGCCCATAGATAACTACAGATGAAAAGGGTGTTAATACCTTCCTTTTTCATAACCTACCCCCCGAAGTCAATAAATAATCTCTAAAGGTCTTTCCTGTTCTTTTCACCCTTTCCTTATTGGATAAAAGAAAAGTCGGTGGCAACTCTTGCTATCCGCAACAATTACGATCAAACGCAAAATACCCAAGTCAGTTCTCCCACCATATTAGAGACGTCTTTTTGCAAACAAAATGTTAAACATGAAACAAATCGGCACAATTTGAAAAAGAAGAATTTTATTAATAGATTGGCCTGTAAATAGGCATTTACATTAAGAAACAATTCTTAAAAGAAGTAATTGCATACAAAGCATACATAAGATAAAACAAAGGTGGCAATGTGAGTGCGGATTTATTGGGTCAAGATTCTTCTACGACTTTTATAACCTTAAAGCTCTTTAGTTTCTTACTTTCTGAACAAAATGATTGGACTGATCCATTATCCTTTCAAGCTAACCAATAGTAGTGTAATATGATATCAAGGATACAATGCAAACCGTAGTATTTGCTTTAATCCTTAACTTTTTCCCGTACCTCTTATTTCCTTCTTATTCATCGTGATGCCCCTCTTTTTGCCCGAGCCAGTCAACTTTTACACTTATGCGAAGTTCTTTTTTACTATTTCTGCATTTACGGGATGAGGGAAACCTCTCCATCCATAGGTTTGAGCATCATAGATCCTCCTGAAAAAACTTTGTTTACAACATATGGTCCTTCATAATTAGGAGCCCATTTACCCCTAGCATCTATATTGTTGGGAGGTAAGATCCTCTTCAGCACAAGGTCACCAGCTTGAAAATTCCACAGACGTACCTTCTTGTCTAAAGTTTTCTTCATCCTCCTCTAGTATAATTTCCCAAGGAAAATAGCTGTCAATCTCTTCTTGTCAATGAGGTTCAATTGATTAAATCTATTTTGAACCTAATTAGCCTCATCCATATGTACATCTGTTATTATCCTTAGAGAAGGAATGTCCACTTATATGGGTTGGACTGCTTCCATGCCATATACCAGATAAAATGGGGTCACCCTAATCGAAGTTCGCAATGAAGTAAGATAACCATGTAAAGAAAATGTCATCATCTCATGCCAATCCTTATAGGTGACAACCATTTTTTGTACAATCTTTTTAATATTTTTGTTGACTGCTTCAACCACGCCATTCATCTTAGGATGGTAAGGAGAAGAGTTATAATGTTTTATTTTGAAGCATTCACACAACTCTTTCATCATCTTATTGTTGAGATTCGACCCATTGTCAGTAATAATCTTTTCGGGCACCCCATATCGACAAATGATATTATGCTTGATGAAACGAGAAACTGTCTTCTTAGTGACGTTGGCATAAGATGCTGCTTCAATCCACTTAGTGAATTAGTCAATGGCCACCAGAATGAAGCGGTGTCTGTTGGAAGCAGACAATTCATTCCGACCAATCATATCAATACCCCACATTGCAAAAGACTAAGGAGAAGTTAAGACATTCAGAGGGTTGGTCGGCACATGCATTTTGTCGGCATAGATCTGACATTTGTAACAAATTCTGGAGTGATTATAGCAATCATTTTCCATTGTAGGCCAATAATAACCTGATCTCAAGATTTTCTTGGCCATAGTATGCCCACTAGAATGCATCCTAAAGGAACATTCATGAATCTCTTCTATGATCTTGTTTTCTTCGTGTCTATACATACATATGAACTGAATAAAGTCATAGTTTCTCTTGTACAAAACATCCCTATTGAGGAAGAACTTGGTTGCATACTTCCATGGCATCTTCTTATTAGTGACAAAGGCATATTCTGGATATTATTTCATTTCAAGATACCTTATGATATTGTATCGTAAAACCATAATTTTTCATTAGAAGCATCTTCTTTTATTTCATAATAGAACACTGGCTCATCCAACCTTAAAATGATGATATAGGGGACTTCATTTGCCCATCTGACTTTAAACATGGATGACATGGTAGGCAAGGCGTATGCCAAGTTATTCTCGTCTCTTGGAATATGATTGAAAGTAATCTCATCAAAAGATGTGATCAACTTCAACACGTGCACACGATAAGAAATCAAATTTGGGTGAAGAGTCTCCAAATCTTCGTTAATCTAACTAATTACGAGACCAGAGTCCCCATATACTTCTAAGATCTTAATTCGTAAATCAATAGCATCTTCTACCCAAAGATGCAATCTTCATACTCGGCCATATTGTTGGTGCAATCAAAGCAAATTCTAGAAGTGAAAGGAGTATGGAAACCTTCATGAGAAGTAATCACAACACCGACACCATCACCCAAGGCATTGTATGCACCATCAAATGCCATCGTCCATCGTGATCCTGGTCTGGGTCCTTCCTCTAGGTCGAGAATATTACAATCCCATATGTACATGATGTCTTCATCTGGAAACTCAAACTTCGTCGGCTAATAGTCATCTTCCATAGGCTGGTGAGCCAGATGATCCGCCAATATACTACCTTTGATAGCTTTTTGGGTAGTGTACTGGATATTATATTATATTAGAATCATCTCCCAACAAACTAATCTTCCCATGAGAGCTGGCTTTTAAAAAATGTACTTGACTGGATCTGTTTTGGATATCAAGAGAGTAGTATGGGTCAGCATGTACTATCTGAGACGCTTTGCTTCCCACGCGAGTGCATAACAAGTCTTTTCCTGTAATGAATGTCTTGATTCACATTCAGTAAACTTCTTACTCAGGTAGTAAATGGCACGCTCCTTCCTACCAGTCTCTTCATGTTGACCGAGTACATAACCTATGGAGCTTTCTAACACATTCAAATATATTATCAAGGGTCTACCTTCCATTGGAGGTGAGAGAATTGGAGGTTCCGACAAATACTCTTTTATTTTGTCAAATATGGCTTGGCAATTGTCATTCCACCTGACTGTCTGATCTTTTTTCAACAACTTAAATATTGGTTCACAAGTGGCTGTAAGATGAGAGATGAATCTAGAAATATAGTTCAACCTCCCGAGAAAACCACAAACCTCCTTTTTCGTTCTTGGC
Source organism: Vicia faba (assembly GCA_948472305.1). Classification (NCBI taxonomy): domain Eukaryota; kingdom Viridiplantae; phylum Streptophyta; class Magnoliopsida; order Fabales; family Fabaceae; genus Vicia; species Vicia faba. The sequence goes on along the minus strand of OX451738.1, from coordinate 1,156,037,469 downwards.
TAAAGGAATTTCATGTATAGATTTTATTTTACTAGGATCAACCTCAATTCATTTTCCGCTTACAATGAAACCAAACAATTTCCCTAACCTCACCTCGAAGGTGAACTTGTTCGGATTCAGCCTTAGTCTATACTTCCTTAACCTTTCAAAATATTTCAATAAGTGGACAAGATGCTCCTCTTCTGTCTGGGACTTGACAATCATATCATCAACATATACTTCAATCTCCTTATGCATCATATCATGAAAGAGAGCGGCCATTGCGTGCTGATACGTTTCCCCCGCGTTCTTCAAACCAAAGGGAATCACTTTGTAGCAAAATGTTCCCCAAGGTGTAATGAAAGTTGTCCTTTCCATTTCTTCTGGCGCCATATTAATCTGATTATAGCCAGAAAAAGCATCCATGAATGAAAACACTTTAGCTTGAGCAGTATTGTCAACCAGAATATCAATGTGTGGAAGCGGAAAATCGTCTTTAGGACTTACCCTGTTCAAGTCTCTATAGTACACGCACATTCTAACTTTACCATCCTTCTTAGGAACTAGCACAATGTTCATGATCCACGGCAGGTAAGAAGTTACTTTCAAAAAATCCGCATCAAATTGTTTTTGAACCTTCTCTTTGATCTTCTTAGACATTTCAGGATGAGTTCTTCAAAGCTTTTGTTTAACAGGGGGAAACTCTTCTCTAAGAGGCAATTTGTGTACAATAATATTTGTATCCATCCCCGGCATGTCTTCATAAGACCAAGCAAATAAGACCGTATTCTAAAGCAGCCCCAATCTTGACTTCTCTTCGGACTTCTTCGGTACCTAAGTTAATCACTTCAACAATCTCTTGGTGCGGCTAAATTACCATTTCTTCTTGCTCTAATAACCTTGCCAACTCTTATGGGAGTTCACAATCTTCCTCACCTTCTTCTTCAGCTTGATAGATCGGATTATCAAAGTCATAATAAGCCATAACATAATTGTTTTCGACATAATCTGAGATTAGTGGGGGATAAAATATGCATGATGTTTTTTATTTTTATTTTAGTTTCAGGTTAAAAAAGAGGAAAATAAAAGAAATCACATAGCAAAAAAATTTAAAACAGAAAGACAGAGAGCAAAATATTTGAATGCAAAAAGACGCCATTTATTAATGATAAATTTGAAATGAAAAACATCGTGGCCCTACAGCCTGTTCACTACGTCTTGGGCAGAACGTAGGAATTATTGCATGATGGAAAATAAAAGAAAGTTACTCTTCATAACCGGTGACTTTGATGACGTCTTCAGCAAACCTATAAGCAAGCTCTTTACTCGGAACAGTAGGACGAACCCACTTGTCCATTTCGCAATCAATATCTCCTTCCTCACTCATAGCATGAACCTTTCCATGGATAACACCACCACTTAAAAACTGAGTTGGAGGAGGGATGCCTTGAACCTTAAGAGGAGCGGCAGTCGACACGTCTTGTCTAGCCACAAAGCCTAAGTCTTTCTTGTTTGTCTGTGTGGGGAGATTCAACATTCTTCCACAGCCTTCAGGATGACCAGATTGAATAACTGCTTGTGCTTGACAGGAAGATGACATGGAGGTTTATGGATTCATAACCTCTTGGCGACAAGTTCTGACAACTTGCACGATTTCAAATGCTTAGCATGGAGTCTCATGGATTTCTCTTTCTACTTTAACATAACAAAAGGTTCTCAAGTGACTGACAATATAATCATCCTCACCATAAATGGTGACCACCTTTCCATTCAACAAGAACTTCAACTTTTGATGCAGGGTGTAAGTGACAGCATCGACCTCATGAATCCACTGACGTCCAAGAAGACAATAATAAGAAGGATTAATGTCCATAATAAAGAACGTTACATTGAAAATTTTGGGACCTACTTTAAAAGACAAATCAACCTCCCAAAATACAGTCCTTTTAGACCCATCAAACGCTTTGACAATCAGATCACTTTGCCTTAGCACGACCCCTTCATTGTCAAGCTTCATAAGAGCAGACTTAGGAAGCACATTGAGAGATAATCCTATGTCAACCAGCATACATGATAGAGTGGTCTTCGCAATCTCTATGGAGATGTGCAACGCTATATTGTGTTTCCTCCCCTCAGGGGGTAGATCGAAATTTGTAAATATGATTCTTTTACTTAAAGAAATACTATTCACAATCCCTTCAAATTGATTTACTGAGATCTCTTGAGGAACAAAAGATGTCCTCAACAACTTCATCAATGCATTTCTATGTGATTCAGAATCCCTGAGAAGAGCAAGAATTGAGATTTTTAAGGGAATCTGACTCAGCTGATCAATAATCTTGTAGTCGCTTTTCTTTATGTACCTCATCAAATTCAGTCACATCTTTATCCATCTTGTCATCCAAAGTAGGAGCGGGAGTATTCTACCTCGGTTTTGCACCGTCAACTAGAATCTGCTTATCCTTAGCCTTAGTCGCGACATCTGTGCTACTTTCAGGTTTACCAGGTGGTGAGAAAATTCGACCACTGTGGGTTATCCAACTTTCACCAACAATGTCATGAATCTCAAACTTCTCTTCTTAAAACTTTCCATCTTCAGACTTCTAAGTAGCGAGTTTATGCCCTTGTTGATAACATTCACCACCATAGTGTAAAGGAGTTGCTTTGTCGCTAACATATGTGTTGTACCCCAAACTTTTCCCTCCCATTTTTACTAAAATCATGCTCCTAGAGATCCTCAATTGCTCAAGGTTGACCAAGAATTAACTAGACAAATTCTCCTCCTAAACAATGAACCTCTAAGTAGGGTTTTACTTCTCATCAAGATGTGTGAGCTCCAAAGGTCTCAAATGTTTTCCCTTGTCCTAATATGCTTTCAAGGTTGTCCATGACAAGTTTCATGCCTTGCACTATAAGTTTTCCCAGTCAATTTCTCAAATGCTTGGAAATCAACTGTACTAGGTCAAAAGTCAACTGTGACCCATGTACAGTCAAACTTCAAGATATTTTGTCAACATCAACATTTTAAAGTGATATCCATCATTTGATCAGGCATAACTTTCACATGCTTCATCCATTTTCCCCAACCAAATCTCATATTGAAGAGAATCTCATTCCCTACAACTTCTATTAAGCTCTCAAGTCCAAGAAATTCACCATTTGAAAGATACGAGCTCATGCATTACAGGTCATTTTCAGAAAGTCAACAAAAGTCACTTTTTGACAAGACCTTTTATATCAAGATAAAATCTTCAAATTAAAAATTGATCAAAAGAGGGATTGAAGTGGACATCTCAGGCTTTCTAAAAAGTCTAAGATCATTATCATGAGATCAAAATTGAGCAAGTTATGGCTTAACCAAGTTGGAAAAATATGGGAAATTTCAAGAATTAGGCATTGAGCGAACTTGAAGTTTTAGGTCAATGGCTTAATTTCTTGGACTTCAAGCATCTTCCTAAGCTTATATAGGACCTATAAAATCTTTCTTACCATGCCATGCATTTTCTAGTTATTTTATTCATATTTATTTTAATTTATTTCAAATAAATATAAAATAAAATGTATAAAATAATTAGAAGTAGGCTTTGGCATCTGGGCTGACGCTTTGGACAGCCATAAGGCTCGTGAATTCGTGCATTAGTTAGTAGATACATCAAAGTATGAAAAAAGACAAGATTCCACATCTTTGGCCTAAAATTCAAATTCTTATTCATGGCTTTAAAAAACATGATTAAGGTTGTTTAAACCATTACTCTCTTTTCCCTCCTTCTACTCTATATATACATCACATTGGCAAGCATAAGACAATATGACACAGCCTAGAAAAGCTCTACAAATTTTGCAAAAATTATCAAAAGTTGTAAAAAATTCGCATCTCCAATTCCAGCCATCATATCTCCAAACAAAGGGTTCAAACACCCTCCTTAGACTTCCAGGAACCCAACCCAGCCCTCGAGCAAGCAGTTCTGCACCTAGAACTGGCAAACCGAAGCAAACTCATCTTTGGTATTTTTTTTAATTTTGTATTGATGATTTAACAGTTTTCCATGTTTGCTTCGTGTTTAGGATGATCATTAGAGCAAGTCTAACGTGAAACATGTGAGAATAGGAGCCAGAATAGGATCGTGCCATTTCTATGGCACGATCTGAATTCTTCGTCATATCTCAAAATCCAGGGATCTTCAGGTCAAATAGATGCCAAATTCAGGACCAGGAGGAAATTTTGTGTGGGATAGGGGCTTTGGTTTTTGTTTCAACTGGCGTTTTGTTGATTTTACAGGTTTTGAGTAACCGGAGAAGACGACCAGAGTTTGACTCCAGCGTCCCTCGGGTTGTGTGCATTGTCAATATCGTATTGGATCATTCAAACCAACACGCACATTTTTTTTAAATTTTTAGACATTGACGTTTTTTATATATTATATTGTTGTTGGATTTTATATAACGAATGACATGGTAGCTCAGCTAGCAAGGCGGGTTTGTGGGAAGGGAGAGGACCTGGGTTCGAATCTCAAGTCCAGCTTTATTTTTCATTTTCCTAATAATTTCATGCAGATTCTATACTTCAATGGCCATGAGTATACTATACGCCTTCAAATTGCAACCACTAGATCATGATTGATCTAGATCCAAGGGTTTGAGCATGCAGATCCATCATATGCCATCAAAGCCAGTCCTCACTAAATCCAAAAGCAAGTCTGGGCTCTCTATTGGGCCCAGCGAAATTTCCCAACAAACACCCCATTTCTTTTCAGCATTTAGGCCCATTTAATTTTTGTTTTATCATCCTTTTTAATTTAGCTTTTATTATTTACTTATTTAATTAACTAAATAATAAATAAAAAAGCTCACCAAAAATTAGCTTTAGATTTTTTTATTAAATAATTAATTTCTTTAATTAATTAATTAATTATTTTAACGATTTTTATTAATTTAAAATGAATTAGAATTTAGGATCTAATTTAATTTTTAATTATTTACTTTTTATAACAAAAAACAAAAAAAAAACTTAGACTATTTTCTTAAGTTAACTTTATCTTCTAAATAGACTTTCGGGCAATTTTCATTATTTTCTTAAATCAAAAATCAAAGACAACAAAAAAAGGAACTCTTACTTACTATGTTTTTAGACGTCTTTACCTTTTGCGCGTTATTGATTTTTCGCATTTTTACATTACTGTACATGTATACTGGATGTAATAGACTAATTAGGATTTTTACCGTTTTCCTTATTTTTCTTCACAAGTTTTGTACATCGTAAATATCCCCCTCCTCAAAGCCATGTAATAGCGTAGGGTTTATTTTCGCACTTTACATTCTTTTGTACATATTAACTGCTAGTAATTAGGATTGCATGACAAGACTGAAAAACAAAGTGTTAGCAAACCTAATGATACAAGATAAATAAATGAATTGAACACAACTGCACATACACACCTCTAGGGTATCGCACTTCGGTTTCTTTCGGAAAACGGTCACAATTCTTGAAACGTGAAGAGTTTTAGTGAATGTCCTCTAGTTTTAAAGATCACAAGTCCCTCGATGACCCTCTCAATGTTGCCTCGGTTAAAAGTGATCTTAGAACTTTAGGACAATTACTAAAATTCCTTGACAAGTTGCCTTCGTGACCGTAACGTCCCTTCAAATATCCCTCATACATCCAACGATAGAGCTACCTACTCACTAATAGTAGGATAGCACTGTCTAAAGGATAGGGAGAAAAGAACGACCTTTTCGAGTACAAGTAGATAACTATTAGATGCTTGCTCAAAATAAAACAAACTTTTTACACTTACACATTTCAAAAACGACTTTCAAAAAACATTTGCTTTGTCAACACTCTTGAGGACTGATACAAAAGTTATCACAAAGAGAATCCCCGTACTAAAGCATTTCAAAACACTTTTTCAAAATACAAAGCACAAGTTACTTCTAAAATGAGCTAAGCATCTAAGAGCCCATAGAAAACTATGGATGGAAAGGGTGCTAACACCTTCCCTTTCCATAATCTACCCCCTTACTCAGAAAATTCTTGAAAAGGTCTTTTTCTGTTCTTTTTACCCTTTCCTTAATTTGGATAAAAGAAAAGTCGGTGGCAACTCTTGCTTACCGCAACATTTGCAAACACAAACGTAAAACCAGTATTAACAGTCGGTTCTGCCACCGTATCACAAAACTGGACACTCTATTAGGGATGTATAAAAAGTGGGGTTACCTTAGAGTCTAGTTCATTTTAAATTGCTTTACCATGTATGCTTTGTTTGCTTTACTTTTGAGGGCTTTGTTTGGGTTACTATAGATCCTACACCCAGATCTGGGGAACCTTTTAGGTAAGTAGAAATAGATCGTGGAAATTGTGCGAGGTATACCAACACGGTTAAAGTGATAGCTACGTTGATGTGACACTTTGGTTGGTACCGGTAGCCCTTGAGTAGTCAAGGAGAATACGGGGCCGCAATGTGGTGTCATAAAGCATCAACTGACCTTAGAACCTTTAATTGAACAACTTGGCCATTAGGAAGTAGTGAGATAGTCGTCTTGGGTGTAACCCGAAGTCGGTTGATACTCGATACTACACTCATTGAGATTTGACTCCCGAGTTTCATTTGGTGGCAAGTTAGTTGTTGATCGGAACGAAACTTGTAGGAAAGATCATTGATATAGAGATTCCTTAGAACCCAATTACTTTCTAGGACAGGTTGAACCAACTAAACTTCAACAGGGTACTTACCTTAAAACCCATGCAAGCTTTAAACCTAAGGTCTTTGTGTGATTTGCTTGTGCTTGCTATATTTGTGTTTTCTTAGCATAATCATGATATCATAACATCATAGCATGGCATATCATACTAACAATTTCAAGGATTTCTAGGACTTATCTTTGTGTTATTTTGTAGGACATGGCATCCACTTGCAGGAATACTATCCAAGTCAACCTTTAGGACTTATCTGGGCACTCTAGTGTTCAATCATCTTCCACCTTCTAGTCACGAATGGAAGACTCACTAATCTAACTCTTCAGATGTAAGAATATTGAACAGGGGCACCTGTTGTACCCCAAAATTTTCCCTCTCATTTTCTCAAGATTTCTCTCGCATGTGTGATTACAAACCATGTTTAAAGAAATAAAGAAAATGGAAAATTTTGAAGATGTTAGCATGCCTTTTGATTAGGTCAAAAAGGAAACAAGTTGGCTTCGATTTAGCAAAGCTTCGATTGGGAAATACAGTTTCCCTTCAGTCAAAAGCTTCGATTTGGCCATATAGCTTCCTTCAAAGTGACCCCCTTCGATCCACAAGCTAGGCATGTGATTTCCTTCGAAGTAACCCTCTTCGATCCACAAATTGGCCATATAGTTTCCTTTGAAGTGACCCTCTTAAATCCAAAAGCTAGGCATGTGATTTCCTTCGAAGTAACCCCCTTCGATCCAGAAGCTGGGCATGTGATTTCCTTCAAGGTGGCCTCCTTTGATTTACAAGTTGGGTAATTAAACCCTTCAAAGCAACGTACTTAGAGCACACATTGTTTGGAAATGAACGTTTCTATATGGTGATGAATCTGGTCGAAGTGATCAAAACGAAAGAGGGGAGTATTCAAGGAGTTTTGTTGACCAAAGTCCCATATACTGCCAAACCCAAGCCAGATGTGCTACTATGCAGCAGTCCTGCACCAACCTGCCACAATGCTTCAAAATACTGCTGAGCCTGCATTGTCTCAGTCCCATACTACACAAAAAAGGAGTGCATAAGAGCTACATCGAAGAAAACAAGGGGGCAGTATACCCAGATAATTCAAATATTATTTAATTTCCCCCCAAAACCACATCAAAGCTCCTCTATAAATAAACCTTTCTTTACAACATTTAAGGGGGCTAGAGACGCGGAGAGGAGAGAAAAGAGAGTTGAGAAACAAAACAGAAACCTTTGAAACTTTTGCTCACTCACAAATCAACTATCCAGACCACCCCACACATAAAAGTTTGTTCAAACTCAAAGATATCCTTCTGTGACAACTCTTCGAACCAAAATCAAACCCCATGTGACTATTCTTCGAATTCCAGAAACATCCAGGTAGCAGTTCAAGTTCAAAGTCCACACACCAGCTTTGAGGTAAGTCTTTCTGACTTTAACTCTTTCCTTTTAAACATCTTTATTGATTTATCTTCTAAACCAACATGTAGTAATCATGGCCTTCGATTTTAATCTTTTGTGTTTTCCTTTAAGAACTAATATGTACAGTCCCCTAAAAATGTTGGAATACAAAATATGCATGCTTCGATATACTTGCTTTGATGCATACACATGCTTCGATACAAACATGTTCAGCACACACACACACAGTTGCTTCGAACACACTAACCTGCAGGCCCAGACGAAAGGCACTCCCTCACTATTTCCAACCCCCAGTCGAAGAAGGCAAAATCAAAAGGCACACTTGCACTAAGTCCAGCCGCAATCGAAGGCCATGACTTACTGATTCTAGGCCCAATCTAGGAAGGAAACAAGGCAGGAAGTTAGAACCAGAAGACGCGCCCTGCTGACTTCCAATGCCCAATTGAAGGGCATGACCAACTGCTGCCAAGGCCTAATTGAAGGCCGGGACTTGCTGGATGACAACTCCCAATTGAAGGACGCCAACAGAAGCGGAATCGAAGGATGCTTCCCCCCAATCGAAAGTGAAGATGTGAAAAACACAAGAAGGGGGGTTGAATTGTAAAACTTAAAACAAAAGCTTAAACAACACTGTATTTTTATCCTGGTTCGTTTGATCTCAAACTACTCCAGTCCACCCGTCAAGGTGATTTCGCCTCTCTCCAATGAGGTCTTAATCCACTATAATCAAAGGATTACACAGTCACTTTAACAACTGTTAAAGCCTTCTTGAGTATACCCATAAACCGGTTTATCTCAAGGAAATCTCTTTACAAATAATTGAACAATAATGTGTTTGATGTTTTCTAATAAAACAGTATACCACAACTGTGATAATACACAAATTTAAGCTTAGAATGGAACTGGATTGCTAATGCGTTTGAATGAGCGTGGTTTGAAGGCTTAGCAAATTGTATGAGTGCGTGCGTGTCGATTAGTGTTATCTTTTCTCACACAGACTTGTTTATATAGCCAAGGCAAAGATACATTGTTGTCCATAAATCACTTTCAATGATAATAACGTTCTTTCCTTTTTTAGAAGATCTTGTCTTGAAGAGAGCCGTTAGCAATTAATCTGTCTTGAATACTTAGTAACGCTTCAGAGTCTTCTTTATGATAATCAGAGTGTTCTTTGCTTTAACTTATGCTGACGCTTCTGAGTGCTGATGACTTGGTAAGGATCTTGATCAGAGTCAGAGTTTTTTATGCGTAGATTCTGTTCATCAAGCTTCAGCGTATGATCTGGTAGCTTCAGTGTGTAGCACATATTTTTGATCTTCTGATGCTTACGTATTACTGATCTTCTGATGCTTCTGATGCTGATTCCATCAGAACTTCTGTAAATACAAAACATAATTTTAAATAGCATATTTGTTATATATATATATATATATATATATATATATATATCTTTGAATTTATTTATTCTTGTATTTTGTTATCATCAAAACTCTAATCAAGGGTTGTAGAATCAAACTATGTTCTAACAATCTCCCCTTTTTTGATGATGACAAAAACCTTATTTTTTCAATTAAAAATAAAGAATAAAAGGTATTAGAGCTAAGAGGAGAAAACTCCCCCTGAGTTGATTACTTCCCTTTAATTCCATGAGTCTTTGAGCATCAGAACTTTACTGTACTTTACTGTATCTTTCGTCATAATTTTGTACCTGTTCAAGCTTTTCAGAAGAAAGAAATTCAAATAGATCATAATGTTTGAATGTTTGAGACTTATGTCTCAGTAATCCGTTATTGAAAAATATCATTCTTTCTCCCCGTTTTTGTCAGTTATCAAAAAGCACAAATAATCAGAGTCAAAAAAGCATTTATATTGAAAAACAGAAGCAATGATAAGTTCAAAAAAACAGTAATGTACGAATATTACAAATAAACAAGTTATAAAAACAAGGAAATTCTAAGAAGAAGGAGGAAGGCGTGTGAACAAAGCCTCCAACATGCTCTTGATCTGGGTGTTGGTTTCCTTTTGCTGGGTTAACATGTTTGCTATTGCATCAATTTTGTTGTCCTGCTTATCCATTCTTTCCTACATCAACATATCAGATCTTTTCAGGTCTTCAAGAGTCTGCCTATCAATGGAGGAAGCTTGAGGATCTTCAGAAACAGGATGCTTCTCAGAGATTTCTGCAATAACTTCTTCTTGACCCAGTGCTTCAGCAGGAACCATCTGATCTTGAGTATCAGATTGAGCTTTGGATGCTGGACGGTGTTCAGACCAAGGAGAAAAGTCCAGAGGGAGAATTTCTTCTTTAAGCAGCTTGCTCAGAACTAGACCTTCAATTTCTTTCAGCAGATTGCTGAAGTTCTATTGAGCTTGTCCGTAGCTCTGTTCTTGCAACTTAAAAGTTTCAGAGCATACCCATCTTCTGAACTTTGTCCAAAGGTAGTCTGATGCAGCAGGATCAACCAGCTCAAGACTAGCTTGTTTCAGAGAAGTGATCCACTTCTGTACTTCTGTTTCAAAGTTCAATATGCTGGTACCAACATCTGGATGTTTTGGTTTTGGGATAGCAATTTTGGGGTTGATGGCAGCAAGACGTTCAAAAATTGTTAAGTCAATAACAGTCTTGATGTTTTCTTCTGGATTGCTCTTTGGTGAGGGAGTGGGAGAGTGAGGAATTATGATTGGACTTGATGGGGAATTTGGTGGAGTTAATTCTGGTGAAGAGGGAAGTTGGGGAAAATTCACAATGGTGCCACAGGGCAAATGAATGGCCAGAGGTTCTGGTTTAGGGGATTCAGAGGGTTGAGCCTCAAAAGTTTGAACTTCTGGGTAAGATGGTTCAGGTTGTGGAGAAGGTGGATTAATTTCTGGTTGAGGAGATGAAGGTAGTGGGATTTCTGGTTCTGGAAGAGTGGAATTTCTGGTTGTGGTGAGATGGGAATTTCTGGTTGTGGTGAGATGGGGATTTCTGGTTGTGGTTCTGTGGTGGTTTCAGGATTTGGATTTTCTGGAATGGGAGCAGAAGTGTGTTGGTCTATATCAGAAAGAACTTTTTCAAGTTCTTGTTGGGTTTCAACAATGTTTGGATTTTGAGGTTGTGAGCGAGATCTTCTTAGAGTTAATGATTCAGAGGGGTCAAAGTCAAGGTCAAAATCATCAAAAGTTTGTGGTGTCGGGTTTTCAGGTTGATTGGGAATTGGGATGGATGTTGATACAACAATTGAATCTAAAACAGTTACAGAAGAAGGATTACCTCTCTTATTAGGAGTCTGCTGGGAGGATCCTTCTGCTGCAGCTTTCCTTTTCTTGGTTTTCTTCAGCAATACTTCTGGAGCCTTCTGCTGTAGATCTTGAATATTCAGATTTGGTGTTGTACCATCAGCCTTGCAAGCATCTAGATATCTGAGTATTATATCTAGTTTAGAATCAATCTCTGAGAACATAGGGAAGTTTTCCAGAGGGACTCTTCTGCTGGAGATTGCAGCAAAAGGAGTGACGCTGGGTTCCTTCTTAATGTTCTCAATCAACTTCATCTTCTTCAGATTTTTAGCATTCAGCTATTTGCCCACAGTAGCTTCCAAAGAGCTGATTTCCTGAGCCTCTGTAAGATGATCAATCAGCTTATTCTCTGTTAGAATATCTGATATCAGTCTTCCTAAGGGTATCCAATCCCTTTTTGTTCGTTCCTCTTCTCTTGTTTCCTTGACACTTGTCTTCAGATGGTTGAACAGAAGATGAGCCAGATTCACCTTGACCTTCTGAGAGATGAAATAGATCAGAAATTGCTGATCAATATTAATGTAGTCAAGAGAGCTGGTAGGCTTCCTGTGATTGATGCACCCCAGAATGATCTTGGCCCAAATTCTGTGTTTGTCTTTCAAATCCCTTATCTTGCTGGAGGGAAGCCCCAGAGTGAAGATTTCCCTTGCAATTAGTGCAGCATCAGCGCACCTTTCTGCCATGTCAATGCAGCGAGCACCACCACCACTGTAGCCTATGAGTCTTGCAATCAGGTCCTCAGTAATAACAATCTTCTTCCCCATGATGTAAGACGTAACTTGATGATTTGAAGAAGAAGCGTGAATCCAAAATTCCTTTACCAGAAGAGGAAAAGTTGGACCCACCAGACGGTCAAAATACTTTTCCCAGCCTTGAGCTTTAACCTCTTCAGATAGATTAAACCCATTCTCTTGAAGGCTGTTGAAATCCATGATCAATTCTGACAAAACTTCAAGATTTTTGATTGGAGTGAGAATCGTTCTGTAAGGTTCTTCGTATTGCTCAGATGAATCTGTTTTCTTGGAACCTGAAGTAGGAATGCTGGAAGAAGCCATGTTCATAAGATGGTTTTTGTGAAAATGATTGAAAGGGTTTTGAGAAAGTATGAAAACTGAAATCAGTAAGTTTGAGAGAAAATGAAAGTGAAGGTAAAAGAGTGTAAATGGTGTGAAGTGTGTTTAAATAGATTTCTAAACAATTTTGAAAACATAAACGGCAAGAGAGAGAAATTAATAATGATTATTAGCATTTAATGATAGCTGATTTTAGGGGATTCAGAAAGATATTTGGAATGGTTACCCATGACATGTGTCTCAATGCATCCAATCAGCGCTTTTGCCTTTTCAGAAACGTGAACACGTGTTCAGCCTCAGAAAATAGCTGATGTCTGGATGACACTTGTTTGCTTGAGTGAACAGCACATTTCTATCCTTGAAATGAAGTGCTCAGATCTTCATGGATAGACTCTGATACAATCTGTACTTCTAAATATCTGAAGAAAGATTGATCAGTAGTTCACATAAAAATAAACAAAGTTCTGAAGGTTAATATATGGAATTAAAACAATTTTATTCTGGGCAGAGCTTCATTCTGAGATGTTTCAGAATGAAGTTGAACCTATCTTCAGAATGAGGTTTTTTAAAAATATCATCCCATTGATGGTCTGTGTTAATAAATTTTAAATTTTAAATCCCTTTCTGAATATAGTCCCTAATAAAATGATGTTTTATTTCTATATGCTTAGCCCTAGAATGCAAAATTGGATTTTTACTAAGACAAATAGCAGAAGTATTGTCACAGAGGATAGGAATGTTCCTCTTAAATATCTGGAAGTCCTCAAGTTGACTTTTCATCCAGAGCATTTGTGTACTGCATCCAGCTACTGCTATGTATTCAGCTTCTGTTGTTGATAGAGCAATTGTGGATTGTCTTTTGCTGGACCATGAGATCAGATTTTCTCCCAGAAACTGGAAGCTTCCAGAAGTGCTTTTACGTTCTACTCTGTCTCCAGCAAAATCAGCATCACAGTATCCTACTAAGCTGTAATCACTTGATTTTCTCTGTAGACCTTCTGTTCTACCTTTTTACTTACCTCTTCTCTTTCCAAAATGCACGTGGGATGCATTGGAATCTTTGATGGCTTACATTCTGAGAGATCAAATTTCTTCAGAAGTTCTCTGACAAATTTGCTCTGATGAATGTAAGTTCCTTCTGGGGTTTGATTAATCTGAATGCCCAGAAAGAATTTTAGTTCCCCCATTAGGCTCATCTCAAATTATGCCTGCATACACTTAGCAAACTTTCTTCCCAGAGAAGGTTTAGTAGATCCAAATATGATGTCATCAACATAAATCTGACATACTAAAATGTCATTCTTAACTGTCTTACAGAATAAGGTTGTGTCCACTTTCCCTCTGGTGAATTCCTTTTCTAACAGGAACTTACTTAGTCTTTCATACCAAGCTCTGGGAGCTTGTTTCAGACCATAGAGTGACTTCTTTTGTTTGAAAACATATTATGGATTTTTGGAACTTTCAAAACCAGGGGGTTGGTGCACATATACCTCTTCTTCTATATAGCCATTTAAGAATGCACTCTTAACATCCATCTGATACAGAGTGATGCCTTTATTAACAGAAAATGAAATTAAGAGTCTGATAGATTCTAACCTGGCGACTGGAGCAAAGGTTTCTGTATAGTCTATCCCCTCTTGCTGACTATAACCTTGTGCTACCAGTCGTGCTTTGTTTCTGATGACTTCACCTTGTTCATTCAGTTTGTTTCTGAACACCCATTTTGTTCCAATGACGTTGAATCCTTTTGGTTTAGGAACTAGATCCCATACGTCATTTCTTATGAATTGATTAGCTCCTCTTGCATTGCTAGAATCCAGTCATTGTCCAGAAGTGCTTCATCAATGGTTGTTGGTTCAATTAGAGAAACAAGTCCCATGAGGGATTCTTCAGAGTTTCTGAAGCTAGATCTTGTTCTGATTGGATCTTCCTTTCTTCTTAGGATTGTTTCTTCTGGGTGATCCATGCTGCTTCTGGATGGTCTTTTCTGGAGTTGATCAACAAAAGGTGCTGGATTGCTTGCAGTGACTCTTTCTGATGTTGAGGGAGTGTCTCTGTTGAGAGCTTCTGATGATTTGTCTTCAGTACCTGTGAATTCAACTTCCATACCTACAAGTAATTCATTCTGCTTTGACTTTTGAGAGTCAAGCTTATCATCAAAACGAACACTGATTGATTCTTCCACAATCTGTGTTTCTGTATTGTATACTATGTACCCTCTTGAGCGTTCAGAGTATCCTAACATAATACACTTTTGTGCTTTAGAGTCAAACTTGTTCAAATAATTTTTTGTATTCAAAATGAAACATGTACAACCAAATGGGTGAAAATAAGAAATGTTGGGCTTTCTGTTCTTCCACAATTCATATGGAGTCTTTTCTAGAATAGGTCTTAGGAGATTCTATTCTGAATGTAACACGCTGTGTTTATTGCCTCTGCCCAGAAGATCTTAGCAACGTTAGTCTCGTTGATCATTGTTCTGGCCATTTCTTGCAATGTTCTATTCTTTCGTTCTACAACTCCATTTTGCTGGGGAGTTCTAGGACAAGATAAATCATGCAGAATGCCTTTGTCATTAAAGAATAACTCAAAATCTTTGTTTTCAAATTCTCCACCATGATCACTTCTGACTTTGACGATTCTAAGATCCTTTTCATTCTGAACTTGGTTGCAGAAGGTAACAAACACAGAGTGTGACTCGTCCTCGTGCCTTAAGAACTTTACCCATGTCCATCTGCTATAGTCATCTACGATTACTAACCCATACTTCTTGCCACTGAAGTAGTTTTAACTGGTCCAAATAAGTCAATGTGAAGAAGTTTTAATGGCTTGGAGGTAGAAACAACGTTTTTGGATTTGAAAGCTGGTTTTGCAAACTTGCCTTTCTGACATGCTTCACACAGAGCATCTGAATTAAACTTCAGGTTAGGAAGTCCTCTGACCAGATTGAGTTTGTTAATCTGAGATATTCTTCTCATACTAACATGTCCCAATCTTCTGTGCCAGATCCATTGCTCGTTGTTAACAGACAGAAGACACTTTACATTCTGACTTTTTAGTTTAGAAAGTTTTATTTTATAAATGTTGTTTCTCCTCTTTCCATTAAATAGGATAGTCCCATCTTTCTGACTAACAGCTTTGCATGAATTTTGATTGAAGATTATATCATAACCGTTATCACTTAATTGACTTATGGATAACAGGTTATGCATTAATCCATCTACTAATAAAACTTTAATTATAGAGGGAAGATTTCCATTACCTACAATTCCAGAGCCAATGATCTTTCCTCTCTAAGTTCCTCCAAAACCTACGTGGCCTCCAGGCTTAAGTTCCAGGTTTTGGAACATATGTCTTCTTCCCGTCATGTGTCGTGAGCAGCCAGAGTCCAGGTACCATGACTGGTGTTTTTGCTTTGCTGCTAAAGATATCTGCCACATGTATTATTTTATCTTTAGGTACCCATATTTTCTTGGGTCCTGATTTGTTAGTTTTGCCAAAACTCTGATTGAATTTTGGTTTGACAAAGTAATCACTACTAGTATATTTTATGTCATGTGTGTGCCCATATATAAAGTGTGAATCAAGTGGAGTATGTTTTATAACTAAATCCATGGCATTCTTTGGTGTAGGTACCTTACCTTGATATCCTATCCCTTTTCTGCCATTTCTGCTAACTCCATAGATCATTGAAGTCGTTTTGCTTCTGTTTATGTTTTTAGCTAGAAACTTCTGAAAACTGTGATCATACTCCTTGATGATCTCATCAGCATTGTTGGGAGTTTCAGGCATTGTTTCCTTCTGAGAGTTTTGCAATAGATTTTCTAATTTTGAAATTTTATCTTTTAACTCAGAATTCTCCAATTTGAGACTCTCAGTTTTATCAGAGTCAGAAGCAAGATTCCTTTTCAGGTTTCTGAATTTGACTCTGATCTGCTGATATCTTTCCATAATTTCATTAAGGCTTTCAGCTAATTCAGCCTTAGTAAAGTTTATAGCAAAGTCAGGGAATACCTCTTATGTATCTGATTGAGAGTCTGACTCAGAAGCTTCATTGTCTTCTGTTATGTTTGCCATTAGAGCTATGTTTTCTCTTTCATCATCTGATTCTGAGTCAGCTTCAGATGTGTCAGAATCATCCCATGTAGCCATGAGACTTTTCTTCTTTTCCTTGCCAAACTTCTTTTTAGGCTTTTCCTTCTGAAGCTTTGGGCAATCACTTTTGTAGTGCCCTTGATCGTTACATTCATAGCAGATGATGTCTTTGTTGTTTGGCTTTCTGTTTCCTGAAGAGCCTTCAGATCTTTTGTGTCCAGAGGAGGATTCTGACCTTCTGTATCTGGAGAAAGATTCATTCTGATTTTCTGATCTTCTGGGATTCCTGAACTTCCTTTGCCTCTGCTTACATAATTGGTTCACCCTTCTGGAGAGGAGAGACAATTCATCTTCTTCTGATGAGGACCCATCAGAGGTTTCTTCAATAGCCTGCAAAACTTTGGAGTCAGATTTTCTGTTAGATTTTAAAGCTAATGGCTTACCTTGCTTTTGAGGTTCATCTGCTTCTAGCTCTATCTCGTGACTTCTGAGGGAGCTGACAAGTTCCTCCAGAGAGATTTTGTTGACATCCTTTGCTAGCTTAAGCGCTGTGACCATTGGCCTCCACTGTTTTGGCAAGCTTCTGATGATCTTCTTAACATGATCATCAGTGGAATACCCTTTGTCAAGAACTTTTAGACCAGCAACAAGAATTTGAAATCTTGAAAACATAGTCTCTATTGATTCACTTTCTTCCATCTTGAATGCCTGATACTTCTGAATAAGTGCAAGGGATTTGGTTTCTTTGACTTGAATGTTTCCTTCATGCGTCATTCTTAGAGAGTCAAACATATTATTTGCAGTGTCTCTGTTTGATATCTTTTCATATTCTGAATAACAGATAGCGGTGAGAAGAATTGTTCTGGCCTTGTGATGATTTCTGAAATCACGCTTTTGCTGATCAGACATTGTTTTCCTGTCAATCTTCTGACCACTTCCATCCACTGGGTGCGTGTATCCATCAGTCACCATGTCCCACATATCAGCATCATGGGCCAGAAAGAAACTCTCAATTCTGTCTTTCTAGTAGTCAAAGTTCTCTCCATCAAAGACTGGAGGTTTGCCACTAAATCTGTCTCTTTCTTCATTGTTGTCATTGCTGATGTTTTGATTTGGTCCTGCCATTGTGTTTTTCTGACGCTGGATCTTGTACTGACACGGTTAAGTGTTATAAGCTTAGAACCAGGCGCTCTGATGCTAATTGAAGATGTGAAAAACACAAGAAGGCGGGTTGAATTGTAAAACTTAAAATAAAAGCTTAAACAACACTGTATTTTTATCCTGGTTCGTTTGATCTCAAACTACTCCAGTCCATCCGTCAAGGTGATTTCGCCTCTCTCCAACGAGGTCTTAATCCACTATAATCAAAGGATTACACAGTCACTTTAACAAATGTTAAAGCCTTCTTGAGTATAACCATAAACCGATTTATCTCAAGGAAATCTCTTTACAAATAATTGAACAATAATGTGTTTGATGTTTTCTAATAAAACAGTATACCACAACTGTGATAATACACAAATTTAAGCTTAGAATGAAACTAGATTGCTAATGCGTTTGAATGAGCGTGGTTTGAAGGCTTAGCAAATTGTATGAGTGCGTGTGTGTTGATTAGCGTTTTCTTTTCTCACACAGACTTGTTTATATAGCCAAGGCAAAGATACGTTGTTGTCCATAAATCACTTTCAATGATAATAACGTTCTTTCCTTTTTGAGAAGATCTTGTCTTGAAGAGAGCCGTTAGAAATTAATCTGTCTTGAATACTTAGTAATGCTTCAGAGTCTTCTTTATGATAATCAGAGTGTTCTTTGCTTTAACTTATGCTGACGCTTCTGATTGTTGATGACTTGGTAAGGATCTTGATCAGAGTCAGAGTGTTTTATGTGCAGATTCTGTTTATCAAGCTTCAGCGTATGATCTGGTAGCTTCAGCGTGTAGCACATGTTTTTGATCTTCTGATGCTTACGTATTACTGATCTTCTGATGCTTCTGATGCTGATTCCATCAGAACTTCTGTAAATACAAAACATAATTTTAAATAGCATATTTGTTCTATATATATATATATATATATATATATATATATATATATATATATATATATATATATATATATATATATATATCTTTGAATTTATTTATTCTTGTATTTTGTTATCATCAAAACTCTAATCAAGGGTTGTAGAATCAAACTATGTTCTAACAGAAAGAACTCATTTTTATTCTTTTTATCTTATTTTTTGCCTTTATATTTTTATGCACTTCAATATGGTTGTAATAGTGTAGGATTTATTTTTTGGACTTTTATTACTTTTGTACAAATGCTAGTAATTAGGTGTATATGACAAGATAAAACCAACAAGTAGACAACCCTAATCAAGACAAAATGCATGCAAATCAAACACACTTTACACACATGCACCCTTAGGGTAATCTCACTTGTTGCCTCCAAAATAGTCATGTCCCTCGAACATGGTGTTTTAGCAAAGACCCTCGATAAAAGATCGTAGTCCCTCGATGACCCTAGATGTTTCCTTCGGTAAACAATCTAGTCCCTAAACGACATTGCTAAAATGTTCCATAGGTTGCCTTCTATGACTATACAAATGTCCCACGCTCGTCCCTTAACATCCAACGATGGGGCTTCTTACCAAAACAATGGTAAGATAGCAACATCTAAAGGAGGAAGAAAAGAACATCTAAGACCTTTTGAGTAAGTAGGTTTCTCCTAGTTACTCGTTTGCTCACAATAAAAACATTTTATACACCAACACTCTCATTTTGAAACATTTTCAAAAGACAACACTTTGTACGCGTTCTTATAGAAATGAGAGCCATTACAAAGACACCTTTCAAAATCACTTTCACATTCCATAAACACCTATTTGAACTATTTTCAAAACAACACTTTGTACGCATTCTTATAGAAACAAGAGCTATTACAAAGTCACATTTTCAAAATACTTTCAAAACCCGCATCACAAGCACACTTTCAAACAAAATCAAGTGATCTAGCAAGCAACTAAGAGCCCGTAGATAACTACGGATGAAAAGGGTTCTAATTCCTTCCCTTTTCATAATCTACCCCTCGAACTTAGAAATAATCTCAAAGGTATTTCCTATTCTTTTCATCCTTTCCTTATGGATAAAAGAAAAGTCGGTGGAGACTCTTGCTAACCGCAACATTTACGATAAAACGCAAAACACCCAAGTCAGTTCTCCCACCATATCACAAAACTGGCGAATCTGCTGGGGATAAAACTTAAAAGAGGGGTTACCTTAGGGCTAGATCACCTTTACTTGATTTTCATGGTTTGACTTGCTTGCTTCACATTTTGGGTCCTTGTTTGGGTTATTGTTAAAGATCCTACACCCGGATATGGGGCGCCTTTTTAGGCAAGTAGAAATAAATCATGGAAGTGCTAACAGACCTTTAGCGTCATTAAGCGCTAACAGACCTTTAGAACCTTTTAATTGACTCACCCTAAGCCACCAGAAAGTAGTGAGATGGCCGACTTTGGTTCCGACCAAAGATTGGTCGATACTCGATGCTACACTCATTGAGATTGGACTTTTGGGATATTCTGGCCGCAATACTTCGGTGCTTGATCTAGAACAATGCCTAAAAGAAAGGTCAGTGACATGAGACTCCTTAGAACCCGTTACTTTTAATAGGACAAGTTGAGTCAACTAAACTTCAAGATGGTACTTACCTATCAAACTCTATGCAAGCCTAAACATAAGGACTTGTCTGCTTTTTGTATATGGTTATTTGTACATAACAACTTGCTTAATTTGCATACTCGTACATAACATCATGACATCATACCATAGCATTTTCAATAACCATTTCAAGGATCTCAAGGGCCTATGATGCAGGGTCACGTTGAACCAGACATCTATCAAAGGGCAAGAGGATTTATTTTCCTCTAACCAAAAGCCGTCA
Source organism: Vicia faba (assembly GCA_948472305.1). NCBI lineage: Eukaryota > Viridiplantae > Streptophyta > Magnoliopsida > Fabales > Fabaceae > Vicia > Vicia faba. The sequence goes on along the minus strand of OX451738.1, from coordinate 1,156,016,986 downwards.
AAGATCAAGTACAACAACTTGAGTCAAGGGCTTCGACCCACTTGACATGGTGAGATTAATTATCATGGAAGGACATCCACCGATACGAAGTTCTCCAATCAAAGTTGTTGATCAAAGTTCAACTTCTAAAATTTTCTTGTGTTTACCCCGCGAGATACTTGAAAACATGCATCCACATATCATGCATCATATCATGACAAGTCTCACCCATACAGGTTTCCTTATCTTCTCACTATTTATTTCAGTAAGATGGATATGGAACAAACGGTGAAAGATCTCCAAGCTCAAAACGCTCAATTCCAACAAATGTTCCTGGCCATGGCTAAGGGGCAAGAGGACCTGAAGAATCTTCTTCTCAACGACAAGAAGAAGAAGCCTAAGAAGCCAGTAGGCATCCTGAACTTGAGAAGAAGACTTAGAAGACCAGTCAAGAGAGCTCTAGATCTCTCAACTCCATCTAACATGGGGGATAGTCATGAAGAAGACAACAATCTGGAGATTGATGAAGTCGAAGTTGACTACTCTGAGGAACAATATCCTCCCGTTGATGACAAGTACAAACAGTTGGAGGATCGCCTCAATGCTATGGAGATTCAGCAGATAACTGGCTTGGATTTAGGAGACACGGGTTTGGTTTGTGGAGTGGCCATCCCGCCAAAGTTCAAAATCCCTACCTTTGTCATGTACGATGGAGTCTCTTGCCCTAAGATGCACTTAAAGTCTTATGTCTGCAAGATTCAACCATACACAACTGATCTGAAGTTTTGGATCCATTTCTTCCAAGAGAGCCTAGTAAGGACTCAACTTGAATGGTTCTATCAATTGGAGGGTTCTCGCATCCACACCTGGGAGGATTTAGCTGCTGCTTTCTACAAGCAGTACCAATACAACGCTGATCTTGCACTAACTCGGGTGCCATTGCAGAACATGACCATGGGTTCCAACGAGAGCTTCAAAGGATACACCCAAAAGTGGAGAGATCTGGTTGGTAGGGTGCAGCCCCCTTTAACTGACATGGAGTTGATTGACATTTTCATGGGAACTTTGACAGGACCTTTCTTCAATCACCTACTTGGAAGCTCCTCAGTCGGGTTCACCAAGATAATACTGACCGGCGAAAGGGTCGAAGCTGGCATCAAAAGCCGAAAGATCCAAGGAGCTACACCCTCTAATGCTCAGAAAAATACATACAATGGGAAGAAAGAGTACAATGACGTGTATGGTCAAAAGAGTCGTCATGACCAACATGTGGGGGAAGTCTTGATCTCTGGTTCTGCGTCGCACCGACAATAATAAAGGGGAATTCAACAAAGACCAGACGAGCCCAAAAGACAGTTTACCAACATTAACATGCCGTTGTCTCAAGCGCTACAACACTTGTTGAGGATGAACCTGATTACGTTGATAGGACCTCATCCAAACCCCAAAACTTCTTCTCCTAACTACAATCCTAATGCAACATGTGCTTATCATTCTGGCTGTCCCGGGCATAATACTAATGATTGTTGGGCGTTGAAGTACAATATTTAGAATTTAATTGACACCAAGGAGATCAAGTTTTCCCTCCGGATACTCCAAGCGTGATCACTGCTCCTATGCCAAATCATTGAGAGCATCTTGTTCATTTTGAATTTTCAATTGTAATTTCTTTTGTTATTCAAAAAATTATCTATTAATGTTAAACTCGGTTGCATTAATGCATTGCATATGTTTGTCTTTAATTGATCCATTCATTTTCATTTCATTTAAACTATGTTTTTTACTCTCTTTATGACATTCAACTCTTGCTAAAAGTTACAAGCCATTAGAGGGAGGATGACGAAAACAATGCCATAATCTCATACAATATGCTTTTGAACAGACCTGGATAACGATGTATAGGCATTCTTTCAAATATTACACACTGGAGATATAAGGAAGATAATCCCTAGCCAACCCCTTTGAGCCTAATAAGTATGAGCTTTCTTTTTCACACAAATTGAAACCTTTAAATCAAAACCTGGGGCAGGGTAGTCTCTAAGTTAATTCAAATGCGCGTTCAGTCGCAAAATTTCATACAACGAATGACATCAAAATCATTCCTCTAGAATCAAAATACGGTGATGGTTCCCTACTAAATAGGTAGTCATTATCTCTCAAAAGGAAAATCCCCTTAAGTCAAAACCTACAAAGGAGACTTAAGAAAACGGGGGCATCCCGCTGACTGTAATCTCAAAACAAGAACAGTCAGGAAAAAATTAGGGATAATAAATCAAAAAAGAGTTCACTACAAATCCTCAAAAACATCAAAAATGTTGCAAAAAATTATTGCCTTCCGACAAACTTAACTTGTCTGAACCATCACCAAAACGTCATTCCAGACTCAATCGGAGTTCAAATGTACAATTAACTGAGTTTAGGATTGAAGAATATCTCGAAGAATGGATGGCTACAAATATACTTTGAGCCTTATCCTTTGTTTCTTAAAGCGTGAACGAATCCACGCTACAACCCTTCAAAATTCCTAATTGAATCATGAGTTAGTTAGAAAGCATACTATTACAAAAGGTATCCTAACTCTTGTAAGGCTTTACTCTAAATACTGAGTTTGAATTTTCTTACAAAATTTCTTTACTTTCTAAAATGCATTTCCAAAACTTCAAGACAAGCATAAACTTTGCATTTATTTGAATATCGTTGTTTGCATATGGCTATTTGTTTGACAATGGAGAAATTCACACAACGAATATTCGATGAACGAAAGCTCTCTCAGTGAACAAAGTCACTTCAGATGGGATGACACTTCAAATGACAAATCTCCTAAGCAAGAGGACATGACATGTCACCATCCAGCATACATGGGGCAGTCCAGTAAAGATTCCAAGAAACCTCTCAAGAAGTGCAGAATAACCAGGGGCAGGTCTCCATCTAACTCACTTGGGGCATTGAACGCAAATTCCAACAAAAGGTTACATACAGTCAAACATTTCCTGGCAGTGCCACAAACACTCGCTACTAGAGGCAGTGACAAATCTCCCCAAAATCCTTCTCATAGGATGACTCCCATCCAGAGTTTAATCTCTGAAGACATATTCCCCAGCGGAGTTCTGCTCAAAACAACAAAACAGGAATCCCCGGTGGAAACATTCTAAGCAAAGTTTGAAGACACAGCTACTCTTCAACAACAGTCTGGGATTTAATGACTCCCCAACATTTGTCAAGAATTTAGTTTCCCATACAAAGATTTTCAGAGATACACTTCAATAACATTTCACATTTCATATATCCTATTTACATACATGATAAGTGCATATGACACAATCTCATTTATTTTGAGAACATCATGATACCATGCATTTCATACATCATGACATTGCATACAACAAACATTTTACTTTTTTCAGGATAAAGTCAATCAACAGATGGCTATCATCAACAATTTTCAAAAAGGGTAAGATATTAATACCTGAAACCGGACAGGACAACCATCTTAACGACCAACAATTTTCAAGTTCCAGATTAATACCTGTAACAGGCCAGGAAAACTATCTGTGGACGAGTGATTATAGATTAATACCTGTAACAAGCCAGGAAAACTATCTACATGATGAGATTGAAGATTAATACCTGTAACAAGCAAGGAAAACTATCTTTCTTTCTCAGGTCATAGATTAATACTTGTAACAAGTCAGGTCAATTATCTACACAACCAGCTGAAGTAACCCTACACAGGTTCCTTCTCTTTCCAAGATGAAGTTTTACACGGACTCATCATGAAGCAACCCTATACAGGTTCCTTCTCTTTCCAATATGAAGTTTTACACGGACTCATCATGAAGCAACCCTACCCAGGTTCCTTCTCATTTCCCAGATGAAGTTTTACATGGACTCATCATCAAGAAACCCTACCCAGGTTCCTTCTCTTTCCGAGATGAAGTTTTACACAGACTCATCATGAAGAAACCCTACCCAGGTTCCTTCTCATTTCTATGATGAAGTTTTACACTGACTCATCATGAAACATCCATACCCATATTTCTTCTCTTTTCAAGATGAAGTTTTACACGAACTCATCATAAAGCAACCCTACACAGGTTCCTTTTCTCATTCTCAAGATGAAGTTTTACACAGACTCATCATGAAGCAACCCTACCCAGGTTCCTTCTCATACATTTCCAGATGAAGTTTTACACGGACTTGTAATGAAGCAACCCTACCCAGGTTCCTTCTCATACATTTCCAGATGATGTTTTACTCAGACTCGTCATGAAGCAACCCTACCTAGGTTCCTCCTCTTTCAAAGATGAAGTTTTACACGGACTCATCCTGTGGCAACCCTACCAATGTTCCTTCTCATACATTTCTAGATGAATTTTTACACGGACTTATCATGAAGCAACCCTACACAGGTTCCTTCTCTTTCCAAGATGAAGTTTTACACAGACTCATCTTGAAGCAGCCCTACACAGGCCCATCACAAACGAACGATCAAAGACCTCTGTTGGTTCAGTTTAAATCTCTCAATGGTTTATCCTGATTCTTTATAGTAGACATTCCATATGGTTCATATAGATTGCTCCAAGATTTATTCTGATTCTTCTCCAGTTAAAGTCAGAATTTAGACTTAGCCTAATTTTTGTCAACAATCACCTCTAGATGGCATCTATAAGCCCGTCTCCAATAACTATACATCATTTCTCCAAATGGCATCTTTAAGCCCATTCCCTACACAATCAACCATAACGTCATCAAGTGCAAATTTCTGGGCATTCTAGTGTTCAATCATCTTCCACCTTCAAGTCACGAATGGCAGATTCGCCAATCTAACTCTTCAGATGTAAGATTGAACAGGGACAGTTGTTGTACCTTAAAAGTTTCCCTCCCATATTCTCAATATTTCTCTCGCATGGGTGATTACAAAAACATGTTTAAAGAAATAAAGAAAATGTAAAATTTTGAAGATGTTAGTGTGCGTTTCGATTAGGTCAAAAAAGAAACAAGTTGGCTACGATTTAGTAAAGCTTTGATTGGGAAATACAGTCTCCCTTCAGTCACAAGCTTCGATTTAGCCATATAGCTTCCTTTGAAGTGACCCCCTTCGATCCACAAGCAGGGCATGTGATTTCCTTCAAAGTAACCCCCTTCGATCCACAAACTGGCCATATAGTTTCCTTTGAAGTGACCCCCCCCCCCCCCCCATCGAAACACAAGTTGGGCATGTGATTTCATTTCGAAGTAACCCCCTTAGATCCACAAGCTAGGAATTTGATTTCCTTCAAGGTTGCCTCCTTCGATTTACAAGTTGGGTAATTAAACCCTTTAAAGAATCATACTTAGAGCATACATTGTTTGGAAACAAGCATTTCTAAAGGGTGATGAATCTGGTCGAAATGATCAAAACGAAAGAGGGGAGTATTCAAGGAGTTTTGTTGACCAAAGTCCCATATACTGCCAAACCCAAGCCAGTTGTGCTGCTATGCAGCAGTCCTACACCAACATGCCACAACGCTCTAAAATACTGATGAGCCTGCATTGTCTCAGTCCCATACTTACACAAAAAAGGAGTGCATAAGAGCTGCATCAAAGAAAACAATGGGAAGTATACCCAAATAATTCAAATATTATTTGATTTCCCCCCAAAACCACATCAAAGCTCCTCTGTAAATAAACCTTTCTTTACAACATTTAAGGGGGCTGGAGACGCTGAAAGGAGAGAAAAGAGAGTTGAGAAACAAAACAGAAACCTTTGTAACTTTTGTTCACTCACAAATCAACTATCCAGAACACCCCACACATACAAGTTTGTTCAAACTCAAAGATAACCTTCTGTGACAACTCTTCAAACCAAAAGCAAACCCCCTGTGACTACTCTTCGAATTCCAGAAATATCCAGGTAGCAGTTCAAGTTCGAAGCCCACACACCAGCTCTGAGGTAAGTCTTTCTGACTTTAACTCTTTCATTTCAAACATCTTTATTGATTCATCTTCTAAACTAACATATAGTAATAATGGCCTTCGATGTTAATCTTTTGTGTATTCTTTTAAGAAATAATCTGTACAGTCCCCTAGAAATGTTGGAATACAAAATATGCATGCTTCGATATACTTGCTTCGATGCATACACATGCTTCGATACAGACTTGTTCAGCACACACACACACACACACACACACACTTGCTTTGAACACACTGACCTGTAGAGCCAGACGAAAGGCACTCTCTCACTATTTCTAACCCCCAGTCGAAGATGGCAGAATTAGAAGGCACACTTGCACTAAGTCCTGCCCTAATCGAAGGCCATGACTTACTGATTCCAGGCCCAATCGAGGAAGGCAACAAGGCAGAAAGTTAGAACCAGAAGGCGCGCCCTGCTGACTTCTAATGCCCAATCGAAGGGCATGACCTGCTGCTGCCAAGGCCTAATCTAAGGCCAGGGCTTGCTGGATGACAACTCCTAATCGAAGAACTCCAATAGAAGCGGAATCGAAGGCTGCTTCCCCCCAATCGAAAGAACTCATTTTCCTTATTTTTATCTTATTTTTTCCTTTATATTTTTATGCACTTCAATATGGTTGTAATAGTGTAGGATTTATTTTTTGCACTTTTATTACTTTTGTACAAATTCTAGTAATTAGGTGTTTATGGCAAGATAAAACCAACAAGTAGACAACCCTAATCAAGACAAAATGCATCCAAATCAAACACACTTTGCACACATGCACCCTTAGGGTAATCTCACTTGTTGCCTCGAAAAAATAGTCATATCTCTCGAACATGGGCGTTTTAGCAAAGACCCTCAATAAAATATCGTAGTCCCTCGATGACCCTCGATGTTGCCTTTGGTAAACGATATATTCCCTAAACAACATTGCTAAAACATTCCATGGGTTGCCTTCTATGACTATACAAATGTCCCACGCTCGTCCCTTCACATCCAACGATGGGACTTCTTACCAAAACAATGGTAAGATAGCAAAATATAAAGGAGGAAGAAAAGAACATCTAAGACCTTTTGAGTAGGTAGGTTTCTCCTAGTTTCTCGCTTGCTCACAATAAAAACATTTTATACACCAACACTCTCATTTTGAAACATTTTCAAAAGACAACACTTTGTACACGTTCTTATAGAAACGAGAGCAATTACAAAGACACCTTTTCAAAATAACTTTCACATTCTACAAACACCTCTTTTAACTATTTTCAAAATAAAACTTTGTACGCGTTCTTATAGAAACGAGAGCCATTACAAAGTCACATTTTCAAAATACTTTCAAAACCCACACCACAAGCACACTTTCAAACAAAAGCAAGTGATCTAGCAAGCAACTAAGAGCCCGTAGATAACTACGGATGAAAAGGGTGCTAATACCTTCCTTTTTCATAATCTACCCCCCGAACTAAGAAATAATCTCAAAGGTCTTTCCTGTTCTTTTCAGCCTTTCCTTTTGGATAAAAGAAAAGTCAGTGGCGACTCTTGCTAACGGCAACATTTGCGATAAAACGCAAAAAACCCAAGTCAATTCTCCCACCGTATCACAGTATGGAAAGAGACCCAAAACTTAAAGATATTTCTCATTCTCTATCTTTACAATGATCTGATGTAGTGGCAAATTGAGAAACAAGAAGAGGCGTCAAAGGGTTTCTAGCTAAGTTTCTATTTGAGAAAGCTCATCATTTTTGGGATACCCCGGATTTATAAGCTTTTGAAAAAGTATTGGCCCTTCTCATCTATGGGATAATACTATTTCCTAATCTGGACCAACTCATAGATGTTAATATGGTCAGGGTTTTTCTGTCTCATAATCCGGTGCCTACTTTACTTGGAGACATCCTACACTATCTGCATACCCGCACTGTATAGAGAAGAGGGATCCTGACGTGTTGCACTCCTCTACTGTCTAGGTGGTTTATTTCACACCTTCCTCGATCCTTGTAGAAGAATGAGCGGGGCATGAGATGGTCTAATAGGTTGATGTCCCTCACACATTTTGACATTCATTGGTGTCCTTGGTCCTTGGAGAATGTTACCATCATTGACCGCTGTGGATAATTCCCTATTTTCCCTTTCTTAGGAATTAGGGGAGGAATCACTTATAATCCTTGTTTGGTGTTGCGAAAGTTCGGCAATGCTAGGTGGGATGGTCATCATGATACACTTGTCCAAGATCTCGTATTCGACTATGAGAATGATGTTCAGGGTTATCGCCTGAGGTTCATAAGATCTTGGGGAATGGTGAACAAAGTTGATAGCAAAAAACTGGGGCATAAGAACTCCATTCCTTTGGAGCCTTATCTTAAGTGGGTATGAGCCCGTGCTCAAAGTCCCAGGATGCCTTATGAGGCCATTCTACCCATCATCATGGAGCCAGTTGCTGAGGGAGACACTCCTTACATTGTTCTTCATCCTGACATGCCGACTAATTTGGAGAAGTTACAAAAATCCTGGATTCAACTCAAAGAGGAAAGGGATACCTTTGAAACCCAATTCTACGCCAGAGAGAAGAAAGTTTTAGAGTCAAAGAGTATAAATGCCTACATTGCACCAAAGAGGATGCGCCCGTAGGAAGCTTGAGTCACTTTTTTCTTTGAGAGTTCATTTTTGCTTTGTTACTTCCTTTGTAAGCCCAAGAGGCATCATTGTAACCGCTTAAACTTCTTAATGCAATTAACTTTTATTTTCCCTTTGGCTAAGAAAATTTAAGTCTTAGAAATCCTTGAAAACATTGCATACATATATTATACATATCATCGCATAAACAGGTTTCAGGATTGGCTTCTTATCTTCTTCGCTATTTATTTCAAAAATGGCTCTTGAACAAACAGTTAAGGAGCTTCAGGCACAGAATGCTCAATTCCAAGAAATGTTCCTGAATTTGGCTAAGGGACAAGAAGATTTGAAAGCTCTGATTCTCAAGGACAAGAAGAAGAAAAAGAGGCCAGTGGGTGTTCTAAACTTGGTAAGAAGGTTCAAAGGACCAGTGAGGTAAGTTTCAGAGCTTGCAACTCCGTCAAGAGAGAGAGAGAGACAATTAGGAAGGAAATCCAAGAGAAGAAGACCACAATACAAGGGAGTATGAAGAGGATGAAGTTGATTAGACCGAGGAACAATACCCTCATGCTGATGATAAGTACAAACAGCTGGAGGACCGTCTCAAAGCCATGGAAGTTCAGAAGGTACCTGGCCTGGATTTCGAAGATCTAGGATTGGTTTCTAGAGTGGTTATCCCACAAATGTTCAAAGTGCCCGCATTTTCTAAATATGATGGGGTCTCATGTCCTACGCTGCATATCAGATCTTATGTCAGGAAGATCCAGCTGCACACTGCTGACAGGAATTTGTGGGTGCATTTCTTTCAAGATAGTCTATCAGGGACTCAATTAGAATGGTTCTATCTGCTGGAGGGAACCAACATCCGTAACTTGGAAGATCTGGTCGTTGCTTTCTACAAGCAGTACCAATATAATGCTGACCTCGCTCCAACCCGTACACAAATTTAGGGTATGTCTATGAGTTCTGGTAAGGGCTTTAAAGATTATGCCCAGAAATGGAGAGACCTTGCAGGAAGAGTTCAACCTCCGTTGTCTGATAGGGAGCTAGTGGACATGTTCTTGGGCACGTTATCCCGACCATTCTTTAACCATCTGATTGGAAGTTCTTCTGATGGGTTTACTGAATTGATCTTGACTGGCCAACGGGTAGAAGCTGGCATTAAAAGTGGTAAAATACAGAGAGATGCATCCTCCAGTACTGAAAAGAAACCGTTCACAAGAAAGAAGGAGGTCAGTGCTGCTTATCGCCAAAGAAATCATAATAAAACTGAGCGTCGTCCAACGGTAGGGGCTGTTATGATTTCCAATCCTACATCACACCAGCAATAGAATAATCAGTCCAGAACAGATAAGCCTAGAAGACAGTTTACCAGGATTAATATGACTTTGTCTCAAGTTTTTCCATATTTTCTGAAATCTAATCTGATTATCCTGAGAGAGGCTCTCAAAAATTCCAACACTACATCTCCTCGCTACAATTCAAATGCTTGGCATGCCTACTGTGATCGGTGGATCTGGAACTGACTGTTTAACGCTGGTTCGCGAAATTTCGCGGAAGCAAGAGTCGCCACCGTCTTTTATTTTCTCCAACATGGACAGGACAAAAGCACAGCAAAATTCCTTATGAGATAGTTTCTCGGTTCGGGAGGTAGATTTATAGAAAGGGAAGGTGTTAGCACCCTTTCTATCCATGGTTATCCATGGGCTCTTAGATAATTGCTCATTGTGTTTTCAAAAGTGTTTGCTTTTCAAAGTGTGAGTGGGTTTGAAAAAGTTTCGTTTAAGGATTTCAGATCGACTCTTGTATCAGTCCTCAAGAGTGTTTGAAAAGTTGTTTTTGGAAGCTTTTTGAAAAGTGTCGGTGTGAAAAGAAGTTTTTGATTTATTTTGAATTAGAGAAAGTATCTACGAGTCATCTACCTACCCTAAGGAATTAGGCTGTGTAGAAGTCCTTAAGGTAGTGCCATCCCACCATTGAGAGGTAGGTAGCACCACCGTTGGAGGTGTTCGGGTCAATTCGAGTTTAGGGACAGTGTGGTCACCAGCGCAATAGTAGGACACCTTAGAAGCTACCCTCATTCCATGTTCATGGACATGAGGACTTACTAAAACGTCCTATACTCGACGACCACGTTTCGAGGGGCAAGGCAATAGTGAAGCGTACCCTAAGAGTGGTGTGTGAATTCGTGTATTGTTTTCAGTTATGTTTTATCTTGTCATGCATTTGGTGAGCTACGCTTTGATTTTATTTGGGCCATTCATTCTTTCGTGTGATTAGCAGTTTAAAGGTGCGGAAATTTAAAATGCGGAAAATAAAGGTCCTACGCTATTACAAGGCGCGGGTCTATACATCGCCAAATTAACAAAGACCCGTTTTCGAATAAAAATGCGGAAAGTAAATAAATTTCCTAATTACTATTACAAGGCTTTGGGCAATTACATAAGATTTAAAACAAACATAAGAATACGCGTGCGAAAAGAAATTGGAATCGAGTGTGCGAGGGCGTTGGACCCTTTAAAGAAATTAAATTGAAATTAAGAAGGCTAATTAATTATTTAATAAGAAGAGAAATGTTTTTTATGTTTTTGGTATTTAATGAAATAAAGAAAATTAAAATTAAAAGAAACCCTAATTCTAAGTTATTTTTAATTATTAATGAAAAAATATTTAAGTTTAAACCTAATTTACTCTAATTAATTAATTACATATTTATTTACAAAATTAATTAATAGTTAATAATAATAAGAAGAAGAAAAAATTATTTATTAAGAAAAGAGAATAAAAATGCTAAAAACCTAATTTCTACATTTTTTAGTTATTAAGAAAACATTAAAATTGAAAACCTAAAATTAAACTAAATTGATTATTAAATTTATTTACAAAAATATTAATGACTTAAATGTTAAATAAAACATATTTTTATTTTTATGATTTCTGATTTTTTTGTATTATGAAAATTATTTTGTGAATTAAAAGAAACAATTAAAATAATTAAAATAAATAAAAGAGAAAAGAAAAAGAGAAGAAGAATATACAAACAAGGGGGGTGGTTGACCCAATTGAGAGATGTATTGAAAGCAGTTTTGGCCCAAGAATCCCAAGCCCTTTTGACTTTTTGTGGTTGTGTGAGGAATGGTTGACCAGCGTACATGGTAGACAGCATATTCTGGCCTTTGAATGGATCCCTGGGGACATGTGGCAGGCACTGGCATTGGGCGTTTGGTGGACCACTGGAGGGAGATTGTACCTGAACACGTTTTAGCCAAAATTTTTGAGAAATATGGGGGACCTGGGAATCGAACCCAGGTCCCAGTGCCTGCATGACAACGCACCAACCAGTTGGACTAGCGCATTTATTTGTTAGTATAATAGAATAGAAATAACATATGTGAAAAGCAAGCATTATACTGAAACACTCAAAAAGCGCGCTAACATTCAAATCTCCCAATCATGTTTCAACAACTCAGCGTCTTCTTCATTTTTCCCTGTAAATAACACTAAATAGCGAGGGTTTTAAACCCCCACTAAAACAAACCTGCAATAATAGCGATTAGAGTATGGTTAAAAAGAAAAAGGGCGCGAGGTGTGAGATCAATTCGTTGGGATCTCCTGATTTCAATGGTACTGGTCTTATTGTCAAATTTTTTCAGATGCGTAAAGCCCTAAATTTGTAGCTCTGAAACCCTAAACAGCTTTCATGGTGGATTCTTGTACAGGCCTTAATAACTCAATCAAAGAATGCCCATAGCTTCAGAACACTTATGTTAGTATAAATCAATGCTTAAAACGTATGAAAAATGTATGCAAATTCAAACACGAATATGAAAATATTTATGAACAGGGAGGCTTCATTCTACCAATTCCTTGAGTATGGAGGCATGGTTTTTGATTGGAACAGCTTCCTGGTAGTGTCAGCAAGCTTTTGGAATAGCTTTTAGGCCTTGAAACGAGCTCTAGCTAGGTTTTCAGTTTTGAGATTTTTGTGAAAAAGTGCAAAGTTTGTTCTTTGTTCTGAGCGCAGCCTGTGTCCTTGAGCATTAGCGTTTTAATGTGCATATGTATGTGAGTAGAACTAGGTCAAAAGTCAGCCCAAAATCCATTGGTTTAATGATTTTGAATATTTGATTTTCCATATATTTTCTTCAAACTTTTCCATACCAATCATTGCCAATCATGGGAGATTCTTTCCTTTTTGGATGATGCACGAAATATTGAGTACATAAAGAGTGAATATGCTGCATAAAAAGATTTGAAAGGTGTCATTTGATATTTTTTTCATATTTAATTTTAATTAAGTGAATTAATAATAATAAAAATTCAAATAATTAATCAAAAATGAGAAAATAACTCCCTTGGATGTCAATGGGTCGTGCATAGCCTTTGGGTAATGATTCATGGAAGAAATTGAGGCCCATTAGCAATTTTGAGGCATTTGAAGCAAAGTTGACTTTTCAAAATTCCCAAAAATTTCCCAACTTCCACAAGGCATATCTTGCTCAAGTTTTAAGCTTTGATCATGTTCTTGGACATTTTGGAAACATCTTGAAGTCCTCTAACCAATGTCTTTGGTCCCATGTAATTTTGATTTACCAATCTCAAGTTATGGTCTTTGACTTAAAGTGCCTTTTTGTTGACTTTTGAAAATGACCTATAATGTTGAAATTGATAACTTTTTGTGAGAGCATTTCTTGGACTTGAAGTGTGAAGATGAGTTGTAGGAAATGTCATTCTATTCAAAATGAGCTTTGGATGGAATTTTTCTGATAAACCTTGTGGAAGTTATGCCCTGGTCAATTTGCAGTTGACTTTTTCAGCTGTCCAAAAATGGAAACCTTTGCATCTTGAGACTTTTTGAACCATGCCTTGAGAATCATGATCAAGAATTGATCAAATGATGTTTGTGGCTTCAAAATAAGATGTTGACCAAAAATTTTGACTTTTGACTGTCAAATGACCATTTTGCCCCTGCAGTTGACTGTGAAGCAATTAGGGTTTTTGACTGTGCAATCTTGTGCTGTGAGTCTTGAAACTTGGCATGAGGATGCTTGACAATGTTTATAGGCATGTGGGACTTGTTTGGGCCCTTGGAAACTTCAACTTCTTTGCCAGAACCAAAACTCTAATTTTTGACTGTTAGGAGGCAATTAGACTGTGCAACCCTTGGGAGATTTTGAAGCATGATCTTGGCAAATCTTGAAGAATATGGGAGGGAAAATTTTGGGGTACAACAGTTGCCCCTGTTCAATCTTCTTAGACCTGAGGATGTAGATTCGCTGGCGTGCCTTTCGTAATCCGAAGGTGGAAGATGATTGAACACTAGAGTGCCCAGAAATTTGCACTCACATAGTGGAATGTCAGCAGTATGATGGTGGGAATGGGCTTACAGATGCCACTTGGAGATTGATGGATAGGAAGATGGGCTTACAGATGCCATGTTGAGAGGTGATGGATAGGTGGATGGGCTTATAGATGCCATTTGGCGTTGTGACAGAGCCTTGTCGGGAATGGGCTTATAGATGCCATTTGGAGACTGTTGGTATGTGAGAGATGGGCTTATAGATGCCATCGGGAGGTCGTCGATCGCGTAAGAGATTCCTTAGCGAGAACTTGCGTACCTGAAAAAGAAAGATAATTACCTGGCCTGTTACAGGAGTTGATCTTCCAGTTCATTATGTAGATGCGTCCTGGTTGGTTACAGGAATCGAATCTTTAAACTCTTCAGACGTGCCCTGGCGAGATACAGGAATCGAGTCTGGAGAATATAGTCGTCAACAGATACACACTGGCGAGATACAGGAGTCGGATCTTCGAAATCTTCAGACGCACCCTGGCAAGATACAGGAATCGGGTCTGGTAATGCTAGTCGTCAACAGATACACCCTGGAAAGATACAGGAATCGGATCCTCGAACTCTTCAGACGCACCCTGGCAAGATACAGGAATCGGGTCTGGTAATGCTAGTCGTCAACAGATACACCCTGGCAAGATACAAGAATCGGATCCTCAAACTCATCAGGCGCACCCTGGCAAGATACAGGAATCGGGTCTGGTAATGTTAGTCGTCAACAGATACACCCTGGCAAGATACAGGAATCGGATCCTCGAACTCTTCAGACGCACCCTGGCAAGATACAGGAATCGAGTCTGGTAATGCTAGTCGTCAACAGATACACCCTAGCAAGATACAGGAATCGGATCCTCGAACTCTTCAGATGCACCCTGGCAAGATACAGGAATCGGGTCTGGAATCAGTCGTCAACAGATACACCCTGGCAAGATACAGGAATCGGATCTTTAGTTGCGATCGTTGATGGTAATCATCTTTGTATTAACTTTTGTCCTGAAAAGACAAAACGTTAGTTGTATGCGATTTCATGATGTATGACATGCGTGATGAGATTGTATGTTCATGATGCGTATATGCATGCTATAATGTATGAAGATGCGATGTTTGCGAATGTATATTTTCGTCTTAGGAAAATAGATCCTTGACGGATGCCGGGAAGTTAAATCCCGGGCTGATGTAGAGCTTTTGTTTCCACTGGGGAGTGATGGTTGCAAGAATACCGGTAGGAGAAGATGACTCTGTTGGGGAATAAACTTGGCGAATAGAATACTCTGCGGGGAAAATTATTCTAGCGATCTTGTTGGGGAACAATACTCTGTGGGAAGAGAAATACTCAGTTGAGATGCTTGATGATAATTCCGCTGGGGATACCGTTGTTATGTTGGAAGTGTTAATAGACTCCGCTGGGGATAAGAAGACTTTGTCGAGGACGGTCTTTCCGTGGCTTTTGGCTGAGGATAACCCAGTTATATCCTGGTAGGGAGATAACCTTTGAATAAAGCCGGGAGACGCGTTCGTGCTCTGTAGGGGGGAGCTTCCAGAATTTACTGGGGATAAGCTTTTTGCTGGGGAGGTGATTCAGCTTTCCTGGGGAAATCTTCAGGCTGAACTCTCCTGGGGAAATCCTTTGAGGTTGCACTGGAGAATTTTTTGAACTGTACGGGGGAAGTGGCTTCACTGAATGTCTGTATACCTCCGGGGAACAATCTTAGATCAAGACTGTCGGGGATGCTTGTTAAGAATGTTCGTACATTGCGCTGGGGAATGTTGAGATCTGCTGGAGGATACCCAACTTCCTTAAGGCTGACAGGATAACTTTGCTTGGGGAGAGTGCGTTGACTTGCTGGCTCACTCTCTGGGGAGTTAAGATATCTTGATTATGTTCTTAAGCTGAACTTACCTTGGTACCTTGGTGGATAGAGCAATTAGATCGCTTAGATAACCCATTATTGCCCCTGTTTCTAATGTTACCTGTAATTAATCCTTTGTTTCGTATGCAAATATTTATGAGTTAGCAGTTATTGTCAAATGCATATATCATAAATTGAACCTTGGACGTTCTTCGCAAAACAAAACAGAAAAAGGAAAAACAATTGGCAATTGATCTGAAAAGTGAATTTATATTGATTTTTGAATCTGCCTGTAAATAGGCGTTTATGTACAAGAGGCTGACGTCCTAGTAGGAGAACGCCGCCGAATAAAAGAGTTTATACAATTTGTACAAAGGGAAAACAAAACAGCTATGTGAAAAGAATAATCCCACTGGGTTCCAACTCTGCTATCGCCTTTATATCTTCGAGCGTCTCATCTCTTTGCTGCTCAGTTGACGATGAAGCTGATTGATCGATGTCGTCTGAACTTGATAGTTGATACCGGATTCTGGATGCAAAGTGATCCAATGAGACATAGTATTACGCTTTATCCCTAACTTTTGCCTGGACCGCCCTTTCGGGTTTTCAGTCCACCGGGATACCCATTTTTGCCCAAGCCGCCTTTTCAGGTTTACGACTTGCCGGGTGTACAGATTTTTTTTCATTTCATCCCTCATTTTGCCCGAACCCTTTTGGTTCGCCGGGAAGCCCTAATTTTTGCCTAGGTATGTCAACCTAGCGGGTCTTTTATCATGCGTAGTATCTTTTTACTATGTCTGCATTGGCGGGGTGAGGAAGGTCGTCACCGTCCATGGTGGTTAGGATCATGGCTCCTCCTGAGAACACATGTTTAACCACAAATGGCCCTTCGTACGTAGGGGTCCATTTGCCCCTGGGATCACTCTGAGGAAGGATGATGCGTTTGATTACCAGATCCCCAACTTGATACTCTTGTGGTCTGACCTTCCTGTTAAATGCCCTGATCATCCGTTTTTGGTACGTCTGACCATGACAAATAGCAGTGAGTCTCTTTTCGTCAATTAGATTTAGCTGATCAAGTCGTGTCTGGATCCAGTCATCTTCGCTCAGATCTGCATCCTTCATTATCCGGGGAGAGGGTATCTGCACTTCGATCGGTAAGACAGCCTCCATGCCGTAGACCAAGGAGAAAGCAGTTGCCCCGGTTGACGTCCTTGCTGAGGTACGGTACCCATGAAGAGCGAATGGTAACATCTCGTGCCAATCTTTATAGGTCACTGTCATCTTCTGCACAATCTTCTTGATATTCTTATTAGCTGCTTCTACAGCCCCATTCATCTTCGGCCGGTAAGGAGAAGAGTTGTGGTGCTGTATCTTGAATTGTTCGCAGAGCTCAGTGATCATCTTGTTATTAAGATTGGTACCATTGTCCGTAATGATTCTTTCAGGGATGCCGTATCGACAGATCAGGTTGTGCCGAATAAACCGTGCCACAACATTCTTGGTTACAGTGGCATAAGAGGCTGCTTCAACCCACTTTGTAAAGTAATCGATCGCTACTAGGATGAAGCGATGCCCGTTGGATGCCGTAGGTTTAATCTCGCTGATCATATATATGCCCCACATTGCAAAAGGCCAAGGTGCAGTCAAGACATTCAGAGGAACTGGAGGAACATGCACCTTATCAGCATAAATTTGGCATTTATGACATGTCCGAGAATGTTGGTAACAGTCGGCTTCCATTGTGGACCAGAAATATCCAGCCCGAAGGATCTTCTTCTCCATAGTATGTCCACTGGAATGTGTTCCGAAGGTACCTTCATAAAGCTCTGCCATGATCCTTTCTGCTTCAGTTTTATCCACACAACGCAGTAAGGTCGAATTGTGGTTTCGCTTGTACAGAATGCCATTGCTGAGGAAGAACTTTGCTGCGAACCTTCTCAGAAACTTCTTGTCGTTGACAGATACACCTTCAGGGTATTCCCGAGCTTCCAAGTATCTCTTCACCTCATGGTACCAGGGTTTTTCAATCACTACCTCAGCCTCAAGATCACAACAGTATGCCGGTTCGTCCAGTTTCCAGATAATGACCCGGGGAGCCTCATTGTCCCACTTGACTTTGAACATAGAAGACATCGTAGCCAGCGCGTCCGCCAACTGATTCTCCTCTCTTGGAAAGTGCTCAAAAGTTATCTATGTGAAATGGGGGATCAATGTCAACACACATTCTCTGTAAGGAATAAGATTCGGATGTTTCGTATCCCACTCGCCTTTGATCTGATTGATCACGAGAGCAGAATCTCCGAAGACACTCAGAAACTTGATCCTTAAGTCAATCGCAGCTTGAAGACCCATGATGCATGCCTCATACTCCGCCATGTTGTTGGTGCAGTTGAAACATAGTCGGGCAGTGAGTGGAGTATGAGTGCCTTGAGGGGATATGATCACAGCGCCGATACCATTACCCAAAGCATTGGAGGCTCCGTCAAAGTGCATAGACCATCGGGATCCTTCCTCAGGTCCTTCATCCGGTCCAGGTACTTCACAATCAGTCACTATCATGATGCTCTCGTCAGGAAACTCAAAGTTCATTGACTGATAGTCGTCTACTGCCTGATGTACCAAGTGGTCTGCCAATACACTTCCTTTGATAGCTTTCTGAGTCGTGTACTGGATGTCGTATTCTGTCAAGATCATTTGCCATCTTGCTATTCTCCCAGACAGAGCAGGCTTTTCAAATATGTACTTTATCGGATCCATCTTTGATATCAACAAGGTAGTTTGAGTCAGCATATACTGTCTCAGCCGGCGAGCAGCCCATACCAAAGCGCAGAAAGTTTTCTCGAGCAGTGAGTATCGGGTCTCACAGTCGGTAAACTTTTTGCTAAGGTAATAAATGGCATGCTCTTTTCAGCCAGACTCGTCATGCTGCCCCAGCACACAACCCATTGAGTTGTCAAGTACTGTCAGGTATAGTATCAGAGGTCTCCTTTCAACCGGTGGCATAAGGATGGGTGGTTCTTGGAGATACTCTTTGATTCTGTCAAAAGCGGCCTGACATTCATCGTTCCAACGTACTACCTGATCTTTCTTCAGCAGCTTGAAGATTGGTTCACAGGTAGCAGTTAGGTGCGAGATAAACCGGGCAATGTAATTCAGGCATCCTAAAAAGCTTCTGACTTCTTTCTCTGTCTTGGGAACTGGCATCTCTTGAATGGCTTTAACCTTAGCAGGGTCCACTTGAATACCCTTATCACTTACAACGAAGCCTAACAACTTTCCGGATCTAACCCCGAAGGTGCACTTGTTCGGGTTCAACCTCAGCTTGTACAGTTTCAAACGGTCAAACAGTTTCTGCAGATGGTCAAGGTGTTCCTCCTCAGTTTGGGACCTTGCAATCATATCATCGACATACAATTCAATCTCATGATGGATCATATCATGAAATAAAGCAACCATGGCATGTTGGTAGGTTGCCCCATCATTCTTCAACCCGAATGGCATGACCTTGTAGCAGAAAGTGCCCCACTGAGTAACAAAGGTAGTCTTCTCCATGTCTTCAGGAGCCATCTTGATCTGATTATAACCTGAAAAACCATCCATGAAAGAGAACACCTTGTGCTGAGCAGTATTGTCAACAAGAACGTCAATGTGAGGCAAGGGGAAGTCATCCTTGGGGCTGGCCCTGTTCAGATCCCTGTAATCAACATATATTCTGACCTTACCATCCTTCTTCGGTACCGGCACCACATTGGCAACCCACTGAGGGTAAGAATTCACTGCAAGAAAACCGGCGTCAAATTGCTTCATAACCTCAGCTTTGATCTTTTCAGACATCTCTGGACGCATACGGCGGACCTTTTGCTTAACCGGAGGGCAGTCTTCCTTGGTAGGCAAATGATGGACCACAATGTCAGTATCCAACCCGGGCATGTCTTCGTAGGACCAGGCAAAGATTTCCACATAATCATGTAGCATCTGAGTCAACCGTTGTTTTACGCTGAGCTCCAGATTGGCACCAATCTTGACTTCCTTTCTGTCCGCCTCAGTACCCAGATTTATCGTTTCCACTGGCTCTTCATGTGGTTGAATTGCCCTCTCTTCCTGGAGTAACAGTCTTGCAAGCTCACCAGGCACTTCGCAATCATCTTCACCTTCGTCTTCGGCTAAGATGATCGGATTTTCGAAGTCATAACTGGCAGTAGCAGAATCGTTACCAGTGAGATCCAGAGTGGATTGAAACCTGTATGGGTGAGTGTGTGTAAATACAGTTGTTTTGCAATATATAAAGAAAAAAAGAAAGAAAGGGAGCACAAGATTTGAAATGCGAAAAAACGTCCAAGATCTTTATTCATGATATATGGAAATGACAGTTATAAGCCCTCACAAATGAAGCCAACGGTGCCACGGGTAAGACACCGGGCCATAAAGTTTCAATTCATTGTTTATTACAAATAACAAAAACAAAGGAATTCATTACTGCGTAACAAAAGTAACAGGTGTATGATCTTTTGCGGTCCAATTGTTCAATCCACCGTCAGTCTTCGGGTAGATCCAGCTATCGAACTCTGCTTCTTCCACTTCGTCTTCATCCCCAATAGCATTCACTCCTAGATTGGTGATGAGCACAGGAGGTCTTCCGATCCTAGCTTTGCGCACAGCCCTCTGAGCCTCTTTCTCAATTACAGCCCGGGCGTCCTTCAAGGAAGTCATCTTCAAAGGAAAGTCCTCTTCAACCACTGTTTCTGCTGCTGCCAACGTTGGAGGTACCTCTTCAAAATGCTGAAAGGGGGTTTCAATAAACTCCCCGTCCATCTCGATATACCGGAAGGAATTCAGATGACTCACCATATATTCTTCCTCCCCCTACACAGTGACAATCTTCCCTTTGACGGGGTACTTGAGCTTTTGGTGGAGAGTGGAGGTCACTGCCCCAGCTTTGTGAATCCAAGGTCGACCCAGCAAACAGGAATAAGATGGACGAATATCCATCACATAGAAAGTTGATTCAAATACTTGAGAACCCACACGAATAGGAATGTCTACCTCACCATGAACCATCCTCTTCGATCCGTCGAAGGCTCGAACAATGATGTTGCTAGGTTTCAACTCCAGGCCCTCACAATCCAACCGGTCTAAGGCATTTTTGGGCAATACATTCAGGGAAGAACCGGTGTCCACCAACACGTGAGCAAGAGTAGTGCCCCTGCATTCAATGGAGACATGCAGGGCGTCATTGTGGTTCTTTCCCTTGGCGGTAAGATCAGCATCCGAGAAACCCAAGCCATTGTCAGCTGTCAAATTGGCCACACAGTCAGTGAATTGATCTGCAGAGGTCTCTTGTGGCACATGGGCCGTCTTCAGAAATGAAATCAAGGCCTTGGCGTGGGCCTCTGAGCATAGCAGCAATGAGAGCATAGAGATCTTGGAGGGGGTATGCCCCAGCTGTTCTACAACATTAAAATCATTCTTCTTGATTATCTTAAGAATTTCCTCCATCTCTTGCTGGGAGGCTTCAACATTCATAGATTTTGGTGCCTCCATCCGGGCAGGCTCATTTTCAATCCCTTTGCCCCAAGTATTAGATGACTCGGCAGCAGGGGAAGCAACTTGATCAGAAGTGGAAACAGGCGCACTTGCAGGCGTTATTATGAGTGGTCTTCGAATAGTTGGTGGCGCAATGTCAAGCGAGAAGAGCCTGCCACTGCGGGTTACTTTAGCTGGACCGGTAATATTGCTGATGCTGGTACCGGTGTTGAACTCTTGCTTTATTCCAAGTACATATACATCTTCCCCATAGTGCCATGGGACAGCCTTATCAGATTCATAGGGGAGGGGCCCTGGAACAGTAATAACAATGGGTGCAACATTCATGATTTTAACTGGCTTCCTCGGGGGAGCCTTGATTGGATTGTTGAAAATTGTAACGAAGGATAATTCTTCCACAGGAACAAAAGGAACCGCGGTCTTCTTGAATAGAATCTCTTTGTTGTCCATCAGGCTTTGGATGCCTAACTTCAGCAACGGACAACCAGTAGGGGTAACAGCACACAAAAGGCAACCCTTGCTACAACCCGGAAATAAATCGGCCAGCAGCAAGTTCCTCTTAACAGTCATCAGAGGAGTAGCTACATCATTCACAAAAACGGCATACAAGTCTTCATCAATGGCATTTACTCCATGCTGGGGCATAGGAGCAGTCACAACATTTGGCCTCTCAGGCGCCTCAAATTGTATCTCCTTTGCATCAATAAGGTCCTGCACCTTATTCCTCAGGGCCCAGCAGTCATCAGTAGAATTCCCCGGGCTATCGGAGTGATAAGCACAACGGGCATTTGGATTATACTTAGGAGAGGCAGTATTCACAACCTTCGAGGCCTCCCTGACAGTCACCAAGTTGGTTGATAGCAGTTGCGGTAAGATTTGTGACAAGGTCATACTCAGCCGGGTAAATTCTCTTCTGGGTCTTTCAGCCCTTGGTTGGTTAAGTTGCCGAGGAGCGGCAGCAGGCTTAGCAATAACCACCGTGTTGACAGTTTGGCGGCGCTCTGGTTTATCTTGCCTTCTAGGCCCATACACAACACTGGCCTCCTTTTTAAAAGGTTTCTTCTCAGCACTTGAAGACGCACCTTTTTGAATCTTACCTGACTTCATGCCAGCCTCCATCCTTTCCCCAGTCAGAATGAGGTCAGTGAATCCTGCAGATGAATTGCCAATAAGATGATTGAAGAATGGCCCGGAGAGGGTCCCCAAGAACATATCCACTAGCTCACGGTCTGTTAACGGAGGCTGCACCCTGCCAGCCAGGTCCCTCCACTTCTGCGCATACTCTTTAAAACCTTCGCCTGATCCTAGCGACATACCCTGGAGTTGGGTACGTGTAGGAGCAAGGTCGGAATTATATTGATACTGCTTGTAAAAAGCAGTAGCCAACTCCTCCCAGTTACGAACCTTGGTTCCATCCAGCTGATAGAACTATTCGAGATGAGTCCCTGAAAGACTCTCCTGGAAGAAGTGGATCCACAAGTTCTTGTCCACTGTATACGGCTGAATCTTCCGCACATAAGATCTGAGGTGTAGCTTAGGGCAGGACGCCCCGTCATACTTGGTGAAAGATGGTGCTTTAAACTTGTGCGGGATGATCACACCAGAAGATAAACCCAAGTCTCCGAAATCCAAGCCAGGCACTTGTTGAATTTCCATGGCGTTCAGACGGTCTTCTAACTGCTTGTACCGGTCTTCAGCTGGAGGATACTGTTCCTCATTAAAATCAGTCTCGTTGTCAGAGACCACCGGACTTGGAGCCCTTCCCCCCTGGGGACTGTCTTTGCCTATAGAAGAACCAGCTTCTTCATTCTGCAGTGTGTTACCAAACCTCCGGCCCGAGTTGAATAGAACAGTTCTCTTCTTCTTCTTCTTCTTAACCAGCAGAGCCTTCAGCTCCTCTTGACCTTGAGCCAAACCCATGATCAGCTCTTGAAATTGTGCGTTCTGCTCTTGAAGGGCCTTGATAGACAGCTCGGTAGATGATTCAGGGTTCATGATGCTGAAATAAACAGCGAAGAACAGTAAGCAACCTGAAAAGAAGAGTACCTGCTATGCACATGATGAATGATATGTGTTTATGCAATGCATTCAAGGGTTCGAAAGTTCAAATTTGTTGTAAACAAAAAGGAACACACGTTATCATTAAGGAAATAATTGTTCAGTACATCAGGGCCTCATGGGCAAAACATTACAAAAGCAAATCAATCCCAAAAGACACTACACATCCTTTTTGGAGCTATGTAGGTGTTGAGATTTCTCTCCTCGTGCAGTAGGCGGGTGAGCTCCAAGACCTTCTTTTCACTGGCATGTAGACTGGTCTCAAGAGAATTCCGTTCTTCCTTAAGCTAGATCCAGCTCTTCTGCATCTCTTCCCAGGACGTGGGCATGTCAGGATGTTGAATGGTGTAGGACACCTCTCCTTCCAAGATTGGCTCTTTGATCACAGGGAGAACATGAGGATATGGCATCACTAACTTCTGGGATCGGGCTCGTACCCACTTGAGATAAGGTTCCAACGGGATGGAGTTCCTGTGCCCCAGGGTCTTGCTGTCTATCCTACTTGGCATCCTCCAAGCTCTGATAAATCTCTGGCGAAGTCCTTGCGCATCATTGTCGAAGTCAAAAACTATGTCAGGAATTAACATGTCATGAGGGTCGTCCCTCCGAGCATAACCAAATTGTCTCCAAGCCAGGCACGGGTTGTAAGTAATACCTCCTCTGATTCCAAGTAAAGGAACATTAGGGTACTCCCCGCAACGATCAATGATAGTGACATCCTCTCTGGACTGAGAGCACCAATGTATATCAGCATGTGTAAGAGTCATCAATCGTTGTGACCATCTCAAACCCCGCTCGTTCTTCAAAACTGATTGTGGAAGGTGCGAAATAAACCACCTTCCCAGGAGAGGAGTGCAGCACATAAGAATACCTCTTTTTCTCATGGTTCGAGTGTAACATGAGTGAAGGATGTCCCCAAGCAACGTAGGTATAGGATTCCTGGACATGAAGATCTGGACAGCACTGATATCTATAAGCTGATCTGGATTAGGGAACAACACCAAACCATAGACAAGGAGGGCCACAACTTCTTCAAAAGCTTGTAGGTCAAGGGAGTTCCAACATTCTTGGGCCTTCTCAAACAGAAACCTGGCTAAGAACCCTTTAATACCACTTCTAACTTCCCAATGTCCCTTGAGGTCAGATGGTTGTAGGTTTAAGGCTTTAGCAATCTCTTCAAGCTTGGGTTCCTTTTCCGTACCGTTGTAGGGTAGTTGATCAAGGATCGGGATCTTCAGAAGCCGGGAGAACTCTTCCAATGTAGGTACCAGTTGATAATCCAGGAAAGTGAAACAGTGATGTAGAGGGTCAAAGAACTGGAACAGGACCTTTATCATGTCTTCCTCAATGTTGGTGTTGACCAAGCTGATGAGTCATCCATGTCTTTCACTGAATGAAGAGCTCTCGGGAATCCTGGATATAAGCTCCTTAAGCTGAGGAGGGATCCTTACAAGGCTGATCTGAATTGTCTTTTTGCGAACAGTTTCCATGTCCTACAAAACAAGAACAAAGATGAAGATTCGAACCCCTGAAATGGTTAGCCAATGCATATGATGCTGTATGATGTCATGATGCTATGATTAAACACACTACAAATATTCACAAAGGCAAACATGATAAGGCACACAAGTCACACAAGACAAGCCCTTAGAGTTTAGGCCTGCATGGGGTCTGGGTATTACCCTCTTGAAGTTGGTTGGCTCAACCTGTCCTATCAGAAGAAACCGGGTTCTAAGGGTCCCAATATCACTGGATTGCTTTCATTGTTCATCGTTTCGATTTAGCCACTGAACTGGCAATTGAAATATTCCAGGAAAGCAAACCTCAATTGAGTGTAGTATCGAGTATCAACCAACCTCGGACTGCACCAAAGTCAGTTATCTCACTACCCTAAAGAGGCCAAGATGGTTCAATTAAGGTTCCTAAGGTCAGTTGATGCTTCACGACACCACGCAGCGGCCCCGTACTCTCCTTGACTGAACTCAAGGGTTACCGGTACACACCAAAGTGCCACATCAACGTAGCAGACTGCTTCAACCATGTCGGTATACCCCGCACAGTTCCCTCACAGCCTTGTTGCTACTTTCTAAGAAGGTATCCCCAGATCTGGGTTAGGATCTATAGAACTCCCAAGACAGTCCCACAATTATAAAGCAAACAAGTCAAAGCAATTGAAAACACAAATGATCTTAGTCCTAAGGTACACCTCACTTTAAAATATTGTCCCCAGCAGAGTCGCCAGTTCTGTGATCGGTGGATCTGGAACTGACTGTTTAACGCTGGTTCGCGAAATGTCGCGGAAGCAAGAGTCGCCACCGTCTTTTATTTTCTCCAACATGGACAGGACAAAAGCACATCAAAATTCCTTATGAGATAGTTTCTCGGTTCGGGAGGTAGATTTATAGAAAGGGAAGGTGTTAGCACCCTTTCTATCCATGGTTATCCATGGGCTCTTAGATACTTACTCATTGTGTTTTCAAAAGTGTTTGCTTTTCAAAGTGTGAGTGGGTTTGAAAAAGTTTCGTTTAAGGATTTCAGATCGACTCTTGTATCAGTCCTCAAGAGTGTTTGAAAAGTTGTTTTTGGAAGCTTTTTGAAAAGTGTCGGTGTGAAAAGAAGTTTTTTATTTGTTTTGAATTAGAGCAAGTATCTACGAGTCATCTACCTACCCTAAGGAATTAGGCTGTGTAGAAGTCCTTAAGGTAGTGCCATCCCACCATTGAGAGGTAGGTAGCACCACCGTTGGAGGTGTTCGGGTCAATTCGAGTTTAGGGACAGTGTGGTCACCAGAGCAATAGTAGGACACCTTAGAAGCTACCCTCATGCGATGTTCATGGACATGAGGACTTACTAAAACGTCCTATACTCGACGACCACGTTTCGAGGGGCAAGGCAACAGTGAAGCGTACCCTAAGAGTGGTGTGTGAATTCGTGTATTGTTTTCAGTTATGTTTTATCTTGTCATGCATTTGGTGAGCTACGCTTTGATTTTATTTGGGCCATTCATTCTTTCGTGTGATTAGCATTTTAAAGGTGCGGAAATTTAAAATGCGGAAAATAAAGGTCCTACGCTATTACAAGGCGCGGGTCTATACATCGCCAAATTAACAAAGACCCGTTTTCGAATAAAAATGCGGAAAGTAAATAAATTTCCTAATTACTATTACAAGGCTTTGGGCAATTACATAAGATTTAAAACAAACATAAGAATACGCGTGCGAAAAGAAATTGGAATCGAGTGTGCGAGGGCGTTGGACCCTTTAAAGAAATTAAATTGAAATTAAGAAGGCTAATTAATTATTTAATAAGAAGAGAAATGTTTTTTATGTTTTTGGTATTTAATGAAATAAAGAAAATTAAAATTAAAAGAAACCCTAATTCTAAGTTATTTTTAATTATTAATGAAAAAATATTTAAGTTTAAACCTAATTTACTCTAATTAATTAATTACATATTTATTTACAAAATTAATTAATAGTTAATAATAATAATAAGAAGAAAAAATTATTTATTAAGAAAAGAGAATAAAAATGCTAAAAACCTAATTTCTACATTTTTTAGTTATTAAGAAAACATTAAAATTGAAAACCTAAAATTAAACTAAATTGATTATTAAATTTATTTACAAAAATATTAAAGACTTAAATGTTAAATAAAACATATTTTTATTTTTATGATTTCTGATTTTTTTGTATTATGAAAATTATTTTGTGAATTAAAAGAAACAATTAAAATAATTAAAATAAATAAAAGAGAAAAGAAAAAGAGAGGAAGAATATACAAACAAGGGGGGTGGTTGACCCAATTGAGAGATGTATTGAAAGCAGTTTTGGCCCAAGAATCCCAAACCCTTTTGACTTTTTGTGGTTGTGTGAGGAATGGTTGACCAACGTACATGGTAGACAGCACATTCTGGCCTTTGGATGGATCCCTGGGGACATGTGGCAGGCACTGGCATTGGGCGTTTGGTGGACCACTGGAGGGAGATTGTACCTGAACACGTTTTAGCCAAAATTATTGAGAAATATGGGGGACATGGGAATCGAACCCAGGTCCCAGTGCCTGCATGACAACGCACCAACCAGTTGGACTAGCGCGTTTATTTGTTAGTATAATAGAATAGAAATAACATATGTGAAAAGCAAGCATTATACTGAAACACTCAAAAAGTGCGCTAACATTCAAATCTCCCAATCATGTTTCAACAGCTCAGCGTCTTCTTCATTTTTCCCTGTAAATAACACCAAATAGCGGGGGTTTTAAACCCCCACTAAAACAAACCGGCAATAATAGCGATTAGAGTATGGTTAAAAAGAAAAAGGGCGCGAGGTGTGAGATCAATTCGTTGGGATCTCCTGATTTCAATGGTACTGGTCTTATTGTCCAATTTTTTCAGATGCGTAAAGCCCTAAATTTGTAGCTCTGAAACCCTAAACAGCTTTCATGGTGGATTCTTGTACAGGGCTTAATAACTCAATCAAAGAATGCCAATAGCTTCAGAACACTTATGTTAGTATAAATCAATGCTTAAAACGTATGAAAAATGTATGCAAATTCAAACACGAATATGAAAATATTTATGAACAGGGAGGCTTCATTCTACCAATTCCTTGAGTATGGAGGCGTGGTTTTTGATTGGAACAGCTTCCTGGTAGTGTCAGCAAGCTTTTGGAATAGCTTTTAGGCCTTGAAACGAGCTCTAGCTAGGTTTTCAGTTTTGAGATTTTTGTGAAAAAGTGCAAAGTTTGTTCTTTGTTTTGAGCGCAGCCTGTGTCCTTGAGCATTAGCGTTTTAATGTGCATATGTATGTGAGTAGAACTAGGTCAAAAGCCAGCCCAAAATCCATTGGTTTAATGATTTTGGATATTTGATTTTCCATATCTTTTCTTCAAACTTTTCCATACCAATCATTGCCAATCATGGGAGATTCTTTCCTTTTTGGATGATGCACGAAATATTGAGTACATAAAGAGTGAATATGCTGCATAAAAAGATTTGAAAGGTGTCATTTGATATTTTTTTCATATTTAATTTTAATTAAGTGAATTAATAATAATAAAAATTCAAATAATTAATCAAAAATGAGAAAATAACTCCCTTGGATGTCAATTGGTCGTGTATAGCCTTTGGGTAATGATTCATGGAAGAAATTGAGACCCATTAGCAATTCTGAGGCATTTGAAGCAAAGTTGACTTTTCAAAATTCCCAAAAATTTCCCAACTTCCACAAGGCATATCTTGCTCAAGTTTTAAGCTTTGATCATGTTCTTGGAAATTTTGGAAAGGTCTTGAAGTCCTCTAACCAATGTCTTTGGTCCCATGTAATTTTGATTTACCAATCTCAAGTTATGGTCTTTGACTTAAAGTGCCTATTTGTTGACTTTTGAAAATGACCTATAATGTTGAAATTGATAACTTTTTGTGAGAGCATTTCTTTGACTTGAAGTGTGAAGATGAGTTTTAGTAAATGTCATTCTCTTCAAAATGAGATTTGGATGGAATTTTTCTGATAAACCATGTGGAAGTTATGCCCTGGTCAATTTGCAGTTGACTTTTTCAACTGTCCAAAAATGGAAACCTTTGCATCTTGAGACTTTTTGAACCATGCCTTGAGAATCATGATCAAGAATTGATCAAATGATGTTTGTGGCTTCAAAATAAGATGTTGACCAAATTTTTTGACTTTTGACTGTCAAATGACCATTTTGCCCCTGCAGTTGACTGTGAAGCAATTAAGGTTTTTGACTGTGCAATCTTGTGTTGTGAGTCTTGAAACTTGGCATGAGGATGCTTGACAATGTTTATAGGCATGTGGGACTTGTTTGGGCCCTTGGAAACTTAACCTTCTTTGCCAGAACCAAAACCCTAATTTTTGACTGTTAGGAGGCAATTGGACTGTGCAACCCTTGGGAGATTTTGAAGCATGATTTTGGCAAATCTTGAAGAATATGGGAGGGCAAATTTTAGGGTACAACACCTACCATTCTGAAAGTCCAGGCCACGATACAAATGATGTTAGGCTTTGAAGAACAAGGTGCAGGATTTGATTGAGGCAAAGGAGATTGAATTTGACGCTCCTGAGACCCCTAATGTTGTACCCCAAAATTTGCCCTCCCATATTTTTCAAGGTTTGTCAAGAATCATCTTCAAGTGGTTCAAGACTACTCAAGGGTTGCACAGTCTAAATGCCTCCTAAGCCAGTCAAAATTAGGGTTTTGGTTCTCTTAAAGAATTTGAGGTTTTCAATGGCTCAATCAAGTCTCATATGCCTATACATATCCTCAAGCATCTACATGACAAGTTTCAAGACTCACAGCATCAAATTGCACAGTCAAAAGCTCCATTTGCTTCACAATCAACTGCAGGGGCAAAATGGTCATTTGGCAGTCAAAAGTCAGAATTTTTGGTCAACATCTTATTTTGAGTCCACAATCATCATTTGATCAAGTCTTGATCATGATTCCACAAGCATGGCTCAAAAATCATCAAAGATACAAAAGTTACTATTTTTGGACAGCAGAAAAGTCAATTGTATCTTGACCAGGGCATAACTTTTTCATGGTTCATCAGAAAAATCCCATCCAATGCTCATTTTGAAGGGGATGACATTTCCTACAACTCATATTCACATTCCAAGTCCAATAAATGCTCTCACAAAAAGTTATCAATTTCTACATTATAGGTCAATTTCAAAAGTCAACAAAAAGGCACTTTAAGTCAAAGACCATAACTTGAGTTTGGTAAATCCAAATGACATGGGACCAAATGCATTGGTTAGAGGACTTCAAGACCTTTCCAAAATGTCCAAGAACATATTCATATGATCAAAATTGAGCAAGATATGCATTGGAGAATTTGGGAAATTTTTGTGAATTTGCAAAAGTCAACTTTGCTCAAAACACCATGTTTTTGCTAATGGGCCTCAAATTTCTTCTTGAAACTTTGTCCAAGGCCTATGCACGACCCATTGAGCTTAAATTGAATTATTTTCTTTTTTTTATTAATTAATTGAATGTTTAATTAATATTAATTCATTTAATTGTAGGAAAATATCAAGATATGATTTCTAAATCTTTTTGTGAAGCAAAAGTGGTCAACATATGCTGGAGATTTCGTGTGCACATCAAGGGGACCAAAATCTCCAAAATTAGCAAGTTTTGTCAATCAAAAAGATTGGAAAATATTTGATTTTCAATCAAATATTGAAACCATAATTCCATGGATCTTTGACCAAGATTGTAACCTAATTCCATTCCATTATATATACAGAACCTAAACCTAATCATGCACACGTGAGAATTGCTGCAGAAAGCCATATGCAACATTGAAAAAATCAAGAAAAACTTGAAAACTGTTTTCCTAATTCCAGGTTAATTCAGAGCTTTTTGTTAATTCTAATCCATTGCAGGGATCCCCAGGAAGGTGTAGGAACCAAGACCAAGCGTTTAACCTCAAGAAATCGCCGTTTACAGTCACACGGTTTGGTACTTTTTTTCACAATCGTAATTCATTATTCATGCATCATTAAGGAGATTTTTTGTGTGCTTTGCATTCCTAGAACCTCTCTGAAGCTAATGGTACAGGTGAATTGCATTATGGTGTCCAGAATCAAGAAATTCCATTAACGAATTCTAGGGTTCTTGAATCTCAAAATTGGGGCTTTCCCATATAGGAAAAATCAGAACCCCTAATGCATATGGTTGTATTCGTGGAGACAAGACGAATTGAGCCCAACCCTCGCGAACAATTTATATAGCCTCTATGCCTCATCGCTATTTTTGGTCGTCCTATTTTGTGGGGGTTAAAAACCCCTGCTATCTCACTTTTATTTTGCAGGCACGAGGAAGAAGACGGTGACGTGTTGAGTTATGGTTGGAGCATTCAAATAACGCGCGCGATTTGATTTGTTTCTAGCATAATTTTTGTTTTTTTACATATTATATTCCTTGTTCATTATAATAATAAAGGCGTTTAGTTGGCTTGGTGGTTAGTGAGTTGGCATGCAACCATTGGGACCTGGGTTCGATTCCCAGGTCCACCCAAATAGTTGTTTCTATTTTTCCCCTTGTGTTCACGTGCAGATATTCTAAAGGCATCCTACCATGCGCTTCCAACATACACACGCCATGTGTCCTCAGGTAGCAATCCAATGGCCAAAGATGAGTGACTATCATACTCCTGGTCAATGCACGTGCAGTCAATTACAAAAGTCAAACAGGCTTGCTGATTAATGGGCCTGGAAATTCCAAACTCACCTCCAAAAAAAGGCCTGGCACCCCCTGGTTTCTATTTTCTCTTTTATCTTCTTTCTTTTTATTTTCTTTTAATTATAATTATTATCATTATTATTATTAACTAACAAATAATTATTTTCATAATTAATTCATAAAACAATATTTTCTTATTATTATTATTACTAATTTCGCTATTAATTATTTTGTAAATAAATGTAAATTAATTAATTTAGTTTAATTAGGTTAACTTTAATCTTTTTTCACAATAAATAAAATTAGCCTAGAATAAGGGTTTTGATAATTTTAATTTCTTTTTTTATTTATTTCATTAAAACATAAAAAACTAAAAAATACTTTTTTCTTTTAATTATTTAATTAATTAGAATTAGGTTTAATATTTAATTGCAAAAAAGGACCAAATTTCTTTCTTTTCTCAAAAAGGGTCAAAACCCTAAGGACGTCCTGATTCAATTTCTTTCGCGCGCATATTTATTTTTAATTCATTATTTTGATTATATTTATGTATCTACTCCGAGTATGTAATAGATAATTAGGACCTCTTTTATCGCTTTCTTTAATTTCTCGCATTTATTTTCCAAAGGGTTATGTTTTTGGCGATGTATATACCCGCGCCTTTAATAGTTTAGATTTAATTTCCCGCAATTTAATTTCCACACAATATTAACTGTTAGATGTTTGATAATAGGGAATGCATGACAAAATCCAATGTATGAACTTAAAATCAACATAGATAACCCATGACATGTACAAAGATAAAATTAACTGAAAAACAATACACTCGCACATGCCACTCCTAGGGTACGCCTCACTTGGTTGCCTCGACGTGGTCATCAAGTATAGGGTGTTTTAGAGGTCGCCCTCATGTCTAAAGATCCAGTTGCCTCGAAACGGTTGCCTCAGATAAAAAGGATCTAGGACATTAGGGTTACCGCTAAGGCGTCCTACTATTGCTTTGGTGACCACACATGTCCCTATAATCGAATTGACCCAAATAACTCCAATGACGGTGCTACCTACTTCTCAATAGTGGGATAGTACTGTCTAAAGGACTCTTACACAGCCTAATTCCTTAGAGTAGGTAGATTTCTCCTGGGTACTTGCTCTTTCAAAAAACAAAAACAACTTTTCGCACCTACACTTTCAAAAAGTTTTCAAACAAAACACTTCATACACTCTTGAGGACTGATACAAGAGTTACCTAGAAGTTTTTCAAACTAAACTTTTTCAAAACCCACATACACAAGAAAAGCAAACAATTTTTGAAAACATAGTGAGCAAGTACCTAAGAGCCCGTGGATAACCACGGATAGAAAGGGTGCTAACACCTTCCCTTTCTATAATCTACCTCCCGAACCGAGAAACATCTCGAAAAGGAATTTTGCTGTGCTTTTGTCCTTTCCTTGTTGGAGAACATAAAAGACGGTGGCGACTCTTGGTTACCGTGAAATTTCACAAACCAGCATTCCAAAAATAGTCAGTTCTATTTCCACCGATCACAGAACTGGCGACTCTGCTGGGGACCTTTAATAAGTGAGGTGTACCTTAGGATTAGACCACTCTTATGTTTTCAATTGTATGCCTTGATTGCTTTTATATTTGTGGGCTTGCATCAGAGTTTCATAGATCCTAACCCGGATCTGGGGAATACCCTTTAGGTAGCATAAGCTGTGAGGGACCTGTCCGGCGTAGACCGACACGGGTGAAGTAGTAGCTACGTTGGTGTGACACCTTGGTCTGTACTGATATCCCTTGTGTTGGAAAGAGGAGAATATGGGTCTTCTGAGGAGTCATTAAGCACCAACCGACCTTAGAACCCTAAATTGACCCAACTTGGCCATATAATAGTAGTAGTATGCTACACTCATTGAGGCTAAACTCTCACGATGGTTCTGGCTGTAAGAAAAGATTGCGACGTTGGAGTTATGACCGATTGAGGGTAGTCAGTGATATTGAGATCCTCTAGAACCCGGTTACTATTTTCTAGGACAGGTCTTAACCAACGAAACTGAAAGAGGGTAGTACCTAAACTTCATGCTGGCCTAAACTCTAAGGGTTGTCTTGTGTGACTTGTGTGCCTTATCATGTTTGCCTTTGTGAATACTTGTGGTGTGCTTTATCATAACATCATACCATCATAACATTGCATGCATCCTGCATAAGGACTAACCTGCATACATCTTGCATAAGGACTAACCCATTTCAAGGATCTCAAGGGTCTGTGATGCAGGTCATGATGGACCAAATGTCTAACAAGGGGAAAAGGGGATTTATTTTCCTCTAACCAAGGTTGTTCAGAAATCCAAGCACGATAACCTGAGTCAGGGGCTATGAGCCACTCGATATGGTGAGCTTTGACTCTTGAAGAAGGACTCTCAGCAACATGAAGCTCCTTCAATCAAGCAACCAGATTCAAATTCTAACAAGTTTCTCTGTTTACCCCGCGAGATCCTTGAAAACATTGCATGCATATCATACATATCATTGCATTACAGGTACATTTTTTACAGGCCGCTTACCTTCTTCGCTGTTTATTTCAGCAATCGTCATGTCTACTGAACCTTCCGCTGAACCAGCTATCAAGGCCCTCCAGGCCCAGAATGCCCTGTTCCAGGAGTTGGTTATGAGCCTAGCCCAGGGTCAACAATACTTGAAAACTCTGATTCTGAAAGAGAGGAAGAAGAAGAAGAGGACTGTTTTGTTCAACACTAGACGCAGATCTGGGAATGGGTTACAGAATGAGGCTGAGCTGACTATCTCATTTGTGGGCAAAGAAAGCCCCTAAGAGAGAAGGGTTCCTAGCCCCGTGGTCTCCGACAACGAGACAGATTATAATGATGAACAGTATCCTCCCGCGGAGGACAAGTACAAACAGCTGGAAGACCGTTTGAGTGCCATGGAAATACAAAAGGTTCCCAGTCTGGACTTCGAAGATCTAGGTCTGCCCTCTGGGGTAGTGATCCCACACAAGTTCAAGGCACCTGCTTTTGCGAAGTACGACGGAGCTTCCTGTCCTAAGCTTCATCTCAGATCATATGTAAGGAAGATCCAACCTTACACTGCTGACAAGAATTTATGGATCCATTTCTTCCAGGATAGTCTTTCAGGGACTCAACTCGAATGGTTCTATCAGCTGGATGGAGCCAGTATCCGCAACTGGGAGGACCTTGCTGCTGCCTTCTACAAGCAATATCAGTATAATTATGACCTCGCTCCTACCCGTACCCAACTCCAGGGTATGTCACTTGGGACGGGCGAAGGATTTAAGGAATATGCTCAAAAGTGGAGAGACTTGGCTGGAAGGGTGCAGCCACCTTTGACTGACCATGAGCTTGTGGATATGTTTCTGGGGACCTTGTCTGGTCCGTTCTTCAACCATCTGATTTCGAATTCTTCTGCTGGGTTTACAGATCTGATCTTGACTGGTGAGAGGATAGAAGCTGGCATCAAAAGTGGGAAGATTCCAGAAGCCGCACCTTCTGATGCTCATAAAAAGCCTTACGGTGGGAAGAAAGAGTCCAATGTTGCGTACAGTCAAAAGAGTCGTCGTGACCAAAACGTAGGGGCAGTCCTGATCTCTGGTTCTACACCACGCCGACAACAGCAAAAGGGAAATCAACGAAGGCCGGACGAGCCTAAAAGACAGTTCACCAATATCAACATGCCATTGTCACGAGCATTACAGCACATGTTGAAGATGAATCTGATTGCGGTGATCAACCCTCTTGCGAATCCTAAGACTTCTTCTCCAAACTACAATCCGGATGCGAGGTGCGCTTACCATTCTGGTAGCCCGGGGCACGATACTGACGATTGTTGGGCGTTGAAATACAAGATTCAGAATATTATTGACGCCAAAGAGATCGAATTTGAGCCTGTTGAGACTCCCAACGTGATCACTGCTCCCTTGCCAAAACATGGCTAGGATTGAAAAAACTTTGTTCATTCGAATGTTCAAGTTGTATTTTTCTTTGATTGTTCAAACATTTTATTCATGTCAAAACGTTGTTATTTCATTAATGCATTACACATGTCTGTTTTGAAGTAATTATGTTCACTATGCTTAAAACTGTTTTCATATTTTTTGTGATGATCAACTATCGATTGAAAACTCTAAGCCTCTTGAGGGAGGATGACGAAAACGATACCATGATCTTTACAGTATGCTTTTGAACAGACCCCGCTGATGAAGTACATACATTGTTTCAAATCCTAGACAGTGGAGTTATAAGGAAGATAATCCCTCGTCAACCCCTTTGAGCCAAAGAAGCTGGAGTTTTTCTTTTCACAAATTAAAACCCTTAATTATAACCTGGGGCAGGGTAGTTTTCTTAGTTGATCCAGGTGCACAATGGATGGCATCAAAGAAGTCCTTCCGAAACAAAAGACGGTGATGGTTCCGAATAATCATAAGGAAATGCAGTCATTACCTCTCAAAATAAAATCCCAATAAGTCAAAACCTATGAAGGAGACTTATAAAAAAAACTGGGGCATCCCGCTGACTATAATCACAAAAGAAACAGTTCAGACAAAAAGACAGGGATAACGAAATCAAAAAGAAAGAGGTCATATAAACCCTCAACAAAAAAGAAATGGCTGCCTATTCAAAATAAATTGTTAATATCTGAACCATCACTGGTATATCAAAGCAAAGACTCAAACACGATCTAATGCACGATTAGCTGAGTTTAGGATCGAAGAACATCACGAAGAACGGGTGGGTATAAATAAAATTTGAGCCTTTATCCTTTGTTTCTTAAACCGTGAACCAGGCCACGTTACAACCCTCAAAAAGTCCTAGCTGAAGCATGGGTTAGTTCGAAAGCATACTGTTAACCAAAGGTATCCTGACTCCTTAAGGCTCGCTGTAAAATCTTGAGTTGACATCACATTTTACAAAATTTGCTTGTTTTACTGAAAAATGCATTTTCAAAAAAAAAAACTTCAGACAGACATAAGCTTTGCATTTTTTAAAATAACATTGTTTGCATAAGACTATTTGTTCGAACAGCATAGAAGTTCGCACGAAGAATATCTAGTGAACAAAAGCACTTCCAATCAAGGGGCACGGCATAATCATTGTCCATCATCTGGGGCAGTTAAGTCAAGATTCAGAGAATCTCTCAAAGATACCAAACAGCCAGGGGCAAATCTCCGCCTGAGTCACTTGGGGCATTGGACATGAATTCCAGCATAGAATCTTGCTTGATCAATCAAAGGTCTTCTGGTAGTATGGCAACACAACACTACTGACAGTGACAACTCCCTACACTCTGAGAATGCGGACATAGTTAGAAAATACTGCGCATGACTAAAGACCCGCTAGGTTGACACACCTAGGCAAAAATAAGGGCTTCCCGGCGAACCAAAAGGGTTCGGGCAAAAATAAGGGATGAAAATGAAAAAATCTGTACACCCGGCAAGTCAAAAACCTGAAAAGGCGGCTTGGGCAAAAATGGGTATCCCGGTGGACTGAAAACCCGAAAGGGCGGTCCAAGCAAAAATTAGGGATCAAAGCGTACAACTATGTCCCGTCATCTCGTCACTTGCCTACCAGAGGAAGAGTTGTCAATCGGCAGTTATCGAGCACCTCTACAGGTACCTTCTCCCGCAGAAACTGGGGCAATAATGAATCGTCTAAGCGATCTAGTTGCTCTGTCCACCAAGGTACCAAGGTAGGTTCGGCTGAAGAACATAACCAGGATACCTTCACTCACCGCAGAGTAAGACCAGAATCAGCAATACTCTCCCTAAGCAGAGTTAGTCTCCCGTCAGCCCCGAAAAGGCACGGTATCCCCAGCAAGTCAGCAATACTCTCCCCAAGCAGAGTTAGCCTACTGTCAGCCTTAAGGAAGTTAGGTATCCCTAGGAGATCTCAACATTCCCCAGCAGAGTATGTAGATGTTCCTAAGCAAGTATCCCCGGCAGTCTTAATATCCCTCGACAGAAATATAAGATTGTTCCCCGGCGGAATACCAGACACCCCAGTTGAGCCATTCCCCAGTGCAGTCCAAAAAAAGTTTCCCCAGGAGAGTTGAATCATCCTCCCCAGTAGATTCTGGAAGCTTATCCCCAGTATATTCTGGAAGCTTATCCCCAGTAGATTCTGGAAGCTTATCCCCAGTAGATTCTGGAAGCTTGTCCCTTGCAGAGTACGAAGGCATCTCTCCCCGACCATGTTCAAAGGTTATTCCCCACCAGAGCCTAACTGGGTTACCCTCAGCATACTGCAATGGAAAGATCGTCCTCGACGAAGTTCTTCCTATCCCCAGCGGAGTTCCTCAAATTCCCCAACAAAGCTTATCAACAGGAATCCCCAGCGGGGTTATCATCAAAATCTCAGCGAAGTATCTCTTCCCCGCAGAGTAATTCCCCGCAGAGTAATCTCTCCAACAAGTTTATTCCCCAACGGAGTCATCTTCTCCTACCGGTTTATTCGCGCAATCAGCTTTGTTCATCATCCCCAGCAGAAACGAAGAACACTACTCTTCAACATCAGCCCAGGATTTAACAAGCTCCCGGCACTCGTCAAGGATTTATTTTCCCAGATGAAAATACATTCATAACATATCACATTTCATATCTCCTATTTACATACATGATGAAGTGCATACGACACAATCTCATTTATTTTTGAGAACATCATGACATCATGCATTTCATACATCATGACATTGCATACAACTAATACTTTGCCTTTTCAGGAAAAGGTCAATCCAAAGATGATTACCATCTACCTTTGCAGTTCCAGATCAACACCTGTAACAAGCCAGGAAAATTCTGTGGACGACTGATCATGGGTTAATACCTGAAACCAGACAGGACAATTATCTACTTGATCACCATGAGGCGGCCCTACACCGGTTCCTTCTCAATTTCAGATGAAGTTTTACACGGACTCATCATCAGGCAACCCTACACCGGTTCCTTCTCAACTTCAGATGTAGTTTTACACGGACTCATAAACAGGAAACCCTACACCGGTTCCTTCTCAATCTCAGATGTAGTTTTACACAGACTCATCATCAAGAAACCCTACACCGGTACCTTCTCAATTTCAGATGAAGTTTTACACGGACTCGTCCTCAGGTAACCCTACACCGGTTCCTCCTCAGTTCCAAGATGAAGTTTTACACGAACTCATCGTCAACATAACCTTACCCCGGTTCCCCCAGAATTTTTACACGAACTTATCACAGTAACCTTACCCCGGTTCCCCCAGAAGTCTTACACGGGCTTATCTCACAGTAACCTTACCCCGGTTCCTCCAGAAGTTTTACACGAACTTATCTCAAAGTAACCTTACCCCGATTCCTCCAGAAGTCTTACACGGGCTTATCTCGAAGTAACCTTACCCCGGTTCCCCCAGAAGGCTTACACGGACTTATCACAAAGTAACCTTACCCCGGTTCATCCAAAGTTTCACACGAACTTATCGCAGTAACCTTACCCCGGTTCCTCCTGAAGTTTTACACGAACTTATCCCGAAGTAACCCTACACCGGTTCCTTCTCAACTCCAGGTGAAGTTTTACACGGACTCGTCACCAAGAAACACTACACAGGTTCTCTCTTTCCAAAGATGATGTTTTACACGGACTCGTCACCAAAAAACCCTACACAGGTTTTCTTTCTTCCAGGATGCAGTTTTACACGGACTCATCATGAGGCAACCCTACACCGGTTCCCTTCCTCTTTCCAGATGCAGTTTTACACGGGCTCATCATCAAAGTAACCTCACACAGGTTCCTTCTCCATTTCAGATGAAGTTTTACACGGACTCGTCATCAAAGCAACCCTACACAGGTTCTTTCTTGCAAGATGAAGTTTTACACGGACTCGTCATCAAAGAAACCCTACACAGGTTCTTTCTTTCCAGATGCAGTTTTACACGGACTCGTCATCAAGAAACTCTACACAGGTTTCCTTCTCAATTCCCGATGCAGCTTCACACGGGCTCATAATCAGCCAACCCTACTCAGGTTTCCTTCATTCCAAGATGCAGCTTCACACGGGCTCATCATCAGTCAACCCTACACAGGTTTCCTTCATTCCAAGATGCAGCTTCACACGGGCTCATCATCAGTCAACCCTACACAGGTTTCCTTCATTCCAAGAGGCAGTTTCACACGGACTCATCATCAGTCAACCCTACACAGGTTTCCTTCATTCCAAGATGCAGCTTCACACGGGCTCATCATCAGTCAACCCTACACAGGTTTCCTTCATTCCAAGATGCAGTTTCACACGGACTCATCATCAGTCAACCCTACACAGGTTTCCTTCATTCCAAGATGCAGTTTCACACGGCCTTATCATCAGTCAACCCTACACAGGTTTCCTTCCTTCAAAGATGCAGTTTTACACGAGCTCATCAACAAGCAACTCTACACAGGTTCCCTCTTTCAACTTACAAAATTACAATTCAATAGACAATTCCCCGGATGGCATCTTTAAGCCCATCTCCATAACTATCCATTACATTTCCAAATGGCGTCCATAAGCCCATTCCCGACAAGATTTTGTCACATCTCCAGATGGTATCTATAATCCCATCATCCTATCCATCATATCTCCAAATGGCATCTGTAAGCCCATTCCCGACATCACATTGCTGATACTTCACTATGCGAGTGCAAATTTCTGGGCACTTTAGTGTTCAATCATCTTCCACCTTCGGATCACGAAAGGCACGCAAGCCAATCTACATCCTCAGGTCTAAGAAGATTGAATAGGGGCAACTGTTGTACCCCAAAATTTTCCCTCCCATATTCTTCAAGGTTTGTCAAGAATCATCTTCAAGTGGTTCAAGACTACTCAAGGGTTGCACAGTCTAAATGCCTCTTAAGCCAGGCAAAATTAGGGTTTTGGTTCTCTTAAAGAATTTGAGGTTTTCAATGGCTCAATCAAGTCTAATATGCCTATACATATCCTCAAGCATCTACATGCCAAGTTTCAAGACTCACAGCATCAAATTGCACAGTCAAAAGCTCCATTTGCTTCATAATCAACTGCAGGGGCAAAATGGTCATTTGGCAGTCAAAAGTCAGAATTTTTGGTCAACATCTTATTTTGAGTCCACAATCATCATTTGATCAAGTCTTGATCATGATTCCACAAGCATGGCTCAAAAATCATCAAAGATGCAAAAGTTACTATTTTTGGATAGTAGAAAAGTCAACTGTATCTTGACCAGGGCATAACTTTTTCATGGTTCATCAGAAAAATCCCATCCAATTCTCATTTTGAAGGGGATGACATTTCTTACAACTCATCTTCACATCCCAAGTCCAAGAAATGCTCTCACAAAAAGTTATCAATTTCTACATTATAGGTCAATTTCAAAAGTCAACAAAAAGGCACTTTAAGTCAAAGACCATAGCTTGAGTTTGGTAAATCCAAATGACATGGGACCAAACGCATTGGTTAGAGGACTTCAAGACCTTTCCAAAATGTCCAAGAACATGTTCATATGATCAAAATTGAGCAAGATATGCATTGGAGAAGTTGGGAAATTTTTGTGAATTTGCAAAAGTCAACTTTGCTCAAAACACCATGTTTTTGCTAATGGGCCTCAAATTTCTTCTTGAAACTTTGTCCAAGGCCTATGCACGACCCATTGAGCTTAAATTGAATTATTTTCTTTTTTTATTAATTATTTGAATTTTTAATTAATATTAATTCATTTAATTCATTTAATTGTAGGAAAATATCAAGATATGATTTCTAAATCTTTTTGTGAAGCAAAAGTGGTCAACATATGCTGGAGATTTCGTGTGCACATCAAGGGGACCAAAATCTCCAAAAATAGCAAGTTTTGTCAATCAAAAAGATTAGAAAATATTTGATTTTCAATCAAATATTGAAACCATAATTCCATGGATCTTTGACCAAGATTGTAACCTAATTCCATTCCATTATATATACAGAACCTAAACCTAATCATGCACACGTGAGAATTGCTGCAGAAAGCCATATGCAACATTGAAAAAATCAAGAAAAACTTGAAAACTGTTTTCCTAATTCCAGGTTAATTCAGAGCTTTTTGTTAATTCTAATCCATTGCAGGGATCCCCAGGAAGGTGTAGGAACCAAAACCAAGCGTTTAACCTCAAGAAATCACCGTTTACAGTCACACGGTTTGGTACTTTTATTCACAATCGTAATTCATTATTCATGCATCATTAACGAGATTTTTTGTGTGCTTTGCATTCCTAGAACCTCTCTGAAACTAATGGTACAGGTGAATTGCATTATGGTGTCCAGAATCAAGAAATACCATTAATGAATTCTAGGGTTCTTGAATCTCAAAATTGGGGCTTTCCCATATAGGAAAAATCAGAACCCCTAATGCATATGGTTGTATTCGTGGAGACAAGACGAATTGAGCCCAACCCTCGCGAACAATTTATATAGCCTCTACGCCTAATTGCTATTTTTGGTCGTCCTATTTTGTGGGGGTTAAAAACCCCCGCTATCTCACTTTTATTTTGCAGGCACGAGGAAGAAGACGGTGACGTGTTGAGTTATGGTTGGAGCATTCAAATAACGCGCGCGATTTGATTTGTTTCTAGCATAATTTTTGTTTTTTTACATATTATATTCCTTGTTCATTATAATAACAAAGGCGTTCAGTTGGCTTGGTGGTTAGTGAGTTGGCATGCAACCATTGGGACCTGGGTTCGATTCCCAGGTCCACCCAAATAATTGTTTCTATTTTTCCCCTTGTGTTCACGTGCAGATATTCTAAAGGCATCCTACCATGCGCTTCCAACGTACACACGCCATGTGTCCTCAGGTAGCAATCCAATGGCCAAAGATGAGTGACTATCATACTCCTGGTCAATGCACGTGCAGTCAATTACAAAAGTCAAACAGGCATGCTGATTAATGGGCCTGGAAATTCCAAACTCACCTCCAAAAAAAGGCCTGGCACCCCCTGGTTTCTATTTTCTCTTTTATCTTCTTTCTTTTTATTTTCTTTTAATTATAATTATTATCATTATTATTATTAACTAACAAATAATTATTTTCATAATTAATTCATAAAACAATATTTTCTTATTATTATTATTATTACTAATTTCGCTATTAATTATTTTGTAAATAAATGTAAATTAATTAATTTAGTTTAATTAGGTTAACTTTAATCTTTTTTCATAATAAATAAAATTAGCCTAGAATAAGGGTTTTGATAATTTTAATTTCTTTTTTTATTTATTTCATTAAAACATAAAAAACTAAAAAACACTTTTTTCTTTTAATTATTTAATTAATTAGAATTAGGTTTAATATTTAATTGCAAAAAAGGACCAAATTTCTTTCTTTTCTCAAAAAGGGTCAAAACCCTAAGGACGTCCTGATTCAATTTCTTTCGCGCGCATATTTATTTTTAATTCGTTATTTTTATTATATTTATGTATCTGCTCCGAGTATGTAATAGATAATTAGGACCTCTTTTATCGCTTTCTTTAATTTCTCGCATTTATTTTCCAAAGGGTTATGTTTTTGGCGATGTATATACCCGCGCCTTGTAATAGTTTAGATTTAATTTCCCGCAATTTAATTTCCGCACAATATTAACTGTTAGGTGTTTGATAATAGGGAATGCATGACAAGATCCAATGTATGAACTTAAAATCAACATAGATAACCCATGACATGTACAAAGATAAAATTAACTGAAAAACAATACAATCGCACATGCCACTCCTAGGGTACGCCTCACTTGGTTTCCTCGACGTGGTCATCAAGTATAAGGTGTTTTAGAGGTCGCCCTCCTGTCTAAAGATCCATTTGCCTCGAAACGGTTGCCTCGGATAAAAAGGATCTAGGACATTAGGGTTACCGCTAAGGCGTCCTACTATTGCTTTGGTGACCACACATGTCCCTATAATCGAATTGACCTGAATAACTCCAATGACGGTGCTACCTACTTCTCAATAGTGGGATAGTACTGTCTAAAGGACTCTTACACAGCCTAATTCCTTAGAGTAGGTAGATTTCTCCTGGGTACTTGCTCTTTCAAAAAACAAAAACAACTTTTCGCACCTACACTTTCAAAAGTTTTCAAACAAAACACTTCATACACTCTTGAGGACTGATACAAGAGTTACCTAGAATTTTTTCAAACTAAACTTTTTCAAAACCCACATACACAAGAAAAGATAAAAAATTTTGAAAACATAGTGAGCAAGTACCTATGTGCCCGTGGATAACCACAGATAGAAAGGGTGCTAACACCTTCCCTTTCTATAATCTACCTCCCGAACCGAGAAACATCTCGAAAAGGAATTTTGTTGTGCTTTTGTCCTTTCCTTGTTGGAGAACATAAAAGACGGTGGCGACTCTTGCTTACCGCGACATTTCGCGAACCAGCATTCCAAAAACAGTCAGTTCTATTTCCACCGATCACACCTAAGCATGGCTCGGGAATCAATGTTATTGATGTTGTCTCTGCCACAGAAGATGCTGACGGTAGCTATGACCTGGACAAGTGGGTTTTCCCAACTATCAGTAGTGGACTCAGCAATTGGGAGGCTAAAGACTTTGTGCCCATTACTTTTATTCAAGAGTAATTTATCTTTTTTGTTTTAAGGAAATGTAATATTTGAACAATTGAAACATTACAGCCTTTTGTCTTACCCGAGGCACAATGGTGTATTTGTGAGGGTCATTACTTCGTTTTCATATGTCATCAATAAAATATCGGACGTTTCACATACACATTTTACGCTCTTTGTTTTTCTTTTCTTCCTCTTTACTTTATCAAAAATATACAGCTATGCTCTTACACACACTCACATATCAAACTGCAGATCCACATCCACTCTGGATCCCATTGATAACGGTTCTGCTATTGCTCATTATGACTTTGAAAACCCGATTAACCAAGCTTAGGAAGAAGGTAAGGAGGATTGTGAAGTACCAGGAGAGCTTGCCAGACTGTTACAATAGGAAGAAAGGGCAATACAGCCTCATGAGGAGCCAGTTGAGACAGTGAACTCAGGTACTAAAGAGGATATAAAAGAAGTTAAAGTAGGCGATAACTTAGATCCCAATGTCAAACAACGGTTAATACAGATGCTACATGACTATGTTGAGGTTTTTTCCTGGTCGTACAAAGACATGCCGGGACTTGACACCTATATTGTGGTTCATCGCCTACCTACGAAAGAGGACCGCCCTCCAGTGAAATAGAAGGTTCCTCATATGCGGTCGGATATGTCGGAAAAGATCAAGGATGAAGTCATGAAACAGTTCAACGTTGGTTTCTTAGTTGTCACATC
The DNA here is from genome assembly GCA_948472305.1 of Vicia faba. Lineage (NCBI taxonomy): Eukaryota > Viridiplantae > Streptophyta > Magnoliopsida > Fabales > Fabaceae > Vicia > Vicia faba. The sequence goes on along the minus strand of OX451738.1, from coordinate 1,155,972,114 downwards.
TTATCCATAATGGGTTGCCAATTTTGTTCCAGTACCTAAGAAGGACGGTAAGGTACGTATGTGTGTGGATTACAGAGACCTGAACAGGGCAAGCCCTAAGGTTGACTTTCCGCTTCCCCATATTGATGTTCTAGTTGACAACACCGCGCAACATAAAGTATTCTCCTTCATGGATGGCTTCTCTGGATACAATCATATCAAAATAGCACTTGAGTACATGGAGAAGACGACCTTTGTCACACAGTGGGGCACTTTCTGCTACAAATTTATTCTATTTGGACTAAAGAAAATAGAGGAAACCTATCAATTAGCCACAGTAGCGTTGTTTCATGATATGATCCATCACGAGATAGAGGTCTACGTTGATGATATGATATCCAGGTCTCAGACTGAAGAGGAGCACCTTGATCACCTACAAAAGCTATTTGACAGGTTGAAGAAATACAAACTGAGGCTAAACCCGAATAAGTGCACTTTCGAAGTAAGACCCGGTAAGCTCTTAGGCTTTGTTGTCAGCGGAAAAGGTATTGAGGTAGACCCAACAAAGGTTAAAGCTATACAAGAAATGCCAACTCCTTGCACTGAGAAGGAAGTTAGGGGATTCTTAGAACGCCTAAATTACATAGCCAGATTCATTTCACTTATGACCGCTACTTGTGAGCCAATCTTCAAATTACTGAAGAAAGATCAAGCAGTGAAGTGGAATGACGATTACCAGTATGCCTTTGACAAAATCAAGGAATATCTCCAAGAGACTCCAATTTTGATGCCACCAGTTGAAGGAAGACCTTTGATCATGTACTTAACAATATTAGAGAACTCAATGGGGTGTGTGTTGGGGCAGCATGACAAGTCTGGTCGAAAAGAGCATGCAATATACTACCTTAGCAAAAAATTTACCGACTGTGAAACAAGATACTCACTGCTCGAGAAAACATGATGTGCTTTGGCATGGACTGCTCGCTGACTAAGACAGTATATGTTGACTCACACTACCTTGTTGATATCTAAAATGGACCTTATCAAGTACATCTTTGTGAAGCATGCCCTCTCCGGAAGAACAGTAAGACAGAAAATGATCCTGACCGAATACGACATTCAGTACACAACCAAGAAAGCAATTAAAGGAAGTGTATTAGATGATCATTTGGCTCATCAAGTTATGGATGAGTTCCAATCCATGAATTTTGAGTTCTCGGACGAGAACATCATGTTAGTAACTGATTGTCAAGAACCTGGACCGGATGAAGAACCTGAAAAAGTATCCCGATGGAGCATGGTTTTTAACGGAGCTTCCAACTCTCTTGGCAATGGCATCGGCGTTGTGATCATATCTCCTGAGGGTTGTCATACTCCTTTCACTTCCAGACTATGTTTCAATTGTACCAACAATATTGCTGAGTATGAAGCATGTATCATGGGTCTCAAAGTTGCAATCGATTTAAGGATCAAGTTCTTAAGTGTGTTTGGAGACTCGGCTTTGGTAATCATCTAGATCAAAGGATAATGGGACACGAAGAATCCTAATCTCATCACGTACAAAGAGCATGTGTTGACACTAATCCCATACTTTGAAGAAGTTACCTTTGAGCATTTTCCACGAGAGGAAAATCAACTAGCAGATGCGCTAGCTACTATGTTATCCATGTTCAAGGTCAGGTGGGATAATGAGGCTCCTCAGATCACTATTGAAAGGATGGATGAACCAGTAGATTGTCTTGAGATTGGTGCTGAAGAAGTAATGGAAAAGCCTTGGTTCCATGAAATCAAAAGATATCTCGAAGTCCAAGAGTATCCTGAGGGAGATTTAGTCGATGATAAGAAGGTTCTCTGCTAAGTTCTTTCTCAGTAACGGGGTCCTCTACAAGTGTAATCATGACTCCACCTTGCTTCGGTGAGTAGACAAGAGTGAAGCAAAAAATATTATGGCTGATTTGCATGAAGGTACATTTGACACTCATTCTAGTGGGAACTCAATGGCTAAAAAGATCCTACGAGCATGATACTACTGGTCCACTATGGAGGCAGACTGTTATCAACACTCACAGACTTGTCACAAATTTCAGATCTATGCTGACAAGGTACATGTGCCTCTGGTTCCTCTAAACATCATGACCGCTCCTTGGCTCTTCGCAATATGGGGCATCGACATGATTGGAGAGATTAGACCGACAACTTCTAATGGGCACCGTTTCATCTTGGTTGCCATTGATTACTTCACAAAGTGGGTCAAGGCAGCTTCATTTGCTTTTGTTACCAAAAACATTATGGCTCGATTTATCAGACACAAAATTATCTGTCGGTACAGTATTCCAGAAAGAATCATTACAGATAATGGTACCAATCTCAACAACACAATGATCACTGAGCTCTGCATGCAATTCAAAATCCAGTATCATAACTCTTCTCTCTATCGCTCGAAGATGAATGGCATTGTTAAAGCTGCTAACAAAAATGTCAAGAGAATCATACAGAAGATGACGGTGACATATAAATATTGGCATGAGATGTTATCATTTTCTCTTCACGGTTACCGCACCACAATGCATACATCAACAGGGGAAATCCTTTCTCTTTGGTATACAATATGGAAGTTGTCATGCCCATTGAGGTCCAGATCCCTTCCTTAAGGATCATGAAAGATGCAGGGTTGAGCGAAGATGAATGGGTTCAGAATCGACTTGACCAGTTAAACCTGATTGACGATGTTGTACCACAAAATTTTCCCTCTCATATTTCTCAAGACATTGCAAGGGAAATCTCCAAGTTGCTCAAGTTTTCTCAAGAGTGGGTCAGACAAGTCATCTCCTAAGGCAGTCAACCCCAAATTAGGGTTTTGTGTTGCATCAAGATCCTTGAGTACAAATGACCTCAAGTTCTCCCTAATTTCCTAATATGTTCTCAAGATCATCCATGTCAAATTTCAAGCCTTGCAGAGGAAGTTTGCTCAGTCAATTGCTCAAAGGGTCCAAAAATCGACCGTGCTAGGGCAAAAGTCAACTGTGACCTACAAACAGTCAAACTTCAAGATTTTTTGTCAACATTCTCATTTTGAAGGATATTTCATCATTTGATCAAGGTTTTATCATGATTCATCAAGGATTGCTCAAAATTCATCAAGACTCAAAAGTTGCTAAATTAGGGTTTTGCAGGAAAAGTCAACTCAACTTTTTCCAACCATAACTTTCTCATACTTTATGAGAAATGACCCATCAAAAGCTCCTTTTGAAGAGGATGTAAATCCAACAATCCATCTTCATACACCAATATCAATAAATGCACTCACAAGAAGTTATGAATTTAGATATAATAGGTCATTTTTGAAAGTCAACAAAAACACCTTTTTTGCCAAAGCTTATAACTTGAGCATGGAATATCAAAATATGATGAGACCAAAAGGGTTGGTTAGAGGACATCTCAATGTTTCTAAAAAGTCAAAGAACACCTCCAAAAGTTCAAAATTGAAGAAGTTATGCATTGTTGAAGTTGGACATTTTTTGCAAAATTTCCAAAAGTCAACTATCCCCAAAACTTCAAATTTTGTCAAATGGGCCCATTCTTTTCCACTTGATTTGAGCTTGCATCATTGTCCACGTGTCCTAGCTTCAGCCATGAGCCCATATTTCATTTTTATTATTTTATTTGATTTTTTATTGAATTTATTCATTTTAAATCAAATTAAATCATATAAAATCCAAACTTTGCTTACCTAAGATCTTTTTGGTTGTTTCATGTCTTAATTGTCAATATGATCATCATCAAACTCGAATCATACAATATCATGTGCAAAAAGATTGATTTTTGATAAATTTGGAAAGGTTTAAAGAGTGAATCAAATCAAATTCCAATGCATTGATTTAGAGAGATTCAGTCCAAATTTGTTACCCTAACACACTATACCATACATAAGAAAGAAAAAGGGACGTGAACAAGGGTGGGAGGCTGCAAGAAGAGGAAAACAAAGTTTGAAAAAAAGTCACCAAAAGCTTGAATTCGAAACCATAGCTAGAGGCACTTTCAGAAGCTGAGACATGTCCCAATCTCTTCCTGGGTGTTCACTCAACCTTCCTGGATCAAAAGCAAGCTTTCTCATACCCACAAACACGCTGTAAGTCCCTCGTTACCTAGCTCTGTTCTTGGATTCGGTTTGGCTCATTCTTGCATCATTTGAACAAATCATTGGCATATTTGTGATCCCCCTAACATTTCCAAGCTTTTGGCATTATTTAATTTTGTTTATCTGACCTATACTGCAAAGTACCATTGCTAGGGTTTCGTCCTTATTGTTTGGGCTTTTATTTTCAGGTACAATTGACCATAATAATGGATATGGTTGTGACTAGCTGGCCGAGACGAACTCAACCATGGGTTAAGAATGCATTTCCATGGCGCCTATAGGATTTTAGAGATGCCTGACTTATAGCTACAGACTTCTGTCTGTTGGTATAGGTCGGATTTGTTTTAGCCACGGTTCAACAAAGAAGATGAAGACGTGTCACGCCATCGTTGGCCCATTCAAATCACGCGCGCATATTTTTTTTCTGACCATTGATCTTTGTTTTGTTTTATTATCATTGTTTTGCATAATATTAACAAATGGAATTGTTGGCGTAGTGGTAAAGCAAGCAACATATCACTTTCAGGACCTGGGTTCGATTCCCAGGTCCCCCACTTTCTTTGATAATTTTGCTTTTCAGGTGATTACGTACATATGCATAGCTACAGCCCATCATACATCCTCATGCATCCAAGGGACAGATGGCCAATGGCCAGATCTGACGGATGGGGATGGAAGGACCACCAAGGCTTTGATCAACGTGTGCACACAAGATCACCAAGAGTCAAACGAGACCAACACTAATGGGCCTCATAATTGCTTTCTGCACCATGAAAACAGGCCCATACTCCTCTTCTCTTATTTTCTTTATTTTGTTTTTATTAATTGCCTAATTATTTTTATTTAATTTACTAACCAATTAAACAATTCTTTTCTTTATAAAATAAAATCACAAAAATATTTTTTATATTTAATCAAATTTTAATTTTAATTTTTATTAATAAATACTAATAAATTAATTTAGGTTTTAATTCTAGAATAATTTTAACCCTTTTTTTGAAATAATTAAAATTAACTAGACTTAATTAGGTTTTTTTACTAACTCAATTAATTTTATTTTCTTTCTTAAAAAACCAAAAATCCAAAAATATTTATTTTTTATTAATTTATTTATTTATTAATTTAGTAATTAATTTAGTTAATTTCTTTCTTAAAATAAAAAACAACAAAAAAAAATCTTTTCTTTAACAAAAAGGGTCAAAACCCTAATCTGACACTCGATTTAATTTTCCGCACGAGATTTATTTATTTTATTCAATAATGTACTTGCCTCCGGTTTGTAATAGTTAAATAGGACTTTTATTATTTTTTATCGCTTTATTTATTTTTAAAGGGTTTGTCTTTGGAGATGTAAATACCTGACGCCTTGTAATTTAAATTCCATAATTTATTTTCCGCAAATTATAATTGTTAGATGTTTGATAATAGGGATGCATGACAAGATTGAATGTTTTAACCTAAAATCAACTTAGATCACCCTTAACATGTACAAAGATAAAATTAACTGAAAACGACACACTCGCACATGCGCACTCTTAGGGTACACCCCACTTGGTTGCCTTCGTACACGGTCATTGAGTATAGGTAGTTTTAGAGGTCTCCCTCTTGTCTAAAATATCATAGTCGCCTCCAAACGGTTGCCTCAGATATTGTTGCCTCAAAACAAATGATCTAAGACATTAGGGTTACCGTTAAGGCGTCCTAACATTGCTTTGGTGACCGTAAGTCCCTAAATTCGAATTGACCCTCAAACTCCAACGACGATGCTACCTACTCATCAATAGTGGGATAGCATTGTTTAAAGGAAGATAGCATAGAACCATTCCTTTTTTCGAGTAGGTAGATGGTTCTTAGATACTTGCTCTTTCAAAAAAACAAAATCCTTTCACACTTACACTTTTTCGAACAAAGTTTTCAAAAACACTTCATATGCTCTTGAGGACAGAAGCAGGAGTTAAATCGAAGTTTCAAAACAAAAACTTTTTCAAACCCACAAGCACAAAGAAAGAAAATTTTGAAAACAATTGAGCAAGTACCTAAGAGCCCGTGGATAACCACGGATAGAAAGGGTGCTAACACCTTCCCTTTCTATAATCTACCCCCCGAACCCGAGAAATATCTCGAAAAAGGAATTTTTATGTGCTTTTTTCCTTTCCTTGTTGGATAAAATAAAAGTCGGTGGCGAATCTTGCTTACCGCGACATTTTGCAAAAACAAACGCAAAACGCAAATCAGCATTCCAAAAAACAGTCAGTTCTTCCCACCGTATCACAGAACTGGCGACTCTGCTAGGGAAATAATAAGTGGGGTGTACCTTAGGATTAGTTCATCATATTGTTTTCTGTTGTTTGATTTGATTGCTTTATCTTTGTGGGCTTTGTATCAGAGTTACTATAGATCCTAACTCGGATCTGGGGATACCTTTTAGGTAAGTAGCACTTGTGAGGGAACTGTACGGCGTAGACCGATATGGTTGAAGCAGTAGCTACGTTGGTGTGACACTTTAGTTGGTACCGATATCCCTTGTGGAGGAACAAGGAGAGTATGGGGCTGCTAAGGGGTCATTAAGCATCAACTGACCTTAGAACCTATAATTGACCAACTTGGCCATAGAAAAGTAGCAGTATGCTACACTCATTGAGACCATACTCTCGCGATGATTCCGGCTGCAAGAAAAAGTTTCTAAACTGGAATTATGACCGATCGAGAATGGTCAGTGATATTGAGATCCTCTAGAACCCGGTTACTATTACTAGGACAGGTTGAACCAACTAAACTGAAAGAGGGTAATACATAAACTCCATGCCAGCCTGAAATTTAAGGGCTATTGTGTGACTTGTGTGCTTTCAACTTGAACTACTTGCACATGTTTGTTATCTAACAACTTGAGTTCCTTGCAGGTTTTGTTTACAGTCCTTATACAATACTTTGGATTTCTTTCCGGATTTACTTGTTTACATTACCTCGTACTTTTGCTTAAACGCATAACATACAATTCATAACATCATGCCTTAACATTTCCTTAACCATTTCAAGGATCTCAAAGGTTTGTGATGCAGGTTATGGTAAATCAAACGTCTAGCAAGGGGCAAATGGGATTTATTTTCCTCTAGCCAATGTCATCTAGAGATCAAAACACGATAATTTGAGTCGGTGGCTATGAGCCACTCGATATGGTGAGCTTAACTCTTGAAGATGGATTCTTAATGACACGAAGTTTCTTCAATCAAGCTGCAACCAAATTCTAACAGTTTCTTGTTTACCCCGCGAGATCCTTGAAAACATTGCATACATATATCATACATATCATTGTATAACAGGTCTTCTAGTACAGTTCTCTCATGTCCTTGCTGTTTATTTCAACAATGGCTCTCAAACAAGACAACAAAGATCTTCATACTCAAGAAGCACAGTTCAGGGAAATCTTCCTAAATCTATCCAAGGGGTAGGAAGAGTTGAAAACACTCCTCGTTGGGAACTTGGTCAAGAAAAGTCTTGAAGACAATAAGGACGAGCCGCTGAAACAACTGCAAGCTGAGGTAGATGTAATAAGAACCCAGATGCTGAGGCAGATGGCTCTTATCCAAGGCTTAGCCCGGGAACAAGAAGAGCTGAGAACCATCATCAACCAACTTCATCAAGACGGATATAATAGTATGAAGCACCCAGTCGAGGCCGGGGGCCAAGTCATTGATCAACCTGCAAGAAGACAAAAGGTTGGTTTGGTGAAGAGTGGACCTTTCCAAATTTCTACTACATCACGGGTCCAACAACAACCTCTCCAAAAACAACGGGTTGATCAGAGTAAGCCAAATATGCCCAAAAGGCAGTTTAACAAAATCAACATGTCATTGGATCAAGCATTGCAACGCCTGTTGAATGCCAAGTTGGTTATGTTAAGGGACCATCCTCAGAATCCCAACATAGCCTCCCTAGACTACAATCTTGATGCAAGGTGTGCATACCATTCCAACAGCCCGGGGTATGATACTGATGACTGTTGGGCATTGAAAATAAAATTCAGGACTTGATTGATGAAGGAGTGCTGGAGTTTACAAAAGATGGTCAGGCTGAATTCTTCTACCATCCCTCCAAGGCATGTCCTCTAAAGTGACAAGACCAGACGAGAAGACTTTTTGTTCATTAGAATTTTCAATGTGTAATTTTCTTTTGATTGTTCAAACATTTATTCATGTCAAATTTTGTTACTTCATCAATGCATTGCATATGTCTGTTTTGAATCAATCCATTCGCATTCACTATATTCAAATTGCTTTCATTTTTTGTGATCTTCAACTCTCGATTAAAAAATTCTAAGCCTTTAGAAGGAGGATGACGAAAATGATATCAAAATCTCTACAGTATGCTTTTGAACAGACCCCGCTGACGATGTACATGCGTTGTTTCAAATCCTAAACAGTGGAGTTATAAGGAAGATAATCCCTAGTCAACCCCTTTGAGCCAAAGAAGTTGGAGGTTTTCTTTTCACACAAATTAAAACCCTTAATCATAACCTGGGGGAAGGGTAGTTTTCTCAGTTAATTCGGGTGCACAATGAATGACATCAAAGACGTCCTTCCAAAATAAGAGACAGTGATGGTTCCGTATAATCGTAAGGATGGGCAGTCATTATCTCTCAGAAATAAAAGTCCATTAAGTTAAAACCTATGAAGGAGACTTACAAAACTGGGACATCCCGCTGACTGTAATCATAAAAGAAACAGTTCAGGCAAAAGACAGGGATAATGAAATCAAAAAGAAAGAGATCCTACAAAGTCTCAAAAAAAATTACTGCCTGATTGTTGTACCCCAAAATTTTCCCTCCCATATTCTTCAAGATGTGCAAAGAGCATGCTTCAAAATTCCCCAAGGGTTGCACAGTTCAAGGGCCTCCTAACAGTCAAGAAACTAGGGTTTTGGGTCTGACAAAGAAATTGAAGTTTCCAAGGGTCCAAACAAGTCCCACATGCCTATAAACATGGTCAAGCATCCACATGTCAAGTTTCAAGACTCACAGCACAAAATTGCACAGTCAAAAACCCTAATTGCTCAACAGTCAACTGTAGGGGCAAAATGGTCATTTGACAGTCAAAAGTTCAAATTTTTGGTCAACATCTTATTTTGAAGCCACAAACATCATTTGATCAATTCTTGATCATTATTTTCAAGGCATGGCTCAAAAAGTCTCAAGATGCAAAAGTTTCCATATTTGGACAGTTGAAAAAGTCAACTGTAACTTGACCAAGGCATAACTTCCACATGGTTCATCAGAAAAATTCCATCCAAAGCTCATTTTGAAGAGAAAGACATTTCCAACAACTCCTCTTCACACTTCAAGTCCAAGAAATGCTCTCACAAAAAGTTATCAATTTCAACATTATAGGTCATTTTCAAAAGTCAACAAAAAGGGACTTTAAGTCAAAGACCATAACTTGAGATTGGTAAATCAAAATGACATGGGACCAAAGGCATTGGTTATAGGACTTCAAGACCTTCCACAAATGTCCAAGAACATGATCAAAGCTTAAAAATTGAGCAAGATATGCCTTGTGGAAGTTGGGAAATGTTTGGGAATTTTGAAAAGTCAACTTTGCTTCAAATGCCTCAAAATTGCTAATGGGCCACATTTTCTTCCAAGAATCATTACCCAAAGGCTATGGACGACCATTTGACCCAAAGGGGATTTATTTCATCATTTTTTATTATTTATTTGAATTTTTATCACCATTAATTCATTTAATTAAATAAAATATGACAAAAATACTAAACAAATGTGTTTGAATCTTATTATGCAGTATAATCACTCATCAAAACCTCAAGATGTCGTGCACATCAAAAAAGGAAAGATTTGGCCATGATTGGTATCAAAAGACATGAAAAAGATTGAAAAAATATTCATTGAAAATCAAATATTTGATACATCAATGCAAAGGCTTTTTGACTCAAATTTCTACCCTAATCCATTGGCATACTTAAGCTGATCATAACCCTAGTCACAACAACCTGGAAGCTGCGCCCAAACCTAAGAACAAACTTTGCAATTTTTGTCAAAAGTTCCAAAACTGATTTCACACATAGAGCGTGATTCAAAGCTTCTAACCAATTCCAAAAGCTTTCTTAGGCATCACTGAACCTAACTAAATCCTTTTCCACACTTCTAACGCAAAGAATTGGTAACATGATGCCGTCCTGTTCTTAACATTTGTCAAATTCGTGTTTCAATTTATATGCATCCTCATTTCATTTTTTCTGTTGATTTATACTAATTGAATCATTCTGAAGCTAACCATGCCATTCAATTAAGTTTTCGTGCCCTATACATGAATCTACCATGGAAGCTTTCTAGGTTTTCAAAGCTCTTAAATTGGGGACTTTTGCATATGGTAAAATCAGACCATGAGACTTATACCATTGAAATTGTGACGTTCCAAGGAATCTAAAACATCCATCGCGCCTTTTTTATATTTATTTAATTCCTATTCGCTGTTTTTTGTATTTCAGATTGTGGGGGTTTAAAACCCCCGCTATCTAGTTTGTTTTTTCAGGCAAAAATGAAGAACAAGTGAGGAAGACGATGCATGGAGGAAAGCCATTGGTGGATTCAAACATTGGCGCCTTTTGTTGACTATCCAGCATAACGTTTTTTTCTCTCTCTTATTATTCATTGCCCATTAAGCATACAACCAAACGCGCTGGTTCAGTTGGTGGGCAACGTGGACAATAGGTATTGGGACATGGGTTCGATCCCAGGTCCCCCCCCCCCTTTCTCAATATATTTTATTTTAACCTGATTCCATGCAGTGTACGCCCAGAATTCTACCATGCATCTGTCATCAAAGCTTGCCACATGGCCACTGAGATCAAATCAAAAGCCAGGATGAGAGGTCCATCATACACCTCCGTTGACCATGCCACACGCGCGCTGAGAAAGTCAACCAAGGGCCTGAATATGGTGGGCCTGATTGCTACAATGATACCTCCAAATAGGCCAACAAACCCCCCATGTTTGCATTTTTTCTCTTTTTATATTTTCTCTTATTTATTTTAATTACATTATTTATTTTAATTCTTTAAATTAATTTTTCTTTAATATAAAAATAACAAAAAAAACAGAAAGACAAAAAAATATAAATATATTTTATTTAAATATTTTTATAAATAAATTCTATTAATTTAGTTTTTAATTCTAGGTTCAATTTTAATGTTTTTTTAATAAACTAAAAAATGTAGAATTAGGGTTTTAAATACTTTTATCCTTTTTTCTTTTCTTTTACCATTATTAATAATTAATTATTTATTTTGTAAATAAATTGCCATGTAAATAATTAGGTTAAAATTAGGGTACAAACTTAAACATTTTTTAATAAATTAAAAATAGTTTAGAATTAGGTTTTAATTCCATTAATTCTCATTAAACTCCATAAATGCAAAAACTCCAAAAATTCTTTCTTTTATTTTCTTTTAATCAATTTCATGATTCCAATTTAATTTCCTTAAAAGGGTCCAACGCCCTCGCATTCGATCACAATTCTATTTCGCGCGCTTATTTTATTTTTATAAATTTCATGTAATTCTCCCAAAGCTATGTAATAGATTAATTAGGATATTTATTTTTTCGCACTTTATTTTATTCAAATCGGGTCTTGGATTAATTTGGCGATGTAGACCCGCGCCTTTGTAATAGTGTAGGACTTTTAATTCCGCATCTTTTTAACTGTTAAATAATTTGCATGAAAGAATGAATGCCAAAATAAAAGCAACGCGTAGATCACCAATGCATGACAAGACAAAAATATCTGAAAACGACACACGAATCACACACCAGCCCTAGGGTACGTCTCACTGTTGCCTTGCCCCTCGAAAGGTGGTCGTCGAGTAGAGGATGTTTTAGTAAGTCCTCATGTCCATGAACATGGCATGAAGGTAGATTCTAAGGTGTCTTCTTATTGCTCTGGTGATCACCATGTCCCGAACCCTCGAATTGACCCGAATACCTCCAATGGTGGTGCTCCTTACCTCTCAATGGTGGGATGCCACTACTTCAAGGACATTTACACAGACGAATTCCTTAGGGTAGGTAGAGAACTCGTAGATAATTGCTCTAATTTCAAAACAAATCAAAATATACTTTTCACACCGACACTTTTCAAAAAAAGCTTTCGAAAGCAACTTTTCAAACACTCTTGAGGACTGATACAAGAGTCGAACTGAAATTTTCAAAGAAATTTTTTAAACCCACTCACCTTGAAAAGCAAACAAACAATTTTGAAAACACAATGAGCAAGTATCTAAGAGCCCATGGATAACCATGGATAGAAAGGGTGCTAACACCTTCCCTTTCTATAAATCTACCTCCTGAACCGAGAGCAAACTCTATAAGGAATTTTTCTGTGCTTTTGTCCTTTCCATTTGGAGAAAATAAAAGACGGTGGCGACTCTTGCTTACCGTGACATTTCGCGAACCAGCGTTAAACAGTCAGTTCCAGATCCACCGATCACAGAACTGGCGACTCTGCTGGGGATATCTTTTTAAAGTGAGGTGTACCTTAGGACTAAGATCACTGTGTTTTCAATTGTATTGACTTGTTTGCTTTAAAATTGTGGGTTGCATGGGAGTTACATAGATCCTAACCCGGATCTGGGGATACCCTATTTAGGTAGCATAAGCTGTGAGGGACCTGTCCGGCGTAGACCGACACGGGTGAAGCAGTGGCTACGTTGGTGTGGCACCTTGGTCTGTACCGATATCCCTTGTGTTGCAACGAGGAGAATATGGGTCTTCTGAGGAGTCATTAAGCACCAACAGACCTTAGAACCTTAAATGACACAACTTGGCCATTAGAACAGTAGCAGTATGCAACGCCCATTGAGGCTAAACTATCGTGATGGTTCTGGCCGCAAGAAAAGATTGCGATGCTGGAGTTATGACCGATTGAGGGTAGTCAATGATATTGGGATCCTCTAAGAACCCGGTTACTTTTGATAGGACAGGTATGAATCAACAAACTGAAAGAGGGTAATACCTAGACCTCATGATGGCCTAAACTTTAAGGGCTTGTCTTGTGTGACTTGTGTGCCTTACCATGTTTGCCTTTGTAACTATTTGTGGTGTGCTTTATCATAACATCATAACATCATGAGCATTGCATACATCCTGCATAAGGACTGACCATTTCAAAGACAAGAGGGTTTCACCTTTGCTCTGTTTTGTAGGACATCATGATGCCTGTGCGAAGGAATACTATCCGGTTCAACTTTGTTCACCCACCTGAGTTGCTTGAAGAGTTGGTTAGCAGAATTCCAAATACCACTTCCTTCATTCAGAGGCACGGTTCTCTTCTCAGTTTAGTCACTGCAAAGCGGGATCAACAGTTGATGAGTGTCCTGACCCAGTTCTATGACCCTCTGTACCAGTGCTTCACCTTTCAAGACTTCCAGCTGGTCCCTACCCTGGAAGAGTTCTCTGGTTTGCTTGGCATCCCTATCTTGGATCAGACTCCCTTCACTGGTTGGGAAAAGACCCTCAGGCTTGAGGAGGTTGTTGCAGCTCTTCCTTTGACACATCAAGAGGTAATGGACAACTGGGTGACTAGAAGCGGAGTTAAGGGTTTCTTGGCCAAGTTTCTGATTGGTAAGGCTAACAGTTTCTGGAATGACTTGGACTTTAGGGCATATGAAGACATCTTGGCTCTCTTGATCTATGGGCTAGTCTTGTTTCCTAATCCTGACAACTTCATCAATGTCACTGCCATAAGGATCTTCATGTCTCAGAATCCTGTGCCCACTCTCTTGGGTGACATCCTGCAACAACTTTATGCTCGTACTGCCCGAAGACGAGGAACCCTATGGTGTTGTATCCCTTTGTTGGTGAGGTGGTTTATTTCGCACCTCCATAAGTTTGTACTGAAGAACCAAGAAGGAAGAGGTTGGGCTCATAGGTTAATGTCTCTCACTGATAAAGACATCATTTGGACTTTCAGAGGTTTGGATGAGATAGCTGTTATTGATCGCTGCGGGGAATACCCTAACGTTCCTTTGATTGGTACTCAAGGAGGGATCTCCTACAATCCATGTCTAGCGCTCCGTCAGTTTGGAAGAGCCAGAAGAGCAGGGCCTCATGAGATGTTGGTGCCTCACATCAGTTTTGAGTTTCAGGTAGATAGTGACGAGTTGCGTCGTAGGTTCATCAAGGCTTGGGACAAAGTTCATAAAGCTGACCCACAAGAGTTAGGGCCAAAGACTTCTCTACCTATGGAAGCCTACTACAAATGGGTCCGCATCCGTGCTCAGAAGTTAGGTATGCCATACGAAGCTGTCAGACCCATCATTCTTGAGTATCCTGACAAAGATGGGGTTCCTTCAACTGTCCTCCCTCCTCAGATACCTACTGATTATGAGACACTAAAGAGGTCTTGGTCGCAACTGCGAGAAGAACGGGATTCTTATCGAGAAAAGTTCAACGAGCAAGAATTAAAGATTCAGAAACTGACAAAGCAGCTGGAGAATGAGCGAGCTCTGAATGACTACATCCGTACTGAGAAGAGGAGACCATGGGATCAATGAGGAGCTCTGGATGTTCTTTTGCAGTTTTATTTCCCTTTTCAGCGTTGTCATTTTATGTAACGCCTAAGGGAAACCTGTTGAACAATTTAAGTTTCAAAGTTGAATCTAATGAATTGTGTTCCTTTTTGTTTACAAAGTTGATTCCTGATTGTCTTTGAAAACATAAATCATACGCATTCCATTCATCATGTGCATAGCAGGTTTTTCTTCTTTTCAGGTTGCTTACTGTTATTCGCTGTTTATTTCAGCATCATGAACCCTGACTCATCATCAACCGAGATGTCTATCAAGGCCCTTCAAGCGCAGAATGTGCAATTTCAGGAGCTGATCATGGGTTTGGCTTAAGGCCAAGAAGAGCTGAAGGCTTTACTCCTGAAGAAGGAGAAGAAGAAGAAGAAGAGAACTGTTCTTTTTAACTCGGGCCGAAGGTTTGGCAACACTCTGCAGAATGAAGAGGCTGGTTCTTCTATAGGCAAGAGCAGTCCCCAAGGGGGAAAAGGTCCTAGTCCAGTAGTCTCTGAAAACGAGACTGACTTCAATGAGGAACAGTATCCTCCTGCTGAAGACCGGTATAAGCAGTTGGAGAACAGACTGAATGCAATGGAGATCCAACAAGTGCATGGGCTGGATTTCGGAGACTTGGGCTTATCTACTGGTGTGATCATTCCTCACAAGTTTAAGGCACCATCTTTCACCAAGTATGACGGGGCGTCTTGTCCCAAGCTACACCTCAGATCTTACGTGCGGAAGATTCAACCGTACACGGTGGATAAGAACTTGTGGATCCACTTCTTCCAGGAGAGTCTTTCAGGGACTCATCTCGAATGGTTCTATCAGCTGGATGGGACCAAGGTTCGTAACTGGGAGGAGTTGGCTACTGCTTTTTATAAGCAGTATCAATATAATTCCGACCTTGCCCCTACACGTACCCAACTCCAGGGTATGTCGCTAGGGTCAAGCGAAGGTTTCAAAGAGTATGCACAGAAGTGGAGGGATCTGGCTGGCAGGGTGCAGGCTCCGTTAACTGACCGTGAACTGGTGGATATGTTCTTGGGGACCCTGTCTGGGCCATTTTTCAATCATCTTATCGGTAATTCGTCTGCAGGGTTCACTGATCTTATTCTGACTGGAGAGAGAATAAAGGCTGGAATGAAGTCCGGCAAAATTCAGAAGGGTGCATCTGCAAGCTCTGAGAAGAAGCCCTTTAAGAAGGAGGCCAGTGCTGTATATGGGTCTAGAAGACAAGAGAAACCTGAGGGCCACCAGTCTGTCAACACGGTGATGATTGCCAAGCCCGCTGCTGCTCCTCGGCAAACCAATCCACAAAGGGCTGAAAGACCCAGGAGAGAGTTTACCCATTTGAGTATGACCCTGTCGCAGATCTTGCTGCAATTGCTATCCACCAATTTGGTGACTGTTAGAGAGGCCCCGAAAGTTGTGAATACTGCCTCTCCGAAATACAATCCAAATGCTCGTTGTGCTTATCTCTCCGATAGCCCGAGGCATTCCACTGATGACTGTTAGGCCTTAAGGAATAAGGTGCAAGACTTTATTGACGCAAAAGAGATACAGTTTGAAGCGCCTGAGAGGCCAAATGTGGAGACTGCTCCTATGCCCCAGCATGGAGTGAATGCCGTTGATGAAGATGTATACGCCGTTTCTGTGAATGATGTAGCTACTCCCTTGATGACTGTTAAGAGGAACCTACTGCTGGCCGGTTTATTTCCGGGTTGTAGTGAAGGTTGCCTTTTCTATGCTGTTTCCCTTTCTGGTTGTCCTTTGCTGAAGTTGGGCATCCAAAGCCTAATGGACAGCAAAGAGATTCTGTTCAAGAAGACTGCTGTTCAGTTTGTTCCGGTGGAAGAAGTTTCTGTTGTTATAATCTTTAATAATCCGATCAAGGCTCTCCCGAGGAAGCCGGTTAAAATCATGACTATCGCACCCATTGTGATTACTGTTCCGGGGCCTCTCCCCTATGAATCCGATAAGGCTGTCCCATGGCACTATGGGGCAGATGTGTATGTACATGGAATAAAACAAGAGTTCAACACTGGCACCAGATCAGCAATATCACTGGTCCAGCCAAAGTAACCAGCAGTGGCAGGCTCTTCTCGCCTGACATTGCGCCACCAGCTATTCGAAGACCCCTCACTATAACACATGCAAGTGTACCTGTTCCCAGTTCTGATCAAGTTGTTTCCCCTGCTGTCGAGTCATCTAATGCTCGGGGCAAAGGGATTGAAGATGAGCCTGCCCGGATGGAGGCACCAAAATCTGTGAATGCTGAGGCCTCCCAACAAGAGATGGAGGAAATTCTGAAAATAATCAAGAAGAGTGACTTTAATGTTGTCGAGAAGCTGGGGCATACCCCCTCCAAAATATCTATGCTCTCCTTACTACTATGCTCAGAGGCCCATGCTAAGGCCCTGATTTCATTTCTCAAGACGGCTCATGTGCCACAGGAAACATCTGCAGTCCAGTTTACTGATTGCGTAGCCAATCTGATAGCAGACAATGGTTTGGGTTTCTCGGATGCTGACCTTACTGCTAAGGGAAAGGACCATAATGACGCCCTGCATGTCTCTATTGAATGCAGGGGCACTACTCTTGCGCACGTGTTGGTGGACACTGGTTCTTCCTTGAATGTGCTACCCAAAAAGGCCTTAGACCGGTTGGATTGTGAGGGCCTGGAATTAAAACCTAGCAACATCATTGTCAGAGCCTTTGACGGTTCTAAGAGGATGGTTCATGGAGAGGTGGACATTCCTATCCGTGTGGGTTCTCAAGTTTTCGATTCAATTTTCTATGTGATGGATATCCGTCCATCGTATTCTTGTCTACTGGGTCGACCTTGGATCCACAAAGCTGGGGCAGTGACCTCTACCCTGCACCAGAAACTCAAGTACCCCGTCAGAGGGAAGATTGTCACTGTGCAGGGAGAGGAGGAGTATATGGTGAGCCATTTGAATTCCTTCAGGTATATTGAGATGGACGGGGAGTTTATTGAAACCCCCTTTCAACATTTTGAAGAGGTACCTCCAACTTTGGCAGCAGCAGAAACAGTGGTTGAAGAGGACTTTCCATTGAAGATGGCTTCCTTGAAGGATGCCCGGGCTGTGATCAAGAAAGGTGAATGTGCTAACTAGGGCAGGCTCCCTGATTTTACACAAAAAACTGACAAGTTTGGACTGGGTTTTACTGCAGAGGGTCAGAAGGCTGTGCGTAAGGCAAAGACCAGAAGACCTCCTGTGCTCATTACCAACCCAGGAGTGATTGCTATTGGGGACGAAGATGAAGTGGAAGAGTCAGAGTTCAATAGCTGGATCTACCCGACGACTGATGGTGGATTGACCAATTGGATTGCTAAAGATCATACTCCTGTTACTTTTGTTATGCAGTAATAAACTCCTTTGTTTTTGTTATTTGTAATAAACAATTAAAACTCTATGGCCCGGTGTCTTACCCGAGGCATCGTTGGTTTCATTTGTGAGGGTATATTAATTGTCATTTCATATATCATGAATAAAGACCTTGGACATTTTCTCGCATTTCAAATCTTATGCTCCTTTTCTTTCCTTCCTTTCTTTATATATTGCAAAACAGCTGTATTTACACACACTCACTCATACAGGTTTCAATCCACTCTGGATCTCACTGGTAACGACTCTGCTACTGCCAGTTATGACTTCGAAAATCCGATCAACTTAGCCGAAGACGAAGGTGAAGATGATTGCGAAGTGCCTGGCGAGCTTGCAAGACTGTTACTTCAGGAAGAGAGGGCAATTCAACCACATGAAGAGCCAGTGGAAACTATAAATCTGGGCACTGATATAGACAGGAAGGAAGTTAAGATTGGTGCCAACCTAGAGCTCAGCGTGAAGCAACGGTTGACTCAGATGCTACATGATTATGTGGAGATCTTTGCCTGGTCCTACGAAGACATGCCCGGGTTGGATACCGACATTGTGGTCCATCATTTGCCTACTAAGGAAGACTGCCCGCCGATCAAGCAAAAGGTCCTCCGTATGCGTCCAGAGATGTCTGAGAAGATCAAAGTCGAGGTTATGAAACAGTTTGATGCCGGGTTCCTTGCAATGACTTCTTATCCTCAGTGGGTAGCTAATGTGGTGCCGGTACCGAAGAAAGACGGTAAGGTCAGAATGTGTGTCAACTACAGGGATCTGAACAGGGCCAGCCCTAAGGATGACTTCCCCTACCTCACATTGATGTCTTGGTTGACAATACTGCTCAGCATAAGGTGTTCTCTTTCATGGATGGTTTTTCAGGCTATAATCAGATCAAGATGGCACCTGAAGACATGGAAAAAACTACCTTTGTTACCCAGTGGGGCACCTTCTGCTACAAGGTCATGCCTTTTGGACTGAAAAATGCTGGGGTAACCTACCAACGTGCCATGGTTGCTTTATTTCATGACATGATCCATCATGAGATAGAAGTGTATGTTGACGACATGATCGCAAGGTCCCATACTGAGGAAGAACACCTAGATCATCTGCAGAAATTGTTTGACCATCTGAAGTTGTACAAGCTAAGGTTGAACCCGAACAAGTGCACCTTCGGGGTAAGATCTGGAAAGTTGCTAGGCTTCGTTGTAAGTGATAAGGGTATTCAAGTGGACCCTGCCAAGGTTAAAGCCATTCAAGAGATGCCATTTCCTAAGACAGAGAAAGAGGTCAGAGGCTTTCTAGGACGCCTGAATTACATCGCTCGGTTCATCTCACACCTAACTGCTACCTGTGAGCCAATCTTCAAGCTGCTGAAGAAAGATCAGGTAGTACGTTGGAATGATGAATGTCAGGCCGCTTTTGACAGAATCAAAGAGTATCTCCAAGAACCACCCATCCTTATGCCACCGGTTGAGGGGAGACCTCTGATACTATACCTAACAGTACTTGACAACTCAATGGGGTGTGTACTGGGGCAGCATGACGAGTCTGGCCGAAAAGAGCATGCCATTTATTACCTTAGCAAAAAGTTTACCGACTGTGAGACCCGATACTCACTGCTTGAGAAAACTTGCTGCGCTTTGGTATGGGCTGCTCGCCGGCTGAGACAGTATATGCTAGCTCACACTACCTTGTTGATCTCAAAGATGGATCCTATAAAGTATATATTTGAAAAGCCTGCTTTGTCTGGGAGAATAGCAAGATGGCAAATGATCTTGACGGAATACGACATCCAGTACACAACTCAGAAAGCCATCAAAGGGAGTGTATTGGCAGACCACTTGGCACATCAGGCAGTAGACGACTATCAGTCAATGAATTTCGAGTTTCCAGACGAAAGTATCATGATAGTGACTGATTGTGAAGTACCTGGACCGGATGAAGGACCAGAGGAAGGATCCCGATGGTCTATGCACTTTGACGGAGCCTCCAATGCTTTGGGCAACGGTATCGGCGCTGTGATAATATCCCCCAAGGCACTCATACTCCACTCACTGCCCGGCTATGTTTCAACTGCACCAACAACATGGCGGAGTATGAGGAATGCATCATGGGTCTCCAAGCTGCGATCGACTTAAGGATCAAGTTTCTGAGTGTCTTCGGAGATTCCACTCTCGTGATCAATCAGATCAAAGGAGAGTGGGATACGAAACATCCGAATCTTATTCCTTACAGAGAATGTGTGTTGACATTAATCCCCCACTTCGCAGAGATAACCTTTGAACATTTCCCAAGAGAGGAGAATCAGCTGGCGGACGCGTTAGCTACGATGTCTTCTATGTTCAAAGTCAAATGGGACAATGAGGCTCCCCAGGTCACTATCTGGAAGCTGGATGAACCGGCATACTGTTGTGATCTTGAGACTGAATTGGTGACAGAGAAGCCTTGGTACCATGAGGTGAAGAGATACTTGGAAGCTCAGGAATACCCTGAAGGTGCATCTGTCAACGATAAGAAGTTTCTGAGAAGGTTCGCAGCGAAGTTCTTCCTTAGCAACGGCATCCTGTATAAGCGAAACCATGATTCGACCTTACTGCGTTGTGTGGATAAGACAGAAGCAAAAAGGATCATGGAGGAGCTACATAAAGGGACCTTCGGAACACATTCCAGTGGACACACCATGGCAAAGAAAATCCTTCGGGCAGGGTATTTCTGGTCCACAATGGAAGCCGACTGTTACCAACACTCTCGGACATGCCATAAATGCCAGATTTATGCAGACAAGGTGCATGTTCCTCCAGTTCCTCTAAATGTCCTGACCGCACCTTGGCCATTTGCAATGTGGGGCATAGATATGATCGGTGAGATTAAACCTACGGCATCCAATGGGCATCGCTTCATCCTGGTAGCGATTGATTACTTCACGAAGTGGGTTGAGGCAGCTTCCTACGCTACGGTAACCAAGAACGTTGTGGCACGGTTCATTCGGCACAACCTGATCTGTCGATACGGTGTCCCAAAAAGAATCATTACAGACAATGGTACCAATCTCAATAACAAGATGATCACTGAGCTCTGCGAGCAGTTTAAGATAGAGCACCACAACTCTTCTCCTTACAAACCGAAGATGAATGGGGCTGTAGAAGCAGCAAATAAAAACATTAATAAAATCGTGCAGAGGATGACAGTGACTTATAAAGATTGGCACGAGATGTTACCGTTCGCTCTACATGGGTACCGTACCTCAGCCAGGACGTCAACCGGGGCAACTCCTTTCTCCTTGGTCTACGGTATGGAGGCAGTCTTACCGATCGAAGTGCAGATACCCTCTCTCCGGATAATGAAGGATGCAGATCTGAACGAAGATGATTGGATCCAGACACGACTTGATCAGCTAAACCTTATTGATGAAAAGAGACTTGCTGCTATTTGTCATGGTTAGACGTACCAGAAACGGATGATCAGGGCATTTAACAAAAAGGTCAGACCACAAGAATATCAAGTTGGGGATCTGGTAATCAAGCGCATCATCCTTCCTCAGAGTGATCCAAGGGGAAAATGGACCCCTACGTATGAAGGGCCATTTGTGGTTAAGCATGTGTTCTCAGGAGGAGCCATGATTCTAACCACCATGGATGGTGACGACCTTCCTCACCCCACCAATGCAGACATAGTAAAAAGATACTACGCATAAAAAAGACCCGCTAGGTTGACATACCTAGGAAAAAATTAGGGCTTCCCGACGAACCAAAAGGGTTCGGGCAAAATGAAGGGATGAAATGAAAAAAAATCTGTACACCCGGCAAGTCGAAAACCTGAAAAGGCGGCTTGGGCAAAAATGGGTATCCCGGTGGACTGAAAACCCGAAAGGGCGGTCCAGGCAAAAGTTAGGGATAAAGCGTAATACTATGTCTCATTGGATCACTTCGCATCCCGAATCCGGTATCTACATCAAGTTCAGACGGCATTAATCAATCAGCTTCATCCTCGACTAGGTCATCAAGTGATGAGACGCTCAGAGATATAAAGGCGATAGCAGAGTTGGAACCCAGTGGGATCATTCATTTCACACAGCTGTTTTATTTTCTTTTGTACAAACTTGTATAAACTCTTTTGTTCGGCGGCGTTCTCTTACTAGGACGTCAGCCTCTTGTACATAAAACGCCTATTTACAGGCAAACTCAAAATCAATACAAATTCACTTTTCAGCTACAAACTGCCTTTGTCTTTTCCTTTTTCTGTTTTGTTTTGCGAAGAACATCCAAGGTTCAATTTGTGATATATGCATTGACAATAATTTGCTAACTCATGAATATTTGCATACGAAACAAAGTATTAGTTACATGTAACATTAGACACAGGGGCAATAAAGAGTTATCTAAGCGATCTAATTGTTCCGTCCACCAAGGCATCAAGGTAGGTTCAACTGAAGAACACAACCAGTATATCTTAACCCCCCAGAGAGTGAGCCAGCAAGTCAGTGCACTCTCCCCAAGCTATATTATCAAACCTTAAGGAAGTTGGGTAACCCCCGCAGATCTCAACATTCCCCAGCAATATACAAGCATTCTTAACAAGTATCCCCGACAGTCTTGACCTAAAGATTGTTCCCCGGCGGTATATCAAACATTCGATGGAGTCACTTCCCCAATATAGTTCAAAATTTCCCCAGGAGAGTCCAATCCAGTTTCCCCGAGAAAGTTGGAATCCATCTCCCCAAGCAGTAAGCTTATCCCCAGTAGATTCTGGAAGCTTATCCCTCGCAGAGCACGAACGCGTCCCCCGACTTTATTCAAAGGTTATTTCCCTACCAGGATATAACTGGGTTATCCTCAGCCAAAAGCCATGGAAAGATCGTCCTCGACAAAGTTCTTCTTATTCCCCAGCGAAGTCTATTAACACGTCCAACATAACAACGGCATCCCCGGCGGAGTTACCATCAATATCTCAGCAAAGCACCTCTCCCCATAGAGTACTGTTCCCCAGCAAGATCGCTAGAATAATTTTCTCCCCGCAGAGTAATCCATTCGCCAAGTTTATTCCCCAACGGAGTTATCTTCTCCTACCGGTATTCTTGCAACTATCATCCCCAGCGGAAGCAAAGATCTATTCTTCAACATCAGCCCAGGAGTAACTTCCCGGCACCCGTCAAGGATTTATTTTCCTAAGACGAAAACATACATTCATAAACATCACATTTCCATACATTATAGCATGCATATATGCATCATATCTTACGAATCTCATTTATGAGAACATCATTGCTTGATTCATGTCATGCCTTGCATATGACTGACCTTTACCTTTCAGGAAAGATCTAGTTAAGTTCTCAGCCATATTCCAAGACTTTATTCTGGTTCAGTTAAATCGACCCTAAGATTTTCCTGATTCTTATCCAGCCAAAGGCCTTCTCTGGTTCAGTCAGATCGACCCTAAGATCTCCCTGTTTCTTATCCAGTTGAAGATTTCAAGACCTTGTCCAGTTCAGTTAAATCGACCCTAAGATTTTCCTGTTTCTTATCCAGTCAAAGGCCTTCTCTGGTTCAGTCAGATCGACCCTAAGATCTCCCTGTTTCTTATCCAGTTGAAGATTTCAAGACCTTGTCCGGTTCAGTTAAATCGACCCTGAGATTTTCCTGTTTCTTATCCAGTCAAAGGCCTTCTCTGGTTCAGTCAGATCGACCCTAAGATCTCCCTGTTTTTTATCCAGTTGAAGATTTCAAGACCTTGTCCGGTTCAGTTAAATCGACCCTAAGATTTTCCTGTTTCTTATCCAGTCAAAGGCCTTCTCTGGTTCATTCAGATCGATCCCTAAAAGATTTTCCTAATGAAGACTCAGTAGAAGACATCCAAGATTCTCTCATCGTTACTGTTGAGGTTGAAGTCACCTATGATTCTCTCAGCGTTACTGTTGAGGTTGAAGTCGCCCAAGATGCTCTCGGCGTTACTGTTGAGGTTGAAGTCGCCCAAGATTCTCTCAGCGTTACTGTTGAGGTTGAAGTCGCCCAAGATTCTCTCATCGTTACTGTTGAGGTTGAAGTCGCCTATGATTCTCTCATCGTTACTGTCGAGGTTGAAGCCCCAGATTCTCTCCCCGTTACTGTGGAGGTAGTAATCGCCCCAGGTTCTCTCAGCGTTCTTGTTGAGGTAGTAATCGTCCAAGGTTCTCTCACTGTCCCGTTGAGGTAGTAACCATCCCTGGTTCATTCATCACCTTTTTGAAGCTCCAGATTCAATTCCTGTAACCAGTCAGGGCACATCTATACAAATAGTTTTAAGACCAGCTCCTGTAACAGGTCAGGTAATCATCTTTCCTTTTTCAGGTATGCAAGTTCTCGTTAAGGAATCTCTTACGCGATCGACATCCAGATGGCATCTATAAGCCCATCCACCTTCCATCATCTCTTAGCATGGCATCTATAATCCCATCATCCTATCCATCAATCTCTAAATGGCATCTATAAGCCCATTCCCACCATCGCACTGCTACTATGTGAGCGCAAATTTCTGGGCACTCTAGTGTTGAATCATCTTCCACCTTCGGATTACGAAAGGCATGCAAGCCAATCTACATCCTCAGGTCTAAGAAGATTGAACATGGGAAACTGTTGTACCCCAAAATTTGCCCTCCCATATTCTTCAAGATGTGCAAAGAGCATGCTTCAAAATTCCCCAAGGGTTGCACAGTTCAAGGGCCTCCTAACAGTCAAGAAACTGGGGTTTTGGGTCTGACAAATAAATTGAAGTTTCCAAGGGTCCAAACAAGTCCCACATGCCTATAAACATGGTCAAGCATCCACATGTCAAGTTTCAAGACTCACAACACAAAATTGCACAGTCAAAAACCCCAATTGCTCAACAGTCAACTGTAGGGGCAAAATGGTCATTTGACAGTCAAAAGTTCAAATTTTTGGTCAACATCTTATTTTGAAGCCACAAACATCATTTGATCAATTCTTGATCATGATTTTTAAGGCATGGCTCAAAAAGTCTCAAGATGCAAAAGTTTCCATATTTGGACAGTTGAAAAAGTCAACTGTAACTTGACCAAGGCATAACTTCCACATGGTTCATCAGAAAAATTCCATCCAAAGCTCATTTTGAAGAGAAAGACATTTCCTACAACTCCTCTTCACACTTCAAGTCCAAGAAATGCTCTCACAAAAAGTTATCAATTTCAACATTATAGGTCATTTTCAAAAGTCAACAAAAAGGGACTTTAAGTCAAAGACCATAACTTGAGATTGGTAAATAAAAATGACATGGGACCAAAGGCATTGGTTAGAGGACTTACAGACCTTTCCAAAATGTCCAAGAACATGATCAAAGCTTAAAAATTGAGCAATATATGCCTTGTGGAAGTTGGGAAATGTTTGGGAATTTTGAAAAGTCAACTTTGCTTCAAATGCCTCAAAATTGCTAATGGGCCACATTTTCTTCCAAGAATCATTACCCAAAGGCTATGCACGACCATTTGACCCAAAGGGGATTTATTTCATCATTGTTTATTATTTATTTGAATTTTTATCACCATTAATTCATTTAATTAAATAAAATATGACAAAAATACTAAACAAATGTGTTTGAATCTTTTTATGCAGTATAATCACTCATCAAAACCTCAAGATCTCGTGCACATCAAAAAAGGAAAGATTTGGCCATGATTGGTATCAAAAGACATGAAAAAGATTGAAAAAATATTCATTGAAAATCAAATATTTGATACATCAATGCAAAGGCTTTTTGACTCAAATTTCTACCCTAATCCATTGGCATACTTAAGCTGATCATAACCCTAGTCACAACAACCTGGAAGCTGCGCCCAAACCTAAGAACAAACTTTGCAATTTTTGTCAAAAGTTCCAAAACTGATTTCACACATAGAGCGTGATTCAAAGCTTCTAACCAATTCCAAAAGCTTTCTGAGGCATCACTGAACCTAACTGAATCCTTTTCCACGCTTCTAACGCAAAGAATTGGTAACATGATGCCGTCATGTTCTTAAAATTTGTCAAATTCGTGTTTCAATTTATACGCATCCTCATTGCATTTTTTCTGTTGATTTATACTAATTGAATCATTCTGAAGCTAACCATGCCATTCAATTAAGTTTTCGTGCCCTATACATGAATCTACAATGGAAGCTTTCTAGGTTTTCAAAGCTCTTAAATTGGGGACTTTTGCATATGGTAAAATCAGACCATGAGACTTATACCATTGAAATCGTGACGTTCCAAGGAATCTAAAACATCCATCGCGCCTTTTTTATATTTGTTTAATTCCTATTCGCTATTTTTTGTATTTCAGATTGTGGGGGTTTAAAACCCCCGCTATCTAGTTTGTTTTTTCAGGAAAAAATGAAGAACAAGTGAGGAAGACGATGCGTGGAGGAAAGCCATTGGTGGATTCAAACATTGGCGCCTTTTGTTGACTATCCAGCATAACATTTTTTTCTCTCTCTTATTATTCATTGCCCATTAAGCATACAACCAAACGCGCTGGTTCAGTTGGTGGGCAACGTGGACAATAGGTATTGGGACCTGGGTTTGATTCCCAGGTCCCCCCCCTTTCTCAATATATTTTGTTTTAACCTGATTCCATGCAGTGTACGCCCAGAATTCTACCATGCATCCGTCATCAAAGCTTGCCACATGGCCACTGAGATCAAATCAAATGGCAGGATGAGAGGTCCATCATACACCTCCGTTGACCATGCCACACGCGCGCTGAGAAAGTCAACCAAGGGCCTGAATATGGTGGGCCTGATTGCTACAATGATACCTCCAAAAGGGCCAACAAACCCCCCATGTTTGCATTTTTTCTCTTTTTATTTTTTCTCTTATTTATTTTAATTACATTATTTATTTTAATTCTTTAAATTAATTTTTCTTTAATATAAAAATAACAAAAAAAACAGAAAGACAAAAAAATATAAATATATTTTATTTAAATATTTTTATAAATAAATTCTATTAATTTAGTTTTTAATTCTAGGTTCAATTTTAATGTTTTTTTTTTAATAAACTAAAAAATGTAGAATTAGGGTTTTAAATACTTTTATCCTTTTTTCTTTTCTTTTACCATTATTAATAATTAATTATTTATTTTGTAAATAAATTGCCATGTAAATAATTAGGTTAAAATTAGGGTACAAACTTAAACATTTTTTAATAAATTAAAAATAGTTTAGAATTAGGTTTTAATTCCATTAATTCTCATTAAACTCCATAAATGCAAAACTCCAAAAATTCTTTCTTTTATTTTCTTTTAATCAATTTCATGATTCCAATTTAATTTCCTTAAAAGGGTCCAACGCCCTTGCATTCGATCACAATTCTATTTCGCGCGCTTATTTTATTTTTATAAATTTGATGTAATTCTCCCAAAGCTATGTAATAGATTAATTAGGATATTTATTTTTTCGCACTTTATTTTATTCAAATCGGGTCTTGGATTAATTTGGCGATGTAGACCCGTGCCTTTGTAATAGTGTAGGACTTTTAATTCCGCATCTTTTTAACTGTTAAATAATTTGCATGAAAGAATGAATGCCAAAATAAAAGCAACGCGTAGATCACCAATGCATGACAAGACAAAAATATCTGAAAACGACACACGAATCACACACCACCCCTAGGGTACGTCTCACTGTTGCCTTGCCCCTCGAAAGGTGGTCGTCGAGTAGAGGATGTTTTAGTAAGTCCTCATGTCCATGAACATGGCATGAGGGTAGCTTCTAAGGTGTCTTCCTATTGCTCTGGTGATCACCATGTCCCGAACCCTCGAATTGACCCGAATACCTCCAATGGTGGTGCTCCTTACCTCTCAATGGTGGGATGGCACTACTTTAAGGACATTTACACAGACGAATTCCTTAGGGTAGGTAGAGAACTCGTAGATACTTGCTCTAATTTCAAAACAAATCAAAAAATACTTTTCACACCGACACTTTTCAAAAAAAGCTTTCGAAAGCAACTTTTCAAACACTCTTGAGGACTGATACAAGAGTCGAACTGAAATTTTCACAGAAACTTTTTAAACCCACTCACCTTGAAAAGAAAACAAACAATTTTGAAAACACAATGAGCACGTATCTAAGAGCCCATGGATAACCATGGATAGAAAGGGTGCTAACACCTTCCCTTTCTATAAATCTACCTCCCGAACCGTGAGCAATCTCTATAAGGAATTTTTCTGTGCTTTTGTCCTTTCCATTTGGAGAAAATAAAAGACGGTGGCGACTCTTACTTACCGCGACATTTCGCGAACCAGCGTTAAACAGTCAGTTCCAGATCCACCGATCACACTGATCAAAATAAATTGTCAGTATACGAACCATCACTGAAATATCAGAGCAAAGACTCAAACAAGATCTAAATGCACAATTAGCTGAGTTTAGGATCGAAGAACATCACGAAGAACGGGTGGGTACAAATAAAACTTGAGCCTTTATCCTTTGTTTCTTAAACCGTGAACCAGACCATGTTATAACCCTTAAAAGTCCTAGCTGAAGCATGGGTTAGTTCGAAAGCATGCTGTTATAAAAGGTATCCTGACTCCTGTAGGGCTTGCTGTAAATCCTGAGTTGATGTCACATTTTACAAAATTTTCCTATCTTACTGAAAAAATGCATTTTCAAAAACTTCAAGACAGACATAAGCTTTGCATTCTTAAAATAACATTGTTTGCATATGACTATTTGTTCAAACAGCAGAGAAATTCGCACGAAAAATATCTAGTGAACAAAAAAACCTTATCAATAAAAAAGATCACCTCAAGTGGAAAAACACTTCCAACCAAGGGGCACGGCATGATCATTGTCCATCATATGGGGCAGTCAAGTCAAGATTCAGAGAATCTCTAAGATTCCAAATATCCAGGGGTAAATCTCCATCTGAGTCACTTGGGGCATTGGACATAAATTCCAGCAACTAATCTTGCATGGTCAAACAAACATCTTTTGGCAGTATGGAAATACAACACTACCGACAGCAACAACTCCCTACACTCAGAGAGCGTGGACATGGTCAGAAAATACTGCGCATGAACAAAGACCCGCTAGGTTGACACACCTAGGCAAAAATAAGGGCATCTCAACGAACCAACAGGTTCGGGCAAAAATTAGGGATAAAATACAAAAAGATATGTACACCCGGCAAGTCGAAAACCCGAAAGGGCGGCTTGGGAAAAAAAGGGTATCCCGGTGGACTAAAAACCCAAAAGGGCGATCCAGGCAAAAATTAGGGATCAAAGCGTACGACTATGTCCCGTCATTTCGTCACTTGCCTACAAGAAGGTTGACCATTTCGATCGAAAGTTACCAAGCACCTCATAGGTTGGGATAGTACTCGATCCACAAGGCCTCTGCAGGCACCTTCTCTACCAGATACAGGGGCAGAAAAGTCTCGATACGAAGTCATCGTCATATCCTCAACATGTGTCCTGGTAACATTCATTCCCCGCAGAGTAAGGAGAAAGATAGTGGTGTCAACTCTCCCCAGTCGAAACTCGCAACTTTGAATGAATTGGTGATATTCTCTCCAAAGCAGAGTTTATCTACCATTAACACTGAAAAGTCTTATCATCCCCGGCAGAATACAAAGCATCCCCAGTGGATTTTGAAATTTTCCCAGCGCAGTCTGAAAAAGCTTCCCCAGTAGAGCTTGGAGAATCATCCCTAGTGGACTTTGGAAGATTGTCCCCAGCAAGTTCAAAGGATTATCCCCATAAGAGTCTAAAAGGTTATTCCTAGTGAAGTCACAGCTGAAAGATCATCCCCAGCGGAGTTCTTCCCTTTTGCAAACAGGAACTCAAATCTCCAACAGGATTCAGTATCACCAGCAACGGTAATTCATCCCTAGCGGAATTTATCGGTGGAATCCTCAGCAAAGCATCTCTTCCCCACAGAGTAATCTCCTCATCAGTTTATTCCCCAATAGAGTTATCCCTCTCCTGCAGGTTTATCCTCACAGTCATCTTTGTTCGCTATCCCCAGCGAAAACTAAGAATTCAACTCGTTTCTCCAACAGCTACCCGGGATTTATTTTCCCCATCTAAAAACATTACATTTCCAGACATCATGATACATGCATATACGCATCATACAACACAATCTCATTTATTTTGAGAACATCATTACCTGATATATATCATACATTGCATATGACTGACCTTTACCTTTCAGGAAGGATGCAATTAAGTTCTCAGCTATGTCGAAGACCTGACCGGTTCTTAAATCTCAACTGAATTATTCTCGTTGAATTACAGATAAGGTTCTCAATCTCGACAATTTTCCTCCGTCGAAGTGTGGACGAGTTCTTAAATCTCAACAGAATTATTCTCTGTTGAAGTAAACAGACAGTCCTAGATCTTGATGAAGATGTTTCCCTCAGTCGAAGACTTGACCGGCTTTCTTATTCATCAAGGATTGATCAAAATTCATCAAGACTCAAAAGTTGCTAAATTAGGGTTTTGCAGGAAAAGTCAACTCAATTTTGACCAAGCATAACTTTCTCATACTTTATGAGAAATGACCCATCCAAAGCTCATTTTGAAGAGGATGAAATTTACAACAATCCATCTTCATACCCGAATGTGATATGATGGGAGAACTGACTTGGGATTTTACGTTAGTGTTCGCAAGTGTTTCGGTTTAGCAAGAGTCGCCACCGACTTTTTATTTTATCCTAGGGAAGGTCAAAAAGCACAAGAAAGACCTTTGAGATGTTTTCTTGGGTTCGGGGAGTAGATTATAGAAAGGGAAGGTATTAGCACCCTTTCTATCCATAGTTATCCATGGGCTCTTAGTTACTTGCTTAGATCACTTGCTTTGCTTTTCAATTGTTTGAAATGGTGCTTTTCAATTGTTTGAAATGGTGCTTTGTGTGTGATTTGGAAAGATATTTTGAAAAGAGGCCATTGTTGTGGCAACCTTTGTAACGATTCTTGTTTGAATGTATACAAAGGTGTTTTTTGTCTTTTGAAAGGTTTTCAATGTTTGAAATTAGGGTTTTGAAATTGTGTTGTGGAGTGTGTTTTGAAAAGTAGCAAGTGTGTTTTTGCAAGCTTGATCAAGTAACTAAGAGTTATCTACCCTATTTTTACTCAAAGATCTTTCTTATGTTTTTAACCCTTTTAACAGTGTTGTTTCACCATTGTATTTGATGAATAAGTTTGTGTTAGGAAGTTAACGGGACAGGCGCGGGTCATCGTATAGACCATGATAGCAATAGTGTCAAGTATCTTTGGCAATTTTCTTGAGGGACTTGATCATTTTTGTTTAGGCAACTCAGATAGCGTCATCGAGGGACTATGATCTTTTGTTTTGTTTTTGTTTTGTCAAAGTACTTGACATGCAACCATGGCCCATTTTTGAAGGCAACAAGTGGATAACCCTAGGGGTGCAAGTGTGCATTGTGTTTGTTTTCCATGCATGTTTATCTTGGATTAGGTCAAACTAATTTTTGATTTTATTTGCATACAAACCTTAGGTCTAAGCATGACATAATTGAAAGCTTTTAAATGTGCGAGAATTTAAATGCTATACTATTACAACATGATATAGGGAGGGGGGTACAAATTTGAATTGGGGATATTTGACAAGAAATTAAACCCTAGATTACTATTACAACCAAATTGAATGTACAAGATACAATATTTAAATGTACAATAATTTAAATAAATATAATAAATAAATGTAAATAACATGTATTATGCAAAAATGTTTTTTTTAGTATGTAAAAAGTATTTTTCAATAAAAACAAAAAGTCAATTTTTATTATTTTTTCTATTTAGGGCAAGAAACCCTAATTTTCTTAAATAAATAGTATTATTTATTATTTATTTACAATAATATATTAACTTATACAAAAAATAAAAGTATATTGTAAAAATAATATTTTTAGTGCAAAATATTAATACAAATGAAAATGCAATATTTTTATTTTTTAACCTAATTATTTAATAACAAGTATATATATATATATATATATTTATATATATATATATATATATATATATATATATATATATATATATATATATATATATATATATATATATATATATATATATATATATATATATATATATATATATATATATATATATATATATATATATATATATATATATATATATATATATATATATATATATATATATATATATATATATATTAAACATATTAAATGTACAAAGATAAAAGTTAATTATTTACAAAAATGGATATTTTCAAGAAAATGTTCTCAAATGTAAAAAATAATAAATAAAAATAAGTATATTTTTTGTATTATTTTTGAGTTTTATTAAAAAAGAAAATAGTTTATATATATATATATATATATATATATATATATATATATATATATATATATATATATATATATATATATATATATATATATATATATATATATATATATATATATATATATATATATATATATATATATATATATATATATATATATATATTATATATATATATATATATATATATATATATATATATATATATATATATATATATATATATATATATATACTTAGTAAAATAAAATAAATATCAAATAAATATGAAAAAAAATGGAAAATTATTTTTGTCATTTTTTATGTTTATATAAAAAATAATAAAGTCGGGATAAAAAATAAAATGTCAAAAATGATAAATATTAAACAAATGGGCCAGGGGGGTGCAAACTGAATATGCATGTGTGAAAAACAAAAGCAACCCAGGCCCAGCCCACCAGACTTCTTCTTCTTCCTCTTGTTCACAAAACACGCGTTTCTATGCATCAATGGCTAACTCCTGATTCTTTGATTTTTTTGACAAAACTCACAACATGAAACTTGTAGAGCATCAATAACGAATTCAACCATATAAAAACTTGGATTAATTCTCAAAGACCAGAGAGAATTTCTCTGGCCCTAATTTTTAACCTAGTTTTTTCAGAAAGTTCATGAGTGAAATTCTCTCAGCACGATTAATGTAAATGAAAACTAAGCATGTGTAGGCTTCAGGGCTATGAGTACAACATATTTCATTCACAAACCTAAGCCTAACCATTCCTAAATAGAGAGATAGAAGTCCATGAAGTACCTGTTTCAGTTGACTTCGAGTTGGACAATGTAGCAACCTTCAATGGTTGTTTGAGCTTCTGTTGAGCTTGCCTGAGGTCCAAGGAAGCTTCTCCAATGCTTGGCTTGCTTTGAAACAACTTGAATCATGTTGTAGAACTCAACCTGCAGAGCTTTGAAATGAAAATGGCAAAGTGTGTTAGAGGTGTTACAGCTTGCAATGGGTGCTTGGGATAGTTTAGGTGAGTTGATTGGAAAGTGTTGGAACTGTTTTGGGACAAAACGCACGATGGAAATTGATTGTGGCTTGCAAGATGCAGAACCTGCTATGCTTTGCAGAAAAACAATATTTCTGAGTATGAGGAGCTATTAGGGGTGAAAGGGTCGTGATTTAGGCTTGTTGGGAGGTATGGAATTTGTTCACAAAGTTCTTGTAAGCTTTTGTTCACAGATATGAGAGATGGCTTATGATTTGCAACTTTCCTTCTACTTGAAGAAAGAGAGTGGAAGTGATATTGTAGCCTTGCACAGACCCTCCTATCACACTGCACACAGCACTCTTGGCCCCTCTAATTCATGGATTTGGTTTGCAGTCTCATATTTTGTCCAAGGCTCAATGCTTGGTGTTTTGACATAAAGAAACTTTTGCAAAAATGGCAATATGCCTTTTACCATTTAGGGCTTAATTTTGCATGTAATGTCCATATGAATAAGATAATACCTTAACTCAATGGTTAGGCATTAAACTATGGAGTGCAAGTTGGTTTTGAGGCCTGCAAGCTAGCACCAAACATGCTGATTTGAAAATGCAAGTTTGTATGAACATGTATTGGTCATGGACAAAAGTGAGTTTTTGCCAACTTCCAACATTCGATTCTATCTAACCACAAGG
Source organism: Vicia faba (assembly GCA_948472305.1). NCBI lineage: Eukaryota > Viridiplantae > Streptophyta > Magnoliopsida > Fabales > Fabaceae > Vicia > Vicia faba. Next base: position 1,155,938,057 of record OX451738.1, on the reverse strand, counting down.
GTGTTTGAGGAGTTCTTGGACAATTTGGAAAGCTTGGAACATGTACTACAATCCATCTTTGCAATGAAACTTGAAATTCCAAGTGGAACTATGTGAAAAATTTCCATGAAGATAGGTCAAAATCCTACCTAGATTAGGGCAAATTTTCTCTAAGTTATAAGTTGTAGGTACCCTTGTTCCAAAAATCATAACTTGAGATACAAGCTTCTTTTGAGAAAACTTTTTAAATAAAAGTTGTATAATTTGTGATGGACTACAACTTTCATGTTGCAAGTTTTGTTTGAATCCATTTGCATCTTGGTGAAAAAATGGGTCCAAGTTAGGAAAAAAATAAGAAAATTTTATAACTTAGAAAAATTCGAAGTTATGAAATTTTTTCATTTTAAACCCTAATTTGCATTTTTGGGTTTCTTGGTGAACAAGTTTCATAATTTGGAATGTTTTGATGAAAAGTAACTCTTGGCACTTGATTTTGACCAAAAAGTCAAAGTTTGACTTTTCAGTATACAGTTAAATTTTGATCAGTTGACTGAAAAAATTCATCTGTCAATCCTATGCATTTGAGATCTTTTGAACTTGTTGAATGGGTCAAGATGATGTCATTGAGTCCTTGAGTCCATGGTTGAGTTTTATTTGCCATTGGTTAGGTCAAACAGTCAAAAATTGCCTTTGTGTAGTCAAAACCCTAAAAATGACCATTTTTCCCTTTTGATGATCTGATCAAATTTCTTGTGGAATTGTGATCCAAACTTGATCAAATGGTTCATATGAGTTCATAATGTTGATGTGGGTCAAATTTCATGAGGTTTGACTGTCAATTGGCCACAATTGACTTTTTCCCCAATACAGTTGATTTCTAGGTCAACTGTCCAATTGACTGGGTAAAGATTTGAATCAAGGCTTGAAACTTGGTATGGGAAAACTTGTGAATCCAGCATGAAGTATGAAAGTCACTTTGGGCATTTTTGGTCAAAACATCCCAGTGCAAACTCAAACCCTAATTTAGGTCAACAATGCAAGGAGGTGTCTTGAGTTGAGCAAACCCTAGCTTGATCTTGAGTTCCAAGGGCTTTGTGATGAGAATTGTTGATAAAAGGAGAGGGAAATTTTTTGGGTACAATACCCAAGATCAATAAATACACTCACAAGAAGTTATGAATTTGGACATTATAGGTCATTTTTGAAAGTCAACAAAAACACCTTTTTTTCCAAAGCTTATAACTTGAGCATGGAATATCATAATGAGATGAGACCAAAAGGGTTGGTTAGAGGACATCTCAATATTTCCAAAAAGTCTAAGAACACCTCCAAAAGTTCAAAATTGAAGAAGTTATGCATTGTTGAAGTTGGACATTTTTTACAAAATTGCCAAAAGTCAACTATCTCCAAAACTTCAAATTTTGTCAAATGGGCCCATTCTTTTCCACTTGATTTGAGCTTGCATCATTTTCCATGTGTCCTAACTTCAACCATGAGCCCATATTTCATTTTTATTATTTTATTTGATTTTTTATTGAATTTATTCATTTTAAATCAAATTAAATCATATAATATCCAAACTTTGATTACCTAAGATCTTTTTGGTTGTTTCATGTCTTAATTGTCATCATGATCATCATCAAACTCGAATCATACAATATCATGTGCAAAAAGATTGATTTTTGATAAATTTGGAAAGGTTTAAAGAGTGAATCAAATCAAATTCCAATGCATTGATTTAGAGAGATTCAGTCCAAATTTGTTACCCTAACACAATATACCATACATAAGCAAGCAAAAGGGACGTGAACAAGGGTGGGAGGCTGCAAGAAGAGGAAGAACAAAGTTTGAAAAAAAGTCACCAAAAGCTTGAATTCGAAACCATAGCTAGAGGCACTTTCAGAAGTTGAGACCTGTCCCAATCTCTTCCTGGGTGTTCACTCAACCTTCCTGGATCAAAAGCAAGCTTGCTCATACGCACAAACACGCTGTAAGTCTCTCGTTACCTAGCTCTGTTCTTGAATTCGGTTTGGCTCATTCTTGCATCATTTGAACAAATCATTGACATATTTGTGATCCCCCTAACATTTCCAAGCTTTTGGCATTATTTAATTTTGTTTATCTGACCTATACTGCAAAGTACCATTGCTAGGGTTTCGTCCTTGTTTTGGGGGCTTTTATTTTCAGGTACAATTGACCATAATAATGGCTATGGTTGTGACTAGCTGGCCGAGACGAACTCAACCATGGGTTCAAAATGCATTTCCATGGCGCCTATAGGATTTTAGAGATGCCTGACTTATAGCTACGGACTTCTGTCCGTTGGTATAGGTCAGATTTGTTTTAGCCATGGTTCAACAAAGAAGATGAAGATGTGTCACGCCATCGTTGGCCCATTCAAATCACACGCGCATATTTTTTATTTTGACCATTGATCTTTGTTTTGTTTTATTATCATTGTTTTGCATAATATTAACAAATGTAACAGTTGGCGTAGTGGTAAAACAAGCAACATATCACTTTCAGGACCTGAGTTCGATTCCCAGGTCCCCCACTTTCTTTGATAATTTTTCTTTTTAGGTGATTACGTACATATGCCTAGCTACAGCCCATTATACATCCTCATGCATCCAAGGGACAGATGGCCAATGGCCAGATCTGACGGATGGGGATGGAAGAACCACCAAGGCTTTGGTCAACGCGTGCACACAAGATCACCAAGAGTCAAACGAGACCAGCACAAATGGGCCTCAGAATTGCTTTCTGCACCATGAAAACAGGCCCATACTCCTCTTCTCTTATTTTCTTTATTTTGTTTTTATTAATTGCCTAATTATTTTTATTTAATTTACTAACCAATTAAACAATTCTTTTCTTTATAAAATAAAATCACAAAAATATTTTTTATATTTAATCAAATTTTAATTTTAATTTATATTAATAAATACTAATAAATAAATTTAGGTTTTAATTCTAGAATAATTTTAACCCTTTTTTTGAAATAATTAAAATTAAATAGACTTAATTAGGTTTTTTTACTAACTCAATTAATTTTATTTTCTTTCTTAAAAAACCAAAAATCCAAAAATATTTATTTATTTTATTAATTTATTTATTTATTAATTTAGTAATTAATTTAGTTAATTTCTTTCTTAAAATAAAAAAACAAAAAAAAAATCTTTTCTTTAACAAAAAGGGTCAAAACCCTAATCTCACACTCGATTTAATTTTCAGCACGCGATTTATTTATTTTATTCAATAATGTACTTGCCTCCGGTTTGTAATAGTTAAATAGGACTTTTATTATTTTTTATCGCTTTATTTATTTTTAAAGGGTTAGTCTTTGGCGATGTAAATACCCGACGCCTTGTAATTTAAATTCGGCAATTTATTTTCCGCAAATTATAATTGTTAGATGTTTGATAATAGGGATGCATGACAAGATTGAATGTTTTAACCTAAAATTAACTTAGATCACCCTTAACATGTACAAAGATAAAATTAACTGAAAAGGACACACTCGCACATGCGCACTCTTAGGGTACACCCCACTTGGTTGCCTTCGTACACGGTCATTGAGTATAGGTAGTTTTAGAGGTCGCCCTCTTGTCTTAAAGATCATAGTCGCCTCGAAACGGTTGCCTCAGATATTGTTGCCTCAAAACAAATGATCTAAGACATTAGGGTTACCGCTAAGGCGTCCTAACATTGTTTTGGTGACGGTAAGTCTCTAAATTCGAATTGACCCTCAAACTCCAACGACGATGCTACCTACTCATCAATAGTGGGATAGCATTGTTTAAAGGAAGATAGCATAGAACGATTACTTTTTTCGAGTAGGTAGATGGTTCTTAGATACTTGCTCTTTCAAAAAAACAAAATCTTTTCACACTTACACTTTTTCGAACAAAGTTTTCAAAAACACTTCATACGCTCTTGAGGACAGAAGCAAGAGTTAAATCGAAGTTTCAAAACAAAAACTTTTTCAAACCCACAAGCACAAAGAAAGCAAATTTTGAAAACAATTGAGCAAGTACCTAAGAGCCTGTGGATAACCACGGATAAAAAGGGTGCTAACACCTTCCCTTTCTATAATCTACTCCCTGAACCCGAGAAATATCTCGAAAAAGGAATTTTTCTGTGCTTTTTTCCTTTCCTTGTTGGATAAAATAAAAGTCAGTGGCGACTCTTGCTTACCGCGACATTTTGCTAAAACAAACGCAAAACACAAACCAGTATTCCAAAAAACAGTCAGTTCTTTCCACCGTATCACAGAACTGGCGACTCTGCTGGGGAAATAATATGTGGGTTGTACCTTAGGATTAGTTCATCATATTGTTTTCTGTTGTTTGATTTGATTGCTTTATCTTTGTGGGCTTTGTATCAGAGTTACTATAGATCCTAACCTGGATCTGGGGATACCTTTTAGGTAAGTAGCAACTGTGAGGGAACTGTACGGTATATACCGATACGGTTGAAGCAGTAGCTACGTTGGTGTGACACTTTAGTTGGTACCGATATCCCTTATGGAGGAACAAGGAGAGTATGAGGCTGCTAAGGGGTCATTAAGCATCAATTGAACTTAGAACCTATAATTGACCAACTTGGCCATAGAAAAGTAGCAGTATGCTACACTCATTGAGACCATACTCTCGCGATGATTCCGGCCGCAAGAAAAGGTTGCTAAATTGGAATTATGATCGATCGAGGATGGTCAGTGATATTGAGATTCTCTAGAAGCCGGTTACTATTACTAGGACAGGTTGAACCAACTAAACTGAAAGAGGGTAATACATAAACTCCATGCCAGTCTGAAATTTAAGGGCTATTGTGTGACTTGTGTGCTTTCAACTTGAACTACTTACACATGTTTGTTATCTAACAACTTGAGTTCCTTGCAGGTTTTGTTTACAGTCCTTATACAATACCTTAGATTTCTTGCCGGATTTACTTGTTTACATTACCTCGTACTTTTGCTTAAATGCATAACATACACATCATAACATCATGCCTTAACATTTCCTTAACCATTTCAAGGATCTGAAAGGTTTATGATGCAGGTTATGGTAAATCAAACGTCTAGCAAAGGGCAAAGGGGATTTATTTTCCTCTAGCCAATGTTATGTAGAGATCGAAACACGATAATTTGAGTCGGTGGCTATGACCCACTCGATATGGTGAGCTTAACTCTTGAAGAAGGATTCTTAATGACACAAAGTTTCTTCAATCAAGCTGCAACCAAATTCCTACAATTTCTTGTTTACCCCGCGAGATCCTTCAAAATATTGCATACATATATCATATATATCATTGCATAACAGGTCTTCCAGTACAGGTCTCTCATGTCCTTGCTGTTTATTTCAGCAATGGCTCTCAAACAAGACAACAGAGATCTTCATACTCAAGAAGCACAGTTCAGGGAAATCTTCCTAAACCTATCCAAGGGGCAGGAAGAGTTGAAAACACTCCTCGTTGGGAACTTGGTCAAGAAAAGTCCTGAAGACAATAAGGACGAGCGAATGAAACAACTGCAAGTTGAGGTAGATGCAATAAGAACCCAGATGCTGGGGCAGATGGCTCTTATCCAAGGCTTAGCCTGGGAACAAGAAGAGTTGAGAACCATCATCAACCAACTTCATCAAGACGGATACAACAGTATGAAGCAAACAGTCAAGGCTGGGGACCAAGTCATTGATCAACCTCCAAGAAGACAAAAGGTTGGTTTGGTGAAGAGCGGACCTTTCCAAATTACTACTACATCACGAGTCCAACAACAACCTCGCCAAAAACAACGGGTTGATCAGAGTAAGCCAAATATGCCCAAAAGGCAGTTTACCAAAATCAACATGTCATTGGCTCAAGCATTGCAACGTCTATTGAATGCCAAGTTAGTTATGTTAAGGGACCCTCCTCAGAATCCCAACATAGCCTCCCCAGACTACAATCCTGATGCAAGGTGTGCATACCATTCCAACAGCCCGGGGTATGATACTGATGACTGTTGGGCATTGAAAACTAAAATTCAAAACTTGATTGATGAAGGAGTGCTGGAGTTTACACAAGATGGTCAGGCTGAATTCTTCTACCATCCCTCCAAGGCACGTCCTCTGAAGTGACAAGACCAGACGAGAAGACTTTTTGTTCATTAGAATTTTCAATGTGTAATTTTCTTTTGATTGTTAAAACATTTATTCATGTCAAATTTTGTTACTTCATCAATGCATTGCATATGTCTGTTTTGAATCAATCCATTCGTATTCACTATATTCAAATTGCTTTCATTTTTTGTGATGTTCAACTCTCGATTAAAAAATTCTAAGCCTTTAGAAGGAGGATGACGAAAATGATATCAAAATCTCTACAGTATGCTTTTGAACAGATCCCGCTGACGATGTACAGGCGTTGTTTCAAATCCTAAACAGTGGAGTTATAAGGAAGATAATCCCTAGTCAACGCCTTTGAGCCAAAGAAGTTGGAGGTTTTCTTTTCACATAAATTAAAACCCTTAATCATAACCTGGGGGAAGGGTAGTTTTCTCAGTTAATTCGGGTGCACAATGAATGACATCAAAGACGTCCTTCCAAAAGAAGAGACAGTGATGGTTCCGTATAATCGTAAGGATAGGCAGTCATTATCTCTCAGAAATAAAAGCCCATTAAGTCAAAACCTATGAAGGAGACTTAAAAAACTGGGACATCCCGCTGACTGTAATCACAAAAGAAACAGTTCAGGCAAAAGACAGGGATAATGAAATCAAAAAGAAAGATATCCTACAAAGTCTCAACAAAAATTACTGCCTGATCAAAATAAATTATCAGTATACGAACCATCACTGGAATATCAGAGCAAAGACTCAAACAGGATCTAAATGCACAATTATCTGAGTTTAGGATCGTAGAACATCACAAAGAACGGGTGGGTACAAATAAAACTTGAGCCTTTATCCTTTGTTTCTTAAACCGTGAACCAGGCCACGTTATAACCCTTAAAAGTCCTAGCTAAAGCATGGGTTAGTTCGAAAGCACGCTGTTACAAAAGGTATCCTGACTCCTGTAGGGCTTGCTATAAATCCTGAGTTGATGTCACATTTTACAAAATTTTCCTATCTTACTGAAAAAATGCATTTTCAAAAACTTTAAGACAGACATAAGCTTTGCATTCTTAAAATAACATTGTTTGCATATGACTATTTGTTCAAATAGCAGATAAATTCGCACGACAAATATCTAGTGAACAAAAAACCTTCTCAATAAAAAAGATCACCTCAAGTGGAAAAACACTTCCAACCAAGGGGCACGGCACGATCATTGTTTATCATTTGGGGCAGTCAAGTCAAGATTCAGAGAATCTCTCAAAGATGCCAAATATCCAGGGGCAAATCTCCATCTGAGTCACTTGGGGAGTTGGACATAAATTCCAGCAACTAATCTTGCATGGTCAAACGAACATCTTCTGGCAGTATGGCAATACAACACTACCGACAGCAATAAATCCCTACACTCGGAGAGCGTGGACATGGTCAGAAAATACTGCACATGAACAAAGACCCGCTAGGTTGACACACCTAGGAAAAAATAAGGGCATCTCGGTGAACCAACAAGTTCGGGAAAAAATTAAGGATAAAAGACAAAAAGATATGTACACCCGGCAAGTCGAAAACCCGAAAGGGCGGCTTGTGCAAAAAAGTGTATCTCGGGTGAATGAAAACCCAAATGGGCAGTCCAGGAAAAAATTAGGGATCAAAGCGTATGACTATGTCCCGTCATTTTGTCACTTGCCTACTAGAAGGTTGGCCATTTCGATCGAAAGTTACCAAGCACCTCATAGGTTGGGATAATACTCGATCCACAAGGCCTCCGCAGGCACCTTATCTACCAGATACAGGGGCAGAAAAGTCTCGATACGAAGTCATCGTCATATCCTCAACATGTGTCCTGGTAACATTCATTCCCCGCAGAGTAAGGAGAAAGATAGTGGTGTCAACTCTCCCTAGCCGAAACTCTCAACTGTGAATGAATTGGCGATATTCTCTCCAAAGCAGAGTTTATCTACCATTAACACTGAAAAGTCTTATCATCCCCTGCAGAATACAAAGCATCCCCAGTGGAGTTTGAAATTTTTCCCAGCGCAGTCTGAAAAAGCTTCCCCAGTAGAGCTTGGAGAATCATCCCCAGTGGACTTTGGAAGATTATCCCCAACAAGTTCAAAGGATTATCCCCATAAGAGTCTAAAAGGTTATTCCTAGTGAAGTCGCAGCTGAAAGATCATCCCCAGCGGAGTTCTTCCCTTTCACAAACAAGAACTCAAATCTCCAACAGGATTCAGTATCACCAGCAACGGTAATTCATCCCCAGCGGAATTTATCGGTGGAATCCTCAGCGAAGCATCTCTTCCCCCCAGAGTAATCTCCTCACCAGTTTATTCCCCAATAGAGTTATCCTCTCCTGAAGGTTTATCCTCAGTCATCTTCATTCTCTATCCCTAGCGGAAACTAAGAATTCAACTCGTTTCTCCAGTAGCTACCCGGGATTTATTTTCCCCAGCTAAAAACATTACATTTCCATACATCATGATACATGCATATACGCATCATACAACACAATCTCATTTATTTTGAGAACATCATTGCTTGATATATATCATGCATTGCATACGACTGACCTTTACCTTTCAGGAAGGATGCAGTTAAGTTCACAGCTATGTCGAAGACCTAACCAGTTCTTAAATCTCAACTGAATTATTCTCGGTTTAATTACAGATAAGGTTCTCAATCTCGACAATTTTCCTCCGTCGAAGTGTGGACGAGTTCTTAAATCTCAACAGAATTATTCTCCGTTGAAGTAAACAGACAGTCCTAGATCTTGATGAAGATGTTTCCCTCAGTCGAAGACCTGACCGGTTCTTAAATCTCAACTGAATTATTCTCGGTTGAATTACAGATAAGGTTCTCAATCTCGACAATTTTCCTCCGTCGAAGTGTGGACGAGTTCTTAAATCTCAACAGAATTATTCTCCATTGAAGTAAACAGACAGTCCTAGATCTTGATGAAGATGTTTCCTTCAGTCGAAGACCTGACCAGTTCTTAAATCTCAACTGAATTATTCTCGGTTGAATTACAGATAAGGTTCTCAATCTCGACGATTTTCCTCTATCGAAGTGTGGACGAGTTCTTAAATCTCAACAGAATTATTCTCCGTTGAAGTAAACAGACAGTCCTAGATCTTGATGAAGATGTTTCCCTCAGTCGAAGACCTGAACAGTTCTTAAATCTTAACTGAATTAATCTCTGTTGAATTACAGATAAGGTTCTCAATCTCGACAATTTTCCTCCGTCGAAGTGTGGACGAGTTCTTAAATCTCAACAGAATTATTCTCCGTTGAACTAAATTGACAGTCCTAGATCTTGAAGAAGATGTTTCCCTCAGTCGAAGACCTGACCAGTTCTTAAATCTCAACTGAATTATTCTCAGTTGAATTATATATAAGGTTCTAAATCTCGAAAATTTTCCTCCGTCGAAGTGTGGACGAGTTCTTAAATCTCAACAGAATTATTCTCCTTTGAAGTAAACAGACAGACATAGATCTTGATGAAGATGTTTCCCTCAGTCGAAGACCTGACCAATTCTAAAATCTCAACTGAATTATTCTCGGTTGAATTACAGAAAAGGTTCTAAATCTCGATAATTTTCCTCTATCAAAGTATGGACGAGTTCTTAAATCTCAACAGAATTATTCTCCGTTGAAGTAAACAGACAGTCCTAGATCTTGATGAAGATGTTTCCTTCAGTCGAAGACCTGACCGGTTCTTAAATCTCAACTGAATTATTCTCGGTTGAATTACAGATAAGGTTCTCAATCTCGATGATTTTCCTCTATCGAAGTGTGGACGAGTTCTAAAATCTCAACAGAATTATTCTCCGTTGAAGTAAACAGACAGTCCTAGATCTTGATGAAGATGTTTCCCTCAATCGAAGACCTGAACAATTCTTAAATCTTAACTGAATTATTCTCTGTTGAATTACAGATAAGGTTCTCAATCTCGACAATTTTCCTCCGTCGAAGTGTGGACGAGTTCCTAAATCTCAACAGAATTATTCTCCGTTGAAGTAAATAGACAGTCCTAGATCTTGACGAAGATGTTTCCCTCAGTCGAAGACCTGACCAGTTCTTAAATCTCAACTGAATTATTCTCAGTTGAATTATATATAAGGTTCTAAATCTCGACAATTTTCCTACGTCGAAGTGTGGACGAGTTCTTAAATCTCAACAGAATTATTCTCCGTTGAAGTAAACAGACAGACATAGATCTTGATGAAGATGTTTCCCTCAGTCGAAGACCTGACCAATTCTAAAATCTCAACTGAATTATTCTCGGTTGAATTACAGAAAATGTTCTAAATCTCGATAATTTTCCTCTATCAAAGTATGGACGAATTCTTAAATCTCAACAGAATTATTCTCCGTTGAGGTAAACAGACAGTCCTAGATCTTGATGAAGATGTTTCCCTCAGTCGAAGACCTGATCGGTTCTTAAATCTCAACTGAATTAATCTCGGTTGAATTACAGATAAGGTTCTCAATCTCTACAATTTTCCTCCGTCGAAGTGTGGATGGGTTCTTAAATCTCAACAGAATTATTCTCGTTGAAGTAAACAGACAGTCCTAGATCTTGATGAAGATGTTTCCCTTAGTCGAAGACCTGACCGGTTCTTAAATCTCAACTGAATTATTCTCGGTTGAATTACAGATAAGGTTCTCAATCTCGACAATTTTCCTCCGTCGAAGTGTGGATGAGTTCTTAAATCTCAACAGAATTAGTCTCCGTTGAAGTAAACAGAGAGTCCTAGATCTTGATGAAGATGTTTCCCTCAGTCGAAGACCTGACCAGTTCTTAAATCTCCACTGAATTATCCTCAGTTGAATTACAGATAAGGTTCTAAATCTCGACAATTTTCCTCCATCTAAGTATTGACGAGTTCTTAAATCTCAACAGAATTATTCTCCGTTGAAGTAAACAGAGAGTCATATATCTTGATGAAGATGTTTCCCTCAGTCGAAGACCTGACCGGTTCTTATATCTCAACTGAAATATTCTCGGTTGAATTACAGATAAGGTTCTCAATCTCGACAATTTTCCTCCGTCGAAGTGTGAACGAGTTCTTAAATCTCAACAGAATTATTCTCCGTTGAAGTAAATAGACAGTCCTAGATCTTGATGAAGATGTTTCCCTTAGTCGAAGACCTGACCGGTTCTTAAATCTCGACTGAATTATCCTGGGTTCAATTACAGATAAGGTTCTATATCTCGATAATTTTCCTCCGTCGAAGTGTGGACGAGTTCTTAAATCTCAACAGAATTATTCTCCGTTGAAGTAAACAGACATTCCTAGATCTTGATGAAGATGTTTCCCTGAGTCGAAGACCTGATCGGTTCTTAAATCTCAACTAAATTATTCTCGGTTGAATTACAGATAAGGTTCTCAATCTCGACAATTTTCCTCCGTCGAAGTATGGACGAGTTCTTAAATCTCAACAAAATTATTCTCCATTGAAGTAAACAGACAGTCCTAGATCTTGATGAATATGTTTCCCTCAGTCGAAGACCCTACCAGTTCTTAAATCTCAACTAAATTATTCTCGGTTGAATTACAGATAAGGTTCTCAATCTCGACAATTTTCCTCCGTCGAAGCGTGGAAGAGTTCTTAAATCTCAACAGAATTATTCTCCGTTGAAGTAAACAAACAGCCATAGATCTTGATGAAGATATTTCCCTCAGTCGAAGACCTGACCGGTTCTTAAACCTCAACTGAATTATCTTCGTTTGAATTACAGATAAGGTTCTAAATCTCGGGAATTTTCCTCCGTCGAAGTATGGACGAGTTCTTAAATCTCAACAGAATTATTCTTCGTTGAAGTAAACAGACAGTCCTAGATCTTGATGAAGATGTTTCCCTCAGTCGAAGACCTGACCGGTTCTTAAATCACAACTGAATTATTCTCGGTTTAATTACAGATAAGGTTCTCAATCTCAACAATTTTCCTCCGTCGAAGTGTGGACGAGTTCTTAAATCTCAACAGAATTATTCTCCGTTGAAGTAAACAGACATTCCTAGATCTTGATGAAGATGTTTCCCTCAGTCGAAGACCCGACCGGTTCTTAAATCTCAACTGAATTATTCTCGGTTGAATTACAGATAAGGTTCTCAATCTCGACAATTTTCCTCCGTCGAAGTGTGTACGAATTCTTAAATCTCAACAGAATTATTCTCCGTTGAAGTAAACAGAAAGTCCTAAATCTTGATGAAGATGTTTCCCTCAGTCGAAGACCTGACCAGTTCTTAAATCTCAACTGAATTATTCTCGGTTGAATTACTGATAAGGTTCTCAATCTCGACAATTTTCCTCCGTCGAAGTATGGACGAGTTCTTAAATCTCAACAGAATTATTCTCTATTGAAGTAAATAGACAATCCTAGATCTTGGTGAAGATGTTTCCCTCAGTCGAAGACCTGACCAGTTCTTAAATCTCAATTGAATTATCTTCGGTTGAATTACAAATAATGTTCTCAATCTCGACAATTTTCCTCCGTCAAAGTGTGGACGAGTTCTTAAATCTCAACAGAATTATTCTCCGTTGAAGTAAACAGACAGTCCTAGATATTGATGAAGATGTTTCCCTCAGTCGAAGACCTGACCAGTTCTTAAATCTCAACTGAATTATTCTCGGTTGAATTACAGATAAGGTTCACAATCTCGACATTTTTCCTCCGTCGAAGTGTGGACGAGTTCTTAAATCTCAACAGAATTATTCTCCGTTGAAGTAAACAGACAGTCCTAGATCTTGATGAAGATGTTTCCCTCAGTGGAAGACGTGACCAGTTCTTAAATCTCAACTGAATTACTCTTAGTTGAATTACAAGTAAGGTTCTAAATCTCGACAATTTTCCTCCGTCGAAGTGTGGACGAGTTCTTAAATCTCAACAGAATTATTCTCCGTTGAAGTAAACAGAGAGTCATATATCTTGATGAAGATGTATCCCTCAGTCGAAATCCTGACCGGTTCTTAAATCTCAACTGAAATATTCTCGGTTGAATTACAGATAAGGTTCTCAATCTCGACAATTTTCCTCCGTCGAAGTGTGGACGAGTTCTTAAATCTCAACAGAATTATTCTCCGTTGAAGTAAACAGACATTCCTAGATCTTGATGAAGATGTTTCCCTGAGTCGAAGACCTGATCGGTTCTTAAATCTCGACTAAATTATTCTCGGTTGAATTACAGATAAGGTTCTCAATCTCGACAATTTTCCTCCGTCGAAGTATGGACGAGTTCTTAAATCTCAACAAAATTATTCTCCATTGAAGCAAACAGACAATCCAAGATCTTGATGAAGATTTTTCCCTCAGTCGAAGACCCTACCAGTTCTTAAATCTCAACTAAATTATTCTCGGTTGAATTACAGATAAGGTTCTCAATCTCGACAATTTTCCTCCGTCGAAGCGTGGAAGAGTTCTTAAATCTCAACAAAATTATTCTCCGTTGAAGTAAACAAACAGCCCTAGATCTTGATGAAGATATTTACCTCAGTCGAAGACCTGACCGGTTCTTAAACCTTAACTGAATTATCTTCGGTTGAATTACAGATAAGGTTCTAAATCTCGGCAATTTTCCTCCGTCGAAGTATGGACGAGTTCTTAAATCTCAATAGAATTATTCTTCGTTGAAGTAAACAGACAGTCCTAGATCTTGATGAAGATGTTTCCCTCAGTCGAAGACCTGACCGGTTCTTAAATCACAACTGAATTATTCTCGGTTTAATTACAGATAAGGTTCTCAATCTCAACAATTTTCCTCCGTCGAAGTGTGGACGAGTTCTTAAATCTCAACAGAATTATTCTCCGTTGAAGTAAACAGACAGTCCTAGATCTTGATGAAGATGTTTCCCTCAGTCGAAGACCCGACCGGTTCTTAAATCTCAACTGAATTATTCTCAGTTGAATTACAGATAAGGTTCTCAATCTCGACAATTTTCCTCCGTCGAAGTATGGACGAGTTCTTAAATCTCAACAGAATTATTCTCTGTTGAAGTAAATAGACAGTCCTAGATCTTGGTGAAGATGTTTCCCTCAGTCGAAGACCTGACCAGTTCTTAAATCTCAACTGAATTATTCTCGGTTGAATTACAGATAAGGTTCTCAATCTCGAAAATTTTCCTCCGTCAAAGTGTGGACGAGTTCTTAAATCTCAACAGAATTATTCTCCGTTGAAGTAAACAGACAGTCCTAGATCTTGATGAAGATGTTTCCCTCAGTCGAAGACGTGACCAGTTCTTAAATCTCAACTGAATTACTCTCAGTTGAATTACAAGTAAGGTTCTAAATCTCGACAATTTTCCTCCGTCGAAGTGTGGACGAGTTCTTAAATCTCAACAGAATTATTCTCCGTTGAAGTAAACAGACAGTCCTAGATCTTGATGAAGATGTTTCCCTCAGTCGAAGACCTGACCAGTTCTTAAATCTCAACTGAATTATTCTCGGTTGAATTACAGACAAGGTTCTAAATCTCGACAATCTTCCTCCATCGAAGTGTGGACGAGTTCTTAAATCTCAACAGAATTATTCTCCGTTGAAGTAAACAGACAATCCTAGATCTTGATGAAGATGTTTCCCTCAGTCGAAGACCTGATCGGTTCTTAAATCTCAACTAAATTATTCTCGGTTGAATTACAGATAAGGTTCTCAATCTCGACAATTTTCCTCCGTCGAAGTATGGACGAGTTCTTAAATCTCAACAGAATTATTCTCTGTTGAAGTAAACAGATAGTCCCTGATCTTGATGAAGATGTTTCCCTTAGTCGAAGACCTGACCCGTTCTTAAATCTCCACCGAATTATCCTCGGTTGAATTACAGATAAGGTTCTAAATCTCGACAATTTTCCTCCGTCGAAGTATGGACGAGTTCTTAATTCTCAACAGAATTATTCTCCGTTGAAGTAGACAGACAGTTCTAGATCTTGATGAAGATATTTCCCTCAATCGAAGACCTTACCAGTTCTTAAATCTCAACTAAATTATTCTCGGTTGAATTACAGACAAGGTTCTCAATCTCGACAATTTTCCTCCGTCGAAGCGTGGACGAGTTCTTAAATCTCAACAGAATTATTCTCTGTTGAAGTAAACAGACAGTCCCTGATCTTCATGAAGATGTTTCCCTTAGTCGAAGACCTGACCGGTTCTTAAATCTCCATTGAATTATCCTCGGTTGAATTACAGATAAGGTTCTAAATGTCGCCAATTTTCCTCCGTCGAAGTATGGACGAGTTCTTAAATCTCAACAGAATTATTCTCTGTTGAAGTAGACAGACATTCCTAGATCTTGATGAAGATGTTTCCCTCAATCGAAGACCTTACCAGTTCTTAAATCTCAACTAAATTATTCTCGGTTGAATTACATATAAGGTTCTCAATCTCGACAATTTTCCTCCGTCGAAGCGTGGACGAGTTCTTAAATCTCAACAGAATTATTCTCCGTTGAAGTAAACAGACAGCCCTAGATCTTGATGAAGATATTTCCTTCAGTCGAAGACCTGACCGGTTCTTAAACCTCAACTGAATTATCTTCGGTTGAATTACAGACAAAGTTCTAAATCTCGAAAATCTTCCTCCGTCGAAGTATGGATGAGTTCTTAAATCTCAACAGAATTATTCTTCGTTGAAGTAAACAGACAGTCCTAGATCTTGATGAAGATGTTTCCCTCAGTTGAAGACCTGACCGGTTCTTAAATCACAACTGAATTATTCTCGGTTTAATTACAGATAAGGTTCTCAATCTCAACAATTTTCCTCCGTCGAAGTGTGGACGAGTTCTTAAATCTCAACAGAATTATTCTCCGTTGAAGTAAACAGACAGTCCTACATCTTGATGAAGATGTTTCCCTCAGTCGAAGACCCGACCGGTTCATAAATCTCAACTGAATTATTCTCGGTTGAATTACAGATAAGGTTCTCAATCTCGACAATTTTCCTCCGTCGAAGTGTGGACGAATTCTTAAATCTCAACAGAATTATTCTCCGTTGAAGTAAACAGAAAGTCCTAGATCTTGATGAAGATGTTTCCCTCAGTCGAAGACCTGACCAGTTCTTAAATCTCAACTGAATTATTCTCGGTTGAATTACAGATAAGGTTCTCAATCTCGACAATTTTCCTCCGTTGAAGTATGGACGAGTTCTTAAATCTCAACAGAATTATTCTCTGTTGAAGTAAATAGACAGTCCTAGATCTTGGTGAAGATGTTTCCCTCAGTCGAAGACCTGACCAGTTCTTAAATCTCAACTGAATTATCTTCGGTTGAATTACAGATAATGTTCTCAATCTCAACAATTTTCCTCCGTCAAAGTGTGGACGAGTTCTTAAACCTCAACAGAATTATTCTCCGTTGAAGTAAACAGACAGTCCTAGATATTGATGAAGATGTTTCCCTCAGTCGAAGACCTGACCAGTTCTTAAATCTCAACTGAATTACTCTTAGTTGAATTTAAAGTAAGGTTCTAAATCTCGACAATTTTCCTCCGTCGAAGTGTGGACGAGTTCTTAAATCTCAACAGAATTATTCTCCGTTGAAGTAAACAGACAATCCTAGATCTTGATGAAGATGTTTCCCTCAGTCGAAGACGCGATCGGTTCTTAAATCTCAATTGAATTATTCTCGGTTGAATTACAGATAAGATTCGCAATCTCAATAATTTTCCTCCGTCAAAGTGTGGACGAGTTCTTAAATCTCAACAATATTATTCTCCGTTGAAGTAAACAGAAAGTCCTAGATCTTGATGAAGATGTTTCCCTCAGTCGAAGACCTGACCATTTCTTAAACCTCAACTGAATTATTCTCGGTTGAATTACAGATAAGGTTCTCAATCTCGACAATTTTCCTCCATCGAAGTGTGGACGAGTTCTTAAATCTCAACAGAATTATTCTTTGTTGAAGTAAACAGACAGTCCTAGAACTTCATGAAGATGTTTCCCTCAGTCGAAGACCTGACCGGTTCTTAAATCACAACTGAATTATTCTCGGTTTAATTACAGATAAGGTTCTCAATCTCAACAATTTTCCTCCGTCGAAGTGTGGACGAGTTCTTAAATCTCAACAGAATTATTCTCCGTTGAAGTAAACAGACAGTCCTAGATCTTGATGAAGATGTTTCCCTCAGTCGAACACCCGACCGGTTCATAAATCTCAACTGAATTATTCTCGGTTGAATTACAGATAAGGTTCTCAATCTCGACAATTTTCCTCCGTCGAAGTGTGGACGAATTCTTAAATCTCAACAGAATTATTCTCCGTTGAAGTAAATAGAAAGTCCTAGATCTTGATGAAGATGTTTCCCTCAGTCGAAGACCTGACCAGTTCTTAAATCTCAACTGAATTATTCTCGGTTGAATTACAGATAAGGTTCTCAATCTCGACAATTTTCCTCCGTTGAAGTATGGACGAGTTCTTAAATCTCAACAGAATTATTCTCTGTTGAAGTAAATAGACAGTCCTAGATCTTGGTGAAGATGTTTCCCTCAGTCGAAGACCTGACCAGTTCTTAAATCTCAACTGAATTATCTTCGGTATAATTACAGATAATGTTCTCAATCTCGACAATTTTCCTCCGTCAAAGTGTGGACGAGTTCTTAAATCTCAACAGAATTATTCTCTGTTGAAGTAAACAGACAGTCCTAGATATTGATGAAGATGTTTCCCTCAGTCGAAGACCTGACCAGTTCTTAAATCTCAACTGAATTACTCTTAGTTGAATTTAAAGTAAGGTTCTAAATCTCGACAATTTTCCTCCGTCGAAGTGTGGACGAGTTCTTAAATCTCAACAGAATTATTCTCCGTTGAAGTAAACAGACAGTCCTAGATCTTGATGAAGATGTTTCCCTCAGTCGAAGACCCGATCGGTTCTTAAATCTCAACTGAATTATTCTCGGTTGAATTACAGATAATGTTCTCAATCTCGATAATTTTCCTCCGTCAAAGTGTGGACGAGTTCTTAAATCTCAACAGAATTATTCTCCGTTGAAGTAAACAGAAAGTCCTAGATCTTGATGAAGATGTTTCCCTCAGTCGAAGACCTGACCATTTCTTAAACCTCAACTGAATTATTCTCGGTTGAATTACAGATAAGGTTCTCAATCTCGACAATTTTCCTCCATCGAAGTGTGGACGAGTTCTTAAATCTCAACAGAATTATTCTCCGTTGAAGTAAACAGACAGTCCTAGATCTTGATGAAGATGTTTCCCTCAGTCAAAGACCTGACCAGTTCTTAAATCTCAACTGAATTATTCTCGGTTGAATTACAGATAAGGTTCACAATCTCGACATTTTTCCTCTGTCGAAGTGTGGACGAGTTCTTAAATCTCAACAGAATTATTCTCCGTTGAAGTAAACAGAAAGTCCTAGATCTTGATGAAGATGTCTCCCTCAGTCGAAGACGTGACCAGTTCTTAAATCTCAACTGAATTACTCTCAGTTGAATTACAAGTAAGGTTCTAAATCTCGACAATTTTCCTCCGTCGAAGTGTGGACGAGTTCTTAAATCTCAACAGAATTATTCTCCGTTGAAGTAAACAGACAGTCCTAGATCTTGATGAAGATGTTTCCCTCAGTCGAAGAGCTGACCAGTTCTTAAATCTCAACTGAATTATTCTCGGTTGAATTACAGACAAGGTTCTAAATCTCGACAATCTTCCTCCGTCGAAGTGTGGACGAGTTCTTAAATCTCAACAGAATTATTCTCCGTTGAAGTAAACAGACAGTCCTAGATCTTGATGAAGATGTTTCCCTCAGTCGAAGACCTGATCGGTTCTTAAATCTCAACTAAATTATTCTCGGTTGAATTACAGATAAGGTTCGAAATCTCGACAATTTTCCTTCGTCGAAGTGTGGACGAGTTCTTAAATCTCAACAGAATTATTCTCTGTTGAAGTAAACAGATAGTCCCTGATCTTGATGAAGATGTTTCCCTTAGTCGAAGACCTGACCGGTTCTTAAATCTCCACCGAATTATCCTTGGTTGAATTACAGATAAGGTTATAAATCTCGGCAATTTTCCTCCGTCGAAGTATGGACGAGTTCTTAATTCTCAACAGAATTATTCTCCGTTGAAGTAGACAGACAGTCCTAGATCTTGATGAAGATGTTTCCCTCAATCGAAGACCTTACCAGTTCTTAAATCTCAACTAAATTATTCTCGGTTGAATTACAGATAAGGTTCTCAATCTCGACAATTTTCCTCCGTCGAAGCGTGGACGAGTTCTTAAATCTCAACAGAATTATTCTCTGTTGAAGTAAACAGACAGTCCCTAATCTTGATGAAGATGTTTCCCTTAGTCGAAGACCTGACCGGTTCTTAAATCTCCACTGAATTATCCTCGGTTACAGATAAGGTTCTAAATCTCGCCAATTTTCCTCCGTCGAAGTATGGACGAGTTCTTAAATCTCAACAGAATTATTCTCTGTTGAAGTAGACAGGCAGTCCTAGATCTTGATGAAGATGTTTCCCTCATTCGAAGACCTGAACAGTTCTTAAATCTCAACTGAATTGTTCTCGGTTGAATTACAAATAAGGTTCACAATCTCGACAATTTTCCTCCTTCGAAGTGTGGACGAGTTCTTAAATCTCAACAGAATTATTCTCCGTTGAAGTAAACAGATAGTCCTAGATCTTGATGACGATGTTTCCCTCAGTCGAAGACGTGACCAGTTCTTAAATCTCAACTGAATTATTCTCGGTTGAATTACAAGTAAGGTTCTAAATCTCGACAATTTTCCTCCATCGAAGTGTGGACGAGTTCTTAAATCTCAACAGAATTATTCTCCGTTGAAGTAAACAGACAGTCCTAGATCTTGATGAAGATGTTTCCCTCAGTCGAAGACCTGACCAGTTCTTAAATCTCAACTGAATTATTCTCAGTTGAATTATAGATAAGGTTCTAAATCTCGACAATTTTCCTCCGTCGAAGTGTGGACGAGTTCTTAAATCTCAACAGAATTATTCTCCGTTGAAGTAAACAGACAGTCCTAGATCTTGATGAAGATGTTTCCCTCAGTAGAAAACCTGATCGGTTCTTAAATCTCAACTAAATTATTGGTTGAATTACAGATAAGGTTCTCAATCTCGACAATTTTCGTCCGTCGAAGTATGGACGATTTCTTAAATCTCAACAGAATTATTCTTCATTGAAGTAAACAGACAGTCCTAGATCTTGATGAAGATGTTTCCCTCAATCGAAGACCTGACCGGTTCTTAAATCTCAACTGAATTATTTTCGGAACAGAATTATTCTCTGTTGAAATAAACAGAAAGTCCTAGATCTTGATGAAGATGTTTCCCTCAGTCGAAGAGCTAACCAGTTCTTAAATCTCAACTGAATTATTCTCGGTTGAATTACAGATAAGGTTCTCAATCTCGACAATTTTCCTCCTTCGAAGTGTGGACGAGTTCTTAAATCTCAACAGAATTATTCTCTGTTGAAGTATATAGACAGTCCTAGATCTTGATGAAGATGTTTCCCTCAGTCGAAGACCTGACCAGTTCTTAAATCTCAACTGAATTATCTTCGGTTGAATTACAGATAAGGTTCTCAATCTCAACAATTTTCCTCAGTCGAAGACCTGACCAGTTCTTAAATCTCAACTGAATTATTCTCGGTTGAATTATAGATAAGGTTCTAAATCTCGACAATTTTCCTCTGTCGAAGTGTGGACGAGTTCTTAAATCTCAACAGAATTATTCTCCGTTGAAGTAAACAGACAGTCCTAGATCTTGATGAAGATGTTTCCCTCAGTCGAAGACCTGATCGGTTCTTAAATATCAACTAAATTATTCTAGGTTGAATTACAGATAAGGTTCTCAATCTCGACAATTTTCCTCCGTCGATGTGTGGACGAGTTCTTAAATCTCAACAGAATTATTCTCTGTTGAAATAAACCGAAAGTCCTAGATCTTGATGAAGATGTTTCCCTCAGTCGAAGAGCTGACCAATTCTTAAATCTCAACTGAATTATTCTCGGTTGAATTACAGATAAGGTTCTCAATCTCGACAATTTTCCTCCGTCGAAGTGTGGACGAGTTCTTAAATCTCAACAGAATTATTCTCTGTTGAAGTAAATAGACAGTCCTAGATCTTGATGAAGATGTTTCCCTCAGTCGAAGACCTGACCAGTTCTTAAATCTCAACTGAATTATCTTCGGTTGAATTACAGATAAGGTTCTCAATCTCAACAATTTTCCTCCGTCAAAGTGTGGACGAGTTCTTAAATCTCAACAGAATTATTCTCTGTTGAATTAAACAGACAGTCCTAGATATTGATGAAGATGTTTCCCTCAGTCGAAGACCTGACCAGTTCTTAAATCTCAACTGAATTACTCTCAGTTGTATTACAAGTAAGGTTCTAAATCTCGACAATTTTCCTCCGTCGAAGTGTGGACGAGTTCTTAAATCTCAACAGAATTATTCTCTGTTGAAGTAAACAGATAGTCCCTGATCTTGATGAAGATGTTTCCCTTAGTCGAAGACCTGACCGGTTCTTAAATCTCAACTGAATTATTCTCGGTTGAATTATAGATAAGGTTCTCAATCTCGATAATTTTCCTCCGTCAAACTGTGGACGAGTTCTTAAATCTCAACAGAATTATTCTCCATTGAAGTAAACAGAAAGTCCTAGATCTTGATGAAGATGTTTCCCTCAGTCGAAGACCTGACCATTTCTTAAATCTCAACTGAATTATTCTCGGTTGAATTACAGATAAGGTTCTCAATCTCGACAATTTTCCTCCGTCGAAGCATGGACGAGTTCTTAAATCTCAACAGAATTATTCTCTGTTGAAGTAAACAGACAGTCCCTGATCTTGATGAAGATGTTTCCCTTAGTCGAAGACCTGACCGGTTCTTAAATCTCCACTGAATTATCCTCGGTTGAATTACAGATAAGGTTCTAAATCTCGCCAATTTTCCTCCGTCGAAGTATGGACGAGTTCTTAAATCTCAACAGAATTATTCTCTGTTGAAGTAGACAGGCAGTCCTAGATCTTGATGAAGATGTTTCCCTCAATCGAAGACCTTACCAGTTCTTAAATCTCAACAAAATTATTCTCGGTTGAATTACAGATAAGGTTCTCAATCTCGACAATTTTCCTCCGTCGAAGCGTGGACGAGTTCTTAAATCTCAACAAAATTATTCTCCGTTGAAGTAAACAGACAGCCCTAGATCTTGATGAAGATATTTCCCTCAGTCGAAGACCTGACCGGTTCTTAAATCTCAACTGAATTATCTTCGGTTGAATTATAGATAAGGTTCTAAATCTCGGCAAATTTCCTCCGTCGAAGTATGGAAGAGTTCTTAAATCTCAACAGAATTATTCTTCGTTGAAGTAAACAGACAGTCCTAGATCTTGATGAAGATGTTTCCCTCAGTCGAAGACCTGACCGGTTCTTAAATCTCAACTGAATTATTCTCGGTTTAATTACAGATAAGGTTCTCAATCTCCACAATTTTCCTCCGTCGAAGTGTGGACGAGTTCTTAAATCTCAACAGAATTATTCTCCGTTGAAGTAAACAGACAATCCTAGATATTGATGAAGATGTTTCCCTCAGTTGAAGACCCGACCGGTTCTTAAATCTCAACTGAATTATTCTCGGTTGAATTACAGATAAGGTTCTCAATGTCGACAATTTTCCTCCGTCGAAGTGTGGATGAGTACTTAAATCTCAACAGAATTATTCTCCGTTGAAGTAAACCGAAAGTCCTAGATCTTGATGAAGATGTTTCCCTCAGTCGAAGAGCTGACCAGTTCTTAAATCTCAACTGAATTATTCTCGGTTGAATTACAGATAAGGTTCTCAATCTCGACAATTTTCCCCCGTCGAAGTGTGGACGAGTTCTTAAATCTCAACAGAATTATTCTCTGTTGAAGTAAATATACAGTCCTAGATCTTGATGAAGATGTTTCCCTCAGTCGAAGACCTGACCAGTTCTTAAATCTCAACTGAATTATCTTCGGTTGAATTACAGATAAGGTTCTCAATCTCGACAATTTTCTTCCGTCAAAGTGTGGACGAGTTCTTAAATCTCAACAGAATTTTTCTCCGTTGAAGTAAACAGACAGTCCTAGATATTGATGAAGATGTTTCCCTCAGTCGAAGACCTGACCAGTTCTTAAATCTCAATTGAATTACTCTCAGTTGAATTACAAGTAAGGTTCTAAATCTCGACAATTTTCCTCCATCGAAGTGTGGACGAGTTCTTAAATCTCAACAGAATTATTCTCCGTTGAAATAAACAGACAGTCCTAGATCTTGATGAAGATGTTTCCCTCATTCGAAGACCCGATCGGTTCTTAAATCTCAACCGAATTATTCTCGGATGAATTACAGATAAGGTTCTCAATCTCGACAATTTTCCTCCGTCGAAGTGTGGACGAGTTCTTAAATCTCAAGAGAATTATTCTCCGTTGAAGTAAACAGAAAGTCCTAGATCTTGATGAAGATGTTTCCCTCAGTCGAAGACCTGACCAGTTCTTAAATCTCAACTGAATTATTCTCGGTTGAATTACAGATAAGGTTCTCAATCTCGACAATATTCCTCCGTCGAAGTATGTCCGAGTTCTTAAATCTCAACAGAGTTATTCTCCGTTGAAGTAAATAGACTGTCCTAGATCTTGGTGAAGATGTTTCCCTCAGTCGAAGACCTGAACAGTTCTTAAATCTCAACTGAATTATCTTCGGTTGAATTACGGATAATGTTCTCAATCTCGACAATTTTCCTCCGTCAAAGTGTGGACGAGTTGTTAAATCTCAACAGAATTATTCTCCGTTGAAGTAAACAGACAGTCCTAGATATTGATGAAGATGTTTCCCTCAGTCGAAGACCTGACCAGTTCTTAAATCTCAACTGAATTACTCTTAGTTGAATTTAAAGTAAGGTTCTAAATCTCGACAATTTTCCTCCGTCGAAGTGTGGACGAGTTCTTAAATCTCAACAGAATTATTCTCCGTTGAAGTAAACAGACAGTCCTAGATCTTGATGAAGATGTTTCCCTCAGTCGAAGACCTGACCAGTTCTTAAATCTCAATTGAATTATTCTCGGTTGAATTATATATAAGGTTCTAAATCTCGACAATTTTCCTCCGTCGAAGTGTGGACGAGTTCTTAAATCTCAACAGAATTATTCTCCGGTTAAGTAAACAGACAGTCCTAGATCTTGATGAAGATGTTTCCCTCAGTCGAAGACCTGACCAGTTCTTAAATCTCAACTGAATTACTCTTAGTTTAATTTAAAGTAAGGTTCTAAATCTCGACAATTTTCCTCCGTCGAAGTGTGGACGAGTTCTTAAATCTCAACAGAATTATTCTCCGTTGAAGTAAACAGACAGTCCTAGATATTGATGAAGATGTTTCCCTCAGTCGAAGACCTGACCAGTTCTTAAATCTCAACTGAATTACTCTTAGTTGAATTTAAAGTAAGGTTCTAAATCTCGACAATTTTCCTCCGTCGAAGTGTGGACGAGTTATTAAATCTCAACAGAATTATTCTCCGTTGAAGTAAATAGACAGTCCTAGATCTTGATGAAGATGTTTCCCTCAGTCGAAGACCTGACCAGTTCTTAAATCTCAACTGAATTATTTTCGGTTGAAAAATATATTTGAGGTTCTAAATCTCGACAATTTTGCTCCGTCAAAGTGTGGACGAGTTCTTAAATCTCAACAGAATTATTCTCCGTTGAAGTAAACAGACAGTCCTAGATATTGATAAAGATGTTTCCCTCAGTCGAAGACCTGACCAGTTCTTAAATCTCAACTGAATTACTCTTAGTTGAATTTAAAGTAAGGTTCTAAATCTCGACAATTTTCCTCCGTCGAAGTGTGGACGAGTTCTTAAATCTCAACAGAATTATTCTCCGTTGAAGTAAACAGACAGTCCTAGATCTTGATGAAGATGTTTCCCTCAGTCGAAGACCTGCCCAGTTCTTAAATCTCAACTGAATTACTCTTAGTTGAATTTAAAGTAAGGTTCTAAATTTCGACAATTTTCCTCCGTCGAAGTGTGGACGAGTTCTTAAATCTCAACAGAATTATTCTCCGTTGAAGTAATCAGACAGTCCTAGATCTTGATGAAGATGTTTCCCTCAGTCGAAGACCTGACCAGTTCTTAAATCTCAACTGAATTATTCTCGGTTGAATTATAGATAAGGTTCTAAATCTCGACATTTTTCCTCCTTCGAAGTGTGGACGAGTTCTTAAATCTCAACAGAATTATTCTCCGTTGAAGTAAACAGACAGTCCTAGATCTTGATGAAGATGTTTCCCTCAATCGAAGACCCGATCGGTTCTTAAATCTCAACTGAATTATTCTCGGTTGAATTATAGATAAGGTTCTCAATCTCGATAATTTTCCTCCGTCAAACTGTGGACGAGTTCTTAAATCTCAACAGAATTATTCTCCATTGAAGTAAACAGAAAGTCCTAGATCTTGATGAAGATGTTTCCCTCAGTCGAAGACCTGACCATTTCTTAAATCTCAACTGAATTATTCTCGGTTGAATTACAGATAAGGTTCTCAATCTCGACAATTTTCCTCCGCCGAAGTGTGGACGAGTTCTTAAATCTCAACAGAATTATTCTCCGTTGAAGTAAACAGACAGTCCTAGATCTTGATGAAGATGTTTCCCTCAGTCGAAGACCTGACCAGCTCTTAAATCTCAACTGAATTATTCTCGGTTTAATTACAGATAAGGTTCACAATCTCGACATTTTTCCTCCTTCGAAGTGTGGACGAGTTCTTAAATCTCAACAGAATTATTCTCCGTTGAAGTAAACAGACAGTCCTAGATCTTGATGAAGATGTTTCCCTCAGTCGAAGACGTGACCAGTTCTTAAATCTCAATTGAATTATTCTCGGTTGAATTACAGATAAGGTTCTCAATCTCGACAATATTCCTCCGTCGAAGTATGTCCGAGTTCTTAAATCTCAACAGAATTATTCTCCGTTGAAGTAAATAGACTGTCCTAGATCTTGGTGAAGATGTTTCCCTCAGTCGAAGACCTGAACAGTTCTTAAATCTCAACTGAATTATCTTCGGTTGAATTACGGATAATGTTCTCAATCTCGACAATTTTCCTCCGTCAAAGTGTGGACGAGTTCTTAAATCTCAACAGAATTATTCTCCGTTGAAGTAAACAGACAGTCCTAGATATTGATGAAGATGTTTCCCTCAGTCGAAGACCTGACCAGTTCTTAAATCTCAACTGAATTACTCTTAGTTGAATTTAAAGTAAGGTTCTAAATCTCGACAATTTTCCTCCGTCGAAGTGTGGACGAGTTCTTAAATCTCAACAGAATTATTCTCCGTTGAAGTAAACAGACAGTCCTAGATCTTGATGAAGATGTTTCCCTCAGTCGAAGACCTGACCAGTTCTTAAATCTCAATTGAATTATTCTCGGTTGAATTATATATAAGGTTCTAAATCTCGACAATTTTCCTCCGTCGAAGTGTGGACGAGTTCTTAAATCTCAACAGAATTATTCTCCGGTTAAGTAAACAGACAGTCCTAGATCTTGATGAAGATGTTTCCCTCAGTCGAAGACCTGACCAGTTCTTAAATCTCAACTGAATTACTCTTAGTTGAATTTAAAGTAAGGTTCTAAATCTCGACAATTTTCCTCCGTCGAAGTGTGGACGAGTTCTTAAATCTCAACAGAATTATTCTCCGTTGAAGTAAACAGACAGTCCTAGATATTGATGAAGATGTTTCCCTCAGTCGAAGACCTGACCAGTTCTTAAATCTCAACTGAATTACTCTTAGTTGAATTTAAAGTAAGGTTCTAAATCTCGACAATTTTCCTCCGTCGAAGTGTGGACGAGTTCTTAAATCTCAACAGAATTATTCTCCGTTGAAGTAAACAGACAGTCCTAGATCTTGATGAAGATGTTTCCCTCAGTCGAAGACCTGACCAATTCTTAAATCTCAACTGAATTATTCTCGGTTGAATTATATATAAGGTTCTAAATCTCGACAATTTTGCTCCGTCAAAGTGTGGACGAGTTCTTAAATCTCAACAGAATTATTCTCCGTTGAAGTAAACAGACAGTCCTAGATATTGATAAAGATGTTTCCCTCAGTCGAAGACCTGACCAGTTCTTAAATCTCAACTGAATTACTCTTAGTTGAATTTAAAGTAAGGTTCTAAATCTCGACAATTTTCCTCCGTCGAAGTGTGGACGAGTTCTTAAATCTCAACAGAATTATTCTCCGTTGAAGTAAACAGACAGTCCTAGATCTTGATGAAGATGTTTCCCTCAGTCGAAGACCTGACCAGTTCTTAAATCTCAACTGAATTATTCTCGGTTGAATTATATATAAGGTTCTAAATCTCGACAATTTTCCTCCGTCGAAGTGTGGACGAGTTCTTAAATCTCAACAGAATTATTCTCCGGTTAAGTAAACAGACAGTCCTAGATCTTGATGAAGATGTTTCCCTCAGTCGAAGACGTGACCAGTTCTTAAATCTCAACTGAATTATTCTCGGTTGAATTACAAGTAAGGTTCTCAATCTCGACAATTTTCCTCCGTCGAAGTGTGGACGAGTTCTTAAATCTCAACAGAATTATTCTCCGTTGAAGTAAACAGACAGTCCTAGATCTTGATGAAGATGTTTCCCTCAGTCGAAGACCTGACCAATTCTTAAATCTCAACTGAATTACTCTCGGTTGAATTACAGATAAGGTTCTAAATCTCGACAATTTTCCTCCGTCGAAGTGTGGACGAGTTCTTAAATCTCAACAGAATTATTCTCCGTTGAAGTAAACAGACAGTCCTAGATCTTGATGAAGATGTTTCCCTCAATCGAAGACCCGATCGGTTCTTAAATCTCAACTGAATTATTCTCGGTTGAATTATAGATAAGGTTCTCAATCTCGATAATTTTCCTCCGTCAAACTGTGGACGAGTTCTTAAATCTCAACAGAATTATTCTCCATTGAAGTAAACAGAAAGTCCTAGATCTTGATGAAGATGTTTCCCTCAGTCGAAGACCTGACCATTTCTTAAATCTCAACTGAATTATTCTCGGTTGAATTACAGATAAGGTTCTCAATCTCGACAATTTTCCTCCGCCGAAGTGTGGACGAGTTCTTAAATCTCAACAGAATTATTCTCCGTTGAAGTAAACAGACAGTCCTAGATCTTGATGAAGATGTTTCCCTCAGTCGAAGACCTGACCAGTTCTTAAATCTCAACTGAATTATTCTCGGTTTAATTACAGATAAGGTTCACAATCTCGACATTTTTCCTCCTTCGAAGTGTGGACGAGTTCTTAAATCTCAACAGAATTATTCTCCGTTGAAGTAAACAGACAGTCCTAGATCTTGATGAAGATGTTTCCCTCAGTCGAAGACGTGACCAGTTCTTAAATCTCAACTGAATTATTCTCGGTTGAATTACAAGTAAGGTTCTCAATCTCGACAATTTTCCTCCGTCGAAGTGTGGACGAGTTCTTAAATCTCAACAGAATTATTCTCCGTTGAAGTAAACAGACAGTCCTAGATCTTGATGAAGATGTTTCCCTCAGTCGAAGACCTGACCAATTCTTAAATCTCAACTGAATTACTCTCGGTTGAATTACAGATAAGGTTCTAAATCTCGACAATTTTCCAGCGTCGAAGTGTGGACGAGTTCTTAAATCTCAACAGAATTATTCTCCGTTGAAGTAAACAGACAGTCCTAGATCTTGATGAAGATGTTTCCCTCAGTCGAAGACCTGACTAGTTCCTAAATCTCAACTGAATTATTCTCGGTTGAATTACAGATAAGGTTCTAAATCTCAACAATTTTCCTCTATCGAAGTGTGGACGAGTTCTTAAATCTCAACAGAATTATTCTCCGTTGAAGTAAACAGACAGTCCTAGATCTTGATGAAGATGTTTCCCTCAGTCGAAGACCTGATCGGTTCTTAAATATCAACTAAATTATTCTCGGTTGACTTACAGATAAGGTTCTCAATCTCGACAATTTTCCTCCGTCGAAGTGTGGACGAGTTCTTAAATCTCAACAGAATTATTCTCCATTGAAGTAAACCGAAAGTCCTAGATCTTGATGAAGATGTTTCCCTCAGTCGAAGACTTGACCGGTTCTTAAATCACAACTGAATTATTCTCGGTTTAATTACAGATAAGGTTCTCAATCTCAACAATTTTCCTCCGTCGAAGTGTGGACGAGTTCTTAAATCTCAACAGAATTATTCTCCGTTGAAGTAAACAGACAGTCCTAGATCTTGATGAAGATGTTTCCCTCAGTCGAAGACCCGACCGGTTCTTAAATCTCAACCGAATTATTCTCGGATGAATTACAGATAAGGTTCTCAATCTCGACAATTTTCCTCTGTCGAAGTGTGGACGAGTTCTTAAATCTCAAGAGAATTATTCTCCGTTGAAGTAAACAGAAAGTCCTAGATCTTGGTGAAGATGTTTCCCTCAGTCGAAGACCTGACCAGTTCTTAAATCTCAATTGAATTATCTTCTGTTGAATTACGGATAATGTTCTCAATCTCGACAATTTTCCTCCGTCAAAGTGTGGACGAGTTCTTAAATCTCAACAGAATTATTCTCCGTTGAAGTAAACAGACAGTCCTAGATATTGATGAAGATGTTTCCCTCAGTCGAAGACCTGACCAGTTCTTAAATCTCAACTGAATTACTCTTAGTTGAATTTAAAGTAAGGTTCTAAATCTCGACAATTTTCCTCCGTCGAAGTGTGGACGAGTTCTTAAATCTCAACAGAATTATTCTCCGTTGAAGTAAACAGACAGTCCTAGATCTTGATGAAGATGTTTCCCTCAGTCGAAGACCTGACCAGTTCTTAAATCTCAACTGAATTATTCTCGGTTGAATTATACATAAGGTTCTAAATCTCGACAATTTTCCTCCGTCGAAGTGTGGACGAGTTCTTAAATCTCAACAGAATTATTCTCCGGTTAAGTAAACAGACAGTCCTAGATCTTGATGAAGATGTTTCCCTCAGTAGAAAACCTGATCGGTTCTTAAATCTCAACTAAATTATTCTCGGTTGAATTACAGATAAGGTTCTCAATCTCGACAATTTTCGTCCGTCGAAGTGTGGACAAGTTCTTAAATCTCAACAGAATTATTCTTCATTGAAGTAAACAGACAGTCCTAGATCTTGATGAAGATGTTTCCCTCAATCGAAGACCTGACCGGTTCTTAAATCTCAACTGAATTATTCTCGGTTGAATTACATATAAGGTTCTCAATCTAGACAATTTTGCTCCGTCGAAGAGTGGATGAGTTCTTAAGTCTCAACAGAATTATTCTCCCTTGAAGTAAACAGACAGTCCTAGATCTTGATGAAGATGTTTCCCTCAGTCGAAGACGTGACCAGTTCTTAAATCTCAACTGAATTACTCTCATTTGAATTACAAGTAAGGTTCTAAATCTTGACAATTTTCCTCCGTCGAAGTGTGGACGAGTTCTTAAATCTCAACATAATTATTCTCCGTTGAAGTAATCAGACAGTCCTAGATCTTGATGAAGATGTTTCCCTCAGTCGAAGACCTGACCAGTTCTTAAATATCAACTGAATTATTCTCGGTTGAATTATAGATAAGGTTCTAAATCTCGACAATTTTCCTCTGTCGAAGTGTGGACGAGTTCTTAAATCTCCACAGAATTATTCTCCGTTGAAGTAAACAGACAGTCCTAGATCTTGATGAAGATGTTTCCCTCAGTCGAAGACCTGATCGGTTCTTAAATATCAACTAAATTATTCTAGGTTGAATTACAGATAAGGTTCTCAATCTCGACAATTTTCCTCCGTCGAAGTGTGGACGAGTTCTTAAATCTCAACAGAATTATTCTCTGTTGAAATAAACCGAAAGTCCTAGATCTTGATGAAGATGTTTCCCTCAGTCGAAGAGCTGACCAGTTCTTAAATCTCAACTGAATTATTCTCGGTTGAATTACAGATAAGGTTCTCAATATCGACAATTTTCCTCCTTCGAAATGTGGACGAGTTCTTAAATCTCAACAGAATTATTCTCTGTTGAAGTAAACAGACAGTCCTAGATCTTGATGAAGATGTTTCCCTCAGTCGAAGACCTGACCAGTTCTTAAATCTCAACTGAATTATTCTCGGTTTAATTACAGATAAGGTTCACAATCTCGACATTTTTCCTCCTTCGAAGTGTGGACGAGTTCTTAAATCTCAACAGAATTATTCTCCGTTGAAGTAAACAGACAGTCCTAGATCTTGATGAAGATGTTTCCCTCAGTCGAAGACGTGACCAGTTCTTAAATCTCAACTGAATTATTCTCGGTTGAATTACAAGTAAGGTTCTCAATCTCGACAATTTTCCTCCGTCGAAGTGTGGACGAGTTCTTAAATCTCAACAGAATTATTCTCCGTTGAAGTAAACAGACAGTCCTAGATCTTGATGAAGATGTTTCCCTCAGTCGAAGACCTGACCAATTCTTAAATCTCAACTGAATTACTCTCGGTTGAATTACAGATAAGGTTCTAAATCTCGACAATTTTCCAGCGTCGAAGTGTGGACGAGTTCTTAAATCTCAACAGAATTATTCTCCGTTGAAGTAAACAGACAGTCCTAGATCTTGATGAAGATGTTTCCCTCAGTCGAAGACCTGACTAGTTCCTAAATCTCAACTGAATTATTCTCGGTTGAATTACAGATAAGGTTCTAAATCTCAACAATTTTCCTCTATCGAAGTGTGGACGAGTTCTTAAATCTCAACAGAATTATTCTCCGTTGAAGTAAACAGACAGTCCTAGATCTTGATGAAGATGTTTCCCTCAGTCGAAGACCTGATCGGTTCTTAAATATCAACTAAATTATTCTCGGTTGACTTACAGATAAGGTTCTCAATCTCGACAATTTTCCTCCGTCGAAGTGTGGACGAGTTCTTAAATCTCAACAGAATTATTCTCCATTGAAGTAAACCGAAAGTCCTAGATCTTGATGAAGATGTTTCCCTCAGTCGAAGACTTGACCGGTTCTTAAATCACAACTGAATTATTCTCGGTTTAATTACAGATAAGGTTCTCAATCTCAACAATTTTCCTCCGTCGAAGTGTGGACGAGTTCTTAAATCTCAATAGAATTATTCTCCGTTGAAGTAAACAGACAGTCCTAGATCTTGATGAAGATGTTTCCCTCAGTCGAAGACCCGACCGGTTCTTAAATCTCAACCGAATTATTCTCGGATGAATTACAGATAAGGTTCTCAATCTCGACAATTTTCCTCTGTCGAAGTGTGGACGAGTTCTTAAATCTCAAGAGAATTATTCTCCGTTGAAGTAAACAGAAAGTCCTAGATCTTGGTGAAGATGTTTCCCTCAGTCGAAGACCTGACCAGTTCTTAAATCTCAATTGAATTATCTTCTGTTGAATTACGGATAATGTTCTCAATCTCGACAATTTTCCTCCGTCAAAGTGTGGACGAGTTCTTAAATCTCAACAGAATTATTCTCCGTTGAAGTAAACAGACAGTCCTAGATATTGATGAAGATGTTTCCCTCAGTCGAAGACCTGACCAGTTCTTAAATCTCAACTGAATTACTCTTAGTTGAATTTAAAGTAAGGTTCTAAATCTCGACAATTTTCCTCCGTCGAAGTGTGGACGAGTTCTTAAATCTCAACAGAATTATTCTCCGTTGAAGTAAACAGACAGTCCTAGATCTTGATGAAGATGTTTCCCTCAGTCGAAGACCTGACCAGTTCTTAAATCTCAACTGAATTATTCTCGGTTGAATTATACATAAGGTTCTAAATCTCGACAATTTTCCTCCGTCGAAGTGTGGACGAGTTCTTAAATCTCAACAGAATTATTCTCCGGTTAAGTAAACAGACAGTCCTAGATCTTGATGAAGATGTTTCCCTCAGTAGAAAACCTGATCGGTTCTTAAATCTCAACTAAATTATTCTCGGTTGAATTACAGATAAGGTTCTCAATCTCGACAATTTTCGTCCGTCGAAGTGTGGACAAGTTCTTAAATCTCAACAGAATTATTCTTCATTGAAGTAAACAGACAGTCCTAGATCTTGATGAAGATGTTTCCCTCAATCGAAGACCTGACCGGTTCTTAAATCTCAACTGAATTATTCTCGGTTGAATTACATATAAGGTTCTCAATCTAGACAATTTTGCTCCGTCGAAGAGTGGATGAGTTCTTAAGTCTCAACAGAATTATTCTCCCTTGAAGTAAACAGACAGTCCTAGATCTTGATGAAGATGTTTCCCTCAGTCAAAGACGTGACCAGTTCTTAAAACTCAACTGAATTACTCTCATTTGAATTACAAGTAAGGTTCTAAATCTCGACAATTTTCCTCCGTCGAAGTGTGGACGAGTTCTTAAATCTCAACATAATTATTCTCCGTTGAAGTAATCAGACAGTCCTAGATCTTGATGAAGATGTTTCCCTCAGTCGAAGACCTGACCAGTTCTTAAATCTCAACTGAATTATTCTCGGTTGAATTATAGATAAGGTTCTAAATCTCGACAATTTTCCTCTGTCGAAGTGTGGACGAGTTCTTAAATCTCAACAGAATTATTCTCCGTTGAAGTAAACAGACAGTCCTAGATCTTGATGAAGATGTTTCCCTCAGTCGAAGACCTGATCGGTTCTTAAATATCAACTAAATTATTCTAGGTTGAATTACAGATAAGGTTCTCAATCTCGACAATTTTCCTCCGTCGAAGTGTGGACGAGTTCTTAAATCTCAACAGAATTATTCTCTGTTGAAATAAACCGAAAGTCCTAGATCTTGATGAAGATGTTTCCCTCAGTCGAAGAGCTGACCAGTTCTTAAATCTCAACTGAATTATTCTCGGTTGAATTACAGATAAGGTTCTCAATCTCGACAATTTTCCTCCTTCGAAATGTGGACGAGTTCTTAAATCTCAACATAATTATTCTCTGTTGAAGTAAACAGACAGTCCCTTATCTTGATGAAGATGTTTCCCTCAGTCGAAGACCTGACCAGTTCTTAAATCTCCACTGAATTATCCTCGGTTGAATTACATATAAGGTTCTAAATCTCACCAATTTTCCTCCTTCGAAGTGTGGACGAGTTCTTAAATCTCAACAGAATTATTCTCCGTTGAAGTAAACAGACAGTCCTAGATCTCAGTTTAATTACAGATAAGGTTCTCAATCTCAACAATTTTCTCCGTCGAAGTGTGGACGAGTTCTTAAATCTCAACAGAATTATTCTCCGTTGAAGTAAACAGACAGTCCTAGATCTTGATGAAGATGTTTCCCTCAGTCGAAGACCTGACCAATTCTTAAATCTCAACTGAATTACTCTCGGTTGAATTACAGATAAGGTTCTAAATCTCGACAATTTTCCTCCGTCGAAGTGTGGACGAGTTCTTAAATCTCAACAGAATTATTCTCCGTTGAAGTAAACAGACAGTCCTAGATCTTGATGAAGATGTTTCCCTCAGTCGAAGACGTGACCAGTTCTTAAATCTCAACTGAATTACTCTCAGTTGAATTACAAGTAAGGTTCTAAATCTCGACAATTTTCCTCCGTCGAAGTGTGGACGAGTTCTTAAATCTCAACAGAATTATTCTCCGTTGAAGTAAACAGACAGTCCTAGATCTTGATGAAAATGTTTCCCTCAGTCGAAGACCTGATCGGTTCTTAAATATCAACTAAATTATTCTCGGTTGAATTACAGATAAGGTTCTCAATCTCGACAATTTTCCTCCGTCGAAGTGTGGACGAGTTCTTAAATCTCAACAGAATTATTCTCCATTGAAGTAAACCGAAAGTCCTATATCTTGATGAAGATGTTTCCCTCAGTCGAAGACTTGACCGGTTCTTAAATCACAACTGAATTATTCTCGGTTTAATTACAGATAAGGTTCTCAATCTCAACAATTTTCCTCCGTCGAAGTGTGGACGAGTTCTTAAATCTCAACAGAATTATTCTCCGTTGAAGTAAACAGACAGTCCTAGATCTTGATGAAGATGTTTCCCTCAGTCGAAGACCCGACCGGTTCTTAAATCTCAACCGAATTATTCTCGGATGAATTACAGATAAGGTTCTCAATCTCGACAATTTTCCTCCGTCGAAGTGTGGACGAGTTCTTAAATCTCAAGAGAATTATTCTCCGTTGAAGTAAACAGAAAGTCCTAGATCTTGATGAAGATGTTTCCCTCAGTCGAAGACCTGACCAGTTCTTAAATCTCAACTGAATTATTCTCGGTTGAATTACAGATAAGGTTCTCAATCTCGACAATATTCCTCCGTCGAAGTATGTCCGAGTTCTTAAATCTCAACAGAATTATTCTCTGTTGAAGTAAATAGACAGTCCTAGATCTTGGTGAAGATGTTTCCCTCAGTCGAAGACCTGACCAGTTCTTAAATCTCAATTGAATTATCTTCGGTTGAATTACGGATAATGTTCTCAATCTCGACAATTTTCCTCCGTCAAAGTGTGGACGAGTTCTTAAATCTCAACAGAATTATTCTCCGTTGAAGTAAACAGACAATCCTAGATATTGATGAAGATGTTTCCCTCAGTCGAAGACCTGACCAGTTCTTAAATCTCAACTGAATTACTCTCAGTTGAATTTAAAGTAAGGTTCTAAATCTCGACAATTTTCCTCCGTCGAAGTGTGGACGAGTTCTTAAATCTCAACAGAATTATTCTCCGTTGAAGTAAACAGACAGTCCTAGATCTTGATGAAGATGTTTCCCTCAGTCGAAGACCTGACCAGTTCTTAAATCTCAACTGAATTATTCTCGGTTGAATTATATATAAGGTTCTAAATCTCGACAATTTTCCTCCGTCGAAGTGTGGACGAGTTCTTAAATCTCAACAGAATTATTCTCCGGTTAAGTAAACAGACAGTCCTAGATCTTGATGAAGATGTTTCCCTCAGTAGAAAACCTGATCGGTTCTTAAATCTCAACTAAATTATTCTCGGTTGAATTACAGATAACGTTCTCAATCTCGACAATTTTCGTCCGTCGAAGTGTGGACGAGTTCTTAAATCTCAACAGAATTATTCTCCGTTGAAGTAAACAGACAGTCCTAGATCTTGATGAAGATGTTTCCCTCAGTCGAAGACCTGACCGGTTCTTAAATCTCAACTGAATTATTCTCGGTTGAATTACAGATAAGGTTCACAATCTCGACATTTTTCCTCCGTCGAAGTGTGGACGAGTTCTTAAATCTCAACAGAATTATTCTCCGTTGAAGTAAACAGACAGTCCTAGATCTTGATGAAGATGTTTCCCTCAGTCGAAGACGTGACCATTTCTTAAATCTCAACTGAATTACTCTCAGTTGAATTACAAGTAAGGTTCTAAATCTCGACAATTTTCCTCCGTCGAAGTGTGGACGAGTTCTTAAATCTCAACAGAATTATGCTCCGTTGAAGTAAACAGACAGTCCTAGATCTTTATGAAGATGTTTCCCTCAGTCGAAGACCTGACCAGTTCTTAAATCTCAACTGAATTATTCTCGGTTGAATTACAGACAAGGTTCTAAATCTCGACAATCTTCCTCCGTCGAAGTGTGGAAGAGTTCTTAAATCTCAACAGAATTATTCTCCGTTGAAGTAAACAGAAAGTCCTAGATCTTGATGAAGATGTTTCCCTCAATCGAAGACCTTACCAGTTCTTAAATCTCAACTAAATTATTTTCAGTTGAATTACAGATAAGGTTCTCAATCTCGACAATTTTCCTCCATCGAAGCGTGGACGAGTTCTTAAATCTCAACATAATTATTCTCTGTTGAAGTAAACAGACAGTCCCTTATCTTGATGAAGATGTTTCCCTTAGTCGAAGACCTGACCGGTTCTTAAATCTCCACTGAATTATCCTCGGTTGAATTACATATAAGGTTCTAAATCTCACCAATTTTCCTCCGTTGAAGTATGGACGAGTTCTTAAATCTCAACAGAATTATTCTCTATTGAAGTAGACAGACAGTCCTAGATCTTGATGAAGATGTTTCCCTCAATCGAAGACCTTACCAGTTCTTAAATATTACCTGAATTATTCTCGGTTTAATTACAGATAAGGTTCTCAATCTCCACAATTTTCCTCCGTCGAAGTGTGGACGAGTTCTTAAATCTCAACAGAATTATTCTCCGTTGAAGTAAACAGACAGTCCTAGATATTGATGAAGATGTTTCCCTCAGTCGAAGACCCGACCGGTTGTTAAATCTCAACTGAATTATTCTCGGTTGAATTACAGATAAGGTTCTCAATCTCGACAATTTACCTCCGTCGAAGTATGGACGAGTTCTTAAATCTCAACAGAATTATTCTCCGTTGAAGTAAACCAAAAGTCCTAGATCTTGATGAAGATGTTTCCCTCAATCGAAGACCTTACCAGTTCTTAAATCTCAACTAAATTATTCTCGGTTGAATTACAGATAAGGTTATCAATCTCGACAATTTTCCTCCGTCGAAGCGTGGACGAGTTCTTAAATCTCAACAGAATTATTCTCCGTTGAAGTAAACAGACAGTCCTAGATCTTGATGAAGATGTTTCCCTCAGTCGAAGACCTGACCAGTTCTTAAATCTCAACTGAATTATTCTCGGTTGAATTACAGATAAGGTTCACATTCTCGACATTTTTCCTCCGTCGAAGTGTGGACGAGTTCTTAAATCTCAACAGAATTATTCTCCGTTGAAGTAAACAGACAGTCCTAGATCTTGATGAAGATGTTTCCCTCAGTCGAAGACGTGACCATTTCTTAAATCTCAACCGAATTACTCTCAGTTGAATTACAAGTAAGGTTCTAAATCTCGACAATTTTCCTCCGTCGAAGTGTGGACGAGTTCTTAAATCTCAACAGAATTATTCTCCGTTGAAGTAAACAGACAGTCCTAGATCTTGATGAAGATGTTTCCCTCAGTCGAAGAGCTGACCAGTTCTTAAATCTCAACTGAATTATTCTCGGTTGAATTACAGACAAGGTTCTAAATCTCGACAATCTTCCTCCGTCGAAGTGTGGACGAGTTCTTAAATCTCAACAGAATTATTCTCCGTTGAAGTAAACAGACAGTCCTAGATCTTGATGAAGATGTTTCCCTCAGTCGAAGACCTGATCGGATCTTAAATCTCAACTAAATTATTCTCGGTTGAATTACAGATAAGGTTCTCAATCTCGACAATTTTCCTCCGTCGAAGTGTGGACGAGTTCTTAAATCTCAACAGAATTATTCTCTGTTGAAGTAAACAGATAGTCCCTGATCTTGATGAAGATGTTTCCCTTATTTGAAGACCTGACCGGTTCTTAAATCTCCACCGAATTATCCTCGGTTGAATTACAGATAAGGTTCTAAATCTCGACAATTTTCCTCCGTCGAAGTATGGACGAGTTCTTAATTCTCAACAGAATTATTCTCCGTTGAAGTAAACAGACAGTCCTAGATCTTGATGAAGATGTTTCCCTCAATCGAAGACCTTACCAGTTCTTAAATCCCAACTGAATTATTCTCGGTTTAATTACAGATAAGGTTCTCAATCTCCACAATTTTCCTCCGTCGAAGTGTGGACGAGTTCTTAAATCTCAACAGAATTATTCTCCGTTGAAGTAAACAGACAGTCCTAGATATTGATGAAGATGTTTCCCTCAGTCGAAGACCTTACCAGTTCTTAAATCTCAACTAAATTATTCTCGGTTGAATTACAGATAAGGTTCTCAATCTCGACAATTTTCCTCCGTCGAAGCGTGGACGAGTTCTTAAATCTCAACAGAATTATTCTCCGTTGAAGTAAACAGACAGTCCTAGATCTTGATGAAGATGTTTCCCTCAGTCGAAGACCTGACCAGTTCTTAAATCTCAACTGAATTATTCTCGGTTGAATTACAGATAAGGTTCACAATCTCGACATTTTTCCTCCGTCGAAGTGTGGACGAGTTCTTAAATCTCAACAGAATTATTCTCCGTTGAAGTAAACAGACAGTCCTAGATCTTGATGAAGATGTTTCCCTCAGTCGAAGACGTGACCATTTCTTAAATCTCAACTGAATTACTCTCAGTTGAATTACAAGTAAGGTTCTAAATCTCGACAATTTTCCTCCGTCGAAGTGTGGACGAGTTCTTAAATCTCAACAGAATTATTCTCCGTTGAAGTAAACAGACAGTCCTAGATCTTGATGAAGATGTTTCCCTCAGTCGAAGAGCTGACCAGTTCTTAAATCTCAACTGAATTATTCTCGGTTGAATTACAGACAAGGTTCTAAATCTCGACAATCTTCCTCCGTCGAAGTGTGGACGAGTTCTTAAATCTCAACAGAATTATTCTCCGTTGAAGTAAACAGACAGTCCTAGATCTTGATGAAGATGTTTCCCTCAGTCGAAGACCTGATCGGATCTTAAATCTCAACTAAATTATTCTCGGTTGAATTACAGATAAGGTTCTCAATCTCGACAATTTTCCTCCGTCGAAGTGTGGACGAGTTCTTAAATCTCAACAGAATTATTCTCTGTTGAAGTAAACAGATAGTCCCTGATCTTGATGAAGATGTTTCCCTTAGTCGAAGACCTGACCGGTTCTTAAATCTCCACCGAATTATCCTCGGTTGAATTACAGATAAGGTTCTAAATCTCGACAATTTTCCTCCGTCGAAGTATGGACGAGTTCTTAATTCTCAACAGAATTATTCTCCGTTGAAATAAACAGACAGTCCTAGATCTTGATGAAGATGTTTCCCTCAATCGAAGACCTTACCAGTTCTTAAATCTCAACTGAATTACTCTCAGTTGAATTACAAGTAAGGTTCTAAATCTCGACAATTTTCCTCCGTCGAAGTGTGGACGAGTTCTTAAATCTCAACAGAATTATTCTCCGTTGAAGTAAACAGACAGTCCTAGATATTGATGAAGATGTTTCCCTCAGTCGAAGACCTTACCAGTTCTTAAATCTCAACTAAATTATTCTCGGTTGAATTACAGATAAGGTTCTCAATCTCGACAATTTTCCTCCGTCGAAGCGTGGACGAGTTCTTAAATCTCAACAGAATTATTCTCCGTTGAAGTAAACAGACAGTCCTAGATCTTGATGAAGATGTTTCCCTCAGTCGAAGACCTGACCAGTTCTTAAATCTCAACTGAATTATTCTCGGTTGAATTACAGATAAGGTTCACAATCTCGACATTTTTCCTCCGTCGAAGTGTGGACGAGTTCTTAAATCTCAACAGAATTATTCTCCGTTGAAGTAAACAGACAGTCCTAGATCTTGATGAAGATGTTTCCCTCAGTCGAAGACGTGACCATTTCTTAAATCTCAACTGAATTACTCTCAGTTGAATTACAAGTAAGGTTCTAAATCTCGACAATTTTCCTCCGTCGAAGTGTGGACGAGTTCTTAAATCTCAACAGAATTATTCTCTGTTGAAGTAAACAGATAGTCCCTGATCTTGATGAAGATGTTTCCCTTAGTCGAAGACCTGACCGGTTCTTAAATCTCCACCGAATTATCCTCGGTTGAATTACAGATAAGGTTCTAAATCTCGACAATTTTCCTCCGTCGAAGTATGGACGAGTTCTTAATTCTCAACAGAATTATTCTCCGTTGAAATAAACAGACAGTCCTAGATCTTGATGAAGATGTTTCCCTCAATCGAAGACCTTACCAGTTCTTAAATCTCAACTGAATTACTCTCAGTTGAATTACAAGTAAGGTTCTAAATCTCGACAATTTTCCTCCGTCGAAGTGTGGACGAGTTCTTAAATCTCAACAGAATTATTCTCCGTTGAAGTAAACAGACAGTCCTAGATATTGATGAAGATGTTTCCCTCAGTCGAAGACCTTACCAGTTCTTAAATCTCAACTAAATTATTCTCGGTTGAATTACAGATAAGGTTCTCAATCTCGACAATTTTCCTCCGTCGAAGCGTGGACGAGTTCTTAAATCTCAACAGAATTATTCTCCGTTGAAGTAAACAGACAGTCCTAGATCTTGATGAAGATGTTTCCCTCAGTCGAAGACCTGACCAGTTCTTAAATCTCAACTGAATTATTCTCGGTTGAATTACAGATAAGGTTCACAATCTCGACATTTTTCCTCCGTCGAAGTGTGGACGAGTTCTTAAATCTCAACAGAATTATTCTCCGTTGAAGTAAACAGACAGTCCTAGATCTTGATGAAGATGTTTCCCTCAGTCGAAGACGTGACCATTTCTTAAATCTCAACTGAATTACTCTCAGTTGAATTACAAGTAAGGTTCTAAATCTCGACAATTTTCCTCCGTCGAAGTGTGGACGAGTTCTTAAATCTCAACAGAATTATTCTCCGTTGAAGTAAACAGACAGTCCTAGATCTTGATGAAGATGTTTCCCTCAGTCGAAGAGCTGACCAGTTCTTAAATCTCAACTGAATTATTCTCGGTTGAATTACAGACAAGGTTCTAAATCTCGACAATCTTCCTCCGTCGAAGTGTGGACGAGTTCTTAAATCTCAACAGAATTATTCTCCGTTGAAGTAAACAGACAGTCCTAGATCTTGATGAAGATGTTTCCCTCAGTCGAAGACCTGATCGGATCTTAAATCTCAACTAAATTATTCTCGGTTGAATTACAGATAAGGTTCTCAATCTCGACAATTTTCCTCCGTCGAAGTGTGGACGAGTTCTTAAATCTCAACAGAATTATTCTCTGTTGAAGTAAACAGATAGTCCCTGATCTTGATGAAGATGTTTCCCTTAGTCGAAGACCTGACCGGTTCTTAAATCTCCACCGAATTATCCTCGGTTGAATTACAGATAAGGTTCTAAATCTCGACAATTTTCCTCCGTCGAAGTATGGACGAGTTCTTAATTCTCAACAGAATTATTCTCCGTTGAAATAAACAAACAGTCCTAGATCTTGATGAAGATGTTTCCCTCAATCGAAGACCTTACCAGTTCTTAAATCTCAACTGAATTACTCTCAGTTGAATTACAAGTAAGGTTCTAAATCTCGACAATTTTCCTCCGTCGAAGTGTGGACGAGTTCTTAAATCTCAACAGAATTATTCTCCGTTGAAGTAAACAGACAGTCCTAGATATTGATGAAGATGTTTCCCTCAGTCGAAGACCCGACCGGTTCTTAAATCTCAACTGAATTATTCTCGGTTGAATTACAGATAAGGTTCTCAATCTCGACAATTTACCTCCGTCGAAGTATGGATGAGTTCTTAAATCTCAACAGAATTATTCTCCGTTGAAGTAAACCGAAAGTCCTAGATCTTGATGAAGATGTTTCCCTTAATCGAATACCTTACCAGTTCTTAAATCTCAACTAAATTATTCTCGGTTGAATTACAGATAAGGTTCTAAATCTCGACATTTTTCTTCCGTCAAAGTGTGGACGAGTTCTTAAATCTCAACAGAATTATTCTTCGTTGAAGTAAACAGACAGTCCTAGATCTTGATGAAGATGTTTCCCTCAGTCGAAGACATGACCATTTCTTAAATCTCAACCGAATTACTCTCAGTTGAATTACAAGTAAGGTTCTAAATCTCGACAATTTTCCTCCGTCGAAGTGTGGACGAGTTCTTAAATCTCAACAGAATTATTCTCCGTTGAAGTAAACAGACAGTCCTAGATCTTGATGAAGATGTTTCCCTCAGTCGAAGAGCTGACCAGTTCTTAAATCTCAACTGAATTATTCTCGGTTGAATTACAGACAAGGTTCTAAATCTCGACAATCTTCCTCCGTCGAAGTGTGGACGAGTTCTTAAATCTCAACAGAATTATTCTCCGTTGAAGTAAACAGACAGTCCTAGATCTTGATGAAGATGTTTCCCTCAGTCGAAGACCTGATCGGATCTTAAATCTCAACTAAATTATTCTCGGTTGAATTATAGATAAGGTTCTCAATCTCGAGAATTTTCCTCCGTCGAAGTGTGGACGAGTTCTTAAATCTCAATAGAATTATTCTCTGTTGAAGTAAACAGATAGTCCCTGATCTTGATGAAGATGTTTCCCTTAATCAAAGACCTGACCGGTTCTTAAATCTCCACCGAATTATCCTCGGTTGAATTACAGATAAGGTTCTAAATCTCGACAATTTTCCTCCGTCGAAGTATGGACGAGTTCTTAATTCTCAACAGAATTATTCTCCGTTGAAGTAAACAGACAGTCCTAGATCTTGATGAAGATGTTTCCCTCAATCGAAGACCTTACCAGTTCTTAAATCTCAACTGAATTATTCTCGCTTTAATTACAGATAAGGTTCTCAATCTCCACAATTTTCCTCCGTCGAAGTGTGGACGAGTTCTTAAATCTCAAAAGAATTATTCTCCGTTGAAGTAAACAAACAGTCCTAGATATTGATGAAGATGTTTCCCTCAGTCGAAGACCCGACCGATTCTTAAATCTCAACTGAATTATTCTCGGTTGAATTACAGATAAGGTTCTCAATCTCGACAATTTACCTCCGTCGAAGTATGGACGAGTTCTTAAATCTCAACAGAATTATTCTCCGTTGAAGTAAACCGAAAGTCCTAGATCTTGATGAAGATGTTTCCCTCAGTCGAAGACCTTACCAGTTCTTAAATCTCAACTAAATTATTCTCGGTTGAATTACAGATAAGGTTCTCAATCTCGACAATTTTCCTCCGTCGAAGCGTGGACGAGTTCTTAAATCTCAACAAAATTATTCTCCGTTGAAGTAAACAGACAGTCCTAGATCTTGATGAAGATGTTTCCCTCAGTCGAAGACCTGACCAGTTCTTAAATCTCAACTGAATTATTCTCGGTTGAATTACAGATAAGGTTCACAATCTCGACATTTTTCCTCTGTCGAAGTGTGGACGAGTTCTTAAATCTCAACAGAATTATTCTCCGTTGAAGTAAACAGACAGTCCTAGATCTTGATGAAGATGTTTCCCTCAGTCGAAGACGTGACCATTTCTTAAATCTCAACTGAATTACTCTCAGTTGAATTACAAGTAAGGTTCTAAATCTCGACAATTTTCCTCCGTCGAAGTGTGGACGAGTTCTTAAATCTCAACAGAATTATTCTCCGTTGAAGTAAACAGACAGTCCTAGATCTTGATGAAGATGTTTCCCTCAGTCGAAGAGCTGACCAGTTCTTAAATCTCAACTGAATTATTCTCGGTTGAATTACAGACAAGGTTCTAAATCTCGACAATCTTCCTCCGTCGAAGTGTGGACGAGTTCTTAAATCTCAACAGAATTATTCTCCGTTGAAGTAAACAGACAGTCCTAGATCTTGATGAAGATGTTTCCCTCAGTCGAAGACCTGATCGGATCTTAAATCTCAACTAAATTATTCTCGGTTGAATTACAGATAAGGTTCTCAATCTCGACAATTTTCCTCCGTCGAAGTGTGGACG
The DNA here is from genome assembly GCA_948472305.1 of Vicia faba. Taxonomy (NCBI): domain Eukaryota; kingdom Viridiplantae; phylum Streptophyta; class Magnoliopsida; order Fabales; family Fabaceae; genus Vicia; species Vicia faba. Next base: position 1,155,893,671 of record OX451738.1, on the reverse strand, counting down.
AGTTCTTAAATCTCAACAGAATTATTCTCTGTTGAAGTAAACAGATAGTCCCTGATCTTGATGAAGATGTTTCCCTTAGTCAAAGACCTGACCGGTTCTTAAATCTCCACCGAATTATCCTCGGTTGAATTACAGATAAGGTTCTAAATCTCGACAATTTTCCTCCGTCGAAGTATGGACGAGTTCTTAATTCTCAACAGAATTATTCTCCGTTGAAGTAAACAGACAGTCCTAGATCTTGATGAAGATGTTTCCCTCAATCGAAGACCTTACCAGTTCTTAAATCTCAACTGAATTACTCTCAGTTGAATTACAAGTAAGGTTCTAAATCTCGACAATTTTCCTCCGTCGAAGTGTGGACGAGTTCTTAAATCTCAACAGAATTATTCTCCGTTGAAGTAAACAGACAATCCTAGATATTGATGAAGATGTTTCCCTCAGTCGAAGACCCGACCGGTTCTTAAATCTCAACTGAATTATTCTCGGTTGAATTACAGATAAGGTTCTCAATCTCGACAATTTACCTCCGTCGAAGTATGGACGAGTTCTTAAATCTCAACAGAATTATTCTCCGTTGAAGTAAACCGAAAGTCCTAGATCTTGATGAAGATGTTTCCCTTAATCGAATACCTTACAAGTTCTTAAATCTCAACTAAATTATTCTCGGTTGAATTACAGATAAGGTTCTAAATCTCGACATTTTTCTTCCGTCAAAGTGTGGACGAGTTCTTAAATCTCAACAGAATTATTCTCCGTTGAAGTAAACAGACAGTCCTAGATCTTGATGAAGATGTTTCCCTCAGTCGAAGACATGACCATTTCTTAAATCTCAACTGAATTACTCTCAGTTGAATTACAAGTAAGGTTCTAAATCTCGACAATTTTCCTCCGTCGAAGTGTGGACGAGTTCTTAAATCTCAACAGAATTATTCTCCGTTGAAGTAAACAGACAGTCCTAGATCTTGATGAAGATGTTTCCCTCAGTCGAAGAGCTGACCAGTTCTTAAATCTCAACTGAATTATTCTCGGTTGAATTACAGACAAGGTTCTAAATCTCGACAATCTTCCTCCGTCGAAATGTGGACGAGTTCTTAAATCTCAACAGAATTATTCTCCGTTGAAGTAAACAGACAGTCCTAGATCTTGATGAAGATGTTTCCCTCAGTCGAAGACCTGATCGGATCTTAAATCTCAACTAAATTATTCTCGGTTGAATTACAGATAAGGTTCTCAATCTCGACAATTTTCCTCCGTCGAAGTGTGGACGAGTTCTTAAATCTCAATAGAATTATTCTCTGTTGAAGTAAACAGATAGTCCCTGATCTTGATGAAGATGTTTCCCTTAATCAAAGACCTGACCGGTTCTTAAATCTCCACCGAATTATCCTCGGTTGAATTACAGATAAGGTTCTAAATCTCGACAATATTCCTCCGTCGAAGTATGGACGAGTTCTTAATTCTCAACAGAATTATTCTCCGTTGAAGTAAACAGACAGTCCTAGATCTTGATGAAGATGTTTCCCTCAATCGAAGACCTTACCAGTTCTTAAATCTCTACTGAATTATTCTCGCTTTAATTACAGATAAGGTTCTCAATCTCCACAATTTTCCTCCGTCGAAGTGTGGACGAGTTCTTAAATCTCAACAGAATTATTCTCCGTTTAAGTAAACAAACAGTCCTAGATATTGATGAAGATGTTTCCCTCAGTCGAAGACCCGACCGGTTCTTAAATCTCAACTGAATTATTCTCGGTTGAATTACAGATAAGGTTCTCAATCTCGACAATTTACCTCCGTCGAAGTATGGACGAGTTCTTAAATCTCAACAGAATTATTCTCCGTTGAAGTAAACCGAAAGTCCTAGATCTTGATGAAGATGTTTCCCTCAGTCGAAGACCTTTCCAGTTCTTAAATCTCAACTAAATTATTCTCGGTTGAATTACAGATAAGGTTCTCAATCTCGACAATTTTCCTCCGTCGAAGCGTGGACGAGTTCTTAAATCTCAACAGAATTATTCTCTGTTGAAGTAAACAGACAGCCCTAGATCTTGATGAAGATATTTCCCTCAGTCGAAGACCTGACCGGTTCTTAAATCTCAACTGAATTATCTTCGGTTGAATTACAGATAAGGTTCTAAATCTCGACATTTTTCTTCCGTCAAAGTGTGGACGAGTTCTTAAATCTCAACAGAATTATTCTCCGTTGAAGTAAACAGACAGTCCTAGATATTGATGAAGATGTTTCCCTCAGTCAAAAACCTGACCATTTCTTAAATCTCAACTGAATTATTCTCGGTTGAACTACAGATAAGATTCTCAATCTCGACAATTTTCCTCCGTCGAAGTGTGAACGAGTTCTTAAATCTCAACAGAATTATTCTCCGTTGAAGTAAACAGACAGTCCTAGATCTTGATGAAGATGTTTCCCTCAGTCGAAGACCTGACCAGTTCTTAAATCTCAACTGAATTGTTCTCGGTTGAATTACAGATAAGGTTCACAATCTCGACATTTTTCCTCCTTCGAAGTGTGGACGAGTTCTTAAATCTCAACAGAATTATTCTCCGTTGAAGTAAACAGACAGTCCTAGATCTTGATGAAGATGTTTCCCTCAATCGAAGACCTTACCAGTTCTTAAATCTCAACTGAATTATTCTCGGTTTAATTACAGATAAGGTTCTAAATCTCGACAATTTTCCTCCGTCGAAGTGTGGACGAGTTCTTAAATCTCAACAGAATTATTCTTCGTTGAAGTAAACAGACAGTCCTAGATCTTGATGAAGATGTTTCCCTCAGTCGAAGACCTGACCAGTTCTTAAATCTCAACTGAATTATTCTCGGTTGAATTATAGATAAGGTTCTAAATCTCGACAGATTTCCTCTGTCAAAGTGTGGACGAGTTCTTAAATCTCAACAGAATTATTCTCCGTTGTAGTAAACAGACAATCCTAGATCTTGATAAAGATGTTTCCCTCAGTCGAAGACCTAATCGGTTCTTAAATATCAACTAAATTATTCTCGGTTGAATTACAGATAAGGTTCTCAATCTCGACAATTTTCCTCCATCGAAGTGTGGACGAGTTCTTAAATCTCAACAGAATTATTCTCCGTTGAAGTAAACCGAAAGTCCTAGTCTTGATGAAGATGTTTCCCTCAGTCGAAGACCCGACCGGTTCTTAAATCTCAACTGAATTATTCTCGGTTGAATTACAGATAAGGTTCTCAATCTCGACAATTTACCTCCGTCGAAGTATGGACGAGTTCTTAAATCTCAACAGAATTATTCTCCGTTGAAGTAAAACGAAAGTCCTAGATCTTGATGAAGATGTTTCCCTCAATCGAAGACCTTACCAGTTCTTAAATCTCAACTAAATTATTCTCGGTTGAATTACAGATAAGGTTCTCAATCTCGACAATTTTCCTCCGTCGAAGCGTGGACGAGTTCTTAAATCTCAACAGAATTATTCTCCGTTGAAGTAAACAGACAGCCCTAGATCTTGATGAAGATATTTCCCTCAGTCGAAGACCTGACCGGTTCTTAAATCTCAACTGAATTATCTTCGGTTGAATTACAGATAAGGTTCTAAATCTCGACATTTTTCTTCCGTCAAAGTGTGGACGAGTTCTTAAATCTCAACAGAATTATTCTCCGTTGAAGTAAACAGACAGTCCTAGATATTGATGAAGATGTTTCCCTCAGTCGAAGACCTGACCATTTCTTAAATCTCAACTGAATTATTCTCGGTTGAATTACAGATAAGGTTCTCAATCTCGACAATTTTCCTCCGTCGAAGTGTGAACGAGCTCTTAAATCTCAACAGAATTATTCTCCGTTGAAGTAAACAGACAGTCCTAGATCTTGATGAAGATGTTTCCCTCAGTCGAAGACCTGACCAGTTCTTAAATCTCAACTGAATTGTTCTCGGTTGAATTACAGATAAGGTTCACAATCTCGACATTTTTCCTCCTTCGAAGTGTGGACGAGTTCTTAAATCTCAACAGAATTATTCTCCGTTGAAGTAAACAGATAGTCCTAGATCTTGATGAAGATGTTTCCCTCAGTCGAAGACGTGACCAGTTCTTAAATCTCAACTGAATTATTCTCGGTTGAATTACAAGTAAGGTTCTAAATCTCGACAATTTTCCTCCATCGAAGTGTGGACGAGTTCTTAAATCTCAACAGAATTATTCTCCGTTGAAGTAAACAGACAGTCCTAGATCTTGATGAAGATGTTTCCCTTAGTCGAAGACCTGACCGGTTCTTAAATCTCAACTGAATTATTCTCGGTTGAATTACATATAAGGTTCTCAATCTAGACAATTTTCCTCCGTCGAAGAGTGGACGAGTTCTTAAATTTCAACAAAATTATTCTCCCTTGAAGTAAACAGATAGTCCTAGATCTTGATGAAGATGTTTCCCTCAGTCGAAGACGTGACCAGTTCTTAAATCTCAACTGAATTACTCTCATTTGAATTACAAGTAAGGTTCTAAATCTCGACAATTTTCCTCCGTCGAAGTGTGGACGAGTTCTTAAATCTCAACAGAATTATTCTCCGTTGAAGTAATCAGACAGTCCTAGATCTTGATAAGATGTTTCCCTCAGTCGAAGACCTGACCAGTTCTTAAATCTCAACTGAATTATTCTCGGTTGAATTATAGATAAGGTTTTAAATCTCGACAATTTTCCTCTGTCGAAGTGTGGACGAGTTCTTAAATCTCAACAGAATTATTCTCCGTTGAAGTAAACAGACAGTCCTAGATCTTGATGAAGATGTTTCCCTCAGTCGAAGACCTGATCGGTTCTTAAATATCAACTAAATTATTCTAGGTTGAATTACAGATAAGGTTCTCAATCTCGACAATTTTCCTCCGTCGAAGTGTGGACGAGTTCTTAAATCTCAACAGAAGTATTCTCTGTTGAAATAAACCGAAAGTCCTAGATCTTGATGAAGATGTTTCCCTCAGTCGAAGATCTGACCAGTTCTTAAATCTCAACTGAATTATTCTCGGTTGAATTACAGATAAGGTTCTCAATCTCGACAATTTTCCTCCTTCGAAGTGTGGACGAGTTCTTAAATCTCAACAGAATTATTCTTTGTTGAAGTAAATAGACAGTCCTAGATCTTGATGAAGATGTTTCCCTCAGTTGAAGACCTGACCAGTTCTTAAATCTCAACTGAATTATCTTCGGTTGAATTACAGATAAGGTTCTCAATCTCGACAATTTTCCTCCGTCAAAGTGTGGACGAGTTCTTAAATCTCAACAGAATTATTCTCTGTTGAAGTAAACAGACAGTCCTAGATATTGATGAAGATGTTTCCCTCAGTTGAAGACCTGACCAGTTCTTAAATCTCAACTGAATTACTCTCAGTTGTATTACAAGTAAGGTTCTAAATCTCGACAATTTTCCTCCGTCGAAGTGTGGACGAGTTCTTAAATCTCAACAGAATTATTCTCCGGTGAAGTAAACAGATAGTCCTAGATCTTGATGAAGATTTTTCCCTCAATCGAAGACCCGATCGGTTCTTAAATCTCAACTGAATTATTCTCGGTTGAATTATAGATAAGGTTCTCAATCTCGATAATTTTCCTCCGTCAAACTGTGGACGAGTTCTTAAATCTCAACAGAATTATTCTCCATTGAAGTAAACAGAAAGTCCTAGATCTTGATGAAGATGTTTCCCTCAGTCGAAGACCTGACCATTTCTTAAATCTCAACTGAATTATTCTCGGTTGAATTACAGATAAGGTTCTCAATCTCGACAATTTTCCTCCGCCGAAGTGTGGACGAGTTCTTAAATCTCAACAAAATTATTCTCCGTTGAAGTAAACAGACAGTCCTAGATCTTGATGAAGATGTTTCCCTCAGTCGAAGACCTGACCAGTTCTTAAATCTCAACTGAATTATTCTCGGTTGAATTATAGATAAGGTTCTAAATCTCGACAATTTTCCTCCGTCGAAGTGTGGACAAGTTCTTAAATCTCAACAGAATTATTCTCCGTTGAAGTAAACAGACAGTCCTAGATCTTGATGAAGATGTTTCCCTCAGTAGAAAACCTGATCGGTTCTTAAATCTCAACTAAATTATTCTCGGTTGAATTACAGATAAGGTTCTCAATCTCGACAATTTTCCTCCGTCGAAGTGTGGACGAGTTCCTAAATCTCAACAGAATTATTCTTCATTGAAGTAAACAGACATTCCTAGATCTTGATGAAGATGTTTCCCTCAATCGAAGACCTGACCGGTTCTTAAATCTCAACTGAATTATTCTCGGTTGAATTACATATAAGGTTCTCAATCTAGACAATTTTCCTCCGTCAAAGAGTGGACGAGTTCTTAAATCTCAACAGAATTATTCTCCCTTGAAGTAAACAGATAGTCCTAGATCTTGATGAAGATGTTTCCCTCAGTCGAAGACGTGACCAGTTCTTAAATCTCAACTGAATTACTCTCATTTGAATTACAAGTAAGGTTCTAAATCTCGACAATTTTCCTCCGTCGAAGTGTGGACGAGTTCTTAAATCTCAACAGAATTATTCTCCGTTGAAGTAAACAGACAGCCCTAGATCTTGATGAAGATATTTCCCTCAGTCGAAGACCTGACCGGTTCTTAAATCTCAACTGAATTATCTTCGGTTGAATTACAGATAAGGTTCTAAATCTCGACATTTTTCTTCCATCAAAGTGTGGACGAGTTCTTAAATCTCAACAGAATTATTCTCCGTTGAAGTAAAAAGACAGTCCTAGATATTGATGAAGATGTTTCCCTCAGTCGAAGACCTGACCATTTCTTAAATCTCAACTGAATTATTCTCGGTTGAATTACAGATAAGGTTCTCAATCTCGACAATTTTCCTCCGTCGAAGTGTGAACGAGCTCTTAAATCTCAACAGAATTATTCTCCGTTGAAGTAAACAGACAGTCCTAGATCTTGATGAAGATGTTTCCCTCAGTCGAAGACCTGACCAGTTCTTAAATCTCAACTGAATTGTTCCCAGTTGAATTACAGATAAGGTTCACAATCTCGACATTTTTCCTCCTTCGAAGTGTGGACGAGTTCTTAAATCTCAACAGAATTATTCTCCGTTGAAGTAAACAGATAGTCCTAGATCTTGATGAAGATGTTTCCCTCAGTCGAAGACGTGACCAGTTCTTAAATCTCAACTAAATTATTCTCGGTTGAATTACAAGTAAGGTTCTAAATCTCGACAATTTTCCTCCATCGAAGTGTGGACGAGTTCTTAAATCTCAACAGAATTATTCTCCGTTGAAGTAAACAGACAGTCCTAGATCTTGATGAAGATGTTTCCCTCAGTCGAAGACCTGACCAGTTCTTAAATCTCAACTGAATTATTCTCGGTTGAATTATAGATAAGGTTCTAAATCTCGACAATTTTCCTCCGTCGAAGTGTGGACGAGTTCTTAAATCTCAACAGAATTATTCTCCGTTGAAGTAAACAGACAGTCCTAGATCTTGATGAAGATGTTTCCCTCAGTAGAAAACCTGATCGGTTCTTAAATCTCAACTAAATTATTCTCGGTTGAATTACAGATAAGGTTCTCAATCTCGACAATTTTCCTCCGTCGAAGTGTGGACGAGTTCTTAAATCTCAACAGAATTATTCTTCATTGAAGTAAACAGACAGTCCTAGATCTTGATGAAGATGTTTCCCTCAATCGAAGACCTGACCGGTTCTTAAATCTCAACTGAATTATTCTCGGTTGAATTACATATAAGGTTCTCAATCTAGACAATTTTCCTCCGTCGAAGAGTGGACGAGTTCTTAAATTTCAACAAAATTATTCTCCCTTGAAGTAAACAGATAGTCCTAGATCTTGATGAAGATGTTTCCCTCAGTCGAAGACGTGACCAGTTCTTAAATCTCAACTGAATTACTCTCATTTGAATTACAAGTAAGGTTCTAAATCTCGACAATTTTCCTCGGTCGAAGTGTGGACGAGTTCTTAAATCTCAACAGAATTATTCTCCGTTGAAGTAATCAGACAGTCCTAGATCTTGATGAAGATGTTTCCCTCAGTCGAAGACCTGACCAGTTCTTAAATCTCAACTGAATTATTCTCGGTTGAATTATAGATAAGGTTCTAAATCTCGACAATTTTCCTCTGTCGAAGTGTGGACGAGTTCTTAAATCTCAACAGAATTATTCTCCGTTGAAGTAAACAGACAGTCCTAGATCTTGATGAAGATGTTTCCCTCAGTCGAAGACCTGATCGGTTCTTAAATATCAACTAAATTATTCTAGGTTGAATTACAGATAAGGTTCTTAATCTCGACAATTTTCCTCCGTCGAAGTGTGGACGAGTTCTTAAATCTCAACAGAAGTATTCTCTGTTGAAATAAACCGAAAGTCCTAGATCTTGATGAAGATGTTTCCCTCAGTCGAAGAGCTGACCAGTTCTTAAATCTCAACTGAATTATTCTCGGTTGAATTACAGATAAGGTTCTCAATCTCGACAATTTTCCTCCTTCGAAGTGTGGACGAGTTCTTAAATCTCAACAGAATTATTCTCTGTTGAAGTAAATAGACAGTCCTAGATCTTGATGAAGATGTTTCCCTCAGTTGAAGACCTGACCAGTTCTTAAATCTCAACTGAATTATCTTCGGTTGAATTACAGATAAGGTTCTCAATCTCGACAATTTTCCTCCATCAAAGTGTGGACGAGTTCTTAAATCTCAACAGAATTATTCTCTGTTGAAGTAAACAGACAGTCCTAGATATTGATGAAGATGTTTCCCTCAGTCGAAGACCTGACCAGTTCTTAAATCTCAACTGAATTACTCTCAGTTGTATTACAAGTAAGGTTCTAAATCTCGACAATTTTCCTCCGTCGAAGTGTGGACGAGTTCTTAAATCTCAACAGAATTATTCTCCGGTGAAGTAAACAGATAGTCCTAGATCTTGATGAAGATGTTTCCGTCAATCGAAGACCCGATCGGTTCTTAAATCTCAACTGAATTATTCTCGGTTGAATTATAGATAAGGTTCTCAATCTCGATAATTTTCCTCCGTCAAACTGTGGACAAGTTCTTAAATCTCAACAGAATTATTCTCCATTGAAGTAAACAGAAAGTCCTAGATCTTGATGAAGATGTTTCCCTCAGTCGAAGACCTGACCATTTCTTAAATCTCAACTGAATTATTCTCGGTTGAATTACAGATAAGGTTCTCAATCTCGACAATTTTCCTCCGCCGAAGTGTGGACGAGTTCTTAAATCTCAACAAAATTATTCTCCGTTGAAGTAAACAGACAGTCCTAGATCTTGATGAAGATGTTTCCCTCAGTCGAAGACCTGACCAGTTCTTAAATCTCAACTGAATTATTCTCGGTTGAATTATAGATAAGGTTCTAAATCTCGACAATTTTCCTCCGTCGAAGTGTGGACGAGTTCTTAAATCTCAACAGAATTATTCTCCGTTGAAGTAAACAGACAGTCCTAGATCTTGATGAAGATGTTTCCCTCAGTAGAAAACCTGATCGGTTCTTAAATCTCAACTAAATTATTCTCGGTTGAATTACAGATAAGGTTCTCAATCTCGACAATTTTCCTCCGTCGAAGTGTGGACGAGTTCTTAAATCTCAACAGAATTATTCTTCATTGAAGTAAACAGACAGTCCTAGTTCTTGATGAAGATGTTTCCCTCAGTCGAAGACCTGATCGGTTCTTAAATCTCAACTAAATTATTCTCGGTTGAATTACAGATAAGGTTCTCAATCTCGACAATTTTCCTCCGTCGAAGTGTGGACGAGTTCTTAAATCTCAACAGAATTATTCTTCATTGAAGTAAACAGACAGTCCTAGATCTTGATGAAGATGTTTCCATCAGTCGAAGACCTGACCGGTTCTTAAATCTCAACTGAATTATCTTCGGTTGAATTACATATAAGGTTCTCAATCTAGACAATTTTCCTCCGTCGAAGAGTGGACGAGTTCTTAAATCTCAACAGAATTATTCTCCCTTGAAGTAAACAGACAGTCCTAGATCTTGATGAAGATGTTTCCCTCAGTCGAAGACGTGACCGGTTCTTAAATCTCAACTGAATTACTCTCATTTGAATTACAAGTAAGGTTCTAAATCTCGACAATTTTCCTCCGTCGAAGTGTGGACGAGTTCTTAAATCTCAACAGAATTATTCTCCGGTGAAGTAAACAGATAGTCCTAGATCTTGATGAAGATGTTTCCGTCAATCGAAGACCCGATCGGTTCTTAAATCTCAACTGAATTATTCTCGGTTGAATTATAGATAAGGTTCTCAATCTCGATAATTTTCCTCCGTCAAACTGTGGACAAGTTCTTAAATCTCAACAGAATTATTCTCCATTGAAGTAAACAGGAAGTCCTAGATCTTGATGAAGATGTTTCCCTCAATCGAAGACCTGACCGGTTCTTAAATCTCAACTGAATTATTCTCGGTTGAATTACATATAAGGTTCTCAATCTAGACAATTTTCCTCCGTCAAAGAGTGGACGAGTTCTTAAATCTCAACAGAATTATTCTCCCTTGAAGTAAACAGATAGTCCTAGATCTTGATGAAGATGTTTCCCTCAGTCGAAGACGTGACCAGTTCTTAAATATCAACTGAATTACTCTCATTTGAATTACAAGTAAGGTTCTAAATCTCGACAATTTTCCTCCGTCGAAGTGTGGACGAGTTCTTAAATCTCAACAGAATTATTCTCCGTTGAAGTAATCAGACAGTCGTAGATCTTGATGAAGATGTTTCCCTCAGTCGAAGACCTGACCAGTTCTTAAATCTCAACTGAATTATTCTCGGTTGAATTATAGATAAGGTTCTAAATCTCGACAATTTTCCTCTATCGAAGTGTGGACGAGTTCTTAAATCTAAACAGAATTATTCTCCGTTGAAGTAAACAGACAGTCCTAGATCTTGATGAAGATGTTTCCCTCAGTCGAAGACCTGATCGGTTCTTAAATATCAACTAAATTATTCTAGGTTGAATTACATATAAGGTTCTCAATCTCGACAATTTTCCTCCGTCGAAGTGTGGACGAGTTCTTAAATCTCAACAGAATTATTCTCCGTTGAAGTAAACAGATAGTCCTAGATCTTGATGAAGATGTTTCCCTCAATCGAAGACCCGATCGGTTCTTAAATCTCAACTGAATTATTCTCGGTTGAATTATAGATAAGGTTCTCAATCTCGATAATTTTCCTCCGTCAAACTGTGGACGAGTTCTTAAATCTCAACAGAATTATTCTCCATTGAAGTAAACAGAAAGTCCAAGATCTTGATGAAGATGTTTCCCTCAGTCGAAGACCTGACCATTTCTTAAATCTCAACTGAATAATTCTCGGTTGAATTAGAGATAAGGTTCTCAATCTCGACAATTTTCCTCCGCCGAAGTGTGGACGAGTTATTAAATCTCAACAGAATTATTCTCCGTTGAAGTAAACAGACAGTCCTAGATCTTGATGAAGATGTTTCCCTCAGTCGAAGACCTGACCAATTCTTAAATCTCAACTGAATTACTCTCGGTTGAATTACAGATAAGGTTCTAAATCTCGACAATTTTCCTCTGTCGAAGTGTGGACGAGTTCTTAAACCTCAACAGAATTATTCTCCGTTGAAGTAAACAGACAGTCCTAGATCTTGATGAAGATGTTTCCCTCAGTCGAAGACCTGACCAGTTCTTAAATCTCAACTGAATTATTCTCGGTTGAATTACAGATAAGGTTCTAAATCTCAACAATTTTCCTCTATCGAAGTGTGGACGAGTTCTTAAATCTCAACAGAATTATTCTCCGTTGAAGTAAACAGACAGTCCTAGATCTTGACGAAGATGTTTCCCTCAGTCGAAGACCTGATCGGTTCTTAAATATCAACTAAATTATTCTCGGTTGAATTACAGATAAGGTTCTCAATCTCGACAATTTTCCTCCATCGAAGTGTGGACGAGTTCTTAAATCTCAACAGAATTATTCTCCATTGAAGTAAACCGAAAGTCCTAGATCTTGATGAAGATGTTTCCCTCAGTCGAAGACTTGACCAGTTCTTAAATCACAACTGAATTATTCTCGGTTTAATTACAGATAAGGTTCTCAATCTCAACAATTTTCCTCCGTCGAAGTGTGGACGAGTTCTTAAATCTCAACAAAATTATTCTCCCTTGAAGTAAACAGACAGTCCTAGATCTTGATGAAGATGTTTCCCTCAGTCGAAGACCCGACCGGTTCTTAAATCTCAACTGAATTATTCTCGGTTGAATTACAGATAAGGTTCTCAATCTCGACAATTTTCCTCCGTCGAAGTGTGGACGAGTTCTTAAATCTCAAGAGAATTATTCTCCGTTGAAGTAAACAGAAAGTCCTAGATCTTGATGAAGATGTTTCCCTCAGTCGAAGACCTGACCAGTTCTTAAATCTCAACTGAATTATTCTCGGTTGAATTACAGATAAGGTTCTCAATCTCGACAATTTTCCTGCGCCGAAGTATGTCCGAGTTCTTAAATCTCAACAGAATTTTTCTCTGTTGAAGTAAATAGACAGTCCTAGATCTTGGTGAAGATGTTTCCCTCAGTCGAAGACCTGACCAGTTCTTAAATCTCAACTGAATTATCTTCGGTTGAATTACGAATAATGTTCTCAATCTCGACAATTTTCCTCCGTCAAAGTGTGGACGAGTTCTTAAATCTCAACAGAATTATTCTCCGTTGAAGTAAACAGACAGTCCTAGATATTGATGAAGATGTTTCCCTCAGTCGAAGACCTGACCAGTTCTTAAATCTCAACTGAATTACTCTTAGTTGAATTTAAAGTAAGGTTCTAAATCTCGACAATTTTCCTCCGTCGAAGTGTGGACGAGTTCTTAAATCTCAAGAGAATTATTCTCCGTTGAAGTAAACAGAAAGTCCTAGATCTTGATGAAGATGTTTCCCTCAGTCGAAGACCTGACCAGTTCTTAAATCTCAACTAAATTATTCTCGGTTGAATTACAGATAAGGTTCTCAATCTCGATAATTTTCCTCCGTCGAAGTGTGGACGAGTTCTTAAATCTCAACAGAATTATTCTCTGTTGAAGTAAACAGATAGTCCCTGATCTTGATGAAGATGTTTCCCATAGTCGAAGACCTGACCGGTTCTTAAATCTCCACTGAATTATCCTTGGTTGAATTACAGATAAGGTTCTAAATCTCGGCAATTTTCCTCCGTCGAAGTATGGACGAGTTCTTAATTCTCAACAGAATTATTCTCCGTTGAAGTAGACAGACAGTCCTAGATCTTGATGAAGATGTTTCCCTCAATCGAAGACCTTACCAGTTCTTAAATCTCAACTAGATTATTCTCGGTTGAATTACAGATAAGGTTCTCAATCTCGACAATTTTCCTCCGTCGAAGCGTGGACGAGTTCTTAAATCTCAACAGAATTATTCTCTGTTGAAGTAAACAGACAATCCCTGATCTTGATGAAGATGTCTCCCTTAGTCGAAGACCTGACCGGTTCTTAAATCTCCACTGAATTATCCTCGGTTGAATTACAGATAAGGTTCTAAATCTCGGCAAATTTCCTCCGTCGAAGTATGGAATAGTTCTTAAATCTCGACAGAATTATTCTAAGTTGAAGTAAACAGACAGTCCTAGATCTTGATGAAGATGTTTCCCTCAGTCGAAGACCTGACCGGTTCTTAAATCTCAACTGAATTATTCTCGGTTTAATTACAGATAAGGTTCTCAATCTCCATAATTTTCCTCCGTCGAAGTGTGGACGAGTTCTTAAATCTCAACAGAATTATTCTCTGTTGAAGTAAACAGACAGTCCTAGATATTAATGAAGATGTTTCCCTCAGTCGAAGACCCGACCGGTTCTTAAATCTCAACTGAATTATTCTCGGTTGAATTACAGATAAGGTTCTCAATCTCAACAATTTTCCTCCGTCGAAGTGTGGATGAGTTCTTAAATCTCAACAGAATTATTCTCCGTTGAAGTAAACCGAAAGTCCTAGATCTTGATGAAGATGTTTCCCTCAGTCGAAGAGCTGAGCAGTTCTTAAATCTCAACTGAATTATTTTTGGTTGAATTACAGATAAGGTTCTCAATCTCGACAATTTTCCTCCGTCGAAGTGTGGACGAGTTCTTAAATCTCAACAGAATTATTCTCTGTTGAAGTAAATAGACAGTCCTAGATCTTGATGAAGATGTTTCCCTCAGTCGAAGACCTGACCAGTTCTTAAATCTCAACTGAATTATCTTCGGTTGAATTACAGATAAGGTTCTCAATCTCGACAATTTTCCTCCGTCAAAGTGTGGACGAGTTCTTAAATCTCAACAGAATTATTCTCCGTTGAAGTAAATAGACAGTCCTAGATATTGATGAAGATGTTTCCCTCAGTCGAAGACCTGACAAATTCTTAAATCTCAACTGAATTACTCTCAGTTGAATTACAAGTAAGGTTCTAAATCTCGACAATTTTCCTCCGTCGAAGTGTGGACGAGTTATTAAATCTCAACAGAATTATTCTTCGTTGAAGTAAACAGAAAGTCCTAGATCTTGATGAAGATGTTTCCCTCAGTCGAAGACCTGACCATTTCTTAAATTTCAACTGAATTATTCTCGGTTGAATTACAGATAAGGTTCTCAATCTCGACAATTTTCCTCCGTCGAAGTGTGGACGAGTTCTTAAATCTCAACAGAATTATTCTCCGTTGAAGTAAACATAAAGTCCTAGATCTTGATGAAGATGTTTCCCTCAGTCGAAGACCTGACAAGTTCTTAAATCTCAACTGAATTGTTCTCGGTTGAATTACAGATAAGGTTCACAATCTCGACATTTTTCCTCCTTCGAAGTGTGGACGAGTTCTTAAATCTCAACAGAATTATTCTCCGTTGACGTAAACAGACAGTCCTAGATCTTGATGAAGATGTTTCCCTCAGTCGAAGACGTGACAAATTCTTAAATCTCAACTGAATTATTCTCGGTTGAATTACAAGTAAGGTTCTAAATCTCGACAATTTTCCTCCATCGAAGTGTGGACGAGTTCTTAAATCTCAACAGAATTATTCTCTGTTGAAGTAAACAGACAGTCCTAGATCTTGATGACGATGTTTCCCTCAGTCGAAGACCTGGCCAGTTCTTAAATCTCACCTGAATTATTCTCGGTTGAATTATAGATAAGGTTCTAAATCTCGACAATTTTCCTCCGTCGAAGTGTGGACGAGTTCTTAAATCTCAACAGAATTATTCTCCGTTGAAGTAAACAGACAGTCCTAGTTCTTGATGAAGATGTTTCCCTCAGTCGAAGACCTGATCGGTTCTTAAATCTCAACTAAATTATTCTCGGTTGAATTACAGATAAGGTTCTCAATCTCGACAATTTTCCTCCGTCGAAGTGTGGAAGAGTTCTTAAATCTCAACAGAATTATTCTTCATTGAAGTAAACAGACAGTCCTAGATCTTGATGAAGATGTTTCCATCAGTCGAAGACCTGACCGGTTCTTAAATCTCAACTGAATTATTCTCGGTTGAATTACATATAAGGTTCTCAATCTAGACAATTTTCCTCCGTCGAAGAGTGGACGAGTTCTTAAATCTCAACAGAATTATTCTCCCTTGAAGTAAACAGACAGTCCTAGATCTTGATGAAGATGTTTCCCTCAGTCGAAGACGTGACCGGTTCTTAAATCTCAACTGAATTACTCTCATTTGAATTACAAGTAAGGTTCTAAATCTCGACAATTTTCCTCCGTCGAAGTGTGGACGAGTTCTTAAATCTCAACAGAATTATTCTTCGTTGAAGTAAACAGACAGTCCTAGATCTTGATGAAGATGTTTCCCTCAGTCGAAGACCTGACCAGTTCTTAAATCTCAACTGAATTATTCTCGGTTGAATTATAGATAAGGTTCTAAATCTCGACAGATTTCCTCTGTCGAAGTGTGGACGAGTTCTTAAATCTCAACAGAATTATTCTCTGTTGAAGTAAACAGACAGTCCTAGATCTTGATAAAGATGTTTCCCTCAGTCGAAGACCTAATCGGTTCTTAAATATCAACTAAATTATTCTCGGTTGAATTACAGATAAGGTTCTCAATCTCGACAATTTTCCTCCATCGAAGTATGGACGAGTTCTTAAATCTCAACAGAATTATTCTCCGTTGAAGTAAACCGAAAGTCCTAGATCTTGATGAAGATGTTTCCCTCAGTCGAAGAGCTGAGCAGTTCTTAAATCTCAACTGAATTATTTTTGGTTGAATTACAGATAAGGTTCTCAATCTCGACAATTTTCCTCCGTCGAAGTGTGGAAGAGTTCTTAAATCTCAACAGAATTATTCTCTGTTGAAGTAAATAGACAGTCCTAGATCTTGATGAAGATGTTTCCCTCAGTCGAAGACCTGACCAGTTCTTAAATCTCAACTGAATTATCTTCGGTTGAATTACAGATAAGGTTCTCAATCTCGACAATTTTCCTCCGTCAAAGTGTGGACGAGTTCTTAAATCTCAATAGAATTATTCTCCATTGAAGTAAATAGACAGTCCTAGATATTGATGAAGATGTTTCCCTCAGTCGAAGACCTGACAAATTCTTAAATCTCAACTGAATTACTCTCAGTTGAATTACAAGTAAGGTTCTAAATCTCGACAATTTTCCTCCGTCGAAGTGTGGACGAGTTCTTAAATCTCAACAGAATTATTCTCCGTTGAAGTAAACAGAAAGTCCTAGATCTTGATGAAGATGTTTCCCTCAGTCGAAGACCTGACCATTTCTTAAATTTCAACTGAATTATTCTCGGTTGAATTACAGATAAGGTTCTCAATCTCGACAATTTTCCTCCGTCGAAGTGTGGACGAGTTCTTAAATCTCAACAGAATTATTCTCCGTTGAAGTAAACAGAAAGTCCTAGATCTTGATGAAGATGTTTCCCTCAGTCGAAGACCTGACAAGTTCTTAAATCTCAACTGAATTGTTCTCGGTTGAATTACAGATAAGGTTCACAATCTCGACATTTTTCCTCCTTCGAAGTGTGGACGAGTTCTTAAATCTCAACAGAATTATTCTCCGTTGACGTAAACAGACAGTCCTAGATCTTGATGAAGATGTTTCCCTCAGTCGAAGACGTGACAAATTCTTAAATCTCAACTGAATTATTCTCGGTTGAATTACAAGTAAGGTTCTAAATCTCGACAATTTTCCTCCGTCGAAGTGTGGACGAGTTCTTAAATCTCAACAGAATTATTCTCTGTTGAAGTAAACAGACAGTCCTAGATCTTGATGACGATGTTTCCCTCAGTCGAAGACCTGACCAGTTCTTAAATCTCACCTGAATTATTCTCGGTTGAATTATAGATAAGGTTCTAAATCTCGACAATTTTCCTCCGTCGAAGTGTGGACGAGTTCTTAAATCTCAACAGAATTATTCTCCGTTGAAGTAAACAGACAGTCCTAGTTCTTGATGAAGATGTTTCCCTCAGTCGAAGACCTGATCGGTTCTTAAATCTCAACTAAATTATTCTCGGTTGAATTACAGATAAGGTTCTCAATCTCGACAATTTTCCTCCGTCGAAGTGTGGACGAGTTCTTAAATCTCAACATAATTATTCTTCATTGAAGTAAACAGACAGTCCTAGATCTTGATGAAGATGTTTCCATCAGTCGAAGACCTGACCGGTTCTTAATTCTCAACTGAATTATTCTCGGTTGAATTACATATAAGGTTCTCAATCTAGACAATTTTCCTCCGTCGAAGAGTGGACGAGTTCTTAAATCTCAACAGAATTATTCTCCCTTGAAGTAAACAGACAGTCCTAGATCTTGATGAAGATGTTTCCCTCAGTCGAAGACGTGACCGGTTCTTAAATCTCAACTGAATTACTCTCATTTGAATTACAAGTAAGGTTCTAAATCTCGACAATTTTCCTCCGTCGAAGTGTGGACGAGTTCTTAAATCTCAACAGAATTATTCTTCGTTGAAGTAAACAGACAGTCCTAGATCTTGATGAAGATGTTTCCCTCAGTCGAAGACCTGACCAGTTCTTAAATCTCAACTGAATTATTCTCGGTTGAATTATAGATAAGGTTCTAAATCTCGACAGATTTCCTCTGTCGAAGTGTGGACGAGTTCTTAAATCTCAACAGAATTATTCTCTGTTGAAGTAAACAGACAGTCCTAGATCTTGATAAAGATGTTTCCCTCAGTCGAAGACCTAATCGGTTCTTAAATATCAACTAAATTATTCTCGGTTGAATTACAGATAAGGTTCTCAATCTCGACAATTTTCCTCCATCGAAGTATGGACGAGTTCTTAAATCTCAACAGAATTATTCTCCGTTGAAGTAAACCGAAAGTCCTAGATCTTGATGAAGATGTTTCCCTCAGTCGAAGAGCTGAGCAGTTCTTAAATCTCAACTGAATTATTTTTGGTTGAATTACAGATAAGGTTCTCAATCTCGACAATTTTCCTCCGTCGAAGTGTGGAAGAGTTCTTAAATCTCAACAGAATTATTCTCTGTTGAAGTAAATAGACAGTCCTAGATCTTGATGAAGATGTTTCCCTCAGTCGAAGACCTGACCAGTTCTTAAATCTCAACTGAATTATCTTCGGTTGAATTACAGATAAGGTTCTCAATCTCGACAATTTTCCTCCGTCAAAGTGTGGACGAGTTCTTAAATCTCAATAGAATTATTCTCCATTGAAGTAAATAGACAGTCCTAGATATTGATGAAGATGTTTCCCTCAGTCGAAGACCTGACAAATTCTTAAATCTCAACTGAATTACTCTCAGTTGAATTACAAGTAAGGTTCTAAATCTCGACAATTTTCCTCCGTCGAAGTGTGGACGAGTTCTTAAATCTCAACAGAATTATTCTCCGTTGAAGTAAACAGAAAGTCCTAGATCTTGATGAAGATGTTTCCCTCAGTCGAAGACCTGACCATTTCTTAAATTTCAACTGAATTATTCTCGGTTGAATTACAGATAAGGTTCTCAATCTCGACAATTTTCCTCCGTCGAAGTGTGGACGAGTTCTTAAATCTCAACAGAATTATTCTCCGTTGAAGTAAACAGAAAGTCCTAGATCTTGATGAAGATGTTTCCCTCAGTCGAAGACCTGACAAGTTCTTAAATCTCAACTGAATTGTTCTCGGTTGAATTACAGATAAGGTTCACAATCTCGACATTTTTCCTCCTTCGAAGTGTGGACGAGTTCTTAAATCTCAACAGAATTATTCTCCGTTGACGTAAACAGACAGTCCTAGATCTTGATGAAGATGTTTCCCTCAGTCGAAGACGTGACAAATTCTTAAATCTCAACTGAATTATTCTCGGTTGAATTACAAGTAAGGTTCTAAATCTCGACAATTTTCCTCCGTCGAAGTGTGGACGAGTTCTTAAATCTCAACAGAATTATTCTCTGTTGAAGTAAACAGACAGTCCTAGATCTTGATGACGATGTTTCCCTCAGTCGAAGACCTGACCAGTTCTTAAATCTCACCTGAATTATTCTCGGTTGAATTATAGATAAGGTTCTAAATCTCGACAATTTTCCTCCGTCGAAGTGTGGACGAGTTCTTAAATCTCAACAGAATTATTCTCCGTTGAAGTAAACAGACAGTCCTAGTTCTTGATGAAGATGTTTCCCTCAGTCGAAGACCTGATCGGTTCTTAAATCTCAACTAAATTATTCTCGGTTGAATTACAGATAAGGTTCTCAATCTCGACAATTTTCCTCCGTCGAAGTGTGGACGAGTTCTTAAATCTCAACATAATTATTCTTCATTGAAGTAAACAGACAGTCCTAGATCTTGATGAAGATGTTTCCATCAGTCGAAGACCTGACCGGTTCTTAATTCTCAACTGAATTATTCTCGGTTGAATTACATATAAGGTTCTCAATCTAGACAATTTTCCTCCGTCGAAGAGTGGACGAGTTCTTAAATCTCAAAAGAATTATTCTCCCTTGAAGTAAACAGACAGTCCTAGATCTTGATGAAGATGTTTCCCTCAGTCGAAGACGTGACCGGTTCTTAAATCTCAACTGAATTACTCTCATTTGAATTACAAGTAAGGTTCTAAATCTCGACAATTTTCCTCCGTCGAAGTGTGGACGAGTTCTTAAATCTCAACAGAATTATTCTTCGTTGAAGTAAACAGACAGTCCTAGATCTTGATGAAGATGTTTCCCTCAGTCGAAGACCTGACCAGTTCTTAAATCTCAACTGAATTATTCTCGGTTGAATTATAGATAAGGTTCTAAATCTCGACAGATTTCCTCTGTCGAAGTGTGGACGAGTTCTTAAATCTCAACAGAATTATTCTCCGTTGAAGTAAACAGACAGTCCTAGATCTTGATAAAGATGTTTCCCTCAGTCGAAGACCTAATCGGTTCTTAAATATCAACTAAATTATTCTCGGTTGAATTACAGATAAGGTTCTCAATCTCGACAATTTTCCTCCATCGAAGTATGGACGAGTTCTTAAATCTCAACAGAATTATTCTCCGTTGAAGTAAACCGAAAGTCCTAGAACTTGATGAAGATGTTTCCCTCAGTCGAAGAGCTGAGCAGTTCTTAAATCTCAACTGAATTATTTTTGGTTGAATTACAGATAAGGTTCTCAATCTCGACAATTTTCCTCCGTCGAAGTGTGGACGAGTTCTTAAATCTCAACAGAATTATTCTCTGTTGAAGTAAATAGACAGTCCTAGATCTTGATGAAGATGTTTCCCTCAGTCGAAGACCTGACCAGTTCTTAAATCTCAACTGAATTATCTTCGGTTGAATTACAGATAAGGTTCTCAATCTCGACAATTTTCCTCCGTCAAAGTGTGGACGAGTTCTTAAATCTCAACAGAATTATTCTCCATTGAAGTAAATAGACAGTCCTAGATATTGATGAAGTTGTTTCCCTCAGTCGAAGACCTGACAAATTCTTAAATCTCAACTGAATTACTCTCAGTTGAATTACAAATAAGGTTCTAAATCTCGACAATTTTCCTCCGTCGAAGTGTGGACGAGTTCTTAAATCTCAACAGAATTATTCTCCGTTGAAGTAAACAGAAAGTCCTAGATCTTGATGAAGATGTTTCCCTCAGTCGAAGACCTGACCATTTCTTAAATTTCAACTGAATTATTCTCGGTTGAATTACAGATAAGGTTCTCAATCTCGACAATTTTCCTCCGTCGAAGTGTGGACGAGTTCTTAAATCTCAACAGAATTATTCTCCGTTGAAGTAAACAGAAAGTCCTAGATCTTGATGAAGATGTTTCCATCAGTCGAAGACCTGACAAGTTCTTAAATCTCAACTGAATTGTTCTCGGTTGAATTACAGATAAGGTTCACAATCTCGACATTTTTCCTCCTTCGAAGTGTGGACGAGTTCTTAAATCTCAACAGAATTATTCTCCGTTGACGTAAATAGACAGTCCTAGATCTTGATGAAGATGTTTCCCTCAGTCGAAGACGTGACAAATTCTTAAATCTCAACTGAATTATTCTCGGTTGAATTACAAGTAAGGTTCTAAATCTCGACAATTTTCCTCCATCGAAGTGTGGACGAGTTCTTAAATCTCAACAGAATTATTCTCTGTTGAAGTAAACAGACAGTCCTAGATCTTGAAGAAGATGTTTCCCTCAGTCGAAGACCTGACCAGTTCTTAAATCTCACCTGAATTATTCTCGGTTGAATTATAGATAAGGTTCTAAATCTCGACAATTTTCCTCCGTCGAAGTGTGGACGAGTTCTTAAATCTCAACAGAATTATTCTCCGTTGAAGTAAACAGACAGTCCTAGTTCTTGATGAAGATGTTTCCCTCAGTCGAAGACCTGATCGGTTCTTAAATCTCAACTGAATTATTCTCGGTTGAATTACAGATAAGGTTCTCAATCTCGAAAATTTTCCTCCGTCGAAGTGTGGACGAGTTCTTAAATCTCAACAGAATTATTCTTCATTGAAGTAAACAGACAGTCCTAGATCTTGATGAAGATGTTTCCATCAGTCGAAGACCTGACCGATTCTTAAATCTCAACTGAATTATTCTCGGTTGAATTACATATAAGGTTCTCAGTCTAGACAATTTTCCTCCGTCGAAGAGTGGACGAGTTCTTAAATCTCAACAGAATTATTCTCCCTTGAAGTAAACAGACAGTCCTAGATCTTGATGAAGATGTTTCCCTCAGTCGAAGACGTGACCGGTTCTTAAATCTCAACTGAATTACTCTCATTTGAATTACAAGTAAGGTTCTAAATCTCGACAATTTTCCTCCGTCGAAGTGTGGACGAGTTCTTAAATCTCAACAGAATTATTCTTCGTTGAAGTAAACAGACAGTCCTTGATCTTGATGAAGATGTTTCCCTCAGTCGAAGACCTGACCAGTTCTTAAATCTCAACTGAATTATTCTCGGTTGAATTATAGATAAGGTTCTAAATCTCGACAGATTTCCTCTGTCGAAGTGTGGACGAGTTCTTAAATCTCAACAGAATTATTCTCCGTTGAAGTAAACAGACAGTCCTCGATCTTGATAAAGATGTTTCCCTCAGTCGAAGACCTAATCGGTTCTTAAATATCAACTAAATTATTCTCGGTTGAATTACAGATAAGGTTCTCAATCTCGACAATTTTCCTCCATCGAAGTATGGACGAGTTCTTAAATCTCAACAGAATTATTCTCCGTTGAAGTAAACCGAAAGTCCTAGATCTTGATGAAGATGTTTCCCTCAGTCGAAGAGCTGACCAGTTCTTAAATCTCAACTGAATTATTCTCGGTTGAATTACAGATAAGGTTTTCAATCTCGACAATTTTCCTCCTTCGAAGTGTGGACGAGTTCTTAAATCTCAACAGAATTATTCTTTGTTGAAGTAAATAGACAGTCCTAGATCTTGATGAAGATGTTTCCCTCAGTCGAAGACCTGACCAGTTCTTAAATCTCAACTGAATTATCTTCGGTTGAATTACAGATAAGGTTCTCAATCTCGACAATTTTCCTCCGTCAAAGTGTGGACGAGTTCTTAAATCTCAACAGAATTATTCTCCGTTGAAGTAAACAGACAGTCCTAGATATTGATGAAGATGTTTCCCTCAGTCGAAGACCTGACCAGTTCTTAAATCTCAACTGAATTACTCTCAGTTGTATTACAAGTAAGGTTCTAAATCTCGACAATTTTCCTCCATCGAAGTGTGGACGAGTTCTTAAATCTCAACAGAATTATTCTCCGTTGAACTAAACAGACAGTCCTAGATCTTGATGAAGATGTTTCCCTCAATCGAAGACCCGATCGGTTCTTAAATCTCAACTGAATTATTCTCGGTTGAATTATAGATAAGGTTCTCAATCTCGATAATTTTCCTCTGTCAAACTGTGGACGAGTTCTTAAATCTCAACAGAATTATTCTCCCTTGAAGTAAACAGACAGTCCTAGATCTTGATGAAGATGTTTCCCTCAGTCGAAGACCTGACCATTTCTTAAATCTCAACTGAATTATTCTCGGTTGAATTACAGTTAAGGTTCTCAATCTCGAAAATTTTCCTCCGCCAAAGTGTGGACGAGTTCTTAAATCTCAACAGAATTATTCTCCGTTGAAGTAAACAGACAGTCCTAGATCTTGATGAAGATGTTTCCCTCAGTCGAAGACCTGGCCAGTTCTTAAATCTCAACTGAATTATTCTCGGTTGAATTACAGATAAGGTTCTAAATCTCGACAGATTTCCTCTGTCGAAGTGTGGACGAGTTCTTAAATCTCAACAGAATTATTCTCCGTTGAATTAAACAGACAGTCCTAGATCTTGATAAAGATGTTTCCCTCAGTCGAAGACCTAATCGGTTCTTAAATCTCAACTGAATTATTCTCGGTTGAATTACAGATAAGGTTCTCAATCTCGACAATTTTCCTCCGTCGAAGTGTGGACGAGTTCTTAAATCTCAAGAGAATTATTTTCCGTTGAAGTAAACAGAAAGTCCTAGATCTTGATGAAGATGTTTCCCTCAGTCGAAGACCTGACCAGTTCTTAAATCTCAACTGAATTATTCTCGGTTGAATTACAGATAAGGTTCTCAATCTCGACAATTTTCCTCCGCCGAAGTATGTCCGAGTTCTTAAATCTCAACAGAATTTTTCTCTGTTGAAGTAAATAGACAGTCCTAGATCTTGGTGAAGATGTTTCCCTCAGTCGAAGACCTGACCAGTTCTTAAATCTCAACTGAATTATCTTCGGTTGAATTACGAATAATGTTCTCAATCTCGACAATTTTCCTCCGTCAAAGTGTGGACGAGTTCTTAAATCTCAACAGAATTATTCTCCGTTGAAGTAAACAAACAGTCCTAGATATTGATGAAGATGTTTCCCTCAGTTGAAGACCTGACCAGTTCTTAAATCTCAACTGAATTACTCTTAGTTGAATTTAAAGTAAGGTTCTAAATCTCGACAATTTTCCTCCGTCGAAGTGTGGACGAGTTCTTAAATCTCAAGAGAATTATTCTCCGTTGAAGTAAACAGAAAGTCCTAGATCTTGATGAAGATGTTTCCCTCATTCGAAGACCTGACCAGTTCTTAAATCTCAACTAAATTATTCTCGGTTGAATTACAGATAAGGTTCTCAATCTCGATAATTTTCCTCCGTCGAAGTGTGGACGAGTTCTTAAATCTCAACAGAATTATTCTCTGTTGAAGTAAACAGATAGTCCCTGATCTTGATGAAGATGTTTCCCATAGTCGAAGACCTGACCGGTTCTTAAATCTCCACTGAATTATCCTCGGTTGAATTACAGATAAGGTTCTAAATCTCGGCAATTTTCCTCCGTCGAAGTATGGACGAGTTCTTAATTCTCAACAGAATTATTCTCTGTTGAAGTAGACAGACAGTCCTAGATCTTGATGAAGATGTTTCCCTCAATCGAAGACCTTACCAGTTCTTAAATCTCAACTAAATTATTCTCGGTTGAATTACAGATAAGGTTCTCAATCTCGACAATTTTCCTCCGTCGAAGCGTGGACGAGTTCTTAAATCTCAACAGAATTATTCTCTGTTGAAGTAAACAGACAGTCCCTGATCTTGATGAAGATGTCTCCCTTAGTCGAAGACCTGACCGGTTCTTAAATCTCCACTGAATTATCCTCGGTTGAATTACAGATAAGGTTCTAAATCTGGGCAAATTTCCTCCGTCGAAGTATGGAAGAGTTCTTAAATCTCGACAGAATTATTCTAAGTTGAAGTAAACAGACAGTCCTAGATCTTGATGAAGATGTTTCCCTCAGTCGAAGACCTGACCGGTTCTTAAATCTCAACTGAATTATTCTCGGTTTAATTACAGATAAGGTTCTCAATCTCCACAATTTTCCTCCGTCGAAGTGTGGACGAGTTCTTAAATCTCAACAGAATTATTCTCCGTTGAAGTAAACAGACAGTCCTAGATATTAATGAAGATGTTTCCCTCAGTCGAAGACCCGACCGGTTCTTAAATCTCAACAGAAATATTCTCGGTTGAATTACAGATAAGGTTCTCAATCTCGAAAATTTTCCTCCGTCGAAGTGTGGATGAGTTCTTAAATCTCAACAGAATTATTCTCCGTTGAAGTAAACCGAAAGTCCTAGATCTTGATGAAGATGTTTCCCTCAGTCGAAGAGCTGACCAGTTCTTAAATCTCAACTGAATTATTTCTGGTTGAATTACAGATAAGGTTCTCAATCTCGACAATTTTCCTCCATCGAAGTGTGGACGAGTTCTTAAATCTCAACAGAATTATTCTCTGTTGAAGTAAATAGACAGTCCTAGATCTTGATGAAGATGTTTCCCTCAGTCGAAGACCTAACCAGTTCTTAAATCTCAACTGAATTACTCTCAGTTGAATTACAAGTAAGGTTCTAAATCTCGACAATTTTCCTCCGTCGAAGTGTGGACGAGTTCTTAAATCTCAACAGAATTATTCTCCGTTGAAGTAAACAGAAAGTCCTAGATCTTGATGAAGATGTTTCCCTCAGTCGAAGACCTGACCATTTCTAAAATCTCAACTGAATTATTCTCGGTTGAATTACAGGTAAGGCTCACAATCTCGACATTTTTCCTCCTTAGAAGTGTGGACGAGTTCTTAAATCTCACAGAATTATTCTCCGTTGAAGTAAACAGACAGTCCTAGATCTTGATGAAGATGTTTCCCTCAGTCGAAGACCTGACCAGTTCTTAAATCTCAACTGAATTGTTCTCGGTTGAATTACAGATAAGGTTCACAATCTCGACATTTTTCCTCCTTCGAAGTGTGGACGAGTTCTTAAATCTCAACAGAATTATTCTCCGTTGAAGTAAACAGACAGTCCTAGATCTTGATGAAGATGTTTCTCTCAATCGAAGACGTGACAAATTCTTAAATCTCAACTGAATTATTCTCGGTTGAATTACAGATAAGGTTCTAAATCTCGACAATTTTCCTCCGTCGAAGTGTGGACGAGTTCTTAAATCTCTACAGAATTATTCTCCGTTGAAGTAAATAGACAGTCCTAGATCTTGATGAAGATGTTTCCCTCAGTCGAAGACCCGATCGGTTCTTAAATCTCAACTGAATTATTCTCGGTTGAATTATAGATAAGGTTCTCAATCTCGATAATTTTCCTCCGTCAAAGTGTGGACGAGTTCTTAAATCTCAACAGAATTATTCTCCGTTGAAGTAAACAGAAAGTCCTAGATCTTGATGAAGATGTTTCCCTCAGATGAAGACCTGACCGGTTCTTAAATCTCAACTGAATTATTCTCGGTTGAATTACAGATAAGGTTCTCAATCTCGACAATTTTCCTCCGTCGAAGTGTGGACGAGTTCTTAAATCTCAACAGAATTATTCTCCGTTGAAGTAAACAGACAGTCCCTGATCTTGATGAAGATGTTTCCCTCAGTCGAAGACCTGACCAGTTCTTAAATCTCAACTAAATTATTCTCGGTTGAATTACAGGTAAGGTTCACAATCTCGACATTTTTCCTCCTTCGAAGTGTGGACGAGTTCTTAAATCTCAACAGAATTATTCTCCGTTGAAGTAAACAGACAGTCCTAGATCTTGATGAAGATGTTTCCCTCAGTCGAAGACGTGACCAATTCTTAAATCTCAACTGAATTATTCTCAGTTGAATTACAAGTAAGGTTCTAAATCTCGACAATTTTCCTCCGTCGAAGTGTGGACGAGTTCTTAAATCTCAACAGAATTATTCTCCGTTGAAGTAAACAGACAGTCCTAGATCTTGATGAAGATGTTTCCCTCAGTCGAAGACCTGACCAGTTCTTAAATCTCAACTGAATTATTCTCGGTTGAATTATAGATAAGGTTCTAAATCTCGAAAATTTTCCTCCGTCGAAGTGTGGACGAGTTCTTAAATCTCAACAGAATTATTCTCTATTGAAGTAAACAGACAGTCCTAGATCTTGATGAAGATATTTCCCTCAATCGAAGACCTGATCGGTTCTTAAATCTCAACTAAATTATTCTCGGTTGAATTACAGATAAGGTTCTCAATCTCGACAATTTTCCTCCGTCGAAGTGTGGACGAGTTCTTAAATCTCAACAGAATTATTCTCCGTTGAAGTAAACAGACAGTCCTAGATCTTGATGAAGATGTTTCCCTCAGTCGAAGACCTGATCTGTTCTTAAATCTCAACTGAATTATTCTCGGTTGAATTACAGATAAGGTTCTCAATCTCGACAATTTTCCTCCTTCGAAGTGTGGACGAGTTCTTAAATCTCAACAGAATTATTCTCCGTTGAAGTAAATAGACAGTCCCTGATCTTGATGAAGATGTTTCCATCAGTCGAAGACCTGACCAGTTCTTAAATCTCAACTGAATTATCTTCGGTTGAATTACAGATAAGGTTCTCAATCTCGACAATTTTCCTCCGTCAAAGTGTGGACGAGTTCTTAAATCTCAACAGAATTATTCTCCGTTGAAGTAAACAGACAGTACTAGATATTGATGAAGATGTTTCCCTCAGTCGAAGACCTGACCAGTTCTTAAATCTCAACTGAATTACTCTCAGTTGTATTACAAGTAAGGTTCTAAATCTCGACAATTTTCCTCCATCGAAGTGTGGACGAGTTCTTAAATCTCAACAGAATTATTCTCCGTTGAAGTAAACAGACAGTCCTAGATCTTGATGAAGATGTTTCCCTCAGTCGAAGACCTGATCGGTTCTTAAATATCAACTAAATTATCTTCGGTTGAATTACAGATAAGGTTCTCGATCTCAACAATTTTCCTACGTCGAAGTGTGGACGAGTTCTTAAATCTCAACAGAATTATTCTCCATTGAAGTAAACAGACAGTCCTAGATCTTGATGAAGATGTTTCCCTCAGTCGAATACCTGACCGGTTCTTAAATCTCAACTGAATTATTCTTGGTTCAATTACAGATAAGGTTCTCAATCTCGACAATTTTCCTCCGTCGAAGTGTGGACGAGTTCTTAAATCTCAACAGAAATATTCTCCGTTGAAGTAAACAGACAGTCCTAGATCTTGATGAAGATGTTTACCTCAGTCGAAGACCTGACCGGTTCTTAAATCTCAACTGAATTATTCTCGGTTGAATTATAGATAAGGTTCTCAATCTCGATAATTTTCCTCCGTCGAAGTGTGGACGAGTTCTTAAATCTCAACATAATTATTCTCCGTTGAAGTAAACAGACAGTCCTAGATCTTGATGAAGATGTTTCCCTCAGTCGAAGACCTGACCATTTCTTAACTCTCAACTGAATTATTCTCGGTTGAATTACAGATAAGGTTCTCAATCTCGACAATTTTCCTCCGTCGAAGTGTGGACGAGTTCTTAAATCTCAACAGAATTATTCTCCGTTGAAGTAAACAGGCAGTCCTAGATCTTGATGAAGATGTTTCCCTCAGTCGAAGACCTGACCAGTTCTTAAATCTCAACTGAATTATTCTCGGTTGAATTACAGGTAAGGCTCACAATCTCGACATTTTTCCTCCTTCGAAGTGTGGACGAGTTCTTAAATCTCAACAGAATTATTCTCCTTTGAAGTAAACAGACAGTCCTAGATCTTGATGAAGATGTTTCCCTCAGTCGAAGACCTGACCAGTTCTTAAATCTCAACTGAATTATTCTCGGTTGAATTATAGATAAGGTTCTCAATCTCGATAATTTTCCTCCGTCGAAGTGTGGACGAGTTCTTAAATCTCAACAGAATTATTCTCCGTTGAAGTAAACAGACAGTCCTAGATCTTGATGAAGATGTTTCCCTCGTTCGAAGACCTGGCCGGTTCTTAAATCTCAACTGAATTATTCTCGGTTGAATTACAAATAAGGTTCTAAATCTCGACAATTTTCCTCCGTCGAAGTGTGGACGAGTTCTTAAATCTCAACAGAATTATTCTCCGTTGAAGTAAACAGACAGTCCCAGATATTGATGAAGATGTTTCCCTCAGTCGAAGACCTGATCGGTTCTTAAATATCAACTAAATTATCTTCGGTTGAATTACAGATAAGGTTCTCAATCTCGACAATTTTCCTACGTCGAAGTGTGGACGAGTTCTTAAATCTCAACAGAATTATTCTCTGTTGAAGTAAACAGACAGTCCTAGATCTTGATTAAGATGTTTCCCTCAGTCGAATACCTGACCGGTTCTTAAATCTCAACTGAATTATCTTCGGTTGAATTACAGATAAGGTTCTCAATCTCGAAAATTTTCCTCCGTCGAAGTGTGGACGAGTTCTTAAATCTCAACAGAAATATTCTCTGTTGAAGTAAACAGACAGTCCTAGATCTTGATGAAGATGTTTCCCTCAGCCGAAGACATGACCAGTTCTTAAATCTCAACTGAATTACTCTCAGTTGAATTACAAGTAAGGTTCTAAATCTCGACAATTTTCCTCCGTCGAAGTGTGGTCGAGTTCTTAAATCTCAACAGAATTATTCTCCGTTGAAGTAAATAGACAGTCCGAGATCTTGATGAAGATGTTTCCCTCAATCGAAGACCCGATCGGTTCTTAAATCTCAACTGAATTATTCTCGGTTGAATTATAGATAAGGTTCTCAATATCGATAATTTTCCTCCTTCAAAGTGTGGACGAGTTCTTAAATCTCAACAGAATTATTCTCCGTTGAAGTAAACAGAAAGTCCTAGATCTTGATGAAGATGTTTCCCTCAGATGAAGACCTGACCATTTCTTAAATCGCAACTGAATTATTCTCGGTTGAATTACAGATAAGGTTCTCAATCTCGACAATTTTCCTCCGTCGAAGTGTGGACGAGTTCTTAAATCTCAACAGAATTATTCTCCGTTGAAGTAAACAGACAATCCTAGATCTTGATGAAGATGTTTCCCTCAGTCGAAGACCTGACCAGTTCTTAAATCTCAACTGAATTATTCTCGGTTGAATTATAGATAAGGTTCTCAATCTCGATAATTTTCCTCCGTCGAAGTGTGGACGAGTTCTTAAATCTCAACAGAATTATTCTCTGTTGAAGTAAACAGACAGTCCTAGATCTTGATGAAGATTTTTCCCTCAGTCGAAGACCTGACCGGTTCTTAAATCTCAACTGAATTATTCTCGGTTGAATTACAGATAAGGTTCTAAATCTCGACAATTTTCCTCCGTCGAAGTGTGGACGAGTTCTTAAATCTCAACAGAATTATTCTCCGTTGAAGTAAATAGACAGTCCTAGATCTTGATGAAGATGTTTCCCTCAGTCGAAGACCCGACCGGTTCTTAAATCTCAACTGAATTATTCTCGGTTGAATTATAGATAAGGTTCTCAATCTCGATAATTTTCCTCCGTCAAAGTGTGGACGAGTTCTTAAATCTCAACAGAATTATTCTCCGTTGAAGTAAACAGAAAGTCCTAGATCTTGATGAAGATGTTTCCCTCAGATGAAGACCTGACCGGTTCTTAAATCTCAACTGAATTATTCTCGGTTGAATTACAGATAAGGTTCTCAATCTCGACAATTTTCCTCCGTCGAAGTGTGGACGAGTTCTTAAATCTCAACAGAATTATTCTCCGTTGAAGTAAACAGACAGTCCTAGATCTTGATGAAGATTTTTACCTCAGTCGAAGACCTGATCTGTTCTTAAATCTCAACTGAATTATTCTCGGTTGAATTATAGGTAAGGTTCACAATCTCGACATTTTTCCTCCTTCGAAGTGTGGACGAGTTCTTAAATCTCAACAGAATTATTCTCCGTTGAAGTAAACAGATAGTCCCTGATCTTGATGAAGATGTTTCCCTCAGTCGAAGACCTGATCGGTTCTTAAATCTCCACTGAATTATCCTCGGTTGAATTACAGATAAGGTTCTAAATCTTGTCAATTTTCCTCCGTCGAAGTATGGACGAGTTCTTAAATCTCAACAGAATTATTCTCCGTTGAAGTAAACAGACAGTCCTAGATCTTGATGAAGATGTTTCCCTCAATCGAATACGTGACCAGTTCTTAAATCTCAACTGAATTATTCTCGTTTGAATTACATATAAGGTTCTAAATCTCGACAATTTTCCTCCGTCGAAGTGTGGACGAGTTCTTAAATCTCAACAGAATTATTCTCCGTTGAAGTAAACAGACAGTCCCAGATCTTGATGAAGATGTTTCCCTCAGTCGAAGACCTGATCGGTTCTTAAATCTCAACTAAATTATTCTCGGTTGAATTACAGATAAGGTTCTCAATCTCGACAATTTTCCTCCGTCAAAGTGTGGACGAGTTCTTAAATCTCAACAGGATTATTCTTCATTGAAGTAAACAGACAGTCCTAGATCTTGATGAAGATGTTTCCCTCAGTCGAAGACCTGATCTGTTCTTAAATCTCAACTGAATTATTCTCGGTTGAATTATAGATAAGGTTCTCAATCTCGACAATTTTCCTCCTTCGAAGTGTGGACGAGTTCTTAAATCTCAACAGAATTATTCTCCGTTGAAGTAAACAGATAGTCCCTGATCTTGATGAAGATGTTTCCCTTAGTCGAAGACCTGACCGGTTCTTAAATCTCCACTGAATTATCCTCGGTTGAATTACAGATAAGGTTCTAAATCTTGTCAATTTTCCTCCGTCGAAGTATGGACGAGTTCTTAAATCTCAACAAAATTATTCTCCGTTGAAGTAGACAGACAGTCCTAGATCTTGATGTAGATGTTTCCCTCAATCGAATACGTGACCAGTTCTTAAATCTCAACTGAATTATTCTCGGTTGAATTACAGATAAGGTTCTAAATCTCGACAATTTTCCTCCGTCGAAGTGTGGACGAGTTCTTAAATCTCAACAGAATTATTCTCCGTTGAAGTAAACAGACAGTCCTAGATCTTGATGAAGAGGTTTCCCTCAGTCGAAGACCTGATCGGTTCTTAAATATCAACTAAATTATCTTCGGTTGAATTACAGATAAGGTTCTCAATCTCAACAATTTTCCTACGTCGAAGTGTGGACGAGTTCTTAAATCTCAACAGAATTATTCTCCATTGAAGTAAACAGACAGTCCTAGATCTTGATGAAGATGTTTCCCTCAGTCGAATACCTGACCGGTTCTTAAATCTCAACTGAATTATTCTCGGTTCAATTACAGATAAGGTTCTCAATCTCGACAATTTTCCTCCGTCGAAGTGTGGACGAGTTCTTAAATCTCAACAGAAATATTCTCCGTTGAAGTAAACAGACAGTCCTAGATCTTGATGAAGATGTTTCCCTCAGTCGAAGACCTGACCGGTTCTTAAATCTCAACTGAATTATTCTCGGTTGAATTATAGATAAGGTTCTCAATCTCGATAATTTTCCTCCGTCGAAGTGTGGACGAGTTCTTAAATCTCAACATAATTATTCTCCGTTGAAGTAAACAGACAGTCCTAGATCTTGATGAAGATGTTTCCCTCAGTCGAAGACCTGACCATTTCTTAAATCTCAACTGAATTATTCTCGGTTGAATTACAGATAAGGTTCTCAATCTCGACAATTTTCCTCCGTCGAAGTGTGGACGAGTTCTTAAATCTCAACAGAATTATTCTCCGTTGAAGTAAACAGGCAGTCCTAGATCTTGATGAAGATGTTTCCCTCAGTCGAAGACCTGACCAGTTCTTAAATCTCAACTGAATTATTCTCGGTTGAATTACAGGTAAGGCTCACAATCTCGACATTTTTCCTCCTTCGAAGTGTGGACGAGTTCTTAAATCTCAACAGAATTATTCTCCTTTGAAGTAAACAGACAGTCCTAGATCTTGATGAAGATGTTTCCCTCAGTCGAAGACCTGACCAGTTCTTAAATCTCAACTGAATTATTCTCGGTTGAATTATAGATAAGGTTCTCAATCTCGATAATTTTCCTCCGTCGAAGTGTGGACGAGTTCTTAAATCTCAACAGAATTATTCTCCGTTGAAGTAAACAGACAGTCCTAGATCTTGATGAAGATGTTTCCCTCGTTCGAAGACCTGACCGGTTCTTAAATCTCAACTGAATTATTCTCGGTTGAATTACAGATAAGGTTCTAAATCTCGACAATTTTCCTCCGTCGAAGTGTGGACGAGTTCTTAAATCTCAACAGAATTATTCTCCGTTGAAGTAAACAGACAGTCCTAGATCTTGATGAAGATGTTTCCCTCAGTCGAAGACCTGATCGGTTCTTAAATCTCAACTAAATTATTCTCGGTTGAATTACAGATAAGGTTCTCAATCTCGACAATTTTCCTCCGTCGAAGTGTGGACGAGTTCTTAAATCTCAACAAAATTATTCTTCATTGAAGTAAACAGACAGTCCTAGATCTTGATGAAGATGTTTCCCTCAGTCGAAGACCTGACCGGTTCTTAAATCTCAACTGAATTATTCTCGGTTGAATTACAGATAAGGTTCTCAATCTC